>OY728119.1:444685300-446079371 GCA_963277665.1 Viscum album
ATATTATGAAAATAATGATAGGATGGCTCAACTCAGGGGTGATAACATGAAAGATCCAAACTCTTCTAAACAATATCAGTCAATTTCCACATAAATGACTGGTGTTGAAAAGGACAAATCATTTAATCCAAGGAGGTCTACTCTTCACCACTGGGAGTATAACTGAGCTTTGGTGACCTAGCCTCCCCATATAGTAGATTGGTCCAAATGAACATTAATTTTGAAAGCTTTCGAGTCTTCCTTGTAAATGGTCACATCAAAATATTCTATGTTTCACTACATGAAATCAACAATTAGCGTCGATTTTAAAAAAAATGGTGCTGAAATGTTTTATAACTCAAGACACTTCTTCCCCACCCCAAACCCATAAAACCCCACCCACCTCACTCTATAACCTTCAACCCCTCACCACCATCCTACTTATTCATTTCCATCGGCCCCGTTCACACCCTACTCCATCATCGTCGGCACCCATCATGTCCTACCCAATCTCGGCCCTGATCTGCCAACCCCTATCTCCCCTGAAATGTCATTGCCACTACACCCTAGGGAAGGTAAGGGTTTGTTATTACTCTATGATTTCGTCTTCTATTTTTTACAAATTATTTTATAATTTTTGTATGTTTTTACATAAAATGGTCTATGATTATCTTGTTGATAGATTAGACAATAAAGATGTTGAATTTTTCTTCATTTAGTTATTTTAATTAAACATTTAATATATTAATAACATTGATAAAAATGGAATTGATGTATTATCTATGTCATGATTACACCCCACATGATTTTGAATAATTTTGAGTTTATGAAATATTTTATGATATTGCTTGTTTTCTTAATGGCATGCATTAAATTGTAATAAAAGTTATAATTTTTTTTAAATTTGGTATATTTATAGTAATAAGAATGATGTAAAGGGATATTTTATTATTATATTCAAAATTTCACATAGGTAAACCAATTATTGATGGGTAGGTTGATGGTATGTGATGTGATCACTCTTACTTGACACTAGTATAACCCTTACCTTATTCCTGAATTGATGAGAGACAAGATCTACCTAACAATAATATATATGAATCATTTTCCCTTGAATGGGATGAGTGTTTCACCTTAATTCTTTTCTATCACTTATATCATATCTTGAGTTGGTCCTGAAGTAAAAATATCATGTATGTATCCTCTCGATATATTGGGTTTGGTAATATCATTGAAATATACAGGGAGATACATTATTGTCCGGGTAAGGTGAATTCTAGTTGATTTGTGTGGCATTGGTGGCGAATGGTTGCAGTCTCCCTCTATCCGCAATATGTATGCACCTCAAGTCGTGGATCATCTATCATGTATCAGGCAATATGGGTAATGGGTTCGATGGAGCCCTCCGGAACGTGGGATTAAACAGAATACAAATGGTTTTTCTCAATGGGTGAAATGCATGGTTGTGGTGTGGTCTGAGATTCCACAGGTAGCGTGGTTTGGTAGTTCACAACATATTATGGATATGGAAATTCTATACAGGCGGAGGCAAGAGAGATTCAGTTTGGTATTTCCATTTGCAGGCAGAGGAAGCATTACATCTCCCAAGTGGAAACTGATTCTATGATTATTCACGATGCCTTTCATGGAAAAGGTACCATTCCCTGATCTATCGTTTACATAATCAGGCAATGCAAATCCCTCACTGATAGAAACACTCGAGTCACCCATACATGGTGAGAGGGAAACAAGGTGGTGGATCACTTGGCCTCTACGGTGACCCCTGGTACCCCAATTAGTTTTCTTCCTCATTTATCCCATTTCAAACCTGAGGGGGTGAACATGATTTGGGGCGATGCTCTTGGCCTTTATTATTTCCACCCTGAGTTCTTGGATTCTTCCTTGTATTTGTATCTGGTTCTGAATAAAAATTTAATGATGATGATGATGTATAACTTATTATACCTGATCCATGTAAGGGTAATGAATCATAGAAAAATATTTTGTTCCATTTTGAGTCTTAAAAATTAGTTGGATTGTTTTTAACATTTAATTAATGAGTGGATAAGACATGCAATGGTTGTCCACAAGTTTTCATTCAATAGTTCCCACTAATAAAACCTCCATTTTTTGTACATAGTAAGGGTTTGGTTTTACTAACTTGTGTATAAGTGTTCTTTTACATCTTTCATCAACATTATATAATTTTTGGATATTTTTTATTTTTATCATGTTGAATTTGGTGCTCATATAGTAATCTTCCATTATTATTATTCAAGTGTCCCTGATAGACAGGTACCATTTCTAATTAATAGGTTATGTGTGTGAGTAATTCCTAATCATGATAAGGTCATGCTGAAATTTTTTCATGAACATATTATATTTTAGTTAACACTAAAAAAGAGGGAAATACATCTCTTACATATTTATTTCTCAATCCCATGTATTTATACCATCCTTTAGAAAATGGAAGTTACACATAATGTGTCATAAAGGAGAAATCTGAGTGTTATTTAGTTATTTAATTAATGTTCATTATATTTTTAGTGGTTATTACATATTATAAGTAATCTAGTTAATAATATCACTTTATAGTTTAGGTAGGGATTCCATAAAAGAATAATCCACTCTAGTGAATGCTAGTTTCTTTATAATTACAATTATATTAGGAACATTTTCACTAATTTACAACAATTTCTCCTTAATTAAATCATTTAACATGTGTATTTTATCTCAAAATATCTATATTCTTTTGTTCTTTATTAAGAGAAAATTATCTTGAAATTTTCATTGGTGTCTTTTTTATCTCTATTAGAAATACAAATTTTAAATTAGAAGGAAAGGGTTTTAATTCTGGATCTTTAGGATAGACAAAATATAAAAATAGATTTGTGTTACTTCACTCAATGTCTTAAACATATTATAATAGAGATAAAGTATCAAAAACGTTTTCATTAAATAAATAGTAAAAAACATCAAATAAATAAAAATTTATTACATCTTCAGGTGGCTGGATAGAATATTTATGTTTTTCCAAATTATTTTTTATTAAATTTTCAGATCATGATTTCTTTCCAAAATGAAAAATTTATTATATGAAACTACTTTCTTCAAATGGATTATAATCATTAAAATGTGACAATGTAAAAACATGATTTCTCTTATTGTGGTTTCAGAAAATTATTAGAAAATTTTAAGTGGACAAAAATTTATCCAAATTACATTATTATAATACCATCATTGACATTTATTATATAATTTTATATATATTGGAGTAGTTTGTCCCATATTATAGGTGACTAAGACAAGTTCATATCCACATCTATGAATAAAACATAAAAATTAGAAGGGAAGATCAAATTATTCACTACAAAAAAATATCTTCAAATACTATCACTTGGAATGTACTGGATAAGATAGTTAATTTTTAAACCGATATAGTTTGTTTGAGAAGTATCGTCTATAAAAAATAAAAAATAAAATGTGAAATACATAAATATAATCTCTTAAATCACCACTATAAATGCTAGTAAAGCATTATGTGACCCCCCCTCTAGATAGATATGTGTTAGAACTCTTAATCCACTACTATGGTGATAGATAATTACTAGGGTCACCAAGTCATAGTGACCCTATGGTGTTTCTCCCATGATTTAGATTTTAAATTTATTAATTTATGCGTTTTCTTGTTCTTCTTTTCTACATAATATTATCAATGATTGATTTCCTTTTTTACATTGACTTATATAGTACTTATATGATTCTTATTATAACTACATGGGTAGTGTTTGTTGACTTCCATTATATCTTTTCCTACATAGTAATAATTATGTGTTATAATTTTTTTAATAATCTTTAGGCACATTATGATATGGATAAAAGCAAGATCACATTACTAAGGAACACCAATCAACGTGCTAAGGTTTCAGAAGAGTTTTAAGATTTTTCAATTTCTAATTGACCTGTTCATGGGTGAATAAGATGTCTATGTACTAAATGTAAATTTATAAAATGGTTGAAGAGAGAATAAGTTTATGAAAACATGATATTAAAGAAATTCCTTACTCAATATTTCTGTTGGATTTGGCCTGGAGAATCAAAAGTTATAAAATGGTTTTGCACTAATGTTAACTAACAGAAGGAGCTCCCAAATTCCTCAATAATGGACAATGAAATGGAAAAACCATATAAACGATGAATTTGGCATTAAAAGACACAAAAATTAACAAGAAAACATATTAGGACAACCAGTTGGGGATGATATAAATAGAAACATGACAAGTGGTGTTTTTGAGACTACAAGAGAACTAGATCCAGATTGTATCATATCATTGGATCCTCCTTTTGATTTTACAGATACTAATATAATAGAAAAATTAATTAATTAGAAAAATGTGTTTCATAGTGTAGTTGACGATGGAAATCAAGAGTTGTATAGTGGATTCTTGTAATATTAAAAACATTATTTTTTTCCTGAAGTTGTACCATATAAAATACCCATATAGAATTAAAAATAAGTTGATTTCCATGATATTGATATAGTTGCGTGATAAATTTTCTGAAGCAAAGATCCCTAAGTATTTTTATGATATAAAAATTTTGTTAACAAGCTTAATCTGAATTATAAAAAAAATGCTTCTCTCAATAATTGTATGCGTTATTGTGGAGATGATTCAACGAGACAGGATTGAGAAAAAATATTCTTCATCTTGATTGTTGTCAATGGGTAATTAAGGAAGTCTAAATAAACCTACTACTATGATGAAGAAGAAAATGAACACACCTGCAATGTTTTTTCATGGATTTCCTTTGAATACTTGATTTAAGTTATTATTTGTGTCATCAAAAACCACTGAACACAAGAAGATGAATTCTATAGATAATATCAATTATGGGTTAATACGACATCCAAGAGATTAAAAATCATTGAAAACAATTGATTCATTACATATAGATTTCTAATATGATCCTAGGAAAGTTAATTTTGGATTCACTACCAATATATTCAATCTATTTAGGACGTCAAGAACTGGTTATATCATTTGGAATGTTGTTTTGATCACTTACAATCTACCTCTATGACTCTGTATTCAACAAACATATTTTATCATTTCAATGATTATTCATGGAAACACATTCCTGGAAATAATAACAGTGTGTATACTTGTAGCCTTTAATTTAACAATTAGAGTAGTTATGGTGCAATTGTGTTGAGACATATGATGCATCTTCTCAATTAGTGTTCAATATGCTCACTTCTCTAATTTAGATCATCATTGACTTCCATAGACTGGATAATTTAACTGGTTGGGACCCTTACATAGGTTTGTCTTGTCCTATTTTTAATTTTTATTTTGACCAATAATTACTATCTTACAGTAGAAAATGGTCCTTCTTATGTCAACAAATATTTATAGATGCATCACATAGATTATGGTTGAATAATTCAATCTTCAATGTTTCCATTGAACATAGACCAGCTCCAAAGTTGGTAATATTTTCCAAAATAATAGAAAAAAATGTAAATGCGGAAATAGAATTTGGGATTGTGAATCATTTTAATTATACTGGTAAATTAGTTTGAAGTGAATCACAGGTGAAAGCATAACACAACAATAGGAGAAAAAAAATATATCCTTTAATCTTATTAACTGGAAAATTAATATGTTGTTGAATAATATTGATGTTATGCATATTGAGAATAATTTTTTGGAAAATTTTATCTTCACATTACTTAATGATCATGGATAATTGATGGATCATCTCAATGATCTGAAATAATTACAAGCAATGGTCATAAAACATGATATCTAGAAAGATGAGAATGGAAAGTATGATAAAAAATGTTAAAGTGACAAAGAGGGATAAAGATAAATTACATTTAATTTTAAAACATATGAAGGCATATTTGGGGTATTAAAGTAACATATCACGGTGTTCTGACTTAATTCATTATAGGTTAAATGAACTAAAATGTCTGGATTCCCATATTTTGTTACAGTAATTACTACCATAGTCATTGCATGCATTATTACCTAAAATATTTACTACTATTGTAATCTAATTTTTCACATTTTTCATAAAACAATGTGAAAAATTCTATAACTATTTGATATTTATAACCTTCATGAGGGGTTTATATTGAAACTTTTTGAAATGGAGATGATCTTTCACATATTGTTTTTTACTTTCATGTTGCATATAAATATGAATTTGGATAAAGAAGCTAAATTAGGAGGCCCAACAGATTATAGATTGAACTATCCAGTTGGGTGGTAATTTATTTATATTTTTTTTAATTCAATGGATCAATTCTTGGAACTTCATTAAATACAAAAATAATTCTATTTCATTTCACAAAAAACATGGTCATTTGAAATCCTGGATGAAAAATAAATCTCAACCCAAAGGCACTATTTTTGAAGTCTATTTGAAAGATGGGTGTCTTAAATTTTTTCCAAGATAATTGTATGATATTGAGAACTTATTTAATTGACTTTTATGTGTTTATGACACAACTAAAATATCTGAACTACATGGGAAATCAAAAATATTTCCTGGTATTAGCTGATCAATTGGGAGGACCTCAAATATTACTGTAGACATGGAAAACCCGTCACCAAAATTTCCTAATACATATATAAACGATCCAAGATCATAGAACATTTCATATGCTTCGATTTGGTAGGTCGCGGGGCCCGAACAGAGTTATGGATTAGGAGTTATGGACATTAGATGTTGGGCTGGAAAACTGGTTCGCAATGCCCATTCGCGAAGCCCCCTCTGCAATCGCGGAGCGCCATTGTGAAGCAATGAGGTGGGAAGCTCCGCAAACCTGTTTGACGTTCACGACGCACCGCGAAGACCCGCTGCGAAGCATAGGTGGTGGGATGCTCCACGAATGAATTTGATGTTCACGAACCCACCATGAACCGAATGAGGTGGGATTCTCCGTGAACCCATTTGACGTTCGTGAGCGCGCTGACAAGCCCCTCTTCTCGCCGCGTGAGCTCTGCTTCGTGGCGCCTCTTGACTATAAAAACCCAGCTCGCCCCCATTCTCTGGGATGTTCACGGCCACTTCGCCCCTTGGGGGGCTGATCTCCCGGTTCGCAGAGCTCCGCTTTGCGGCTCCGCGAGGCCATGCTCCACGAGAAGCATCCATCGTGTTGCTGCTCCGCGAGTCCCTTGAGTCGAACAATTCCTCAGGCAACTCCTCCAAACCCAATCAATTTGCTCCTATGCCAGGTTGAATCAGAAATGTCCTCCCTTTCATAAGTCCCAACACCAACCATTTCTAGGCTCCCTATGACAATAGTCTTATCTACAAGGCTATATACTTTAGTACGGCCTATGTTCCAAACATAGGATGCATCTTGCTCTATACGAGAGATGCCTTGTGCTCCAAGCATGAGATGCCAACAGTCCTATCAACATGACTTTAAACTGTAGTTATCCCTATATTATCAATATAGGCTGCCTCTTTCTCCAAATAAGATATGCCTTGTGCTCCAAACATGAGATGCCAACAATCCTTTCTACATGACTTTAAACTGTAGTTATCCTTATATGATTAATATAGGATGCATCTTGCTCCAAATAAGAGATGCCTTGTGCTCAAGCATGAGATGCCAATAGTCCTATCTACAAGAGTATAAACTCTAGTACACCCTATGTTCCAAACATAGGATGCCTCTTGCTCTATACGAGAGATGCCTTATGCTCCAAGCATGAGATGCCAACAGTCCTATCTAAATGACTTTAAACTGTATTTATCCCTATATGATCAATTTAGGATGCCTCATTCTCCAAATAATAGATGCCTTATGCTCTAAGAATGAGATGCCAACAGTCCAATCTACATTACTTTAAACTTTAGTTATCCCTATATGATCAATATAGGTTTCCTCTTGCTCCAAATAAGAGATGCCTTGTTCTCCAAGCATGAGATTCCAATAGTCCTATCTACAAGACTATAAACTGTAGTACACCCTATGTTCCGAACATAGGATGCATCTTGATCCAAATAAGGGATGCCTTGTTCTCCAAGCATGAGATGACAATAGTCATATCTACAAGATTATAAACTGTAGTACACCCTATGTTCCAAACATAGGATGCCTCTTGATCCAAATAAGAGATGCCTTGTGCTACAATAATGAGATTCCAATAGTCTCATATACTAGTGCAACGACCCCAAATTTTGAATAAATATTTCTTCCTAATTTTGTGTGTTATTTTTATTATACTAAAAAAAACGGTTTCATTTGATAACATGAGTATAATTAAAATGAGACCATTGGGTTTTGACTGTTATATGACCATTGGTCAATATGACTGCTAGAAACTAAACGTTTCGATTATTGTCTCTAAATACAAGTGATCAAGGTTAATTAATATAGAAAGAAGATTTGATGGCCTCATCCAGTAGTCTCAGGCTAATCAAATACCATCTAACGAAACTTGGGAATGAGGTAGCACCACTGGGATTTTCTCTAGACAAAACCCAAGCAAAACTTCATCGTGTGAAGCTAGAATGGAATCACCTTCACGATAAGTTCAAACTGATAGAAATTACTACTCGTGCAATGTTGGCTGAGCCGCCCTCAGAATCTCTCACCTTAGCACACCTTACACTTAGGTCCTATGCAGGGTTATAAGGTATGTAAGGAGACCGTTACTGCCTTGTGTAATCCATTGTTTTAAATAAAAATTTTGATTTATTCTTCTGATGAAGATTATGAATTTTTAAATGTTTGGATAAATATAGTATGCATATTTTTGATGAATTTTAGAGAAAGGATATTTTAAAAATGTTTATGTAGACCTTAAATAAATAAAAATGTGTAAGGATTTTCAAAAAATGGTCTTCTACAATTATGTTCTAGTACGAAATTTAGAGTCTAATAAGATCAACTTAATTTTGGATGAATAGTAAACTATGAATAGTGATTTTATGCTTACGATTAGTAATGTGACCAGATTGATTAGTAATCTCACTTAAAGAAATTATTAATATAATCTAGGCACCTTGATTAAGTAATGTGATTCAATAAAATGGTTAAATAATGGTTTAATAATTTATTAGTCAAGTATTAGTTTTTTCAGGTGAATAGTGTTTTTTAAATAAAAATTAAATTAAAAATATTTAGAAAAATATTTTTATAAAAAGGACTTTAGTTTTGAATTCAAAACATTGATATTATGAAAAGTTAATTTTTGGGGATTTTTCTGAAAAAAATGATTTTTTGGTGAATAGTGTATTTATTTAGAAATTAAATTAAAAATATTTAGAAAATTATTTTTATAAAATATAGTTCATTTTTGAAATCAGAGCATCGATATATGGTTGAGGTGAAATTTTGGGATTTTTCTGAAAAAGTTGAATTTTCGATGAATAGTGAAAATATAGTTTTTAAGTTACGGGTGTTTAACGACATCATTAAATGATGTATTAAGTATGTAATAAATATGGTAGACTTGTGAATGGTACTATAAGGTATGAGGTGTCCCATGTGGCCAATACCATGGGAAAATACCATGGGAAAGCCCATGGTTTTGCCAAAACCACCAATCAGGTGTCCCGGCCATTAATGCCTTGTCCCCTCACTTTCCCTATAAATTACCACCCTTCCCTCCTTTAGTTTTCACTCCAAACTCTCCTCCAACGAAGATCTGGTCTCATTACCTCCAAAGGAGTCATCCCAAAGTTCCCCCAAGGCCTCAAGGTCCCAACAGTTGAGTTTTAAGAGTTACATTTAAGGTAAGGGATCCTACCTCTCTCTTTCTTTCTGAGTACTCTCTCTTTATGTCATTTATTTTATGCTCCATGTTCTTATGTTGAGGATGTTCTTTTATATTCATCATACTGTCCTTTTCATTTTCATATTATTAGAGACCCTCTCTTACTCTCATCAATTCATTTTAAGAATGTTTTAGTGGAGCCGTTAGGCTGCCGAATTTTTAAGGGATTCGTTCACCCTTCTCATTTTCAAGTTCTATTATCATGTCAAGTATTTCAAGTTCCTTTTTATTATGTTGGGGTATGATTTCTATATCTATCATACATATAATTTATGTTCATATGATGAGAGAACCTATTTTATCTCTTCAATTCGTTTTTTTGAAGTTTAAGTGACGCTGTTAGGCTGCCGAATTTTCATAAGAGAAATCTTATTTTTGTCTTCATTTCATGTTCTTTTTTTAATATGGTATATCATTGAAATTTCATTACCATGTTGTTAAATACATTATATTCTGTCCCCCTACTATTTTATGGATCATTTATGTGTGGGGGACCCATGTCCCCTATCTTTTCAATGTTTTCTAAAACCCCGTAACATAGCCGTTATGCTGCAGAATTTTCGTCTCAAAATGTCTCTCTCTTTCTCTCAAATTCTTTTATTTTATTAAATGAATACTCAATTCTCTTTCTTATATAGGGGTATTCACATATATATAAAAATGTTATATTTTATTTCTAGTATTTACATACATGAATCCTAGTTTCCTTTTTTCGTGGGTTTAAAGTGACAAAAAGATCACGTCTTTAAAGCTGTTTTTAAAATGTGATCACTATGAAATGAATCCCATTTATTTTATGCTATATGGGTCATTTATTAAATGATTGGTTATTATATATGTGACTGACATGATAATAAAGGAAAATTTATGGGTGCGCCCAGATAGCGCTCCAATGTATTGGGTAAAGACTTAATCTTCAGAGATGACAATTTTTAACGACGCCTCGGTGAATAACCATGGTAGTTTTTAATGACACCTTGGGGATGGACCTTGGTGAAATGGAAATGATTTTCAATATTAAATGTTTTAGCCACATATTAATGTTATTAAATACTTTATTTTTATTGTGATATGCCTAATGATTTCATTCTCATGCCTTAAAGTGCTTTTTCATGACATTGTTGATGTTTCTCAAGTTCACATGTTAAATGTTTCCCCTTGTTTCCCTTACTGTGCCTTCTTCTCACCCTTTCATTTGATGTATGTCCCCAGGTTATGAGATGTAGTAATGAACCTAGGATGAACATAAGTAGAATCCTTTGAAGTGCTTAAAAATAATGTTTTCTATTTTCATGTTTTAAGTTACTGGATTCCAAGACACTAAACCTTAAAGATCTTGGGTTTTGTAAAATGTAATGGAAAGTTATGTTATAAAAAGGAGGGATAAAATAGATGGTATCAAAGGATGGTTTAGTTATTTTTAGAAATTAGGATATAAAAACTCTAGGAAGAACTCCATAGAAAATTTTAAATATAGGAAATCTTCCTGGTATTTTGGTGAGTATTGAGTAAGGGACTGCCAAACAAATACATCCCTGTATGGATACGAGCAGGTAGAGGTGGCTCTGGTACAAATGTACCTAGGGGTAAAACACAAAAACACCGATTTGAGCGAGACTCAAACAAGAACTGGTACACGACATCGGGCGTTGCTGCACTCTTGGTTACGACACTCCTGGGGGATATGCTTTGGTAAATTCATAAGCTTAATATGATCCATTATTAAAGGAACAAAGATAAAATAAAATAAAGATTCACATAAGAATATGTGATCATGGATAGCCTAGATTGAAACCTAGGGGATCACAAGATAGGGTATACTTTCCTTCTACATGTTTATCCTTCTATGCTTAAAGTTTCCTTTTAATGATTATTGGCCAAGTATTTAAGCCCCCTAATTATAGGTTCTTTTCTTAGTTAATGGAAGGAAATGGAAGAGCATGTCCCAACAACCAATGTGATAGGAAATGTGGCGATTGCATTATTAATGTGACAGATATGACTAAAGATCAAGTTGAACATATTTTGATTATGCCAAACCAGCTATCAAAAATCACAATTATTAATTGGTACCTAGTTTAATGCCCAAATTCATCAAGAAAGAAGAAGAAAAAGTCTCAAGGATGTTCATCTGATAAAGTTGAAAAGGGAAAGAAGACCCAATTTCTTTTTTTGCAAAAAGTGTGGGAAGAGGCACCAAGGAACCAGGAGACGTTTTAAGTGTGGGAAGACAGAGCATAAATTATCCAATTGATTTAATAAAATAGATAATTTGATGAATGGAGATAAGGTTTGAACTAATACATTTTGATGTCATAAATGTGGAGAAGTTAGACATTATCCAAGGAAATTATCTCTTGGAATGGGTGAGAAGTATGATGAGCATCAACAATCATTGAGGACAAGGGAACAATGCAAGTCCTATGCTGAGATGGATCATGATGACTAAAGTACATGTAACATCTTCACAATAATTGTCTATGTCATGTTGTATTTTAGTTCGTGTTCTATGAGCATATCTTTTATGTTTTCTAAGATCATCAAGTCACTAACTAAGATGATTTTATATCATTAAGGAAATCATCTATTGTTATGTAACACATGTTGATTTAGTGAAGTTGTTCTTCTTAAAAAAAGATGATTAGGGGATTAAAAGATAATTATTATTTTGGAAGATGTTCACTATTTTGGGAACCCTATTTGATCGAGGTAAAAAGATTACTACGGTATTTTCTTTGAGGAGTAAAGGATGACTTATATTTTGAAGAATCGATGAATTTAAGGTGAACTTATAGTAATTTAGGTTATATATGGAAATGATTAACCTATCTTGGGGGAAATGTGATTAGGTTAGTTACTTTTGTTGTAAGACGTTAAGAGTGGTTGAGGTTGTTTGGAGATTAATAAAAAAGTTTATATTGTAAGACTATGTTATCAAATCCTTCTTGTATTTGGCTTTCAATCTTAGTTTGGTTTAGTATGAGGAATTTTAAGGACAGTTATTTATGGAATGGTCAATGATGATCTTTGGGTAGTACCATGGAACTTTGAAGATTTAAAAGTAGTTTCTCTTCCTATGGGATTCTTTCTTTTTGAAGAGTTGTCTTATCTTACCCTTTCTATTTTTGGGATAATGATTAAATATAGAAGAAATTGATAGTTAATCTTTTGTGGATTACGTGACTCTCATGAAGATGATTCTTGTGTTTTGATAAGACCAAGTGTTTTTGAATGCTCATCATTTGGAGAAAAGATTAGTTTTGGTAAAAAATTATTAAAGGAAGAAACTCTACTTGAAAGTAGGTATATTTCCTTATATTTTACTTCTATGTAGTAAATTAATTTCTCAAAATTATGAAAATGAACGTAAAACAAAAACGTTATTGGTTTAAGTTTCTTACTATATTATCAAAGATCGTTTACATGCATCAGAAGTTTGTGATTTTATTGTGGTTAAATTTCTCTTAATCATGTTTTCTATCACTCTCCCTCAGAACATGACCCTTTGTTTTCTCCTCCATGTACATGTTCTCCTACATGGAATCCTAGTGGGGGTTAACTCGGGTGACATTTGTACTTCTCTTTCTTTCTCTTAAATTAATAGTTTTACCGACTCCTTTTTTGATGTGGGACATTGAATGAAATTTCACAACCCAATTTTAAAAATTGCGAGAATGCAATTTCTTAAGGGGGGAAGATTGTAACGACCCGAAATTTTGAATAAATCTCGATTCCTAATTTTGTGTGTTATTTTATTTTTTTATACTCAACAAAACTATTTCATTTGATAACATGAGTATAATTAAAATGAGACCATTGAGTTTTGACTATTATATGACCATTGGTCAATATGACCGCTAGAAACTAAACGTTTCGATTATTGTCTCTAAATACAAGTAATCTTTGTTAATTAATATATAAAGAAGATTTGATGGTCTCATCCAGTAGTCTCGGGCCAATCGAAGCCCATCTAACAGAACTTGGGAAGGAGGTATAACCATTGGGCCTTGCTCAAGACCAAACCCAAGCCGAACATAATTTCTTGAAGCTAGAATGGAATCACCTTCACGAGAAGTTCAAACTGATAGAAAATACTACTCGTGCAATGTTGGCTGAGTTGCCCTCAGATTCTCTCACCTTAGCACACCTTACACTTAGGTCGTATCCTAGGGTTATAAGGGGCTTTGTAAGGAGACCGTAAATGCCTTGTGTAATCCTTTGTTTTAAGTAAAAAAATTTATTTCTTCTTATGATGAATTTTATGAATTTACAAATGTCCGGATAAATATAGTATGCATATTTTTGATGAATTTTGGAGAAATGATATTTTTAAAATGTTTATGTAAACCTTAAATAAATAAAAATGTGTAATGATTTTCGAAAAATGGTCTTCTATAATTTTTTTCAGAATGAAATTTAGAGTAATAATATCAACATAATTTTTGATGAATAGTAAATTATGAATAGTGATTTTATGCTTAGGATTAGTAATGTGACCAAATGGATTAGTAATCTCACTTAATTTAATTATTAATATAATCTAGGCACCTTAATTAAGTAATGTGATTCAATAAAACGGTTAAACAATGGTTTAATAAATTATTAGTCAAGTATTAGTATTTTCGGGTGAATAGTGTTTTTAATTAAAAAATAAATTAAAAATATTTAGAAAAATATTTTTATAAAATGGACTTTATTTTTGAATTCAGAACATCGATGATATGCAAAGTTAATTTTTGGGGATTTTTCAGAAAAAATGAATTTTCTTTGAATAGTGTATTTATTTAAAAATTAAATTAAAAATATTTAGAAAATTATTTTTATAAAATTGAGTTCATTTTTGAAATTAGAGAATCAATATTTGGTTAAGGTGATATTTTGAGATATTTATGAGAAAGTTGAAATTTCGATGAATAGTGAAAATACATTTTCTAAGTTACGGTTGTTTAATGACATCATTAAATGATGTATTAAGTATGTAATCAATGTGGTCGACTTATGAATAGTAAGATAAGGTATGAGGTGTCCCAAGTGGCCAATACCATGGGCAAGACCATGATTTTTCCAAAACCACCAATGAGGTGTCCCTTGGCCATTAATGCCCTGTCCCCTCACATTCCCTATAAATACCCACCTTCAGTCTTTATTTTTCACTAAAAACTCTCCCCCAACGAATCTATGGTCTCATTACCTCCCAAGGAGTCCTTCCAAGGTTCACCCAAGTCCTCAAGGTCCCAACCATCGAGTTTTAAGAGTTACGTTTAAGGTAAGAGATCCTACCTCTCTTTTTCTTTCTAAGTACTCTCTCATTATGTCATTTCTTTTATGCTCCATGATCTTATGTTGAGGAAGTTCTTTTATATTCATCCTACTATCCTTTTCATTTTGAAATGATGAGAGACCCTCTCTTACTCTCATTAATTAATTTTAATAATGTTTAAGTGGTGCTGTTAGGCTGTGGAATTTTTAAGGGATTCGTTCACCGTTCTCATTTTCAAGTTAGATTTTCATGTCATGTATTTCAACTTCCGTTTTATTATATTGTGGTATGATCTCTATATATATCATACTGATATTTTATGTTCATATGATGAGAGACCCTATTTGATCTTTTCAATTCATTTTTTGAAGTTTATGTGACGCTGTTAGGCTGCCGTATTTTCATAAGAGAAATCTTATTTTTGTCTTCCTTTCATGTTCTTCATTTCATATGATATATCTTTCAAATTTCATTACCATATTCTTAAATCCATTATATTCTGTCCGCCTACTGTTTTATAGAACATTTATTAGTGGGTGACCCATGTCCTCTCTCTTTTCAATGTTTTCTAAAACCTCGTAACGTAGCCATTATGCTGCAGAATTTTCGTCTCAAAATGTCTCTCTCTTTCTCTCAAATTCTTTTATTTTATTAAATTAATACTCAAAGCTCTTTCTTCTATAGGGGTATCAACATATATATCAAAATGTTATATTTTAATTCAGGGATTTACATACATGAAAACCGCTTTCCTTTTTCCATGGGTTTAAAGTGACATAAAGATCACTTCTTTAAAGTTGTTTTTAAAATGTGATGACTATGAAATGAAACCCATTTATTTTATGCTATATGGGTCGTTTATGAAATTATTGATGATGATATATGTGGATCACATGATAATAAAGGGAAATTTAGGGGTGTGCTCTGATAGTGCCTCAATGCATTGGGTAAAGACATAATCTCTAGAGATGATCATTTTTAAGGACTCCTTGGTGAATAACCTTGGTAATTTTTAATGACACTTTGGGGATGGAGCTTGGTGAAACATAAATGATTATCAATTTTAAATGTTGTAGACACATATTCAAGTTATGGAATACGCTATTCTTATTATGATATGCCTCATGATTTTTTTCTCATGCCTTAATGTTCTTTTTCATTACATTGTTGATGTATCTCAAGTTCACATGTTAAATGTTTCCCCTTGTTTCCCTTACTGGGCCTTCTGCTCACCCTTTCATTGGATGTATGTCACCAGGTTATGAGATGCAGTAATGATCCTAGGATGAACATAAGGAGAATCCATTCAAATTTTTTAGAAGAATGTTTTATTTTTTCATGTTTTATGTTCCTGGTTTCCAGGACACTAAATCTTAAAGATCATTGGTTTTGTAAAATGTAATGAAGAAATATATTATAAAAAGGCGGGATTCCATAACAAGACTATAAACTGTAGTACACCCTATGTTCCAAACATAGGACACCTCTTTCTCTATATGAGAGATTCCTTATGCTCCAATCATAACACGCCTAATACCATGATTATAGTGGCATGATTCCAATGCCCCTTGGTATTATCCCGCTTGTGCACCAGCGCATAGGTGAAGGCCTCAATCCATGAGTGGGTTGGGATGCCCTCATGGCCAGACATGTGGAAGACATTATGGGTAGCTTCCTAGCGTAAGCCCCATTCACCATTGCCACTCCATAGAGGCACCCAGTCAGCTTCCTAGTGTGATCCCCATTCACCATTACCACTCCATAGCGGCACCCGGTAAACTTGTTTGCGTAAGCCCCATCCATCAGTGTCGCTCCATAGCGGCACTCGGGAAACTTTCTAGCATAAGCCCCATTCACCAGTTCCACTCCATAGTGGAACCCATGCATCTTCCTTAAGTAATCCCCATCCACCATTGGCGCTCCATAGTGGCACCCAGGTAGCATCCTTGCATATGCCCCATCCACCATTGTCGCTCCATAGCGGCACCCAGGCAACTTCCTAGCATAATCCCCATCCACGATTTTCGTTCCTTAGCGGCACCCAGGCAGAATCCTTGAGTAATCCCCATCCACCATTGTTGCTCCATAGCGGCACCCAGGAATCTTCCTTGCATAAGCCCCATTCACCATTACCTCTTCATAGCGGCTCTCGTGCATCATCCTTGTGTAAACCCCATCCACCATTGCTGCTCTGTAGCGGCACCCCGACAACATCCTTGAATAAGCCCCATCTTCCATTGCTGCTCTATAGCAGCACCTATCCATCTTCCTAGAAAAATCCCCATTCACCATTACCACTCCATAGCGGCAGCCGGGCAGCTTCCTAGAATAAGCCCCATTCACCATTGCCACTCCATAGCAGCACCCGGGCAGCTTCCTAGATTAAGCCCCATTCACCATTGCCGCTACATAGCAGCACTCGGGCAGCTTCATCACGTAAGTCCCATCTACTATTGTGATCATATGCAATGGTAATCCATTGAAATCCTTATCTAGTGGTAAGTCGTTGTGATCTTATCTAGCGATATGTCGTTGTGACCCAATCCAGCGGTAAGCCGTTGCAACCCCATTCAGCGGCAAGCCGTCGACATCCTCATCCAGTGATAAGTTGTTGCGATCCCATTTAGTAGTAAGCCATTCACATCCTTATCCAGCGGTAAGCCGTTATGACCCAATCTAGAGGTAAGCCATTAAATTCCCCAATCGGCGGTAATCCATCATCAGAAGAACTAGGTGGACATTGATTCCATGCTACAAGGATACGTAGGAAGCCTCTTCAAGGCTCAAACCCAAAACAATCGTCATACTTTTCCTTGGGCCTCCATCCTGGAGTAAGTCCCGGCACCATGGGCCACCTAACCCATAATCCCCTCTTTGCTTCCCACAGACGCACCCTTCACGACGTGATCGTCAGGTCTTTGCTACCTCTTGCTTCTCAGACCGAGAACGAATCACGTGGGCTTAGAGTAAGAATTGACTATGACACCCACCCTCGTCCAGCATGATTTTAAACTGTATACACTCTTCCATCATTACGTTAAAATAAATTCCATCACCCAGAATGTCGTTAAACTGTATGCCCCGTCCAGCATTATGTTATACTTTATGTTGTCCCACATGACATTACACTACACACCTGAACTATGAGGACTTTGATCCATGTCAAGCCATGTTACGTAGGAAGCATACATGATGTACAAGCCCACCGCCCGTTGTTTCTTCAAGTCAGGTTCCAACCTCATCCCTCAGGACGTTAAACTGCATTCCATCCCAGTGGTAAGAAGTTGTGACTATCCTGAACCACGGGGTCATTGATCAATGTCAAGGCATGGTACGTAGGAATACTCACAAGGTTCAAGCCTACCACCAGTGGACCCCTGGGTTCACCTTCACATCGGTTCGCTAAAGAAACCCTACCCGAAATATGAGGACTTTGATCCATGTAAAGGCATGGTACGTAGGAAACCTCACGAGGTTCAAGCCCGTCACCCATCGGACCAACATCCTTATTCACATCGGTTCTCCGACATGCCCTTTCCCAAAATATGTGGTCTTTGATCCATGTCAAGGAATGGTATGTAGGAAACATCACAAGTTTCAAGCCCAATACCCATCATACCATGTTCCACCTTCACGTCGGTCTTCCGGTGCACCAACCCGAACAACGAGGACATTGATCCATGTCAAGGCATGGTACGAAGTAAACCTCACGAGGTTCAAGCCCAACACCCATTGGACCAAGGTCCTTCTTTACGTCGGTTCACTGGCGTCCATTCTAAACTACGTGGACTTTGATCCATGTCAAGTCATGGTATGTAGGATGCCTCCCTGAGGTTCAAGCCCACCACCTAGTCGCTCCGACCTCCTTCACGTCAGTTCTCACCAACAAAACTACGCGGACTTTGATTCCCGGCCATGGGGATATGTAGGAGGTCTCTTCGAGGCTCAAGCCCAACTTTACTGTCACCCTCACAATGGTCCCATTTCATCCCCCCTCCACTTCATTCAACACTCCATCATCCATCTTGATTCTTACCCGGGCCGCCACATCCCGGTGGGATCATGTCATCCATTTCCACACTTCTCCTAGCAGTACCTAGGCCGATATCCACGCATAAGCCCCTACATGCCTCTGGGTCATTGTCCTCTGTGTACACCCCAATTCATCACCC
This sequence comes from Viscum album, assembly GCA_963277665.1. Taxonomy (NCBI): domain Eukaryota; kingdom Viridiplantae; phylum Streptophyta; class Magnoliopsida; order Santalales; family Viscaceae; genus Viscum; species Viscum album. Next base: position 444,704,515 of record OY728119.1, read on the forward strand.
CTTAAAACTATGTGGGTTTTGACCCTTTTCATCTATACAGGGTTTATAGGAAACTTCCATGAGGTTCAATCCCATCCAATGGTAAACCATGGTGTCCCCCATCCTGGGGTGCACACTCCCTGATCCGCCCTTAGTGGTGTCTAGATCAGCCTTCATGGTGTGACATCTCCCATCTATGGGACACGCCACCTCTGATCTGTCTCTATGGAATGTTCTGATCACCCTCATTCTATCTCCTAAAGAATTTAAACTCACGGCCTACCTCGTGATAAACATGAGATGCCTGAGGAAAACATCAAATGACACGCCTTTGGCGTAACCATCTCTTCAAGACGTTAGACTAAGGGCCTACATCGTGATAAACATGAGATACATGAGGAAAACCTCAGATGACACACCTTTGTCGTAATCATCTCCGCAAGACATTAAACTCGTGGCTTACCTCGTGATAAACATGAGATGCCTGAGGAAAACCTCAGATGACACGCCTTTGGCGTAACCATCTCCGCTAGATGTTAAACTCACGGCATACCCTGTGTTAAACATGGGAAGTTGATAAAAACCCCAGATGCATGTCAATGGCATATGATTCCTCGCATTCAATGTGGGATGCCTCGGGTTATGTACCCTTGAGATTCCCTCTTATGAGGAAGAATACATGTTCCCCAATGTCCACACACCCAGAGATGCCCCTATATGCCTGATGATGTCATATAATCTGACCAAAGGTTGCCACCATGTCAATACCCCATGGAATGTCCTGACGGAAGTAGTGTAATTAACCAGCGTCCATGAAGATAAGGCATCAGGAATGAGATTCACGAACCCCGTATTAAATCTATAAGGGAGACCCGGACAAGGTGACGAGTTCTGAAGAGGAATCCAAGGAAGGAAGGAAGGACTGACATCCCATCATCTTGTTTTTATCAAGGAGAAAACGTTCCTGAACAATGAGTGAATGCCACCAGCCTTTGGAAAGTAGGAATGCGGGGCAACAACTATGCGTCCTCACAGATGGACGCGCGCACCTTGAAACAAGATTCAAAAATAGTTACATTGACATAAATGAAATTATTTTAGGCACATAGATATGTATTGTTGAAAAGTGAAATTTTATATCAATTTATTAAAGAGTTGAGGATACTAACAAAGATACAAATTTGAGGTCCAACATGAAATGATAATGATTTAACAAAAGATATCAATAACGAACTGATACAATGGTTTGTACAATGTGTAAGTTCAAAAATATTTTAATCAATATGGATATTAGTTTTAGACATATATTTTGTAAATATACTAATGTATATTAATTTTTGTAGATCATGAATATAGATACTCAAGCTGAGTTATTATAATATTTTATGTTTATTGGTCAAGGTCCTATAAAACATGTTAGGAAGCTCGATGCTTACAATGTGAATTTCTTTAAATTTCAGAAATTCAATCGGGAGGATGGATTAAAAACATATAATAGTTGTATATTTATGTTTTATAAAGTGGGATACCATTTAATGTTGAATGATATTATCAATTTAAACTATGATGGATATTCTTTAGTTTTTTTCAAATAAAATTCTATCGATATTATCAATGGTGTTAAAATAGATTCCTTGAAATTTAATTATGTGATATTCTCTCACTTGATGGATGATGGTGACCATGATTTACATGATAAATATATATTATCATCTCAAGTGAAGTGGAATATTGTGAGGAAGATGTTGTGGATGAAGGGTGGAGTGTAGTGGCTCACGTAAAAAAAATGAGACTTGTATGATATGGATGATGAAGTGGAAGATTTTAACTATAACATTGAGTCCCATTTATAGAAAGAAGAATACTTATTTTTCCATCATGACAATGAAAATACTAATATTTAATGGGTGGATAAAATATGTGAATTTATGATAGATTAGTAAAAAGACATAATTGAAGGAGAAAATGATTGTTTGTGCAGTCATCCATTCATTTATCGACTACTCATGTCATTTTGGAATTCATTCATTGTTATAGTTATGTATATTTATTTTATTAGTACCATGCATCTATTATCATTTCTATTTTTTCGACCTGGGTTTTTAGAAATATATGTTCTGATGTTAATTTTATTTGATTAAACTTCATGAATTCCCAAGAGGAAGCACTATAATAATTCTAGTCAACCCTCAGTTGATGTTACTTAGACCATACCAACAGATTATGATCCTTCTATCTCCCTACCTACATCATCTGAGACAAAATCCTCTTTCCCCTACAACATCTATCACACCCACCATCTACGTACCATCAGCAGCTCACCCGACACCTACCCATTCAGCAGCCTCAATAGTGAGGGAGTAGGTCACCCCTCCTTGTTCTTGATGGGGATATTAGAGGGTGACTATTACAGGAGAAAAATTAATATGAATAATTTTATTTCACTTTTTTATACTAATAAATTTTTATTCAAAAAATATATAAATAATGATACTATAGATAAAAATATGAAAACATTAGTTTTTAAGAATCTGAACGGAATAAAGATAGTTGTTCAATTTAACAGTTGTGGGGTCTCTACAAATGATTCCATGTGATTATTTATCCAGATTAAAGGCCTACAAGAGGCATAGCCATTTACCCTTCTGATTACGTATGATGATTGGAGGCATATGCCTTAACCGTGAAAAAAAAAGTATTTGATTCACAGATAAAGGTAATTTTAATAGATTATGGTGTAATTTAATTTACATATGTTATTAAATTTTAATATTTTAAAAATTAGTCTCTTTGTATCTTGGTTTTTCACTATCCCATTGTTGATCTTATAGCATGAAAGTGGACATAGAAATTTTTGGGCAAGAAATTGAATGGTTTCAAATGAATATTATTGAAATAATTCAATGATACTTCTTTGATCACAGAACAACTGTATGACAAGGTATCCAATGGTGTACCTAGAGATAAATGGAACATTTCTAATGATATATATCATGAACATAAGAACATGGATTTTAAATATATATTATTATAGTAGTATCGATTTAAATTTATACATTAATATGAAAAGGATATGAAATTGCATTCATTAATAATAAATTACATTTTATTTATTTCATGATTCTTCAAGGAAGAATTTATCGAGTCAGGCCACGTAAATAATCCCTCACACTACAGGGTCAAAGGGTCTTTCTAGAAGCCAATAAACTCTGGGAATGTTTTCATTAGTTTAACTATTTATAATATAATATTATCTATTCTATATATTAAATTTTTGAATTAAATTTGTTTAATACAGTTACATAATTTAGGGAACCATGCCTCCTAAACAAAATTATGTTTGGATGTTCATAAAAAATATGATGGGATTTATTTTAATGAGACTACAAATAATGTGTGGGTATGAATTAGTTTTTCTTTCTAATAACTTATTATCAATTGTCAATGTGTTAATATATATTGTATCAAATATTAATGATATTTAATTTATAGGTAAAACATAAAGAAGTTTGGGATGCTAATCTCGTGCAGTCCTACTCAGTCTCCCAGGATTACATAGATGGTAAAGTCCATGGGAAGGAGAATCTTGGTCGACTATGTGAGGTGGGTGTCATACCATTACTATATAAGGTATTTGGCAGTGCATTAGGTATTATAGCTGTATTTACTCTTTGTTGTAGCCACTCCCTACCCTGAGATGCTAATAGAGAGTTTGTTTCAATAAAAAGTGCAATTTAGGAATATGGGGCTCTAATATACACTTTTTAAAAACCATTTGTTGATTTATATAGGTATAGGACCAGATCTATCGCTGGGGATATTGCATCAATGGCTGGTGCTGAGTAGGTAAATCACACAACTGAAAAGTCATTAAGTTCAAAATATTTTGTTTGTTTTCTATTTAAATATAAATATACAACATTTTTAGTTTACAATATAATTTTCTTATAGGTTCTGGTAGCATGATATAGATATGAAGATGGAGAGTGTGATGGGAAAATTTCATCAAAGAGCAATGATTAATTTTCTTTTTTATTTCTTGGAGTAATAGAAAAAGAGAGGGTTTTTTTATGTATCATTTGTCTTAGGGAATATTAACATGGAATTTTCATGATTTCCCATTTTTGAAGAGGCTAAAAAATCTATGGGTTGTATAAATTAATATACTTCGTTATATATGAATACATTCCTTCATTAATGTTTTTGGGGACTGTGTAGATGAATGTGGTCTAAGAAAATTATAGAAAAATATATAGGATTATTTTGGGCCTATTAAGCTCATAATAAGTTCACTTTATCACTATAAGTGATTAGAATTTTTGAGTTATGTGATTGAATTCGTTCCATATTTATTATTTCATGTGTGTGATTTTGTGTTCTTATGATTGGTGATTCACTAGTTCTGTTCCTTAGTTTTTTAGGGTGGTTCTTGGCATGCAAAACCTACAACTAGCTTTGTTTTTTAAATCTACATATAGAGGCGGTTCAAAAAGCTGCTAAATATGGCATATTTTTTTAGTGGTGTTTTAAACTACTTCTATATTATAATGGTTTTTTTATCAATGGTCGTTAACACCATGTATAAATATGACGTACAATTATTTAGTGGTTGTTTTCCTCATTTTAGAGGAGGTTTTTAATTAAAAAACATTAGGATTTAGCTGTAGTTTTAACCACCACAAAATCCTCATTAGTATTTTTTAGAAAACAATAACTAAAATAAAGAAAGATGACACTAAATATGTTTTCTAAGAAATTTACTAGAAACCACCCCTAAATGGAAGAAACTGCTGCATATTGGATGTCAACACAAACTTTACAGGCAGTTGTTTGAAACCCTTATAGAACTATTCAGAGGTAGTTTAAAATTCTGCCAAATCAAAAGATAACTACCAATACTCAGCATTTTTCTTGATGTTTGTGGGCTGAGGTAGTCCTCATCTGAAAATCCATAACCCATGGAAACTAAAATTTATGGGTATTTATTTTGGCCAACATATATTTCCCACATATTGGGGATATTTGAGAACCCTCTAATTCTCAGACTGACCCCAATTATTTCAATTTGGGGTAGTATATTTGGGAGTTAGAGATGTTAGTATATGTAACTGGTTACCCAATCCTGACCACAAAGTGGGTAACCTGTATGCTAAATTTTGGTGCTTCTAAGGGGGTGGGTGACCAATCCAATAATGAATGGGATGAATTAATTGATGTTGGTGATGTAATATTATTTCTATTTTCATTCAATCATAATAATGATTGTGATTATAAAAATGATTATTAATGGTAAACTTTGACTTAAAAATGTAGGAGATGCTAGAACTAGCCTCCAATATATATAATTCAATAGGAAACACGATAGGGTTTGAAGGGTCTATCTCTAAGGCCAAGGGAGTTATCTATAAGTTAGATATTAATAGAGAATAATATGGTAGGGGAACCATTTCTACCTCTAATATTTGTGTTTGAGATGACTTACAAGGTACTCTCATATAATTTAGTGGAGAAAATGGAGGGGGAAATTATTGGCCAGACATATTCATTGTAGAATGTATTCAAAATTTCATTAAGTCTTATAACATTCCCAACATACCAATATTATAGTGATTTAACTTTGTAGGATATGTTTCACATTCCTCCCTCAAGGGGTATAGTTCTAATCCCTCAAGAGATGATGAGAAAACTATATATGTGTGTCCAAACATTTGATGACATGTCCACACCCATTAAGGAATAAGTGTCATGGGACTAGAGATCATCTATTCTGATTACTAAATTAAGATAATAACAACCTATTATTGTAAATTATTCATTATAGGATGTCATATAATAGTGATTAAATATCCATTTTCAACATATTTTAGGCAAAAATCATGTAGTGGTAGACCCTACGGTGTGCACTGATGTCCCTCATGTCCCGACTGGTGAGCCTTTCATGGGGATTGAAGGATTAATTCATGAAATGATAAATCATGATATGACAATTGAAGATATAATTGAACATATTAATATCCTCAAATATTTAGAGGATATTGAGTAATTCAATAAGGAGTTAGACTGATGTGGAAATTTATTTTCCCACAATGAATAGTTACCCTATTATATTAATCATAACTACATTATTCATGTATATTTTTCAACAGATAATATTTCAATGGCCATTGAGAGGTAGGGTATCAAGATTCATCACCCTTCTAAAATAAAGGATATACTAGTCCTAGACCCTGATGTGGGGAAATCACAAGATCCTTTTCCCCTGGGATATGAGATACTAGAATGGATTACCTCTTATCTAGATGTCCTTTTCTAGGTTGTGTAAGTTGTAGACACACATGATTCTTATAATCAAGAGGTTGACCCACTAACAGGTTTGTATTATTAACTACTCTGATTATATTCATACCCTCTCTATATAATACTCTCCAATGTGAATTTTGAGTTCCAACTATTATCCAATTCCAAATGCATCTGAATCCAGTGCTAAGGGAGATCCCTGGAAGATTATTTAGTTAAAGAAATAAGGTCAATGTCAAACTACTTCTGAAATAGTGGAACATGGTTCCTACTTGAGTTTATTAATCCTAAAATATATATTTATCTATGAATGTGGTTCTGAGTCAGACTTGCTTACACAAGATACATTTTAAGGCACACACCATTTTGTTAGGAGAGACATTTAAAATTTAATCGTAGAGACACCACATGAATATCTACAATCATGACTTCACTAATCCCTAACCATATTTACCATTTTATAGTATTATGTATTTTATTACCTCCCAATCCATCATATCGTGAAGTAGAAAATTTGGATATGGGAATAGAAGTAATGATCACGATAAGGTAAGGTGCATCTAGTGGGCCCGTTTTTTGATCTTAGAGTCACATTATCCCAGGAATAACTAATTTTCCCAATTATGTGGAGAATAATTAGTTCCACATTGATGAGAAATATCTCTAGATGATACACGTTCTAAATTAATTAGATTTCATATATGGAGAGAGTGTTCAACTCCACTCATCCTTTTAGAGTTTCCTTGTATATTGAATCGATTTTTTTCTCCAATGGAGTATATACCTCATCATGATGAGAAAGTTGTCCTAAAACAACTGACATGTCTTTGAAAAGCTAGAAATATGTCATGAGATGCACGTCAAACAAATAAAACCTCTGTTTAGGAACACATGTAACCATTGGTGGAGAAATTCGATCATGTGGAAGCTCCTCCAAATTTTAATATATTAATATAAAAGATGTTATTCTTTTGCCAACTATTTCTTTATTCTATAATATTTAATAACATTACATCATAATATGAAAATTTAAATGAACATCCTTGTGTCCATATGTTTATTTCTTAATAAAAGGAATCAAATAATTCTCCAAATTTTTCTTAAATCACATGACCCTATGAGGATAACTTGATAATTGTTGGGGCCTTTAAATTTCCGTTGTGGACTTTAGATATTTTACACTAACATTTTATCTTATTATAGAGTAGATTGCAACATCTGATGATTTATTTTGAATAATTTTTACTGATAGTATTGGGAGTAACAATCCCGAATGATACATGTTGTCGAGGAATACCCCATCACCCCCTCCTTTTATGTAGATATCATACCAGTCGGCATTCCAATACGTTCAAGATATGGGACTCATATGTATAGAATAACTATAGATCATGTTCGAATTGAATTTTATATTAAATTATTATTAATGAACATATATATAAAAGTATTTAATCCTAAGGATGAAAATTACACAATTTCACAATCCACATTTTGGGGAACTCAGTATTCTGATCCAATTTAAGGTATATTGTACATAGTCAAATAAAGGTGTATATCGGAGTCTAATTCCCAAACTATCATTAGTTAAAGGAAAACGATGTGTATTTGAGTCCTCTAGGGCCTTGAAGTCTGTCTTATTAGAAGAGGTGTATTTTGAGTCATAATGGAAAAAATATGGGCGTGAAAATATCTTTTACTGGGTGACCACAATCTCAATTTGATGTTGAGTGGCTCCAAAAAAGAGTCCCCTACCCTGATCTTGCTCATGTAAATGTTTATGTAATATTTTATATTTTGGATGAACCATAATGATGAATTTGGGAATCACTAAAATAAGTCTTACTTTTTTTTCCATTTATTTACTATATTACTACACATTTTGTTTATAAAAAATGGGATGTTCTCTCGATCTCTATAAGATCAAGTGTTTTAGGTCAAAGTGAGAAATAAGAGGAGTTGGAAAGATTTAACATACTGTTTGATAGTGTCAGACAAGTATTTTCTCTGACGAACACCACATAATTGATTTCAGGGGTGTCATCTTGTAGATTTTGGTGATGAAACTAAGATAAATATTTGTTATAGTTAATGGTAACCATTGTATGAGAATGGGTTCATTGATAATGAAAAACATTATTCTTATAGATAAAAAAATAATTTCCCAGTATTCATAGATATAGAAGGGGAGGTTGTAAACCCTGATCCTATGAGATTTCAAATCAAGAGGATTGAGGTATGATAAATGTGCAAAGAATTACCATGGACCATGTTTAAAAAGTGTATTCAATTAAAATGTTGTGAAAGTGTATGGAGAGGAAAGGATTTCCTCCAAATGACGAGGGTTCCCCTAGTTGATAGGACATTTTAGGGAACCCATTATGCTGAGTTAATTTGAAGAATATAATGCATAGTAAAAAAGGTGTCCATATAAGATAGGCAATCTCATTAGTGATAGAAAAAAGGTTGTTTATGAAGATATAAGTTACCAAATCCAAGGAGTGTGACTGGTGATGTTGATGTTTCCAAGCATAAATGAGTTATTTAGACTATCATTGGGCAATGATATGAAACTTCCTTCATAGATTTTACTCATTTGTAAGGGATAACAGTCATTTTTATATGTCAATGGGACTAAAATGAAAAATTAAAGTGTAAATACATTTCCCGTCATGGTGAAATCAAGCCATATGTTTTCTATAGTTCCCTAGACGGATCAAGTTTATGTGTGGGGAGAGGGATATATTTTTTTAACATGGTTTTAAGAATGGCATGAGAACCTATGTGAGGATTCAATTTATAGGTGTAGATAATATATACGAGAGTGGTATTAGTTTTTTAAGTACCATATTGAGATCTCTGAAATTAGCTTGGATTTTATGAAAGATAGGGAGTGTATTATTTTTCCACAATTGGACCTAGGAAATAGGTCTGGGAATCACTACATATCCCATTTAAAGAAGAATGAAGCCACACATAGCTCAAAGGAGCAATAGTTGTGGATGGTGTAGTAGGAGATTGAATCCATGATTATTGAACTCTCATGTGAGGAAAAATTGTTTTTTATTTTTATTTTATGTAATTGGGACATGAACCATGAAATTTTTACATCATGTGGTAAGGATAATATCAAATTGTTTAATATCATAAGAATGTTACCTAATTTTTTGACTTTTAATGTAATATGAAAAGGAACATGTTTTATATGTGTTTATGTGATATTTTTATGACATGTGAAACGTAATAACCTAACATGAAAAGGGGAAAATATAGGCCCAATTTCAAACAAATTTTGAAGGAAATTACAGACACGGAGGTGAGGGTCGAATGATCAAATATTTAGAGTAGTTTTGGCTGGATCAGAGACATGTGTCATAGGAATTACAACATTTACCTTTAAAATATGAATCAATTTTATGTAGATTTGAAACATAGTGTAGTAGATAACCAACACTATAGGACATGCATCATCTCTGGTGAGGGCCAGAGGCATCACACAGTTTAATGTCATGTGAGAAAGATGTTTCCATGTAGTTTAATATCACGATACCAAGATCAATCAGTAATGACTTTTATGGTCACACACTAAGGACAACTATGTATATTATATTGATAAAAAAGTAATCTATTTTCATGTACTTTTGGGTTATATCGATAGGACCATGGTGATCACATGAATTATTTATTGAGAAATCATGTATTGGTATGGGGCGTAGTGTATTCTCCAACCATCATTACAAATGATCTAAATGCATTGGGAAAGAACTTAGGTTTGATTTAAGGTCCTTAAAAATTATTTTGAAGCACTTGGGGATTCATTATCGTTATCAATGGAGTTTTAAGAGCTAAAACAAGTTCTCCATAAAGAATGAAAAAAAGACAAACATTCTTATTAAAGGCTCAGTATTTCTGATTTTGGTTAAACATTGAGGTGTAAAAGGCTTAGAAACTTTTATCATCAAGTATCTTGAATTTATCTCACACCTCAATGATTTCACATCACCTAATAGTTTTTCACAGATATCTATTCATAGTGAGTGAAATTATTCCTCAATGGGTATCACTACATATGTTATATAAACTAGAGAATATGGAGTTTCCTAAGTATCAGTGTGGGTAGTAGTTTGGTAGGTCCTCAATGTGTGAAGGATCTTCTTGGGATAGTAATAATTTTCCATATCCGTCATTTCATACGAAATATTTTATATATTTTTATTCAATGCCTCAATATTTCCATTTTAAAGTGCATGGTTTCATGAAGATTGGTTTGGTTTGATGTTTTACTCCTAGTAAAGATTTATCAGTTTGAAAAAAAGAATTTGGGGTTGTTTTCTATCAGTATCATGTGATGGACACCAAATCTGGTGATGTTTTTTGAGTTTATAAAATTACTGATAGTACTGTACTTTATTTTTCTAAAAGGTACCACCTCATACCATTTGGAATACAATTTGGTAGTGTTAAATATTTATTTGAACAGCTTGGCTATAAATGGAGGGAAGATACCCAAAAAATTGATTCCCCATATAAGGAATTACCAGTAGTATTTAGTTCTATTTATAAATTCCAAGGGTTGATGGATGATGTTGGCATACAATTAGTAAGAATGATTAATTTCAATGAATTGTGAGAAATCCTACATCAAAGAAGGACAATAATACCAAAGCCTCCTGATTTTCTATGATATACCAGTTCATTATTGATGGGAACCCAAAGTTCCCATAATAAATTCCTTTATTGTTCAATTCATATCCTTGTTTTCAAGGAATATTATGAGAAATCAATTGAAACATCACTAATAAAGAACCATATGACATCCTAGGTTTTCTTAGGGATTGAAATATTCTCCCCATTATCAGATATATTCTTTATGGATCTTTCGGATGGAAAGGTCCCATTTTGGAGGTATTCTAAGATGGATTTCATCCAACCATATATTGAATTACCTTGTTCAGTGGTTGAGTTGACCTTATTTGCCTATTACATACTTATTTTAACAAATGGTGATACAATTTTATGATATGCGATGTTGATGATATTTTCATCGTAATATAGATCTAAAAAATTGGAGGAAGTGTTTTCTAATCTTTATTCCTGAGCATTTAGTTAATATGGAAAGTGTGTTAGTGTTGTATTAAAGGTGAATTCTTCGATCAACCTTGAAACATAATTAATTAGGGGTTAGATCTTATTTTTTGATGTTGAAATCATAATTGATAATCTTAATCACCAACTAAAAGTCACCATTGAATCATAGGTGAGTCACTAGTATTATAAAATCAAATTCCATGTCTGTAATGAGGGTTTTTTATTTGGACTCATTGTTTGGGAATACTTTTGATAGCAGGAATTATTAGGGTAAATTAGAATTTTCTAGATAAATGAGAATGACTCCATACATTAATTTCTTGACATTGGGGTCTTCAATCCACTTTCTAAATGGGATTCTAGATGCACCACCAATGTATATTTCCAACATTTGGATAGAGTCTTGAATAGAGAATACCTACATTTGTAAAATTTCTGTACCCACTAGCACTTCTTTCATAGAGGTATGTACATCTAAAAAATTGTTAAGGCATGTCCTTTTATTTACTTATGTGGTATGAACTAGATATCAAAATATTGTATAATGAACATCCATAATGAAAAAAACTACTCAACAGGGGATGATATAGGATATATTTGATAAGGTCATTTGATGTTATAAAATGGACCTCATGGTGCTGTAGATTGTGCTTAAATCTATACAATAAAATAAAGTTCCAATAATTCTTCTTGATATCATAATACCAAGTCTAATTTTCAAGAATAGTAAAATTGAGATAATATATGTTTTTTACACTACACTCATTTTTTTTGTGAGGAAGGACCCCAGGAACCATTCCATACTTTTTACATATAATATAAATAAAGTTTATTCAACTAGTGAAATCAAAACTAGTAGTATTATGAGATATTTCATGAGGTTGTTGAATTATTCATAGAAATCGTCATCCCATTAAAATGTGATCACTTTCTTCTTCAACTTGGTTAAGGGAAAATACTTTCTTGTGAGGTTTTCTATGAAGCATACAATATATTCATGTAGTCCCTATAGTCCAATAAACTCTTTGAGGTTTTGAGGGGGTGACATACTAAGGATCCTCATATTAATTTTACGATCATTTTTGATGAAATGATATCATTCTATAAATCTGATAAATATTAATGATGTAAAAACAAAGACACATTTTAGACGGTTTATTTTAATATTATGTTTTTTGATTTTGTCAAAAACGATTTCAAAACTGGTAAGGTGGTTAGAATTTTGTTGTGATTTTAACATCATATCATCAACATAACAATTGAATGATTTTATCATGAATGGATTGAATATTCAATTAATACACCATTAATATATAGCAACGACATTCTTTAATCCAAATGGAATCACTAGGTATAAAAATACTCAAAGGGGAAAATAATGTCCATGTATTTTTCATCATCTGGGGACATTCATATTTGGTTGTACCCTAAATACCCATCCTTGAAATGTAGATCATAATAGCCATCAATTTCACTGATCAGTATATTTTTAATCAGAAACAGGAAGTCATCTTTTAATAGTGCCTGTTGAGGTCTTTAAAATTGATATAGGCCATGATATTCCCATTATTGTTTTTGATGAGGACACTGTTAGTGAGCCATTTTGGGTACTATTCTTCCGAAATTACTTTTTATTTTAAAATCATGTCAACATCTTGATTTGAATATGGAGGAATGAGTTAGATGTATCCATCTAGATATCAACTTATAATCTTGGGGATCTACAGTAAATCCTATATGATGGGTAGCTACATTGGTATAAAGGGATATGATTTTTTTGTAATTATAGGAAGACATGTCTTGGTACTACTTTAGAAAAGTGGTTTAAATTTGTATCTCATTGAGGGGAATCTCTACATTGACCAACATTGTTCATGAATCCTCCACTTTCAATGGATGTAAATTTTGAATTTCATCGATAGTGCATGAGATTATTTCTTCAAATGATGGAGGAGAATCTTTGAGGATGTAGGTTTCATATTATTCCTCTTTATCTTCCTTATATTATACCAATATATCCATGTTTGGTTAGATGAGATATAAAGGAGAATAATTGAAGTTATGTGGGGGATCGGTGTCTTGAGAGATGGCTCCCAATACTAAAACAAATATGTTCCTCAAATTTAGATGATGAAGTGGAGCGCTTCTGATATTCTGGGGATGAATTTGGGGCATCTTTATTTGAGGTTTCTCCCCCAATGGGGAAATAAAGTACTCATTTAGCACCCTCAGTTTCAACTAATGTGGATGATATCATGAAAACGAGAAATAAAATATCTAAATCTAATCTTATGTATTCAAATTGAACAATGGATAGAAAATAGTCACCACCAAGGTATTTGAATGGGTTAGTCGGGACCATTTCCAATCCATTATGGTGGTATCCCATGAATAACCATTAGTTATGGGTTGTTTCTATTCTCTCTGATAGAACCCTTCTTCAATATATTTCTATTCACAAGATTCAAATTCATATTTAACCCCATATAACTTCCCAATATTCCCATTAATACAGTATTTGAAGCATTTATGTTATGATGAAGGTATTATCACATGTTGGTATAGCCAAAGACTTCTTAAAAATCCATTGAAGGGTATATAATTCCAAAAGACCATAAAATTTGAATTTGGACACCATATCTCCAAAATAATCTTTTATAATAATTCATATAATTCATTTATGTTCAAATTTATCATACCCGATAAGGATTATAATGGATGGGGATAGATCATCTTCAGTGTATCCCAATCGATGGAGTGTTCAAACTATAATGAGGCTGAATAATGATCCACTTTCAATGAAAGCTTTATGGATATCAATGTCATCAAATATTCTAGATATGTACATGGGATTTATATGTCCCTATATTACATAATTAATTACTTCATCATGAACAATATAATAGCGTGAAATTCAATGATTCAATCTCTATAAGATATTCCTCAGTATAATTGACATCAGCTTCAACCAAAAAAGGTCTTAGCATAGCCTCTACTTGTAATTATTTTAGATCCTTTGAAATTTTGAGAGCATCAAAATATGGACGTTTTTCTAGAACCATGTCCAACGGAATCAAGATGACATATTTGGTTTCAAAAGACCACATAATCATATAGGAGGATACTCCCTAGCATGAACTATACAGACTAACTATAATGGGTTAGATGATTTTTGTGGTACCAAAGATCATGAAGTCATCATTAATATTGGATTGGACAGATTCATTCTTCCGGACTATTTGGGATGATGAGAGTAATATACCTTTTTCATTAGATCTTCTAGGATGATTTTTCTTAGAATACACTTTATAATGTTGGGGTCATTTCTCTACACTTTCTTTGTTATATGAAGGTCTCTACTATGAGTATCAGCATCGTAGAAACCCTTGGAAAGGATTTGGTTTGGAAATTAGTTCTGACCAAGACTGTGCCTTCCCCTTCCTCACTGGATTCTATGACCTCTACTTGTGGGTTCCCATTATCCTAATAATCTTTCTTATCATTACAGAATTTATCTATTAAGTGAATAAAATTAATGGAATGAAAAATTAATTCCTCGTCTGACAAGGATTCTTTTTGGTAGGATGATTATCCATTCACTATTTGGTGGGGTGGTCCCCATTCTCTAGGGATTGAAGGCATGATGTTCAAGAGAGACAATGATGAAATTATACTTGGTGAAGGTTTAAATTCCTTCATTTTTTTCTCCTCTTCCCACCATTTCAATTCATAATAGAATGAAATTTAGAGGGTTTTGGTTTGATAAAGTTGGTTGTGCTATAGAAAAAGTGATAGGTGACACAATTGGTTAGTTTACCTATTCCTACATGATATCATGGTCTTGGTTAATTATTTTTCAAATCATCCAATCACATAGCTTCTATGAATTCTTGTTGTTATCTTCATTCCATTCACCTTCTTCCTATAGAGTAGTGGGGAAAACATACACAACATGTGCTGGTGGTTTTCCCATCTTCAATTTACTAGGCTAATCCATCTTCTATTGGATATAATAGAAAATGAAACCATAATTCATGGTGTTCCACGATATTAAATGAAAGCGTAAATAATTAAACTAATCATCAAGACATTCATGGTTAGGTCACTTAGGTCACTTGGGTTCCATATTTGTAAATAGGTTTTTTAAGGCTACTATGAAGAATCCATTAACCCACTCATCTTGAAAAGAGTATACCTTTTTCTTCAATTCTCCAAACATGGTGATTTTCATAACATTACATTCTTTATAAAGATGGTTTTTATGGTTTTCTCACCTATGAGGGTGTCACATGATCTGTTTCATGCTTTAAATCATGATCTCGTGTGAGATCTAGTTTTAGAGTGATATTTACGGTTTATTCTTTTTTGATCCACAATCCTTAGGTAGAAGGCACTAGTCAACATTTGGATCTGCTTCTCAAGATAGATTCTTCCAATCAATGAGAAACTATAAGAAGCTCCCAGAACCCATCCATGAAGTGGATAAGAATGATTTTTTCCAAAACTCTTCATATATTTTCTGTATGAAAATACCCAATAATTTGTCATGTGGTAATTGAAAATTTAATGGAGTAAGTCAGACCGTTCCACCAAAAAATTAATTCAAAGTATCTTATTTTCTAAATGTGTTTAGTTTGAGAGGTAAATAGTGAATTTCATCTGTAGTGTAAAGATGAAATTATAAATAAAATTATGTAAGTGGTCATCCTATCCATTGATCAATCTTACCGATAAACTAGTGTAACTTATAAAATCTGGTACCTAAAAGGTTTTTAAACACCACTATATTTAGGATGCCTCCTAATGCACCAGAGTTACCCTCATGTGGCCACATCATGATTCAATATGTTTTATATTCTAATCTATATTCCTAGATCAATTAAATGATTGAAATGTTGTTTCTCGTAATTGGGTAGGGGAAAATTCGCATCTTCCAATTTCGGGTAAGTTTTGCTTTCCAGCTACACTATTGCACATTGTACCTCTACAAATTATAATTATAATAAAAATGAGTCAACACTATTTACTAATCCCTTGGAGATATCCAACTATGTAGGGGTTGGGGTAGGGCCTAAATATTATGAAATGGATGTGGTGGTTCTATAATCACTTGGTATTGATAATATATATCAAACATACTATTAAAACATGACATACATTAGCCTCTTTGTTTTTTTAGTGGAGGTAAGTCCCAGTATTTAGTTTTGACTAGATGCAGATAGATTGGTTTTTTGGATATTATGTTGAGTGGATGTTTTGGATCAACTCTCATGAGTATGATGAGCTCTTCTTGTCAAGGGACATCATCACGGGGAGTAATATGAGGTTATGTTTTTATAATATATATATATATAGAACATTACCTTTGATAATTTTGACATTAATCCGGATTAGTTTTCTCATTTGTGTCTCATATATATCCAATCCTTCCTCAAGAATTATGGGATTGATACCCTTAGGTAACATGTGGGACTGGACCGTATCCTTTTCCTTTTCATTAGATAGTGGCCATCGATGCGGAGACAATGCTTCATTCGAAGGAGTTCCCCCAAATTTGGAAGCCTTTCACATTTGGGGCATACTATCCCTTCAGTCATTTCAATGTGGACAAATTCCAAATGAACATACCCACCTCTTGTTCCCCTACATTGGACTGATCTTCTACAAAATCATAAGGAGCGTTGTTAATGATATTTTATGAGGAAACTACATCACAAATGTTTCATCAGCCATAGAATATTTAGAGATTCGGTTACACCATGAGGGTATACTGGATGGGTTTTTATTTCAAAGATAGGGCATGACCTTGACTGAACATTTTTTTTGTGGCTATCATAAGGACACATCCCCTTCACCATGTATTCCTTCTAATTCATCTATTGAAGGGTGATCTTGATGGAATCTTTGAAATTTTTTGTTTTTCACATCCCTAATGTGGAAACTAGTTCATAATACAAGATAAACTAAGAAGATTTATTATGTGGAACTCCTTCTAACCAAGAAAATATTTAATTTTATCGAGTAGGTGGTTAATGTAAAAATGAACCTAGCCCTATGGTCCAGGGATTCTTCTATTCAGTTATCACAATATTTGGGAATTGGTGTGTCAGCATAATTTTTTTTGAAAATTCCCCCTACCATACAGTTTAGGGCTTCTCAGATATTATTGTCTGTCCCATGATTTTATAGATAATTTTTATAACATGGTATAGGGTAATTATATGATTTTCTCCTAGAGCATCTTCTTATAATGATATTGGCACATCCTAATGATTTTCTTTCCCTATGTGAGAGGATTTCCCAATATTTTCAAACACATGATATAAGAGTCATTTGATGTCTCTCTCTATATTTTATATCCTGATATATTTGATAGTCATTTAGGGATATTTTTTAGTGAGAATTATATTTGTTTCTAGAAGTTCCCATTTCAAGATTTTGGCCCATAGAAAAGATGTTACATGATGTCGCCTTGGGTGGGATTTACTAATTGGGGAGTGAGGTGAAATAAAATTCCCAAGGATCACCCCGTCCTCAAATATGAATAGTGGATGGGCATTAATGATCATATGATTAAACAATTTTAACACATTGATACATTCACACTAAAGGGATCTATACTGTATTCCCAATCTTGTGTGTCATGAAAGTAATAGAGATAACAAGTGGATTTGATGACATATCTCTTCTCTTACAATTATGTAAATTGGATATTCATAATAAGGGTAGAATTTTATTTTCTAAGGATGAACAATAGTTAATAAATTCATGCATTTTTTCTCCAAACATTGTTATGAAGATTCCATTAAATTTTATATTGTGGAGTGGGAAAAGCCCAGAACATGGTTGGTATATTTTATTTATACAAATATAACCTCATGAGTAATATTTTTTTCATCAATTGAAAGAATAATCTCAACCTTATCTAAAAAAATGAAAATTCCTATATTACGTTTTTGTAAATACAAAGGTTGAAAGGGATTTTATCTATTATATTATAAGGAAGGAGATCTAAGGGAAGTATGAAAAATGACCATTTCATTGACATGTCTTCTGGTTGATAAAGTATATCACATGTCAATGATGAGGAATCATGTATTCCTAGTCTGATTTTCCCATCCTCATTATGATAGGAGGGAATTCTCATATTTATTTCAGAAATGGTTGACCTTCTTAAGGAAATGAAGTGTTCTTGTGGGGATGACCTTCCTTGTGAATACCATCATTGTTATCACTACCATCACAGATTAATGTCTGACTACAAGTATAATTTCTGCAACATATACACTGGGGGGGGGACCTTCAAGGTAGATGATAGAAAGGTGAGGTTCATCTTTATTTTTTATCTCCAAGACATGAGGTGGGTTTCAAGTTCTAATCTGTGGATGAGATCTTGTGATTTACTAGATTTTTTACATGAAGTAATCCTTCATCGTAATATTTTTAGAGAGGACCTACGAAATTTTTGGTAGACAATTTATATGGGGGGCCTTTTAAATTGTACATATTATCTCGATAATTTGGTAAAAGATGTGTAGGATCTTGTTCCACCGTAGATAAATGTATGAGGGCTTCATGAACACTATCATTTAGTAGTGTGGGATTATTGATGGTCTTTTCAATTTCTAATCCCCTTTAACGAGGCTTATTTTTTGTATTCTATACTACGAGAAATAGGGGAAACCTTATTTGGATAGTTGATTTCATATACATAGGACTACTTGAGTAGATCCCATGCTGATAACATAAAATTTTGATATAATTATAGAATTTTGTAAAATATATATGCCTTCCCATTAGTGGCCACTATGATGGACATACAAAATCCTTTTGGAATGGGGATATGGACTCCATCTGGCTGTCCATTTATCCTGGGATTTGTCCTTTAACCCTCCTAAATAAGATAATGAATATGTATATAATATTGTGTTATGCTCACATTATGTTCACGAGTCACCCAAAATGAAGGGGTGGGTTTGTGTGTCCACCCTTTGATAACTACTATTTCCATAATTATATCATAGTAGGTTTTTTGTATGTGGGATGGGATTTTCATCTACACCTTCATCATATTCATGATATGTTTAATGAGTTCAGTTGGTATAACGAGGATATATTCTCATTAAATTGTTGGATCAGGGATGTGGTCCAAATTATATCCTCAATTTCTTATTGAAATATACGAAATCCATTTTTTGCAGGTCTCGATACATGGGTATATCCCCATATTTCTTTATAGGATTAACCAGTTGGTTTCCCCAATTTCTACCAAAGTAATCTAGTAGTATTGGTTAATTCATGAGGCTATGTGTGATGCTCTGTGTTTTCCACTATGTTTTACTGGAGGGATTCTCTGGATGGAACATATGTATGGTCAAGTAAACTATTACTTGATAACTACCCGCAGTGGGATTTCCTAGCTGCTCGTGAATGATTGACTGCAACATGCCAAGTACGTAATGAATAATATCTATTCTTATCTATGTTTATTTATGAATTAGATAGTGTTTTAGAGGCTTAAAATGAGAATAAATCCAATCTTAAGCATGGAATACACTAAAATTATTAAAATATTATTTTACTGCCTTTTGATGGAAAACCATTTTTAAATAAAACGTTGGACAATTTTATAAGCTCTATTTATCAAAATAAACTTATTAATTATTATTGGGGAATTTAAATTCACTTTGGATTTATTTTTGGTATTTTTCTAAAAAGTTTCATTTTTTAATGAATAGTGCAAAATACTGCATTTTACTTCAAAACTACTTTTTCATCTAATTTAACTATATTGTTAGATTGTCCTCTTAATTGGATTTAAAGTTTAATTAGAATATATCTTTACCATTTAATCAAATGGTGGCCATTAAAATTAATTTCACTTTGAAATTGGACATAAACAATTGTCAAACTTTTGATAGAAATTGTTTCTAAAAAACTCGTTATTTGTTTTGACAGCAGGAATAATTTTTAAATTAATTACTATAATTTTTGTGTTTGGAATTTGTTAAAAATGATTCCATATTTGGAATCAGAATTTCCAAATTATGTAATTAAGACTCTTTTGTTTTTGGACATTATGAATAGTAACGATGGTAATTATCTTTAATTATCAGGATTAATTTATAATTGGGTAGTTCAGGGTAATAAAATAATATCATAATAATAACAAATGACACAAAAATGTGTCCTAATGCTATTGGTTGTGTCATGGCCGACCATGGGATTCCTTGGGCCAATCTTTGGGACCCCATGGAATCACGTTTGTGTGATAGTGAATTTTTATCTTTTTTTAAAGAATGTTAAATATAAAAAAGTATGTAACACCTATGTAAAACAATTTTAATTTTATCTACATAAATGATCTCGTAGAATATAAATATTAATTTGAAATCTAAAAATATTTCCTACATCATATTATTTTCTTTATAATTTTTAGACATTAAATAAATTAATTTATTTATGACATCATGGTGATGCAGCGATTACCTCATTAATTAAGGATTTAAATAAAATGAATAGATAATGTAATATCTAATAATTATACTTGTCAAAACCCTCTTGTATGAGTATATTTCGAACCCTTACCACCTTATCCTTGAAACATATCGATGTGGGACCTTTAAAATCCGAAACTCATTTTAATATAATGTAACATTTCTTGACTTTCCAAGAGTTCCCCTCCTCCCTCTTATAAAAGTCTCCCACCTATACCTCCATACCCACACCTATCAAGCCATTGGATCAGCCAATATCTGCTCATTTTATCTCTCCACATCACTCTCTTAATCCTAGAAGCCTTACCTTAGGCAGAAATATCTTTAAGAAACCCTTTTGGTTCAAACCAAGAGGAGTTACCCAATTCAAAGGTAATGTCTTCACTTGTTTTCTTTTGTTTTATTTTGCTTCTCCAACCCCATAAACTCTTCTTATTCCATTATATTGTAAAAAAACAGTATACTAAATATACTAGGATTTTGTTATGTGAATGATTCGATCTACACTTACACACACCTTCATCTAATGGTTAAAGAACATACTATTTCTGTGGATGGTGAATTTCTGCCTCACAAAACGATGATTGTTCAATCTTCTTTTAACACTTTTAAAGGTGTAAATTAATATGTAACTATATTTATATATGATATATAATATGTTTAAATTTCCCTTAATCTTAGGTATTGTTCATTTATGGCATAACGTTTTGGTGTCCATTATGGGTAAACGTGATATCTTCATTTTAGGAAGTGCAGACAACATCCCCCTCAAAGTGATTTGATTTGTTAATGCCATATGTGGGGCATATAAAGGATAGAGTTAATTATATTATATATTATATTATACTAGAATTATAATATACCTTTATATCATTATTATTCCAATCCATAAAATATGAAATAGAAATGAAAGTAGCGTTCTTGCATACGTTCGACTTACCATCTCCATGAACGGTGCATTTCATTTCTTACTTCTAAATGTTATGTAATATTATAAATGTATTTATATACTAGATATATATTATATATATGATATCTAAATCATGAATATAATTCTGGATATAATGGATTTTTTACCACATGAACATCTTGTAATTATAAAGAGTTTATTTTTGACTCAAGTACCAATGATCGACAAAACAACCATTATTATCTTAAATAATTACATAGTGTTCATAACATGGTAACAAGTGTTATAAATTTAATAATGAAATTGAAAAATGTTCTTAATGAAGTATAAATTATCTCATGTTTATAATTTAGGAGATTAACGAACGATCGAGTCAAGTCGGACACAAGGTATAGGACTTCGTCTCAATCTCCTTTCATTGAGGAATATTTTGTTTTATACACAACATTAATTTATATGGTGTATGAAACCCTTTAAATTTTATGTTTATTCAAAAGGAATATTTTTTACAAGAAGCGTTTTACTAAACAAAAAATGGGAATGTTTTTGTCGTACGTATGTGGCGACAACGACTTCTCCGCCGCTGTGATCATTATTTGAGTTTCAGCTTCCTCTAGAATCCATAACTTATTTTTAAATGAAAAATAATTACCATGTTTTACTTTTCATTTATTTTGGTATTGAAAATGGTTTTCATAAATTGTTTATTATATCAATATGTTGTATTCATATCTTGTGATTGAAATTTGGAAATGTTATGTTTCCTTTATGCATGTTTTATATGATATGATTATGTTATGGTTATTGGGAATTGTTTATGAAGACGGGTGGTTCCATGATATACTAAGGGTGGGTGAGCCCGATATAGCTCTCCAATGCATTGGGTAACACGAAGGGGTTAAGCGTTAAGGTTTCTCCGAAGTGATTTAGGGAATATACTATGATCGGTATTCCAAACGTAACCATGAGGGTTACTTCCTATGTAAGAATGTTATAAATTCCTCAAGTTACCTTTATGTCTTATGATTTATATGATTTATTCATGATTTGATGAGGTATGTTAATGTTCTTATGTTTTATGGGTAAAGTATGATTTCATTGATTCTTATTTATACATGGACTAATGTTTTCATTTCATAATTTTATATCCCTTACTGAGCTTTTTATGCTCATCCCATGTTTTTGAAATGTTTTCCACATGTCAAGGGAAATGTACATGATGTGATAATAGTGTCAAGGAATTGTCATGAAAGAATCCATGTTTTGTTTTATATATGTTTCCTTTGATGGGAAAATTGAATATTGTCTTTAATGTAACCACCTTGTTTAAATGCGGAATGTAATGCATGATTTATGATCTAATTCCTTAAAACTCAAAACCTGAAAAGATACTCAATGTGTAATCTTCTTATAACTCAATATTAAGTAATGTTTAAGGTTGGGGCCTTATATTGACCCAGACTAGAATCCTGAGGTTTGCACCATCATTATTTTAAGGTAATGATAATATTTGTAAATGATGTAGTGGATACTAGAAAAATACCATTTTTTGGAACCCAGTGTCATTGAAATGAAGCTGTCAGCGACCACTTGATGCACCTCCCTATAAAAATTGAGGTAAATTTTGTTATTTTCTAAGGATAGAATCAAGAAATGTTCTAAGATGGTTATGGGTTTTTTCATCTTCATTTACACCAACCAATGTTTGGTGTAAGGTTGGAAGGGCTTCATTACATGGATTGATTGGTGGGTATCATCCATGGTTCATAAAATTTCGTTTTAGTGGTAATACCAAACTAGTTCACTTGATACATATGTGGATGATTCTAGGATGGTCAGTCTATACTCTAATTTTATTAGGATCCTTCTTGTGCATTATCTAATGCATAACTCTAGTCTATTTGAAATGATTAAATATAGATTACAATGAATTTTTTATGAGAGTGTCTGATTATAAAAAACAAACACAAATAATAAAAACCAATCAAAGCATCATCTCA
Organism: Viscum album; assembly: GCA_963277665.1. NCBI lineage: Eukaryota > Viridiplantae > Streptophyta > Magnoliopsida > Santalales > Viscaceae > Viscum > Viscum album. The sequence goes on from OY728119.1 coordinate 444,728,283, forward strand.
ATAAATGAAGATATGCGTCACAAATTGTTTTAAATCTCTATTTGGTAGAAATTAATTTTTTGATATCATGAAAGTGAAATTATATTTGGATAAAAAATTCATTTTGGTTAAGGATTCACGTTGGGTTCAACATTTTTATTTCGTTCATAAAGGTGATAAAGTTTGTTGATCGTTTGAAAATTTGTCCAACCAAACATAGAGACTCACATTGGTCAATAGGATGGAAGTTCCGGATCATCATACATTTTTCAGGGGAATTATTTTCTAATTATAGACTCTCTTATATATTTATGACATATTCATGAATCCTTTATTAAATCCTCAATCTAGAATGGTCCCATATTATATTGAAAATTAATTATTACCTTTTATTATATTTACTTTCATCTATATATTCATGAGGATCTTCATCGATATAGGCATCTATATTTATCCATGGTTCTCAATCGATTGTACCATTTGTATATGGATTTGATATTCATATGTATTTTATTATTATGATTCTAGTTTTAATCCACTCATTGTGGTGATCTATAATTAATCATCATCCTAAAAGGTAGGATTTGTTTTTATGCTAGTATTGGGTCCATGAGAAGGGATTCCCCCATATCCATTTGAAAGGAATTAGAACAAATGTAATTCAATACCATTTAATGGAACGCATCATACCTATTATGTTCTTGTTCATAGGACCATATTTTGCAGCTTGACGTTGTTCAACACGGGCATCCTTGTTGATGATTACTAACCTAGGATGGTGTGAGACTTATGATAAAACTTGTTGGGGATCCTTGAAGGGATATAGTCTCCCATGTTGGATACGACCCTACTTGAAATATTTCACAACAAAGATGGTGATATAGAGACCCCGAAAGAAAATGGGCCTCCATGTTGGATATTACCCCAATATAAATATATCTCAAAGAATATTAGGGTGAGTTTTCTATCCTAGTTTTGAACCTCATAGAGGCTTCCTACATATCCCATTTTGAAAATAATCAATTCCCATGTAGTTCATAACGGTTGGGTCTTACACGTTTGGAGGAGTCCTAAGTTTGATTCATCTAGAATATGAAACATTAACATTTTTTATAACAAGTAATATAGCCCTTTAAGAGGATTGTAACATGGTTTTGGGGATTTATCTTAGTTGGAGGCCCATTTGATTGAATATGGTTGGGGATTATACTGAATTGGAGGCCCATGTTCGAGGGATTTGATTATGTTTATGACATAATCGTCACTAAGATCTAATCCCACATGAGTCATGATTGGTGTGAGAAATAAATGGAAGGAGAAGATCTGGAAATATGCACGATTTCATTCATCCACTGGTAGATGAAGCATAGGATATTGAAGGTGGTAAAATTTCCCCACAAGAAATACTTGGGTCTTACACCAAGAAGGATTCCCTTGGGTGACCCTTTCTATGGGTTGATACCCCTTTGATAGGTGTAGATGAAGACTCTGAATTAAACCTTATGGAAGTTAAAGTCAGGTGGTTCCCCACTATCTAAAATGAAGAGGGCCTAGAATATCCTTAATGATAGGGATCCTCACTACTGATAGAATGCATAATATTAAGAATTCTGAGCACCCTGCATATTGGGTAGGTGCAGTATGAGACATATTTTATAGAGCGTATGTAAAATAAAATGGGATACACACTAGTGCTTTTTTTCCATGATTGTAAACATCTTCTGGAATTGGTGGATATTTCTATTTGTTCTCCTTCAGACATGAGTCCGAGGGAGAGGGGTTCCATGTCATCAGTGATGATGGAGAGGCCTCAAAGTGTGTCTCGTGTAGGGAAGACATGGTTGAGATAAATGTGTCTCATGTATGGTGGACCTGGTTGAGCTAATATTGATTCACCTATGTATGGACTGGGAAGACAAGAGGACCTTTACCTAGGCAGGTCCTGAGAGATATAAAGATTTCTTGCATAGGGTAAACCTAGGTAATCTAGTAATGTCTTGTGTAGGGTGGACCTTTTTAGGATAGATATTTCTCTTGGGTGATGAAAAACATGGGATATAGCGCATGATTGAGTCCTTTATCTAAACTAAAAGGGACTCCTCAGGTGTCTTTGTATGAATGGAGTTAATGTTTCAAGCTTGGAAGTGTTTCTTATCAGTTGTAGTTTGTACTAAAGGGGGATGGTTCCTCTCATGGATATTGGTATTCTAGACCTTAAGCGACCTCGCTCCATTGAAGATTTCTAATTCCCTCTTTTTTGTAATCTTATGCCACTACCTGAGGTATTGGATTACTTGAATGATATAATTGGATGAGCGGACCTTCAATATGTCTCTTCATATTTAAATAATGTCAAATGAGGACCCCAAGGGTCAAATTTGTAGAAAAAACAAGAGACCTTAGTAAAATGGGAACATACATGAAGGTCAATAGAACATGTGTCTAACAAAATAACCTCGCACAGGTATTGGATACTCATTATGGACCACAGATGATGGGGCGACATGAGACTCTTGGCACACATGTGGGGGCTCCGATAGATCTTTTTAAGAGAGTTCTTTGACTACCTTCTTTCCTTTACTACATGAGTTTTTTCCACTAAATATTATCATCCCCATACAAAAGGGAGGTTCAAAAATGATAAATGAATAATTTATCTTTAAAATTACTATTTATAAGAAACGTTCATTTCTTTATCCTTGTTAACAAATATTATGGCTGTTAAAATCTAGAAAGTGACATTTTTTACATTACCTTCTACTAAAATATTATAGAGGTCAAAATAAAAGTAATATGGAACCAATTTGACATATGTTTGAAATTATAATCGATGTGGATGAAAAATAACACATCTAGTATGATAAGGGAAATATTTAGGTGAGATTTTATGTCATTATCATATTATATTTAACCTTAATTAACTGATTTAATCTTACTACAGTGATACAAATTAACTATAGATATTATTCATAATTAAAATAATAAAATGGACATATTAAAAAAATTGTAAATCCTAAATCCAAATATATAATAATTTTTCAATTTATATTAATTAAAGTGGTAATATTTAATTTAAAATTAAATACACTAAACACAATTAAATGTAGTTTTTCAAAAAAATTACCATTTTATGTCAAAACCCGATTTTATATCAAATTCAAGAATAGAATTCATTTTAAGTTGTATACTTTGATTAATTAAAAAAACAAAACTAATTAAATTTTAAAACTAATTAAAAATAAATTATGACATTTCAAATACAACAAAATAGATATAGTTTTTAATAAAAATTAGTACGTTTTACTATTCCATCAAAATTCAATATTTTTACAAAATTCTCAAAACAATTCCAAATAAAATTTTACCATGGTGAATTTTAAAATTAAATTTATTTTTTAAAAATTAGATTTTATTATTTTTGAATTATTTTATTAAATAAAACATTATAAGAAAAGAGTTTAATATAATTATTTCTTTTTTTATCTAAAAAATATTTAATTTTTTATTAAATATAACTATGTAATTCATGAATAACAATAAACATAAAAATTATTTATTGTATGATTAAATAGGTTTTTATATTGGATACTCCTAGTCAACTTCATAGAAAGATTAGAATCCAAGAATTTGTGTTGGAGTCAACTGTAATGGAAAATTATCACCATGGTTGAAGATCCAATTTGAAAGACAAAGCTAATTTGTGTATCATGGAACCAAATGAGATTGATGAAAAATGAACACACATGAAATATGGAATAAGGTCAATGTTCCAAGCCATTGATTCTAGGTAGAACTAAGCTTACAAAATAACCTATACTTTTGGATGATGAACTAATGTTGAACTAAGGCTACGAAATATTGAATATGTGGGAGATGAACTAGGGAAGCTGTGATGGTAATATATGAAAAAAAATCATTCTCAACATGAGGTAATTATCAAGTCAAAACTTTTATTTCTCTGTCAATCTAAATATATTATTTTTTGTTAGTTCTTTATATAGGTTTTAAGATAGCGGGGATCCAATTATTTTCCAATTCACCAATTGCAAATATATAGACTACTGAACCCGTTTTTCTTGATGTATTCCCTCAATGAAATCACACTAACATTCTAGGACAACACCAACCATGAAGAATTCCCAAACAAACTTACCTAACCAATATTCCCTATGCTTCTTCAATATATCCTTGTATGTGACATTTGAATCAAGAAAACCTGAACAAAATACATTTATATAATTCTCACTTCCCATGTCTAGAATGGTCTAAAAATAAAAAAACATGTGTGGTCCAGTGACAATTCAAAGCATTTGAATATCTGGATTCAATTATCCCAATTAGAGTGAAGCTTTTATTTCACAAATAATTCATCTAATAGATGATTCCCTTCATTAAATAATGAAAATAACTTTCATCTAATGCTAGAGATTTCATTATGAAATATAAGGTAAATAAATTCCAATCTTTTCTGATTAATTATTTTCTTGAGTGTGGTAATTCCACATATTTGAAAAAATAAAACATTTTAAACTATGTTCATATAGACATACTCTAAAAAATAATCATTGATAACAATGTTGTATGAGTAATATTAAATTTCAATCAATTAATATTAGATATTAAATTATATATGATACCACGTGGAGGATTAAATGGAACTAAATGCGGCATGGTTTTTTTCTTGTCAAAGACCAAATAAAAAAATCATACTCAAATAGAATATATCATTGAATCCAAATCATATTCAAGTCCAATTTTAATACATAGAATCATTCCAGGTCAAAGATTGGCCTCACTTATTCCTAGTGTATATGCCCATTCTAATCCCAATAAAAATATAATGACTTATTTTGGCAAGTACATCATCATCTTCTCCCAATAACATTTTTTCATATAGTGTTTTCCTAAAATAAATTTTTTTTATCCTTCATGATAGATTATAGTTCTCTATCATAGGTGAATATGGTTATAACAAAAAAATATTTGATTTTTCAGATTTTGTTGAATCATGTCTATCAAGCTGTGTTGGTGGAAGTGATTTGATGAGATGGTAATGGGTTTATAATATGAATAATAATTTAGAATTATGGGGTTCAATTTCAATGTGAATATCATTTTGAGTGTGGTAAAATGATATAACATGGATCACTCCCCTAAAAATGAGGAACTATTCACCTGATGATTAGGGGTGGGGGCTCCATGATCATCAAACAAATACTTATACTGTATCTTTTTATTTTCTTTCATTTTCATTGATATAACTCTTTGATGAGGGAAAACTAACCCATTAGCGGGTGATCCAAAAAATTTCCCCTTAAACCTATAAATTATTTCAATACTCTAATTTATATTCTATTATATTGTTTTTATTGGATTTTTTTAATTTTTTTTGTTTTAGGATATTTCCATCTACATAAGCACTATGATGTTTTCCCTCTATCTCTGGATTGCACAGATAGACCACTCAGACTATATGCACTATAAATGATAGTGAATATTGGGTAACTAGAATATTGATCATAGATATCCAATTTCTAGGATAAGTGAGAGTTGGTTTTACAGTGATCATTTTACTCTCGTACTCATGTTCATATTTCCAAGAGAATTTGATTTTTGTGAGGGTTTACCTTGATATAGAGATAATATGAGAGACATAAAATATAAATTTGATTATATATGTGAGGTAAGGGTTAATATGATATTATTTCCCTATCAAAAAATATAAATTTAAAAACAAATAAAATTTTACCATTAGTTTTTAATAATGTAATAAAAAAAACATGTTTTATTCCATTGCTTTCTAAAAAAATTAACCCATTTAATTAATGAAAAACACAGTCACAACACTATCCTCTTTCAAAGAAAACCATATTCCACTATATCAATTTTTTCATATTCATTTCTTTGAAATCCTTACAACAGGATCCTCATAAATATGAAAATATCTCACTAGAATTTATATCTTATGCATCTAAGATTCTTCAACTTCAAAATCATAACACATCAAGGAAACTTTATTTTTTATCAAATATTTCATGCACTATTATACTATATTCACTTCTATATCATGCAATTCATATATGATGTTTCAATTATACCATTGTAATTGTATGAGTTTGGTTACATGAATCCATACACTTCCCATACAACTTTTATTTCATAGTTTGGTTATTCTTCACACAACTATAATAAACATTTTTTTCATTCTTAATGAAAAATCAATACCAACGATAGATTCATGAATCAGTGGATGAATGAATACCTCTATAATTCATGAGACACTAGAGTGTTAATATCATATCTATCCCATTTTATTTGAAAATGGTGGATCCTTCATCAACTTATTCTCAGAGTATTTGGGATTATTCTCATTCATCTCTATATTTCAATACACATTGAAAATGATAAAATCTAGAGGTATAAATAGACAATATTCTACTCACTCAATGTCCTAGAAAAACTGAATTACAGTAGTTATGTGCACCATCTTAGCAAGAACAAGTTGTGTGCATTACCTGAACTTTATTTTTCTATATGGTAAGTATAAAAACATCTTCATGGATCAAAAAAATATCATCCATTGGATTACATGAATGCATATAAGTTGTTAGGTGATGATACATAATTTGATATATCGTGATGAATTATAAAAAATCTAGCATGGAAAAAATCACACACATGATGGCCGGAATAAAACATTACATGAATGAACTTGCTAAGGATAGTTGAGAAATACACCATGGATATAAGATATATAACAATGATAGATATAATCATATGACATGAAATATCTACATATAATTTTAATGTGAAGTAACAATAACGCAAATATTGAGTCCCATAATGGAAAAAACCATCCATATTACATCACATAATGTGCCACAGTTACCTTTTGAGATCTTAAATGCGAACAAATATGTGGATCATCTCCAAGAGACACAAAACACACACACCATCAGATACATTGTCCCTTTTATTCCATGCACTAGCTAGATGAGTGCATTTTTATCCCCTTGTTTGTGCATTCCACCCCATCTTAGGCCTCACCATGGAGTCCTAAGCACAAATGTTCAACTTTCTCCTTGTATTCATCCATAATTGGTTGAGTTAAGATTTTACCCTTGGTGATTGGTTTAACACACATTTTTTAATAAGAAACACAAAATATTTCATTTTAAAAATAAATAATTATATTTCTACAGAAATAAGATAAGGCAAATAACTTCTTATCAAAATTTAAATAACAATCAATTTTATTTCTCACTAATTATTCATTCAAAATATTTTATAATTCAGACATCATAAAAATGTTCGAAGCATGAATATATCAAAAATCCCTTATATATGTTGTCAAATAATAAAATATTATCTATATATATGTAAAAATATTTCCCTTTTTTGTTTCTCATCAATATCCTAGAAAATATTAATCATGATTGAATATGTATTTTATAACCTCTTCTTTCACCCCATTTATTAATAAAATAAAAATTTAAGTTTGTAGAATAAATGTTCTACTATATTCAGTTATTCACTATTGAAAAGCTATTAATATTCTCTATATTATTCTCCCTTTTCCTAAATTCTCATCCCTTATATAATTATTCCACTAAGTTTACCTACTATTGAAAACCCATCTCATTTTAACTACTAATTTATCATCTAGAGATAAGGTTGGATTCACATTCTTTCGAGTGACGATTCATGCACTAATCTACTCCAAGCTCACATGGGCTGTAATATTATAGGAAACAAGAGTTACTAATAAAGATATCAAAACTGTCTATACATGGTTCTATATATGATACCATATATTATTTAATTAACATTTTTTTAAATTTCCATGATAATCACATGCATCCAACATAATAGATTGATGGTAAAAGTTCTCACAAAAAGTTGGTTACTCCCCATATTAAAATACTTTTATTTTTTCATCAATTAATATGATTCCCCCTATATGTTTGAGATTTTTTTTCTAAAAGATTTATGGGAAAATATATTCAATATACCTCCTGATAGTATTTCGTACTCCTAATACAACTACTTCAACGGTTGTCCTAGAATACAAGTTTTTCATTAAAAAATAACATTCGGGGAAATTGTTTGTCTTATATGCACCCTTTTAAAGCATTCCCTTCAACGATATTCAATGTTTTTATCATTATACGAGAACAATATCAAAATACTAATGAAACATTTTCCTTCATAGATACAAAATAAAATAAATATGAGTTTTATGGAAATCGTAGATAAATTTGTCCACGAATAATGAATTCCTAGATATTATAAATATTTAATTTCTCATGAATTAAACTAGTTTATATGTCAGATTAATTAAATTTATTGAAGAAAAATATATATATTTTGGAATAATTTAGATTCTCCCTCATATATTTAATTAGATAACTATATTTTGGAATTATTCCTCATCCACGAAAAATCATCAAACATCTTTTTGATTTTTACCTTGATTCTCTAAACATTAATATCCCTGGATAAAATGGAATTATTGGTCACATTATCTTTCGTATTATATAGTGTAGATATTTTCATAATTAAAAATAAAATAAATTTCTTTTTATATTCTGGTTTTATCATAATTTCTGATAGAAGCTACTTTGGTCATATAGTTACACATTATTTATTCACATTCTTAGTCTAATTTTTATGTGTATCCTATTTCAAAGTATAAAAGAAAAGTTCAGTTAGAGGAAAACCTCTGATAATTTTGTAAAATGAATGAAAAGTCTAGAAAACATGTAACACAAGCTAGAAAAGACTACTTCATATCATAAAAACCATTCCTGTCATGAAATCCATGATAAATTGCTTCCTCTACAGTAACTGATTCCCACCCTAAGCATTAATAACGATTTAGAACCTTAGAATACTTCATTATAAGATTCAACCTCTCCAAATATAGAATATATTTGTAGTATTTCATACCCTTATTCAAATCAGAGATGGTCCCACCCTCCTTCCTGAAAGAAGGCCGGGTGGACTCTTGATTTTGCAGATAAGAGTAGTCTTTCCTCGACCGTTATCATGTCGGAGTTGCCATAACCACTTCTACCACATTAGATGCATCATTTTTTTAATGTTACGTCTTTATCATCATTATTCTTAGATGTAATTTAATCAGCATTATTATCATATTATTCTACGTGGTAGTATTGAATAGCTTTCTTGTTTTCGTTAATTTCTATTTTTGACTTCTCTCCTTGACATTATATGAGTTATTCTTTATTAGTAAAAACCATAATTCATCATAACTATGACTTTTTCTATAGAAATAGTCACAGGAATGTTTTAAGGAATTCATATATGTTCATGTTAATATGATTCCTTATTATCTATATGTCTCATTATAAAAAATATCAATTTATATTTTTTTCATATCTTCACACCCTAAATAAAGGTCTTCTATTATTTTCATAATTTGAAATGTCATTCCACCATTCTACGGATATGTGTTTAAACCTTTTCCAGTACTAACAGCAGCTACTGAATCTCCTTCTACTTGAAAAATATATAGTTTGGTTGGATTTCATTCTATTATTTTTTGAAAAAAATTTAAGGTTCTTAAATTCATAAAAATTTCATCATATAGATTGTTGAGGTGGTGAGTTCCATGAAATTTTATATATCACGTCATATCATGATTTTGATTTAATTACAACATAATAATGTGATACTACATTAATAAACAAAATTATTATGATTTTGGGTTACCTTATTCATTGATCCTATTTTGGATCTATCTTGAGTACCACTAGAAGAAATATACATATCAAAACTCAAATAATGGATTCCATTTTATTATTATCTTGTGAAGATTCTACGTGGGTTCTTTTTATATTTCTCAATTTTATCTCCAGTTCAAAACACTCCATACTTGCATAGTTTTTCAATTACCTTTTTTTGGCGATCCTCATGAATCTGAATTGTATCTAGTATTAATTTATAAATATATTTTATTCCATTAAATTTATAATCATGATGAGAATTCTTTACAACCATGTCTGATATCATGTTTTAATATGCTTCTTTTAATTTAACATTCATAGTCTTGACTGAGAATGTTTCTACACCATATTTTTTCAATATAATTATTAATAAATGATTAATATTATTTTCACATTGTTCTTAATGAGGTTACCAGAGATTATTATTAGTTTATGATTATATTATATTTTTAGTTCCAACAGAGTTTCAACATTCATATATGATTCCACCTCAGTGATCTTCATTAAAATATTATCCAGATCTTCTTCATCTGTACAGTCAACATAATCATGTGATTTATCATCACTACTACATCATTAAAAATATTTATTCTCAAATTCTTATTTTTTTACATGGATCCTTAATTTTTATCCATTAAATAATTTAATCCTTAAGAGACTAATGTTTTGAATTTTATTCATCAATAAAAGACTTCAGATTTTCAACAAACATGGATTCCTATTCAATTTTAGATTAGATCTCTACTATTTATTTTGATTAATTAAGACTTTCTAGAAGACTTATTAATACTTATTCAATTTTTTCTATAGTTTCTTCGATATCATGAACATATTCAATGGATTATTTAACCAAAAAACAAATCTTAAAGGTTCCTTTATTAAATATCTAATTATTCAATATCACCTTCAAGTTTATCATCAATATCAACAACACCCAATGGTTTCTTCTTTTATTGAACATTACATTTGTTTTTCATAGTATTATGTGTTCCTTCTTCTATAAAATGTTTATCTTACTCTTTTAATAATATTGAACCATATCAAGTGACAAAACATAGTCAAGATCTAGTCAAACAAGTTTAAAACAATATTAGAGAATTTATCCTTTGGTACCTCTGGATGTAATCTAGGACACCCTGAAAGAGAGGGTGAATGATTGTTTATAAAAAATCAAACGTTTTCTTTTAAGAACTTATTACCATATTTTTAGGAATATTTTTCAACCTCTATTACTTGTCGTAACAATCACTAATCATATACTAATATTAATGATAGTAAAGGACATATAAAACAATAGTATTTTAAAAGGTTCACTATAATGGGATATGTCCAAAGGGAACACACTGATGATGTTTTGATGTTCCAAAATCCACTATGCTTAAATAGTTATATGGTCACTATGTTTCAGAAATAGTAACTCACTTCTTAGTGCATAGCTTTTAAATGTTTAGGGTAGGTCACCCCTTACCCAAAGAGGCACTCCCTCTTATTTAACTTCATGAACTTCTATGTTGATGGATGATGTCAGTTTATTTACATGAATGTCTCCCTAATATTATTTGTATAATCATTAACAACATGAAACTTTAGATATTCATTGATCAAAATTGAGCTTCAATATACTAATCTTTTCTTTTATTAAGTTGTATTACACTAACTTCCCTATGTGGTAGTTGAGTATGTGTCTCAAAAAATATCTCAAAAATAACAAATTATTATACATAATAATTCCATGAATTAAATTATATATCTAAATGATTATAATCATTAATTTCTATATTTAAATGATAATATTACAATTTACGATATTAAAATTCCATGTAATAATAACTCATCACTTTCTATGCTCGAATATCCACTACACTAATTTTATATTTAATAACTACCAAACATTATGTCTCAATGATTATAATTTATAAAAATTATTTATTATTATTTGAGTTATATTTCATAAACAACAATTTAACTCTTCTATAATCTTCAATATGTAACTAACTCTCCTTGGAGTACTCTTATAAATTTTACATAGTAGTATTATTCAGGATTTAGTTTTACACTATAATTAATATGGAAAAATGATTTTTTATGAGGACATCACTAACTTCTTTATGAAACCCACTATTTTGTTTTCCCAACTGTCACCCCTCAATTATAATTATGTTTCAATCAACTAATTCAAAAAATAAATTTCTTATTGTATTACATCCATTGAGATAACTAAAATAATAATCCTATTAAAACAATGTTGTACATGAATGTTTCATGTAATCTATAGCATGAATGTTGTCCATGTAACACTTTTTCACACTCACTTTTAACATGATAATACACATCATTCCATTACAATCTACATGCATGTATATTGTATTCCTAATATTACTTATTATTCATCGATTTGACAGTCATACTTCTTTGAGGGAACTTTCTTCTTCCTCCAATATTTCATGGATGACAATGTTGTTTCAATTATACCTCATGAGATAGGTATGTGGTGGTACATTTCTATTCATTTAATTTTATATATATTGATACAAAAATAGTTACCCTTTATAGGAATCCCATGATTCACAATATGGTTCTTCAGAAAAATCCAATGGGCATGGTTCTCTTTCTTTATGTTTCATAAATACATGTGATAACATCATGAATAAGTGAATCCATGTAACCTTATTCATTTCACATGATACATGAGATATAATATCATATTTACCAAACTATTTATATTATATTAGAGGTACCTTCATCAAGTTCTTCACTCACTCTATAAGAATCTTCATATTTGAATCCCTATTTAAATGTGATCTACAATTGAAGGTGGATGGGGGGATTTTTATCCAATATTCCACTATGTTAAAATTCTATGAAAAATTAATAATCATGGTTATGTGGACTGATTTTGATCAAATATTTCTTGTGAATCACGTGATCTTTTGTAATCTAAACTATAATTAGAAAATCTCCAACATATATCGTGAACATATCCACCTTCACATAACATGCATGCATAGATGATTCCATTTTAAGAGGTTATATCTAATATAGAATGCAACATAATTTTAAATCTTATATGAGTAATATTGAATTCTCAAAAACCATAAAAAAAATATATATGAAGGAACTCGTGAAGTCTATAGAAGGAAGATGATGTGGCTACATAATGGGAGAATAAGATCAATTGGAATATATAACACATTGTTTATTCCTATACTTTTAATGTGGAGTTACAGTACAATGAAATATGTGTCTCATATCAAAGAAAACATAAGAATTTAACTTATTAATAAGCTTAAATTCACTTTCATATTATCCAATATACATGACTCCTTTATATCAACTCCCTACAATACTATACACACACAAACACAGACTATGACACCCCATACTCCAAAAACACAAAGATAGTAGTTATATTACATAATTGGTAAAATATAGGAGAGTTCCAAAATGATAAAATAGTTTTTTAGTTTTAGAAGACAAGGAGAATACATATAATACATTTCAAAACATAATATTCAACGTGAAAAAACTAGGAGGACATGAATATATCTTCTAATATATTCATAAAAACAAAAAATATTCCTCTTATCGGTATCCCAGTGAAAAGAATGAAATAAAGGTTTAATCATATTCAATGTAATGAGTAGAATTCGATTCAATATTACATATCATAGAAATAAAATATGTGATAAAAAAGAATCAATGAATAATATGAAGACAAAGTCAAAAAAAATATGATGGAATCTTATATAAATGATAATAAATCAAAACATGGATAATAAAAATTATTTATCACATAATTATGGAATTAATGATTCTTGATATTAATAAAATATTGTACATTCCTTGTTCCAAGAAACTTTCTAGTCATGTTAATATGCATACACCAAAACCTTACATGTTTTTCTCCTTATTCTTTTTTTTGCATTGAGGGTGAATATATTTCTGATCCCTACACATTTCCTAATTAATTATACTTTATTTATCAAAAGATATATGAATAAAATTAATACAAATCCATGAGGAACCTATTAATAAATAAAACTTATATATCATCATATTGAGAAATATGGGAAAAAATAATTCCCCGTTCAATATAAAAATGTGGACATATAAGAGAAAATCCAATCAAAAATTAATGTTCTGGTGTAAAATCAATGTAACAAGTATAAACATTTTAAAATTAATATAAGGTTGATGGTACCATAATTGAGATAGTTTATACATGAAAGATAGTAATCGGTTTCAATTTTTTTCATTTCCATTATAATAAGCTCAATGGATCAAAAAATCCTTCAGTAAAGATCATTAAGGGAGTGTGAACATTCTAAATCATATCCCATATGAGTGTCTCACTATGTGTATTGTTATATTCCCACTAATCATGTGTCAGAGAGATAATTAAATCAATTCTAAACCAATATTTTTTTAGGGTTATTACCCCTAAGTTAATCTATGTAAGAGCCTCATCCACTTACCAATATTTATACAAGGGTTTTCTTCTAGTAAATTACACACATATTAAATTTACAAAATCATCAAATGGGTTTTCCACTATGGAAAACATATCCGTTGAATAAAAAAAATATGAGAGATGGATAAAAATAAATAATTTCTAGTAACCTAAATTTCTTTAGTAAAATATCAAAAATTATTATCGGTTAATTTATGAACCACAAATAAGAAAACAGTTGGTGATTATAACAAGTCCCAATGAAAAAAAATTAAGATTAAAAAATACCACATATGGATTGGGAAGAAAATAAATTATAACTTATTAATATATAGGGATTAAAAATAATCATAAAGAACAATTATTCATATTATTTTAATGATATAATATCTCATATAGGTAGTATATATACCTCATAAATGAAATGAGGTGCATGAAACATAATAAGGTATAAAGAGACAAATTTAAGATGGAAAACCCTTAACTCTTGTACTGACTTCCATGAACGCACTCTAAAATCATATTCCATAAAAAAATTTATCTTAATCACGTAACTTAATAACATAATATTATCCATTTTCATTTATATTATTTTTTAATTTTCATTCTCTATAAGAATTCATCGGATTTTCCACATTTGTGGTTTTTATTTTGATTGTTTATACATGTTTCATAATATCGGTGTTCATATTATTTACACCTATAAATTAAATTATTTATAGGTCATTAATGTTAATATTAGGTATTATATTTAATAAAATATGATTTTTCAAATTCATTTCATGAGTCTTTTAGGACTTATCCATGAAGAGGAAGTTGACAAGAATCATGTTTTGTTGATTTTTGACGACCTGAGGGAGTTTCCATAATAAATTAATTGGATAATAATCCAGAACAAAAATATATATATTTTAAAATTTATAACATATTATACATTTAAATAAATTTTCATATCCATCCATGATATAAATTTATAGTGTTTTTCAAGTGGGTGGTTAAACCAACCCAAACACGAACATTCCCTTGTTTAATGAATGATGATGAGGTCATTTTGTTGTATTATTATTATACTAGAAGAATAATGATAGTATTTACTATTTATTAGGGTGATATAGTTTAAACGTGGAAATTTTTAGATGAATAAGTCACGTATATGAAAATATTACTTGATTAGAATAAAATATAACTTTCTTAGTAGGCATATTTTTAATGGTTAATTTAATAGTGGTTATTTGATGATCATATCATTAATGTGTCATATAATATGAAAAAACAATACCTTACTGATAACAAAAAATTATATTTATTATTTAATACCATCCTAATGAATTAATTTTAAAAGTTATGATGGAAAAATAAACTTGTTGTTTCATGGAGGTAGTAGAACGCACAACACAAGAGCATTGATTTTGTTTTATTAAGGGATGGGTTATAGGAATAAATAATGATAATACCATCAATATAGTAATATTATAATTTACAAAAAATATAATATCATTATAAAATTGTGACTATAATAAATTTTAAATAAATTAATTAATAATAAAACCATGTAGAAGATAATACTCACCGACTGGTGTAAAGATAATACCCTTTTATAAGTGAATATAAGTGTAGTTTTCGGAGTTACCATTACATTTTCCATAATATAAAGATAATATTAAAGTGCCAAAGGCTAAAAAATTGAAATAAAACTGGGGAAATGTTTTTTGGTCTTGTAAAATCTCAACCATTCAATTGAATTCATGTTGTTTAATTTTTTTAACATCAACACTAGGTTAAACTCTATTTACATCTTTTAATTTTAACTCGATTATTAATATTTAGCATTTATTATTATTTTTAATGAAAATGATTATGATTCAACTTTTATCTAATTTGATAAATCTAAGTCCAAAACTAAATTTCGTTTTATAAAATTATGTTTATAATAGTTTTAAATGTTAATTTTATAGAAAATACAATTATTCATATAAAAACAAATTTTACAGAAATAAAATTTCTAATCATCAAATTTAGGTATCAGATAAAATTATCCTTGATTATGATTTTAATAAAAAATGATATATTATAAATATATTAGTTATGAGGATTTCATGTAATCTGAAAAACAAATCACCATTTAAAATAATTGATTTAATGGAAAAATAACAATATTAGTTTTTTAATAAAGTAATACGTTAATTAGTTGTGAAAAAATCTATCATAGGTTTTATAAATTCCAAAAATATTTTTAAATTCATATTTTAATTCCTTAAATTCGTATTTGATTATTTAAATGGTTTTGTAAACATATATGTGATTATTATATAATTTTAATGTAACAAAAAACACAAGATTGTTAAATATCTTATTTTAAACAAAAAAATTACATTTTTAGAAAAATCTCAAAAATTAATTTTATAAAAAAAAATTAAACATGATGAATTCAAAAATATTTATAGTATGGTGAGTTTTAAATTATGATATTAATCAATACAATAATTTATTGAAGAGGGGTTCTTTATCGGTCACATTGTGTGATAGTTCATATTATTTTGTTTACCCATGAGAGTGGAGTCATATGTATTACATTTGGAACCCATTACATAATTTCATTCTAAAAATTAGGGTATAAATAATGTATTCAAAATATTTAGATACACATTCCTTATAGTTTTTTTGGGGTTCTAGGTTTCCTCTCCTACTATTTGATTTCTTTAATGTTCATTCATCTTATGAGTTTTTTGATTCAACAATACATCTTCCCTGGTATCAAGAATCTAGACAAGATCCTCATTATATGAAAATTTAGGATTTTAATCTATTATATAATATGTGAGCACATGAATTAGATACTTATTATATTCCCTCATTAATAAAACATTTAATATGTTCATTACTTTAGAAAGGTTGTATGACATAGCCAATTGTTAAGCTATAACCCCAATTATTTATAGTGTTATAAAAGTACCAAATTACCTAGTGATTTACATCACACTTTTACAAAATCACATAGTTACATTCCATGGGGAAACCAATAATAATATATGATCCATGATATGAAAATCCATTTCCTTCCATCAAGTATCAACATAGCTCTTTTTTCTGATATGGGGTAATTTTAGGTGATCCTGAATATTTTTTAATTTAAGAGTTGTCTCATCCACAATCTTGGGGCTAACTAATTTGTATTCTACATCTTATACCTAATAGATTGTAAATAACTCCTCTTTCTATACAATGATTTGTATGGACCCATCAACGTGCTTGAATGAATGCTTTTGTTGTATCAAAATTCCACCAAAGATATCTACTAGTCTTACATACCTTGTAAGTCTAAATAACTATATATCTACATATATTTCAAAGTTATGACAATCCTTTTAGACTTTCCCATAAGTATGGGGATGATAGGCTTTGCGTATGTGTATATTATATTTCAGTACCATTTAAAAACTCATCCATAATTTTTATATTTGGGTCATGATCATATATGACCAGTATAGGTTCCCCATGAATATGTATGATTCCATTAATATATAGTTAGTAAAGGTCATAAAGGGGTATATATTTTCTCATTAAAATGAAATGATTACCCTTAGTAAAATGATCAATGATGAACCATATAGAATCATTATTCTTTGGAGTCTTTGGGAGTCTAGTGATAATGTCTATTGTAATATTTTCCAATATCAATATATGTATTGGTAGAGATATCATGACACCCTTTAGAGGTTTATATTAATCCTTTACCTACTATAATTTTAATAACCTAGACACATAGTCTTCAATTTATCACCTCATACCATCCCCCCAAAAATTTTATATTATATACCTATACATATTTGGGCTACCAGGGTATATAGAGTAATTTTAGTTACATGTTTCATGTAGGAGTTTCCTTTTCTTCTTTGGGATTGTTTATAGATTTCATGGAAATGGAATAATGGATCACTTTTCCTAGAAATTAACACATCCATCTTTACTATATATTTATATATGGGATCCTTGATAATCCTTACCATGGTCATAACTCAAAGGATTCCCCATGTAATGACCCAAACTATTATAAATGAAATTTACCTTTTGGTTTAATTATATGTTTTATTTTGTAAAATTGTTATACAAAACACAAGAAATACCTTGTTTTTATGTTTTCATATTTACAAGACCTTTAATAATTTAGACCATTGTTAATATAGATATTGAACAATGATCACAAGATTAATATAAATATAGGGCTTTAAAAAATAAAATTGAATCATACAAAGGAATTGATAGCCTCAACAAGTATAATTGTGCCCTATGATGTCCTTATATTAGGGATTCCAATAGAGATAGAATATCTAGTGTTTTTCCTTGACCAATCACAAGATGAGATCGATTGACATAATCATGAGTGAAACCATTTATGAAAGAGGTTCAAGATCATTGAGATCATGATCCAAACCATGTTCGCTGAATAGCCCCATGATAATCTCACTATCATAGACCTTACCCTTAGGGATTACACCTGTTTAATAAAAGATATTCTTACCAATACCTTAATAATGTGAATATAAATATAATAATGTATATATTTTCAATTTTAATTGTATCATTTAAATAATTTCAGTTTTCTTTGAATTAAACATAAATTGTATTTTCAGGTAATATTCAAATTCAATTAAGGGGTTTATATTGATGAATCAGTTGGATTTTTGATATAAATTGTATTTTAATTAAATATTATCATTAAATTTGTTCTATTACATATAAATAATCATAAAATTTTCATGATGTCAAAAAGTAATTTGTATTATGGTTTAAAAATTGTTTTTGTTAAAACTCATCCATTTTCAATAAATGTCTGATTTTAGTTTAAAAGTGTAAATTCATATATTTAAAGAAATATTTAGATAAAATTAATATTGGTGTACGAATCAGAACATTGAAATTATCCAATTGTAAATATTTCATATTTTTCTGAGATAGTTGAATTTTTGGGTAAAAATTAAATACCGTCTAAATATAATATGTGTTTTATGACATCATAATGAGAAAAATATGACGTAATAAATAAAATTATGGGTGTTATGGGATAAATATATGTTTTTCCATTAATATATTTGGATTTTAAGATAATTTTTTTTATTTTTATAATACTCTTATGAATCCTCCAAACTGTTTAATATATTTTATGATTTTAAATTCATTTCCTGAATTATGTGACTCACCTCCACATTTGAATGGATAATATTTTAATATCTTCATATTGTTTCTTAATAAAATAATGAAGATCTTTCATATATTGAAAGAATAATGCGGAAAAACCATGGTATGGTTTGTGGTTTTGAATATTTAATTATATAGATTCCCAAAACTAAGTTTGGGAAATATTAAAGGCTTCCCCTCTCATTCCCAGTATAAAACCACCTAACCTCTAACTACTCTTCACTAAAAATTCTTGGAGAACATACTTAATCTGTAACACACTCTCTAAAATTATCCCAAGCCTGCCCAAGCTCTCAATAATCCCCTCTTTATGCTTTTGAAGTCACATACTCAAGTAAGGGTTCCTTACTTTCTCATTTTTACCCAAGTTTCCTTATATTGTCACACACATTTATTTTAAATTAAAAATATTTGGGTATGTTTTGGAAAATCCCCCATACATCCATTTTTATGTTTTAATGATGAGATACAAGTTTAACTCTCATTAATCCCTCTCACATAGACCTGTTACCATACAAAAATTTCATAAGAGTTATTCCATTCCTTCTCTTTCTTCAAGTTTCATTATTATGTTACACCTTCTATTTCAAAATTCTTATTATTGGGTAATGTATTTATATGAACCTATTGATTTACATTTAATGAATATATTATTATATATCCCTTTCTTTCTCATAAACCCTTTTTATGAATTTTTATTTCACGCCGTGAGGATTTTGAAATTGCACCGTGAATTTCAATTCTAAATCAATTGATTAGTGAATACGTAACCACTATTTTTCAAGGGTGTTCACTTTTGTGAAAATATAAAATTTTATTGTGGAATTAAATGTTTTTATTCTACACCAATTTATCTGGTAATATATTTTTATGATGAATCAATCCATGTTTTATGATCTATGTGCAACATTTATGCATGAGAATGAAATGAAAGTGACGGGTGTACCAACAATTACATAGTTATTCAATGAATTGAGTAATGTTTAGTATCATGATACATCATGTTTGGATATGGATTCACCTAATTAATTTATGGGAATTTCCCATCTATGATGTCTTTGCAGTTTAGCATCAACCTAGGATGCATTGTTTAATTTTGTTTCCACATTTCTATGTTATGGATATCATGTTATATAAAGCTCAATGATTCATGTTCCTTTATGACTCATTGATATGACTTAACTAACATGTATTATTATTCTCATTTAATTACATGATTACTCCTTTACTGGGCTTTATAGCTCACCACTTTCTTATTTATTTTCCCTAGGATATTCCATATAGTTTTAAGGTCGATCATGTTAAAGAATATTTCAATAAAGATGTTGTTTATTTATGTTTAAACATGTTATACAATTTACCTAATTCATAATGACACAATAATTATAGATATTTAATGTTTTATTATGTGAAATTTTATGAAATTAAATCATATATGAAATTAATAAAAAAGAACAGGGTTGTCATATTTGGCATCATAGGAAAGTTTAGTAATTTTTGGGATTAGGATTAGAAAACTCTAGTGAAAGTGTTAGGAATAAGACTAATTTTAATAAAAACATCCCCAAATTTTGGTGGGAATATATTAATTTGTTTATCAAGATAATATAACCCTATATGGTTATTAACAATTAGATGTGGCTCTAGAACCTATGTATCGTGGGGTAAAACCCGAAATACCATTTTGAGTTAGACTCAAACGAGAACTAGTGCACGACAATGGCCCCAGCTACACATCTATTTTGACACTCCCATGGGATATACATGTTTAAAATCATAACCTTATGATGAATCATTAGTAATTGAATAAAAAAACCTATAAGAATATATGTTAGGAAATAGAAAATGGATAACATTGATTTAACTCTAGAAATTCATAAGTTAATAAAATAAATGTAATTTATATGTTATACCTTTAGTGTCATTGGATTACCCGGTATGTGTTTAATAGTTTAAAAATAATTCCCTTAATATTCCTTTTATTCTAGCCAGTGGTCAGTAATAGGAGGAATTGGGCTAACATTCGATGTGAGGATCAATGTAATGACTTCCCTAGTGAGATACCCAATCTGATGGGAGTGGTAATCTTGTCCTGATAATATCTTAGTTAACTCATGTTTTTAATAAAAACCATGATCAAGAGGAATGTCCACCCCCCCCCCCCACAAGAAAGAACAAGTCACAATCGAGAGTTCATGAGACAAAAGCCTTCTACTTCCAGTAGATCATTGGATCCCTCAATTATCAAAAAATGGATCAACTCCATTGAGAAGATCTCCTCCATACGATAATGCTTCGAAAAACAGAAGGTTCTTATAGATGCCTATCGAAGGAGGGTAAAGTGGATTAATGGAGGAAATTGATCAAAAATGTAAATCCTAAGGAAGATATTGAAGAAATAGGATGGAGGGATTTATAGAAAATGTATTTTGATGAATATTTCCCTCGCACCCTCTGAATTAAGATGTAAATATATTTACATACCCTCAAGAAAAAAGATGAAGAATCCATCAGATCGTATGAGGAAAAATTAATAGGGATTTCAAAATATAACTTAGGCTTTGTCGTTACCCCCGAATGAAAGGTTGACCACTTCTTTGGTGGGCAGAAACCTAGCCTATGGAATTCCCTAGAAATCTGTGACATTGATAGCTATGAGGAAATTGTATGTTGTGCCCTCAATATTGAAATGGTGATTAGGGAATATCAGGGGTATCATGGGGACAAGAAGTAGAAGGTGGATTCATATTTTGGAGATCATATAGAGAGATATAATGGTTCCCAGAAATTTCAACATCCCACATTCCAATGGTGTGAAAATAAGTACTATTGATATTTCTTGAAGGGGATGAAGAAATTATTTATATGTAGCAAGGAAGGCCATTTATCTAGATATTTCCCTAAAGAAAAACATTCTACTATGATGGAGGAAATGAATTCTCTGGTAAACCTACAATGCATTTTTCATTTCTACAACTAAAATGAACTAGGGTATTTATCAAACCATTGCACTATGCCATGAGTTTTCAGAGGCAACCAATAACCTCCAATAGAGAAAGGGAGAGCTTTCTCTATCACAACTATTTATGTTAATCCCGATAATGAAGTGGTGATGAGTACAATAGTTATTTATTCTAGAATAGTGAACATAATTTTTCATTATATTTCTACACATTCCTTATTATCATAAAATTTTAAAAACACAATTCAATCATTATTACAATGCTCAGATGTGGAGCTATGGGTTAAAATGATAATTGTGGAAATTATTTCTTCCTAATTATATAACTCATCCCCTTGTCACAATTTGTGGGATAAAATTACCAGTGAACCTATTCATACTCCCTTTGGGGGAATTTTATTCAATTAAAGGAATGGATTTACTTCTCCTATATAGAGATAACATTAATTTCCATGAGAAGGAAATAACTCTCTATTTTGAGAATCATCCACTAATTCCACACAAATGTAAGGATACAGATGGATCTTATTTAGCATCATCATCTCAATCATGGATATTATTGTCCTATGAGGAAGAGGATCTAGAGAAAATTATTTATTATAAGTAAATAATAAATATTCAAGTCATTCCCATTATAAGGGAATACACTGATGTGTTTCTTGATGAATTTACTAGTCTTCCTCTTAGCCACGATGTCAAATTTTCAATCGCGTTTATGATTGGGGTGTTAAAATTATCCAATACACCGTATAGAATGTTTTTTTGTACATGAAGATCTGAAAAAACATATATAGGATAATTTAGATAATGTTTTCATATGACCAAGTGCTTCACCTTGTGGTGCACCATTCCTCTTCATTACAAAGAATGATTAGTCAATGCACCATTTCATTGATTATCATGAACTCCAGAAGATCACGATAAAGAAAAAGTATCTTCTTCCACATAAAGATGACATGTTAAATAAGCTATATGGTGCCCAATAATTTACCATGGTGGATCTTCGGTAGAGATATTTCCATGTTAGGTTAAAGGAGGAGGATATCCCCAAGATAGATTTTCGTATAATCTACAGGCACTATGATCTCATAGTAATCCCTTTCCGACACACTAATGCTCCAGAAATATTCATATAAATTCTGAATAGTGTCCTTAGAGATTAACTAAACAATGTTTTGGTAGTTTTTATTGATGATATTATAATATACTCCAAATGTAAGATGAAGCATAAGGAGCGTTTAATTACAGTGCTAAATACCTTTTGAAAAGAAAAGTGTTATTCTAAGTACAATAAATGTGAGTTCTAGTAGAAGGAAGTATCTTTCATGGGAAATATCATCATGATAAATGGGATATATGTGTAATCTTCAATGATTGAGAAAATTTAAGGATGATCGAGGCCAACATATTTGATAGACATCCATGGTTTCCCTAGATTAGCTGGGTATTATTGTCCATTTTTAATAAATTTCTCCCAATTATAAAACCTTCAAACCAAGCTAACTGGGATGGGAGTAAAGTATTATTGGATTGATGAATATGAAGATAGCTTCAAGGAGTTGAAAATGAGGCTTAACACATCACTCCTAATCACACTACCCACAAGTGGAGAGATGTTTATGGTATTCAATGATGCTTAGAAGAAGGGCCTGGGTTGTGTGGTGATGAAAAATAACAAATTCATTTCATTTGCTTCAATGCATTTGAATGTTCATGAGAATAACTATCCAACACATTTTCTGAAGTTGGATGTAGTGATATTCTCTTTCAAAATGTGGATAAATTACCTCTTTGGGTAGAAGTGTGAAATATATATGTGTCACAAAATCTTTATGTATATATTCACTTAAAAAGAGTTCAATATGAACCAAAAAATATGGTTAGAGATGATAAAATACTACAACTACTCAATCCACTAACATTATGGGAAATCAAATGAAGTGGAAGAGACTCTATATAGAAATTATCCAACAACTCTTTTATTGATGAGAGTTGAGAAGGATCTGATATTCTTATACTTGAAGAGGATGGACATGGGAATCATAAAGAAAGTGACATCATTAATACTTTCACAAATGATTGCTTAACTATATCTTTTTAATGGGTTACAAGATGGTCAAAAAGATGATGTGTGAATTCAAATGAAAGTGGAAACTATAAGAGAAGGGAAATCATCAGAGTTCAATTTTAATGAAGAAGGTGTTTTAATATTTGGTTCAAGGCTATGTGTACCGTAAAATCCTAAGTTAAAAAAAGAGTTGTTGGATGATGCACATAGATCAACCTTATTTATCCATCCTTGAAGACCGAAGATGTATCGAGATCTCTGAGAACACTATTGATGAGACAATATGAAGGAAGGATATCACCTAATATACATAAATATGTCTTTTTTGTCATCAAGTGAAGTAGGAAATGAAAAATTATAATGGGATGATGCAACCATTACCAATACCTCAATGGAAATCAGAAAACATCACCATAAACTCTATCGTTGGGCTTCCTAAGACAACTAGAAGAAATAATGCTAAATGGGTTATGGTGGATCATCATAAAAGACTATACACTTTATTGTGATTCGAGGTGATTTTTTAATGGATAAACTTGTAAGGATATATATAATCGAAGTGGTGAGGTTTTTTGTTGTGCCATTATCGATTATATATGATTGAGGTAAAAGATTCACGTATAAGTTAAGGATGAATCTCAAACATGATTTGAATACTTAGATGAACTATATCCTGACCTATCACCCTCAAACTAATGGCCAGTCTAAGCATTATATCTAGACACTTGGAGAAATGTTAACATCATGCTAAATAGACTTAAAAGGAGGATGTAGTCAACATCTTCATTTGGTTGAGTTCTTATACAAAAATAGTTTCTACTCATGAATCCAAATGCCTCTCTATGAATCCCTTTATGGTAAGATGTTTAGAACACCTGCATGCTGGGATGAAATTGGGGAACAAAAAAATTCATCATCACATCAAGGCTACACAATGTCGATACAAAATATACGCTAAAAATCTTCTATGAGACTTAGTGTTTGATGTTTCAGACATGGTATTCCTCTATATAACTCTATGGAAGAACATGATGAGATTTGGGAATAAGGGAATGTTTAGTCTAAAATAAATTTTACCCTTTTAGATCCTTGATCACATCATAGAGATGATCAACCGACTATCACTCCCACCTAACCTATCTCTTGTACATGATGTATTCAATGTATCCCTATTGAGAAAGTAAATACTAGACCTTTCACATGTACTCAATCCAGAGGTGGTACCATTGTATAATGACCACTCTTATAAGGATTAGCCAGTAAAGATCATAGATTGTAGATACAGAGTTATATGAAATAAGACAATGCACATAGTCAAAGTGTTTTGGAGAAACCACAAGTTTGAAGAAGAAACATGGGAACCAGTGGAGGTGATCAAATAGAGTTACCCTAAACTATTTTAATGTGAGAAATGATAATTTTTAGGAAGAAATATCTTGGGGTGGGGGAGATTTTAATGAACCGAATTGTTATAAGTGAAATTTCCCTTTTGATTTAATTAAATGTCTTATTTTTAAAAATGGCTATATAAAACATATGAACTTTTATGGTTTTATTTTTTTGGAATTAGAAGACCATTAAAAAGGTTTACCATATTTAATATAGTTATTGAATAGTTATCACATGATTATTATAAATATATGGTTTTAACAAATCTAATTGACTCAGACAAAGGAGGTGATGGAATTAACAAATAGAATCATACCCTATGAAGCCCATTTGTCAAAGCCTCAAAGGGATATAGAATCTCTAATATTTTACCCTAACCAATCCCATGATGAGATATAATGCCCTAAACATGAGCGAAACCATTTATGAGAGAATTTCATGCTCTTCGAGATCACATCCCAAACCTTGTTTGCTGAACGACCCAATAATAATATCATCGTCTCACACCTTACTCTTAGGGAATATGTCAGTGTAATAAAGGGATATATATTAAGACCACAACAATGTGAATATGTATATAATAATGTATATAGTTTTTATTATAATTGTTAGTTTTAAATCATTCTTGTTTTGATACAATTAAACATAAATTATATTTTTGGGTAATACTCAAATTCAATCAAGGGGTTTATTTTTATAAATAAATTTATTTTTTAAATAAATGTGATTTAAATAAATAATATAATTTAATTACTTTTAATAAATATAAATAATCATATAATTTTTTTGATTTCAAAAAGTAATTTCTTTATGGTTTGAAAAATATTTTCATCAAAACCCACCAATTTTCAATAAATGTCATTTTTTAGTTTAAAAGTGGAAATTAATATATTTATAAATGTTTTTAGGTAAAATGAATATTATATTTTGAATAATATCATTTAAATTATCTATTGGGGAATTCTTTATATTTTTCGGAGACAGCCAAATTTCCGGGTATAAATTAAAAAATTTATAAATATAATGTTTGTTTTATAACATCATAATGACCCAAAAATGATGTAATAAATACTATAATGGGTATTATCAGACAAATATATATTTTTTACATTAAAATAATTCTATTTTATGATAATTTTCTTATTTTTAAAATGCTCTTACGAATCCTCCATAATGAATAATATGATTTATGATTTTAAAATCATTTCTTAAATTATGTGACTCAACTTCACATAAGAAAGACTTGTATTTTAATATATTCTGAATTTATCATAATTAAATAATTAAAATCTCCCCTATTTGAAAAAAAAAATTGGCCAAAACCATGGGGTGGTTTGTGGTTTTGAATATTTAATTGCATAGATTTCAAAACCTAAGTTGGTGAAATATTAAAGAATTTCCCACTCACTTCCAAAATAAACCTACCTAAACGCTTAATTATATTCACTAAAACTAGTTGGATAATGTCCTTACACTTTCCTACCCTCTAAATAATCCTCCCATGGTGGCCCAATATATCAATAATCTCCTTTTTAAGCTTTTGAATTCACGCACTCAAGTAATGGTTCCTTCATTTCTCATTTTTATCCATGTTTTATAATATTGTTATAGACTTGTATTTTCAATTTGAAATGAATGGGTATGTTTTTGAAAATCCCCCATTATTTAGTTATAATGTTTTTATTATTATAGACCTGTTTATCTATCCTTAATCCCTCTCATGTACACCTGTTACGATGCCGAAATTTCATAAGAGTTAATTCATTCCTCCTCTTTTTTCAAGTTTCTTTATTTTGTTACGCCTTCTATTTCTAAATTACTTATGTTGGGACTTGTATTTATATGACCCTATTACATTCCATTTCACAGATATATTATGAGAAACCAATTTCAATCTCATCAACCATTTTTATGAATTTTTATGTCACGCCATTAGGCTACTGAAATTGCACCAAGTGTTTCCATTCAAAAACCATTATGTAGTGAATATCGTACCCATTCCCTATCAAGGGTGTTCAATTTTATGAACATATACCATTTTATTTAGTTATTAAATTTATTTATTCCATACATTTTTATCATGTATTAAATTATGATGATGAATTAATCTTGTTTTATGATCTATGTGTCACATTAAAGCATGAGAATGAAATGGAAGTGACTAGTGCACCATGAATTATATAGAGCTCTAATGTATTGGATAATATTTACAATAATGATACATAATTTTAGGATAAGGATTTACCTGATTTTTTACTAGAATTTGTTAACTATGATTTCTTTTTTAGTTTATCCTTGACCTATGATGTAGTGTGTTAATTGTTTTTCCACATTTACATGTTATAAATATCATGCTATATCATGATTTATGATTCATATTCCTTAATTCCCCATTGATATGCCTTGCCTAACATGAATTATCATCTTCATATTATTACATGTTTACTCCCTTATTAGGTTTTATAGCTCACCAATTTCTTATGTATTTTCCATAGGATATCCCATGTAGTTTTAAGCATTAGCATGTTAAAGAAGTTTTCAATAAATATGTTCTTTTCCATGTTTAAAGTTGTAAGGAAATGTACCTAATTCAAAAAGACACCATACTTCTGGCCTTTTTGGTTATTTAAGTCTAATTTTAAGTAATTAAATCATGTATAAATGTAATAAAAAGAAAAATGTTTTTATACCCCTAATAAATTCATCATCCATTATGTTTTCCATTCCATGTTGTTTGTGTATCAAAAAATCAAATACCCTGAGTAGTTCCCACCATATTAATTTCCACATATTGATATCCATCTAAGAGATGATATATTTCATGATCATATGATATATATATTTTATGAATCACTATAGAGAAAGAATATATATATTTTTAATGTAAATATTACAACTGAAATATTAAGTTCAAAATCTATATGATTTTGTTTATAGATTTTGAACTTACTTAATACATAAGAAATAACCAAATCATTCTAAATAATCACATAACCATTTACATTAATCAATGATTCAATGTAAATTAAAAATATTTCAATATATGATGGTAAATCTAATACTGATGCATTTCTAAATCTCCTCTTTGGATCCAAAAATAATTCCACACATTACCTTTACCATGAAGATTTCAATATTTTAGATATTGTCTTTGTCAATGGGTTTGTGAATTAGAGAAAACCTGAAAAAACAACTAATAGTAACTTATAAAATATTGGAAACTCTATATCTTGGTTATATTATTTGGTGTGGTCCAATCACTGACTACATTTTTCTTTGAATTTTTAATACATATTATATCCTTATAGACTATATTTCCCTGAAAAGAAACGTTATTGGGAAAAAATTCAATCTTGCTATACTTCCCATCTAATTCTATTATTTTTAAAGTCTCAAGAATTATTTTACTCTGACTCTAATGATCTTTATATCTCTTATATTATATGAAGATATAATTATTTAGTACCACTATAATGTTAGAAAATACTCCTTTCATATTTTATGGATCATATCTATTAAGATATAAGCTACATTAGTTAATCCAAAAGGCTTTACGATAAACTCATAATGTGCATACCTTGTTCTAAATGTTATCTTCCTTATATTTTTCTTCTTCGCCCTTAGTTTATGACTACCATATAGAAGATCAATCTTTTAAAATTATTGGTATTCTTGAACAGGATCAAATAATTCATCAATATGTGGTAAAGGATACTTATACTTTATACTAATAGATTTTATCTCACTATAATTGATGCACAATCTCATGTAACTATCCATTGTTTCGTGAATAAAATAGGGAATCCCCACTTTGAAACACAAACGGATGTAGATATACTATCACTCAACTCTTTCAATAATTTATTCAACTCCACTAACTCCAATTGTTTTATTATTTATAGAGTTTTATATTTATGCATTTCTTTTTGAATGAGTTCAATGGGGATCCTAAATTCATTCTTTAGTGGATGAAAAGTCATTATTCTATGAAAACATCAATGAATATTTTTACAATATGTGCATCCTCTATTTTATAATATCTTCTTAATCCATATATTGAACATTCTATTATTATTTCATAATAATTGCATTATATTGATTTACTGGGGTTATTTCCATACATGATTTAAATAGTGATATCCCCTATAAATCCAATAGATTCTAACTAACCTTCATAAGTCATATTCTTCTCATATATGAATAATATTTTTCATTATATTTTGAAATACAGTCTAAACTATTGGTCATATAAAATTCAACCATATATATCATAAAAGAATTTGTAGATTGGGTTCACCTAGGAATCATAATTGGAACTGTCTACAAATATTTCCTTCCAGAAGACTCCCAATTCATTTAATTATTGATAACACCCTTACTTGGGTTCTAGGAAATAATATAGTGATTTTGAAAGAATAGATGATAAAAAATATGGTGAAGATTCAGAATCAAATAAAATATTATATAACTGTTAGCAATGATCAAACTACCATCCACTATGCCATTAGATGTGGTAACCGTATATGATTGGATTCTCTCACTTATTCCTTTTTAGGTAAATATATTTGATTTTTGGGGTATTTATTTGAAAATTGTTTCATCTCCCTATAGATAAAGCATCGTACATAAATATTTTCATCCTTTCCCTTTCATTGCTGAGGTTGGTGAACTTTTATTATGCACTAATAACCTGCTTGTTTTCCATTAATACAAGCCCTATGGTATTTGTTTCATTATTTATGACAATTATGAAATAAAACCATTAATTTCTTCCCATTATACTCATTGGTATTCACATGATTCTTAGTTGACCTATTCTTCTCTTGATTTCCATTGAAAACATATATTTGAGAGAGGACCATTTATTTGTTAATGTCACTTGATACAATATCATCATTTGATGAAAAGGTAGAGGGAAAATACCGTTTTATGGATAAATTTTATAACATAAATGTAACAATAATTATTTTTTTAATATTTGCATACTCTAAAACGTTCCCAAATTACCTTTTAATGAAAGAATCATATTACAAATACCCCTTTTTTTTAAATATTGAGGTACTTTCGTTCTATTTACACTATTTACTCGTAATAAAATTATTTTTACTATAATTCCTCCATGAAAATATCTCATTCAATGAATTTAATATCATCTCCCTCTTTAGTGTTTTGAATTGGTGACTCCCATTATTCTGTATCTCCCTCAGGATGATAGTCCACCATGATGAATTTTTTGTTTCTACTACTTTTCAAAGAGATGTATCGTCTCTTGGGACATGATCCATTTATTAGTTATGAATAGATTAGTAGTTATACTAAATTATGGGTGCTTTTCTTACATGAAGTGATCTAGAATTGTTAAAAAAATGTTTTAGATCAGAAGGTCACTCTATGTGGATGAATTTTGTTTCATAACCTAGGTCGATATTCATAATAAGGTTTTGAACATATTATCCTCATTTTCATCTTCAGTAACATGTTTTGGGTAGTATAACTTCTTTGAATATGGTTGTGGATATTGTTCCAATTCCTCTCATTACATGAAATTTTTCTATAATGACATACATATATTGAGATCATTAAATTGGATTGTAAAATAAAATTCCTATTATGCTTTCTTATATGTTGCCTAAAAATTAGTTTTTTCATAGAGAATATACAATCAAATTTGATTCCCCTAAATATAATCCACATGGTTTCTACTAAACATCTTCTTATACCAACTGTAATATCATGACCACTGTAAACCCATAAATGATAGTCATAGTATATTATTTTTACAAAGTGTAAACGTTACTGATTGATCGAATAGTTTATTAGTCTTATAGGACAAGTTAAAAATATATAATAAATTTCAAAGAATAATATATAACATGAATATATTGTGTTGACATGAATTACACTTCAATCATATCCTGAAAATATTCGGTAATACATTTTTATGACTCTAGGGGGAAAGATAAAAATAAGGGCGAGCTCAAATGTTCAATAAAGAGTAGAAACAATGATGTCTTATAGAAAATAAAAATAGCATAAATGAAATATCAATAATAAATGGACAAAATGAATCCATAATCAATAAAATTAAGGGTAATCTATATCCCTGGTAATAAATGTTAACATGTTTTATAATAATCATTGATATCATACTGATGGAATATATAATGACAAATATAAAAAAATGTTTTCTAAGACCTGTTCCAAGACATATTTCTATCATATAATGAGGTATACTAAAAAACCCATCCTAATTTTTCTCAGGAGACTCACCGATGTATTGAGGGGCTATATAATTTTTATCCTTAGTCATCACCTGAATAAGTCCAATGTATTCAGCATTAAATCAAGGTTATTTATAATATTCCCAAAGCAACCTATTATTTAAGTAATATTTTATATCCATTAATTGTTAAATACAGACCTAAAATACTTCTTAATTGAATATAATATCATGGAAATCTAGGTGAACATCACTTAAACAAATTTAATGTTGTTGTTATCATTAATGTAGTAGGTATTATCCTTATCAAATAATTATATTGTTGGGGTTTCCGTTAATATGTTGGGTTATCAACGGAATATAATACTTTAATTCAATAGCTTTAAGTTTTATGAGACCATAGAAATGGTAAAAAAAATCCATCATCATGGTTCATTATGAGTTTTTGAATATTCCAAGTCACATCCCTTGAGAGTATCTCTCTAGATATGCTATTTTCATCCCACCCATCATGAGTCAGGGTGATGATTGATTCAATTATCAATGACATCTTTTTATGGTGATTACACTTCA
The DNA here is from genome assembly GCA_963277665.1 of Viscum album. Classification (NCBI taxonomy): domain Eukaryota; kingdom Viridiplantae; phylum Streptophyta; class Magnoliopsida; order Santalales; family Viscaceae; genus Viscum; species Viscum album. The sequence goes on from OY728119.1 coordinate 444,760,869, forward strand.
GTGAATCTCTTCAATAGACATATCCACTTTCCACCACATATATAGGTATGTATTTTAAATGAAAGCACACACAATTTTAATTTAAGAAAACAAAGGTTGGTTTTTACACCATGGAAAAGGTAAATCATCAATAAAAAAGAATTTGATAGTGGAAAAAATATACTATTTTAAATCACTTCCATTTCATGAGTAAAATTTTAAAAAATATTCCATGGAAATTTATATCCCACAGAAAAGAATATAGATGTTGATTATAACATGACTCCCTAATAATGAAAATTGTGGCTGAAAACCCCCACTTATATAGTAGGTAGAAATTAAATCATAGCATATTGAAATAGTGGTCATAAAATTGATTTTAATATAAAATAAATAGATTTATATCACGATATAACATCTAAAATATGTTGTATATAGACCACATAACTGAAACTTGGTGCATCATATATAATATTTTTAAAATATTGGAATTTTAGGTGGATGTCCCTTACCCCCTATCCAGGATTCCATGAATGTATTATAAACACTTTTATCACAAACATGGTTCCCTTAGTCACTATTTTGGTTCTTTCAAAGATAGGGTATAGCACCTTCCCCTCCATCTAGTGGTCGATGAACTTATATCCTATTTCCATGTATTATTTTTTTTCAAAGACATGTAGATTTCATCACATTAATCATTGATGTTTAATCCTTCATTTAAATGGGATTATTGGATTTCGTATCCTCCTTCCATTGATTCCTCACTGGATCTCTTTACCTATTCTAGACCTCATTCATAGATTAAGTCAAGATTATGGAACTCATTTTCAGTATCATCTAAATGTGGACACCAATTAATTATGCTGTTTCTCCCTCAAATTGGATGAAACCTTTGGTCAAGGTAGTAGCCATGTTGGGAACATTTGGGAATGTCTAGATATTCTTTATATTGATAATCTATAAATTCTTCCAATTTGGAAGGGATATCATATGAGGAATTTCATGTTTAGAACCCACAAAATCTTGTTTCCATCATGAGGTAATAGACTCCAAGGCTGGTATGTCTTCCAAGGATTTTTACCTATGGAATCCCACACATATGTATGGGGTATGTATTATGGAGCATGGAATGAGGTTAACATCTTGTGTATATTAGAAGAGGAATAATATCTCATGGAGATAGAATGGACGCCAGTTTAACATCCTAAACGGACATGATGGGAGTAGGATTGACATCATACAAGGACAAGTTGGGGGTGTGTCCCTATGAAGGAATATTTCACACTAGGTTGGAAAATCAGAACTCCCTATTTAGTCAAATAACATAGTTGTCTCCCTGTAAGGGAATATTTCAAACCTTGATGGTTGATCAGGATTCCCTATTGAGATAGATCATGGTGGTGTCTCTATAGGAGGAATGAATTCAAACCTATGTTATGGTTGACCCCGGAAATTATATTGATGCAGATCAAGGAATTGTGTCTCGAAGAGGAAATATTTCACACCTAGGTGGTGGTGGATTATGAGTCCCTATTATGGAGGATCAAAGACGTGGGTCCCTATGAGCGGTGATTTTTCACGAAGGAGATGGTTGATTAGGATTTCCTATTGAGGAAGAAAATGGAGGTGTGTCCCTATGAGGAAATATTTCTAACATCGATGGTTGACCAGGGATCCATATTGAGGTATATAATGGAGGTGTGTCCCTAGGGGGGATATTTCACTCCTGGGTGGTAGATCAGGATTCCTAATTGAGGAAAACCAAGTATCTCTATCCCTAGGAGGGACTATTTCACACCTACATGGTTGATCAAGAGGCCGTATTGAAGAATATCAGGGATGAGTGTCCCTAGGAGGGAACATTTTACACCTATATGGTTGATCAAGATTCCCTATTAAGGTGGGACAAAGAGGTGTGTCCCTAGGTGGGTGGATTTGAAACCCATAGGGGTGATTTGGACTCCCTATTGATGCAGGTCAAGGAGGTGTGTCCCTTAGAGTTATGATTTTGCAATTTGGAGATGGTTGGTGAGGAAACCCTGTTGAGGAATTTCATAAAGTTCTATCCTAATGAGATAAGATGTCACACATGGATGGTTGATCGGGATTCCCAATTGAGGTGGACCAAGGAGGTGTGTCTCTATGAGGAAATATTTTACACCTTAGTGATGGTTCATCATGATGGCTTATTGAGATCGATCATGGAGGCTTTTATCTTGGACAGAAGATGTCACACCTAGAATTAATGTTTGTTGGGATTGAACATCAGGGAGTGGCCCTACATACCTAGTTTATGATATATAGATTCAAACCCATGTAGTTTGATGACTCAGTTTTAGGTCTTGTGACATAAACAGTCCATTCATTTTAACATCATTCAATCAGGATGCTTATGTCATGTAAGTATGATTGGTGAGGGGTGGTGTGAGGTTTATTCATGGAAACATCCTACTATAAGAATATCACTCTTTAGAAGATGGTGTGGGGATTACATGTGGAAGATTCCTGAATCCATAGTTCATCCCATGATTGGGGGAAGATAATTCATCCCATGTTAGTAATAATTTGGGAATCATGTGTTTTTACATAGGGTAAGAGGTTTTTTGTCATCCAATTTCAATAATACATGGGGAATAAAATTTATATCACATAGGGGATGTCTACAGTTTTATGTCATGTTCTGAGGATGTTGTTGTGTAGTTCAATGTCGTACGACTAGCATGTGGAGCATAACCATTTCATGCCATGTAACTCGGATGTGGATGGGGTCACTCCTTGAGGGGGACAGCGCCAAGGAAAGATGAGGATCTAGTATAAGGACCTCCTACTATTACGGGATACCCATTTCTCTTGAATATGTCACTTCTAGGGAATATCGGACCACTTGTCAAGCTACTGTTGGTGGAATAAGAAATTGGAAATGCCCTAGAAGAGCGCCCATCAGGAGGCCTGATGTTAGTGTGCATATGTTTAGAAGAAACTAGAGTTAGTGTACATATTCTGAGAAGCAATAGGTAGGATGAATGTCTAGTTCTTTCATGGAGTGATATCTTTGGAAACAGGAGTGGGTGGAACTAGTCCCACTGTGACTTGGGGTGCAGTTGACCTTTTCAGTTTTGGTATGGGGGTCGTAGGCACTAGACATCCTTGCAAGGGTATCAAAACAATGGATGCACTATAAAGAGGACCAGAGGAGGTATTTCATGATGTATGGGGATTTTTGGAAGAGTTTATCTTGAATCCAAGGGTTCACTTGGAGTTCGGGGTTCTTATGAAGGTGTATAGTTCACAAAACACAGTGACCCTTCCTCAGGGTAAATTCCTAGTTCCCACTTGGGGGGCTTGATAGATGATATGTGCCTCATGAAGGGTAGGTTCCTCTTGAATCCCCAAGATCTAATTGGGATTTATTCTTCTGATAAGGACATGGGAATTCAAAAAATTCATCACTTCTTGGGGTGGAGGTTCTCCAAAAACCACTAGGATATTATTTTCTAAATGATGGATACCTTGGGGGATCTATTTCCTCTTTTGTTTTTGGATATTAAGAGTATCACAAACTCAAATCATTTTTCAGAAGCTGAATATTCATGTACACAATAATTTTCATACATAAGGGGGTATTTATAGGGATGTGGGTTATATAAATAATGGAGCCTTTCTTGATTCATAATGAGAATCCTGATTGGGCAGGGCTCTATAATCCTGAACGAGACTTTGTAGAGGATACCATCAACCATCCATGTGATCACAAAGAGGGGCTCTACGACTCAGAATTTATGCTTCACATATTTTAATTTCAACCCTCCATGTCTAAAGGACCTTCTAGATCTTAAACCATTAATAAATTTGGGGAGATTCATGAATCTAATCCCTTAATTGGATATTTATGCCATTTTGGCCAAAATTATCTCCCAACCAACTATGCCTTATTTGAACACTCCCATTACATGCAATTTTTGTGTCAAAATATTCACTCCATTGTAATTTGATATTATTGGGGAAATGAGGGTCAGATTCTGAGGGAAAATTCCAAAAATTTGAAATTATCCCATATTCATAAGGCACATTCACACAGACCATTCATGATTCCCACACATGAATCCCTCTCAAAAACAACATGTGGTATTTCTGCTAAAAATATTCGAATGTACACTTAGGGGGGCCGTGTGAATTTAAAAAATCCAAAATACATCACTCTCTATTCATGAAGATGAAACCCTTTATGAGTACTTTTTTATTCTAACCCCCAACTCTCATGAAGGTCAAAATCACTACAACCTTACATTCATGAAAAATGATTCACAAAACAAATCATCTTGACATAACTACTGCCAAACAGACCTTATAAATTATATATTCATAAAACTATTCTCCCTGAGAAGAGATTCCTGAAAAATAATGTGAAAAATCCTACATTTTGAAAAATGGCCACTAAATATACTCACATTACTACCACTCATCAGGAAGATATATTCATGAGTATCATGATCAAGGAGAGCGTATGAAGTGCATCAGACCATGACCCACACATCCTGCTTCTAACAGAGACTTTTTAGGAATACCCACTTAGAAAGAGGTTCTCACATTATTATTTTGGGATGATGTATGATGGATTCAACCCGAATGTAAAAATATATGAGCCTAACCACTAGTTCAAAAGAATTCCTAGACTATACCAGTAGCATAGGGATTATGGGTCCCACATCCTGAAGTATCATGAATAACTCACCACACACTCTCTCTAGAACCATGTCAGAAACATTAATGGGGAGAAGTTGGAGGAATAGATATCCCCCACCCCTTGTAGTTTGAGACGATCATCAAGGTGGGTTTGGAGATCCACTCACGATATTGGAAGACAACTCGGACCTATGTATGGGTATATACTTCATAAACAAATAGGTTAATGATTATTGGGAATATTCATCATTCCATGAATTTAAGTATGATATAATAGAAAGTAGGGATTTATGAGGCATCATGGGCCTCACAATTTCATTTTTACCGCCTCTAGGACATTACACAAATGTTTTTTATCATGTAGTCTGAAGGGACTACCACTTTCCATCTATATCATTGGGTGGTTGGAATCATCTTGTGGTATATTCACCTGAACATTAATATCATGATCCAGAGAGTGATGTATGATTAATTTTTCTCCATAGATAATGTGTGTGTGGATGGAGAGGAAATTCTAGCTCTTGTGAGGGTGTTTCAGTTCGTGTTGCAATGGAATGGTGAACACATGTTTGGGATGAAGGACGTCATCTTCCTACGGTGACTTAGTTATTTCATGAATGATCCAGTAGAAAGGCCATCGAGGATTCTACACACATTCTATAGGGAATTATAGTGGGTCAAGGAGCACACATACTGTAGTATTTGTGAGGCAATACAATGGTAACTCTGGGGTTGTAGCATAATTTGTAAGGCCCTTGTTGTCAGACTAGATGGGTTTATCACAACACTAATTTACAACTAGATGATCCTTGTAAGGGATACACAAATGGGTTTGTGAACGAGCACCTTTATCATTGTGGAAACATTTGTGATAGGGCAGTGCATCAATATTATTGTTCCTATATTTAAAATGTAATTCAAGGTTCTCTTCCACATTTGGCAAGGGGAGACTCTGAAATTTTTGTGGGCCACTACACTTTTTTGTATAGGTGGGTAGCCGCCCAGGTAGGGGGGTACAAATAACAAAACCCCATATCCCCTCATAGTATGATCTTTGGAACAGTGGTTCTGAACATTACTGGGAGTCTCATACTCACATTGGTCTATGTAGAAGTTCTAGAAAGTTTTAGGTAAGAAGGTCGATTAAAATTTAACATGTTACTCCTTCCCATGGGGATGTTAAGCATTAATGAAATGGGGACCATCGAGCAATGTTCATCCCTCCTAGCCTTACAAAGGTGGTTACTAGTGACGAGGGTTGCAATCTAGGAGATTTTTGAGCTGTACAACACACATCAGTTTGTGAGGCAGTTTCAATGCCTATAGTGGCTAACCCCAAAGGTACCCACATTGGTGAATTACGATAACTAACATTTGGTCCTGAGGAATATCTAGTGCATGTTCACACGTGAGGACGAGAAAGGGTAGAATGAATTTTTTCCACCAACTACAACATAGGTTATCGTCCTTGAATATTTGGTGAGTTTAAAGAGTAAATATCCTGTGGATATGCTAAATAGGTGAAACACTCGGGAAAACAAATGATAGATCCTTCAACCATAGGGATATGGATGAGTGGTTTTTGGAGGACATTGTGGAGGTTGGTTTGGGTCAATGGGAAGAGCTTTGGTAGCTAATGATCTAGAAAACCATGACCCATCATTGGAAGGGGATGTATAGATTGGAGCAGGATCAAGCTCTTATATCCTAGGAAAGTGGTTATAGGAAAACGATAAAGCCCTTGGATGGTCCTAATGATGTTTTTAGAATGTATGGAAAGCGGTTTTTCTATCTAGATAACACATAAATGCTTTATCTACATATTTCTGTGAGAGATAGGGGATCTTATGATATATCAACACCCTCTATGAAATTTGGATCATCTCAATGGATATGAAATATCCCTCACTGATTCGGTTCACACCCAGGATAGATTTTACATCTCCCATGATGTAACAGTGTGATACATAAGAGAGATGGATAATTTAGTCCACTCTCAAGACATTGTGTGTTCACTGATAACCCGAGTGAAGGTGATATTGCCGATAAAATCCTCTTAAAATCTCCCATCTAGATAGTTATATTCATGCACTCCTCAAAAGGGAGAGTCAGATGATTCTTGGGGGAATGGCACCAATAGGTAATATCTTGTGGAAGGAGGCCCTTCAATATAATAGGTAAAAAAACTGTGATATAGTGTTATTTATAAGCTATTAAACCTCTAAAAGTTATTTGTAACTCTTATTGTACTTGTGTAGGGATCAGAATGTGTGGAATTGGTGAATAATCATGATGAAACACATGTTGAGGGAAGGGGATCTGTAACCTATAAATGGGTGAGAATGGGTCTCCTCCCAGATTTTGCGATAGTGGGTGGCCAATAGTCAGTTGAAGCGGCAACTACGAATGAGGTGGAAAACACTGTGGGAACTACCATTCCAAGGGGATTTCACATGAATCCTTTCAAGTTGATAAATAGGATATACTAATGATGTAAGCCTCTTCCCATTTTCACTTATTCTTCTGTTTACTTTTTTTTTGAGTTTGACTAAATAATATTTAAATGATAGTTCAAACTATGTTCATGGATCAGATTACAATGTCATCATCTAAGACAATGTCTTTAGAAGATGAGAAAATTACAGAAGGTATTATTATCCATATGAATATGGAAAATGAGGCCACAATGTTCAAAAAAACTATAGAGGTCACACTATAAGGGACTACTGAGATTTTGAACCCAGTGTATAGGGTTAAGATAGTTCTACCAGGGGGGCTAGTTGAGGGAGCTATGGTTTTTGATCCTATCATAGAGGTGCCACCGGATGTGGTTGTTGGAGATGTATCTTAAATAATGTGGGTAGAAATTGTGTTAGTGATTAGAGTGACTTGGTAGGCTTTATTCATTACTACCCAGTAATTTCCATCAGTTATAGTTATAGGATATGAGTCAAATATTTCATAAATAGTAGGTGTAGATGAGGAGGATGGGATGGTTGTGTCTACCTCAGTGGTGTCAAAGGAGTCACCAGATACATATGCTATAGATGAGGTGGATGGAGAGGAACGATTTTATATAAAAATGGACTTCAGCCTTCATATTCCCAAGGAAATTATCACGGATGATCCGACCATGGATATGTTTGTAGTATTCCCTCCATATGAGCCTACTCCATAAAAACACATAGAGGAATATAGCTCTGATTCCAATGAGGAGAGCCAGATCATACCTCACAAGGTTTGTATTTATGTATGGAACATAATTACCCAAACCCCGATGGCTGACCTACCAAGATCAGTGGGATCTCTCTTACATTATATAGTCAACTTAGGAATTGGTGTGGTGGTCACTGTGGCCATCATGCACTACTTTCAGACATCCACTCTGAGTGGGAACATGATTAATTGAATATATTTGACATCACATGGAAGGAACACATAGATAAGGGATCCAAAACACATTAGGAAGATTAATGAGAGATCAAATACCAATAATGGTGGGTGTAAGAGCAAGTGTCCATCACTGATACTCAAGCATAGGCCATCAACCATTTGAGGTTCCAATTGGAGGCATGTGAGGAAAATGTGGTGGAGTTGGTATTATTGGTGGCTGAGTGTCAGGAAAATAAAATTGGGTGTGGATATGGGGAGAAACAATTCTTCCAAAAGATGAGGAAGAGGCATATGATGTGGTTTAGAGACATTAAACACTGGATACTACTCAATAAAGGTAGGTCGAGACAAAACATCAAATTTCTATGGTTTATATTTGGGATAATCTAATAAATGAGAGGCTAAAATTTTTGGATGACTCTCTAGGACATTGGTTAATTTGTTTAAAATTCCTACACACTTAAACATTTTTCTTTCATCATATTTTATTATTACACTTAAATCATACTCATGAAACAACCAACAATCAATCCACAATCTCATGTGATTCATGCTTGTTGTGATAAAAATGGGAATACCAAGTGATCTCTCAAATATATGAGTGTTTTAGAAAATCATCAAACACTAAATGTATACATTTTTTTGCTGAACACTAAGAGATTTTGGGATAAGTGTGTCCATATTTGGAGAATGGGGATCTCTGGACATCCGACATTATTTTACAATGTGATCTAGTGCGTGAATGGGGTAACATAAGGGGAGTTTAATTCTACAACAATAAATAAGAATGGAGAGCATGAATCATGATACACAATATTTGGAATACAGGGGGTGTGGAATAATGTGGGAGAAAAACATATGACCATGTTCAAAATATAGTATCTATTGTCATTTTCCCAGGACAGGGAAAAACAAATGAGGGTTGACGACAAAATATGTTTGAAAATTGGACTTATCTCAAAATTTCATCAAAATTCCCTCATAAAATGTACCCATTATGGTAGGTGAACCAGTTTGGCATGGAACCATGCCATCCAGGGGGCCATTCTAATGTGTAAGAGGACGAGGATCCAAGTAATGGGACACATGAAGCATGGATATTTTTTGATGAATTATTCTAATGGATTTCAACCAACTTGGAGTTATACCACTATGTATTTGATAACACTACTATGGGTGTATCGGTCTGAATAAAGATTAAACTTGTCTTTCAGGAATGATTTATCTTAGATCCAAAGCAATGGTTGAATAAAATGAATGATGCAATAGGTGATCCGCACCGAAAGAAATGGATTCTTAGAAAAGGTCCTAAGATTCCAGACAATTTGGTGTCATTCAATGAGGTCGATAGAAATACAATTTAGCATCAAATGATAATGATTTTGGAAATTCATTTTAATATCAAACTATGAGTATAATGGACATGTAGTTTAACATCTTACATGAGGATGATGTGAACCAATGTGAATTATACCTGCCCATCCAAAGCGAGATGAGCTGTAGGAGGGTAGCACAATTGGAGTACTACCTCGAGATTCATATCAGAAAAATGTTGTTTGGAAGACCTTTCACCAAGAGAAGGAGTCTAGGGTGAGTCACACATAGTTTATAGTCATGTTTCTTTGACCATGACTCTTAGTTTAAGGGCGTAGAGATTGGATCAGGATATGAGTTTCCCAATGGGATGTGTGTAATGGGAAGAAAGAACAAACCAAAATGAATTTGGGATAAAGAAGGAATAACACCACAAAAAACATTCCCAAAGATACTTTCTATTAGTTTGAAGTCAATATTCTTGGGCATGGTCTCATAGTTAACATTCATATATTTTATACCATGGGATCGTAGTTTCTGTTCATAGAGTTTGAACTAATGAAAAATAGTTTATGGTCATAATTATTGGACCAAATGGCATTGTGTCTCAAACGGACATGAACGACATCAATGGAAGGTTACCTAAAAGAAAGGACGGTCTTGGAAGGCCACATGATGTTGAAAAAAACAAATTTGAGACAACTTGAAAATATTTTATGGTTTTGATGCATTGACCTAGGATAACCATCTCAAACAGACATGTGAAGTGTGGTGGAGTGAAAACCCCATTGTGAATTGAGGTTTAAAGATGCTCAATGCCACACAATACATCTTATGATGAATTGAACATTGTTTAGAGTCATGATTTCGGGACATGGGCTGCTAATGTATAGGTATATGTTCATACAAAGTACACCCTAATGTGTTTATCCTGACATGAATGAGTAGTAACCCAATGCGAAAGGATTTCCAAGGAAGGCCATGTGCCACGTGAAACATAAGGGGTAGGTTGTAAATTTTTTATGGTCATGATGTTTAGAACTAGGAACTTTTTTTAAGGTCATAGGGTTCATACCACGGGGTTCTTGCATGTTTCAACCTTTCTTGAGGAAAACCCCCTTCCAACGACTGAGTCCATGTAATCCTAGATTAGTATGAAAAAAATGAGCAGTATAGAGTTCATGCTTCTTGTAGAGGAGAACAAAATGAGGGGAGAAAGTGAATGACAAGTCCCATAAGGGAGATTCAAACTTTCAATACCTAAATAGTTAAAGGGGAATAAACAACAGATGGGGAACAACTGTGGTCCATGTTTAAATCAAAGGTTCTCTACATACATCAGTGAAATGTGGGGAGAAAAAATGACGGATCTACTACTAGACAAGTTCAAAACATAGGTAACCCTATGTGTTGGTCAAGATCCATTCGGTATGAGCCTTGGATGATATGGGATCCAAAGTATCACGAGAACATTATATTTGGGAGCCCATTAATACCATGAGGATAATGATTATCCAAATCATAGAAAGTGAAAGTGAAGAAGTTGAATTGGGGAAATTCTTTTATGGATGGTTCTCTAGGATATATTATTTTATGTGTACTAATATTCTAGATGAACACATAGGTATATGAGAATAAAGCCTCTCCCAAAGGGGAGATAACATGATGTGAATCAATAGTATGGTTGTGCTTGATATTAAATATCTGAGCATCACTAAGTAAGGACCTAACCCTAGTTACCCAGAGCCGGTACCTTATTGGTTCCATTGGCATACAAATAATGAACAAGAATCCCAATGGACCGAGTAGTTTAGTATTATTGGAAACAAGATACATACTTAAGTTCATCATTACAACTTGAAATGAAAAACAACATAGAAACTCCTTATACAACTTCCAAAACTCCTAGGTTATTTTAGCATGTCATTCATAATAGAATTCTTCTTACCCTGTGGAAATGAAACATAATAAATAGGTGAGCTCAAACTCCCATTAAGGGTAATAAATAAAGCAGAAGATAACATAAACATTAGACATAGTGAACAATTGAAAACACAGGCCTTTAGAAATAAGCTTGAACATAATATAATAGAAATATGAGTTGAGTAAATATTTCCATAACATAACATAATCATGGGTATTCTACTAGTCGAAAAACCACATGAACCATAAATACTACATCCATAATGAGGGAATTCATAATGCAGGACAACATATCTATACTGTCAAGGCCTCGTTCCAAGACCATAAATAAGCATTTTTTCAAGGCCTTGTCCCAAGACCGTAGTTTGTCTCCTGAGACCTACATATGCACCGAGGGCCTATAACGGGCCCCACATGACACTTACTATGTCCAATTAATTCCTTATATGAATGGGGATAAACATAAACAATATGAATATTAAAATATTAAATGTAAATAGCTTTCCCCAAACATAAATCCAAAACACTAACCATTCGATGTAAACTGATGAATGGTTTAAAGATAGCACATAAATAGCCAAAGTAATAATAAACCATTAAATTGAATATTAAAGATGATAATATGGAATACTAATCCTAATAATACATAATAATCAATAAGTATGTTGAAATAGAAGAATATACTCTTATAAAATCTTCTAGTCATTCTTGAAATAAAAACTCTTTTACTTTGAAAAGAAGAGTTCTTTTGTACAAATATTTGTATAAAACAAGAAGTGAAGTAAGATATTATTTTCATAACAATGAGTGATATTATAGATATAATGTTCTTCAAAAATATATTAGATATTTTCCTTAAAAACAGGTCTGAAATTTCGATATTCCCCTGAATTGGGCGTGTATTTTGAAAACAATTAGAAAGACCCTCTTAAAGAATGTAACTAACCATCAAATAAAGATTTTTTATGGTTTTGGTAAATATATATAACACTAACACAAAATTTATGATGAATATATAATAATACATAAGAATTTCATTAAGGTAATTTAGATAATGAAAATAACCCGGATGGAAATGGACATTCGAGTGGAAAAACCCGTACCTTAAATCTAAATGTGTTCCACTATTGAACTTAAGGTCCTAGAATATGAAATTATACATATCATTAACTTATTTCGTAACATAAAATTCATTTAATTAGTTTATCATAATTCTTTTTACTTCATTTATTTTATCATTTATATGTTATTATAATGAATTTCGTCGTTCCAGAGTGTTTGTTTTCTTGATTTTCATAATTGGTTCACTTTTTTTTAAGTAATGAAGTTCATGTGGAATGGTTGTAAATCTTTAGAATTGAAGTTTCATATTATTTATGAACAACCAGAATTTTTAATGGTCATTTTCATAATTTTTTTACATGGAATGAGGAGGAATCATTAGTTGAAAACCACTTCAATTATTTGGGGGTATTTTGATTATTATGAACTTGTTTTGTTATATGAGTTAATAATATGTAAAAATACTGGTTACTGAATATTAATTATCTTATTTTACATATATTATAGTCCTTTTAAACCATTAAAATGATTTCATGACCAGTATTAAAGGAGAAATTGAAGAAAGAAACTTCGTCATCCATGAAGGTTATAAATTGGAACCTCATGGATGTTGATTTTGTTTATAAAAATAAAAGAGATGGAATAAAAATATTGATGATGGTTCTTACATAAGCATGATATTATGCCAGTATATAGATGATACTGATGTTGATCATCATCATTTGGACTAAATATGTTAGGTGAGAAAAATAATAGAGATGATCTTGAAAATAAGAGAAAATGTGAGATATAACTTATAAAAATTCGGCAGCCTAACGACGTAACTTAATTTTTCATAAAATGAAATGATGATAGATAAAGGGCACCTAAACATATTTAAATACAAATGACAGTAATAAGTATAAATAAAATCAAACCCCAACATATTATAATGTAAATTCAAAGAGGTAATATAAAATAAGTGTCCACTAAAAGAGGAGGGTGAAGGATTCCCTTACCTTGTTGAGTAACTCCTATAACTTGAAGGTTAAAACCTTGGGGGATTAAGGAAACCATTGTAGGACTCTTATAGAGGTAAAACCACAAGATCATTGAGGATTAGGGATTTTTAAAGAAATAAAATGAATGGATGAGTGGGTATTATTAGAAAAAGAGATGGAGTTTTTTAATAATTTCAAAGGGACACCTCATTAGTGGTTTCTGCAAAACCATGGGCATGCCCTTGGTATTTTCCCAAGGATTTATCCACTTGGGACACATCATGTCATATGTCACTAAAAAAATTTTTACTGGACTTTTATTTTAATTATTATGTCATTATGATTTCATAAAACTCATGAATACTCAGAACAGTATTTTTATTATTCATGAAAAATTCATGTATTTTAGAGAAATCCCAAAAATTCACCCGTATCATTTTTCAACGTGTAGAATTGAAAAATGAAATCAATTTTTCGAAAATAATTTTCCAAATATTATTAATTTAATTGTTATATAAAATCATTGTTAATTCGAAAAAAATAATTTTAAGGTATAATTAGTTTTATATCACATTGAAAAATCAATTAAGATCTCATTATCTTATTATATCAATAATATCAAATAATATCATTATTTACTATTCATAAGGGTAATATTACTATTCATATTAAAATTCATAAGAGAATGTAACTATTCACTAAAAATCAAGTTTGTTCTAACAGATACCAAATGACTTACTTGTCATGACTCTAGATGACCATTATTCGAAATTCTAAACACGGTAGAGGCAAAGTTATGTTTAATGGCTAGATTCATTCAATATTTATTTTCAAAATCTTGGGGTATTACATTTTCCCCTCCTTACAAAAACTTCGTCCTCGAAATTTCATTGTACAATCAAGGCCAAAAACAGGTGGGGGTACTTTTCCTTCATTGCTTCCTCCAGTTCTAATCTTACCCCCTCATACTTATGGTTTCACCATAGTACATTGACCAGATGAGAAATCTTATTGCACAGAACATTATCTCTACGATCCAAGATTCTCACTGGCTGCTCCTCAAAGGAAAGAACATCCTCCAACGGTACCACCTCTGAAGAGAGTACATGTGAAGGGTCTGGTATATATTTCCTTAAGAGGGATACATGAAGGACATCATGTGCTTTCGATATAGTAGGTGTAAGTTGTAAAGACCCGCAAATTTCAAGGAAATTTTTTTCATAATTTTCTTTGAAATTTTACAAGAGCGCAGCTTCAGACGGCACCTGATTCCGAGGCCCGGTGTGCCCGGAATCAATTTCCGAAGTTTGGCTCGGGTACGTTCAGTGAACCGACGAGCGGGTTTTTCTATCTTTTGAACAGGTGCCCGGAATCGAATTCTGAGGGCACCGATGAAATCGCAGCACCGATATTTGCTTAGAAACGCCTCTTCCGGAGTTGCGTTTGCTCAACCGTGGTTTTTAAAATTTTGGACTTTAAGTCGGAAATGAAATAAAGGTTGTGCGACAACTTTATTTTATTTCACTTAAGCCGCTTGGAAGTCACTTGAAAGCCACTTGAGCTAAGTTAAAGCGGATAGGGTGCTATCCGGAAATATCCTACCCTCTTGGTAGGATATTTGTGCGGTGGGGCCCGCACGAGCCCCGCCGTTTCTTCCGCTAACTAACGCACCCGCGAAAACCCGTCAAAGTAACTGAAAAGTCAACCGACGCGTTTTCTTAAATTCTTAACAGACCATTTAATTGGGCGGTTTATTTCGTGAATTAAATGGGCTGTTTCATTCGTTGAATTAATTCAACGAATTTAATGGGTCGTTACTTACGCGTTTGCGTTCGTTGGCAAATTAATAAAATAGTCAAACTTGTCTATTTTGGAGGATTTCTATCGTTGTGCGAATTCTCTGAGCCTCCACTCTCCTCGCGAAGAACGCGAAGAATGCGGAGAACGCCGGTGACCGGAATTCGACGACGCACACTGTGATCTGCGACGTCGACGAGCTCTACCCGCGACGTTCTTCGGTGACGCCTCTTCTTCCGCGGCCGATCCTCGTTCGGCAACTAAGGTGAGAAGAGAATCGTTTAATTCTCCCTTTTTAATTTCAATGACAACGGATTTAATTAATTAAATCCGTTTGTTCTAGATCCGGAGATCGTCGGCGCGACGTTTTTCCCGCGGTGCGACGAACGTCTCTTCCGCGACGACGCGACGATCCCCTCCTTCCGCGACGAGCGATTCCGCAACGACCTCACGTCCGACGGCGACATCGAGGTAGGTATTTTATTTTTCTTGGTGATTCGTTCCCGTGATCTAATTCTTTTTAATTAAGGAACCAAACTTGAACAATTTTATTTTTGGATAAAATTGTGGCTTCCTTAATCCCTCCCGATGATTTTATGACTAACGCGGAGGGTGCAGATCTAAGAACAAGACCCGGCAACCCTCCGCCGATCTTTTTGTTGTGCGGATTTGGCGGACGACGACGAACCGTGCGGTAGGGGCGATCCATTGATCCCACAGTGAAGATCGGCCCCCGGGAGGAGCTACGGCGCAGACGGGAGAGGAATCGGGCCACCGGAGCAACTCCGGCGGCCCGCGGAAGGCGGCGGCAGTGCCCGGCGCACCGCCGGAGGATCCGCCGCCGCTCGGCCGCGGCGGCGGCGAACCGCCGGACCGCGTCCGCGGTCCGGCCACCCAGCACGCGGCCCGCGCGGGCCGCGTTCCTCCAAGCCACGGGTCAAACCCGCGGCGGTTTTCTTCGGCCGCTCAACCGAAGCCGAGCCGGCCGGTCCGGTCGGCCGGGCCGCGCCCAGGCCGGACCGACCCGGCCTCGCCAGGTCGGGCCGGGTCGGGTCGACCCTGTTCGGCCGACCCAGGGGTGGTTCGGGCCGGGTCGCCCCGGGCCCAGAACCCCCGTTTTCGGGCCCTCTTCGGTCTTTTGCCCATATCTTGGGCTTGGGACCTCCGATTGACGAACCGTCAGCGGCTACGCGATCCTTGGATCGAGACGGTCATTTCAGTATATTAAACTCAAGGTTTCTGAAGACTTTGGGTTCGGCCGGGTTGGTTCGTACACGAAACCAACCGGGCCCTCGGAGCGGAAACGCTCATAACATGAGCTACGGACGTCCGATCGACGTACCGTCAGCTGTGGTAGTTTCCTCTAAGTGAGACGGAACTTTTGGCATACTCCGCCCGAGGATCGGACACAGGCGGAGTACGGTCGGGTTGGTTTTGCCCTAAAAACCAACCGGGCCCCTAGGATGAAAATGCCAATAACTCTCAGACCGGGCGTCTGATTGACGCGCCGTCTGTTGCGTTGAGATCCTGTTGTCGATACGGAACTTTTGGATACATCAACTTCGGACTACGTGTCAGTTGATGTATCAGCCTCTCGGCTCGTGGAGCGGACCCTCCAAAACGAGCTCGCTGTGTGCGGGAACCCTAGTGCTGGCTGTGACTTCGACGACAGAGCAGAGATCCTTCGTGGACTACGGCGACGACTGTGCGGAGATCCTCAGTGGACTGCGTCGACTACTGCACTCAGCGATCCTACGTGGATCAGTGCTACAGGTCCTGTGTGGGCCCGATCCTGTGTGGGTCCTTACTACCGGTTCTGTGTGAGCCACTGCCTACAGGTTCTGTGTGAGCCCGATCCTGTGTGGGTCTTTTGCGGGGGTTAGTACCTATCGATCCTTCGTGGGTCCGACGACTTAGATGGATCAGTGATCATCTTTGACGTCATCGGAAAAAGTATACCTGGTTGAGCTGAATCTTATGTTACTCTCCTTTGTGGAATGTGTTGAACTATCCTATGTGGATTTACTGTTTACTCTCCTTTGTGGATTTGATTCTTGCTTTCCTGTGTGGATTGAGTTGTTCTTGAGCTCGTGAGCAGAGCTAGAATTGGGGACTTAGGTATATGTATGAGCATATACCTAAGTCGAGTCAGATGTTATTTCATGATTGCACCTTTCTTTTGTGCTATATCCTTTGTGGATTTCGGGAGACCTTCGGGGGTCTCGGGGTCCTTACTGAGTAGTTTATACTCACCCCTGCACGGGCTATGCCCGCACCTTATTGTGTTGGATGCAGACGACGGACAGCGCTGATCTCGGTTGGGGCGTGGAGCAGGACGGTACCTGGAGGCGGACCACTGGGCGGGACGTGCTCGGAGCGGACGTGGGACCCGAGGAGCCTGGAGGCTATCTGTACCCACCCTTCAGGTGGGATTTCCAGTGGACGACACAAGGCCGCCGTCTTTTCTTCAGTTGCTGTTCTTTACCTTTTCAGTTGTACTTTCAGTTGGGCTTGTATTCCGGCCCCCCTTTACTTTTCTGCACTTGGTAGTTACTTTCCGCTTGCTGACTCTGTGGTGGTTGTTACTTATAAAGGCAATGCCTTCCCTGTTTACCGGGATTTTTACGCCTTGGTGCTAGTCGCCAGCCCCTGGCCTATGGAAGGCGGGCTTGGGGTAGTCACGGCACGGGCCCCGAGGTCGGGTCGTGAAAAATTGGTATCAGAGGTGGTCGGTTCTACCGCAGACTCTGATCGTCTTTTCTTTCTATATGAAGCAATAGTGTTTAGTGTATTGAGTGTGGTTATCAGTTCAGGGAGCCCAGTGTTGGTGCGGCGGCCAACGTATCCGTACACCAGGACCCTGACTCCTGATTTCCGACTTAATGCATGAAAACATTGATTGCGTGTGTGTTCCAATTTTTCCTTGTGATTACTTGTGTCAGCTCACCGGGTATACTGATCTTCTTCATGAAAGTCTCAAGTTTTCCTTGTGATTACTTGTGCCAGCTCACCAGGTATACTGTTATGACTGTGGTGCTCTTGTTCTCCTTTTCAGGATGGCCCCGCGACGACAGCCAGCTAGGGTTCCGAGTGTAGGGCGCGACGGCAGCCCACCGAGCGACGAGGCCTCGGTGCAGGGCCCTTTGCCAGCAGTGGCACCGGCGGTAGCTTTACCCGCCGAGCCACCGATGCTACCAGTACCAGACGCTGACGATGCACGTCGCCTCAGGGCACTGCATGAGTTTCAGAGCCAGCGACCGCCCAGGTTTCGCGGTGAGGCGGACCCCCAGGCCGCCAAGGACTGGCTAGAGGCGGTGGTACGGATCTTTAGGCTAGTGAGGACACCAGCGGATCTCATGGTGATTCTCGTGGCGAGCCTCCTGCAGGCGGCGGCAGGACGATGGTGGAGCTTGATGCTCCAGGTTCACGATGAGGCATCCTTGCTCTGGACGGACTTCGAGAGACTCTTCCGCTCTGAGTTCGTCCCGGCCACCCTCTGAGCGGTGCGCATCCAGGAGCTTCTCCAGCTGCGCCAGGGCAGCATGACGGTCGCTCAGTACGCGACGAGGTTCACTGACCTATCTCGCTACTCGACCGACATGGTACGGGACCCCTTCTTCCGGGCCCGGACCTTCGAGCAGGGCTTGCAGCAGGAGATTCGGGCGTCGCTGATCTCCCTCAGCATTCCGACCCAGACGGGAGTACTGGAGCGAGCCCTCCTGATCGAGAGCTTCCTGGCAGAGCCTTCTTCAGCGGCGAGACCTAGCGCAGGGTAGCAGGTAGCTGAGTCTTCGGCAGCAGGTAGCCGACGGATGACTCTCGGGTCCAGGCAGACCAGACCCCCACGCAGACGGCCTCAGGACACCGGCTCAGCAGTGCGGGGAACACAGCGGAGTGCCAGCCTTCCGAGAGGCAGGCAGTGCTACTCCTGCGGCGGGCAGGGTCACATGGCTCGTGACTGCCCGACTCGCCGATCAGAGGAGCAGCAGACGGTGGAGGGGCCACCCAGGCAGAGGCAGAGTGTTGACCGTGGCGGTCCGCAGGGAGGAGGCGGACGAGGCAGAGGAGCTGGCCGAGCAGCGGGTGGTGGGATACGCTTCCAGGCTCTACCCCCACCACCACCAGGAGGGCCACCTCGACCACAGGGAGCTGGCGGGCAGGGACAGGCCCAGCTTCAGGCAGTGGAGGCCTACGACCCCGACATGCCAGAGATGATTCAAGGTACGATCTGTGTCTATTCAACCCTTGCTGCAGTACTTATAGACACAGGAGCGAGTCACTCTTTCATAGCCTCTGCCCTTGTTCGGAGCTCAGAGATTCCGACTGAGCCGTTGGCTCGATCCTTACGGCTAGAGACTCCTACGGGAGCAGACTCGACGATTACGCACTGGTGCCGGCAGTGTGAGCATACTCTAGGAGGCGATAGCTTCGGCTGGGATCTCCTTGTAGCGGCGTCGAGGCCTTACGACGTCATCTTGGGCATGTATTGGCTATCCACGGTTCATGCCCAGATCGACTGTTTTAGGCGCAAGGTGCGATGTGTTCGCACCGACGGGAGCAGGTTTACCTTCACCGGCGAGAAGGGAACCTTTGCAGCACAGGATGGACTTCCGCAGAGGAGAGTGCAGCCCATCTCTCATCAGTTGGCTAGCCTCATCCTAGGAGCAGTGGACGTGCGGAGTCCAGTTTTTCCTGCAGCGGTGGACCAGTACATGGACGTCTTTCCCGACGACGTTCCAGGGCTACCTCCTCGTAGAGAGGTAGACTTTTACATCGACTTGTACCCCGGGACAGCCCCTATATCTACTCCAGCGTACCGGATGGCCCCCGCCGAGCTTCGAGAGCTGCGGGTACAGTTGGAGGACTTGCAGAGCAAGGGGTTTATCTGACCCAGTGTTTCACCCTGGGCTTCCCCGATATTGTTCGCCAAGAAGGCGGACGGGAGCTTGCGACTGTGTGTCGACTATCGTCGCCTGAACCAGGTGACAGTAAGGAACAAGTATCTGCTGCCACGGATTGATGACCTCTTCGATCAGCTCAAGGGAGCGCGGTGGTTCTCGAAGATAGACTTCCGGTCAGGCTATCATCAGCTCAGAGTTCGAGACGAGGACGTGCAGAAGACGGCCTTCAGGTGTCGGTATGGCCATTATGAGTTCTTGGTTATGCCGTTCGGCGTAACCAATGCTCCAGCAGTGTTCATGAGCCTCATGAACAGGATCTTCAAGCCATACCTCGACCGATTTGTCGTGGTCTTCATTGACGACATTTTGGTATACTCGACGACTGAGGAGGAGCATGCCTACCACCTGCGAGTTGTGCTAGACACACTCCGAGAGCACCAGCTTTATGGAAATCTCTCAAAGTGCCAGTTCTGGTTACGTGAGGTCCACTTCTTGGGGCACGTCATCTATGAGGCGGGAGTTGCAGTGGATCCGGCGAAGATCGAGGCAGTGCTATCTTGGGAGCCACCCAGGAGCGTGACGGAGGTGAGGAGCTTCTTGGGCCTAGCCGGATACTATCAGAGATTTGTTCCAGACTTCTACAGAGTTGCGGCACCACTCTCAGCCTTGACAATGAAGGGGAAACCCTTTGTGTGGTCAGACAGATGTCAGCAGAGCTTCCAGGAGCTCAGACAGAGATTGACCAGCGCACCTATCTTGAGGTAGCCTGAGGAGGGAGTTGGATACGTAGTTTACTGCAACGCATCAGGGACTGGACTCGGGTGTGTCCTGATGCAGGAGAGGGCCGTGATCGCCTACGGATCACGTCAGTTGAGGCCGCATGAGCAGAACTACGCCACTCATGACCTGGAGTTAGCAGCAGTGGTCTTCGCTCTGAAGTCTTGGCGGCACTATCTGATGGGAGAGCGCTTCACAGTCTTTTCTGACCACTAGAGTCTCAAGTATATCTTCTCTCAGAAGGACCTGAACCTGAGACAGCGGAGATGGCTTGAGTTCCTCCAGGACTATGACTTTGAGATAGTCTATACTCCTGGGAAGGGGAACGTGGTAGCCGATGCCCTCAGCAGGAGGACGGGCATTCAGCTACTTGAGGAGGCGACAGAGCAGCTAGCCTCCTTACAGATATCCTTCTTGGATAGAGACGGAGCAGCCTTTCTTCAGTCTCTCACAGTCTCTCCTCCACTTCTACAGCGGGTCAGAGAGGCTCAGCGTGGGGACGCTGACTGTGAGACCCGGCGTGCACTGATATCCTCAGGTCAGGCGCCTGATGGCTTCTCCCTTGGAGCAGAGCACGACATCCTTTTCAGAGGACGTACCTTCGTACCAGTCGCTTTATGAGAGGAGGTGCTGAGAGAGTTTCACACTTCTCCCTTGGCGGTGCATCCCGGAGTGGCGAAGATGTACCAGGATCTCAGACGACAGCACTGGTGGCCGGGCATGAAGAAAGTTGTGGCAGAGTTCGTTTCACGATGTCTCACCTGCCAGCAGGTGAAGGCAGAGCATCAGGTACCGGCAGGCTTGGTACAGCCCTTGGAGGTCCCGGAGTGGATGTGGGACGGGATATCTATGGACTTCGTGACTGGACTTCCACGCACTTCCAGAGGTCACGACTCCATTTGGGTGATTGTCGACCGACTCACCAAGTCGGCACACTTCTTACCCATCAGAGAGCAGGGCTCAGTGGAGAGCTTGGGACGTCTTTACGTCCAGGAGATCGTACGGCTTCACGGTGTGCCATCGTCTATCGTCTCCGATCGAGATGCTCGTTTCACTTCCCGGCTTTGGAAGGGGTTGCAGGAGGCGTTCGGGACGCGGCTCCATCTGAGCACAGCCTTCCACCCTCAGACAGATGGTCAGACGGAGAGGACCATATAGACACTCGAGGACATGCTCTGTGCATGTGTTCTCGACTTTGGTCGTAGCTGGGAGGACCACCTACCCTTGGTGGAGTTCGCGTACAACAACAGCTACCACTCCACCATCGGGATGGCACCATACGAGGCGTTGTACAGCAGACCCTGCAGATCACCGTTGTGCTGGACAGACCCTGGGGAGTCAGCACTCGTGGGACCAGAGATGGTCCGAGCCACGACAGAGGAGGTCCAGATCATCCAGGAGAGGATGAGGACAGCTCAGAGCCGGCAGAAGTCATATGCTGACAGGAGGCGGAGGCCACTAGAGTTCGAGGATGGCGACCACGTCTTTTTGCGTGTCTCACCTCGATGTGGTTTACGGAGATTTGGCCGAGGTGGAAAGTTGTCTCCACGCTTCATCGGGCCTTTCCAGGTCCTCAGCAGGATAGGAGAGGTGGCTTATCGCCTGGCTCTACCACCTCAGTTGCACCGGGTGCACGACGTCTTCCACGTGTCTCAGCTGAGGAGATACGTGCATGACCCGACGCACATCATCGACTTTGGGGAGCTGGACGTGGACGATGGGGCGACTTTTGCGGAGGTCCCAGTGGAGATCGGGGATCGACAGGAGCGGGTCCTACGTGGGCGGTCGATTCCTCTTGTGCCAGTCAGATGGCAGCACGGGAACCTCCAGGAGAGCACTTGGGAGCGGGAGGCTCAGATGCGTGCTCAGTACCCCCATTTGTTCCCCTAGTTTTTGATGTATCTTTACGGGGACGTAAATCCCTGAGGTGGGAGTAATGTAAAGACCCGAAAATTTCAAGGAAATTTTTTTCTTAATTTTCTTTGGAATTTTACAAGAGCGCAGCTTCAGAAGGCACCTGATTCCGAGGCCCGGTGTGCCCGGAATCAATTTCCGAAGTTTGGCTCGGGTACGTTCAGTGAACGGACGAGCGAGTTTTTCTATCTTTTGAACCGGTGCCCGGAATCGAATTCTGAGGGCACCGATGAAATCGCAGTGCCGGTATTTGCTTAGAAACGCCTCTTCCGGAGTTGCGTTTGCTCAACCGTGGTTTTTAAAATTTTGGACTTTAAGTCGGAAATAAAATAAAGGTTGTGCGACAACTTTATTTTATTTCACTTAAGCCGCTTGGAAGTCACTTGAAAGCCACTTGAGCTGAGTTAAAGCAGATAGGGTGCTATCCGGAAATATCCTACCCTCTTGGTAGGATATTTGTGCGGTGGGGCCCGCACGAGCCCCGCCGTTTCTTCCGCTAAGTAACGCACCCGCGAAAACCCGTCAAAGTAACTGAAAAGTCAACCGATGCGTTTTCTTAAATTCTTAACAGACCATTTAATTGGGCGGTTTATTTCGTGAATTAAATGGGCTGTTTCATTCGTTGAATTAATTCAACGAATTTAATGGGTCGTTACTTACGCGTTTGCGTTCGTTGGCAAATTAATAAAATAGACAAACTTGTCTATTTTGGAGGATTGCTATCGTTGTGCGAATTATCTGAGCCTCCACTCTCCTCGCGAAGAACACGAAGAACGCGAATAACGCCGGTGACTGGAATTCGACGACGCACACCGTGATCTGCGACGTCGACGAGCTCTACCCGCGACGTTCTTCGGCGACGCCACTTCTTCCGCGGCCGATCCTCGTTCAGCAACTAAGGTGAGAAACGAATCGTTTAATTCTCCCTTTTTAATTTCAATGACAACGGATTTAATTAATTAAATTCGTTTGTTCTAGATCCGGAGATCGTCGGCGCGACGTTTTTCCCGCGGTGCGACGAACGTCTCTTCCGCGACGACGCGACGATCCTCTCCTTCCGCGACGAGCGATTCCGCGACGACCTCACGTCCGACGGCGACATCGAGGTAGGGATTTTATTTTTCTTGGTGATTCGTTCCCGTGATCTAATTATTTTTAATTAAAGAACCAAAATTGAACAATTTTATTTTTGGATAAAATTGTTGATGCCTTAATCCCTCCCGATGATTTTATGACTAACGCGGAGGGTGCGGATCTAACGAACAAGACCCGGCAACCCTCCGCCGATCTTTTTGTTGTGCGGATTTGGCGGACGACGACGAACCGTGCGGCAGGGGAGATCCGTTGATCCCGCAGTGAAGATCGGCCCCCGGGAGGAGCTACGGCGCAGACGAGAGAGGAATCGGGCCACCCGAGCAACTCCGGCGGCCCGCGGAAGGCGGCGGCGGCGAACCGCCGGACCGCGTCCGCGGTCCGGCCACCCAGCACGCGGGCCGCGTTCCTCCAAGCCGCGGGTCAAACCCGCGGCGGTTTTCTTCGGCCGCTCGGCCGAAGCCGAGCCGGCCGTTCCGGTCGGCCGGGTCGGGTCGACCGGGTTCGGGACGACCCGGTTCGGCCGACCCAGGGGTGGTTCGGGCCGGGTCGCCCCGGGCCCAGAACCCCCGTTTTCGGGCCCTCTTCGGTCTTTTGCCCATATCTTGGGCTTGGGACCTCCGATTGACGAACCGTCAGTGGATACGCGATCCTTGGATAGAGACGGTCATTTCGGTATATTACACTCAAGGTTTCGGAAGACTTTCGGTTCGGCCGGGTTGGTTCGTACACGAAACCAACCGGGCCCTCGGAGCGGAAACGCTCATAACTTGAGCTACGGACGTCCGATCGACGTACCGTCAGCTGTGGTAGTTTCCTCTAAGTGAGTCGGAACTTTTGGCATACTCCGCCCGAGGATCGGACACAGGCGGAGTACGGTCGGGTTGGTTTTGCCCTAAAAACCAACCGGGCCCCTGGGACGAAAATGCCAATAACTCTCAGACCGGGCGTCCGATTGACGCGCCGTCTGTTGCGTTGAGATCCTGTTGTCGATACGGAACTTTTGGATACATCAACGTCGGACTACGTGTCAGTTGATGTATCAGCCTCTCGGCTCGTGGAGCGGACCCTCCAAAACGAGCTCGCTGTGTGCGGGAACCCTAGTGCTGGCTGTGACTTCGACGACAGAGCAGAGATCCTTCGTGGACTGCGGCGACGACTGTGCGGAGATCCTCAGTGGACTGCGTCGACTACTGCACTCAGCGATCCTACGTGGATCAGTGCTACAGGTCATGTGTGGGCCCGATCCTGTGTGGGTCCTTACTACCGGTTCTGTGTGAGCCACTGCCTACAGGTTCTGTGTGAGCCCGATCCTGTGTGGGTCTTTTGCGGGGGTTAGTACCTATCGATCCTTCGTGGGTCCGACGACTTAGATGGATCAGTGATCATCTTTGACGTCATCTGAAAAAGTATACCTGGTTGAGCTGAATCTTATGTTACTCTCCTTTGTGGAATGTGTTGAACTATCCTATGTGGATTTACTGTTTACTCTCCTTTGTGGATTTGAGTCTTGCTTTCCTGTGTGGATTGAATTGTTCTTGAGCTCGTGAGCAGAGCTAGAATTGGGGACTTAGGTATATGTATGGGCATATACCTAAGTCGAGTCAGATGTTATTTCGTGATTGCACCTTTCTTTTGTGCTATATCCTTTGTGGATTTCGGGAGACCTTCGGGGGTCTCGGGGTCCTTACTGAGTAGTTTATACTCACCCCTGCACGGGCTATGCCCGCACCTTGTTGTGTTGGATGCAGACGACGGACAGCGCTGATCTCGGTTGGGGCGTGGTGCAGGACGGTACCTGGAGGCGGACCACTGGGCGGGACGTGTTCGGAGCGGACGTGGGACCCGAGGAGCCTGGAGGCTATCTGTACCCACCCTTCAGGTGGGATTGCCAGTGGACGACACGAGGCCGCCGTCTTTTCTTCAGTTGCTGTTCTTTACCTTTTCAGTTGTACGTTCAGTTGGGCTTGTATTCCGGCCCCCTTTACTTTTCTGCACTTGGTAGTTACTTTCCGCTTGCTGACTCTGTGGTGGTTGTTACTTATAAAGGAAATTCCTTCCCTGTTTACCGGGATTTTTACGCCTTGGTGCTAGTCGCCAGCCCCTGGCCTATGGAAGGCGGGCTTGGGGTAGTCACGGCACGGGCCCCGAGGTCGGGTCGTGACATAAGTGTCAGTTGATAGGCTAAAAATCATAATCGATCAAGGTTCTCAAAGGGGCCGATATACCTGGGACTTAGCTTTCTATTCTTCCCAAACATCATTACCTTTTTCCATGGATATATGCATAGAAAATCCAGGTCCCCAACATTGAATTCAAGGTCTCGTCGATGTTTATCTGCATAACTCTTCTATCAACATTAGGCTATATTGATATTTTGCTGAATTATTTTCACCATCTCCACCATTTCATCATCCATTTCAAGTCCTAACATCTTACACTCACCAAATTCATCCCAACACGTTGGTGTTCAACACCTTTTTCCATAAAGGGCTTCATATGGTGCCATCTGGTTGCTTCAGTGGAAACATTTGTTTTAGGAGAATTAAACCAGTGGATGATATTGGTCCCATCCCCCTTTAAATTTCATATAACATGCTCTCAACATGTCTTCTAGTGTCTAAAATGTCCGCTCAGATTGGCCGTTAGTTTGAATATTATAGGCCATACTGAAGTTCAGTTCAGTGCTTAGAGCATGTAGGGGACTTTTCCAGAACTTTGAGGTGAATCTAGGATCACGGTCGGATACAATATATAGTGGTAATCCATACATCTTTACCAATTATTTGATGTAAATCTGTGACAGTTAACCCAATGAGAAGTCCTCTTGAATCATGATGAAGTGAGTTGTCTTTGTAAGAAGAGCCACAATAACCCATATAGCATTGTTTCCTCTGAATATCCATGGATGTCCAGTGACAAAGGCCATGGTAATGTTCTCCCACTTCCATGTTGGTATGGGTAGTGGTTGCATCATCCCCTTAGACTTTTGTCTCTCAGCCTTCACTTGTTGACATACCAGGAACTTTGATATATATTTAGTAATCTCCCTTTTGATATTATCCCACCAAAAATTTTCTCAGAGATCTCGATACATCATGGTGATACCAGGGTGTATAAATAAGTTAGAGTTATGTGCATCATCCAATAGTTCCCTCTTTAGGTCAGGAATAGAGGGAACACAAAGCCTATTCCTAAATCTCAAAATTACAACTTCACATATGAAGTCAGTCAACTTCCCATCATTTAGAGCATTAATTTTCTTTTTAAATTCCTCATCATATCCCTGAGAACTTTTTATCCTCTCTAGTAAAGAAGGTTTGAAAACTATCTAAAAAAGTAGTGATGTGTTACCTTCTTTGATAATTCCCATATCCATCTTTACAAGATCCATGAACAAAGGATCCCTTTCAACTCTCATCTTGTTCAGAACTCCATGATCATTTCTGATCAAAGCATCATATACCTTATTTTCTAACCCCGAGTGGTAGTTTATTGTGCACAAATAGTCTTTCAGTAGCTCAATCCATTTAATTTGTCTCATGTTGAGTTCTTTCTGTGAGAATATATATATATATATATATAAATTTCAAACCCTTATGATCTATATATTTCTCACATTTTTTTCCATAGAGGTAATGTCTCCAAATCCTCAGCACAAAGATTACCAATGATAACTCAAGATCATGAGTTTTATAGTTTTGTTCATGAATATTTATCTTTCTAGATCATAAGAAATCACTCAATCATTCTGTATAAGGAAACAACCATGTCCTTTATTTGATGCATCGCTATAGAAAACATACCCATCATTTCCTGATGGTAGGGCTAGGATTAAAGAATTCACTAACATCCTCTTCAATTCATCAAAACAATCTTCTCATTCCTTTTTTCATACAATCATAACCCCTTTTCATGTGATCTTTGTCATTGGGTTGGCTAAACGAGAAACTTTCTAAATGAAATGACGATAATAACCTGCTAAACCAATGAAACTACGTACCTCAGTTACGTTCGTTGGAGTAGTCCATTTTTTATAGCCTTTTTATTTGCATGATCTATGGATATTCCATTCTTAGAGACAATGTGGCCTAGAAATGAAACTTATTGGAGCCAAAAATCACATTAGCTAAACGTCCCATGTATCTTGTTTCTTTTAAGGGTATTCAGAATAGTGCACAAGTGATTTTCATGATCTTCCTAGATTTTAGAGTATACCAGGATATCATCAATAAAAACCTCTAAAAATTCATCAAGATAATTCTTGAGAACTCTGTTTATTATATCCATGAAGACAGATGGTGAATTAGTTAGTCCAAAAGGCATTACTGTAAACTCATAATGCCAGTACCTGCTTCGAAATGTAGTTATTTAGAATGTCTTCCTTCCTCACAAGAAACTGATGATATCCAGATCGAAGATCAATATTAGAAAAATATTGGAATCTATTTATTTGATCAAATAAATCATCAATTCATGCCATGGGATAGTTGTTCTTTTTTTAATAGCATTTATTTCTCTATAATCAATGCACAGCCTCATAGATCCATCTTTCTTCTTGAAAAAGAGGATAGGGGCTCCCCATGGAGAAACACTAGGGAGAATAAATCCTTTATCACTCAATTCCCCTAGTTGTTTCTTTAGCTCCACTAACTCCACAATGGCCATTCTATAAGGGGTCTTTGATATGGGCCTTGAACTAGGAATTAAGTCAATGAAAACTCAGTTTTCCCGCTGTGGAGAATGTCCATGTAAATCCTATAGAAATACATCAACATATTCTTTCATAATAGGCACATATTCTATCTGTATATTATTATCCTCATCCATACTTATTTCATTCCCTTCCTCCCTAATAATTGAATTCATTAGAGCTACTGGGGGTGGATCTAGATGAGAATCACATGGTGAGGTTTTTCCTCTAAAAATACGGGATTCTACACCATTCTCAAAAATTGTAACTTCCTTCTCCTTTCAATAGATCTTCACATCATAATTTGGGAGCCAATATACACTGAGTGTTATATCATAGTAAATCATTGGTATGATGATAAGTTTAGCAACTAAAGGACGTTTATGTGTTACGGGGGGACTAATCGACACGCCTTTGTTACAATGATACATCCACTATGAGTTCTGACTGATAACTCCTTTATTAAATAAAATTGGACATATCTAATTTCCTTGGAAAATTGGGAAGATATAAATGAACTCAATGATCCAGAATCAAATAAATTATTTGCTAAGTTGGATGAAATAATCAATGTACCTGCCACAACATCATTAGGAACTTCAACCTCCATAATTGTGACCACATAAGCTTGGCCTTGCTCCCTTGGACTTATTTGGGGAACATTTCCTTGACTCTTAAGAAATTAATTTGAATAATGTCCCATATCTATGAAATTGTAGAATAGAACATTGGTATATTCTTTCTTCCTCTTCCAATCCCAAGATCAGTGGCCTTTTCCTCCGCACCTGTCACAGACTCTCATTCCCTTCAGGAAAGTGCCAGGGTGTTTCTTCCCACAATTATAGCATGATGGAAATTCAACTCTTCCGTTATTCCCCATTTCCTTATTTCCTTTCTCATCGTTTTCAGATGCCCTCTTCTTCTCTTTCTTTCCTTTATACTCATAATACTTTGAAAATTCTTTTTCTGTCTTGATAGCACTTGAGACTATATCTTCATATGGTTCAAATATTTGGGAGATAATAGCCCTTCTGAGGAATGGTTTTAAACCATCAAAGAATCTATAGATTTTTCTCCTTAGATTACATATGATTTCTACAGCATGGCTTGCCAGCCTTGTAAAGTTGGATTCATACTTGGAAACATTTTCATCTCCCTTCTACCTCAGATTCAACAATTTCCTCTCAATATCTGCTCACTGTTCTCAAGGGAAATATTGTTCTAAGAAGATTTCCTTAAAATCCCTTCATTCCATCTCTTATATTTCTTCCTCCACCTTTGTGTTTTGGACTAATTTCCACCACTGATCCGCATCACCCACTAGAAAATCAAATGCCATAACAACCTTCTCCCTTTCGTTACATCCAAAAGCGAGAAATATCTTTTCAAGGGAACATATCAACTGCTCCACTACAAATAGGTTTTTAGACTCATTAAATGATGGAGGTTCTTGATTCATATAGTAATATAACATAGCTCCTCCACATGGTAGATCTGGATGCTCCATACGAGTAAGGTTATTATTCATAACCAGAGTATGTTATCCCAGTATAGTTATGAGTTGCTTAGCACCAGAGCCAACATCATTATAATTCATCGAACGGAAATCCCTATAGGGGACACGTTAATTCGTGTGGTTTCCATTCCTTCCACTTTCTACCTTATCTAGATAATGGAATACACTAGATTAGGATATGAATCATAAAGTATAATCATAACTTAACAGAATTCATAGCAAAAATTGAGATCCTACGCAGGACTAATCCCATATTCACAAAAATGGTTTCTTTGAAAAAAAATTTACATTTCAATCCTTTATAATGGATTGTAAATAAAATATGAATTATCCTAAGCATATCCCCCGGGAGTGTCGTAACCAAGAATGCAGCAATGGCCATTGTCATGGATGAGTTCCCATTCGAGTCTAGCTCAAAGCGGTGTTTTTACGTTTTAACCATAGATACAACCATGCCAGAGCCGCCTCTACCTGCTCGTATCTGGACAGAGATGTATTTCTTGAAAGATCCACGTAATCTATTACTTACCAAAATACCAGGACGTTTTTGTATGTTTATCTTCAATGACTGACATAGGGACTCTTCCTTAATCTATGTTTTCTAAATCTAGATTCCATGTTTTCTACTAAACTTCATTCGATACCGACTGTAAGGGCCGGACCCTAGTTACCCGAAGTCGGTTCCTTATTGGTTACATTGGCATACAAATAAGGAATAATCATCCAAATGGACCGAGTAATTTAGTATTATTGGAAACAAGATACATACATAAGTTCATCATTACAACATGAAATTAAAAACTACATAGAAACTATAACGACCCATACTTTACATACATTGTTATTACTTCAAAATTGAAGCATACTTATTACAACATATATCAAAACCATGAAAGGACTGTATATGTATAGTGTCTTTAGAAACTGGGAAACATAAACAACTGGTTCATAAAGTGTCTATACTATCTCCAATTTATTTCATCATATCTATAGTCTCTTTTGGCATATCTTACTTAATAACCTTCTTCCTGACCTGGGGAAAGAAAACATACAAAAGGGTGAGCTCAAATGCTCAGTAATGGTAAACAAAATAAATATCAATCACATCATTTTCATTAGAACATAACATTTTGGAAATCTTAACCTGCAAAAGAGAGCATAATTTCATAACAAGGGATAAATCATAGTAGTGAAATGAAATCCCAATAATCATAACATAAAACATGAAACTTTGTGGCATACACACATAATCATATAGAATCATTTCTTATTAGTCAAGAATCATTTCCAAGACTATCTCAGTGGACAAAGTCCATTTCTGAACCGAATTCACTCCTCGTTTCAGTACTATTTCACCGAACCGGTTTAAGCTGTCGTTCCAGCCATGTCTATCTCATGAGATATAAAATATTTACCCAATGCATTGGAGGGAGATATAGGTCCCATCCATCTCAAAATTATACCATTCATATGTGTTCCACAAAATCATAAATCCTACATCATTGCATAACCCATGTAATAAAAAAATGGGATTCTTAAACAACATGACATCATAAAACAATTCATATGAAATAAAGGAATTCATAAAAATAATTCCATCACAAAATAATCAAATCAATGTAATAATAGGGATAGAAACAGAACCCTATATTATCTTAGATGGAAAATAATTTTGATAAAACACTTGAACTCCATTCTTAAGGAAAATATCCTTTCTACATCAAAAAACATTTTCCTTTCTTAATATTTCATACAATTTTAAACTAAAAGAATTTGATTAAAAATAAACTTGAAAACTTGTAAAGTAAGCTTCTTGGGAATAATGTTTTAAAAATCCATTCATTCCATATAAGTTAAAAAACATTCTTTCATTACTTTTGTCGGAAAAGTCAAAAAGTACCTCGTACGAAAAACGACAAAATATTCCTTTTATATCTTTTACTAAAAACTCACCGAAGGGTAAAATTGGATTTTAAAAATTGTAGGTGGATGGAAACAATATTAAATATTTTTGGAAACATGGTTGTGGATGATAAAATACACCCCAGTAAATACCAAAGTATAAACAATCTCGGATAAAATAAGATTGTGATATTTTCCCTTACCTTAGGTCCGATTTGCTCCGTAAGTGTCCAAACCTCCTGTATAAAGATTTAAATAATGTTATTGACTTATTCCAGAAACATAATTATTTTTATTATATCATATATGGTCATATTCTTAGCTTCT
The DNA here is from genome assembly GCA_963277665.1 of Viscum album. Lineage (NCBI taxonomy): Eukaryota > Viridiplantae > Streptophyta > Magnoliopsida > Santalales > Viscaceae > Viscum > Viscum album. The sequence goes on from OY728119.1 coordinate 444,793,125, forward strand.
TATTAGTAATATTTCATTACTACTTGTTATTCGGGTGTTTATATGTTTTTGTTCTTATGCGCGTTTTGTCGAATAAATTCTTCTTTGTATTTTTAGGTTATATATACCTCATTTCCACGATGTTATTAGTGTAATATATATCATATTAATTCACTAAATTCATTTATATAATCATTATGCAATGAATATCATGTATAACGAGTAGCATCACATCGTGGAGACGGTATTCCGTACGTATGCACAAGCGATGATATCGTTCCCATGATCGTGGAATTGTATTGGACTGTATGTATACTATTTCAGAATCAACATCACTTTAAAATAATCATATATAGTTATTATTTACACCATTACACCCATCTGAGTAAGGTGGTGGTGGAAAATAGATTACACCATGGCGTGGACACGGTATTCCGTACATACGCAGGCGTGGTGATTTCATTTTCCGTAGGATGGATAGATGGTGAAATAGGGTTGTTTCATACATATAATAACATATCCTAATATTATTGATACATATGTTATTACTTCATAATGAAACAACTAAAGATGAAGAATTAGAAGAAGAAATAAAGTTGAACGAATCGGTAACGGACATTACATCTTCTTGGAAGCGCCTCTTTGAGATCTCCTCTTAGGGCACTAAATTGGTCTTTGAAGACATCCAGGACCTCTAGGATGTTTCTAGGGAATTGGAGAAGATAATTTGGCAGGGTTTGGCTGTTCTTTAAGGCGAAAAGTGGTGTGAGGAAGAGAGGGAGGAGGTGCCCTTTAATAAGGGAGGAGAGGGGCACCTTTGGAATAACAAAAAACAGTATTTTATTATAAAGACAAATTAGATTTTTAATAGCTCAAAATTGATATATTTTGAAGATAAGGTGGGGATGGGTCGAAATCCTCTCATCCAATATAATTTAGACAAGTTTAGGTATCAATTGTAACCTTGTCATTTAGATTTAACTTTAAGTTAGATAATTTAACTTTTACCGTGTCTTCTTGTTTTCTTACTCTATAAGGTTAATAAATATACTATGTCAAGCCAAAAGAACCCCAAGTTGTTTATTATTAATATATATGACCTTATCTAAGTCATTTTACCGAACCATATATTTTTAGTAATATAATAACAATTAATAATATATTATTTGTTTTAAAAACTATTTTATGTCAATTTTGACACTATTTGGTAATTGTTTTTTGTGAAAATCATAACAGAATTATTAGTGACATAAAAGTTAATTAAATCAATACTAACATGTCATATTAACATATAAAATTATTGTAATTCATAAAAAGTCTTAAATTACATTTATTTGGGTATTTATAACATCAATTATGTCAATATCTCATTAATAAGATAATTACTACATCATCATTGTGTCATACATAAATTAAATTATTTTAAGTCTAAAAATTAAAAATAAAATACTATTATTTAGTAAATCTTTTTAGATTTCTAATTAATATTTATAGTCAAATTTATCTTATGTATAACCCTATATTAAAAATAATTTACTTATTAATCATTGATTTTAACTATTTTAACCCTTCTTTAAATAAATTAATAATAAATGTCCGAATCTAATCCTAGTGGGCATAAATGGTCATATTTTATTCCTAAGGTTGTTTTTGGTCGAATTAAACTTGTCCAATAGAATTAGGACATGTGTTAGGGTAATAATAATATCATTTTTACCCTTAACTTCCCTATTTACTTTTAACAGTGGTAAAAAAAGTAAAAAGTTACTATTCACCAAAAATTACTTTCATCTCATTGAACCACATTTTAGTCCTTGATATTAAACGTGTCTCTAGGATTTTCTAAATTCCACTCACAAAAGTTGTAAAATTATGTTTTATGAAAAAATTCAGTTTTATGAAAAAATTCAGTTTTTTAACTACCAGTAAGTGGTTTCACTATTCATCAAAAAATGAAAGTTTCCAGAAAAATAACAAAAATTAGGCCAAATCTATATTTGATATTATGAATTCAAAAATGATGATTATTTTACGAAATTCAAAACATATCTATTACATTACCTAATTTAAAAATTAATTCCCGTCGTCAAGACAAATAACGTGTTTTTAAGAGATAATAACTATCAAAAGATTGACACTTGTTTATGTCTGCTTTAAATGTGAAATTATATCCAATGAACAAAATTGTATTAAATTGTATAAATATATTCTAAATATAATTTATAACCACACAAATTAATAGTTTATCACCATGAATTATTTCGATTAAAAAACTTGTTTTTAATAAAAATTTGATAATTTTCACTATTCATCAGAATATGAAAGTTATCCGAAAAGTACCAAAATTTCACCCTAATCTAATTTAGATATTCTGAAATCAAAAATGAAGTCCATTTTGAAAAATAATATTTAAAAAATTTCAAAAAGTGGTTATTAATATTCATAACTGCTAGTTTTAATAATATTTTAATAGCATATCGTTGTTTAGTGAAACTCGGTATTGCGTACGACGCAAGCTATCGAGGAAGGCCGCGGTTGCGTGTAAAGCAAGCCAAGCTAGTTTTGTGTGTAGTGAAAGATTCCTTTGATGATTTATATAAAATAAAAACAAAATATTTCTCATAAAAGTCTCGGCTGTTACATTCTACCCCCCTTAAAATGAATTTCGCCCTCGAAATTCGTCACTTTGTTACAAAAAGATGAGGATACCTCTCCCTCATCATATCCTCAAGCTCCCATGTAGCTTCTCCAAATTGGTGGTTCCTCCATAAAACATTCACCAAGAGAGTGGTCTTATTCCGTAGGACATTTTCACTACGATCTAGAATCTCTATCGGCTGTTCTTCATAAGAAAGATCTTGCGCCAGCGGTACAACTTCTGAGCTGAGTACATGTGAAGGATCAGGTATGTAGTTTCTCAGGAGAGATACATGGAACACATCATGAACTTGAGAGAGATTTGGTGTAATCACAAATCAGTAAGCTACCTTTCCAACACGATCCAGTATTTCGAAAGGAATGATATATATATATACGGCTCAACTTCCCCTTCTTTCCAAATCTCATGATCCTCTTCCAGGGAGATATTCATAAGAACACTTTATCACCCACTTCAAACTCTAGGTCTTTTCTTCGGTTGTTGGCATAACTTTTCTGTCGACTCTGAGCTGCTCTTATGTGTTGTTGAATAGATCAGACCTTTTCTTCCATGTCATCAACAATATCTGGTCCTAATAGCATTCTTTCCCCAACTTCATCCTAGAAAGTTGCCGTCCTGCATTTCTTTCCATAGAGAGCTTCATAAGGAGCCATCTGAATACATGAGTGAAAGCTATTGTTATATGAAAATTCCACCAAAGGGAGGTGTTGATCCCAACCACCTTTGAAATCCATAGAGCAAGCTCTCAACATATATTCTAGAGTTTGAATTGTTCTCTCAGACTGACCGTCTGTCTGTGGATGATAAGAAATGCTGAAACTCAACTCTATATCCAGAGTATGCTAAAGACTTTGCAAGAACTTCGAGGTAAATCTTGGATCCCGATCAGATATAATAGAAATTGGTACTCCATGCAATCTTACCACTTCCTTTACATATATCCTGGAAAGCTGATCCAGAGAGAAATCCTCTATAATAGAAATGAAGTGTACAGACTTTGTAAGATGATCAACTATGACCCAGATAGCATTACTGCCTTTGGATGTTTTAGGAAGTCCTGTGACAAAGTCCATAGTGATGTTTTCTCATTTCCATTTGGGTATGGGTAATGGTTGTAACATCCCCTTATACTTCTGTCTCTCAGCTTTAACTTGCTGACAAACCAAGCATCGAGAGACATATTCAGAAACATGTCTTTTCATGCCATCCCACCAGAAGTACTCTTTCAGGTCCCTATACATCTCTGTGCTTCTAGGATGAATAGAGAATGAAGAACTATGAGCCTCATCCAGCAGCTCCTTCTTTAATTCTGGGATTGGATGAACACATACCTGATTCCCGAACTTTATTATCCCATCACAATCAAGGTTGAATTCATGAATATTTCCCACCTTCTTTTGTAACTCTAAATCTTCTTTTATGCCTCTTTAATATTCACTTGTATAGATGGTTGAACATTCATTTGAGAAAGATATGATTTTCCCCCTTCCATTAAAATCCAGAGATCCATCCATTGTAAATCCATAAATATTGGATCTTTTTTGATACTCATCATGGATAAGATAGAATGGTCTTGTCGACTCAATGCATCGTCCACCATGTTTGCTTTCCCAGGGTGGTAATGAATTGAGCAGTCGTAATCCTCAATCAGTTCCAACCATATTCTTTGGCGCATATTCAGCTCCTTTTGTGTGAAAATATACTTTAAACATTTATGATAAGTATAACTGTCACACCTTTATCTATAAAGATAATGTTGAGCCCTCTGGAAGATTATTGAATTCTTCCTATGATTGCAGTTTTAATAATCACAAATCATCGATTACTTAATCCGGTTGGATTTCTCATATATATAATTAAAATATCTTAGTGAATATGTTTATATTGGTTGGATCATGTTTTTATCTCTTTGTTATTGATTTTCATGTATTCTGGAAGTCTTCTGGATCAAACAGACACTTTGTGTTCTGTTAAGTGAACGGTCACACCGATCCATATCAAAAGACAACTGACTCACCGATGCTGATTAAATGAGTCACCGATCATGACACACCGATGTTGATCATCTGAGTCACTGAAGATGTCTCACCGATGCTGATCAAATGAGTCACCGATCATGACACACCGATGCTGATCAAATGATTCACCGGTCATGACACGCCGTTGCTGATCAAATGAGTCACCGGTCTTGACACACCGATGATAATCATTTGAGTCACCGAAGATGTCTCACTGATGCTGATCAAATGAGTCACTGATCATGAAACACCGATGCTGATCATCTGAGTCAATGAAGATGTCTCACCGATGCTGATCAAATGAGTAACTGATCATGACACATTGATGCTGATCATCTGAGTCCCCGAAGAAGTCTCACCGATGCTGATCAAATGAGTCACCGATCATGACACACTGATGCTGATCACATGAGTCACCGATCATGACACACTGATGTTGATCATCTGAGTCACCGAATATGTCTAACCGATGCTGATCAAATGAGTCACTGATCATGACACACCGATGTCTAGACACTGCTCCTAATGCTGATGACCTAATTATCACTTAACTCACTAATAGTCATAAATAGCTGTTTAAATTTCGTTATCTTTATTTAATATAACCAATGGTCATATTAGGAATATTTTAATGCTCTATCATTTATTTAATGAAGGTTGTTGGATGTCAGGGAATCGTACCTCGTACCTGCAAAAAGAAATCATTTCTTTTACGGGAGCTCGTGCTATAAATACAAGAAGTCCCTGTAAATGCAAAGATACCCATGTGAAAATGACGAGACATGTATGAGTGAAAAGAGTGGTGGATGAGATAGTTTCAGAAGACACAGATCCCCATACACACTCAAGCTTAATCAGGAAATGTTCTGTACATTCACTAGGACATTAAAGAACTTCATCGACTACATTTCTCACTATCTCTGAACCTGGATGCCAAGAAGACGACACTCTATTTTTCAGAAAAAACAAGAAGAGGACTCAGAATCATTTCTGATCAAACTCAAGGAGTCCAAAGATTCACTATAATCACTAGATCCATTTCTAAACTCTATATCTCTGCTCTGTGATTCATTATTTTACATTTTGAGCAGTGTGTGTTATCTGCTTTATTTTACACACACACTGTCTCCTGTACTTTAACTGGAGGATCTGTAAATCCTCACTCAATCTCTTACATCTTGTATTTCCCACAGGGATAGTGGTAGAGGTCGTGTGTGACCTAGACAGTTATAAACTGTTGTGAACCCCGATCCAGGGTGTGGATCAATTTTATATAAAGTGTTTAGAGGACTAAGTCTCATCTTGAGACTGAACCTCTTGGTTATATCTTCTGTGCTACATCTTTCAATGTTATTCTTTTTTATTCCACTGCTAATTAGTTTAAAACCAAAAGTGTTTTAAGGTCACTTTGATAATTAAATTCTTAAGTGTTTATATTAGTTGTAAATCAGTAAGTTCGTTTCAAAAGTTAATCAACCTTTCTATTTTGATTAATTGGGAAATAATCAATCACTTAAGAACCCAATAGAACCTTTAATTTGATATAAATTCACTACAGATTAATTCAGTATTTCATTTGGGGGTTTTTAAGACAAAGTTTTTAAAATAGAAATTTTAATTGGAACTCAATTCACCCCCCTCTTGAGTATCCACTCCGACCAACAATTGGTATCAGAGGTTGTTTAAATATTTTCTAATGTACTCTGTTTTTCAACTGTGATTTTAGTTGTATTTTAAAGTTCTTAAAATTTATGTTATTTTTAATTTTTATCTCTTTAAAATCTTTTCTTTAAGTAAGCTATCATGGATAATAGACTTGAAGGTGTTGCTACCAATAGACCACCATTTTTCAATCGCACTAACTATGCTTAGTGGAAAATCAAGATTAAAATTTATTTAGAAAGCATGGGTTTTGATATTTAGACTGTTATAGAATCAGAATATAAAATTCCTACTACTTTTAGAACTACTTGGAATGAAGTTAATAAGGCTTCCTATAATAATAATTACAAAGCTATGAATGCCTTGTACTGTGCTTTAAGATATGAGGAATTTAATATAATATCATCCTGTAAAACTGCTTATGAAATTTTGGATACATTAGCCGTTTCTCATGAAGGAACAACAAATGTAAAGTAAATAAGACTGAATACTTATACTATTAAGTATGATAATTTTAAGATGAAGCCATATGAACCAATTTCTGACATGTATCTTAGTTTTAATGAAATTGTCAACACAATGACTTCTTTGGAAAAGGATGTTCCATCAAAGGAACAAATTATGAGAATTCAGTGATGTCTACCTGAAAGATATAGAGGAACTTCTGTCTCAATTAGAGAATCATGTGATATTGGTGAACTACCAGTCAAGGAACTAATTGGCAAGTTGATGATGTATGAAGAGGAACTCAAGGTTAACAACGAAAAGATGATGAACCCTAAAGGAAGTCAGTTGCATTCAAGAATTCAACATCAAAGAACACGGATTAGGAAAAGCTTCAAGCTATATATGAGAGTTCAAGCTGTGAAGACAGCCAAAGTGCTTCTAGCAGTGATGCTGAGATGGCTCACATTTCCAGAAGGTTTAAGAATTTCTATAGGAAGAATAAGTTTTTCAGAAAATCAAATTACAAAATTAATTATGATAGAAAGGGACATTGGAAAAAGGATTGGAAGAAATCTGACAAATCAGATGAAGTTGTCTGCTATGATTGCAAATGAAATGGACACATAAAAGAAGACTGTGCAAAGTTGAAATTCAAGAAGAGGTATGAATACATGGAAAATAAGTATAAGAAATCCATAAAGACTACTTGGAGTGCTTTTTAGGATAGCTCCACGAAATCTGATGTTTCTGAAACTGAACACAGAAATAAGGAAAACATGTGTTTTATGACAAACTCCTCTGAGGTAGCATCCGAAACTCCTGCTTTAAATTCATATTATTCTAAAGATGATTCTAACTCAGAAAACATGTCAAAATACGAACTATTTGAATACTATGATATGTTAGAAGAAACCTGTAATGTGCGAAAAGACAAATACAAAGGTTTAATGAAACAGTATGCTTTAACTATTTAACATAAATCTGATCTTGATATTGAAATGGAAAAGAATGCTTAGTTTCTTAAAGAAAACACTGAACTGAAATTATCTAATGAGAAACTCAAGAAAGAAGTTGAGAAATTTACCAATGGCAAGGATACTCTTACTCAGATGCTAGGTAAGAAAATAGCACCTAGATACACTACTGGTATAGGATACCATCCCGGACAAAGGAAAACTACCAAAACTAAATTCATTCCTAAATCTTGATAGAATGTAGCTAGTTCTGAAACTTCACATGCTTCAACTAGTTATATTCATAGTTATAGATATAATAAGGTTTATCTTTCAAAATCCATTAACTCTAGAAATCTTATGAGACCCATTAGACAAATATGGGTACCTAAAGTTTTATTGGCCAACCTTTCTGGACCCAAGATGATCTGGGTACCAAAATCATTTCCTATCTAAATCTGTTTTGTAGGGAACCTTCTTAAAGAGCACCTACAGAGAGCCTTGGTATTTGGACAGTGGATTTTCAAGACATATGTCAGGAGACTTCTCATGCTTTAAAATCTTAGTCAATGTTGATGGAGGGTTTTTCACTTTTGGTGATGACTCTAAAGGGAAAATCATCGGCTTTGGCCAGATTGGTAACACTGAATCAGTATTAATTTCTATAGTTTTTTTGTTGATGGACTTAAATAAAATTTTTTATGTATTTCTCAGTTATGTGATGATGGTTTTTATGTTAAATTTGAAAATGATTCTTGCAATGTTTTCAATTCTAAAAATGTTTTAGTATTTTCTGTATTAAGAAATGAAAATGTTTATGCTGTTGATTTTTATTATTTAGCTATGAAAAATATTACTTGTCTAAATGCTTTTCATAAAGAGTCTTGGCTTTGGAATAGAATATTAGGACACTGCAATGTGCATTAACCTAGAAAACGATCTTGGAAGAACTTAGTTACAGACCTACCCAAACTTGAATTTCCAGCAGACAAAGTTTGTAATCCCTGTCAAAATGGAAAGCAACATAAAGTTTCTTTTAAATAAATGAAAGAAGTTTCAACTTCTCAACCTCTTGAGTTGGTTCACATGGATTTATTTGGACCTTATAGATTTTATAGTTTGAATGGGAAGCATTATGTCTATGTTCTTGTAGAAGACTTTTCTAGATATACTTGGGTATATTTTCTAGCTCACAAAAGTGAAGCTTGTTCTTGATTAGTAAAATATTCCGTGTCTGTAGAAAACCTTAGTGGAATCAAAATTAAAACACTGAGAAGTGATCATGGTCGTGAGTTTGAAAATCATGAGTCTGAATCTTACTGCTCACACAGTGGCTATAGTCACAATTTCTCTGCCCCTTGGACACCCCAGCAAAATGGTGTAGTAGAAAGGAGGAATAGAACCCTGCAAGAAATTTCTAGGACTATTCTTAATGAGTATGACCTACCTGTTTATTTTTGGGCTGAAGCTGTCAATATAGCTTGTTATGTTATTAATAGAGTCTTGATCAGCCCTGTTCTTAAGAGGACCCCTTATGAGTTGTGTAACCATAGGAAACCTAAGGTTAACTACTTCAGAGATTTTGTCTGCAAAGTCTTTATTCTTAATACTAAAGACAATCTCAACAAATTTGCATCCAAGAGTGATGAAAGAATTTTCCTAGGTTACTCTACTTCTAGTAAAGCCTATAGAGTTTTCAATAAAAGAACCAAATGGGTGGAAGAATCTGTTCACATCAAATTTGATGAAACTGATCCACATGAACCTAAGACCTCTCTTGAAAATCTTGAAGATGGTCTATCTGCTTTGATCATTAATGATAATGACAGTGGACCTGTAGTTAAAACATCCAGTTCTGGAAATTTTCCAGTACCTGCTTCTGTTGATACTCAACCTGTAGATGAATCTGAAATCTCTAGCGCTACCTTTTCTAGACCAACTAGGACTCTAAAGAACCATCCATTAGATGACGTTGTAGGTAATTTAGATAGAGGAACACAGACTAGAGATTCTCTAAGATATCCGGTTGAACATCAAGATTTTCTTTCACAGTTAGAACCTAAAAATATCAATGATGCTATCAATGATGAATTTTGGGTAATGGCTATGCAAGAAGAACTAAATCAATTTGAAAGAAACAATGTCTGGAAATTAGTAGAAATACCTATGGACACTATAATCGTAGGCACAAAATGGGTGTTTAGAAAGAAAGTTGATGAATTGGGAAACATCATTAGAAACAAAGCTAGGATAGTTGCGCAAGGTTACAATCAAGAAGAAGGAATTGACTATGAGGAAACATTTTCACCTGTATCTAGATTAGAGGCTATCCGGATCTTACTTGACTATGCATCACATCTGAATTTCAAGTTATATCAAATGGATGTGCAAAGTTCTTTTTTAAACGGTTTTATTGTTGAAGACTTTTTTGTAGAACAACCACCTGTTTTCTCAAATCCTGATATTCAAAATCATGTTTTTAAACATTCGAATGCTTTATATGGTTTAAAACAAGCTCCAAGAGCGTGGTATGAAAGACATTCAAACATTATTATTTCAAAATAATTTACAAAAGGAATAGATGATCCCACTCTTTTTATAAAAAGGATTTCAAAAGATGTGTTAATTGTACAAATCTATGTTGATGATATTATTTTTGTATCTTCTAAAAATTCGTTATGTACTGATTTTTCAAGGGTTATGCAAAATGATTTTGAAATGAGCTTATTGGGAGAGCTTCTGTATTTTCTTGGATTTCAAATCTTTCAAACTAAATATTGTATTATTCTAAATCAAAGTAAATATACTAAGGATTTATTAAAACGTTTTGGTTTGGATAGTATTAAGGAAAGTGATATACCTATGAGTACTACCTGTAAATTGGATGTTGATGAAACTGGGAAACTAGTTGATCAAACCTATTATAGTGGCATGATTGGGAGTTTACATTATCATACTTCTAGTAGACCAGATATTATGTTTAGTGTGTGTATGTGTGCTAGATTTCATGCTAATCCTAAAGAATCACACTTACTGGCTGTTAAAAGGATTTTTAAATATCTTAACTATATTGTGAATTTAAGTTTGTTTTATCCAAAAGGACAATCATTTGACCTAACTAGTTATTCAGATGATGACTTTGCTGGATGTAAGTTAGGAAAAGCACATCTGGAACATGTCATTTACTTGGAATGTCCCTGGTATCATGGTGTAGTACGAAACAGAACTCAGTTGCATTGTCTACTGCTGAAGAAGAATATATTGCTGCTGGTAGTTGCTGTGCACAGATTCTGTGGTTGAAACACACTTTATTGGACTATGGATTTGATTTTAAACATGTTTCAATTAACTGTGACAACAGTAGTGCGATCAACATATCTAAGAACCATGTGTCTCACTCTAGGACTAAGTATATTGATGTCAGACATCACATTCTAAGAGATCATTATCATAAAGGTGATATTTCTCTAGAATTTATTAGTTCTGAACATCAATTAGATGATATTTTTAAAAATCCTTTATGTTATAAAAGAATGGATTTTATTAAACAAGAATTGTCTATGACATATCTGTGAAACTGATCAGTGAAGTGGATCTGTGAAACTGATCTGTGAAACCGATCTGTGAAACCGATCTGTGAAACTGATCTGTGAAACTAATCTGTGAAACTGATCCGTGAAACCGATCTGTGAAACAGATATGTGAAACTGATCTGGGAAACTGATCTCTGATACCGATCTGTGAAACTGATCTGTGAAACCGATCTGTGAAACTGATCTGTGAAACTGATCTGTGAAACTGATCTGTCAAACCGATCTTTCTTTCTGTTACTTTTTATTATGTTGAAATTAATTAATTACTTTTATCTTTATTATGGAAACCCTAAATGATGAAATAAATGATACATGACTATTTCTATTCCCCAAACCATGAACCTTTCATTTCCCTCCAAGCTTTATATCCTCTCTTCTCCTCTACATCGAACCTTCGAACTCTTGCTTTCCCCAGAATCTGCAAATGGCTAAGCAAAAGACACCAAGCAAAGGATCAAAAAGTCCTATTCCTTCCAAGCGTGCTCGATGCGAGTCGAGTAGTACCACTCAAAGATCAGTAAATTTGAACCTAGAAACTCGGATTTTTGCTGTAGAAATGTTAGTCAGTTCCGCCTGGCTTTTGATAAGTAAGTCGCTGTTGTTTCCAGTTTTAGAATCGCAAGGATGGAACGCCTGGTTCTCAGATAACACTCGTGTATACTACCCAAATCTAGTGCATGAGTTTTATATAAATCTTCATGTTACTTTTGATGGTGTAGAAGCTGCCAGAATGTCTTCTGTAGTGAACGGAAAGAAAATATCTTTTTTTTTCTAAACAATGGGCTGAATGTTTAGATGTACCCCATGAGGGTCGGTATGAGGATTATGCTGGAAATATTCCTCCAACCACTGAATACTTCTCTTATGAGTTAGATTTAAGGCTTTTGACTGGAAACAGAGAGTCAAGGAGAATCAGAGCCTCAGAGCTGGATGGTGAGTGTAGACTTCTCTTTAAGTTTATTCAGCACCAAATTTGCCCCAGGAAAGGAGATTTTGCTGCTGTAAGATACCAGGATGTTTTTCTATTGTTTTTACTAAATACCCATGAGAAGATCAATTTGGGTAGATATCTAATGGTACACATATCTAGAATGGTGAAACCTTCTATGAAATCCACTACTCTGTTCTATTCCAAAGTGATCTCTACTATGTTAAAGAATCTGGAATGTGTTGATGAAGCTGATGAGATAGCTGAATCTGATAGTGCTTTTTGTGTTAACAATGAAATTTGTAAATAGATTAAAATAAACTGGAACCCATGAATGAAATACTGGTTTGCTGTTGAGGACAAGCTGTATGAGTCCTACAATCCCACTGATCATGGAAAGAGGCCGAAGGGTTTAAGAGACCCTGGTTTGAAATCTGATGAGGTTCCAATTTATTCTGATAATGAGGAAGAGGTAGATGTTGAATGGAATAAAGACATTGAAGAGTCTGGTAAACAAGGGATGGAAGAAGCTAAAATAGAAGAAGGAAGTATGTCACCTCCTGATGATTGGAGTGATCCTGATACTGTGATCCCTAAGAGAAGAGTGTACTTTGGATCTGCCAGTCCACCTTTACCCTTACCTGAATCAGAACCAGTTCTTGGTGATGAAGAAGCTAGTGACACTGAAGTTTCTGACAGTGAAGTTTCTGTGAAGATTGGAAATGGGAATGATGATGATGATGATGATAATGATGATGATGATGATGATGATAATGACGATTATGGTGATAACCGACCAGTGGATGGTCTTGTTGTACCTCCAACAGAAACACATCAAACTGTACCGGAAACAAATGCCAATGGCAAGAGAGATTCTCTAGAAATTAGTGGAAAAGCAAGTTATGATAAACTGAAATATACTTTGTGTGCTGCTGTCTAGGATGATTACCCTGGTTTTTCTGTTTTGGGTTTAGAGTATTCTGAAAAAGAAGAGGAAGATTCAGAATCTATTGTGGTTATGAAGGAAAGCCAACCAGTTGAGGCAAGGCCTGCTCCTACTGTTGATGCTGCAGATGGTCATCTACCTAGTTCTACTATCTCTCAGTCTGATTTTCATAAGTCCAAAAGTGAGTTGCTTACTGCTGTGAGAGATACAGTCAGAGAAGAAATTTCGAATGCTATTAGACCAGACCTGGCCAATACTTTTGAGTTTATTAGCAGGAACATAGCCTCTCTAAATCAGATTCTAAATTAACTAAAATCTGACTTAGTTTCTTTATCAAACAAATTTAGATCAACCATCTCTGGTATGCTGGAAGTGTTGAGGAATCTGATTGAACATCTTAAGAAGTCTGATCTAAGAAAGTTGAAAGCTAAGATAACTCAGATAGTTGCTCAAGCCAGTACAGCCAAAGTAACCAAGATCACTACTCATGAGCTAGAGGCTCTAAAGAAGATTGTGCATGATGAATTGGCTCCCATTAGACACATTCTTGATTTGGACTCATTGAGGATGATGAAGGAGCACAATGATCACATTTATAAGATGATAACAATATATTCAGCATATTCCACTAAAGCTCAGAGAGAGATCAAGGAAATGGTTGACCATTATATTTCAATGATTTATACCAAGCATGAGATGACCACAAATTTCAAAGTGTTAGCTGACAATCTAAGACTACCTCCAGTCACTCATGCTTTCAAGACTCAAGTTCGTCAGTTGCAAGATTTTACTCCTACCTTGGAATGGTTCATGGAGAATAAGGATGATTTTGAGAAGGCTATGCAGTATGGTGCAGAAGTTATTCAGAATTTCATAAATCTTTTGAAGCCTTATCTGAATGCACAAGCCACTGCCATTGTGTTTCCTACTGCTGACCCTCTCAGTGCCTCTGATGTTGCTCCAAATAATATCTCCTTTGCTCAAGCTCTATCTCAACTCCGACCAATTCCTCAGCAATCTTCTCAACCAGCTGCTACTACCTCAGAGCAAATCCCCATGGCATCTACTCATCTACCTTCCTGAGTTATCTTACCACCTTTTCAAATTCTCCCAGTTCAACCGGCCTCCAAGCCTTCCAACTTACCAACCATTGATCCTTCTGACAAAGGAAAAGCCCCGTTACATCCCAAGAAATAGTTGTGCATTGTTGTTGATAGGATGAACTGTATCGTCTTCTTACTATGATGTACCTTATAAACATTATTCTCTTTTCTTTTTATTCTCTCTGATGCCTTCTTTTAATATCTTCTTTATCTGTTTTCCCTCCTTTTTTATTATCCTAAAGGGGGAGAAATATGTATATATATGGGGGCGATGCATCTCTAAAGGGGGATATTTTTTTATCTATGGGGGAGAACCTTTCTTTGGCAATGCTTGCATAAGTATTTAAAGGCATAAATTCAGGGCGAGATTTATATCTCATTATGTTTTTATTCTTATTATATTAGTTTTATTTATGGATAACATTTGTGATTATCAAAAAGGGGGAGATGGTTGTGCCCTCTGAAGATTGTTGAATTCTTCCTATGATTGATGTTTTAATAATCACAAATCATCGATTACATAATCCAGTTGGAATTCTCATATACATAAGCACAATCTCTTAGTTAATCTATTTATATTGGTTGGATAATGATTTTATCTCTTTATTATTGATTTTCAAGTATTCTGGAAGTCTTCTGGATCAAACATACACTTTGTGTTCTGTTAAGTGAACGGTCACACCGATCCATATCAAAAGACAACTGAGTCACCGATGCTGATCAAATGAGTCTCCGATCATGACACACTGATGCTGATAATTTGATTGACTGAAGATGTCTCACTGATGCTGATCAAATGAGTCACCGATCATGACACACCGATGCTGATCAAATGAGTCACCGATCATGACACGCCGATGCTGATCATCTGAGTCACCGAATATGTCTCACTGATGCTGATCAAATGAGTCACCGATCATGACACATCGATGCTGATCATCTAAGTCACCGAAGATGTCTCACTGATGCTGATCAAATGAGTCACCGATCATGACACACCGATGCTGATCAAATGAGTCACCGATCATGACACACTGATGTTGATCATCTGAGTCGCCGGAGATGTCTCACTGATGCTGATCAAATTAGTCATCGATCATGACACACCGATGTCTAGCCACTGATGCTGATGCTGATGACCTACCGATCACTTGACTCACCGATAGTCATAAACAGCTGTTTGAATTTCTTTATCTTTATTTAATCTATCCAACGGTCATATTAGGAATATTTTAATGCTCTGACATTTATTTAATGAAGGTTGTTGGATGTCAGGGAACCGTACCTCGTACCTAAAAAAAGAAATCATTTCTTTTGCTGGAGCTCATGGTATAAATACAAGAAGTCCATGTTAATGCAAAGATACCCATGGGACAACTACGAGACACATATGAGTGAAAAGATTGGTGGATGAGATAGTTGCAGAAGACACAGAACCTCATACACACTCAATCGTACTCAAGAAATGTTCTGTACATTCACGAGGACATTAAAGAACTTCATTGACTACATTTCTCACTATCTCTGAACCTGGATGCCAAGCAGACGACACTTTGTTTTTCAGACAAAAACCAGAAGAGGACTCAGAATCATTACTGATCAAACTCAAGGAGTCCAAAGCTTCACTACAATCACTAGAGCCATTTCTAAACTCTATATCTCTTCTCTGTGATTCATTATTTTACATTTCAAGCAGTGTGCGTTATCTACTGTATTTTACACACACACTGTCTCTTGTACTTTAATTGGAGGATCTGTAAATCCTCACTCAATCTCTTACATCGTGTATTTCCCACTGGGATAGTGGTAGAGGTCATGTGTGACCTGGACAGCTGGTTGCTGTTGTTTTGTTTCCCATGAATAACAGTGGTAGAGGTCTTGGACCTAGATAGTTATAAACTGTTGTGAACCCCGATCGAGGGCGTGGATCAATTTTATATAAAGTGTTGAGAGGACTAAGTCTCGGCATGAGACGGAAACTCTTGGTTATAAAGTCACTTTGATAATTAAATTCGCAAGTGTTTATATTAGTTGTAAATCAGTAAGTTCATTTCAAAAGTTAATCAAACTTTCTGTTTTGATTAACTGAGAAATAATCAATCCCTTGAGAACCCAATAGAACCTTTACATTGATTTAAATTCACTACAGTTTAATTCAATATTTCATTTGGGGGTTTTTAAGACAATGTTTTTAAAACAGAAATTTTAATTGGAACTCAATTTACCCCCCTCTTGAGTATCCACTCCAACCAACAGATAATGCCTCCAAATATTTAATGCAATGATTACCACAGCTAACTCCAAATCATGTGCTTGGTAATTTTTCTCATGGATTTTCAACTGTTGTGAGGAATAAGCTATCACCATATCATTTTTAATAAGAACACACTCCAGCCCCTTCTTGGATTCATCACTGTAGATCACAAACCTTTCTCCACTTCAAGGCAGTGTGAGCACAGGTGCACTGGATAACCTTCTTTTCAACTCCTTGAAATTCTCTTAACATTCCTCCGTCCAACCAAACTTAACTCCTTTCCGAGTCAACCTGGTGAGTGGATTAGATAATCATGAAAAATCTTTCACAAAACATCGATAATATCCAGCCAAACCATGAATAATTCGGATCTCAGTTACTGTTGTTGGTCTCGACCATCTTTCAATAACCTATGTTATTGCTGGATCCACAGATATCCCCTATTTTGAGATTATGTGACCCAAAAATGCAACTTTTTGATGCCAAAATTCACACTTGGTAAATTTGGCGTAAAGCTTCTCCTTTCCCAAGGTCATCAATATAATTCTCAAGTGATCTTCATGTTCTTCCTTGCTCTTTGAATAGACAAGAATATTTTCTATAAAGACTACCACAAATTGATAAAGATAGTCTCTAAAGGCTCTATTCATCAGATCCATGAAGATATTAGGGGAATTAGTAAGACCAAATGGCATCACTATAAATTCATAGTGTCCATACCTTATACGGAAAGCCATCTTTGGTATATCCTTCATTTTGACCCTTAATTGATGATACCCTGAATGAAGATAAATCTTGGAAAAGTATTGAGCTCCGTGCAGTTGGTCAAATAAGTCATCAATGTGTGGGAGAGGATATTTGTTCTTGATAGTGATCTTGTTAAGTTCTCGATAATCAATGAAGAGTCTCATTGATCCATATTTCTTCTTAAAAAATAGAATAGGTGCTCCCCAAGGTGACGCACAAGGGTGTATGAATCCCTTATCAATATTCTCTTGGAGTTTCTGCATCAGTTCCTGCAACTCAATTGGGGCCATTCAATAAGGTGTCTTTGAAATAGGCAAAACTCCAGGTATGAGTTCTATTGAAAACTCAACATCACGATTTGGTGGAAGACCCGAAAATTCCTCCAGAAAGACATCATCAAACTCCCTTACAATGGTCATATTCTTAATGGTGAGTTCCTCACCAACCATTTGAGATAAATAAACTTCATTCAGTGGAATCAAGACCCATAAGATGGATGAAATTTCCACTGGAAGGTTATGTTCATCCTTGCATCGATAGACGATCATAGATTGATCTGGAATATGAAATGTGACTTCCCTTCTTTGGAAATTGATATGAGCTCCATATAAAGAAAGCCAATACATACCAAGAATCACATCAAATTCCACTATATTAAGGATCACAAGATTTGCAGGAAGAACATTCCCACAAACTTTAATTGGGGAAGAATTATTAACTTTTGATGCGACTGTTGTGCCATTAGGTGTTGTCGCAGCTAACTCAACATCTAATTGTTGAGGTAATACGGTGATAGCCTTAGAAAAATCTTCAGAAATAAAAGAGTGGGTGGATCCAGAATCAAATAAAACATTTTCTACATTAGATTGGATGGTAAGTGTACCTTTCACCACATCATCATCGTACTCTACATCGCTGATAAAAAAATTGCATGTGGCTTTCCTTTGTCTTTAGCATTATGATTTTGTTGATT
This sequence comes from Viscum album, assembly GCA_963277665.1. Lineage (NCBI taxonomy): Eukaryota > Viridiplantae > Streptophyta > Magnoliopsida > Santalales > Viscaceae > Viscum > Viscum album. The sequence continues at coordinate 444,811,387 of OY728119.1, forward strand.
TCGATCATCATCAACAACCCTTGGATTAGGGAATTTATTGGTATAATGTCCCATCTACTTGCACTTGAACCATTGAAGTGTAGTAGGTTCATTCTGTATATCCCTTCCTTTGTTTGAATCATTAGACATTTTCTTCCCATAATTGTGGCATTCCAATGCCTGATGACCTTGCTTTCCACATTTGAAACATTTACTTGTCCCTTTAAGACAACTCCCTCCATGTTTATTTCCAAAATTTGAGCATCAGGGAAAGCTCATCTTCTTTTCAGTGTCCTCTTTAGATTTTCCTTTGAATTCCATTTTACTCTTCTTATCAAACCCATATGACTGATGGGTTACTCCAATCTCCATCTCAACTTTGAGAGCACATCGAATGATTTCCTCATAGCTATTGAAGTCCCTTATGGATAAGGCCCTTCGAAGACTTGGTTTTAAGCCACTAAAGAATCGATCGATCTTACTCTCAGGTTGGATAATAATACCGGAAGCGTACCTTGAAAGTCTTGTAAAATTTACTTCATAGGTACCAACAGATTAATCATCCTTTTGCTTCAGTTCAAGAAACTCTTTCTCCATATTTGATCAGAGAATACGAGGGAAGTACTTATTGAAAAATAAGTTCTTGAACTCGTCCCATTCCATGGACTCAATTTCATCCCTTTGCCTCGTATTCTTAATAAAATTCCACCATTGATTAGCATCTCCTTCCAAACGATACACTTCTAGGATGAATTTATCATATTCAGAACACTGAAGAACTGAAAATATCTTTTCAGTAGTACTAATCCATTGTTAAGCAACTAATGGATCAATAGACCCGCTGAAAGAAGGTGGACGCTGCCTTATGAAGGATTCAACAGAATGTTGCTTATTCCTTTGCTCGTTTGAAAGTCCTGCGTGATTCATTGCTTGAGAAAGTTGTGTGAGCATGGCTAAAAGATTTTTCATTCCAGCTCCCATAACGTTTGGTTGCTCAGGGGGACAATCATTGCATTTCCCGTTGCATTCTGCATTAACACAGTTCCTTCGGGTTCCAACCATTGACTAAAACCAAGAAGAATAGTGTGAGCAACAGTAACTATAATAGGAAAAACACATCATCAAGAATAAAATTTCACACTTAAGGTATTATCCTAGGATATTCATGGTCATTTCTAAAACACTAAGATTGTGTTCTATGCTTAGATTTATCCTTAGGGTTCTTACTAAGGCTTTTACATCCTAGTTTCCAAAGGTTGACTATACCATTCCTCTGATACCAACTATAAAGACCCATACTTTACATACTTTGTTATTCCTTCAAAATTGAAGCATACTTATTACAACATATAACAAAACCATGAAAGGACCATATAAGTATAGTGTCTTTAGAAACTGGGAAACATAAACAACTAGTTCATAAAGTGTCAACATTGTCTCCCATTTATGTCATCATATCTATAGTCCCTTTTGGCATATCATACTTAATAACCTTCTACCTGATCTGGGTAAAGAAAAAATACAAAAGGTTGAGCTCAAATGCTCCGTAAGGGTAAACAAAAGAAATATCAATCACATCATATTCATAAGAACATAACATTTTGGAAATCTTAACCTGCAAAAGAGAGCATAATTTCATAACATGGGATAAATCATAATAGTGAAATGAAATCCCAATAATTATGACATAAAATATGATACTTTGTGGAATACACACATAACAATAGAGAATCATTTCATATTAGTCAATACTCATTGCCAAGACTATCTTAGTGGACAAAGTCCATTTCTAAACCGAGTTCACTCCTCGATTCAGTCCTGTTTCACTGAACCGGTTTAACCAGCCGTTCCAGCCATGCCTATCTCATGAGATATAAAATCTTTACCCAATGCATTGGAGGGAGATATAGGTCCCACCCATCTCATAATTATACTATTCATATGTGTTCCACAAAATCATAAATCATACATCATTGCATAACCCAGGTAATAAAAATATGGGATTCTTAAACAACATGACATCATAAAACAATTCATATGAAATAAAGGAATTCATAAAAATAATTACATCACAACATAATAAAATCAATGTAATAATAGGGATAGAAACAGAACCCTATATTATCTTATATGGAAAATAATTTTGATAAAACACTTGAACTCCATTCTTGAGGAAAATATCCTTTCTACTTCAAAAACATTTTCCTTTCATAACATGAAATACAATTTTGAACTAAAAGAAGTTGATTAAAAATAAACTTGAAAACTTGTAAAGTATGCTTCTTGGAAATATTGTTTTCAAAATCCATTCATGTCGTATAAGTTAAAAAACATTCTTTCTGTAAATTTGTCGGAAAAGATCAAAAAGTATCTCATACGAAAAATGAAAAAAGATTCCTTTTATATATTTTACTAAAAACTCACTGAATGGTAAAATTGTATTTAAAAAATTTTAGGTGGATGTAAACAATATTACATATTTAGGAAACACGGATGTGGATGATAAAATACACCCCATTAAATACCAAAGTATAAACAATCTCGGATAAAATGAGATTGTGATATGTTCCCTTACCATAGGTCTGAGTTACTTCGTAAGTGTCCGAACCTCCTGTATAATGATTTTAATAATGTTATTGACTTATTCAAGAATCATAATTATTTATATGATATCATATATGGTCATATTCTTAGCTTCTTATTAGTAATATTTTATTACTACTTGTTATTCGGGTGTTTATTACTTTTTGTTCTTATGCGCGTTTTGTCAAATAAATTTTTAAATTTATTTTTAGGTTATAGATACCTCATTTACATAATGGTATTAGTGTAATATATACCATATTATTTCACTCAATTCATTTTTATAATCATTATGCAAGGAAGATCATGTATAATGAGTCGCATCACATCATGGAGACGGTATTCCGTACGTACGCATGAGCGATGATATCGTTCCCATGATCGTGGATTTGTATTGGTGTGTATGTATACTATTTCAGAATCAATATCACTTTACAATAATCATATATAGTTATTATTTTCACCATTATACCCATCCGAGTAAGGTGGTGGAGGAAAATAGATTACACCACGACGTGGAGACGGTATTCCGTACGTACGCACGCGTGGTGATTTCGTTTTCCGTAGGATGGATAGATGGTTAAATATGGTTGTTTCATAGTTATAATAAAATATCAGAATATGAGTGATAGTGATTATATTATTTCATAATTAAACAACTAAATAAGAAGTGGAAGAAGAAATAAATTTGAAAGAATCAGTAACCGACATTACATCTTCTTTGAAGATCCTCTTTGAGATCTCCTCTTAGGGCACTAAATTGGGTCTTTGAAGAAGACCAGGACCTCTAGGATGTTTCTAGGGAAGTGGAGAAGATAATTTAGCAGGGTTTTGCCAAGCTTTAAGGTTCAAAGTGGTGTGAGGAAGATAGGGAGGAGGTTTCCTTTTATAAGGGAGGAGAGGGGAACCTTTGGAATAACTAAAAATATTATTTTATTATAAAGTCAAATTCGGTTTTTAATAGCTCCAAATTGATATATTTCGAAGATAAGTTGGGGATGGGTCGAAATAATCTCATCCAATATAATTTAGACAAGTTTAGGTATCAATTTTAACCTTATCATTTAGATTTAACATTATGTTATATAATTTAACTTTTACCGCGTCTTCTTGTTTTCTTACACTATAAGGTTAATAAACTTACTATATCAAGCCAAACGAACCCCTAGTTGTTTATTATTAATATATATATAACCTTATCTAAGTCATTTGGCCGAACCATATATTTTTAGGAATATAAAAACAATTAATAATATAATATTTGTTTTAAAAACTATTTTATGTCATTTTTGAAACTATTTGGTAATTGATTTGTTTGAAAATCATAACAGAATTATTTGTTCTAACAATGTTAATTAAATCAATACTAACATGTCATATTAACATAGGAAATTATTGTAATTCCTAAAAAGTCTCAAATTACATTTATTTGGGTATTTATAACATCAATTATGTCAATATTTCATTAATAAGATAACTACTGCATCATCATTGTGTCATAAATAAATTAAATTATTTTAAGTCTAAAAATTAAAAATAAATTACCATTATGTAGGAAATCTGTTTATATTTATAATGAATAATTATAGTCAAGTTTATCTTATGTATAACCCTATATTAAATATGGTTTACTTATTAAACATTGATTTTAACTATTTTAACCCTTCTTCAAATAAATTAATAATAAATTTCCTAATCTAATCCAAGTGGGTCTAAATGGTCATAGTTTATTCCTAAGGATGTTTTGGGTCGAATTACACTTGTCCAATAGAATTAGGACATGTGTTAGGGTAATAATAATATCATTTTTACCCTTAACTACCCTATTTACTTTTAACCGTGGTAAAAAAAAGTAAAATAGTTACTATTCACCAAAAAATATTTTCATCTCATTGAACCACATTTTAGTCCTTGATATTAACCATGTCTCTTGGATTTTCTAAATTCCACTCACAGAAGCGGTAAAATTATGTTTTATGAAAATATTCCTTTTTTTAACTACCACTTAGTGGTTTCACTATTCATCAAAAAATGAAAGTTTCCAGAAAAATTACAAAAATTAGGCCTATGCTATATTTGATATTATGAATTCAAAAATGATGTTTATTTTACGAAATTAAAAATATATCAGTTACATTATCTAATTTAAAAATTAATTCCCGTCGTCAAGACAAATAGCGTGTTTTTAAGAGATAATAACTATCAAAAGATTGAAACTTGTTTATGTTTGGATTAAATGTGAAATTACATACAATGAACAACATTGTATTAAATTGTAAAAATATATTCTAAATAAAATTTAAAACCACTCAAATTAATAATTTATCATTATTAATTGTTTCAATTAATAAAGTTGTTTTTAATTAAAATTTAATAATTTTCACTATTCACCAAAATATGAAATTTATCCGAAAAGTACCAAAATTTCAACCTAAGCTAATTTCGATATTCTGAATCCAAAAATGAAGTCCATTTTGAAAAAAAAATTACAAAATTTCAAAAAGTGGTTATTACTATTCATAACGGCTAGTTTCAATAATATTTTAATAACATATCGTTGTTTAGTGAAACTCGGTATTGTGTACGACGCAAGCTATCACGGAAGGCCAAGGTTGTGTGTAAAGCAATCCAAGCTAGTGTTGTGTGTAGTGAAAGATTATTTTGATGATTTATATAACATAAAAACAATATATTTCTCGTAAAAGTCTCAGGTGTTACAGAAACTCCTTAGACATCTTCTATAACTCCTAGAATATTTCAGCATGTCATTCGTAATATAATTCATCATGTCCTATGGAAATGAAACATAATAAAGGGGTGATATCAATGGACCAGTAAGGGTAAGAAATATAGAAGAAGATAACATAAACATTAGACATGGTGAACAAAGGAAAACACATGCCTTTATAAATAAACATTAACATAATATGGTAGAAATATTAATTGAGTAAATATTGCCATAATATAACAAAATCATAAGGATTATACTAGTTGAATAACCACATGAACCATAAAAACTACATTCATAATGAGGGAATGGATAATGTGGGACAACATATCTATTCCGTCAAGGCCTCTTTCCAAGACCATAAATAAACATTTTGTCAAGGCCTTATGCCAAGACAGCAGTTTGGCTCATAAGACCTAACGATGCACTGAGGGGATATTGTGGGCCCCACCCGACACATACTATGTATAATTCATTCTTTATATGAATGGGGATAAACATAATCAACATACACGTTAATATATTAAATGTAAATAGCTTTCCCTCAACATTAAGCCAAAACACTAACCATTCGAAGTAAACTAATGAATGGTATAAAGATAGCACATCAATATCAAAAAATAATAATAAAACATTAAATTTAATATGTTATATGATAATATGGAACACTAATCCCAATAATACATAATAATCAACAAGTGTGTTGAAATAGAGGAAGATACTCTTATAAAATCTTCGAGTAATTCTTGAAATAAATACCCTTTTACATTGAAAAGAAGAGTTCTTTTGGAAAAATATATTTATAAAACTAGAAGTTAAGTAAGATATTATTTTCATAAACAAAATGAGTTATTTTATAGTTATAATGGTTTCCAAAAAACATATTAGAGATTTCCTTTGAAAATATGTCTGAAATTAGAATATTCCCTTGAATCGGGCTCGCATTTCAAAATCAATTAGAAAGATCCTTTTAAATAATGTAACTAACCATAAAATAAAGAAGGATTCTAGTATGTTTACATATATATAACACTCACACCAAATTTATGATGAGTATATAATAATACATAATAATTTCTATTAGGTAATTTAGACAATGAAAATAACCCGGATGGAAATGGAAGTGCGGGTGGAAAACCCATAACTTAAATCTGAATTTGTTCCCCTCTTGAACTTAAGGTCCTGGAATATGAAATTATACATATAAATAACTTATTATATAACATAATATAAATTTATTTATTTTATCATTATTATTTTTAGTTCATTTATGTTATTATTTATAAGTTATTATATTGAATTTTTTCATTCCAGAGTGTTTGTTTTTTTTATTTTCATAATCGGTTCACTTTTATTGAAGTAATTTAGTTCACGTGGAATGGTTTTAAATATCAAAAATTAAAGTTACATATTATTTATAAACATCAAGAATTGTTAATGGTCATTTTCATAATTTTGATACATGGAATGAGGATGAATCATTAGATGACAACCACTTCGATTATTTGGCGGTATTTGGATTATTATGAAGTAGTTTTATCATATGATTTAATAATATGTACATATAATTTTTCATGAATATTAATTAGGTTTTGATACAGGTATTATAGTACGGTTCAAATATTAAAATGGTTTCATGACTAGTAATGAAGGATAAATTGAAGAATGAAACATCACTGTCCACAGAGGTTATAAATTGGAACCTCATGGACGTTGATTTCGTTTTTAAAAATAAAAGGGAGGGAGTAAGAATATTGGGTATGTTTATTCCATTCACATGATATAATTTCAGTATATAGATGATACTGGTTTTTATCACGGTCATTTAGACAGAGGATGTGAGGAGAGAAAAAGAAAAGAGATGATCTTGAAAGTAAGAGAAAATGTTAGAGATCCCTCATGAAAATTCAGCATCCTCACAATGTCACTTAATATTTCATAAAATTAAATGATGAGAGAGAAGGGAAACTCATCATATTGAAATAAAAAGGAAAGTAATAATAATACATAAAATCAAACCCCGACATATTATAATGTAAATTCAAAGAGATAACATAAAATAAGTGTTGACTAAAAGAGGAGGGTGAAGGATTCCATTACCTTGTAGAGTAACTCCTAGAACTTGAAGGTTGGAACCATGGTGGATTAAAGAAACCTTCGGAGGACTCTTAAAGAGGTAAAACAACCAGAGATTTGAGGATGAGGGGTTTGGAATGAAATAAAATGAATGGATGAGTGGGTATTTATAGAAAAAGAGATGGAGTTTTTTAATAATTTTAAAAGGACACCTCATTAGTGGTTTTTGACAAACCATGGGATTTCCCATGGTATTTGCCCAAGGTTTTAGCAACTTGGGAAACCTCATGTCATATGTTAATGTACAATAGTCTACTGGCCTTTTATTTTAATTATTATGTCATTATGTTATCAGTAAACTACTGAATACTCAAAACTGTATTTTTACTATTCACGAACAATTCAAGTATTTTAGAAAAATCCCCAAATTCACCCCTACCATTTTTCGATGTATAGAATTAAAAAATGAAATCCATTTTTCAAAAATAATTTTCTAAATATAATTAATTTAATTTTTAAATAAAATCATATTTAAATCAAAAAATAACATTTTTAAGGTATAATTAGTGTTGTATCACGTTGAAAAATCAATTAAGATATCATTATCTTATTATATTAAGAAAATAAAATAATATAATTATTTACTATTCATAAGCTTCATGTTACTATTCAAAAGGTCATGTTACTATTCACCAAAAATCATGTTTTTTCTGATAGACTCCAAATGACTTAATGGTCACAACTCGAGATGACTGTTATTTGAAATTCCAAACACATTAGGGGAAAAGTTTTTTTTAATGGATAGATTCATTAAATATTTATTTTCAAAATGTTGGGGTATTACACACTATGTATCACATAAGACTGGGAGTCAAACCACATGTAGTTCTAGGACATGATATGGTTGGAGACCGATGCTGGTGTAGTGAAATCCTCGTTAGAAATGATATGAAATAATATTATATAATGAGGAATATAATTTTTATATAAGGTAATGTGTGTTTCGTTTCATACTATAATATGAGGCATTCCGGTTTTGTATGGGTTATTTACTAACATCCCATACTTATTTCATGAGGAATCTTGATTTCATACTAGGTAAATTTTTTATCATCATATCATACGTATCATATGAGGAGTCCTATTTTCATTACACAGTGTAAGGATATAGTTGAAAACCACTCACTGAGGACCCTCGTCTTGGTAGTTTAATGTCTAATAAATCTTACTTGGTGTGCTACTTGTTTAATGTCATAGATCTTGAACTATAGGGGAAATTGATTGTTCAAGGTCACATAGCTATAACTAAAAGGGGGAATGGGTGTCCATAGGGGGACTTTGTTGCATGAAAGAGTGATCACCCAATGAAGATTAGGGACAGATGGACCCTTTGGCATACAATAAGTGATTGATGGTACCTTAGGAAAACCCCATACTACTAGGGAAAAGAGGATCCTATAATGTGTCAAGGAGTGGGATGGGCCTCAGATGAAAAATTTGGGTATCACTATGTATCCCTTGTTGATGAGAATAAAGATACATGTAATTCTAAAACATGGAATGGTATGAGATCAATGATGTTATGGGGATTTCCATTCATAAAAGTTCACTAAATATTTCTATATTAGAATATGAGGCAACCAAAATTTATATGGTGCAAGGATACCATTTAATGTCATGTCATGGGGATTTTAGATGGTCTTGAACATCAAGATATCCATTCTTGATACCTCAGATCATTCTATGAGGGAATCTTGGTATGTTGATGTTTTAAGAAAAAAAGAACGGGTCTTATACACAAAACAGACCCCCATGAGGGTATTTTGTAGTGATATCACCACATGTAAAAAAGGGGTTTTTTATATAATCTATTGTTTGGACGGGAGACAAAATGCCTATGTATTACTACATATCTCGTGAGAATGGGAATCAAGACAAAAAATATTTCTGGAAAGAGGTGGAGGTATGGGATTTTTTTTAAAAAAAGTGATGAAGTAAACCATGTGAATGACAAGTGAATACACATAGTTTAGCATTATAATTCATAGACCAAAGATCCTAGGTTTAGGTAATATTTCATGAAACTATTTCAAAAAATTTATGGTCATAATTCATGGATAATGGGTGAGGTTCTTTCAGGATGTTCATGTGGTGAAAATGAGTTAAATGTTGACATGAATGGATCCATGGAGGCTCTACACAACATGAAGAAATTTTAATTCTAGTTGTATGAATTTCTAGTTCATACGACCTATAAAATGAAAAACATTTGAAATTCATAATGCTTATCCTTTAGTCAAATAGTTTAATTTCATGATTCTTGGACTAATGGTGGTGTTTTTATCAATGTCATTTTCTTCATATGAAAGCAATAGAACCCAATGTGAAAGTAGGGAATGTAATCCCACGTACCACAAAATTACCAAGAATCAAATTACACATATTTTGAGGTTGTAATTCTTGGACCATAGCAAAGGGGGAAATAGTTTAAAAGTCATGATGCTTGGACTAGGAAGAATATTTCTCTCAAGGGTATCTTTGTGGCACATAAGTGGTAAGACCTGACAAGAATGGTTCCCCAAAGTCTAGCATACATCCTCAAAGTAAATTTCTATTAAGAATGAAAACAGCACATGAACCAACAAAAAAATCTTGGCCCAAAGGGATAACAAACCACATGCACACATTTAAAAAAATTGTACATAGTTTAAGGTCAAGAGGATGAGACCATAAATGGTCCAAATGGATGAAGTGGTGATAAATTTGTATATTTTCTCAAAGATATAATGTTTTTTCATCACTAAATATCCCATGAGGTTTGGAATCAATCCAAACATAGTTCTAGTATAAGGATCAGTAGGATATCAACACCGGTAGTGGGGGAAACCATCTATGTCATGCTACTGAGGCATTCCTTGGTTTCCATGGGGTATCCCATTTTCATGACATATGCTAAGTCTATATTTTAACATCATGTGATGAGGAAATTTGTTCTTTCATATAATATCATATGAGCCATCACAATTTTAGACAAGGTGTGGTTTTTGAACATTTTATACTAATTTCATGTGTCATCCCAATTGTATATCAGGTGGGAATTATTAGATCATCTCACACTAATAATATGAGGCATATCGATTTTATATGATGTAGGATTGACATTTGACGTTGTGCACTAAGGAATTATGGATTTTTGGTTTAAATTAATACAACTCATAGGGGATGAAAACAGTTTATGTTCATATTTCATGGAATAATTACAAATAGTTTAAAGTTTTACTACTTGCACCCTTTGAAAAAAAATTGGTCATGTTGAATTTACACGTTTTATCCTTGCATGAAGTAATTATTGAGAAATATGGATTTGGTGCGAGGTGTGATATGTTCTCAATCCATAGTGATTAAAGTGATTGTGCTATTGAAATGGAAATTATGAATGATGTAATGTACTTCCATATTGGGATCCATTTTCGGTGACTTTTTTTCAGGTATCATGGAATTTTGAGAGCCAATACCATGTCTCCAGGAGGATGGAAAACCTTCTTGTTTAATTCTCTCACAATATTGTTCTAATTCCTCCCATTTTTGTCCAACTAAAGTAGAATGGTCCCTTTGAGGAATTCAAACTCAACTAGATAGACATATACCATTTTTTATGTCCTCTTATGGTCCTATAAAATTATTTGGAGAAATGGAAACTAAAAAACAATAATACATACCTCCTATATCCCATATACCAGAGAGTATGGGGTCACCTAGGTGGAATTTGAGTTGCCTTCTGATAGGACTAGATGGTGTTAGGGAGCTTGTATGACCAAATATTTTTATTCTGGCACACCATTTTTATGATGTTAGAGAGGGTATTTTTGAATTACTAAAACATATTATTTTCGTGATCAAGGTATTAGGAACTATGGATAGAACTTCTATTGTACTTAGAAAATAATTTATTTACCTTATCAGTTGGGAATATGGTGTTTCTGTTTGTGAGATGATCATGAGGAGCTCTAAATTGATGTATGATGTGGGAGATAATGAAATCGATCATAGACCATGATTTGAGTTCCTTAAGAGGAATTTCTCTTTACCGCTTGTAAAATAAGTTTTGGTGTAGGTTGAATGAACCTATAGTGGTGAGTTGTCATGGGCTAAAATGGCCCCATAATGTCGAGTCCCCATACTGTAAAGGAAAAATAATACTTGGTGGTGTGGAGAAGCTCTAGTGATCGATGAAAAAAGTTAGAATGGATCGAAAATTTATGACACCTCTTGGAAAACATGATATAGTTATAGACCATAGTGGGATGGAAATAGGCCAACCTCGAAATAAGATGAGAGAGTTTCAGTCCATTCTAGTGGGGGCCACATGACCCGATAAAAAAATCCATCATCACTTGATAATTGTTTGATGTTCCACATAGATGAGCAGGTCATCTTAGTCAGGTTCTTCAAGAGATGAGACTAAATTGGACATACATTAATCTCAAATATTATGTGCCTGAGGGCTATGAATCACTTATATATGAGTAGAAAATTGATCTATCATCTAGTTTCCCTTCCTTAACAGGGCATGATCTATTTCATTCTGATGATACAGTCATAATTGATCTGTTTGATGGCCAAATCAGACTTCACTTTCTTGTGAAAGTTAGGGACATCAATCTTGAGGGCCAACTCAAGGAAAACAATGATAGAGTGATACTATGCCTCATTATTTGTGAAGCCTTGTAAAAAAAGGAATGTGGATGGCAGAATGAAATATTCCAGGGTGACAAAAATAATCCCCATGCATAATTTTTTTGATCGTTGAGCCTTCTTCTAATCAAGCATTGGGAGACACCCCAAAATGAATCTTCCAACAAGACATGGCTTGATCCACTAAGAGGATATCCATATATGAAGAGTCTGCATCCAAAGGTAGTTCTTCAAGGACTAGATGGGTGACGAGGAAATCTACTAGTACCTAGCCTTTGACAACCCTCTGTGGAAAAAATCTAATGGAGAACTATTAGAGGGTCACATCTCAACATGCCAACCATCATATTGGAATAGGCTGGTAGAGGATATATTTTAGTAGGTTCAGATGGGATACCAATAATATCTCATGATTCTATAGATAAATTTGCAAGTTTTTCCTAGTAAAAACTAGTGGAAGGTAACTCTTCCTTTTGGGTAATTATCTATTCTCTGTGTCGAGGAGCATTAGACTAAGATGGTATAGAAAACATTCACTTACCTCAATGTTTTTCTAAGCTATAAGGGAACTGAGAGACCATTCCATTGTGGTTATGTAAAGAACCATAGGCTTACTTAAGATAGTTGGCATTGGAACTAGAGGTTATAGCATGTACTTCTTGGTAACTCCAAATTCAGTATGGCACTCCTCACCCGAGGGGTAAATGGTGTTTATCATTAGTATATTTTAGAAGGGATTACACTTTCCATCCAAATTTGTGATAAATCATTACATATAGTCTAAGTGGCCTTTGAAGAACCAAATATCCTAGAGATTTATCAGTAGAGACATCTTATTTATGTCCTTAATCTTATCAAGGTAAATTTTAATTCTTTTGTATCATATGAAAAAACCAAGAATATTTTCATTGGTAACATCAAATACACACTTCAAACAGTTCATCATTGAGTACTAGGAGTGGAGGAATTCAAACACTTTCTCAAGGTCCTAGAGATAGTCTAAACATTGGTGATATTAGACCATCATTTCATACATGTAGTATTCTACCATTTAATTTAGAGTTTTCTTGAATATGTGTTTCATGTACCATTGATAAGGCTCTCTTTTAATCTTTAGGATAAATGGAATCACCTATGAGAAGAAACTCCCATATAGAACCCAAAAGTTGGTTGAATTCTCACACATAGGGACCATATGGATATGGATGTACCTAGAATATTGTTCTATGAATGAGAGGTCTTGAAACTCGACTGTAGCATAAATGAACATCTCTTTCACTAGAAGTGGAAAATCATCCTTCAGATAGTGGTAGTTGAGGTTCGAGAAGTTGATACAAACTTTTATATACCTTCTCTTTTTCCTGGTCGGGACTACATCAACTAGAAATATATATAATTACACTTCCATGATATAGTTTAATTTGATAATCTTGTCATCTTCAACCATTTACATATCTCCATGTGAGGGGTGCCTCTTCCTGGGTTGATATTTGAACCCACAATGACCTACTTGGAGACCAATATAGTGAACAACGACATGAGGGTCCAACATTCATAACTCATCACAGGTCTATGAAAATTAATTATGGTAATGTTTCAACAGAGTCATATACTTCTATTTCACATCTGGAGACATGGTCTCACAGACCATAATTTTCCTTTGATCTGCCTCAGTACAAAGGTTCACATGTGTTAACTCATCAACAATAGTGTAGAAACCCTCTTCAAATGTAGGAAGTGTTTCTTCCAAATCCTTTCATCCTATAATAAATGAGAATTAGTAGGATTCAATGTGTCTTCTAGGCTAGTCAACTAAGGGTAAGTATTGGTTCCTACCCTAGAGGACCCAAAATCCTTACTGAGGGGTTCCTTATTTTTTGGAATAATGGCGATGGAATCAGTCGAGGAAATTTCATATGGCCTTCAACTGTGAGGTCCATTATTTATGTCAAATAAATTGGGAAGAGCTGGATCTTACTGAGTTATTCCTCATATACTAAATAGGAAGGAATGTTGTCAATTGGGGTCCATATGAAAAAAAAAATCTAGGTACATAATAGGAAATGGGGCTTCTTTTATTATATAGGAATGTCTAGTATAAGAGTAATAGGTGATCTGTGGATGGTCCTTCTTCATGGGGTGTCTAAGAACCTTTTTCTTGTAGACAATAAATCACCCCTGGGTTAGGCATTGTTTCATCAAACTAATGAATCATTAGAATGAAGATATCATATATGTAATACCATGGATTGACCATAGTGTCTATCAAATCAATAAAATAATTGATGCACTCAACCTCATTTATCTTACCCATATTCTCTTCCCCTTTATTTATGTCAAATTCCAGGTAGCGGGATTCATAAGAGACAAAGGGGGATGCATCCACCAAGAGTGGCCTTAGTCAACCATTGAGGGCGTATTTATGGAACTGATGATATGAAGAGGGTAACACTACATGAAAATTAATCTAGGGACTTTCCAGTAGTGTGTTATAGGAGGTATCCTATGAAACTACAGTGAATTTATAGTTTAATATCATGCCCCAGAATTGGGCCTTTAGACAAATCTTTCCATTTAGTTGTTGAACACTATTATCATAACCCTTAATCATTGGGATAGTGGTAATCGGCTGTACTTATGTTAGTCCCAACTTGTTTATATTCTGGGTTGGGATGGGGTTGATCCCGAAAATAGTATCCATGAGGTAGTGGCACATATCCATTCCATTTAACTGATTGGTGACGTATAACGGGTGTATGTTCCCCTACATGAGAAGGCCCCCCATCATACATTGAAAATGAGATGATATGTTGACATTCCTCTCATTCATCCTCTTCTTCATAGTAGGCGTCAGTAGAAGCATGTTTATCATCAAATTGGAGAGGACTTCTCATATCTTATTCAAGGGAATCAATCATTTATTATGAAAAAAGGGTATCCTCAATGATCGAAAGACTTATGGGTATTCTAGAAATGATTTTCAAAAAAGAATTATTTCCACACTAAAGGCATGTTTTTTCTTATAGATGGATACTATTTAATAGGGGGCATAATAGATACTACTGGCTGAGCTGCTAGGGATTGGATAGCACTATAAATATATATTTTTATTGACAAGTTGAACTACGCTGGGGAACTATCAGTAGAATATATTTTGGCATAGGTTGGGAATTATCTGGATACAGCTGATTATAGCATGGTCACAATAGAGATGATTGGTCAACTAACACAGTCCACTATGTTGGTGTACCTAATAGAGTAGGCTCGGAAGATAGTTCTTTTTTATTTTTTTGAAAAAACCCATTACATGGTCTCAATATCATGTAAATACTATCTTGAGGCATTCTAATGAATTGCATCTCCTTGGCCTTTTTATCAACAAAATCAACTGAAATCAACCTGGGGTTTTTCATGGAATTAGTCACTATCGAGTGTTCTGAAGTGGTCTATCTATTCATAAACATTCACATAGGTGTACTCCTACTCATCATCAATTGAGTAGTCAATGGTTGGGATCAACCTAGGAGCATCTATTATATTTGGAGGCATGAAGTCACCAAGAGTGTGAGAAGCATTTGAAGCTAGTGGGGGGCTCTTATTTCCCTAGCACCATCAGTGTTTTTTCTTCTGAGACTTTGAAGGAAACAGCATAGATGTGGAGGTTGTGGTTGGAGGTGAACAACAACCAAATATGGTTTGGACTTTCCTAAGATACACCAGATGACACCATAGTCATGATAGACTACTTTATGGGCTAAAAAATAATCATATTTTTGTGTCCCATGGCCGGGAGTGTGTTTCCCCTGATGAAATACTTTGCTATCATACTTGGGTTAAGTGAATGCTTGGGTAATCTGCACTAGTACATCAACCAACCTGACTATTCCATGATCCACATTTCCCTATATCTAATCATGGAATATGAAGCAGACCTTGATATTGTGTCCAAGGATCATCTTGTACATGAAATGATAAAAAAGTCTAGTGAGCCCGACCTTCTGGGACCTCCTATAATATAGAAATTTTATAATTCCATTCTCATGTGCACAAATTAAATGTCCCATTGTTTTTTCCCTAAAATAATAAGTTCGGTTTCTTATATCTAGGAATGGAAATCTAAGAGTCTATACTTAATGATGGATGGGAGCCACATTTTTTTATCTTGGAGGTTGCATGTGGTGAGTAAGTACCTAGAAGTTCTATTCTGGTTGAGGCAATGATTAATAGTGATGAACTTACTGAATCTCATCCCAAAAATGGTATAATGACTTTAGTAACTTGAGAACCTCTACATGCACTTTAGTGGATTTATTCTAATTTCCAAGTCTTTTCATAGGAACTATAAGAGTAATTGAGCATGACACTTGTCTGGTCTATTGCAGTGATTATTCCAGATGCTAAACCACTTTGGAAAATACCTGGAATTCACCTGGGTATTTTAGGGTGATGCGGGTAGAGACCGTCTCACCATTAACATTCCTCACAAACATAGTGAGAAGCTATTCTAGGGATAACAACATATCGAGCGAATACGTGAGACCTTTACACTAAGAAAAAAAATATATGACTAGCACCATAAGCCTTTTTTTCACATTATATTCTCATAAATTGTTGTCTTTCATGTCTAGTAGAACTTTCTATAGAGATCCTCTCAACAAGAAATGGACCTTATGGGATGTTTTATATACCAAAAGAACATGGGTCCTTCTAGTGTCTAACAAAGAATCATATCTTGATGGCCTCCAACTTTTATGGGTTCTCTAACATAGGACTACACCCAAAAATAAATTTGGTTACATGTTTTAGTGGGTCATCCATCCCATTGAATAGGGTGAGTCTAGGATTTACAAACATTGAGTGTGCATAAATGTTATCCACCCACACTGGGTACGAATTTCTGTCGGGGGGGGGGGGGGGGTCGCCACCTGTCTTGTTTCTAGGGACATAAGGTGAGAATTGAGAGAATCTATCAATTTATGTTGATGAGGTTATCTAGAAAATAATGTGTTGATTGGATTATCTACTTAGATAGTGTTCTCATCAACATATAGAAAATCACAACTTGGATCCCAAGGTGGGTAATCATATTACATTAGTGGTTTCTACTGCATGTACCTCAGTTTCTTTACATATCCCTTACTTTTTGTCTCTAACATGATGTCTGAGGCTACCGACATCAAATGGGAGTTCTTGGATAAGGTCAAATCGATGCCCCATTTTGGGAGAGATGGGGTCTTATAGAGGATTTCCATAATCCAAGTTCCATATAGAAATGAGTACTATGGTACGCCTTTTGTATTCCTCATGCTTATAATGAAATACATCTATTGTAGGATTTATCTCTCCTTTAGGTGAAACCTCGAATGGATTAAAGGGATTGATGAGTCTCTGTCCCATGTAAAGATGTTAGTGGGTAGGTAGAAACAATTCATTTGGGGGATCTCTAAGGCTAAGTGTCTACCTCTTATAATGAGTAAGGAAACATACTAGGGGTTTGGTCTGGTACTACATCACCCATTAAGGAAGATATTCACTATTATTCCCAACATCGGTGCTGCTATTCCTATAGTCATTAAGAAATTTATTAAAAATCACATTAACCATGGTTGTAACACCCCACTATTTTTCAAATAAATTTATTATTGAAAACATGAAATAGTGATCCTCTTAAAAACACCACTTTGTTATAACCTAGAAAGTAAACGTAATTTTTCCACATTTATGATTCGATTTTTAAAAAACTAACATACATAGTTGCGTTCAGTATGATGCATAGAGTCTAATAAGACTAACTTAATTTATGGTGAATAGTAAGATACCCATATGAATAGTAAATCGTATTATTATTTAATTGTCTTATGTTTAAAAGATAACGAGATCTTGATTAATTTTTCAAGGGAATATAAAATGAATTATAGTTTTAAAATTTTTATTTTTTGAATAAATAATGATTTCATTTAAAAAAATAAATTAATAATATTTAAAAAATTATTTTCAAAAAATGTAGTTCACTTTTTAATTCTATACATCAAAAAATGGTTAGGGTTAATTTTTTGGATTTTTTTAAAGTACTCATTTTTTTTTGAATTGTAATATAAAGTAATTTACAGTATATATACATTATTAGTAAAATTCACTATTCCCTGCATCGTGGCTAATATAATCACACTTGGTTCAAACTGACATGCGCATATTACTATTATTGGTCACAATTATCAATTGTATTGGTTGTCTTTGGAAAAATAATATAATAATGGGATAACCCTCCTCTCCTCCTCTATCCCCCCCTCACTCCTTCTATTTGTTACTCTAAGCCTTGAAGCTCCAAAACTTTATCCCACAATTCCCCTCCCTAGTAACTCCCCACATCCAGCAACTCTTGGTATTTCCAAAATACAAAAAAAACCTTCCCCTAAGGAGGTTCTCAAGGTGGTTATTTGAAGAGGTAAATCATCTTTCATTTTCATTTAGTTTCATTTAAATTTATTTTTTTTATTCTCTCTGACCCTATTACATCCAATTGGTCCTTATAACTCTAGTATAATTTATATACAATAATTATACCATGTTAATTTAATAACCATTATCAATCTTCTTACTCTCCCTCTCTTGCCTTTATAAATGAAATAATCATCCCTGAGGTTTCAATTTACATCCTTCCTGGATGATGAAGTTTTGTTCTTCAATTTCTATTTCATTAATGTATGTGAAATAATTTTATGAATGAAAAAGACTATAATATATGTATTATAATCTACATAATATTCGGTAACATGTATATTTACATATTACTAATTTTTATGACAAAACTAGTTCATACTAATCCAAATACCACTAAATAATATAAGTGATTTTCATTAATATTTCATCCAAAGATTCATCCTCATACCATGTAAAAATATTATATATATAAACATTAACAATTATGTATGTTTCTTAATAATATAAAATTTCAATTCTTGAGAATTACATATATTCTGCATGAACATCCATACTCATATACAAATATACAGATAATGAAAACCAAAGAAACAAACCCTCCAGAACGACATAATTCAATTTCATAACATATTAATAAGGAAATAATGAACATAATAATATAATAACAAACTAAATAAATTTATAACAGGTTCCTAATTATGTTATTAATAAATCTAATTCCATATTCCAGGACCTTATGTTCAAGAGCGGAACACATTCATACTTAAGTTAAGGGTTTTCCACCTGAACCTCCATTTTCATTTGGGTTACTTTTATTATCTACTTACCTCAATTAAATTCTTATTCATTCATATTTAAGCCTCATAATTTCTTTTTAAATTTTCCATATATGTTTTCTAACCATAAAATACCTTTATTTATGGGGAGTTATATGTTTTAAAAGGATCTTTCAAAAATTCTTCCCAAAATACAAGCCCAACTCAAAGAAATTTCTCAAATTCGTACCTATTTTAAAGGGCACAATATAATCATTTTTAGAAACCATTATCTTTATAAAATCACTCATTTTATTGTTAAAATAACATCTAAACTCATTTCTTGTTTTATACAATCACGTTTCCAAAAGAACTCTTCTTTTAAATGTGAAAGAGTAATTATCTCAAGAATTACTGGATGATTTTATAAGAGTATCTTCATCTATTTAAACACTATTAATGATTCTTATATTATTTTTGGATTAATATTTTATGACATCATATACCATATTTATTATAATTATTTATTATTATTTTAAATATTGGTGTTCTTCCATAAAAACATTCACTAATTTACTTTATATGGTTAGTGATTATTCTTAACATTCAGGGAACGTTGTTGACATTTCATATGTTAATTTAAATATCAATTTATATTTAATTTATGATTATCCCCATTCTTATGAGGAATGTGTTGGAATTATTATGTGATGAGTGGGGCCCTCTATATCCCCTTGATGAATCGATTGGTCTCATGAGGCATATAGATATGGACTGGGCCTAAGCCATGCCCATTCTAGATATGGTTTTGGACGAGGCCTTAGTAATTTTTAGATGTCTTGGAAGAGACCTTGAAGATATGTTTTAGAATATATGGAAGATGCATTTACCATATTATGGAGATATAAATTCATAGTGTATGTGGTTATTCGACTAGTATAATACCCATTATTATGTTTTGTTGTGACAGTATTAACCGATCTCATATTCCTTCCATAATGTGGTCAAGTTTATTATTATTAAAGGCATGTGTTTTCAATTAGTTGTTATGCCTAATGTTTATGTTTATGGTATCTTCTGCATTATCGTTTACCCTTAATGATGGTTTGAGCTCACCCTTTATTATGTTTCATTTTTTCTAGGAGAATAAGAGGTATATTATGATTGACTTGGAGGGATAATATTAGTGTCATGGATTTCCCAATGAATCTTTTATGTTTTTTTCATTTCAAGTTGTAATGTTGAACTTATGTATGTATCTTTTTTACAAATATACTAAACTATTCATTCCTTTTGGATAGGACTTTCTTGTTATCATGAAAACATAATTTAATAAGGAACCAGCTCTGGGAAACTGGGGTCGAGTCTTTAAAGTTAATATTTTACGATGTTTAGTAGAAAATTTGGAAACTAGATTTAGAAAATTTATATTAGAGAACAAAACCCTAAGATAGTATTTGAGGATAAAACATACAAGAACATCCTACAATTTGGGTAAGGAATGGATTATGTGGATCATTCTAGCAAATATATCCTTTTCTGGATACTTCAAGTGGATGTGGTTCAGGAATAGATGTATCTAGAAGTGAAATCTCCCATAGGGAGTTTGAGGCTCCAACTAGGGTATCCTAGTACATGATAACGGGCCTTACTATGCATCTAGTTTGACACTCTCGGGGTATATTCTAATGATAATTCACAATTTCGTTACCATCAATTATGACGGATTTAAATTTAAATTTTTACCAAATGAAATCATGATTATGATTATGGGATTATCCATTCATAGAATTTCAAAATATATTCGGTATTTTTATATGTTAAGATTATACATTATGATTCATAACATATTCTAGTATATTCTATTATTTATAAATGGAACCTAGTGAAAGGAATGGAAACCGTAGGAACATGTGTATCCCATGTAGGTATTTCCCTCCTGTGTAAGATAATTATGTTGGCTCTAGAGCTGCAACTCATGCGGAGAAACTTATAACTATACCGGGACAACTTACTCAGGTTATGAACAATAACCTTACCTAAATGGTGCATCTGGATCCACAACATGGAGGAGATATTTTTGATTTCTTTATCCGACAATAGACTCTATAATTTAATGGGACTATAGAACCATTCATAGAAGAGTCATGTATAAGTTCCTTAGTGAAGATATTTCCATCTTTGGGGAGTAATGAAAGGGATAAGGTTGTAATGGAAGGTTATCATCTGTCATGAGATGCTGATCAGTAGTGGTGACTAATTAAAAACATAAAGGAGGAGGAAGAAATATAATACATGGAATGGAGTGAATTGAAATAACCCTTCTTATAAAAAATCATTCCTCGTGAACAACGAACAGATATGGAAAGGTGGTTTCTAAATTTGAGGTAGAATGGTTATGAGAATGTTTCAAAGTGTGAAGCTAACTTCACCAGGTGAAAAAGGCATTCGCCAAACTACAAACATAATCCAAAAAGAAAGATTGATCGATTCATTGATGTCCTGACAAAATTCCTCTAATAGGCACTGGTTTGCAAAATTTTATCATCATATGAAGATATAGTTTCAAGT
Organism: Viscum album; assembly: GCA_963277665.1. Taxonomy (NCBI): domain Eukaryota; kingdom Viridiplantae; phylum Streptophyta; class Magnoliopsida; order Santalales; family Viscaceae; genus Viscum; species Viscum album. The sequence goes on from OY728119.1 coordinate 444,833,215, forward strand.
TCTATCAAGACAATAAATGATTTATCTAAGACATATGACATTAAAGGAAAGAAATATAAGAATAGGGTCACTAAAAAATATGTAAATGGGATTAAGGAAATTTGGAGGAAGGGAAGAGTTGATATTCCAAACAATGATAATTGTGGAACGAAACACCTTGGTGCTTGCTTAAAAAGAAAAGTGGTGTGCTACAAGTGTGGAAAAAATTCCATCTTGTTGGTGTTTACAAGGGAAATAAAGAAGATATTAATGTTAATTTCTATAATTTTAGGTATATGGGACACAATGCGAATAATTTTCCAATGTTTCAAGGATACCTGCCTTAGAAAAGGCCTAGTCATAATGGATAATATTTTATGATCACAACTGCTGATATTAATGTTCCTAGTGATATCATTGAAGGTAATTTAATCATTTCTTAAAACATAGACAATTATTTAATGTATTTTGGATAATATAATTATTTAATTTCTTCTTAGTTATTCAATAAAAAAAGATATTTCAATTTTGATTTAGTAAGGTAGTTGTCAGTCAAAACTACTAAGGGAAGTATCATTGCAAAAAAGTTGAGTCAGGAAGCCCCCATTATGGCATATATATTTTCATTATCTATTGATTTTATTTTCATACCCATGATTGACATTGATATAATCCTCAATATGGATTGGATTTTGAACCACTATTTGAATATTTATTAGAAGAATAATGAGGTTACATTATTTGAGGTTGATTTAGAATCCCTTAACATTAGAGTAAAAACATCACCATCAGATTCTCATTTAGATCCACCCCCAATAGCTCTACTGAATTAAATTATTTGGTAGTAAAGGAATGAAAAAAATAGAGGATATACCTATTTCACAAGAATATGTTGATTTTATTCCAGAGGGTTTATCTGGACATCCTCCAAATGGAAAATTGAGTTTTCCACTAACATAATTCTTGATTCAAGGCCCATATCAAAGACCCCGTATAGAATGGCCACTGTGGAGTAAGTGGAATTGAATTATCATCTAGATTGATTAAGTGTTAAAATATTTATCCACCTTAGTGTTTCTACATGGGGAGGCCATTTTCATTTGTTAAGAAAAAATATGGATCTATGAGGTTGTGCATTAACTACATGGAGATAAATGCTATAACAATAAAGAACAAGTATCCCCTACCTCGCATTGATGAATTATTTGATCAAATTCATGGTTCCCAATATTTTTCAAAGAATGATCTTTTATCTAGATATCATCACTTGTGTGTGAGGAAGGAAGATAATCCAAAGGCAGTATTTTGAACAAGGAATGGGCATTACAGGTTTATAGTAATTCTTTTTTGACTGACTAATGGACCCTCTATTTTTATAGATCTAATGAATAGTTTTTTTATGGAATATCTTGATGAAATTGTGGCAGTATTTTTTGATGATATCTTGGTATACTCAAAAGGATATGAAGACCATGAAAACCACTTGAAAACTATTATGAAAACTCTTATACAACTGAATTATATGGGGTGTTTAGAAAGTTTGAATTTTGGCATCAATTAGTTACCTTTGTGGGACTCATTATCTCTAAGGATGGAATATTTGTTGATCCTGTGAAGGAAAAGTTTATGTAAGAATTGACTAATCTAATGAACATAACTGAGGTACAGAGTTTTATTAGTTTAGTAGGTTATTATCAGATTTTTATTCAGAACTTCACCCATTTAGCAAACCCAAAGACCAAGATTACATGTATAGGGGTTAGGATCGTAAGGAAAAATTAAGGCATGGACTCTTTCAAGGAATTAAAGAGAATATTAGTGAATTCCCTGATCCTAAATCTACCATTGGAGAATGATGGGTTTGTTATCTAGAGTAATGCATCTATGAAAGGACTTGGTTGTGTAGTTGTGCAGAATGATTGAGTTATTGCTTATGCATCAAGATAGTTAAAAATTAATGAGAAAAACAATTGTACTCTTGTTCTTGAGTTAGCATTGGTAATCATTACTCTTACGATATGGATACATTATCTCTAAGAAAAAATGGTAGATATATACATATCAAAAGAGTCTAAAATATATCTTCTCACAGAAAGAACTCAACATTAGGAAATGTTGATGGCTCAAACTACTTAAGGATTATGAATTTTCTATAAACTACCACCTAGGAAAGGCAAACAAGGTACCTACTAGATTGAGCATAAAGGATCACGAGGTACTCAAAAAAATGATGATTGACAAGGACCCTTTGTATATGGATTTAGTGAGGATGGATGTGGAAATTATCAAAGAAGGTGAAACATCACTATGTTTTCAAATGGTTGCCCAACCATCCTTATTTGAAAAAACAAAAGCTACATAGTCTAATGACGAGAATCTTCAAATGAAAATTAATTCTATGAAATATGGGAAGTTGGATGAATTCATCTGTGAAGATGGAATTATGAAATTTGGGAAGAGGATTTGTGTTCCCTCTCTACACGAGTGGAAAAGGGAGTTATTGGATGATGCTTATAGCTCAAAGTTCTCTATAAAGCATGATATAACTAAAATGTATATAGATTTGAATGAACATTTCTAGTGGGATAACATGAAGTGGGAAATTGCTGATTATGTATCAATATGATTAGTATGTCAATAAGTGAAGGCCGAACGACAAAATACTAGAGGATTCATGAAACTTATACCTATTCTGACATTGAAATGGGATGAAATAACTATGTATTTTGTCATTGGATTACCCAAAACTCCATGAAATAATTATTAAATATGGTTAATTGTGGATTGACTTAAAAATCTATATATTTTCTCACTATAAAGAATGATTTTCCACTAGAGAACCTAGAAAGACTCTATATCAATGATGTTGGGAGACTATATTGCTCATTTTTTTTATCGTGATCAACGATTTACATCAAAATTCGGTAAAAGTATTTAGAAATATTTATATACTGAGCTTCAATATAGTTATCCTTATCACCCACCAACTGACAGGAAATCAGAACGGATAATCTAATCCTTAGATAACATGTTGAGATCATTTTCATTTGACTTTCAAGATATGTGGGGTCAATATTTATCTTTAGTGGAGTTTTTCTAAAATAATAGTTTTCATTAATGTATTCAAATGGAACCATATGATGCATTTTATGGAAAGAGATTTCATACACCAACTTATTGGGATAATGTTGGGGAATGGAAGATTGTGGGCCTAGAGCTTATGGAGGAAAAAACAGTGAATGTAATGACTATTCAAGGCTATATCAAAGCAGCTCAAAGTAGAAAACAAAGATATGATGATAATTGAATGAAGGATTTGTAATTTCAAGTGGGAGATCATTTTTTCCTAAAATTATCACCAAGGAAGGCTGTTATATGATTTTAAAAGAGTGGGAAACTAAGCCCTAGGTATATAGTCACTTTTGAAATTCTAGGGAGAATTTGAGCTGTTGCATGTCATTTTTCTATGCCACCTAGCCTGTTTAAAGTACATAATATGTTCCATGTCTTATTGCTGAGAAATTAAATTTCATACCCATTACATCTCTTCACTTATGAAGGAATAGAATTGTAACCTAACCTAGATTACTATGAAGAACATATCCCAATTCTGTATACTAAACAAAAAGTGTTGAGGTATTATATTACTCTTCTGGTAAAGATACTTTGCCAAAAAATATGAAACTGAAGAGGCAACATGGGAGCCCAAGGAGCTTATGATGAATAAGTATCCAAATATTTTTGTGAGCTAACATTCTCCTAATTTTGAGGATGAACGTTTTGTAAGGTGGGGATAATGTAACACCCCAAGATTTTATAAATAAATTTAATATTGAATTAATGAAACACCGAGTCTCTTAAAACCACCACTTTTTATAACATAGCCAGAAGGAATAATTTTTTCACCTTTGTGATTTGAATTTAGAAAAACTGATGAAAACAGTTTCTTTCAGTTTTATGTACAGATTTTGTTTTGACAAACTATATTTATGGTGAATATTAACATACCCTTATGAATAGTATTATGAATTATAATATGAACCTTATTAATAGTAAATCATATTTATATTTTATTTTCATATGTTTATAATATAATGACATCTTGATTAATTTTTCAAGGGGAAATAAAATGAACTATAGTTTTAAAATAGTTATTTTTTGAATAAATGATGATTTTATTTAAAAATTAAATTAAAAATATTTTAAACCTTATTTCAAAAAATGGAATTTATTTTTTAATTCTACACTTATAATAATGGTTAGGGTGATTTTTTTGGATTTTTTTTGAAATACATATTTTTTTTGGAATAATAAAATATGGAAATTTACCGTATATATACATTATCTATTAAATTCACTATTCCTAGAATCAGGGATATTATATGCATACTTGGTTCTAAGTCACATGAACATATTACTATTTTTTCTCACAATAATCAATATTATTGGTTATCTGTGGAAAAATAAAAAAAATAATGCGTAAAATAATCGGAAAACCCTCCTCTCCTCCATTATAACCCCCCCCCCCTCACTCCCTATTCTCATCATTCCTCTAAGCATTGATGCTCATAAATGTTCTTCCAAAATACCCTTACCTAGTCACTCCCCTCGTCCAAGATCTCTTGGTCTTTCCAAAATACCAAAACCCCTTCCCTTAAGGAGGCTCTCAAAAATGTTATTTCAAGAGGCAAACCATCTTCCGTTTTTATTTAGTTTCATTTCAATATATATTCTTTTAAAATTATCTCTTAACCTCCTCTATCCAATTGATCATTATAAATATAGTATAATCTATATACTAGATTTATACCTTGTTAATTTGATAACCATTATCAATCTTCTTTCTCTATCTCTCTCTCTCTTATAAATGAAATCACCATCCGTGAGGTGTCAATTTACAACCTTTGGGGATAATAGAGTTTCATTATTCAATTTATCCTTCATTACGGGTCTTGAATCCATTTTTATAGTTGAAACAGACTATAATATATGTATTATAACCTAATTAATATTCATGATATCGTATATGTACATTTTATTAATTCATATGACAAACTAGTTTATAATAATAAAAATACTACGAAATAATCTAAGTGATTTTCATTAATATTTCATCCATTGATTCATCCCCGTACAATGTAAAAAATTCTATATATAACCATTAACACCTTTTTATTTTCATGAATAATATATAATTTAAATTCTGGAGAATTATATCCTTTCCACATGAACATCCATACTCATATAGAAATATATAGATCATGAAAACCAAGAAAACGAACACTCCATAACGACGGAAATCAATCTTATTACATATCAATAAAGAAATAATGAGCATAATAAAATTAAGATACAATAAATATATGTCTTATATGTTATTTATTATGTTATTAATAAGTCTAATTTCATATTCCATGACCATAACTTCAAGATCGGAACACATTCGGACTTAAGGTAATGGTTTCCCACTCGTACCTCCATTTTCATTCAGGGTACTTTTTTTATATACTTACATAAATTAAATTATTGTTCATTAATATTTAATCCTAAAAATTTCTGTATTAATGTTATATATATGTGTTCCAACCAGAATAAGACCTTCATCTATGGTGAGTTATATGTTTTAAAAGGATCATTCAGAAATTAATCCTGAAATACAAGCCATGCTCAAGGAAATTTCTCAAATGCATACCTATTTTAAAGGGAATTCTATAATATATTTTTAGAAACCATTTTCATTCTAAAATAACTCTTTTTATTATTAATATACTATCTTTCCTCATTTCTGGTTTTATACAATCACTTTTTCAAAAGAACTATTCTTTTTAAAATAAAACAGTAATTATCTCAATAATTAATCGATGATTTTATAAGAGTATCTTCATCTATTTGAACACTCTTGTTGATTCATAATTAATATTGAGATTAATATTTTATGATATCATATAGCATGTTTAATTTAATGGTTTATTATTAGTTTGAAGTTGGATGTGCTACCCTAAAATTGTTGACCAATTTACTCTGAATGGTTAGTGTTTTTTCCTAACGTTTCAGGAATGTTATTGACATTTCATATGTTAATTTCATGAGGAATATAAATTATTTTTATGTTTATCTATGTTCATATTAGGAATGAATTTGAATTATTATGTGATGTTTGGGTCTCATTATAGCCCCTAGATGCATCGGTAGGTCTCATGAGACAAATAGATATGGAAATGGCTAAGGCCTTTCCAATTTTTAGATATGGTTTTCGTTGAGGCCTTAATTATTTTTAGATGTCTTGGTCGAGGCCTTGACTGTATGTTTTTTAATGTCTGACATATGAATTTCTATCATTATGGATCTATAAATTCATTGTTCATGTGGTTATTAGACTATTATAATAAACATGATTACATTTTATTGTGGAAATATTTACTCAACTCATATTGTTGTTATAACGTGTTCAAGTTTATTATTTTTAAAGGCTTGTGTTCTCAATTATTATCCATGCTTAATGTTTATATTTATGATATCTCCTAATGTATTTTTTACCCTTACTATGTGTTTGAGATCACCACTTCATATGTTTCATTTTTTCCATGACAAGAATATGTATATTATGATTAACTTGTAGGGATAATCTCACAGTGGTGGATTTCCCCAACGGAACTTTTATGTTGTTTTTCATTTCAAGTTGTAATGTTGAAATTATGTATGTATATTGTTTCCAAATCAACTAAACTATTTGTCCCTTCAGGTTAAAACTTTCTTGTAATCATTCCGATGGATGGTAATAAGACATCAGGACTAGGAAATTGGGGTAGGGTCCTTATAAAGTGGTAGCCTGACATGACTTATAACCATCAAAAGATAGACCAGACTATAGCCATATTGGGATAAAATGGAGAGAAACGTACTATCCTCATCCTCTAAATTTTATGTGTGGATATGATTCTTCCATAAATCAGTAGAGAACTATGAGGCTCATGATGAATGTATTTCTGTTGGTTTTAGTTGTATCTATAAAACATTAGGAACTATGATATCAGTAGCACTATAATATCGGCCTTTATGAACTATTGTTCTATGTCTTTGACATTCTCATGCCTCCCTGGGTAGGCCAAATAAAGATTTCAGAGGTGGTGAAACTTCTACAAGATAATCTGGGGGCAATAGATTACTAGACCTCAGTGAGGGACTCTGGGATTTCATATTATAGAGTTTTAGGTGGCCAGAACACCATGGATTTATTTTCGTTGAAAAAACCCCCCATGATCCCTCTTTCTCAAAGTAAGGGTCATGTACTTGGTCATCCCAAGCCCCGATTATCTAAATCTATGATATGGGATATGAGTCACTACATGAGTCAAATATCCTATGCATGATGGATTGTCTCTCTAAGGGGGTTGCAACCTCATCGTCACATCCATTTAGTATGGGGTTTTTACTATTTCCTTATACATGAGGGCGGAAACATCTATTTGAGGCTCATTGAAATTATCACCATCTAAAGGCATCACACTGAAATTAGATATCGTTTTAACATCTTTTCAGGAGGTAGATAAGTGGGAAGCTAGTAGGGGTGGAGATTGCTACATTACAGGCCCCTATAAGGGAGAAAAAATTTTCTCTACTAGTATAAATATGAGAATGTATCTGGGGATCAAATGGACCTTGTATTCTGGGATTGAGAATCACATTTTTCCGAATTTTTCCACAAAACATTGGATTCTGGGGTGAAGGTTCATATATTTTTTCATACTTTACCTCATAATCTAAGTGGTCAATGAGGTCAGCAACGATGTGGTGCTTCCCAATGTTTTACCTATGATGGTGTGTATTCACCCTTCATTCCTAAGACAATTCTTCAGGTTAGGGTATATATTTAGCATAGAGTGGACCTATGAGCTACTTAGAGTTGGATGGGGGTGACATTTTCTTTTATGGGTACTAGTATCTCAAGGAGGACCTCAAAAACGATTGAAAATAGACAAAAGAGGACCTCCACTTGGGTTTCTAAAAGCACGAGCACAACCTAGGTGTTGGTTTTTGAAGGGGTGGGGAGGACCTCCACATATATTCTCCTCATCATTGGATAACCTGTAATGGCTACTGGGGGTTCCTGCCTGGCCTTCCTATGAGGAAGCTAAGTTATTGATCCCAATCAATAAAATATATATAAATATTCACCTATTTCAAGGATCAGATAGAAACCTATGATGGTTGTGGGGTAATTTAGAGTTATAGAATATTCCCATTTTGGTCACCATCTTGGGACTTCCAACGATGTTGGAATCGAGTTAACTACACTACGTATAGAAAATTGGGGATGAAATCAACATATTAAACATCCTAAGGGACATGCCTTTGTTTTTATTAATGAGGCCTAGTGTCGCCCTCTCTGGAATCTCCAAACTGGTAGTTTCTATCGGTGTGTCTCGAACATCCCCTTCCTCTTAGGATTAGGGGAGTGAGCCATTAGAGAACTATAATGAGAGACTCTCAAAGATGTTCTTCATCAGAAAGGGGAAATTTTTTCCCCTGCATAGCCCTCATGGGTGGTGGTGTTGATGAGGCACATATGCCTCCATGTCCATGTGTGTCATATACCTTGGGGAAATTACACCCTCTTACTCATATAGGAACACCATTGGATTGATAACCCTCCTGTAGATTATATTAGTGAATGAGATAGGATGTGCATTCCCAGGAGCCAAATATGAGGTTTATGTTGTGGAAGAAGTATATAATTGTCGGATCACAACATTAAGGTTTCTCCTACCTCGGTGTCTGTAAGTGTGATCTAGATCGCTTCTTGTGGTTTGAGCTTTATAAGGTATTTGGGTTCAACCATCATTAAAAGTACAATGAAATTGATTCATGAGGACACACATTTTTCGAATCATACAAAGTAGAGAAGAATCAACATTGAGGGTTTCATTGACTAAGGATGACCAACACTAATTTTCCCAATATTTATTTTATTCTCATGTTGGTTCTAAAAATTTCTTAGGGGGCCTAGTTCCATATATCTAGATCTAGTGACATAAAAATATACTCATTAAACAACTCCTACTAGTTCCCATGGTTGAGGTTAATAGATTCGTGTCGATATCACCATTTTTATTGGTGAATACTGATGCGAACATCTTCTTTGTCTAATCCCAAATTTGATGGTGTACAAAATTATTGGTCTCTATTTTTGAAGGATAAACGTTTCACATTAGGTTCACAATTACTATTTCCAACACATTCATATCCATGGCATAGCGGCGTCCCTTTCACCTTGTGGATGAGGCGTTGGTTTTTTATTTCTCCACATTCCCAATTTTAAATGGTAGGTGGACTTCATAATTTTCTTAAGTGATGTTTTTTTCATGATCAAAATAGGTTTATGGGATGTTTATTTCACATTCCATTGATTCTTTCGTAGATCTAGTTTCCTAGTCTAGGTCTCCCTCATAGATTAATTCATGTATGTAGAACCCATTCCTAGTGTTATCTAATGTGCATGCGAGTTAATTACATTGCTTCTGTCTAAGTAGGGTATCAAATTTTATTCATGATGGTACTACCCAAACCCCAGTAGTCTAGATCATGTGCCTCAATTTATTATATAGGAATAGATATTGGATTAAAATCCCAAGGAACTGATTAGTTTAGAAATCTAGGAAACCATATTACATACATAAACCTTAAATTACAATCTAAAATATAAAATACAACAAAATGAACCCTTTAAAAAACCATTATTCTTTTATATTATCCCTTCATATCAATCCTAATACACATCTTGGTACTCTAGTAAAACTAAAAAATAATAAATGGGTGATCTCAGATGCTTAGTAAGGATAAGCGTATAAGTGGAAGCAATGATAATTAACTATAAACATTAAGGAAATGTGAGCAGCTAAAATACAACCCATTTAAACATAATCCTGAGCATAATAAGGAAAAAATAAAGAAAAAAACATAACCTATTCATATAAGCTATAAAAAAATAACCATAGACATTATAATAGTTTAATAATCACATTGAATATCAATATCTAATCTCATAATGAGGTAATTCATAATGTCGGACATTAGAAACATACCTTCAAGGCTTCATCTAAGACATATATGTGAACACGTAAAACATCAGCAAATACCCAAAATTGATTGTCTCATGAGACCTACTAATACATTTATGGAATATAATGGGACCTACATGTCACTTACTATGTCCAATTCATTTCTCACATAAAAATAGTCAATCATAAACAACACACATTTGTTTTGGAATCTAACATATGAAATGTGCATACTTTAACCATAAAACAAAAATGGTAATAAAATAGATCAATCATAGTCAAACTAATTATAAATCCTTCAATAAAATATAGTATATAATATCATAAGATATCAACCCCAATGAAGCATAAAATATAACAAAAGCATGTTGACATATATGGAAATTGTCCAATAAAACCAATAAAATTTCTTGAGATAAATACAAATTTTTACTTTGAAGTCATTTATTTTAAAACCCCCACTATTATAAAAGAAAAAATTCATTAAAAATAATCTTGGTAAATTTTAAAGTAATATTCAAAACCATAAGGCAATGTGACCACAGAAAAATCCACTCACACCGCATAATTTAAAAAACATTCCTTCTATAAAAACTCATAAAGTACCTCGTTGGAAAACGAAAAAAAGATCCACTTATATAAATTTTATAAAAAATAAAATATGAAAAAAAATTACATAATACATTAATACGATAATTGTAAAAATATTTTCAAAAAAATTTATATTAATCATGGACATGGATGATGAATGTTCTTCGGTATGTACTTACATATAAAAAATCATGAATAATAATGAGATTGTGAAATAACCCTTAGCTTGCACATTATTTTAGTTTTACATGATTTTACCTCCTATATATTGTTTTGAAACATGTTATTAATTTATTGAAGAACCATATAAATTTTTTTGATATTATTTATTTTCCACTTATATTATCTTATCACCCGTTTTTTAATAATATTTCATTATTACACTAGTTTCAGTTGTTAACTACTTCATTTTGTTATGCGTGTTTTCTCATGTAAGTCTGTTTATTTTGTTTATGATATATTTAATTCATATAAATAATGATAATAATTACATTTATATTATATTTACTCATTATATACATCAGTATAATCATTATTGATTGGTTAACATGGAAAATCAATCACATCATGTCATGGAGATGCTAGAAAATATGTATGCATGAGCGACGATATAATTCCCTTAATAGTGAATGGTAAGGAATTATATTAATTATAAATAATCCATATCATAAAATATTTATTGTTTATATACATTATATTCATCATTATATCCATACAAATATATTTGTGATGAAAAATATGTTATACGACAACGTAGAGATGGTAGGTCGTACCTATGCACGCGTGGTGATTTTATTTCTTAGAGGATGGATTAAATATGGAATATGGTTTTCCCATATTTATAATAACATATAAAAATATGTATAATATTGTAATTGTTACATTATAATGGAAAAAACACATACATATGAAGTAGAAGAGAATGTAATCTTGAAGGAGTTAGTAAAGATGATTCCCTCTTCTTTATCAAATCTCTTGTGGATCTCCTCTTAGGGATACTAGTGTTGGTAATTTGAGAATACCAGAACCTCTTGGATGTGTATACAGAAGTTTATAAGATAAATAGTTAGGTTTTGTTCTAGATATAAGTCTCAAAATTATTAAATGTTATGAGGGAGGAGGTTCGTTTTTATAATTGAAGTGATTGGCTCTTTTGTAATTTCTAGAAATATTAATTTATAATATATTCTATCTCAATGTAAATACCAAAACAATTTGATGTGTTATAATCTAATGTGATATAAGTCTGTATTACAATAATGAAATATATTTTAGATATGTTGTTTTATTTTTTTAAACCGTATCATTTTAATTAACCCTTAGTTAACCTATTTTAATTTTCACTAAGGTAACAAAATTTTCAAAATTTAAATGTAGTAATTTTTACATATTTGATATCAATTAGAAAATAAATGAAATATTTATGAAAATTTCAAACAAAAAATAATTAATTTTTATTTTTAAATATTCTCTATTATTTTTAAATAATTTAATAAACTATTAATTTTATAAAATATCATTATTGTCAATATTGCCACTATTCAATATTTGTCTTTTTAAAAAAATCATAAAAATGATATCTTAGAACAAAAAATATTAAATCATCCATAACATGTCAAATTCATCTATTAGTTCTTTTATGAAAATAATTATGTAAAATTATATGAATTTTAATATTTTTAATATCATTTATTTGATATTTATATTATTTAAACAATTACTGCATCATCATTAATTAGCCTTTAATAAAATTATTTATCTCATAAGAATTGGAGATACATTTCCATGATAAACAAAAACATTTTGTCCTTAAAATTAAAATTTACAGTATAATTTATTCTGTATAACCCTATATTACAAATGATATATTTATTAAAACATGACCATGAAATCTTCAACTCTTGTTTAAATAAAATATAATATATGTCATACTCTCAAACAAGTGCCTTAAAAAGGGTTATAATCTGGGCATAAGGATGATTTTGGTTAAACCCCACTCATCTAATTACATTAGTACCATTGTTATGCTAATTTTATAATATTTATATTATAATTTTTTACCCTTAAATACTGGATTTACATTTTACTTTGTTAAATTTGTTTTACTAAAGTTACTATTAATAATGACAAAAATTTTTAATATTCTATTTAGAAAATTTTTAAAAACTAATTCCAAATAAGGAATCCATATTTCAAAAGCTAAAACATAGAATATTTTGTAATTAATTAAAAACTAATCCAATTTATGTGGAGAGAAAATGGGATATTAATGTTTAAAACTTGAAAAATATTGAAACAATTTTATATATAAATTCAATTTAAATTTTATTTAGATTATCTAAATTGGATTAAATGATAAAAAATATTCTATTTATACTTTAAAAATAATCAACAATATAGTTTAACACTATAAATTATTTGGATGAAAACTGTTTTTTTCAATTAATATTTTTTATTTTTCAATATTCATCAAAATATGAAACTTATGAGAAAAATAACAAAAATTAACCAAAATTAAATTCTGATATCACACTTTCAAATATGAATTATTTTTCACATAAAAAATAGAAAAGTTTAAAAAATTATATTTAAAATAGGTTCTCTATTTAAAGGAAGTAGAACTACCTTTACAAAAAATATAGGTTTTTCTCCATAAAAGTAGGTTTTTTGATAACTTATACCTATAAAATCAATTGAATTAGTATAAAAAAATATGGGAATGGATATGTATCAAATATTTTTATTATTAACAATAAATAATTTTAATTAATTTAATTTATAGTTAAAAAGTTCATTTGGAGTATAAGATAAAAATATTTCCTTTTCATTCAACTAGTTTTTATTTTATTTTATAATTTATTAGTAACAAATGAATTATTGTTATATTTTTTGTAAACCATATATTTGAATAAGTTATTTAATAATATTCATGACTTTTAATTTAACCACTATGTTATATCTTATTTTATTAAATAATAATATTTTAACAATACTAGGTTTTTCGGTAAAACTCGGTCTTGTACAAGATATCAAAGAATGTTGTTGTTGTGTGAAACTCAAGATAACATAGTGTAGTATGAATTAAAATCTATAAAATATAAAAAATTAATTGAAAAAGACTCATATTTTAAATTCTTAGGGTGTTACATTCTCCACACATTAATTAAATTATCTCCTCATAATTTAAAATTGTTCTCAGTAATCAAGAGTTTGAGATTTAAAAATACTATTGCTGAAGAAACCACATCATTAATAGGGTTAATAAAAAAAATTCATAATAATTTAGGAATGGGAAATGTGAATTCCATAAAAAAATCTTTCAAATAGGATAAAATTAGTGTGAATTATAGATATGTACATGGAGGACAAGGGTGAATATTTGTAGGGAGTTATTGATGTCATCAATCATAAACAACTGAATGATCAGTGTAAAATCAAGGGCCTCCAAGACATAAATATAACATGATTTAAAATACTGTTTTTTCAAAAAATATTAACATAGTATTTTTATCCTTTTCCTAGAGTTTAATAATTATTTCACTCTATAAGAATGAAAGGAATATATAACTACTTGATACGTTTCTATAAACACAATATTATTCTTTGTTGTCACTTGAACTATTTATACTTCATCTCACTGAACATGTTTCATCATAGGGTGACATAACACATTAACATATAAAACATTTTCCAAATATAAACTTGATACATTTCATAAATGGATACCTTTTATAAAACGATATTATCATCAATATTTCCGCAACATTAATCATACCTTGTTTTTCCCATTCCAAACATGTGAATACCATCATCATGTATTCTCTTGAAACATGGTAATTAAAATAAAACTTCAATAAAAACATTATTTTTTCCTTATTTTTTTAATATAACATATATTTTTATATATATTCCTTAAATCCATTTTTTTAAAATCCATCAATGAAGCTATAAGTAGCCTTTTCAACAAACCATTAATGAGTTCCAAGGTAGTCAGTACTATCCAATTTAAATTACCCAAATCAATCCATTTTAATTCAAAAATCATTATCTCAATATTTGGAACATATTAAGGGTTGTATTTCCTTTAACTATATATTTTCAAAAAATATTAACCTGATACTGAGTCACATTTCGTGGTACCATTCAACATAAAATCATACATCCTTAATGAAATAGTACTGTAGTTAATCCTTATACATTCTATATTTCTTATATCCACTACATCAATGATAAAATACTCAAATAACATAATAATTCAATATAAATCCTATCATACTAATCATTCATCATTAGTTGTATCAATAACAAAAGCTTGGCCTTGATATCTCGAAATTTTCTAATATTTATTCCTTTGACGTTTGGGTATTCATTTGGGTATTGACAAATCTACTTACAATGGAAACATTTCACCTTGAAATTTATTTTCTTTAACTTATAATAATGAAATGTGTTTCCTTTTTCTCCACACATATAAAAAATTTCATTCCCTTTATGAAAGTACAAGGGTATTTCTTTCTAAAATTATCACATGTGTGAAAATCCTTCTTCCCATTTTTCCTTTTATACGTCTCTTGCTCCACAGTTCTCTTCTTTGTTTTCTTTTCCTTAAAGTTATATGACTTAATTATTTTATTCTAATTTTTGATAGCATGTGAGACTATATCTTCAAAGGAAGATAATTTTTGGGAGACCAAATCCTTTTAGTGGAATTTCTTTAACCCATCAATGAAATGGTCAATCTTACTCCTTGGGTTATGTATGTAGTCTGAATCATGCCTTACTAACCTTTTAAAATTTTCTTCATATTTAGAATCATTCACATCCTCATTTTATCTTAGATTCCAGAATGTTTACTCCATATCCACTCTATTTTTGTGAGGGAATTATTTTTTCCACGAAAAGTTCCATATAATCCTTTCATTCCATATTGGCTATTTTTTACTCTTCCACTGTATTTTTAATCAATGGCTAGTATTTATCTGTATCCCCCAAGAGATGATAAAATTCCATGACAACCTTATCCCTTTTGTTACTTCCTAAAGAAATGATTATCTTCTCTAAGTAACTTATCTATTATTCAGCTAAAATGTATTTGTAGTATCATTTAATATTTGAGGTTGTGGTATTATAAAGTGGTCTAACATTGTTCCTCCACATTACGGATTAGGATGCTCCATACCGGTAAAGTTATTGTTTATAACCTGACTCAAATATCTTAGAATAGTTATTAGTTTTTCAAACCAGTTGTTGCTCTATCTCTAACAACATTATCTTGTGAAGGAGGTAAATCCCTATATGAATTACATGGGTTGATGTGGTTTCCATTCCCTCCACCGGTCACTATTCTATACAATTTCATACACTTGACTGGATCATGACATTATGAAACCAAATTTATAATATTATAAAAAAGATTCATATAACTACAATTCAAAATTTAGGTATGAATGATCTCTAAATAATAAGCATACTTTATTTGGATATATTTCTAAATTCTATAAAATGGTTTCTTTCTCTAATAATTATTTTTCTAATTCCAGTTTCCAAGGACACTGTTAAAATTTCTATAATAAAAAACTATTATAGCCCCAACCCCAGTAGCCCAGAGGTAGTGGCTCACTTTATTACTTTGGAATAGATACAATATTCTAATCCCAAATGAATGATTAGTTTAAAATTATTGGAAACCAGATTACATGCATGAATCTTACATTACAATCTAAAATATAAAATACAATATAATGACTCCAATAAGAACACCATTATTCTCTTATATATCTCTGCATATCAGTCATAATACTAATCTTCGAATCCTAGAAAAAATAAAACATAAGAAATAAGTGATATATGATTGTCACCAACTATAAGTGTGCAAAAAAATATATTTCAAATAAGCATAAACATTGAGTAAATCTAAATAGATTAAAAACAAGATGTTTAAACATAGTCGTAGTCATAATATGGAAATAGTAAACAATATCATATAAGATAATCACTATATATACCAAACATAACCATGGATATTCTACTATTAAAATAATTACATGTAATATCAATATCTAGTCTTGTACAAAGGGAATGCATAATTATAGACATCATAAACATACTATTATGGCATTGACCAAGACACTGTATGTAAATGGGTAAGACATTAGCCAATAACAAAAATAGTTTTTCTCATGAGATCTACCAATGAATTTATCGAATATAGCGATCCCCCCCATCACATACTAACTCCAATGCATTCATCATAATAAGGTGGTAAAACAAAAACAACATATACATTTTTATGGAAAAACTAGCATATGAAATGTGAATAATTTAACCATAAACCATGAATGGGGAGAATATAGCACATCCACAGTCAAATTGATCATTAACCCTTCAATAAAATTTTATATACTATATCATAATATATTAAACTCAATTAAGAAGAAAAAAGAGTATATTGACACTGATGAAAGCAGTCTAATAAAATCATTAAATTTTCTTGAGTGAAATGCCCCATTTTTTTACTTTGAAATCATTTATTTTTATACTTGTTCCATTATAAAATAGAAAAGTTTCATTGAAAATAAAGAAATATATAAATTACTCATTAAAATGTTATGGAATCATTATGGTAGAAAATATAATCATTTGGTATTTGTTAAAAAACATTGCTTTCCTTGAAAAAGTCGCTACGTACCTCATTTGTAAAATGAAAAAAAAAATATTCTATTATAACTATTTTATTAAATTCCAAACATGGGTAAGAATAACATTACACTTTCATAGTATTATAGTAAAAATATTTTGGAGAAAATTTATATGAAACATGGACATGGATGATAAATGTTCCCTAGTAGATAGTTATGTAAAAACAATCTCGAATAACAATGAGATTGCGAAATCAACTTTACATTGTACTTTCCTTCAGTTGGATGTTATTTAACCTTTTATATAATTTTTCAAACACGTTATTAATTTATAACATAACCATATCCATATTCATTATATCATATAAGATCATCCTATATTATCTTATCACCGATTTGTTAATAATATTTCGTTATTACCCATGTTTTGTGTGTTAACCACATCATTTCCCTATACATGTTTTTTCATGTAAGTCATGTTTATTATAAATAGGATATATTTATTTAAAATATAAAATGATACTAAGTTAATATATAATATATTTAATAATTATATATATCTTCATAATCATTAATGAATGGTTGAAATGGAAAAGGAATCATGTCGCGTCGTGGAGACGGTAGTCCGTACGTACGCACGAGCACCGATAACATTCCCTTAATGTTGCAGGGGTAAAGAATTGGATGGTGTATAAATAATAAAGAATAAATATCATTTCATAGTGATTATTTATATCCATTATATCCATCATTATACCGATCGAAATAAATTAGTGATTAAATACAAATTACACTGCGGTATGGAGATGCTAGGTCGTACGTATGCACGCTTGGTGGTTCCATTTTTCATAGGTGAGATTAAAAGTAAAATATGGTTGTACCATATTTATAATTAAACCTCATAATCTATATGATAGTGTATTTATTTATTTATAATGGTGACAAAATATAAATAGGAAGAAGAAAAAGAAATAATCTTGAAGGTGTCGGTAAAGGAAATTACTACTTCTTTAGCAAACCTCCGATGGATATCCTCATTGGGACACTAGGGTTTGTCTTCTAGGAATACCCACACCTCTAAGAAGTATATTGAAAAGTTTATAAGATAAATTTTTAGGTTTTGGTTGATAATAAAGGTTCAATTTCATGAAATGAGAAGATGGAGGAGGTTACTTTTTATAATTGAGGTGGGGAGTCTTTTAAATTCACTAAAAATATTAATTTATAACAAATTACATATGAATAAAAATACCAAAAAATGTCATGTTTTATAAGATAAGATAAGATAAGTATTTATTCACATAAACTTATATATTTTAGAAATGTTTTGGTAGTTTTTAAACCTTATCATTTTAATTAACCCTTATTTAACCTATTTTATCTTCGGTAACTAATTATTCAATATAAAATGGTTTTAATTTTTTCTTATATGAATTCAATTAGATTATAAATGTAAAATTTTTAAATTTTATCCCATATAATAATTTTTATTTATTTTTAAATATGCTTAATGGTTTTTTATAATTTAATGAAATATATATTTGATACAATATCATTTGTGTCAATTTTGACACTATTCATTATTTGTCATTTAAAAAAATAGCATAAAAATAATATATCTTCAAAAAACTCTATTAAATCATACATAACATGTCAATTTAGTCCATAAAATTATTTGATTACATTAATTATATAAATTAAATTTATATTAATATTTTTAATATTATTTATTTTATATTTCCATAAATTAAACAATTACTGCATCATCATAGTATTGGAATTTAAGGTAATTATTTTTTACTAAAAATTAGGGATAAATTATTATAATAAATAAAATCATTTTGAATTTTAAATTAAAAATTATAGTAAAATATATATTCTTTATAACCCTATATTAAAAATGGCATTGTTATCAAATTATGAGTATTACATCTTGAACACTACATTAAATAAAATATAATAAATGTTCAACTCTCACGAAAGTTCCCTAAAAGGGTTTTAATATCTACCCATGGATGATTTTTGTCAACACCAACTCATTCAATGAAATTAGGACAATATTTAGGTTAATTTTCTAATATTTATAATATTATTGTTTACCCTTAATTACATGATTTACCTTTTAACATGTTTATAAAATTTTACTAAAGTTACTATTCATAATGCCCAAGAATAAAAAAATGTATTTAAATAATTTGTAGTGGATGATTAAAAATATGGAATCTATTTTTAAAAATTCAAAATACATAAGTTTAAGTAATTAATTTAAAATTAATTCTGTTGATGGTGCAGTAAAATGGGTTATTAATGTTCTAAAAATGAAAAATAATGAGATATTTTTATCTCTATGTTCAATTTAAAATTGATTCCAATGACCAAAATTTAATTAACTGATAAAAAAATATTTTTAGACTTTAAAACCAAAAAAATAGAATTTAACACTTCAAACTTTTTCGATGAAAACAGTTTTTTAACTAAAATTAAGCATTTTCCATTATTCATCAAAACCCGAAACATATCATAAAAATACTAAAAATTCAACTCATGTAAATTTCTATATGATAATATCTAAAAACAAATTACATATAAAAATTATGACATTTTAAAAAATTTATATTTAAAATAGCTTCTCCATAAAATGGTGTTAAAACTACCTTTAAAAAACTATAGTTTTTCAGGTATAAAATTGGGATTGTTCATATCATATTCCTTAAAATCTATTGAATGAATTTATAAAATATATTTGATTGAATATATAAAATATATATTTCATTAATATCCTTCCTAATTTTAATTAATTTACTTTATTACAAAATGGTGACTTTGAGAGCATAAAATAAAAATACATCATTTACATTCATTTGGTTTATATTTTTGTTTCTAAGTAATTTGTAAACAATTATTTAATATTATATTTTTTATACCATATATTTTAATAAGTTAGTTAATACTATTCATAAATACTATTTTAATGGCTAGGTAATTATTTATTTTATTAAATAGTAATATTTTAATAATACTGTGTTGTTCTATGAAACTCAGTCTTGTACAAGCTATCAAATAATATTTCTCTTATGTGTAATTCACAATAACATAGTGTTGCATGAATTTTAATATATATAATTTGTTATATTAATTTAAGAATAAAAATTTTGTAATTTCATTGGGTGTTAGATAGAGAGTATTCAGATTGAGAATATCTTGCCATGTATAGACATTAGGTATATTGGGAAACTATAAAATTTTCATTTTTGAGGGAATCACATATAATAAATTAAAGGAATGGATCCTGAGAATTCTCATGTCAATCATGAGGTGATTGAATCTAGGGGGAGTGAGTCTTCTGATGATTTTTACGTCAAGAATCCTCAATTTATGCAAGGGTAATTATTATGGATCCGGGTGTGAGGTTAACATCTTACTGAAATGAGAACATGGTTAATTTCTTGTGGGGATAGAATCAAAACAAGTTTAACATCATTTATGGATGGGATTAGTGCATGTTTAATATATTTATGGTCGTAGATGGGGTTTTGTGTCCCTAAGAGGGAATATTTCACAATGCAATGTTATATCATAATTCCTAAATAAGGAGGATTATAGAGGCATGTCCCTATGAGGAAATATTTCACACATCGATGGTTGACCAGGATTCCCTATTCAGGATGATCAAGGAGGTTTTTCCCTAGGAGGGAAGATTTCACTCCTAGGTAATGGTTGATCAGGGTACCTTATTGAGTCAAATAATGGAGGTGTGTCCCTAAGTGGTATGATTTGACACCTAGGTGATGGTTTATCAGGATGACCTATTGAGGGGAATCATGGATGTCTATCCCTTTGAGGGATGATTTCACACCAAGGTGATAGTCAATCAAGATTCCATATTGAGGTGAATCGAGGAGGCATTCCCCTAGGAGGGAAGACTTCAATCATGGATGGATGATCAGGATGCACTATTGAAGAGGATCAAGGAGGAGGGTCCTTAAGTTGGAGATTTCACACAAGGAGTGTTTATCAGGATTCCCTATTTAGGTAGATTTTGGAGGTCTCTTCCTATGACATAATATTTTACACATGTATGGTTGATTAGGATGCCCTATTGAGGAGGATCATGGATGTGTGACCCTATAAGTGAATTTTTCCAACCTAGATAGTTGATTAGGATACCTAATTGAGGGAGATCGGGTAGGGTTCTCCTTAGGGGGATGATCTCACTCCTTGATGGTTGAGAAAGATACCCTTTTGAGTTAGATCAAGGAGTTGTGTCCCTAGGAGGGATTATTTTACACCTAGGTAATGGTCAGCCAAGAGGCTCTATTGTGGTGGATCATGGAGGTGTGTCCCTACAAGGGAATAGTTCATACTATTACGGTTGACTTGGATGCCCTATTGAGGTTGATCAAGTTGGTATGTCCCTAGGATCGAGGATTTAAAAACTGGGTGATGTTTGACCTAGATAACCAATTAAGGAGGATCCTAGCGGTGTGTCCTTGGATGGAAGCTTTCACACCTTGGTTCAATTGTTGTTGAGATTGAACCTCTTGGATGTTTCCAAAATAACTTGTTTAAGAGATAGGGATCAAAACCCATGTATTTCGATGTCAAAGTTCACGATTGTGGGAATGACTGATCCGTGAAGCTTATTGTATTGTGGTAAGGATTCCCATGTCATGGAAGGATCATCGATGATGGGTGGTGTGAGGATTATTCATCGAAACTCTTCTCTATAGGAGGATCACACTAGAACATTTGGCGTCGGGATTACTCATGGAAACTAAGATGGCATAAATTCATCCCATTATTCGAAAATGAGTTGTTGTACCATGTGATTTATACATGGGGCATCCTATTATTATTCCCACGGTAGGAGGTGTGGGGTCATCCCATGCCTATCGTTTAAGGGGAATATTGTTTTTATCACATGTAGTAAATATACAACATTAAATCTTATGTGGAGTACATTTTCATGTAGTTTAATATCGTATGACTAGAATGTTGAGCTAAGAAGCTTTATGTCATTAATCTCATACGTGGATGAGGTCACTCCTCGAGGGGTACGACATCATGATGATAATAGGATCCAGCCTAAAGACCTCCTACTAGGATGGGTGTGTAGTTTCCCTAAAATATGTTACCTCTATGGATTATGTGACCACCTCTTAGACACCTCTGGGTGGGACATGGTGTTTACACTGCAGTGGATCACTAGCCATTAGGAAGCCTAAATTTAGTGTTCCTATTATTAGAATCAATATTCATTATGGTACCCATGATTAGAAGAAATATTTAGGATGAAGGTCCAAGAAATGCATATAGTGAATAAGGAAAAATATTAGTGTATGGAACCAGTCACACCGAGACTCAGGGTGTGGTTGAACCAGCCCAAATTTGGTATGGGGGCTTAGGGACTCAACCCTAGTGAAAGGGTATCTTACAAAATGAGGTACCATAGAGAGGTTCATAGGATTTGTTTCATGAAGTTGGGGGCATTTTTATGCTATGTGTAATGAAACCTAGGGCCCTTATGGAGGTCAGGGGTCTAGTGAAAGAGTAGGCTTTACAAAATAGAGTGACCCTGCCCCATTGAAAAATCCTAGTTCCCATGGGGAGGTAATAACAAAGGATGTGTGCCTCGTGAATGGTAGGTTCCTAGAGAGGCCCCAAAAAACACATTCGGATTTATTCTTCTTTTATAGGAATGAGACTTCCTGAAAATAATCTCCACTTGGGGTGGAGGTTCGCATAAACCCATGGGATGTGGTTTCGCGAAGGATGGAAACCTTGTGGGATCTATTTCCCCTTCCATTCAAAGATATCAAGAGTATCAAAAAATCAGAGTGTTTTTTGGATGTCAAATTGGAACATGTACTCTTAAATTTTTTTTATAAGTATGTATTTATTGGGATGTGGGTTTTGATAATAAAGGATCATTTCATGAAGATTTATGAGATTCATGAGTGGATGGGGTTTTGTGATCCAGAATGAATTTTTGAGGAGGTTACCATCGACCCTCCACACGATTATAAAGGGGGGATCTATGAATTAGAATTGAATCCTCAGGGTGGTTAATGTTAATCCTCAATGAATATGCGTCCTTTCCAAGTTTCAATCAATCAAAAATTTGGGATCTTCTTGAATTCTTCCCCTTGAGTGGATTTTTTGTCGTTTCGGCCTGGATTCTCTCTAAAGAAGTCATTCCTTCCTCAACCTATCTTATAAAATGTGTATTTAGAAATCAATAATCACTTAATTAATAACCTTAATAATATCCATTTTCATTATTAACCTTCATAAATAGTTATTATTTTTATGAATTTATTAGATTTTCCACATTGATGTTTATAGTTTTTTTGTTTGTACTAGTTCCATAATAGTTGTGTTAGTATTAATTTTTTTTCTAAAATATATTATTACAAGGTAATTAATGTTAATATTTTATATGATTCATAATAATGTATGTTTTTTCAAATTACCCGCCATTTTGTTTCATAAATTATCCTTGAAGATGAAGTTGATAATAATAATGTTTTGGTGATTCTTGATGAATGAAGCGTGTTTATTTTTTTGGTGGATATGATATGGATATATTATCTCTAAAACAAGAATCAAATTAGTAATTACAAATTTATATCATATTATAAAACTAAAAAGGTTTTCACTGTCATCCACAATAGAAATGCGTAGTCCTTTTTAATAAGGTTGTTAAAATCACCCAAACATTAACATTCCCTAATTTAATGACTGATTTTGTGGGGGTTTTTTATAGTACCATTATACTAAAAACATAATGATCATACTTAGTGTATATTAATGTGATATATATTCTAATTTTAAGGACATATAAGTATAATTAATAGGTTTTAAAATATTACATTGTATAGAAAAAATATTATCTTCACAAAACACTTATATTATATGACTAAAGTAACAATGATTGTTCATTGATAAAAAAAATAAAAGGTTTTATAATTTTCAATACTTACACCTTACTGATGTCATAAAAATAATATTTATCCTATAATATAATCTATATATACAATAGTTTAATTATTTTATTGAAAAAAATTCATGTTACGTCATGGGGTTGTTGTCCACAGAACACACAAACACGAGTTTTGTTTCTTATAACGTATTTAGTATATTAATATGGATTTATTATATAAAAAAAGAAACAATAAATTAAATAAATGATAATAATATCATTATACTACAATTTTTAAAATTAACATCAATGAATATAATGAAAAAAACATATAGTTAATTATACTCACATTGGGGACAAACATTTTCTTATAAGTCTCCTTAAATGTGAATATATTATGACAATTATGTGTGACTAGGGGATTATTTCAATCATAGAGGGTTTTATGGAGAGCTAAATGGAATATTTTCAAGGATGAATTTCATTGATAGGTGGGTGAAGAAGTGATGAGGATTTCACTCTTTTTGAAGTTAAGGTATGGATAGTTTTGGAAGTAACCCTTATATTTTCCTTAATTTAATGATACCCTTAAAGTATTGATGGAAAAAACGAGAAATTTGTAGTCGATACATGTGTTTTACATGAAAAATATCATCCATTCAATTCAAGGATCGTTTTTTAATTATTTTTTAGAAATTTACACTAGGTTAAACTAAATATAACTGTTTTAATTTTACATATATAAATAAATTTATTGCTTAGTAATCAATTTTAATGAAAAATGATAAGATTTAACTTTATAAATAATTTGATAATTAAAATTTAAAAATTCAATATAATATTTTAAAATAATATTTCTAAATATGTGAGAAGTTAAATTTTAAATAAATACAAATAATCACAAAAAATAGTAGTCAATGAAGTTGCGTTCTTAATATTTAAATTTATATAGAAAATAAAATAATCTTGGATAATAATATTAATGAAATAAATTTTCTAATTATAACAAAATTGGTTGTAGGAGTATTTAAAATAAATAAAAAACTGAATACCTAGTTAAAACACATGAATTAAATAAGAAACACAACTAGTTTTTTATTAGTGTAAAATTTTTTATTTATTTAAGAACATTGGGCGTAAGATTTATAAATTTAATGAATATTATAAAATTCATATTTTTATTCCTTAACCTGATATTTTATATAATAAAATGTTTTCAAAAATTCAAATTCTTTATTATGTAATGGTAATTTAGTAAAAATTACATGATTTTGGAACATCGTATTTTTTGACAAAAAATAGTCCTTTTCAAATGAAATACCAAAGATTCATACTAAGATAATTTTGATAGTATGACTTAAAAATAAAGATAGTGTTTTAAATTTAAAATTATTTTATTAATATATTATTGAATTTAATCAATAAAGGATCTTTAAAGGGTGCATTCTGTGATATTTCGGGATATCATGTTTACCTACTATAATAGAGTCTCTCATGTTACACAAATACCACCAGATATGCCACCCACAGATTCCATGAACAATCTATATTCTTGCAACATTATCCACTCACATTATTCCTATGAATCCATCAACAAGCCTCACTATAGAAGATTGATATCTATGGTTGATCTTTCTCATGAACTTCAGTTTTGGGTAGATAAGGTGTGTTTTCTAACTTGGTTCTTGGGTTGCGACAAATTATTTTATTAAACATTAAAATATTTACATTGATATATATATATATATATATATATATTTACATATAAAAAAGTTGATTAAAATGTATTCTTCTCAAAAAAAATTTAACAATAAATTCAGTTTCTGAAAAAATAATTCTTTAAAACTATTTTATTAGTCATGCATGATTTCAGTATTCCATTTGTGAAAAAATAACCAAATCATTAGATATATTGTAGAAGAATACCAATACTGATCTAATGGTACAAATAATGGTGTAACGCCTCAGTTTTTATGATTCATTATTATTTTTATTTATGTCAATAACTAAAAAAACATTTTTATACTCTTAAAAGGATTGAAACATGATTAGTACATGTACTCTACAAGATACGACCCCAACTAGTGTCACATTATTCAAAAGTGTGGCATTATAATATTATCACATAAAACTAAATAATATGCACAATAAAATATTAGTCACCATGGATAAAGTATATCGATTAAAAGTTCATAATTCAATAGGTTAAGATCAAGTTATTATAATAAAATTAGAACTAAAAGAAAATATCCTAAATTATCTTTATCTTTAAGGATCACCAATATCAAAATAAAAATTATAATAAAGAATATCTCCATTAAAGGATAATACATTATGAAAATATATAACATTATATAAGATCTATGTCTTGTGAATTGTTAGTGGATTTAATGAATGATTAAGTAATTATCGATATATAGAAAGTAAATCTGGTAGATGTAGATATAATTGTTTTAAATATAATAATTAGTTATATATCTCATTGTTATACTAAATTCGTGTATTATTATGTATTTAATTTAAAATAAGATAACTCACAATGAAATAAAAATATTATATTAAATAATTATTCATATAAATATATGACTTTTATAAAAATAAAATTAGTATTATTTTTAAAGTATGGTATTATATATGTATATAATGAAAATAAATATATTAATATCATGGGAGTAGTAAAAATAAATTTTAGAACATAAATAATTAATTTTAATGGTATATGTTTACGAATATTTAGTATAAATTTAATATTTGTTTTTACAAAATAACTATTTTATAAGTGTTGGATATTTTAACATAATAAGTTAAATTAAACTTTAGTAAATTATTATTTTAAATTAACAAATATATTAACAACTTTAAAATTATAAATTTTTATGAAATTTTATTAATAATATTTAATGTAAAACACATCATATTTCAATTTATGCAGTTTTTGTTTGTATTTTTTATTTAATTTTAAATGGTAATTTATAAATTTTAGAATAATAATTATATATATATATATCTGCATTTTTATTCTTACAACATCAAATTAATCCCAGATAAAATTTTAATTTTTTCCAAAAAATTGATACTTTTTTTTGAATAGTGCAATATTCTAGTTTTGTGACTTCAATGACATTATTAGTATGTAAGTATGAATTTTAAAATAATGATTCTTTTTTCAGTGTCTAAATATTTTTATTATAAGTGGAATTTAATTTTTTAAAAAAATTAATTAATTAACCCATATTTTACACTTTAGATATTATATTTTATTTCTCAAAAAAATGGTTTTAATACATTATTGATTAAATAAATTTAAATTTCTTTTAATCAAAATTTAAAATTGAATAAAAAATATTGGATTTAAAATATGGAATAATTGTGTTAAAATTATATAATAATGACCGTTATATTTTTTGGAAAAAATGATAAATTACATTGGTAATAACTAGTTAATATGATAAAAACAAAAATGGTACAAATGAGTAACCAAAGAGGTAAAGAGAAAAACATTCTAAAAAAATATTTAATTGATTGATTTATTTATTTTATTGAAATTATATCTTCTAAAATATATTATTTAGAAATTTTAGAGACATTTTCCTTGAGAGTGACTTTTTATTAATGAATGTTTTTTGGTATTTATGAAAATACGACTCCTTTTCACATATAAATGGTCCTCTACACTCCTCAATTATCCTCAAAATAAAATCCCATATTTAGGCCTTAAATCTACCCAAATGTATCCTTGAAACTCTTTTAAACCTTAATTATTGTATGGTATCCCCAAAATATCAATCATTAGAGGTTTAATAGTTTTTCAAAAGAAGATAACCCAAGTAGTGAGGTATTGATTTCTATCCATTTCAACATCTTTTCTTTTTTCATTATGTGAATCTCTTAATTAAAAATATTCTATTGAAAATATAAATATGATATCGAAATTATCTTTATCATACTGGTATGTTATAATAGTTATCTTAAAATCTTATTCAACCATTCAATTATTCTATAATAAAATAGAAAACGAAATCTCTGTGTTTGTGGACTACTACGACCTAAGACATCGTGTTTCATTTTACTTAACCCCTTAAAAAGATGGTATTGTGTTTGAATTTAATAAATATTTATTAAATTTATAACATATATTTATTCTTAAATTAAGAAATATATTTTACATTTATTATGTTCTATTGAAAACAAAATCATCAACGATGTGTACATGTGGACTTCTGCCTCCATGCGATAATTGATTTCCATGTTTCATTTCATCCCCAAAATAAATAGATGATCATTCAAATGAGATTAGTGGATAAATAATATGTTTATAATATCATTATTTTTTAAGACCAATTATAGAACCCTTTAAATATGTGATCAACAAACTATTATCATTAATTTAATAGTTCAAAATGAGCATACATGGAGGAAAATATTTAATTAAAATTATGTAATATATTCATATCCTTTTATTATTATTCTAAAAAATATATTATTTTCATATATAACACTAATAAAAATTATATAATATTATTATGCTATTAGTGTAATTATATTTCCTATAAATAACCTTATAATCAACCATTATGCATGGTGTGTTCATGCTTTAGTATGTTTGACAACCTACTTGAAAGATGCTTTGAAATTATATAAATGATGATTATGAATTCATAATTGAAATTATAATACGGTGAAATATGTATATAATTAATTTTATAACTATTTATTTAAAATATACATCAATATTTGACAAGTTATTTTTGATAACACACATCATAGGATTAAAATCAACAAAAATTATTTGTGGTTGGTTACATATTGAAGGATAAATAGTAATGTAATTATGAAAGGAAATTTTAACATCACGGGAAATTATATTTAATTAATTATATTAACATTAATGAACATGAACTATTTAACATTGGGAAACAAATAAATAACAACACAACTATTTTAAATTATTTCAAAATTTACAAGAATACATAAACTCGACCTGGAAAATATATAATAATATAATAATTTAAATATTGATAATAATTATAAATTAAGTATATAAAAGGCTCTTTATTTGAATATGTTTTTAAAATAGGTTATTATGATATTTATTTTTTTATATTAGATCATATAGTCTATTTGAGTAAGAAAAAAACCAATGGATTATTTATCTCAAATTTAATTTGATGGAGCTCATTTCTTAACATGAACCATGATACCTTTACTATTATTCAATTACTATCTAATAAATAAATTTTTTAATATTCATGTAGAATTAATTTCTATATCATTTAATTTTCTTAAATGTTTATTGACTAAAAATATATCCAACTAGATAGAATTTCTATCAAATTGTTTCTAAGGCCATAAGGGTTTCATTGCCAATCTTATTTTCAAATAAGGATTTGTTTAGGAATATAATCCATCTAGATAGTTTTAATTATTTATTAATCCTATCACAATTTAATTTTAATTTTCATTAGATTTGTTATTCCCTCTACATTTCATTTCCCCATGAACCATATTTTACAAGAAGTTTTTTACGTACGTGAGACTGACCCCATTTCTTGTTTTTTATCAGTAATCTCACTGTTTAAATTTATTAAATCATTATGTGGTTTTAAAATGACCTTTTATATACCTAAATAAATTATTGAGGTCATTTTATACTACATGACTTTGTTTGAAAATTATTATAGATGTTTTAATGTTTTTATTATTGTTCATTTTTATCAAAATTTGAAAAGATTCTCTACTTAAAATTTATAGGTGAATATGTCATTCTACCATATTTTTTATTTTATCTATTTATATCCCCTAACAATCTCACACTTACTATAGAAATTAAATTTCTCATAATTATATAAAATATTTATTTTCATATTACTTTAAAGAAAAAATAATATTTCTTATTTGCAAAGTGGTTTTTCTAAAACGTCAATGAATGTATTTGTAATCTATGTCAATGTTATTAGAAATTTATTATACCTGATAAAATATTTTTTTTCAAATTATACCCTGAACTCTATTTATTAGGATGAATTATATAATTTATTTGTCTTTTGGATAAATGTTCCATTAGTTCAATTTTATTTCATCATCTTTTTGAATGTATAATGGTAATTTTCTTCTCAAACATTTCCTCTATGAATACATTATTTTCAATTTATTTAATTTACGGGTGTTCACATAGATCCCATATATCAATTGATTTGGATAAATTATTGATTTTACCTTATAACCATAATATATAATCTTTAAATATAATATGATTTATTATCATTAAAAAGAACCTTTATGCCCTTATATACCCATTAATTTTCCATGGGTTTATTATGTTATGATTATTGATTGAAATATTAATGATTTAATTATGTGGACCCATATGAAACATGGTTCCTTCATATCGGTTCATTATAATGTTTATAATGAATCCCATTTTCATTCCCTAGGTTATTTGTGTTATTAAATTGATATTTTGTTATTTGTAATGTTTTATGATAAAAATATTATTTCCATGGGTTATTTTTTATAAGAATAGTGATTGACTTAGAGTGTCCCACAAAATAATGGATGATATTATGTGGGGTCTTATATCGCCCTGAATTAATTCTTTTAATGTCTATATATCTTTAGATAATATATCCACGAGTACATTTTAGTTCCTCATAATAATGATAACTAATGGTGTGGATCATGATAGTAATTTTTCCTATAAATATATATTCTAAAATGTTGAAATATTATTCATAGTTTTATGATTATTCATATGAGTGTGTTAATATAACATGCCTCAATTTTATTAAAACATGTTTTTTTAGTTTTTTGTACTCATGTATTATGTTATTCCATTAATTATTCCATGATTTATAATATCTTATTTTTTGGGAATGAATTTTCATATATATCCTGATTATAAAATTGTTATCATCTTATTCAAACTTATTAAATTTAATTGTTATTGATTTTTTACCTTTATTGTTCATCTCATCTCACCCCATTATTATGTTTTCATTTACATATGATAAAAATATGAGTATAACATGTAATAAGTATATGAGGGGGTCTAGTATGGTGTATTTATAAAGTAATGTTCACAGGGGACACATTATAATTTACTTAAGTAACTACTCATCAAATACTCTAAACCCTTAATTATTGGAATTTTGTGATTATTTAATACATGAAATGATTAACTTATGAAAATGATATCCAATAAATTCATTTATATCATAGGTTATAATAGTATATATCAGACCATGGTTTAGTTACTTATTTATTAATTTAGTTTTTATTTGGATTTTGATGAGAAAACATTATTGAAAACCTAATGGATAATTCTATATATAGGATAAAATCGTTAAATATTTATAATGTTTTGATTATTTGGTTTTCCTAGAAATATATCATTGTATGGATACTAGAAAATGGATTTATTATCTCTAATAGTTTCACATAGGTGTATTATTCCTAAAGAGAGTTTTTTAGGTAATAACTCAACCATATATCGGTGCCTGACAAAGAGGCCTAAATTTACACATGGATATACCATGTTAGGGGATATGATTTATTTGATCAAATTCTCTTTATGAACCAGTATGAAGGATTGATTTCGTAGTTAAATTGAGGGTTTAGGATGGGAAGTTAAATATAACTCAACATAATGAAACATATGTTAATATTGTGAACAATATAAGTTGACATAATGTAATAATAGGTAAACATGATAATATAAAGGAATAATTAATTTTAATATTTTATATTCATTTTATGGTTATTAAAATTACCCTATATTTTTAATGGTTTTTAATCTCTTTTCCAACATTTTGGTTTAAACAGTGGATGGAAAAAAAAGAAACTGTGGGTGTAAGTGAAAATTTAGAGATTTCCTTAATGAATAACCCATCATAATTGAAGTTCTAATGAAAAGAATTTTGGTTATCAAAAACAATATATAAATAAATAAAATTAACCTTGTGAACATAATTGATATTCCAAACACAATAATTAAAATATGTATGATGTTTAATAAAAATTCGTGTGTTAAAGTTGATGATGTAAAATATGTTCAATTTTCTATATTTCAAAAATGGAGAGCAAATCCCAAACAGGATTGCCTCACGGGGACTAAAAGATGATATAATAAATAGAGAGGTGGTCATCAAGCATAAAAAATACATAGGAAAATAAAGAGTTGGTTAATATGATTGACTTAGATAGAGTTCATCCAAAATATACATTATAAATCAAATTTTTTATGTGTGTAAAACATGGGAATTATGAAACTGCATTACCTAATTTAAGGATTAACCATGATGAAAGGCATCACAAAACTATACGACCTAGAGGATAACTTAATGCTTATAAAAGCATTACTCCTAATGTGAATATTTATTTTTAAGGTACACATACCATCTAATCTATAGTTGTGAATATCTTCTTGTAAATTGATAGAAATATCTCCAGTATATCGAAGAATTTTTTTGTATCTATTAAATCACCACACAAATGATTCTATATTCAGTTGAATGTTACAGTGGTATGATATTTGTATTCTATGTTCATGTTTATAGGAATGTTCATTGTTTAAATCTTAGTATCATTATTTTAGATAAAAATAACATTATTTTAGGGATGGATTGGTCTCTTAATATTAAAGGATAAATTATATCGAGTAAATAAAACAAATTTAATATTAAACTATGATATTTTTTGAGTGGATAATAATAAAATCCCTTTAGTTAAAATTTTTATTATGTGGGTATCTATACAAAATAGATATAGACTTTGCAAAAATAGTTTTTGAGAAACTCAATATTATGGATAATTATATTCTCAGAAAATATATATATGTTTACCAATATTTCAAGGTTGATAACTCTCTGGGAATTATATCTTGAGTCATCTCTATAATTTATTTTTCTCCAAGATATTTTTTTTGTATATTAAAATTAAAATTGTATACCTGAAATGTATTTAAGGGGGTAAATGGTAATTCCCTAGGTTTTAGGAACCATTATTATTATTTTTGTAACATATTTACCCTCACCCATTGTCTTGGGAGGAGAAAAAGGTGCAATAACAATAGGTGACATCCCCAAGATACGAGAGGAAAATAATAAATGCAAATGGGTGAATGGAAAGTTGTGTGACTATTTTCCCAGAATCAATAAATTAACTTATAATAAAAATTAAAAATATCCCATATAATTTTTATGATACATGATTAACAGAAAAAATTCATTGGAACCCATTTGAACAAAACATCAGAGTAACAATGACATGTAATAAAAAATTCCTCTAGGAAACCAAATGACATAAAATTGTGTAAAACAAATATGGAATAACTCTAATTAGACCAATTATGATATTAAATTTCTTAAAACTAGTTAATAATGATGCATCGTGATGCACCACTAGGGAAATGTGACACATGTAGAATACTTATATCTTAAAATATGACATCTGTAAACACACCAAAGCTCCAAAAAAATGTGAGTGTAAACACAATAGAAATTATCAAAAGAGTTCCAACACATAAAACTAAAAAAATTAATTTTTAACACTTTTATGAAGTGTAATTTTATTATTAAAATGTAGAAACAATTAAACATAGTGTGAGTCTCAAAATATTTTTCCAAGAAAAATACAATTTCAAAGAAATAATGGAACTTAGTCTGTTAGCCATTCAATTCCTTAATCATAGAATAACCACCAATGAATTTCACACCCCCACCCCACACACCCACATTAATTAAACCATACACCTGCCTATACTCATGATTGGGGAACTATACACTCACAATGTCATCGATTAATAAACCTCTAGATGGTGGTTCTTCCAACCATGATCCATTCAATGTTTATTATTGATAGTAGAACTTCTAACCATTATCCATCTGATGTTATTTAATCTGATAGATTTATTTTTTCCATGAACCATCCCAAATACACATACACACACAACTATATATGAAAAAAAATCTTATATCAAATTATTCCAATAATGAATTCAAATTTTAAAACCTGTTTTTTTTTTCAATCATTTTTTTAAAAACATTGTGAGAATCATTCCAAAGTCAAGGTATTTGATACTAAAACCTAAGTAAATTTTTCATAAATAATAGTGGGAAATGAATTTAAACACGATCAGTTCATGTTATAAAAATTTTATAATGGGAGAGAATCCACATACCACTCAACGGATAATGATGATGACGATGAACAATTCAAGGAACATTATGATATTTCTTTTATTTTTCTTCCCATTAATATATCCAATAAGATCTCATCAAGATCCCCAATATAGGAAATAGTTATTTTAATATAAAATCATATCTGATGCTATAATTGTGAGAAGATAAGAGAATATAGATATAAATAGAGGAAAAAGGAATTACTAAAAAAATGGATCTCCAACACATATAGATTCCCCAAGAGGATCCTTTGAATAAAAGGGAATTTCAAAGGGAGCCTAGGGTGGAAGAGGAGTTACAGAACCATGATGAATATAGAAACAATGGTGTTACTAAATCATAAATATAAGATAATTTATAGTTTTGGGATAATTTACTATACATCACATTGTGTGGTCACATGGTTTAAAAACTCATGCGCTAACTATGCACATGTTACTAGGTCACAAAATAGAGTGCATCTTGGTCATGCCACATGGTTTGGAAGTTGTTCACTGAACATGAGTTTTTTCCCCAAGGAAAATTCATCACATGGTTTAATAATATATAAACCAACTATAAATTTCCCAAAATATTAATTTATAGGGTTCAAGTGGGTACATATATAGTTTAACCATATTTCTCACCAATTGTGTGCCTTCCCAGTGACTCTTGACATCATCTTGCACGATTTCTTGAAGATAGTGCATTGTTTATAATAACTGTGACCAATCTTTTCACCTCATAAAATACATTAAAAACTCTTAAAAAACTCTAGAAACTTATTAAACATAATCTAATAATTATAAAACATGAAAATACTCATGGAAAGGTAAAAAACATAGATTTTGGGATGTTTCATTTTCCCCTCCATTGGTTTATAGATCCACATAAATTGGTACACCAAAATTTATTTGGAATAGATTTGGAAACTATTGTTGCATCTCATTCCCACTTTCCCAAATATAACCATTATTCCATGAAAACCATGATAAAATGATGCATTTCATAGTCAATAGAATCTATTTGATTCCCAAATTTTGTAATGGTACATGAATAAATTTAGAATACATATAAAGATCAACATAGCCACATTGAATCAAAATGTCATGATAAGGATAGTAATTATTTAATTGATAAACATGGAACATATTATATATAGAATTGGACCTTGGTGGTAAAGCGAGAAGATATTCAATATCAAAAACTAATAAAATAATATTAAAAGGGACAATATACCAAGGTAAAAAATTATCCTTCGTTCCAAAAGACTATTCCCAATCCTTGGAAATATTTTCTTGAAAACATGATCACGCACCTCAAATAATAACACTCGAAGACAATGACCTTCATATGATTTAAGATGACTCTGAAACATCTCCGTCATCTTATTTATCATCATAATATTCTTTGTTTTCTCTTTCACAAGACTAGGACTAATAAGTGAATATCGTATATCCCCATCCAACAAACTCGAGAATGAAATGGGTGTCCATCCAATGCTTCGATATGATCCATATATATCGATCCATGATAAGTGTTTTTGTATACGAACACCACTAAATGTATTTTCACCTCCCTTGATCCTCCAAAATCCATTACACATGTTAAAATCATGAAATTAAATTATTTTATTGTCTATTCATATTGTATTACCATTTGATGATGATAAGATATTATCATGGAAAACTTGGGGATTACTATAAGTATTTCCAAAAAATATAGGTAAATATAGGGTTTCGAAAAAACAAAAATGAAACTGGTATGTTTTTAAATATTAAAATATACCATATGAGTTTTATTTAAAAGTATTCTACCATATTATATTCATGAATAGGGATGGAGTAATATGATTTAATGATCCTATCCACAAGAAACTATATGGCATCATGTTTCAGAACTACTTTTGGCATACATGTATAAAATAAATATCTATGTTTTCAAATTTCCACAAAGTATTAGGTATGGAATGAAACATATAATCTATTCTTTTGTTCTCCTCCTTGACTAACTGTTATCTAAGGCATCTCAAAAAAAATCCCCCACCTTCCTCCTCAATAAAACCCGCAAAAAATTTCATTTAGTGCCATATAAAGTTTTTGAATACATGTATGATTATCGCATCATGAATGTTTGTAGGTGTTAAGATTTTTTTCTTAATAATTTTGAGGAACAATAATATGATATCTAAAATATAGCATAGATATCCCATCTATTATTCATCCCTCAATGGTCTCCCTACTTTTGAGTTTTGATCATATGAAAACACATTCAAGATTAGATATATAAGAATCATTACCCTACTCAACTAAATACGGATTAAGATAAATAGGAAAAAACCACAATATCACCGTACTCACCACAATATACATGACTATATGTAATGATGGACACATAAATAATTTTATCCAAAGCCTCTTAAGATAACTGATTATTTGACTTACTATATAATGAATCATCCAAACATTTCTTTTACCTAGGCTATAAAATAAGTCAATGTAAAACATATGAAGATATTCTATCCATCATTATTCATTAGATTCATTAACCTTTTTGAGAAATTTTTTTTCATTCTCTTATGATTTGTAAAAATAATGAGTTTCATAGTAAAAAGGATAATGGTTACATGTTTTCAAAGCATAGAATACAATGGCTAATTCAAAATCATGCGTTGAGAATTATTTTCATGCACATCTATCCATAAGGAACCATATACTAAAACAAGATATCCATACATGAGAAGACAACACAATATAGACCAAAATGCATCAAAATTTACCACATATTCACTTCATGAAACTATAATTATAATGATCGGTGTTGTTGTGAGACAAATCTTAATATCATGGATGGTTTTCATGAAATTTACTATATATAGGAAAAGAATAGTATTCATTATAACAGTTTTTATCGGTGATGAAATTTGTTAAAAATAATAGAAAATCCACCTTAGTATCCTCATAAAATTGGAAAGTATGTATCTCAATGTCATTATTCAGTGATGGCCAAAAGATACCATATTTTATATTTTCATGATCCACGTTAACTCCTCTTTCAGAGATTATGTGTCCATGGATTCATTTCTCTTTACTTTAGAAATAAAAGTTTTAAATTATAGGATAATGGTGATATTCTTGGGGTTTTTGTAATTTATGCCTAAAATATTAAAGAATAATTATCGAATCTTTAAAAAGGACTAAAACATTACTATAAAATTCTCTCTAAAAGATATGAAATAAACTAAAGACATGTTATTCATATGTTGGATGTTTCAAAAAAATCAAATAAAACAAAATACTATACACCATGGATTACTAATCCCTCTAAGTTTATTACATCCGTTAAATATGTAAATATCAGTATGGGAGAATAGACAAAACAAATAATACAATATTCATGACTGGGAAATATCTAAGATAATTTACAAAATTAATAATAAAAAATATCTAAAAACCCTATAATGTTGAAATCACGATGAAATGAGAAAATATAAAGAAAGATCAATAACACGAAATAAGAACTATTCCTTGTACGGTGAGGGTGGAATTAAAAAGTGACTTAGTTACTATATATATCAAAAAGAAATATTGTCTTTGTAATTATGGTTGTAGAAAAAATGTTTTTCGTAAATATAGTTGTTGGTCATATATCCAAAAGGTATACATATGTCGTATATTGTTATGTAGTAAATTTCAAATAATTTATCCCATAATGATGTTTAATAATGATGTTTAATAATTATGAATATATATATATGAATTGCCTCTAAATATTAATATTAATAATATTAGAATATGATATAGTGTATATATAAAATTAAAATAACGATTTTATTATCAAGGGTGTAGTAAAATTAAATTTTATAATGTAAATAATATTTTTTATGGTAATGGTTTATGGGTATTTAGTAAAAATTTAATATATCTTTTTTTTCAAATAATAATGTTGTTCATGATTAAATATTTATTATAACAAATTAAACTAAACATTTTCAAAATATAATTTCATATTAAATAACATTTTAACAACTTTTAAATTAGAAGTTGTTATTAAATATTATTAAGAAAACATTATATTTAAAAATGTCATTTTTCAAAAAGGTAGTTTTTCATTATATTTTTTATTTTCATTTAAAAGAAAATTTTATAAATTTAAGAATCTAAATTACATATATATAGTTAATTATTTATTTATTTATTTAAAAATGTACATATCATTAATTATTGATATTTTATAAAAAACATTTTTTGGGTGAATAGTATAATATAAAGCTATGGTAACTTCTTTGAACAAATTAGTATGTAAGTATAAATTGAAAATTCATGTAAAATATTTCTAAGATACATTATTTATATTATATTTGTAATTGTAATTTATTTAATTTTTAATTCATAAGCCATTATTTTAAATATAAGAATTTAAGTTTTATTTCTCAAAAAAACAATACAATATAAATTTCTTAATATAATACTATGTTTGATGAATATTAAATATTAAATAAAAAATTGATTTTAAATTTGGAATAATTATGTGTACATTTTATAAAATATACCATTTTATTTTTGGTCATAGAGGATAAATATCCATGTTAATAACTAGTGACCATGGTGAAAACCAAAATGATAAAAATGAGTAACCAAATTGGTAAGGCAGAAAACATTATAAAAACACATTTAAATTGATTATTTGAGGAATATATGAATATTATCAATTCTAGTCTCTAAAAGTTATTAGTTTTTGAGAATTTTCCATTATGATTTACTTTACATTATTGAAAATGTTTTGGTATTTACTAAAAAATGCCACTCCTTTTTTACTTATAATGGATATCTCCTCTCCCCGATTCCCCATACCTAAAACACCCCCTTAGTTCAACCCAAAAGATTCCCATTCCTCTCATTAACACTCATATCTAACATAAATATGTTATTATCCTCTCAAAATATCATTATTAAATGGTTTTACCCCATTACAAATGGGGTAACCCAAGCAGTGGGGAATAGAATTTTGAAAGTCTCTTACTCTATTCTTTTCCCTTATGTTCATTTATTCATTCAAAAATTTATTTTCACAATATAAAAATGAAACCATAATTATCCTTATTTTATTATTATTTTACTGTAATGATGGTAAAAACAAAAACTACCTTTCCCCTTTTCCCTAAGAAAAGATAAAATGATATTTTATGTATGCAAACTACCTCATCTGCACAATTTCATGTTTTCATTTCAATAACCATCATATAGTACTTGTTAAAATTTTGAATTTGAAGAATAAGTTTGATATTTTAATATATTTTATATTCATAAATTATAATACATTTCATACATTTCTCCTATTTTATAGAAAACAAAATCATTAACCACATGTACTTCTAGAGTACCACCACCATGTGATTATTCATTTTATACTTTATTTTCTTAATTTGAAAAAATGGATGGTCATAAAAATGGTTTTAATTAATAAATATTATTTTTTTTGAAATTAGTAAGAATATTTTATGAATTATTAGTGGAATATTGATGATATTACTAAAAAATGATTATCTTTAAATTAATTACTTAATGAAATCATTTTGAGAGGAAATTATTTAATTAAAATTATGTTGTATTTTAATATCCATTATTTCTTCTTCAAGTTCCTCTATAATTTTTTTGTATGACAATAATAAAAATTAAATTGTATCATTATCCTATTTTATCTGATGCTTTCATTGATGTGTGCCTCCCGGGAGTGTTTGATGTTCGCTTGGCTTCACATTGTACCATAAATTAATTCTTTCCAATGGTGGATGACATTCATCACCTCTTTGGAAATGTCAACTCCTTGATCAAAATGGGATGATGGGATATTGATCTCTAATTTTATGGATTCCTCCTCAGAATTTATCGTTGGCATGTCGGGATGCTGGAACCTTTTTACACCTAAATTATCCCTTATTATAGGGCTTCTTTAGGGAATGGAATTCAGAGGTGTCCCACATCGAATGTAGGGAATCTTTTTCTGGATGCATATATCTAAGTGTTTCCTCATATTTCTATGTTTAACATGGTTTATGCCGCGAGTTTAACATCTAGAGGTGATGGATCTGATTGATCATAACACTGAGAAGAATTGATCAGATGGATGTGTACCTAGAAGGGAGAACCAGGAAGGTTTACCAAATAGACGGGTCAAAACATCTGTGAGGACAGAACATGGTGTACATGTCCCACAAAGGGGAAGGTTTCACACCATGAAGTCTAGTATGAACACCAAAAATTGTGGATCTAAGAAGGTGGGTCATGGAAAAGTGGACACCAAGGATTACCATTGGCTGGTATTGAACCTTAGGGAGGCTTCATATGTATCATATGTAGAATACAGGGATCAAATCCCACATAGTTCAGGGGGTAATGTTGGGATTACATATCTCCAACGGTTTGACAACTGAAAAAATTTGTGAAGATGCTACATTACCGTGATAAGTTTAAGGTAGTGAATCATATGGTTGAGTATTATGCTGGGTTAGTTGCCCATATGTATGGGACGAGTTCACTAAAATGTGGTGGCCTGAGTAAAATCAGTATGTATATAGAGTTAGTTTCGAAGGGTAAAGATGCATTGTATGAAAATATTTTAAAGATGATGGTGATGGCCATGAACCTCAGAGTTTTCCTATGTACCATGTGTCGAAGGTACGAGGAAAAGTCTTTGTAGTTTTGGTGGAGAAATGAGAAACCCAAGGAGGTAGCTCGTGAGAATGAATTGCATATCTAGGGGCCCAAATAAAGTATAACCTTTGGGTTGGGGCATGATCTTCTTGAGACAGAAAGGCTTAGAGGAAATACTAGGATGGGACATGGATGATGGTCTTGAACCTTCATAGTAGATTCCTATGTATCCCAATGGTTGGGAATCAATGTTCATATTGTTTAGGAATGGGTAATAGAGTTGGGGTGTAGACAATTGAAAAGAACCCAAAGACATGCTAGGGGCTTAGGCATGGATAGAGGCCCTTCATAAGAGAGACACTCTTAGTTGACGGAGTATAGGTTTTCTGGGGCTTATGAATGGTTACCTGCACATGTGGATTAGAACACCTCAGGGAGGAGGATCCATTAGATATGTCCCAAAAAGGGTAAGTATCACATCAAGAGGGTACATCCCTAGGAGGGAGTACTCGAGTTTACCATTGGTTGGGGTTAGCGGCTTCATACGTACCCCAGTGGCTGGGAATCAAAACCCACATAGTTTGGAAGGGTATACAGTTTAACATACTTTGGGAAGATTGTGAACTGGCATGAAATACATAGAACGATTGGATTGTAAGGAGTGATGGGCTTGAACCCGAAGGGGATTCCTACATACATTGTTTATATTATAGGGATCAAAATACACATAGTTCTGTAGGATGTAGCTGAACGTCATTGAGGATGATGGTAATGGGACTTACACATGGTTAGCGGTCCAAATGAAGGATTTCATGGTAACTATTAATCTCTAACCCCGCATGAGTTAGGATCGGTATGAGAATCATGAGGTAGCAGTATACTAGATGTATGTGTTGTGAAGTGTGAGGCCATGTAAAATGGTTCAGGGCTTGCACATTGTTAGCATCTCATAGAGGGAAAGATCGGTACATACTCTACGAGGGAAGACCAATGACAGTTTCAGGATATATGAGGAGGATATGGATCTGTGTAATGGGAACACCCTATAAAGGTGTGTTGTGGTTTACTTAAAGACTGACTGAGGTGCACATAGAGACAAATTGCAAAGGGATAGCGGAGTTAGAGATTGATGATTTCCATTCTCCTTCGATTCCACCCAGGATTCCCATTCATGAGGAAACACATAGTTTAATATCAACTGTTGGGGATACAGGTACTAGTAAGTTTAACGTCATTCAGCTCTAATGATGAGGACTCACTCCTTATCCTTTAGACTTAAATAACATGTTCCAACTCACACTTGTGGATGTGAGGGCACATGCAATGCTTGATGGGTGTGATTTGGAAGAGTCTTCACTCAGTGGGGCTTGTGTTAGAGTGTATATGAGCTGATTTAATAGTCATTAGTGTGCCTATGTGAAGAAGAATATGTTACAACAACACAACATGAAACACCACTTGAGGGAACATCAAATCACATCCTACAAGCCTATAGGTCCACATGGGTGAGGGGTTGGAAAAGTAAAATCCCTTTCTAAGAAGGTATTCACGAATCTCTGGTGCATCATAAAGAGAATTATCATCACAAATGAGGGTGCTTCATGAATAATGTCAAAAGGGGTCTCCATGAAGGGAGGAGCTTCGTGAAGCATCATGACCCAGCCGAGGAATGGAGTATACAAGTGCTTGGAGGGTGCTTCATGAAGGATGAATGCTCTGTGAATCCTCAAGATCCCAAAAGGGACTCATATCTTCATAATGTCCTGGGAATATCCTGAAGGGAATACCCTCTTAAAGTGGAGGTAAATGAGAAGAAATGGAAACATGGTTAGTGATGATCAAATACCTTGGGAGATGTATTTCCTCACTAGTTCTTAGTTAAAGTTGTGCTTCACAATATAGGAGCTCAAAATGTGAAAGGATAGGGTCGCGATCATTTTTTATGGTGGTGACTGACCTATTTATAGGCACCATTGATCACACTACTCAGTGATGCACCATGATAGAGATGGTGCTTCATGATTGGAGGTAGCTCTGTAGGACTTATGGAGGCTTCCGTCACTACTCTGCAGTGGTCATGGTGCTCATCGGACTTGCAGAAATAACCATCACTGCAGTGCAGTGGTCTTGGATTATTCTGTCTACCAGCTTCACACCATTCAAGGTGATGAAGGTCTTCACAATGGGTCTTTACGAGGTATACCCTTTAGTGTTTTTTATTCTTTGTGAGGGTCAAACGTTATCCCAAATCTTGTTTTCTTTCCTTCATCCATCTTTGGAATGGCTTTTGATGACAAAAAATGAACCCACCGAATGGGAATAGAGGGAAAAAAGAAGGGTTGGATTCTGAATGTAGATACCTGAAAACATGTGTATCGTGAAGAAGTTTCACGATGAGGGCGCATTGAGTGTGTGGTGTGGTCACCAAAAATCATGGAGAAGTTGGGGAGGCCACAAATCATGTGAGGTCACTGCCTATATATTCGGCGTGTGGGACTGAATTTTTCCCATCCAATATCCAGTAACCTTGTCCTCTAGCTCTTGAATCATGAAGCTCTATGACCCTCATGAATAATCATTATGAACTAGGTTCCTCGAATAGGTTCTCTATGAATGCTTATTAGAGAACTGGTGCATTTCGATCCGTTGTGGATCTTCATATCACACTGAGTCCTTTGAGGATCTATAAACATGTGATCTGTGAATTTTCTCTACGAACATGATATGAAAATAGGGAGAAGAAACAATAAAGTATCATAACAAATGGCTACTCTGGAATCTACTCATGAGTTCGTTGTGGATGATGCTAGAAGGGAGGACATGATGAACAATACCGAGCTTGGGGAATGCATGTAGAGTTATTCTAACCACAAATCCATGTTGAGTTTTCTTACGAAAGGGAAACAGGATTACCACCTATGCAATAGATTTCTGTTGAATGGATTATTCCTAATAAATGACATTTCTGACCATGAAGCAAGTAGGTATAAGCAATCTTACTATTTTAGGGGCATGTTGTGTCAATACTAGTGGTACAGAGCTATCAATGTCTAAACCTAGAAGGACCATAAACCTATCACTGTCGACTAACATTACAACCATTTCAATGACATTGATGGGACGGCCTTGAAACCCAAGGATCACCATTGCATTACTACACAATCCTTAAGGTGGGATTCTAGAATCTGGAGAAAGGGTATACCAATAATCAGTACCTGAGATATGGCAGATATTTCTTAGATGAATAAGACTAGGCCTACTAGTTATGTGTGTCTTGTGATGAATTCAGAACATAGAAGAGGAGGGTAAGCCTATATGAGGCTATGTGGGATTCTTAATTCCACATCTATAAACCAAAATATAGTGCCA
The DNA here is from genome assembly GCA_963277665.1 of Viscum album. NCBI lineage: Eukaryota > Viridiplantae > Streptophyta > Magnoliopsida > Santalales > Viscaceae > Viscum > Viscum album. The sequence goes on from OY728119.1 coordinate 444,877,582, forward strand.
TAACTACTGAATATTTGGTTTTTGAGGACCAACACTATCTATTTTCATCACAGGGAGCTCTGTATCAGCCTCTAAGATCGCCACCATATTTCATAGACTCAAATACATGGGGAAATGTACCACAAATTCCACTACACAAATAATACATGGGTGCACCCAGAGAAAGTACCATGGGTGGTGAAGGTGCTGATGGACTTAGTGTTAGGCGAAGATAAGTAGCAGTGAGAGAAGTCCACTTTAAGGAATGGTTAAGAAGTTTCATAAATTTCTCATCGAAGCATCCTACTGAGGGAGATGAGGAACCAAGGAAGCATTATAAGAGGACTCATACTTAACCAAGAGGGTATGAACATAGAAATTAAGGTTCTTACTAGTGAATCCTAGAGGACCGCCAATGGTAGTTATGGGTGTACAACGTAAACACTAAGAAACAACCTGTGGTTAGGCTATATGGGTTTATTTCCACAATCCCTTGCAGATGGATGTTTCCAGTAATGGATGCTAACATGGGTACCTGGAAAAGAAAATTCATTATGTTTTCCATGATGGCAATGGGGAAACACATCAATCTTGGTTCCCAAGTGTTGGCATAGCTGTATATGGTGATTTGGCACATTAATGAGGAGAAGAAGACACAATGTATTTTCTAACTATTTCACTTTCTATATAGCTAGATAAAAACACACATGGCAGTTTATGAATATCCAATCCTCATTTCTCCTTCTGATTCATATGTTTTTTCATTCATTTTGAATGCATCGAGGAGTTTCCCAATCAAGCTGACCTTCTCGACGGTGCTGAAAAAACTGTAGAGAGTAGACGATTCCAATTTCCATTCATTCCCACTACTAATAGGAGTATTAAATAATAATGGAAGAGGAACTAGGGATCATTTATCATATCTCCTGGAATTTCGAGGTATACTTCTAGATGGATAGTTTAGAGATTAGTTAGCTAAGGCCTACTTCCTAGTGTCCCAAGTAGAGGGGGAGCAGTATGTGGCTGAGCTGGATGATTTAGTGCACTCCCAATGCACCCCACATCCAATGATAAATCATGTGAAGGTATTTATTGACCTAAAATCTCCACCACAGTTTTCTATTACCGAGATGAAGTTGAACTTTCCTCTTTTCAACAGAAGGGTCTTGGGGAGAAGATGCTTCCTGAGGTAGCCCCTTAAAGGATGGTGAGTTTTGGGCCTTGGAGTTGGGAAATGTTTTCCAAAAATAATGATGTAATATCTATGAATTTATTTTATTCTGTGATCTTCTTCAGTTTATCCATGTTTCTTACCTTACATTTGTTCTGTGTTGGAGGGCCTCACATAAAATACCCCTTCCCATTTAACAACACACGTAGAGGGGAAAACTCCAGGACCTTGGTCTAGAATGATAGTGGGAACATGGACCATTAGAGAGGAGGAAACCGAGGTTTATTTTCAATAATCATTGAATCTATGAACCATATATGGGGGGCCATGTCCTGGGGTCCCAACATAAACAACCCGAGGGTGCAAGAAACTTTTTGATCGTTGTAAGTGTTCATCCTCACAGATTCATAACTATTCGCCACCCAACTGGGTCAACTGAAATCATCCTTTTCTAAATAGTCCATCATGTAGTGGGCATACTATTATTAAGGATATTCAAGGGTCCTTGATATCTTTTACTAAGAGAAATTCTAATCGATATGGAATTGGACTCCTGAGCTGACAAGATCACAGTGATAACGGCTATGGGTAGAACCAATTGCAGGAAAAAATATGAATATTTTGAGGTGGAATCTAGTGATGAAGTTCAACCACATGATATGTAACCCATCCCATATGATATCATACCATAGGAAGATCTTGATATTGAACTTATATATGTGTTCTAGGAGTATGAACCCACTAATCCGGAGGATCTAGATGATCCTACCTCTAATGTAGAGGGCAACTGAGTTGACTGTCGCTGGTCATGGAAGCCGACCAAGTGCTTCATTGACAATATCAAAAAATCAGAGTGGATAGTCTATATAGGATCTCTTCATATCTGGCTACACAAGCTATGCACTGGTGGGGTAGGTGCATGAGGACCACTTATGCTCATCTGGGATTACCTTGCTGAGAAGGTATGGGAGAGAGATCATAGAATCAGTTTTTCCTAGAAGGAGAATAATTTTATCAATATTTAGAATATTTGGGAGGCAGAACATGAGATCCAATTCATAGAAATATAGATGAACGAACGGTCCTATTTCACCAACGCCCAATCAGAACTCATATTATGACTACGTGTCCATTTGGAGGAAGCTAAAGAGCAAGTGAGGTGAGTATCTCTCAAAGTTTTTGACATCCAAGATGAGAAATATTGAGTATGTATTATGGATAATGAACTCCTTTCCATGGAGAACAAGGAAGGAAGGGAGCTCGTGCGATGACACAAAAACCTGGATGCCACATGCCAAAGAGTCGCGGAGCTGAGACACTCCATCGAAGGGGATAATCGATAGGGACTGTGATTTTTCTAAACTCATTAACATATTTCTATGCATTTTTTATTATTTAGTCTATGTTCATGGAAATATTTATTTCCTTAAACAATGATTATCAATAATATTTGAAAAATAATATTAATCAATCCCTTGGACCACATGGATCGTACCCGGTGTGAGAAACAAGGGTCGACAAAAAAATCATTCACTTTGAATATGATAATACTAATCAATCTTTGAATAATTAGAGTATTCTATTTGTGTAGTGACCACCCGACATATTTGTGTTGAGAGAGAGGTGGTTATGGATAAATAATAGCGTTCTCCATGTACCCAACTTTCCATTCATAATGTTTTAATAGTATATGAGTGGGATAACACTTGGGGCATTAAAACCAATCCAAACCAAGGGGAATGAGATTTGTGAATCACAACACCCAAAATTTGGAACATAGTAATGTTGGAATTATGATAAAGTATAAATGTTGAACATGTTAGAAACATAAAATTTCTATAACATTATCCTAAAATTTGATAAACAAATGTGGTCCAACCGCTGATCGAGTTTGAAAACATGGGGCCTAAATCAAAATTTCATCTGATGTCTGCAAGAACATTGGCCAAGGACGATAGGTGAGCCAAAATTCCATGGGACCAAGCCATTAGGAGGTTCCTTTAGACATGAAAGGGGATAAGGATCCAAATAATGAGCGTGCAACGAATGGGGATGGTGGGATGAATTTTCCAAATTGAATCCAAAACTCTTGAAATTATGCCACCATAGAGAAGGTGAATTGGGTGGGAATATAAGTCTGAATCAGATCAAACCTACTTCCATGATAACATCCCTAGAGATGGCCTAAAATTCCTTTCCTTTTTACATCATCCTAATGAATATAGTAACCACGTAGTTTAGGAATATAAGGTAATGACACATATGCAAAATATAGTTTAACGTCATATGACCAGGATGCCTCACATAGTTTAAGGTCATATTACGTGGACATTGGATAACAGCTTAACATTATGTTACACATACTATGGGATCCTAGTTTAAGGTCATAGAGTTCAACATTTTATTCAGTCTGAATGGTTTGGGGGGTCAATAAACCTGGGGCTGGACTGAAATAAAAAATGTTCAGGTGTTTCTACATATCTTATAAGGATGGGAATCAAGACACACATAGTTTTCGAAGCACGGTGTGGTTAGAGACAAAAACTAGTAGGTGAAATCCTCTCTATCGTGGAAGACGAAGCATCTGGTAATTATCATGTGGAATCCAGAACATGTTTAGGGTAGGTTCATAGATTAATATTGTGCATCATGTACTTAATCTCTTACTTTTAGTACATATAGTTTAGACCATAGAGTTTGTGGTCGGGCCCAAAGAAAAAGTGTATGAGAGTCACTATGTATCCCATAAGGAAGGGAATAAAGCCACATATAGTTCAGGAATGTTGTGCAGTTTAACATCATGTAGTGAGTATGAGGGTTGTGACAACGTTTATTATCATACGGATAAGACATGCAGACCCCATAAGAGAAACATGTTTTGTGGTACATAACCTGATAGGAATGAGGACCAAATAAGTCCTCACCACATCACATACTCTCAAAGGGGGACCTGGGATGAAAAGGAAAAAAATTAGGAGTTTAAAATTCTTTGGATAGACCTAGGGATAAAATGTCCAAGTGTCACTATGTATCTTTCTAGGGTAGGAAACAATCCCTACATAGTTATTGAGGATATTTTGTTCTGTGGGTCTGACCCATTCAAAGAGAAAATAGGCATTTGATATATCTTTTTTGTTCTATTGTCATATATTATGTGTGTTTTTATAGGAAATACCCAGATATAAATTTTGGGTATCACTATAAGAATCAAGTTGTATACAGTTCGCGACAAGTGGCACGTCAGATTACCAATACCAAAGGTGGTGTCCTCTCAAGTGAGAACAACACAATGCAGTTCTATTTTCCATCATGCTGCTAGGAAGATGGAGTCACATTTTAAGGTCATATGACTGGACCGGTCCATTCATTTTAACATCATACGGTAATGAAGCTACAGTAAAAAGACATTTAGGAATAGGAAACATTGTTTAACATCATATGGCCTGAATTAAATGGATCTTAGTTTAATGTTATAGAGCTCATAAAATATGGTAGTGCAGTTCTTAACATCAGTATTACCCTGTCAAATCATCTAATCCCACAATATACATTCTTAGTGTGGGAAATAAGGTGTTATTTTAGGCTTTCCCTAACACATGATATTCAATAATAATTAAAGATAAATGGCAGGTGGGAAAATCCTAAACAGGCCAACATTCCTACTCAATGTAAGAAGATGTACATAGGGATATCACCAGGGTTGTTGGAGAACAAAGGGGTGTGAAAATATTTGTCATGGAACGCGATATTTGATACATAATGGAAGTGGTCTATTGATAGAGGATAATAGTAAACCATATTTAAAAAATAGTATCCATATCATGTGACCTATGATGGGAATAAGAAATTGTAGTTCAACCACTAACCATATTTGAAAACTGGGCGAAACCAATCTCAAGATGTCATTCCGGATCCTTTGGGTCATTGGCCTGAATAGTTGGAGAGCCTTAAGTCTGAGCATCCATACTGTTTGGGGGTTCTTTCAGATGTTAAAGTTGGTGAAGACCCAAATAATGGCGATGAGTGACGTTTTCATGGTACCCATGCAGTTTAACATCATGCGGTAAGGATGAATTCCTTGAAGAGTACTCGTAAGGGAGGCATATGGAGAGACTACTGTAAACCCAATGTGAATGAGGACCAAAGATCCAAAATCAAACCCATGTACTCCTAGAAGAACCCAAACCAAGAGGTTGGATAGATATAAGGGATGGTGGTTGTACCATGTATGAATGTTTTGGTCATTACTACATCTTTCAAAATGGTGAATATTAATCCATACGTAGTTCTTGAAGGAAGGTGTTGAAAATGGCCAATTCCAAAGGGGGTGATATCCTCCAAAAATAGGAGATTCGAGCTTGTTGTACAGTTTGAAGTCATTCATACTTGGATGCTAAAGATATTTGTTTATGTTCATGGAGGATTGACCATCCTGAATATGAAATGTGTAGTGGTGGTTACATAAATTGACATGAAGTGAATGAGGACGAAAAAGGCTCGCACTGCATCAAACATTCCTAGGTGGGAAACCCAAACACAAATTAAGGTCCTAAGGCATGGACCATGAAGTTTTGCCTCCAAATAGGTAACACATAGTGTGGAACCATAAGGTAACCCATCATGAATGAGGAAAAATGAAGTGTACACCACAACACACATTCATTGGATGTGACTTCCTAGTTTATGGTTGTAGAGTTTGTAAAATGAGAATAATTTATAAAGCATAAATATGTAACATGATATCCGAAATAAACCCAACATGAATGAAAAATAAAGAGGTCTACATCATATCATATATTCTTGAGGGAATAGATATATAGTTTAAATCCATGATGCATGAACTTTGGGACCTTAACTCCTAGTTTCTGGTCATAGAGTTTTGACCATAGGGTGTAAGACTCTTCCATGAAAGTATAAACCTTATCCAGAACCCCTAATCCCAGGTGATCCAGGATCCGCATAGGAAAAAGGGGCGAAGAAGTTATTTACAACATATGTAATTACACAATAGGGGAATAGAGGTGTGGAGTCCAGGACAACACCACAATGTAGGTCCACCCACTCAATATGTAAAGGTGCACAGAGGGATGGATCCAAAAGTATTGAAATTCTATCTAGGGAGAAGGATGTGAGAAGAAATTTGAATCGCGAGACCAACATTTAGGTTATGATGGGATTTTTGTAATAATGGAGGATAACCGTTGACCATATTCAAATCACAGTATCCATATATGTGTGACCTAGAATGGTAAAAAACAACTGAGGGTCAGACACTTAACATATTCACAATGCAGGCGGAACCTGTCAAAATATTTCATTTGATATCCTCCGAGATGATTGCCTAGATTTGTAAAAGATCCATAAGGATGATAATCCATACCATTTGGGGGTCCTTTTATGTGAAATGTGATGGAGACCCAAGAAATGGGAATAAAAAACATGGTGGTAAAATGATAGAATGTACATGAAGAATATAATGGCCAAAATCCCATACCATGAAACATCTAAGCATGCTAATCAGGTGAGATAAAGATCAATGAATTCAACTATGGGTAGATGAATTGAGAATACTGGTGGCTAAAAGGGTAAAATGGTTTGATGAACCAAGGCTGGGCCGAAAGAAAAAAATTCTAAGTGTTCCTACATATCCTATAAGGATGGTAATCAAGACAAACAAAGTTCTTGAATGTTATGAAATTTAACATCGTGTGATAGTGACATAGGAGAAGTTTAATGTCATGTAGAAAAAGGCATCAATTGCCTTTTAAGGTCAGGAAGAAAGGACTATAAATTATATGGAATTTAATGTCTTTCAGGTAATAAAAACTTTTTAACATCATGTGGAATATAAGGAATCATAGTTTAAATTCCTAGAACTCTAACCATGTAAGGGCCAGAAGGGTGATAAAGATTGAGGAACCTGGGGTTGGAACCATAAGAAAAATGTTTGGGATTTTTTATGTATCTCGTTAGAATAGGAATCAGTCCATAAGTAGTTCTTGAATTTCATGTAGTTTAATATCATGTGTAAAGGAAATGAAAAAGGGGGAGGCCCCTGAATGGGATATGTGATGTGATAATTCAAAACCCGACATGAATATGGACAATAGTAGTCCACACCACACCATGTGATCCCAAGATACTATACGTAGGCCAAGAGGGAAGAGATATAATGAGATTTATAGTACCTAGGGATGGAAAGGAGAACATAATGTTTTGGAATTCCTATGTATCCCATTAATATGGGAATAAATCCATACTATGTTCTTAAATACCCCTCCTGAGAATTACAACGGCACCATAAAGGAGGTGCTCCAACACCGGCATCGTAATATCCCAAATAACATCATGCAGGTGGTCGATAATTATAACTTCTCTAACTCTAATGACTTCCTTATTTGGGAACCTGCCCACAATGGTGCCCTGGACTCTAAATGCTTTTACTCCCAAAATTTTTCAAATTCGGACTCTAATTTTTTTTGTTAAAACAGTTTGATAAGCCCTAGATTAATCCCTCAAGGCTCAACCTCATTGGGCGCATTGCACACAGCTGTCTCCCTACCGAGGTCTGTCTTCAGACCTTTTTGGCATCCAACTATGTTCTTGATTTAATTTCTATCATTATCATAGAGAATACACAAATCAATTGGTTCTGTCCTATGCTACAGATTCTGCTCTCTGTAATTTTATCACTAACATGTTTGATTGCAGATGGTTACTCTCTAACTCTTTTTGTGCACAGATAAAACGTTCTGTTGAACTTGCCACTTCGCAGAAAATCAAGAACCTTTTACTATCTGTTATTGCTGAACTCATCCATGCTATCTGGTATGATCGTAACTCCATTTTTCACAATAAATCCTCATTCAATATTAATGCATGTTGGGCGAGAATTCTCATTGCCACTAGTAATGCCGCTTCACTTCAGAAAGCTCATTGCGACAACTCAGTTGGAGAGTTTGGGATTCTTCATTGGCTTTGGATCGAGGGTCTCTACTGACACCCTCAACACACCTTGGAGGTTTTATGGCAAGCCCCATTGCTTGGATGGATCAATATCAATGTGGATGAAGCCTCTAAAGGGAACCTTGGACCTAATGGTTGTGGCGCCATATTCACGGACTGGCTTGGACATTTTCATGGCTACTTATACAGTGGCTGTGGGTTTGCCTCTTCTCTTGAAGATGATATAGAGGTTGTGATTCATGCTATCAATTTTTCTATACAAAAGAGCCAGAGCAACATCTGGATTGAGGGTGATTCGACCACTATTGTCCATGCTTTATGGAATGGTACTATTCATCTTGCTTGGTCTCTCACTACCCGCTGGATGAAATGCATATCCTTGCTCTTAGAAAACAGATTCATCGCCACACATGCCTATCGAGAAGCTAACATGTTTTCAGATGGTCTGGCCAAAAAAGGAATCAGCCAAAATGTTACTTGGCAGGATGAGATGAAGGTTGATTTGCTTAACTTTTATGAAAAAGACTGTAAAAAATCCACTCCTTCAGACTTTTGTAGCTTTCTTTCGGTTTTTAATAAATTAGGTCTTGGTCTTTGAAAAAGTCATTACCTCTAAAAAAAGATATTCACACCACACCATTCACAATCCTAGGACAGAACTCAGGCCAAGGGGCTAGAAGAGTAATTGACGAACCTTGGGTTGGACCCAAAGACAAAATTCTGTGCATTCCTACATATCCCATAATAATTGGAATCATTCCATATGTTTTTATTGAATTTCATGTAGTTTAACATCATGCGGTAAGGACTTATTAGTAGTTTAACGTCGTGCAAGATAAAGGGACTCATAGTTTAACATCATGCAGAATGTAAAAAAAGGGAAATGGGGCTTTTCTAAGGGTTATACATATTATAGTGAGGTAACGAACGGAACATGGATGAGGAACATGGAGGTGTCATACAACACCAATTATCCCCTAAGAAGAATGGGGGTATCAAACTTGTGATGGGACCTAAGACAACATGTATGGGAATTCCTTCATATCTCATAAGGATGGGAATCAATCCATATGCAGTTCTTAAATACCCATGAAGTTTAACATCATTCGGTGAGGATGATGATACTGGGGAGTTTTATGTCCTATAGCACAAATAATAAAAATAGAAGTCAATGGACCGTGGGCTAGGCTCGAAGATATATTTTCATGGTGTATCTATGTATCCTGTTAGGTAAGGAATCTAATCACCTATAGTTATGTAATGACATGTAGTTTGACATCATGTGGTAAGGATGAAGAAGTTGATTAACATCATATGGGATAGTGATTCTGGTAAATTTTACATCTTGTAGTTTAGACGAAGAAAAGATATGGGTACTCATGTGAAGTACTAATTGAGGAATTTAGAATTGGTGGGAAGAGTAATTATCTCATCAACCATGGTGACTGAAGATTATTCCTCATTGGGGAAAAACTTTTGGATGATATGAGGTCCCTCCCATTGGGGATTAAACATTGGTGGCTTCCTTTCAGGTATCATTGGCACCATTAGGTCCAATACTAGGTCATCTTGAAGGAAGGAGTAGAGACAAAAAAATTTATTGAAAGCATTGGCTATCTTGTTTGTGTTCTTCTTAAGATTGTGCAAGGCCCAAAGCATATTTTGATTAATAGATTCCAACTCAACCAGATGTACTTATGTTATATTTTCTAACATCATATGATCAAAAACAACTATATAGAGTGACATTAACTAAATCTTTATGGGAAGGACATCTTATGTCCCATACACTATAGAATATGGGGTCACCTGGTTGGAATTGTGATTCATCATCCAGTAATAACACAGAGCATGGGGGAGAATTTCTAGAAAAATCTTCTTGATCTAACGACCCATATTTTGTAAAATGTTAGAGATAATCTTTTTGAATGCCTCCATATTCCCATTTGGTTATAAATGATAGTGATAAGTGTGGTTATACTGGATGTTGTATATTGCGTATAGTTTCTTCAGCTCAGCTACTCAAAAATTGGTTCCATTATTAGTGATAATGGAGTGGGGGACTCTGAATCAGTGGGTGATGTTGGAGCACATTAACTCGATGATAGAAAATGTCTGGAATTCCTTGAGTGGTATTTCTTCTTCCCACATGGAAAATAAATTTGTGGAAGTCAGTATAGACCTGCACTGGTAATCTGTTGTTGGTGGATATGGTCCAAGGACATCGAATCCCCAAACAAAAATAGTCTAAGAGTACATGGTAGAATAGAGGGGTTCCAATAGTCGATTCACAAAGATGGAATGGATATATAATGTGTGGAACCTCATTATAAACTTGATACAATCATAGACAATGGTGGGCTATATGTATCCCAATATTTGAATCTAGTGGGAGAGTTTCAACCCTTCCTGATGAGATCGATAGGATCCAACATGGAATTTCTGAATGACATAGGGAATCTCATCGCCTTGAATGAAACAGAGGATAACTCCATCAAAACCATGTTTGTAGAGGATCTTATTAAGGTTGGGACTACTCTGGTTGGTAAAATACATTGTTCCTTGACAAATTCGTGCATGTATGGCACTATATTTCGGGAGATTTTAATTTTGGAGGTAGTCAAAAGAAATTGTTCATGCAATCAACGGTCTCTTCTACTGCCGAAGGGAGACATGGAGGTATTGGTGTGGAGACATAGACTATAAGGTGACTTACGTATTAGTTATCATCATTGTTCGAACTGACAGGAGCGATAACCCTTTGATGCACCATGTGGATAATCAGATCATCCTAGTCAGGCTTTGTGAGAGACACAAAAAGGCTATCCAAGGAATCAGCTCAACCATTCTTTGACTGGGGAACATGAGTGACCTCTAGTAGATAAGGGAACTGGTTTACCAGCTCGAAAGTAAACTCTAATAGGGGAACAAGCTATGGCTTCCGAATGATGTAGTGATGATTGATCTTCTTTATAACCATCTTGAAGCCCCCATTCACATGTAGGTGGGGAACATCAATATCGAGGTCTATTGTAGAGACATGAAGCTTGAAGTACACGATCATTACATGAATTTTCTGGAATTCTTAATAAATAACAAAAACAGACACATAAGGACCGTAATAGTTTAGTGTCTTTGGTAACAGGGAACGTAATCTTCTAATCGTGGTGAAAGATCTTCAACATCTCCCATAAAGATCTTCCACTTTTTTCCTTACCCTAAACCTTTCTTTTAATCCTGGGGGAAAATAAAACATAAAAAGGGTGAGCTCAACTGCTTAGTAAGGGTAAGAATGGATAAAATAAAACGTACCATATACATTTGAACTTAAAAAAATGAACATAATGTTTAAACATAAAAATCTTGAGCAACGACATAAAACATGGAAGTATATAAGGCATAGATCATAATGGAACATATATCATGATAAAATAGCATGGGAATAAAACATGTAATTTTGGAATCCATTAAGCACATGTAATGAATTCCATAGCAGCCAAGGCATTGCTGCCAATACCATCTTAGTGGACATAGTCCGTTTCTGAATCAAGTTCACTCCTCGTTCCAGTCCTGTAATGCTGAACCAGATTAACTTAACATTCTATCCATGTCTATCTCGTTAGATATAAATCTTTACCCAATGCATTCGAGGGAGATATAGGTCCTACCCATCTCATCATAAAATTATTCTTACTTGTGCCACAAAATAAACATACATCATTCATAAAAAACCAATAAATAAAATGGGTTTCATAAAAATCATCCCATCATCACATAATCCATATAAAAGAAATGGATATCATTTCAAAATAGGAGAATTTAAACCATGTAAATCATAGAAAATTATATTTGAAACATACACATATGAAATAATGTCATCTTAGATGAAAAATGGATTTGGTAAAACCCATGAAATGAGTTCTTGGGGAAAATATCCTTTTTTTCTTCAAAAACATTTTATTTTCACAAAATGTCGTGCAATTTAAAAGGAAAAGATTTTTTATTTAAATAGTCATGAAATCTTTTAGAGGAAGCTTCATGAAAACAAGGCTTTATAAAACCATAAAAACCCTTTCATGCCATATACTTTAAAAAAACATTCTTCTCATACTTTTGTCGAAAAAGTCAAAAAGTACCTTTTAGGGTAAATAAAAGAAAGATTCCTTCCATACCATTGGGTAAAAGTAAAAAAGGGTAAAAAGGACTTTAAACACACATGAAACCATTTTTAGGAAACATAGTCTTGGATGATAACAATAACCCCAGTAAATACTTACGAATAAACAATCTCGGATAAGAATGAGATTGGAATAGTTATCCCATACCTTAGGTCCGATATGCTTCATACATATACAAACCTCATGTATAATTATTTAAATAATGTCCTTGACTTATTAAAAAATCATATTAATTGTTATTATATCATATATGGTTATCTTATGACTTTATATTACCCGTTCTTTTGTAAATTAAGGTTAAAGTAGCCTTTTGGGTAAAATCGTCTCATTTGTCGTTCGTGTTTTAACTTGTAATTATTCATATGATTACGTAGATCATGATTACTTACATCCATAATGTAAAACATGATTTATATATAATATATATTCATAATATAAATATATATAATGGATCGATAAATTAAAAGAAATAAACTGTTCATGGAGACGGTAGGCCATACGTACGCATGAACACTGTTTTCGTTTCCTTATTGAATTGAATGGAATTAAGTAGAAGACATAAATATATATATATATATACATAAATCCAGTAGCATTATTATTTCAGATATTTCATGATTACTTATTATATTTACTTTATAATCATTCTTGAATGGTTATCATGGAGAGTGAATCTCATCGCGTCGTGGAGACGGTATTCCTTACGTACGCACAAGTGATGATATCATTCCCATGATCGTCAAATTGTATGAAAGTGTATGTATAATATTACAGAATCAATATCAATTTACAATAATTATGTATATTCATTACTTTCACCATTATACCCATCCATGTAAGGTGGTGGTGGAAAATAGATTACACCACGGCGTGGAGACTGTATTCCGTACGTACGCACGTGCGGGGATTTCATTTTCCATAGGATGGATAGATGGTGAAATATGGTTGTTTCATACTTATAATAACATATCCATATATGAGTGATACTGATGTTATTACTTCATAATGAAACAACTAAAGAAGAAGAAGTGTAAGAAGAAATAAAGTTGAAAGAATCGGTAACGGATATTACCTCTTCTTTTGACACGCCTTTTTGAAACCTCCACATAGGGAACTAAGATTGGTCTTTGAAGAAGACCATAACCTCTAGGATGTTTCTAGGGAAGTGGAGAAGAGAAATTGGCAGGGTATGGACGAGCGTGAAGGCTCAATGTGGTGTGAGGAAGAGAGGGAGGAGGTGCCCTTGTATAAGAGGGGAGAGGGGAACCTTTGGAATAACTAAAACTATTATTTTATTATAAAGTCATATTGAGTTTTTAATAGCTCCAAATTGAGTTATTTAAAATCTAAGGTGGGGATGGGTCGAAATCCACTAATAAAATATAATTTAGACAAGTTTAGGTTTCTATTTTAACCTTATCATTTAGATTTAACTTTAAGTTAGATAATTGTAATTTTACTGTGTCTTCTTGTTTTATTACACTATAAGGTTAATAAACATACTATAACAAGCCAAACGAACCTCAAGTTGTTTATTATTAATATATATAACCGTATCTATGTAATTTGGCTTAACCTTAGATTTTTATGAATAAAATAACAATTAATAATATTTTATTTTATTTAAAAACTATTTTATGTCAATTTTGACACTATTTGGTAATTGATTTTTGTAAAAATAATAACAGAATGATTAGTTCAAAAAAAGTTAACTAAATCAATAATAACATGTCTTATTAACCGATAAAATTAGTGGAATTCATAAAAAGACTCAAATTACATTTATTTGGGTATTTATTAAATCAATTATGTTAATATTTCATTAAAAAGATAATTACTGCATCATCTTTGTGTCATAAATAAATTAAATTATATAATTTATAAAAATTATAAATAAAATACTATTATGTATAAATTTTTTTTAGGTTTCTGATGAATATTTATAGTTGAATTTATCTAATGTATAACCCTATATTAAAAATGTTTTACTTATTAATCTTTGATTTTAACTATTATAACCCTTCTTTAAATAAATTAATATTAAATGTCCTAATCTAATCCAAGTGGACATAAATGGTAATATTTTATTCCTAAGGTTGTTTTTGGTCTAATTACGCTTATCTAATAGAATTAGGAGATGTGTTAGGGTAATAATAATATCATTTTTACCCATAATTATCCTAATTACTTTTAACCGTGGTAAATAAAAGTAAAAAGTTACTATTCACCCAAAACTTATTTTCTTCTCATTGAACCACATTTTAGTGCTTGATATTAACCACGTCTCTCAGATTTTTGAAATTCCACTCACAGAAGTGGTAAAATTATGTTTTATGAAAAATTCAGTTTTTAACTACCACTTAGTTGTTTCACTATTTATCAAAAAAAATGAATGTTTCCAGAAAAATACCAAAAATTAGGCCTAAGATATATTTGATATAATTAATTCAAAAATGATGTATATTTTACCATATTCAAAACATATCAGTTGCATTAATTTATTTAAAAATTAATTCCCGTTGTCAAAACAAATAGCGTGTTTTTAAGACATAATAACTATCAAAAAATTGAAACTTGTTTATGTCTGGTTTAAATGTGAAATTACATCTAATGACCAAAATTGTATTAAATGGTAAAAATATATTCCAAATATACTTTAAAACCACTCAAATTAATTATGTATCACTATTAATTATTTCGATTTAAAAAGTTGTTTTTAAATAAAATTTAGTAATTTTCACTATTCATCAGAATATGAAAGTTATCCGAAAAGTGACAAAATTTCACCCTAAGCTAATTTCGATATTCCGAATCCAAAAATGAAGTCCATTTTGAATGATAAAATTTATAAGAATTTAAAAAGTGGGTATTACTATTCATAACGGCTAGTTCATAATAATATTATAATAATATCTCGTTTAGTGAAACTCGGTATTACGTACTACACACGCTATCGAGGAAGGCCTTTATTGTGTGTAATGAAAGCCATGTCAGGGATGCTTGTAGTGAAATATCTGTTTTGTGTTGTGTATAATCAAAACTTACTTCATTTATACATTAAACAAAATCTATACATAATGTTGCATAGAATAGTTTCTACAAAATGAACTTGAAATTATGTGTTAGGTGAGCCAAGAATAGTTTTGCGTATACTGCATGAAAATATGGTGTTGCTTATATCACAAGATAATTTTGGTGTAGCATACAAATGAATACATTAAAAAGAATATTTTTCATAAAATCTCGGGGTGTTACATTCTACCCCCCTTAAAATGAATCTCTCCCTCGAAATTCGGCGAGGTTATAAATGGTTTGTTACACGAGAGTTTATTTAATAGAAACCCACATTGTAAAAATGAATACTAAAACTTCATTTAAAAAAATAATGTTAGAAACATAACGGATACACGAATAACTCATCACTGGGTTTCCACATAGGAGAACATTGGTGAAAATATGGGTATAGAGGAGAAATCTGACCATCATGTTCTAATGGAGAGTCATAGAGAAAATGGTATGAAAAATACATCAATCACAAAGCCATAGATTTGTGATTATCTAAGGTACCATCTGATTCATCGGATATAAGGGCACTATGACAACATTTTTTGTTTTGAAGTTCATTTCCCTAATGTTGATGAATTTGGAATTAGAAGAAATACTTTCGTGATTTTGGTACAATCTCACCATTGGTCGCTCTTTGGACAATTTCCACTTCATCTCTTAAAGAAATGAAGATGAATTTTTCATTCGTGAAGTGTTAGCAGATCATGCGATAGAATGATGGGTCATTCCATCTGTCTCAGACAAAAAGTTATAAAAGTTATCAAAAATACATAAGTCCATATATAGTGAGATTAATCATATATGGTTCCTAAAATGGACTTATACTTCATATATCATACTACTTAATATGATAAAACTAGTTTCCACTAAACAGGGAATTCTTGTAGGCCATTGGTAGGTTATACAAGCTAGTCGCACTTCGGTTGTGGGTTCGATTCCCAGAGCCTTTTCCGACGCAATGGGATGTCGCCCATCCTGTAGGTAGACCTTTTTCTAAAACAACATTACTATAACATCCCATAAATAATATCGAAAAAACTTCTATCCTTAAACAATACTAACTTATGTCCAATATAATACATTCCAATCTTTAGGCTTATCCATAATACTGCAGTTCACTCTCATATTATAGTGAAAACGAGTACCGGAGATTTCATATAACAAGCATGTTAATACCATCGTTGATCCCCATATATCATAAGATATGTCTTGTTGGTCACATTCCAAACATTCAAAGGCCTTAATCATGTATTCTATTGAAAAATGAATACCCATTTAATCTTAGTGAAAACATGAGTGGTGTCAAAAGTTAACTCCTTCCACATTACAAAACCCCAAAATTCTATATACTCAAACCATGATATAACTATTTACTTATATCAGTCATGAGCTCATGAATACTGTCAAACATTTCATTTTCTCTTTATCCCTTCATTATTTGTATATCATCTTTTTTCCAAAAATATCTCAATCACTTTTTATGGTTACCGGTACCATAAAATTATTGAAAACCACAATAGACCAATACATAAATATTTCAATATTCCACGATACTATATAAAACATTATTTTGGAATTCCATTTCATAAACACTTAATCATTCCACCACATCATTGTCATATTCAACATCACCAATAGTGATCACATGTGACTTACCTTTGTCCTTTGCCTTAAGTGGTTGCTCATGTCAATCATCACTAACCCTTGGATTAGGGCATTTATTAGCATAATTCCCCATTTCCTTGCACTTGAAGAATTGAAGTGTCGGTGGTGCATTCTCTATAGTCTTTTCTTTATTCACATCATTAGCAACCCTTTTCCATTACTTCGACAATCAGCTGCTCGATGACCTTCATTTCCACACTTAAAACATTTTCTAGTCCCTTTAAGACAATCTCCACCATGCTTCTTTCCACACTTTGAGCATAAGGAAACATTCATCTTCTTTTCACCATTATTCCGAGATTTCTCTTTAAACTCCATCTTTCATTTCTTCTCAAAACCATGAGATAGATAAGTAACACCAACTTCTATTTCTACCTTGATAGCACAACACACAATTTCTTCGTAGCTACTTAAGTCTCTTATAGCTAATTCCCTTCGAAGATTTTTTTTAAGCCACTGAAAAATCGATCAACATTACTTTCAGGTTGGATGATAAAGCCAGATGCATACCTTGCAAGCCTTTTAAAATTCTCTTTGTATATACCAACAGATCAATCATCCTTTTTCTTTAGTTCTAGAAAATCCTTCTCCATATTTGTTCGAAGAATACGAGGGAAGTACTTATTGAAAAATATGTTCTTGAACTCGTCCCATTCTATGGACTCAATTTCACCTCTTGGTCTCGTATTCATGATAATATTCCACCATTGATCAGCTTCACGTTCAAAATGATATACAGCTAAGATGACTTTATCATGTTCATAACATTGATGAACTAAAAATATCTTTTTAGTGGTACTGATCCATTTTTCAGAAACAAGTGGATCAGAAGACCCACTGAATGAAGGTGGACGTTTCCTCATGAAGGACTCAACAGAATATTGTTCCCTTCTCTGCTCATTTGGAAGTCCATAATGATTCATAGCTTGTGTAAGTATAGCAATAAGATTTTGCACTCCATCTCCCATAACATTTGTTTGTTTTGGAGGAAAATCATTGCATTTTCCATTGCATTGATCAACATGGTTCCTTCGGGTTCCAGCCATCGTCTAAAACCCAAAAAGAATCGTGTGAGAGGCAAAAATCATGCTAGTTAAAACAACATAATAAAGGGGGAGTACCTTCAATATCTAACATCTTAGGTTTAATTCTAAGATCTTTACCATAATTCTAAGACTATAACCTATAATTACACTTATCCTTAGGGACATCCCTAGACATACCTTAGAAATATCTCTAGGGATCTCCCTAAAGTTATCGCATCCTAGTTTTCAAAGGTTGACTAAACCTTTCCTCTGATACTAACTGTAGGGACCCGAAGCTTGATGTATATGGACATTACATGACTTTTGCGGAATACTTCATACATAAAAAAATAGGCACACAAGGACCGTAATAGTTTAGTGTCTTTGGAAACATGGAATGTAATCTTCTAATCGTGGTGAAAGATCTTCAACATCTCCCATAAAGATCTTCCACATTTTGTTTCCTTACCCTAAACCTTTCTTTTAATCTGTGGGGAAAATAAAACATAAAAAGGGTCATCTCAATTTCTCATTAAGGGTATGCATGGATAAAATGAAACATACCATATATATTTGAACTTAAAAACATGAACATAATGTTTAAACATCAAAATCTTAAGCAACGGCATAAAACATGGAAGTACATAAGACATAGATCATAATCGAACATAAATCATGATAAAATAGCATGGTAATAAAACATGTAATTGTGGAATCCATTAATCACATGTAATGATTTCCATAGTATCCAAGGCATTGCTGCCAAGACCATATTAGTGGACGAAGTCCCTTTTTCTGAATTGAGTTCACTCCTCGTTCTAGAGATCCGAAGCTTGACGTACATGGACATTACATGACTTTTGCAGCATACTTAATACATAACAAAAATAGACACACAAGGAGTGTAATCGTTTAGTGTCTTTGGAAACATGGAACATATTCTTCTAATCATGGTGAATGATCTTCAACATTTCCCATAAAGATCTTCCACTTTTTGTTTCCTTACCCTAAAACTTTCTTTTAATCACGGGAGAAAATAAAACATAAAAAGGGTGAGCTGAAATGTTCAGTAAGGGTAAGCATGGATAAAATAAAACATACCATATAGATTTGAACTTAAAAACATGAACATAATGTTTAATCATCAAAATCTTGAGCAAAGACATAAAAAATGGAAGTACATAAGGCATAGATCATAATGGAACATAAATCATGATAAAATAGCATGGGAATAATACATGTAATTGTGGCATCCATTAAGAACATGTAATGATTTCCATAGTATCCAAGGCATTACTGCCAAGACCATATTAGTGGACGAAGTCCCTTTCTGAATCGAGTTTACTCCTCGTTCCAGTCCTGTAATGCTAAACCAGATTAACTTAACTTTCTAGACATGTCTATCTCATGTGATATAAATATTTACCCAATGCATTGGAGGGAGATATAGGTCCCACCCATCTTATAATTAAATTATTCTTACTTTTGCCGCAAAATAAAGATACATCATTCATAAAAACCCAATAAATAAAATGTGTTTCATAAGCATCATCCCATCATCACATAATCCATATAAATGAAATGGATATCATTTCATAATAAGAGAGGTGAAACCATGTAAATCATAGAGAAATTATACTTTAAACATTCACATATGAAATAATGTCATCTTAGATGAAAAATGGTTTTGATAAAACAAAAGAAATGAAATCTTGAGGAAAATATCCTTTTTTTCTTCAAAATCATTTTATTTTCACAAAATGTCATGAAATTTTAAAGGAAAAGGTTTTTGTTGAAAATAGTCATGAAATATTTCGGAGGAAGCTTCAAGAAAACAAGGCTTTTGAAAACCATAAAAATTATTTCATGCTGTATATGTTAAAAAAACATTATTCTCGTACTTTTGTCGAAAAAGTGAAAAAGTACCTTCTAGGGTAAATAAAAGAAATATTCATTCCATACCATTTTGTAAAAGTCAAAAAGGGTAAAAAGGACTTTAAAGATACATGAAACCATTTTTAGGAAACATGGACATGGATGATAACAATAACCCCAGTAAATACTTACGAATAAACAATCTCGGATAAGAACGAGATTGGAATAGTTATCCCATACCTTAGGTTCGATATGCTTTGTACGTATCCAAACCCCCTATATAATTATTTAAATAATGTCATTGACTTATTACAGAATCATATTCATTGTTGTTATATCATATATGGTTCACTTATGACTTTATATTACCCGTTCTTTTGTAAATTCATGTTAAAGTATCGTTTTGGGTAAAATAGTCTCATTTGTCGTTCGTGTTTTAACAAGTAATTATTAATATGATTAATTAGATCATGATTACTTACATCCATAATTTTAAACATGATTTATGTATAATATATATTCAGAACATACATATATATAATGGATCTATAAATGTAAAGAAATACAACGTTCATGGAGACGGTAGGTCGTACGTACGAATGAACGATGTTTTCGTTTCCTTATTGAATTGAATGGAATTAAGTTGATGACATAAATATATAAATACATAAATTCGTTAGCATTATTATTTCATATATTTAATGATTACTTATTATATATACGTTATAATCATTCTTGAATGGTTATCATGGAGAGTGAATCTCATCGCGTGGTGGAGATGGTATTCCGTACGTACGCACGAGCGATGATATCATTCCCATGATCGTCAAATTGTGTTAAAGTGTATGTATAATATTAAAGAATCAATATCAATTTAAAATAATCATATATATTCATTACTTTCACCATTATACCCATCCAAGTATAGTGGTGGTGGAAAATAGATTACACCACGGCGTGGAGACGGTATTCCATACGTATGCGCGTGCGGTGATTTCGTTTTCTATAGGATGGATAGATAGTGAAATATGGTTGTTTCATACATATAATAACATATAAATATATGAGTGATACTGATTTTATTACTTCATAATGAAACAACTAAAGAAGAAGAAGTGGAAGAAGAAATAAAGTTGAAACCTCCTCTTAGGGCACTATGATTGGACTTTGAAGAAGGCCAGAACCTCTATGATGTTTCTAGGGAATTGGAGAAGAGAAATTGGCAGGGGATGGCTGAGTTGAAGGCTCAAAGTGGTGTGAGGAAGAGAGGTAGGGGGTTCTCTTTTATAAGGGGGGAGAGGGGAACCTTTGGAATAACTAAAAATATTATTTTATTATAAAGACATATTCGGTTTTTAACAGCCCCATATTGAGCTATTTCGAAGATAAGGTGGGGATGGGTCGAAATCCTATAATCCAATTGAATTTAGACAAGTTTAGGTTTCTATTTTAACCTTATCATTTAGATTTAACATTAAGTTATATAATTTAACTTTTACTGTGTCTTTTTGTTTTCTTACACTATAGGGTTAATAAACATACTATAACAAGCCAAAAAAACCCCAAGTTGTTTATTATTAATATATATAACCGTATATATGTCATTTGGACAAACCTTATATTTTTAGGATTAAAATAACAATTCATAATATATTATTTGTTTTAAAAAACTATTTTATGTCAATTTTGACACAATTTGGTAATTTATTTTTGTAAAACTCCTAACAGAATGATTAGTTCGAAAAAAGTAAACTAAATTAATAATAACATGTCATATTAACCTATAAAATTAGTTGAATTCATAAAAAGTCTCTAATTACATTTATTTGAGTATTTATAATATCAATTATGTCAATCTTTCAATAATATGATAATTACAGCATCATATTTGTGTCATATATAAATTAAATTATATAATTTCTAAAAATTATAAATAAAAAACCATTATTTAGGAAATCTATTTATCTTTCTAATTAATATTTATATTTTAATTAATATTATGTATAAACCTATATTAAAACTTATTTACTTATTAAACTTTGATTTTAACTATTTTAACCCTTCTTTAAATAAAGTAATATTAAATGTCCTAATCTAATCCAGGTAGGCCAAAATAGTCATATTTCATTTCTAAGGTTTTTTTTGGTCGAATTAATCTTACCCAATAGAATTAGGACATGTGTTAGGGTAATAATAATATCATTTTTACGCTTAATTATCCTATTTACTTTTAACCGTGGTAAATAAAAGTAAAAAGTTACTATTCACCAAAAAAATATATTCATCTCATTGAACAAAATTATAGTCCTTGATATTAACTGTGTCTCTTGGATTTTTGAAATTCCACTCATAGAAGTGGTAAAATTATGTTTTATGAAAAATTCAGTTTTTTAACTACCACTTAGTGGTTTCACTATTCATCAAAAAAATGAATGTTTCTAGAAAAATACCAAAAATTAGGCCTAAGCTATATTTGATATTATGAATTCAAAAATGATTTCTATTTTAAAAAATTCGAAACATATCATTTTAATTAAATAATTTAATAATTAATTCCTGTCGTCAAATCAAGTAGCGTGTTTTTAAGAGATAATAACTATCAATAGATTTACACTTGTTTATGTCTGGTTTAAATGTGAAATTACATCCAATGACCAAAATTATATTAAATGGTAAAAATATATTATAAATATACATTAAAACCACTCAAATTAATTATTTATCACTATTAATTATTTCTATTAAAAAAGTGTTTTTTAATTAAAATTTTGAAATTTTCACTATTCATCAGAATATGAAAGTTATCCGAAAAGTACCAAAGTTTCACCCTAATCTAATTTCGATATTCTTAATCTAAAAATTAAGTCCATTTTGAAAGATAAAATTTATAAAATTTCAAAAAGTGGTAATTTCTATTCATAACGGCTAGTTCATAATAATATTATAATAATATCTCATTTAGTGAAACTCGGTATTGCGTACTACACACGCTATCAAGGAAGGTCTTTATTGTGTGTAATGCAAGACAAGTCAGAGCTATGTGTAGTGAAATCTATGTTTGGTGTCGTGTATAATCAAAACTTATTTCATTTATACATTAAACAAAATCTATACATAATGTTGCGTAGAATAGTTTCTACAAAACGAACTTGAAATTGTGTGTAACACGATCCAAGAATAGTGTTGCGTATACTACAAGAAAATATAGTGTGGCGTATATCACAAGATAATTTTGGTGTAGCATACAACATAAGACATTAAAAGAAATATTTTTCATAAAATCTTGGGGTGTTACATTTATCATTAGTCCAGATATGAGAACATGATACTCTTCCAGGTTATTGGTGTGGCCATCGAGCAATAAGAACGTGTAGGGGAAGAGCATGTGTAGGCATGATGAAGATGATTCCCAAGCCTACTCTCTTAAGACTGGGTTCATTGATAATTATACCGGTGGGAATTCCAAAAGTGTCATCAATGTTCATCTACCAATATGGTATTGTCTGGCACACTAATAGAATGGCCTCATCTGGAATTTCAAGATCCTAATACTACTATATGGGGAGCTAGATGGGAGGCAAGGAAATATCCAATTCCCAACCCATGATAGTTTTCTGAGGGAATAAACTGATATCAAATTGATGATTGAGCACTTCCCATTAATCCAAACGGTCTGTCAACATAGGGAAGTTCCAAATATAGTTTATCATATCCACATGAGACACCAACTACATCTTGTGATATTGGAGATAGTGCCACAACTTCTATACTGTAAAAACCAACATGAGACATTTCTTTTCTATGGAAGATTATATGGTGTTTATGTTAATGATTATGAAACATAGATAGTATAACCTATTCTCTACCATTCATTATTCTTCTAAGATAGAAGGGCACCGAGGGATTGTTTTAGGGTGGTCACATAGAGGACTAGTGGCTTTCCAAAGATGGGTGGAATGACAATTGGAGGCTCTAAAAGGTACTTCATGATCTCCTCAAAAGTGGCTTCACATTCTTCATTTCATTTGTAGATGAAAACATTCATCATGAGTTGAGATAAGTTCCTACACTTCCCCGCCAGATTCATAATGAATCAGCGTATATAGGCTATGTGGCCTTGGAAGCATCAGAGCTCTCGAAGTTTGGTTAGAGGAGGAATCTGATTGATGGACTTGATATTCTATAGATCTATCTTAATGCCTCTGTATCTAAGAAAAATTCTAAGGAACATTCTAGAGGTTAACCTGTTGTCACACTTTAAGGGGTTCATCTTCAAATTGTGGGAACGAAGGAAGTCAACCACTTTCTCAAGATCTTTGAGATTGTCCTGATGCTTGAAGGATTTGACCTTTTAATTTTCAATGTAGAATCCCACCTCCACCCTGAGGATGAGTTTTAATATATGGTGCATGTCACACATTTAGGTGTATCCGGAATTCTTCGTACTAAAAGGAATTACCTAATAACAAAAGGTACCTTGTACTGCACTGAAGGTAGTGGATTCTTCACATTTGGGGGAAATTCATATCTGATTATATCTAAAATACCCAACCATGAAGGAGAGGTCTTTGAATCCAATGGTATCATCGATAAAAAAAATCTATAATAGGAAGGTGAAAATCATACTTTGGACAAGGGAGGCTGAGATCCCGGAATTCGATGCAGACTATGATCTATCCATTCTTCATCAGAACATGTATTATGCTAGCTAACCATCTGGGGTATTGGACTTCATTCACGAATTTGGATTGGATGATCTTATTAACTTCAGCCTCGACCATGGAACTGTGAGGGTGGTGCATCTTTCTGGGAGGTTTTTTGATCCCTCAATGACTTGTCAGGAGACTGAGTTGGTGGATAGAAACATAAGTATCGAGTCCAGGAATTTCATCATAGATCTAGGAAAAAACATCCTGATTCTACATTTGGTAATACATGTACTATTTTTCCTCTTCCATAGGCATAATTGAAGTGATCAGTGTAGGTCCCATATCCTCCTCAGTACCGAGATTCACCTTTACCTACTAATCGACGGTTGTGGATACACATTATTAAAATGTGGGAGTAGTGTCTTCCAAATCATCTTCATCATCTATGTTTTGAGGATCATCTACAAGAGTTAACTATTAGGAATCAGATGATCCAGATAGAATGATGGAGCTGGCCTATGCAGTAACAAAATCTTCATCGGAAGACTCCTACATTGCAAACACCATGGAGACAAAAGTTGTTGATATGATTCCATTAGGATTTAAACAAGGGGGTCATACATGATAATATCAACTATGTAGTGGTGTGTTGGTCTGAGTTGCTTGATCCCAACCTAGTGAAAATAAAAAGTATGTCGTATTTATATTTTCACAGGGAGAACATCTCAATACCTTACATGGGTAAGGGTCTCTAGTATAACTCAAGCCTAATTTGTGTAAGTGTATGAAGTGATATTTTGGTGCTAATTGTACATGGTAACATGATTCTCAATCCTTCTATACACAAAAACACAATGAAACTATTATGAGGTTATAGTAATTAACTAGTTAATTGGGATGATAAATGAATCATCAATATCATTCCATGGGTCAGTGACAACAGAAATGTGCTTGATCTCACTGGCTTGAACCTACTTAAACTTGCCCTTGTAGAAGTCGGCGTCTAGGTAGTGAGATATATAAGAGGAAAAGGGAGACACGTCCCCATAGAGCACACCCACTCTACCATTGATTGAGTACATGAGACCTTGGTGAAAGGAGGAGGGAACTAATATGCGTAGATGGATCCTGGGTATACCCATTAGTTCATTTTAGGTGGTGTCCTACGAGATGGTGATGAATTCAGTGTTGGAAATCAGGCCACCGAAATGGGTCTTCAGAAGTATCTTGCCACATGGTCTCTGCTCTATCTAGTCATAACCCTTAATCTTTAGGTTTGAGGCAACCAAATGTGCTTCAAATATCACATATTTTTATAGTGTCTGAGTTGGGATAATATTGATCTCAGAACCTATGTTTACAAGGCAATGATGGACTTCCACGCTATTAAACTATCCAATGATGTATAATGGGAAAATGTTCCCTTGTATGTGAGAACCTTCATCATTTCCATAGAATGCGATGGTAGATTGACATTATGCATGCACATATTTCTCAACATGGAAGGTATATGTGGCCTCTACAACATATTCAAACTGTATGTGGATTTTCAAAGCCTATATGATGTATTCATACATATCTTTAGAGAGACAGAGAGCCTCGACAATAGAGAGATTTTCAGAAATGTTTGTAAGGTGACTCAACACATCATAATTCCAATCCAGGCACACATTTCTATTGATAGGATGTTTCTATACCATAGGTGGTATGACAAATACTGCTGGTGGAATTATTGGGTTTCAGATGATGCTGGGAATATCCCATTTCTCACTAGTTGAGCTATCATAAATGGCTAATGGATGATTAGCATTGGTTGAGGTGTGGCCACAGCTAGACACATCTCATCATAGTGTGTTCATGATGAGTCTTCCTAATCAAGTATCATAAATAGGGGTGAGAATGAATTTGATGAGATGGGATGAGAGGACTATACATGGTGAGATCTATGTCGACCCTGATGTATGGTCTCAGTTGTGTGCACTGTTTGGCTAAAATAAATAGTTAGTGAATTCTGATGATTCATGTATCCATGACTCAGTCAATTATAGATTCTAATGGAGACATTTGGAGGATCTTCATGGTGCACCTTGTTACTAGGAAGCATGTAAGGGTACACCATCTCAATGGTACTCACTGAGGAATACTCTTGATCATTTCTTCAAGAATCATCCAATTATAGATGAATTTTGGGGTGATTTGATTCTCTGGGGGCATGAAGTCACCAGGAGTGGGTGATAGATTCAGCACCAAAGGGGGGATTTTCATTCCCTTGTGTTTTAAGAACCTACAAATATAGGAAGTAGAAGACTAATATATGGATGCTGAACTGGATGTAGGATGAGGTTTTATGGATTCAAATGGATCAGACTTATTCAAATGGGTAAAGATGATACCATGAGTGTCCGAAACTACATTTCAAGCCATTCAATCATAATATTTCTAAGACCCATGACTGGATAATTGTTTTTATGCCCCATCACCATCATTGTATGTATTTGAAAAAACACATGCTATCTACACCATAGAAGGACCCAACTTGAAAATATTGTCTTCAACCTAATCCTAGATCCAGTTCGTGAACACATAGGACTACTTGAAAGAATGTCAAAGGAACTAATGCTAATGGAAGTAGTTTGGGAGATCAGATAGATCTCCCTATTAAAGTCTCCTTCATTCTAATAAATATATGATTTCCTATTCTAAGGAGCTCTATAAATAATTGAGGACCTGAGATTCATAAAAAAAGTAGGTCTTGTTTCTCTTGTCCTAAGAATGGACTTTGGGAACCTGTCCCTAATGAGGGACCATGGCCTAAAAATGAGGTGTAACCTGATTTCCCAACATTGGTGGTTGTGGTGCATTACATGGTAGTTCCTTCTGATTATGATGTGGGAGATTTTTTACTTTAGGTAAGGCCTGAGGTGAAGGCCCTTGAAAAATTAGTAGAGGAGGCTATCCTGATAACAACTCTAGTGGCCTGGGGGCCTCTACCTGTGCAATAAAAGTAGTCTCAGCCATGGATACTCTTCTTCAGGAGCTATGGGAGGCAGTGAATTTGCCATGATTTCTTGCTACAATGCTTCCTCTAGAAATTGAACCTTCTCGTAGAAATCCTAGAATTCACTTGGGATGTTCTGAGTGATAGGTGACGGGACTAGTTCAGTCATTAAGTTTTCCATGCACATCATAAATAAATGCTCTTGAGTAATTATCATATTATGTGAATATGTGATTCCCTTCCACCTAGAGATGAAGTTGGTCGTGTGCTAATTATTTATTTTTATTTTACTTGAAGAGGTCATAAATACTGGTCTTTCATGTGGTGTAGCTAAAGTTATAAAAAAAACCACCATCAGAGATCCTCCAAACCATCTATAGACCTGATGGGTAGCTGGGTATTCTAGAAAAACATCGGACCTTCCAATGTCTTAATGAAGCACTATATATTGTCAGCCTTTCTCTACACTGGAGTTCCTATTATGGGTCCACACCTTGATATAAAGTGGGCCAGATGCTACATGGGGTTTCCCATTTCATTTAAGGGGGATAAAGTGGGATTTTTGAAGCCCCAGGTGTTGTTATGTCATCCACCCATTCCATATATGTCATTCCATCAGGTGGGATCCCCACCTATTGGGTTTCAAGGGCCTCGAGATGAGTAGTGAGATGTTCTAGTAGATCATCCTGGAAAGGGTTCCGATCTTGTTAAGGATCCCTGACCACTAGTGTGTTGGTGAGTTCTTCAACATGATAGACAATCCCAATGGCTTTTGCAGTAGATGGTGGAATGACCAAAGGAGATATTTTAGGGATGACCTATTAAGTGGCTTGAGGATCTACTAGAGGAAAGACCTATGCAGTCAGGTCTTGGAGAATATTCTCGTGCAGCTCAAGCAGATTTGGTGATGTATACCACTACCTATTTACAAAATATCTTGCCTTTATCCTATCGGGATATGTAGTGTTTTCAAGGTCAATTGTTGGAACCTCTACTTACCCAAACTACCCTGGTAGAGGACATTTGTGATCATACTAGGGATCACTATAGTCTGGTTGGCATTCTACAAGGCACTCTTCAAGGATCTCATCAATAATTTTCTTTTATTCTATAATCTTTTGAAGAAGCACGACCTTATTAGGATCATATCCCATCTTTCACGTCGATCCATATGGGTTTGAGGGCTTAACCGTCCTAGTGTGTCATTTACCCTTGTCAGGGTCCCGGTTGAGGGGAAATGACCCGGCAGGGTCTTCAAGGACAAGTATGTGTCTTTGGTGGTGAGTGATGATGCCTGCAGGATCCAGAAAAATGCACACTTCCCAAAGCGGTAGGGTCTATTCAATGAGTTCTACCATGCTTTCCTTCTATGTGAGGTTATCTAGGTATAATGTGAACGTGTCTAGGTGAATATCCTCGATATCACCCATCAAGCTAGGTTGATATAGCATGGGACTAAAGTGAAGAGTATCATACTACCCCTAGCCATAGATATGGTCATGTAGAGATTCCACTTTAATTATATTCAGAGAACAATAAATAATTGAATGCATCATTGCTAAAGATTCTTTTGATAATTTGGTGATGCAGGGTGCTGATCCACGAGAAGTGCAACTAACTCAACCAGGAGGTATTTTTGGACAATGTCATCATAATATTCCCAGATTTTTTGATAAGATAATATATGATGATAGAGATGGATTTTTTATGCCAAGGGTTCAGTGGAAACACATGATTTCATTCTAGGTGAGTGTCTCTAGAATTCTGAAGTGTGATGTAGTGATCGGTCAGAACATCTCTGGAAGATGTCCCGCTACAAGAATTTCCCACAAACTTCTTCATTTGGAATTGAGATCTGGCCCTTGCTTTCCTTATTTTTCAACAAGGGGTGGATGAGAAACTGGAAATAGTACTGATATGGATCACTGTGGTGGAGGATTGGCTGATGGGGAGAACACTACACATGATGACAAGCCACTACATATGGGTTCGTTTCCGGGAGGCGGTACTGACCATATCATCACATCCCTATAGAAAGGAGTGCAGATAATCACTTCATTTGAGAAGGAAATAGTTTTTGGTGATGAATATGGGTGGTTATTATCATCTACTATCCCCCATAAAAAGTCACTATAATCTTATATTGAGGTAGATAATGGTCTTGGTGATAATAGAGAAGACTATATGAAAATATATAGAAAAGGGGTCAAATATTCCTCCGCCTTTATGTAGCTACGAAGGGCCTTAAGGATCTGGTGAATTTCAATTTCTTTATGGATATATCAAATACACATAGTTTCTTCCCATGACTCTGATGTAGAGGATCGGGGTGAAGGATCCATCATCTAATCACACTCTGCTTCAGAATCTAAAAAGTGGAATGGATTGACAATGATCAGGCATTGCGCAATATTCTTCCTTCTATGGTAACAATTCTCCCTTCTTCTCCAAGATATTTTTTCATGATGGGGTAATTATTCAAAATGGGGAGGACCTCTATGCAAGATGGTGCTGGAGTGGGGAGGGCCTTTATTGGAGATGGTTAGAACTTGGGGGGGGCATCCATGACTGATGTTGTTGGAGTTGGAAGTATCTCAACTATTAGTGTTAATAAGAACATGGGTAGGGACTTCATTTTTTGTGAGAGCGTGGCGCTGACATCCACTTGGGTGAGTTGGGGTGTGAGGGGTACCTAGGAAGATAATGAATTGAACATTGGGAGGACCTCCATGTTGAATGAGAGAAGTCTGTGGTGGACCTTCACAGTTGGAAGTGTTGGAGTGATAAGGGCCTGCACATAAAATGGTATGGAAATGGGGAGGGCCTCTATGCAGTCCACTTGTGGCAGAGGAAGGAACTCCACACCAGTAGGAAGTGGTGGTATAATGAGGGCATTTTTACTAATCAGACTAGACATGTGGAGGACCTCTATGGTGATGGGTGATGGGGAGAGGAGTACCTTAGCATTGATGACTTAAAATATAGAGAAATTAAATACGTTGGATCATGGGCATGGGGAGGACCTCCATGCCAGACATTAATAATATGCGGAGGAAATATGCTTTGATTGGTGTTGGTGGCATGAGGAGGACCTCCATTCTGATTAACGATGGTATGGGGAAGTCCTCTGTATAGGATCCTGATGTCACGGGTTGCCCGACGATGACTGCTGCTAGTTCCGGTAACTAGAAGAGTTGGCCCAACATGCCCATGGGGTGGTAGGGGTCTCAATCTGAATTGGACATAGTGATGCCCCCGATCTGTAATAACATGTAGTAGATAGTATGTTTTGGTGGTGGCCTGGGCCACCTATGCTATAGAATATGATTCCCCTTACGGGAATTTTTCGGAGCCTACACTCAATGTTGATATCGGGTGAACCGAAGATGGTCCAATGATATAGAGGTAGAGACCACCAATTACTCATCCCAAGGGACTAGATGATGGTGTATTTATGGCTTGACTAGATCCCTCTTTTGAAATTCTCAAGTGATAATCGAGGCAAGGATGACTCGAATGTCCCTTAACTCATCATCATAGGGGATTAAATCATGGGAGCATTCCAAGGAGATCTCCTAATATGGTTTAATGTCAGATTTAGGAGAAGTATATCCCTATGCGACCCTTGGGGAGGAAAGGATGACGAGGAATAGAAGCCTCTAGATCTTGGTGGGCCATATCCCTTGTTGGGATAACCCCTTACTATTCATATCATTGAATAAGATTATCCATCACCCTCCTGTGGATAAAATTTGAGGGTGAGATGAGGTGTGGGTGCCCGGTAACCTTGGTTTTGGAAAACTTTAGGGTGGAGGTGGAGCTATGTGGGACCGAAACATTTTCATTTCCCCTTCCACTTCATATGTGGGTGGGAGATGATTGGCTTCCTATAACTTCGGTCTTGTAAATCCAGAAGATTCAGCAATTAATAGAGATAGTAGGAAATAAGTTCCCAGTTCCCCATCATTGTTCATTCTTCCATGGATGGATAGAAATATCCACACTGATGATGTCCCAAACCAGTATTCTTAATGATTGAGTACCCCAAATTCTAGTGATTTCCACACTAGAACCACTATTTACTTAGGGGGACCTGGCACCGGATGGCTGGATCCAATGAAACACTTCTCTATTGATGTCTCAAACTCAACTAATCACCATGGTTAAAGGATAAAATATCCTTGTCGGGTTCACCATTTTTTTTTCTAATTTTTTTTCAGGGCATGCCTCATGAGTGCATTTGCCGTTCTCTTAGATGTAAATTGTATGCCATATTCTATCTTTCCAATTGTGGGTGACATTCATCACATCTTTAGAAATGTCTACTCCTTGAATGAAATTAGATGGTGGGATTTCAGTCTCTCCTTCTATGGATTACTACATAGAATTTTTTTCCTAGTCTTGGTCTCCATTAAGGATTAATAAATTGTTCATGAAACCCTTCCTAGTGCTATATCATTGTGTACATTGTTTTATTACACTATATCTGTCAATCCATTTCAAAGGGTTAAGTCAGGGAAGCAACCTTTAGTCAAGGAATTTGTCATTTTTTCATCACTGGAAAGTCTATTCATAGGAACCTTGGAACACCTAAATTCTCTCTAATTAGATGGCTTCTCAAGGGTATAGAAGGCCATGGAATCCCACATCAAATTCGGGGAATATAATTCCAGAGGCATGTATCCATGGTTTTCCTCGACTTCCCATGTTTATAATGGGGTCTGTCATGAGTTTAATTTCTTGTGAAGATGTATTGAACTAATCAGAAAACTGAAAAGAGTGGATTAGATGGATACCTCCCCAGGACGAAGCACCTAAAAGGTTTACTAGATCAATGGGTCAAAATATTTTTGAGGAAGGACCCTGGATGGCATGTACCACAAATGGGAAGGTTTCACACCATAAATGAAGATCTGAACACCCTAAAGGGAGGATCAGAAAAGGTGTGTCCTGGAAAAGGGGATGGAAGGTATTATCATTGGATGGAATTTAACCTTAGGTATGCATCCTACATACCCTATGTAGAATACTGGGATCAAATAAACCTTAGTTTAGGGGGTGGTTCATTGATTGCACATGGCTAGCGGCCCAGGTACTGCAAAAAATGAAAAAGATCTGACCTTACCATGATAAAAGAGACATAGTGGAGAAAATATCTAGGGATTCTACTGGGTTAGATGCACATACGAATGGAAAGAGTTCAATAAGATGTGGCAGTCTAGGTAAAATCCAGATGGATATGGAGGAAGTTTCAAAGGGTGAATATGAATGAGATGGAACTAATGTGTTGATGATGGTGTGGGATTGAATCTCAGAGAGGCTTCCTAAGTACTCTGCATCAAAGTCAGTTTTCAAAGTCTATGTAGTTCTAGGGGGTGATGAGACACTTGAGGAGGCAACTCGTGATAATGATACGCAAGGATAGTGGCCTAGAAGAAATAGAACCTCTAGGTTAGTGCATGATCTTCCCGAGAAAAAATGTCTTAAAAGAAATACTGGGATGAGACATGGATGGTGGGATCAGGCCTTAAAAGAGGATTCCTACATATCCCATTGGCTAGGAATAAAATTCCACATAGTTTAAGAATTGGACATAGAATCGGGTGTACACAAAGGACAAAGACCCATAGGAATTTCTAGGGATTACACATGGATATCATATTTTCATAAAAAGGATACTCTTGGTTGGAGGAGTATAAGTTGTGTGGGGATCATGCATGGTTAGCTTACCATGGGGATCAAAACACCTTAAGGAAGCATATCCAAGAGATGCTTACAAAATAGAGAAAGTATTTTATTATAAGGGTACATCCTTAGGAAGGAGTACCAGGGTTTACCATTGGTTGGGGTAGGACCTCAAAGAGGCTTTCTATGTATCCCAGTGGTTGGGAATCCAAACCCACATAGTTCGGAGGGGAATACAGTTTAATGTCATGTGGTACGTGGGTGAATAGGAAGGAAATTCCCAGAACAGTTGGATTGTGGGGAGTGAGGGTATTGAACCTTGGATAGGATTCCAACATACCATGTTTAGAAGACATAGATCAAAGTACACATTGTTTAGGAGGATTCAATTTAATTTCATGCGGGATAAGGTGGATGGGGTTACACATGGTCATTGTCCCAAAGGAAGGATGTCATGGTCACTACTAAACACTCCTCCCACATGAGTCATTCTCGTTGTGAGTAAAAAGATATAGAAATAGACCAAATAAATGTGTCATGAAGGGTGTGTCCACAAAGTATGGTGTGGTGATTACATGTGGTTATCATCCCATAGAGATGGAGATTGGGACTTACCATAGGAAAGAATGTCAAGGAGTGTGTCAAGATATAGGAGGAGGATATGGCTCAGTTTACAGAGAATGCTCTATCATGGTGCTTTTGAGCTTACATGAAGAATTTTTTAGGCACACAAGGAGGTAAAGCACAAAGGGAGAGAGGAGTGAGAGAGTAATGATGCTCATTCTCTTTTGGATCCACCTAGAATTTCCACACCTGTGGTAACTCATAGTTTAATGTCATGTGTTGGGGACAAGGATGCTTGGAAGTTTAAGGTCCTGAATCTTATATGATGAGGACTCACTCTTCATACCTTGAACATAATAAACTTTTACAATCCCATAATTTGGGGAGGGAAGGCACAAGAAATTATTGACAGTCCTAAGGTGGAGGGGTTGTTACTTGAGAAGGGCGCATTAGTGTGCCTATGGAAACAATAAATCTATGTTAGTGTGACTATGTGATGGAGCATAATATAGGGAAAAACAACATGAAACACCACTCAAGGGAAAATGAAATCACTTATTATGAGCCTGGAGGGAAACTTATGAGAGGGGTTGGTGAAGAGTAAGACCTCAATAATAAGGGCTTCATGAAACTTTGGTGGTTTGTGAAGGAAGGTTCTTTATTAAGAATGGTAAAACGGGTCTCTGAAAAAGCTAGAGATTCATGAACCATTGTGAAACAACTGAGGAATGGAGTCTATAAGTTCTTGGAGGGTGCTTTGAAAAGGCTAAATGCTCTAAGAATCTCTGGAATTTCAGAAGGGACTTCTACAACCGTGATTCCCATGGGGATTCATGAAGGGAATCCCCACATGAGAAGAGGTAAATTGGAACAAAGGGAAAGTAGATTTGTAATGGCCAAATATCATGGCTGGTGTATTTTATCACTAGTTCATGCAGCAAGGGGTACTTCATGAAATGGGAGCTTAGAAGGCTAACGGTAAGGGTAGCAGTCCATTGTGGTGGGGGTGAATTGCCTAATTATAGAAATATGGGATCATAATGCTTTAAGTAATGTTGTGAAGGATATGGTGCTTCATGATTTGAGGTCGCTCCATCGGACTCAGAGAGGCCTCCTTCACTACTCTGTGGTGGTCATGATACTCATCGGACTCATGGAGGTCATTGTCACTCCTTCTTGGTGGTCAGGGAGTTGTTCATCCATCTGCTTCGCACCATTCGTGGTGATGAAGGGTTTTGTGATGGGGCTTCACAAGGAAGGCCTGTTGGTGATTTTTTGTGCCACATGAGGCTCAAATGTTATCTAAAATGGTGTTTTCTATCCTTGATCCATCTTCCGAATATATTTCTATGCCAACACTATTGGTACAATGATAATACAACTAAATAAAATCGTTATCAACCATTATGTATGGTATGCTCATAATTGAGTGGGCTTTACCACCGATATAAACAATGATATAAAACTATATCATGTATTATTATGAAAAAATTATTACTAGTATAATATGATATAAATATTTATAAAATGATATTATTTTATTATGGAAAATGTACAACAATATTTAACTCATTAATTAATAAAACAATATCCATGGGTTGAAAATAATTTAAATTTTTTATTTGTATAGGATAAATATAAAATTACTCTTGAAAGATAATATAAATATCATAAAATAATGCTATTCAACCATTAAATTAACATTAATTAACATGGAATGAGAAAAACTGGGAGAATAATGAATAAAAACATCATTATTATCAAACTAGTTTAAAATGATTTAGATTACCCATACCCAACATAAAAAATAAGATGTAACTAAGTTATATAAATTTATATAATAAATATAACTAAAAATTATAAAGGAATTTTTATATTAAAAATTTTGTCAACTAGATTTTTATGATATTTTTGTTTGTTATAATGGTTCATAGAGTTCATTCTTCTTATAATAAAAACAAGATAAGAGGTTATTTTTTCAAATTTAATTACATGACCCATATTTCGTAATGTGAACCATAATACCATTATTTTGTTGTGATTACAACCTAATGGATGTATTTTAACACATTCATATATTTTTAAGAGACATATCATGTATTATATTTTAATTTCCTTTAATTTAAAATATAACTAACTCGAATGTGGTTTTGATCAAAACGTAACTCAACCATAAGAGTTGCATTTCAAATCTTATTTAATAATCAAGATTTTTTAAAAAGATATTCCATCTATGGAATTTTTTACATTATCAATCATATAATAATATACATTGTATATTTAAGAGGTTTTATATATTCACTAAATATTTCATTTCCCCTTGAATAATATTTTACCCTAATTGTTTCTTGTATGTGAAACTGACCCCATACATTCTTTTTGGATTAGAACCCGACATTTTTTCATCCCCAAATTCACTATAATATTTTTAAATTAACTAATATATTGTTCAACAGTTTATTGAGGTCATTTTATAATTCTTTATTCTCTTGAAAATTTATTCAAGAAATTAAAACATTTTATATATGGATTATTTCATAAAAATGTGAAAACATTCTCTTTTTAATGTTTAAAAATGAATATAACATTCTACTTTATTTGTCGTTTTATATAAATATTTCTACCTAAATATTCAACATTTCAAAATATATAGTTTTTCTCATAATTTTATAAAATATTTCTTTTAAAATTATTTCAAAAGATCTTGAATATTTCACATTTCCCTATTGGATTTTCTAAAACATCAAAAAAGTATTTTCCAACTAAGAAATTATTATTTGACTTATATTATAATTGATCAGGTTCATTTTTCAAATGATACTATCCAACTTATTTCTTTGTATGGATTATATAATATCCTTATATTTGGGAGAAATAATCTATTATTGCATATGTTTAGCTAATATTTTCATTGTATAATGGTAATTTCCTTTAAATACGTTTCCATTATGAATTCCATGTTTTGAATTTATTTGATTAAAGGTGGTTTGACTAAATTACATATATAGATTATCTTGGGGAAATTTTTGACTTTACCATATACCATTTATCTCAATGGTTTCAATACTATATTCTTTATTGTCTTGATTGAATGGTATATACCTAGAATGTAACATGATATCATTAAATAACCATTTACATTCAATTGGAAATTCATGTTATGATTATTCAAGGAATTATTAATGAAACTCTAATGTGAATATATAGGAGAAATATTATATTTCTATGGTTATTTGTGATTTTTTAATGAATCCAATTTTATTTCCATGGGTTATTTTTGTTATAAAAGTGAATGATTTTCATTTAGAAAGATTTATGAAACCTATTTAATTTACATGGGTTATTTATCATATGATAGGTGATTTATTTAATGTTGAACTAGAAAGTGTATATAATGATGAGAGGGGTCCTATATTTCTATCCAATTAATTGGTTTAAAGATTGTATCTCAGTATTTAATTTATTCAAGAGTTTATTTTAGTTACTCGTATGTGTGGGAACTGTTGTTGTAGAATATAAAAGTAATGTTCCCTAGACAAATGTTTGTCCTAATGTTTAATGTATCATTATTATTTTATGCTTATTATCATGACTTTGTCAATATCCCATGGCTCATGTTTATTGAATCGTGTTTCTTCACTATTTTGATTCATATTATTTGTTATTTCAAGTTATATTAAATGATTTATTACCATTTTTTTGGGATTAATTTTATTTTGTGTATTTATTATAACTATATGCTCATCATATGTTCACTTATGATATTAATTTATTATTTATTATGTTTACCCTTATTGGGAATATAAGATCACCCATTTCTTATGTTTTCATTTTCCCAGGTTATGATGATGAGTATAATGTATAGGAAGCATAGGTGGGAGTACAATGTGGATTAGTTATGGATACATTGAGTTTCATATTTCTTGAAATGAATGGGTCTTTTTTAAGGAAAATGGGAACCATGTATTAATAATATAGTCCCTAAGAGATGATAAAATAATATATTACCATTTATACATCATGAATAACATACATGAAACTCAATAGTATATGAAATTATATATTATTTCATTAAAATCATATTATTCCATGAAGTAAGATATGTTAGTGTTAAATTATAATAATAAAAGTTTTCCCATGCTCTAATGAGATCATACAAGGCATATTTGATGCATCAGAAACTCTGTGATGTCAAGTGGGCGACCCAAAAAAAATGTGATAACAATTTATGAGTTTAAAATTAATGGTCATGAATTGCATACAAAATACAATAAAAAATGATGTGTGTCTCAAAATAGTGTTGTATTGGTGTTCATTGCAGTTATAAATTTTTCATGTGAAAAATACAAGATCTTAATATCTACATAAAGTTCATATTATTGGGTTTTTAAATATACGTGTGGCATAAATTATATTTATTTTAGAGTTCATGTTTTCAAAATTAAATGGTTTTCAATTAATATAAGTGTTAGAAAACTTAATTCAAAGTGATAGTATTATATCTGAATAGATTGAGATAAATATATGACCTGTTTATCTATGAAAAAAATGGAAAACAAATTTCCAATGTTGTTTATCCATCAAATGTTCAATGGTATATCATTTTAAAAGTAAAACCATAGTATTTGGGTGATGATATAGATAATGATTATTATGAATTATGTGATATACCATATATTAAAGAAAAATTATTTAATGATATTGATGAACATGGAATAAGCATCATTTATTAAAAATATAAACGATCATGAATAATGAATTTAAGAAAATATTTATTTTTTAAAGTAAGAACCTAATTTTTTATTCAAGGTAAAAAGCCTATTTTTTGTTTCATTATTAATCATGGACATAATATAAATTCCTAATGAGGTGATGGAGGTTACAAGGGTGTTTGGAGCTTATTTATAGCTTGGAGCCCGGAATTTTGGAGAATGTGGATGGGCCTAACTATTATTAGGAACTATGTTTCCTAGGATACACATTTTAGTTAAACCATGTGAGGTGGTCCTATGCTTTATCCATGGATGCATGGTTTTTTCAAATTGGGCCACCCAATACTCATGGTTCTGTGACTTCAAGAGGTTAAATTACTGATATGTTTTTCATAATATTTTCATTATTAGTCAAACCATGATGATACCATATATGAGTTGTGTCTTAATAGGAAAATGGGAAATGGTTAGCACATGGTTTTTCCAACTATGAGGAAAAACCAGGAAACTCCTTAATTATTGTGGGAAAATATAATTATTTCCTTACTTATTTAAATTTCCTCCCCCTATTTATTCATTATTCTCTATTGAATAGAACCTCCTCCTCCGAACCTTTAAATATTTCCTCTCATTCCTAAATCTAGTATCTTCGATAAATTCTCAATCAAGACTCGAAATCATCATCTATATATCATTGGATTCCTATAAGTAAGTTCTCCATTCATTAGGCTCCTTTCATAATTATTCTTTTTATAATCTGTAATATTTTGGTGTGTTCTCATATGACGAATTTTAAAGGTGATATTATTTTTTCCATTTTCATCACATCCATTCCAAAATAAGGGTCTATAATGGATGAGTCATCAACTATAGGAATAAGGTTGAAATATTCCAAAAATTCTCTCTATTTATAATTTTTTTTCAGTTGTGTGCATACTAGTTTCACATAGAGTTGCTTCTTAAATTATTATTCCTTCAACTAAATCTAATAAATTATAAGTTAAGGCAATATTAATACCTTTGACAAAATCGTAGGTTGGGATACCAATGTTATCCTCCCCATGTGGGTTTTTCTTAGTTATTCTTTTAGTGATATAAACAATGATTAAGATAGGCATTGTTTTAGTGCGTTTGAAATGAAATTTTTTTAGGTAAGTTCTTCATCTTGACAATTGAATATTTAGGTTATTAAATGGAACACATATATATATCAATTTTCCTTGGAAAATTTATTTATATTGATAATTGTTTACGCGTACATGATTTACCATGTCATGTATAATTAAATGTAATAGAATAAACCTAGTGAAAATTAATTGGAAAGAGTATTAAAAGGATAAATGACATATGAAAAACAAAATTTATATTTTTATTATTACATTTGAACATTTTTAATATTATTAGGAATGGTCATACATAAATAACCTTAGATTCCCGATGTAATTCCTTATGCACACATAAGAAGACATTTGGATTCTTTGAGTTGATTATTGTGGGAAATACCCACCACAAAATATGGTCCTTGTATTATTAAATGACTGTGTAATGGAATATTAACTCTATATTAATTAATTTTCTGGTTTTCATGGATGGAGGTGTTTGGGGGATGTTTCAAGAGTTCCTAGTAGATGTTAGAGGTGTAATAGATGTGCTGTAAGAAATACACATCATTTAAGTGTATTATATGATGTGAAAGTGGGTTTCACAGCTTTT
This sequence comes from Viscum album, assembly GCA_963277665.1. NCBI lineage: Eukaryota > Viridiplantae > Streptophyta > Magnoliopsida > Santalales > Viscaceae > Viscum > Viscum album. Next base: position 444,917,828 of record OY728119.1, read on the forward strand.
ACAGGGATAGTTAATAATGTCTATTTTTTTGGATTAAATAATAAAATTATGACAATTTTTTCGGGTGAATCCTAGAATTCCAAGATTACACAACATGAATGGGGATTACACGTCGTGTAATTCCCTGATCTTGTATGGTTTTAAAGGTTTCAGTGGCTTGAATTTTCTCCAAACCCTATTTTTAGTGAATCTTATCTTGTTCAAAGAATCTTATGACCTTATCCTTCCACTTTTGGAGATTTTTATCTATAAGAATAAATAATTGGGCTCTTTTCATGTATCTATGGTGAGTTCACCACTTATTCTCATCCATTTCCTTCCTTTATTCATTGGTGTTTTTCTATGGTGAAATAGTTTGGATTGGGTTGTAAGCTTGGGATCTGTTTTGATGGTATTTAGATATGGTATAGGTTGATCTATGTTTTCTCGTGGTGTGGTTGTGGGTTTTGTGAATTCTTTTATGCCCTGTGATGCGCAGTGAGTCAGCAAAGCTTCTTTGATGTACATTTTCCCTTGTTCCTATTTATTTTGTATCAGGTAGGATGGGTTTTATTTTGTTTACCTATGGGTTAAGTTTTTTCCTTAATTAAATTTAAAAAAATGGTGTATGTTGAAATTTATTGGTAAAGGTGTTTGATTCGCATGTTTTTACAATGTTGATATTATTGTGATATTGTGGATCATACAGGCCTGATGCCGCAGTAAAAATTGTGGCCATTAGAGAATTTTTCTATGTTGGATATGTGTGTTGGGATTGGTTTTTTGGTTGTGATTTTTTTATCACCCTAAAATAAAAATTGTATAACCATGTATATTTGGATAATAAAATGGCTTCCATGAGATTTTGACTTGTGAGATAAAAACCCAGTGAAATAAAGTCGAATGGGATAAAATCCCCATGGTAAATAAGTCAAATTATTCTAATGTGTTGTAATGTGTGTGGATGTGCTTATGAGATGGAAATCTGTGGTTGGGGATAATGGGTTTTATGGTTTGTTGGATGTGATTTTAGGGAGGTGGGGTGGTGGTTTTTTTGTCATGATTTTAGGGTAGAGAGGTGTGATTGTTGAGGATGATAGTTTTCTTATGATATATGGTTCCTTTCAGCTATATTCCTAAGAATTGATGGAATAAAAAATGTTTAATAATTATTGAAATGGAAATACTTACTTTGGATGATGGGATGGAAATTTTTTAATGGAAAATTAAATGATTTGTTGTGTGATTAAATGTGATTTATGATAAATATTAAATGAATGGGTGTTAAACATGGATGAAATGTGAAGCCACACTAGACTATCAGGCTCATCACCTTCTGAAATGAATGTTGTGTAGACTGATAAATTTAGTTAGAGGTGGTAGAAAAAGTGATGGTGTTGTGATTTGGTTGTTTGTTTGTGAACCCATAGTTTTGGCTCGAGTGTTTTATATTATATATAAATATACTTGAATTTTCCTTGTGATTTCTATATGTTTCCCACCCATAATGAGCACCATGTGTCAAATACCCAAATAGTCAAATAGGCATTTCATTCCCAATATCCGAAAGTAAGTATGGATGACTTACCACCCGCTCTTCCCTGATCCCTCTTCTTAGAGAATATAGATCAAGATTTTTTGGGAAAGTGTTGATGTGGTTTCCAACTTGTCTTTGGGATGAGTAGTGATGTCGTGTCCCATGTGTCTTCGGGATGAGTTTTGATTTTCCTTCTCAAGGGTTTCTTGGAGGATATCTGGTGTGGTGTGGTGCGGTATGTGGAGCAAGTGTGTGCATGTGATATGTAATGTGGTGTGTGACCAAGGTGTGTGTGGGTGGTATGTGTTGTGGTGTGTGGCACAGGTCTGTGCGAGTGAGATGTGTTGTGGTGTGTAGCACAAGTTTGTGAAGGTTGGATGTAATGTGGTATATTTATAAGAGGTGGGAGCACCAGGACGCATGCCATTAGGGTGTGGGAGTTTCTAATATGTGGTAAAGTGGTGTGTGTTGCCCTTTAAACATTATGATTTACATAATATTATATTGATCATCTTACATTATTTTTTTATCACGCCTTAGTGAGGTTGGGATGGTCAGTATATCATTATAGGTTCTATTTGGTTCAATTATTTTCTTACAGGTACATTCGTATGCCTCCTTCACGTGTGCATGAGAGACTTTGGTATCCCTTCTGAGTATACCTGTATACTCACCATATCTATATAAAAACAATTTTCATGATTATATGTGGATTAAGTGGATTGTGATGGGAGTTACTGTCTTAGATGTTGAGATAGTTTTTTTAGATTTATTTTGGGTATTTAATCTTGTAAACATTTATCTGTGATTTTTCATGTTACACAAGAATTTTGGGATGGTTTTGGGTTTTATTATATTAATGACTTGGTGTTGTTTTTTTATGATTCATCTTATCTCCTGATATTGTTTTCTTATAACGGGTAATGCCTCCTATATTGTGATATTTGTAAACCCTTGGTGCTAGTTTCCAATCGAGGTCCTAATGGAGGTGGGACTTAGTGTTTATTGTCTCCTTTTCTTCATTGCCAGCCCAATAGGGGTATCGTTGTAGGGAACAGTCCAAGAAATAGTGGTATCAAAGGTGATGATTGAGATATTAGATAGAGTTTAGATTTAGGTACTCTGAGGTTTTCATGGGTTGGAATGGAAATGGAACAAGTTGACCTTGGTACACAACATGGGATAGAGATATTTTTTAGGATATAGGATTTTAGGGTCCCCCATGATCCAGTGTACAAAATCTGAGCTTATTGGATGGCCAATTGGGATGGACCTTCTTGCAGTGTAGAGACCTATGAGAGGTACATTTATCCTAATGAATTTCTTTCATTTTGGTTTTTGGATGATTTAGGAAGGTTAAATTGGATTAAATAAATAAAATACATTAATATTAATCATTATAAAACTCCCCAATATCAGGCTTAGGAAATCAATGTTTTCCTTTCATCTATAGATCTTGTTCATTGTTCGCATGTGGCTCTTGTAGTTTTGTTTCAAGGGGATGATCTAGTTGATCATTGAAGGGTTGATCTAGTATAGGAGGAGGATCAGTGGAAGATGATGTTGTTTTCATTATAGTGGAAGGATTTGGGGATCTACAAGGACATTGTTTCATATATGGAAACAATGAGAAAGATGAGGAGATTGAAATTGATTTCAGTTTGATATGCATCCCAGCTGAGTACTCAGTCCCTTTGGTAGTTATTCTGAAGATAGGAGTTGTGCATCATTTGTGGATGAAATATCTGGGAGAGTAGATGCAGACATATGTTTTGTGGGACAACCTCCAGAAGGAGTTTCGGGCAGAGTTTCTTTTGTTGACCATGAAAGTAGTGAAGAAGCATTGGATCCATTGCAATCATTAGTGGATCATGTTAGTGTGTGAGTTTTGAATTAGGTTCAAGGACCTTCTATGTTTTTTCCACATCTTTTTATAGATGGTAAATCTCATTGGAGGAATCTTGAGGAGGCATTATGTCTTTCTATCCAGTATAGAGTTACTCCTTTTACATTGTTGACATGTCTGGAGGTTCAAAGTAAGGAAGAGGTGATTGTGTGAATGCACTCTCGATGAGATTTTCTTTTGTAAGGGAAGAAGCAGGGCTCCTTGAGGGGTAGAGTTGTTAGTGTGTAGTATTAGGTGCCAGGAACTTCTATGTTTCTACTAGACAGGAGTCAACCTTCAAATCTTTATGTTCAACCTTATGGTTTCTATGCCTTTTCAGTGGGGTTTGGGGTGATATGTCTCTTTATTGGGGTTCACAACCTTCTTCAAAACTAGTTCTTAGTGGTTCCTCAAGATCAATTTTGGGGAGGTGGATAGGTTCAATGCCATCCTCAGTTGTAGTTGTCAATGAGGTCGTTTCAGCAACAGGGGTAGTAGGCTTATGCTCCACTAAGGGAAGATGGAGAAGGTGGAGGCATACCTCATGATTTTCCTCATGTTCAAGGACTACGACCCAAGAATGTAAGGGGAGGTGGTCATAAGTAGAGAGGTAGAATGGTTGTCCTTGGTTAGTTGTACGCAGTGGATGCAACATCTTCCAAAGTTCTAGAGATCATATGAGGTATGATCAGTTGGTTTGTACTTTTGTTTGTATCCTATTTGATTTAGGATCTTCACATCCTTTGTTTCACCCTCCCTATCCCATGCTATGGGAAAATACATATAGAAGATTCCAAGACCCTTGGTGTTGAATATTCGAGTCAGAGACCGGATCATCTTGTTTGATATTTTCTAGTGGTGTTGATTGATGATGGGGCCATATCAATCCTATGATATATTTTCTTGCAACATATGATATCATAATATTTTACCCTGAAAATAAAAGATTTGTATTATATAGGTGTTTTAATCATCTTATTCTAGTGGGGAGTTGGGTTTTTAGATGTGGATGGTCAAAGTGTCGTTTTCTTTTATGAGTGGAGTTGTCAAGTCTGTGGTTGGTGTTTGAAGCCCCATCTTTCCTTGTTGACTGAGTTATCAGTGGAATCCGTAGACACTGAGATGGTAGATGTTCCAAGGGTCATTTGGTTGTTCAAGGATGTTTTCTCAAGGAGGTTGTTATACTACCCCATCAAGGTGATAATGAGTTCAGGATAGACTTACATCCCATCGCTTCTCTGATTTCAATGGATCCTTATCAGATAGAATGTTCTGAATTGAAGGAGTTGAGGATTTAGATAGATGGTCTGATTCAAAAGGGTTTTATTTGTCCTAGTGTGTCATTGTGGGAATGCTTTATTATTTTACAAGAAGGGTGATTGTAGTCTGAGTTTTTCAATATACTTTTGGAGGCTGAATCCCTTGACGTTCATGAACCATTACCCTCTTCCAAGTTTAAACGATCATTTGGTAACTGAGAGGGTATATATGGTTTTCTATGATTTTTTAGAATTTTAAATATCACCAATTGATGATTAAGTATGCTGATATCCTAATTACTTCCCTCAAATGCATTTATGGGTAGTTTTAGTTTGTATTCATTCCATTCGGTGTAACGAACGCACCAGTTGTGTTCAGGAGGATAATAGATTCCATGTTCGATGAGTTACTTGACTATTTCATCATCATATTAATCGATGATATCTTGATTTACTTGAAGTTATAGAAGAGGCATGTTGAGCATCTTAGAAGTGTCTTTCATGTTCTTTGACATTACCGACTGTATGGAATATTGTCCAAGTGTATATTCTAGATGCAAGAAGTGATATTTCTATGGAATATGGTGTCTTATTAGGGTTTTTCAATTGACTAATCAATGGTTTAATTAGTTTTTTCTTACGTATCACCCAATAATGTTGTAAAGGATTAGCGTTTTATAGGTTTTTTAGTCTATTAACATAGGTTTGTGCCTGATTTCTGTCAATTTGTAGCCCCATTGACAGATTTGACTAGGAAAGATCGTCATTTTTTGTATATTGATATGTATTAGGCAGTATTCAGTTTCCTAAATGGGAGGTTGGTTAGTGATCCAGTTCTTTAGTTTTTTGAGGAAGGGATGATGTTTGAGGTTTTTTAGGCTTCTCATATGGGCCTAGGATACACACTAATGCAGCAATGGGAAGTGATATCTTATGGGTTTAGGCTGTTATTTACCCATGAGTATAAATATTCCACCGATGATCTTGATCTAGCAGTTGTTGTGTGTGCACTGAAGTTGTGGAAACATTACCTCATTGGGGAGTACTTTTTGTTCTTAACGGATCAAAAGATCTTGGGGAATATCCCTTTTTAGTGTTATCTAAACATGATATAGTGGAGTGGGATAGAGTTTCTTTAGGATTATGATATTTAGTTCTCTTACACATTAGGAAATAGAAAATTCTTGGATAATTCCTTGAATTGAAAGTCATGGAAGGGTTTTGTTCAGGAGTATGGGGATGTTTGGAGAGCAATAAGGGAGTTATTACCCTTCCAATTAAATGAAAGGGTTGATTGTGGTAGAGGATTTGTATTTTATATGATTGTGAAAAATAAACAATACAATAGGGTCAGGAGTCTCAGTGGGGGAATCAGAGGTAGAGTTAATGCATGATCATGTTTTCAATGGTGATACTATAAAGGTATGGTTAGAGGATGGGTGAAACCAGATGTCATTTGATGAAAGGTTGTCTATTCTAGTAGCAATTCACAAGGAATTTTTCTTAATTTCCATAGATATCCTTTTATTTTACACTTTAGAAATTAAATGATGTACCATGGCTTTAGGATCTTGTTTTTTTTATTGGTGTGATGTTGGAAGTTGTGGAGTTTGTGACAAGGGTCTTGGTTCTCGAGTAGGTAAAGGTGAAGCATCATGTTCCCAGTGATTTATTTCAACCCTTGGATGTCCCAACTGAAAAAGGGATGAAATATCCATCGATTTCATCATAGTTTTACCCATATATCATGGATGTTGAGATTTAATCTGGGTGATATTGGATCGGTTGATGAAATCGTCCAACATCTTAGTGATTAAGGAGTTTGGCATAGTATATGCTTTGTTTATGTTTTATGTCGATGAGTTGGTGTGGTTTCCTAGAGTTTTGAGCTCCATTGTCTGGGATTGGGATTCATGTTTTACCTCCTGAGTTTGGGGGGGGGATTACAACATGCTTTTGGCACTAAGTTATACCTCCACACTTATTTCCTCCATAACATAGTAGTGAAAATATAGTTTACTATCCAAACATTGAAGAATATGGTGCATTCATGCGTCTTGGACATTAGTGGATCTTGGGTATGACACCTTCCCTTGGTGGATTTTTCTTATAAAAGTATCTATAACTCTTCCAATAAAATTTCATAGTTTGAGGATTTTTATGGAAGACCATGTCATTCTTTACTGTTTTGGATGAAGGTTTGGGCATAGTCATTCTTGGTCCAATTGTGGTGGATAGCATGATAGAAAAGGTTCACCTTGTTCGTGATTGGATGATATCAGTGCATAACCAGAAGATGACTTATGTCAATTATATAAGGAAACCCTTGGAGTTCAATATTTAGGAAATTTGTTTCTTGAAGGTTTCCCCTCAATGTTGGTAAAGTTTTTTTAAAAGAAAGAGTAAGATTTAACCAAGGTTTGTTGGGTCCTTTTAGGTGTTTGGTTGACTTAGGGAGGTGTCGTATCTGTTGAAATTTCCACAATGGTTGGAGAGGATCCATGATGTCTTTCACATCTCACGGCTTCGTTGATAACCTCAAAATGACACCCATGTCATTAACTGGAGAGAGTTGGATATCATTTATGAAAAGAATTGTGTGGGATGACCAGAAGAGATCTAAGATCACCAAGGGAAGGCACTACATGGATATAACATTTCTTTGCTTCATGAGTTATGGAGGCATTGTGGTTTGGAGGATAGTGCTTAGGAGTGAGAAACACGGATGTGCGCCTATTACGTAGATTGTTTTTAGTTTTACTTTGCTATATTTTTCTTTGTGATGTTATTTTTGGACCTTGTTTTATGAGATGAGTTGTTTTCCTTAATTTTTTATGTATGTGGTGTGATGTGTGATAAATTACTGACAAGTGAAAAGGGGAGGACCACATTCCAAATCGAGAGGCATTAACTATGATGTGATTAAACGTATGCAAGTAAGTCATTGACACCCATAATTGATAGTATTCTAACATTGAAGATGTAATTATCATATTTGTGTATTCGGGTTACTGTTGTCCATTGGTTATAGAAGGTGTTGGTTTGGGTTGCGTAGAGGTTGAGATAGTTGTGCAGTGCTTGTGTGGCAGTTTGGTTGTGTGAGGGATGGTGACTTGTGGTTTTGGTGATGTGGCTGGGTAGAGTTTTTTTGGTTGTGTAGTTCGGCATGTTTGGATGGTGGTAACATTTGTGGTGTGATGAGACTCTTTAGAGGTATCTCACAGGGTGTTTCTTCGGACCCCTCTTTCTTCTGGTCTTGTATTTTTATTCTCAAGGGAAAGAATCATTTAATAGGTATACGATGCGATTTTTCATTCCATCATGGCATGTTACAATTCTGGTTTTGGTGGGTGGAGGTATTCGGGGGAGGTTTCAGGGGTTCTTGGTGGAAGCATGAGGTTCAGTTGAGTTTCTGTAGGAGATACACATCATGTAAGTGTATTAGACAATGTGAATGTTGAATTCATATTGCCTACATGGATATTTCAAGATTTGAGACTTTTCAATGTTAAATAATTAAAGGGCGGCATGAGTTCCACCATAACCAGTAATCTTAGGATTCCATGACCTGAATGGGGATTACACATTGTGTAATTCCTCGATGCTATACAGTTTTAATTATTTTATCCACTCTGGTTTCATCTAAACCTTATGGCCAGTGGCCCTTATCTTGTTCCATAAATCAGATGTCCTTCTCCTTCCATGTTGGTAGATTCCTTTCAGTGGGTATCAATCCTTGGGAATCCATCTTTTATTCATGGTGATTACTCCTCTCATTTTCACATGTTTCCTCCAATTCTTCTTCATTGTTTTGATGTGGTGGTATAGTTCAGTTTGGGATGTAATTTTAGGATGTTTATTTGTCTTCAATTGTGGTATAGTATTATCTATGTTTTCTAAAGGATTTTTTGTGGGGTGTGGTCATTCTTCTTTTCTCTATGGTGTGAAACGAGTCAGAAAAGAATCTTTAAGGTAGGGTTTCTCTCATTTCTCCTTATTGTATATCATACGGGAGGGGTTTTATTTTTTTAACTATGGGTTACGGTTGTTTCAGCTTAATTAATGATAAATAAATTGGTTAAGTTTAAATTTAAGGGTAAATCGGTTTTATTTGAATGTTTTTATGTCTTTTATATTATTGGAATATTTTTTATCATACGGGTTGGATTCCCCACTAAAAATTGTGGTCATTGGGGGGGGTGTTTGCGCTAGATATGTGTGATGTGATTGTTTATTTGGTTTTAATTTTTTGGTATCAACCTATAATATAAATTGGATAACCATGTATATTTGGGTAATAAATGGCTTCCATAATATTTTTATTTAATTGATAACCCCCCAAATAAATATTTCGGAATGTTATATAATTATCTTTAAAAATCTACAAAATGATCTTGATGTGATGTGATCTGTGTAATTGTGCTTGTGGTATGGAGATATCATGCTGGGGTTCATGGGGATGATGGTTTTTGGGAAATTATTTTGGGGTTGTGAGGTGATGGTTGTTTTTCCATTATTTTGGGGAAATAAGGCATGATTTTTGTGCTTATGTTATATGGTTTCTCTCTACTATATTCCCATGTAGTGATGGAAGAAATGATCATTTAATAAATTTTTAAATTACATGGGTTAGTTTGGTTAATGGGATTTAAATTTTTAAATGGAACATTAAATGATGGGTTTTGTGGTAAAATGTATTTAGTTTTAAATATAAAAATTAATTGGTGTTAAAAATGGAGGAAATGTGAAGAAACATTAGGTTATCAAGACTCTTCACCTTATGGACTGACTATTGAAGATACTGAAAATGTATTTAGAGATGGTAGAAAAGGTGATGGTGTTGTGAGTTGGTTTTTTTAGAACCCATAGGATGGGAATTATTGTATGAAAATATATATATTTATACATGTATTTTTCTTGTGATTTCTATATTCACCCCACCCATGTTGAGCACTATGTGCCGAACACCGGCATAGTCATGCAGGGGGGTCTTTCCCATCATCCCGGTGGGAGGATAGATGGTTGGTCACCCACTCTTCCCTTCTCCCTCTTCTATGTGATGATCTCCCAATCTACCATTGCTGAGTTTTGATGTGGAGTCCCGAGTGTTTTTAGGATGAGTTTTTATGTGGTTTCCCATTTGTCCTCAAGATAATTTTTCATGTGCCTTCCCAAGTTTCTTCGATATGAGATGAGATGCGATGTGATGTGATATTTGGCTCTGGTGTGTGCAGGATGATTGTTTTGTGGTGTGTTTACTAGGTGTGAGTGGGTGGGATGTGATGTTTTGTGTGGCCCTAGTATGTGGGGGTGGGCTGTGTTGTGGTGTGTGTCCCTGGTGTGTGATAGCGGGATGTGATGTGGAATATTCCAAAGAGGTGGGAGCTCGAGGATGTCTGTCATTGGGGTGTGAGAGTGGATAATTAGTGGGAAAGTGGTGAGGGGTATGCAATAATCGATGTAATTTATTGTATATTATATTACAAGTCTTACATTATTTGGTGAGCACTCCTTGTTTAATTTGGGATGGTTAGTATGCCTTTATAAGTGTTGGTTGGTTCTGGTGTTTATTCACAGGTGAATTAGTATGTTTCCATCACATGTGCATGAGAGACATGGGTCTTCCTAATAAGTATGCATGTATGCTCACCCTAAGTGTATATGAACTATTTTTAGGTTTTTAGGTGTATTATGTGGACCGTGCTGGGCGTTACTATCACAACCCATGGGATAGTTGTCATTTCACTATTTAGTTTTATTTTGGGTATTTACTCTTGTAAAATTATACATGTAGTAGTTCTTTTTATGCATGCATTTTGGGATGGTTTTCGGTTTTCATATATTAATTACATGGAGTTATTTTTGGATGATTCATCTTATCTCTTGATCTTTTTTCCTTATAAAGGTTATTGCCTCCCATATTATCAGATTTGCATACTGTTGGTGCTAGTCTCCAACCCAGGGCCTACTAAAGATGGGACTCAGGGGATCATTATCTCCCTTTATCCATTACCTACCTAAGAGGGGTATCTTTAGAGGGATGCGTCATAATAAAATTCATCGTTGATGTACTGATGATTCACATGACTATATTCTCGATATTATAATGCCTTGGATACACTCTTTGTAATCATCTTGATGTCTTCAGACACATGGTGCAATGGATTCACCCCATTGGACCTAGTAATTATTATCCTGGGATCGCATTGGACAAGCTCTGTAGATTTTGTAAGATTCATTTATAGTGGAATTTCATGGGTGTACCCCTTGGATTTCACTCAGACACCTATAGCCAGAATACATGAATTACGGCAATGAGTTGACACCACCCATGATGGCATGGATTCCATGGTTCCCCTTGGATCCTCTATTATATTATCATTATTATTATTCATTGATTACTAGTTTATTATAATTCTTAACCCTAGATAATAACTAAATGACCATTTTTTTTAAAGAAATTACTAGCTAGGGATGAAGCAGGTATGGGTTATTTATTTTTGCCACTCCTTTGCATTTATATCAATGCACACTACTACAATTTATATTCATAGGTTGGTTTCTTATAGATGGCGTTGGTATTGGAAAACTGAGATTTATCTCACATTCTATTCAGGCTATTATTAGAACACAAGAAGATTATATGATATTAGGTGTTCTTAAAGGTAAGAATACCACATCGTACACCCTCCTTATTACTTTAGGAAGAGAGTTTTGTAGCACATGACTGAACCAGTGCTAATGATTCTTGGATAGTTTTTTACTTTTTTGAAACTTTTGTGTACCATGTGTTTTACTATCTTTATAATTCCATGTATCATTTCTTTCCTTTTTATAGACATTCCATATTCTTTTCATATGATATAGTTTACCACTTTTTTGATTATTTATTATTTTGATTCTTATGTTGGTTTATTCTACATTATTAATTATTATATTGATCCTATTCACTTATTAATATTATATCACCAATGTTCTTTTCTATAATTAGAGAAAATAGACTCCCCACTATTGCATCCTAGGCCCTTACTGCTATTTAGTATCCTCTAGCATATGGGGAGGTGCGCTTGAGGCCATATGGCCAACTATGTTTTGGTACTCAAGAGTGATCCCGATAGGAAACATCAAAAATTTGTATCATAGGGGTTTCATTTTCTTATTTTATTATTTGGGAAATTTATACAAGAGATTATTAAAGTCTCATAACATGGTCATAATCCATTCCTAGAAGTAGTTAAACAATGTTCGAGTTAAGCACCAATTTTCTTGTGAATAGAAAAAAATTCTATATTCTTCTTATTACAATTGATATATTTTCACTACTGGGTGATGTACATGAATTTAGGAATTTTTTATTCATTATATAGATTCTATCTTAGCTGGTATATTAAATAGAATTATTACATGCAACATTATGGGAACCTAGGATTTGCATGCCTTGTATATCCCATTCTATATATGTGCATTTTATTACTTGTATTACTTCTGATATGTGTGATTGTTGAGTGTTCCTTCATTGTTATATTCTTGTTCCACTAATTTATTCTATAGGGAAGGAAATTGGTTGTTTAAATTGTTAGCATCAACCTAAATGGTGTTTTCCATTATTGATTGATGTTGGAATCTTAAACAACCAGTTTAACCAGTGTAATATATGTAAACCAAATTACATTAGTCGGAATTTCGATATGATTACATGACTTCTAGTTTAGATTTATAAAGTGTGTGGGTCATTATAATATTAATGGGTAATTCAATGAATTGAGCCTTCATATTTTTCCATTACATTCTTGAGACCAAATGAAAGGGGGTAGGATAAAATTAAATTGGTTTCAATTTTAATTTACAAAGAGTATGTGCCTTTATAAACTAGGAATGGAAATTAATTAAATTGCACATTATATTATTTATATATGAACATATGAACATAAAATATAAATTCTGAATTCTAAAATAAATGGTTTATAATAAATGATGATTTCAAGTAGAACATAAAGAGAATTTCCATCCATAACATTCAATTGATCCTCCATATAGTGGAATCCTTGTGCAAAAAAACATGAAGAAAAACCCATTACTTGACCTTTTAATTGGGTAGTTGGGGAAGTATGCTGGAAAGTGAAACATTTTCTTATACTATACTTACATTAATGATCATATATTCTTTTAAATATTTTTTTGAGGCATGTTCATAAATGTTTTAGAGATATTCCACCACAAAGTCTTCATGAAATGCATTAGGAGGGTGGAAACAACCATACTCCGGAGGAGGAGGTCCGTGATCCACCAATGTTTCCTCTAATAGTTCCACATATAGAACCACATTCTATTCCGGAACTAATTAGTGTCGCTCAGTATCGAGATATTTTTTACATCAGATTCAGTCTATACAGGGTGTTCCATGGCATGCACCTACAATGTTTGATTTTACTTATGAGATCCATCAGTATCATCATACCATATTCTCAGGGGATCATAGTCCTCATGATACTGATTCATGGATAGAATTCACTTTATCTATCCTGTATCATATGGATACACCTCCAGAGAGGAGGATCAATATTTCTACCTACATGTTGTGCGATTATACCAAGTGTTAGTGTGATATGATTACCTAGACTGGTCTTTATCAGGGAATTTTATGGGTGGACATAAAGACTTCCTTCTATTATTAATTATTCTTTATGATGTTGAGATCTCATTGATCCAAGAATTGCATGCACCTGGAGTAAGGTGTTAAGTATTTCACGGTCTATTGATCTTTATTTATTGAGCTTTAATTATTTTCATCTCTTATTATCTATGATGTAATATCCCAAGAAATATTTTTAGAGGATGGGAATAGGTACTTCATCCACTCTGAAGTAAATTTATTTTTCCAATATAACAATTCAGATATTGCGAACAAGACTCTTATCATGGAGCACAACTTGAGGGAAGCCGGTAGTACAGTGCATAAAGGGTTAGTACTAAGATAGGGGACTTGTTCTCCTAGTATCTAAAAGTGTAGCCTTATTTATTTTCATCATAATATTGGTGGATAGATTATCATCACTGGTATCTCTATTTTATACAATTAGTTTGGATGACAATATAATGTGAATCCATAGTGTGATAGTGACCCACTGGAAAATAATTTTTGTGGATGTATGGTTAATATTCAGGGGTTTTGATATAAAATTCAATCTATTTTTAGTATAGGCGGAACTACACCAACTCCACATTTAGGATCAGGATTAGTGACTCTACATTAAGAAGGAAGTTGGAGTATCACCTTTAGAACAGTCCTAGGAAGAGATTTTGGTAGAGGTTGCATGACTTATAATTATTATCCCTAGCAAGTAGACCATTTTAGGGTAGTCTAGTTGCATCTCAGGGTTGTGGCTCAGGTATGTGCATGTATTAAATCAGATACCTAAGGATATGACTCCAGGATCATCCATTGTTTGAGTTATTATCCTTGTATCCTCTACCATCATAACATATTTGTTCGATACAAGTGAATTGAAATCTTTAATCTCTATATAAATAATTGATAGTCTTATGATGTATAATCTATTATATTTTAGTTGATGAATTTAGATACACCATTAGGTGTATGGTAAGTAAATATATGTCAATGCAAGGACAATCCTCTTAAGATTGGTGATTATCGCTTCTCAAAAAAATTTGTTATCCTTGAGATGATAGGGTTTGATGTCATACTTGGGATGGATTAGCTCATGTTTTTCATAACCACATTGATTGTTATTTTCAAAGTGTGACTTTCATATAACCTGAAGATAGTAGATATGTACATAAGGGTGAATGGTATATCCAGTCTAGTTGAGCCAGACTAGGGAATCGTCTGTTGAGAGGCTTAACAGCCCATATTTCTATACCCTTCTTGTATGATCCAACTATGCATCTTATAAATTTTCTTGATGTGAGAGATTATTTTAGGGATGTTTTCACATATTAATTCTATGGACTAACTCTTAATAGATAGGTAGATTTTACAATAATGATCATTTTAGGATCACCACCATTATTTATTCCTCTATACTATATGGAGCCTACTGAGCTCTAGGAGCTCAATAGATAGTTGTATGATTTAGAATATAAGGGTCATATTAGCCATTGTACTTCTATTTGGGGATAAACTATCTCATTCACTAAGAATTTGGATGGAACCCTCTGACATTTCAGATATTACCGATTGTAAAACCATCTTACAGTGAAGAACTTGTATCAATTTTCTTGAATATTTGATCTCGTCAGTTAGATATGTGGAACTAGAGTGTTCTTGATGATCAAAATTAGATCAAACTACCATCAGGTATGATTAAATCCTTTAGAAATACCGTATATTAACTTCTGAAGTTAGTATGGTTTATATGAGTTTCTGGTTATTCCATTCAGTATTATGAATTTTCTTTCCAATTTCACGGCCTTCATGAATTGGGTTCCCTCCTCTACATGGATTACATTGTCATGGTTTTTTAAGAAAAAATGGTATATTATTGTACTCATTTTGACCATGTCAAATATTATGGTATCTTATTTATTTCACTAAGATAGAACCATTTATATGCTAATATCACAATGTGATACTTCTCGATTGATATGTTTCACTTATTTGGTCAAATTATCTCAGAATCCGTAGTGTTTGTTGACAATGATAAATCGAGTGATTTTTTTCTAGGAGAATCCCAGGAAATTTTTTAAAATATAGAGATTCTTGTGGATATATGGATATTATCATTGTTTCATAAAAGACCTCTCATGTCATGGAGATCCTCTTACTAGTCTGAATAACAAGGATGTGAAGATCTTTTGCTTTGAATCATGTGATAAGGAATTTCCAGAGCTGAAAGGAAATATTAATTCAGAATTGATCTCGATTCTTCTAGTTCCTAGATGAGGCTATTCAATGTTCTATAATGTATCGAGCATCATTCTAGGTGTATTATTGATGTAGGAGGATAAATATTTTTCATACGAGTGTTTCTAGTTGAGATCTCATGAGTGTAGCTTCTCGATGCATATCTTATGATTTCATGAGTCATCGATTCTTTATATTGTTGGAGGAATTATCATATGGGAGGGTGATTTGGGGTGTTTACAAAACACAAGATTCTAAAATATATCTTCAAACATTGTGCCTTGAATTTATGATAGTGAAGATGTTTTGAAAACCTTTATAATTTTTACTTTTATATTTTCTATATGTATGGAAAAGGAAATTTAGTAGTTGATGTGTTGATATAGAATACTAAGGCATAATCCATTCCGGAAGCCAGTGATGAATGGAAGATGACAGAAATATTTTATAAGATGCGTCTGGGATTCTAAGAGAGACACAAGCATTCTTTTTTTCAACCTTAGTTGTTACCTCTTCACCCTTTTATATGGTGAATAAATCATAGTTTTCATACCTTAAGTGTTTGATTCTCGGATAATTTATATCTTGAGGGGACCTTCCTCTAGATTTTTTATTTGATAGAGACAAAATCCTATATATATATATATGGGAATATATGGGTTCTTACTAACATGTGAGATGATTTGAGGAAAGAATATCACGATTCTTAGTGTTTAATGCACCTAGGAATATCCAATATATATAATGATACGCACCTCTATTACTGGTGGCTTGGGTTGAAACATCAGATCATGGGTTTTATCACTAGGTGTCCCACCTGTCAGTATGTGAATTCAAAAAAAATAGTGACCTTCCATCTTGTTATAACCATTACCGATTCCATAATAGAAATGTGATGATGTCATGATGGATTTTTAAATTTTTTTTACCAAGCTCTACACAAGGCAAATATGTTTTTTGTGTTGTTATCGATATACAAGAGAAGGTAGCATGCTTACTTTATATCTAGAAGTACTTCATAGTTTATGATCTCGAAAGACTATAGATAAATGAGATTATACAACTAGAAAGGGTCCCTCATACAATCGTTTCATCCAGGGATGTTTATTTCACATTGAGGTTCTAGAATGGTTATAGAAAACTCTTGGTATATTGTGCTTCAATGTACATTTTTTCTGCCTTAAACTGATAGAATGTTGAAAAATACTATACTTGAGCTGGATGATAGTCTCTGATCAATATTCCTTGATTTCAGAGGTTCTTTGGGAAATAATTTTCTTTTTCCTAGTTTTCCATGAATTATATCTTTGATTAAACAATTAAGATGGCATTATATGATGCCTTATATGGTAGGCACTGTCTCTCACCACTATACTAGCTAGAGGAAGGAGAGACAGTGAAACTAAGTACTCATCTCATATAGGGGACTTTAGAGTAGTGTAGATGATTCGAATGTGTGTGGATAATAATAAATCTAGATAGAAATTATATGGTAATTTTCTTCGATGACCAATGGAGTTTGAGGTCAATGAGTTTTTATTTTGAGTATCTCCCAGTCTCTGGAATAGGTAGATATAAAGGTAATGGAATGTTTTTCTTCATTTTTTCAGGACATTTGATGTAGTGGATAGATTTTATCTGGTAACCTATCAGTTTCCTTTATTTCAATGGTATAGTTCCATTCACAACATATTCCTTGTATAATAGCTTTTTCTTTACCATGTAAACCTAACTCAACTTGTTGATCTTGAGAATATTGACTTCGGTGTTGATTCTTCTTTTGAGTAGGGTCTTAAATGCATTTTTTACTATAGAATGAATGATATGTGAGTCCATCACGTCCCTTTACTATGGGTTCTATAGAATAATGACCATGTACATGATGAGACATGGCTATGGGACAATGAATTATGTGCTTAGTGACCGAATTAATTCTAAGACGAAGATCTACAACACTATGAATGGAAATTCAAGGATGATTTATTTTAAGGGGGAAGCAGAAAGAACTTTGTTCTTTTTCGAGTAATGGAACCTGTTTTTTCAGTTTAATTATTTTTCCTTGACCTAAAATGAAAGCCTAAGGAATTAATGAATGTTTTAGGGGTATTTTAGTCTTTTTCATACCTTGGAGCCCTAAATTTTGTAAGAATGTATTAGGCCACATGATTAGTATAAATTATGTGGCTTAGGCCACACTATTTGGTTAAATCATGTGGGGGTCCAATTATTTTTTTGGGGCCACACATTTAGTTTCTAATTTTACATCCCATGCCACACAGTCATGCAACTACTATAAGTCTAATTTCAATGGGTTTCATCATATTCTACACATGGTTACACAAACTGTTCAAACATACCATGTGAGGGGTTTCTTATTGAAGAATAGGGAGCATGATTGGCATGAACATTGGCCAAATGTTCAGAAAAAAACCATGAGACTTCTCAACTCTTTGGGGGAAGGGCCATTTTACCTTATTTAAAATACCTCACTAATATTTACTATTTATTCTTCAGCTAGCATAAACATATACTCCTCCCATTTGAAGTTATCTTCTCACACAAAATGTTATGGTCATGTATAACTTCTCCATTAGAAATTGGAATCAAGATATTCCCATCTCATTGGATTCATCTCATTAATTGATACATTCCCAGGGATCCTTTCATTGTGATTTTCTATATCGATGATGCAATTTTATTGCAATATCATATTGTCTATTTTAGGGAATGTATATTTTATTTCTATTTACACTGATATAAGAATAATTAAGTTTTTCTACTAGATGACGAAACCACTACAATAATAAGGTATTTGCTATCTAAATTATCCCTATAAGTCTCCTCATTTATAAATATTTTATATCGTGTGTAATCCAGTTCCAATGATAATTTTTCCTTAAATTCATATTGCTTTAATTTATTCTAATATATTGTAACCCGAGGTCCTATTAAAAACTTTTAACATCATTGGAGGTTGGGACCTCAAAGTTAACCACCCCAAGTGGTGTGAGTTCTTTAGTATGCCATTATTGATCTAAATTGTGATTACCTGAGGCACTGTTTCGGTGCATTTGAGTTGAGCATTGTTAAGGTAAGTGTTTCATCTTGATAAATGAATCTTTATGTAATTAAATGTAATATATATATATATATAACTTGGACTTGGAAAATTTATTTAAATTGATATTTGGTTTAATGCCCTTACTTTAACTGGTCACAAATAATGAAAGGTAATGGAAAAAACCTAATGAGATATAATTTTCAGGAGTATTACAAGACTAAATTAATTATGATAAACTAGATGTATAAGGTCAATATTACATGTGGAATGTTTTCATATATATATATTTGAGTGGTCAAACTTGATATCACCTTAGATTCCCAATGAAATTCCTTGAGCACTCAGAGGTTTCCATTCTGATTCATTGAGCTGATTTCCATGGGAGATACCCACCATGGAATCAAGTCCTTATAATATTACATGAATTCCCCCGTGATGTAATAATGATCCACCTGACTCTTTTCCATATATGTGACCTCTTTGGATAAACTTCATGTATTCAACTTGATGTATTGGGATTTGTAGTTCCATGGATTCACCCAATCGGGATCAATCATGTTTAGACCTTGATTATTGTACACCTGATTCATGGACTCGGTTAGAATATTTTATAGTCAAATGACTTGGGTGTACCCCTTGGATTATAAACATACCATTATATCCAAATTTCCTAAGTTACTACTATGAGTTGGCTCTACCCCTTAGGTCACAGATGCCATTGTTCTCCTTGGATCCTCTTTTGTATTCTCATAATTATAATTCAATTATTACCAATATAATATAATTCATAAACCCTATATAATTATTAAAAGATTTTATGTTAAGACACATTACCATCTATGGTTGAAGAAGGTATTGGTTATTTATTTCCAAACATATTTACATTTATATACCTACACACTACTACTGTTTATATTCACAAAATGGATTTGTATAGATGCTTATAGTGGTGGCCTAATCAAATTGATCTCACACCCTTTCAACAATACCATTTCAACTTAGAAAAATTATATGATCATAGGTGCGGAAAATGAAATTTCGTTACTTTAGACACCTGGAACCTTACTTTAGGACGATGATTTGGTAGCAGATGACTGAGCCAATGCTTTGGATGAATGGATAGATTTTTACCTTAATGATATTTTTGAATAGAATGTATCATAATGTATTCCTGATACCACATATTTTTTCTTTAATTTTTTTAGATACATACCATCAACAGTTATATATGATACAATTTACAGCTTTTAATGTTTATTTATTATTTGGAAGATTATGATTTTTTATGCTTACTTATTCGTTATTATACTACTTACTCTCAAATATTCATGTTATATAATCATTGTTCTCTAATATGATCAAAGGTAATAGTCTCTCTAATGTCACATCCTAGGTCCTCACTACTAAT
Organism: Viscum album; assembly: GCA_963277665.1. Classification (NCBI taxonomy): domain Eukaryota; kingdom Viridiplantae; phylum Streptophyta; class Magnoliopsida; order Santalales; family Viscaceae; genus Viscum; species Viscum album. The sequence continues at coordinate 444,937,821 of OY728119.1, forward strand.
CGGTAGCCTCTAGCATATAGGGAGGCACCTTGAGGCCATGTGGAAAACCGCGTTCGGCTACACAGGAGTAAGCTGGGTCTAGGATATCATTAATAATCTGTTAATATTTTTGGTCCTATATATTTACTTCCAATTTAACATTTCAAATTTTGTAAAATGTGTTATATATTATCTCTAATTATACTATTTACATTAGTCACTTATTTTCATGAACATGATAAAAAAATTTATACATGAAAATACATTATATATAAATATTAATTTGTATATGATGTTTTTATAATTTTTAATATTATATAATTTTAGTGAAGTATTTTAGTAAATAAGATAAAAAGTGTGTTTAGTTTATTTATTCTAGTAATATTTTGAAATTATTATTCAATATTATATGTTAATAGTTGTATTTTCACAGTCTTCTAATTTTTTTTTATTAATTTGATTTATATGAAAATTTCAGATAAAATACCTGAGTCATCTTGGAAATATATGGTGGAACCTACTGATACTTCTAATGGTATGTATTTTTATTACTTTACAAAGTTACCTCCTACTTATATAGGGTTATAGATGGATTTCAGGGTTATAAAATGCAGTTCAGACATGTTCACCTAAATTATAACTTACTAACAAGGAGAAGATGAAACATATCATGTTTGATGGTAATGGTAATCCTATATGTTGAAATTAAAATAATTCTATATGTATTTTTATCCAATAAATATCGAGTAAAAATCATTTTGGTTTACTATTAGATATGTTTTTAATGAATGATACGAGGTCATCTAGGGGGGGTCATTTTGGTAATCTCATTTATTATTGTTTTATTTATTGGTACACATTTCCAGTAATATGGGTCACCATTTTTATTCTCAATATTATAATAAGTACGATTTACCCAAATCCAAAGGAAGAAAAAAATTATTATGTTTTATTTTAAATATTTTAATGGATTTTTAGGCGACATTAATGTTAGATATAATTTTTGAAAAAATTGAAATTAAAATTCCCTATAGCTATATACATTTTATATTAAAATACATTGGAAATGTTTATTTAAAGTGGAAAACTGGTATGTGAGATGTCAAATTTTATAAATTTGTTTTTATATAATCACTATAATGTATTATTAATTACATTTTCATCATTAATTAATAGTTATAGAGGGTATTTGATTAGGATATCCACTTGAAGAATATAGAACCTTATAATTTTTATCAAAAATTGTATTTGTTACTAAAAACAAATAATAGTTCAGGAATTTATAATATTGAGACCCAAATCATTAGGTTAAAGAGATATTTCCTCTCCACCCCCTACCATGATAGAAAAATAGAAAAGGGCCAAATAATGAAAACGGAAATTTCTTATTTTAAATTTAAATTTTATTACTGAGAAGATTTTAAGATGAAATTTAATTTATTTCTAAACGATTTATATTTGTTAATACCAATTAAATTTTAATATATTCTTTACAATATTCCCTTGAGAAACAATTCATATAAGGGACCTTTATAAATAATGGTTCAAAGGATATTTTTGTTGTTGTATAAATAATGGGTGAACACATGGGTCGACTATGGGAATATGAGTTTAGTGTATCTATTAAAATTATCATATTCTTCTTGGTACTTCTTGAATCCCTTTTTCCTAATGAACTCAGGTTTGGTGACTTATATCATATCTTCATGTTCTATAAAACATAATGGCTTATATTTATTTCATTTTTTTGGTTTTATAAGAAAATTTTTTTTGATTCTTGAAATAAAACCTTTGTTATTGTATTGGGTAACTTGGATTTATGAAATTTTTTTGAAAACCACCTTTGTTTATAATTATATAATGATTTTTTTTACAATTATTGTGTTTTATTGATATAGGAAACATGTTTGATGAAATGTGTTTAATTAAATAATGGTTTTATGGAAAATAATTTGATGTGGAATATGGTATTATAATATAGGGTAGCATGTGAAAATATTTCATTATGTACGGATAATTTTTTAAATATGAATTGGTGATCCAAGGTCAAAGGTTTATTCGATCATAGTGAAAGGCCTTGTAAAAATATGAATTGGAAACCCATGGTTAGTGGTGTATTAGCACATGTAGTATTACTGTCATATGAAAACCGAGTTTGGGATGAGATATTTCTCCTGAATGTGGAACTATCATTCGACATACATGAGTGTGTGTGTGTGGGTGAGATACAAGGAGGGGAATAGAAAAAAGTTTGATATAAATGATTAATTAAATTACATAACATATTTTTCAAAAAATTTATTTCTTATGACATACTGTTTTGAAACTCAGACCTTGTATACATATTTTATTTCTTTTTTAATGAAATTATATTTTATAAAATGTTCTAACATTTTCTTTTTATAGTGGTGTGTGTTGGTATGTATTTGGGGAATTCATACTGAGTGAGGTACTGACAAATTTATTGGGTACATTGGTGACTCTACAAATTTATTCAATCATGACATAGGGAAGGGGAAAGATTAGAATTTCATGAGTGGTCTTCCATAACAATATTTTCATGCGTGTTGGATCAGGAGTTATAGAGTGCCTATTTCTTGGTCAGTACTAGTGTCACTTGGGTTCTTAACTATTTTTTATTTATAATCTTGACATTTATATTCAAATTATATTATTTTTCCAATCACTACTCTGATATGGAGTGTTTTTATTATTTTATTCAGTTGTATGGTAATCTTCTCACACATTAAATAGTTTATCCTAGTTATATGTATTTCTTAAAATGTTGTTTTGGTTATTTGGGAAACATTTTACCCAATTTTACCTTAATTCCATATCATTTACTTCCATCATATGGGGTATTGTGGATTTCACTGAATTTTAGTAAAGCCTATGTCTCCTCTAAATATAATGAGATGGGGTGAGATTTAAAAAATGGCGACACTCTTTTTTGGTCCTTGAGTTGGTTGGTAGTGAGAATATAGTAATGTTGAATCTTTGAATATTTATCTTAAGAAATATATATCTAATATTCTTATGATTAACTTCAAATTACAAGGACTATTTTGTTATAAAAGTCTTCTAAGACTCTTCTAGGTAAGTTTTCATCTCATTTTTTGGGTTTAGCATGTGAGTATAGGATATTAGGAATTAATATCAACACTTCCCACTATGAATGCATTATTCCTTAGTTTTTCATTGTATTTAAATGAAAATTATTAGAATGGTTTAAATAGTTCATTTTAAAATGGAAAAATATATAGTGATATTAAATTATAGTGATTTATAATTTTTTAGCCATCATTTTTTTTGGGAATAATGACTAAATGAGGTTTTTTCTCATCATATAAGAAGGAACAGGTTATATTCCATATAAATTAGTATGAATATTCTATAGAAAATCTAGTTTTACATAATCTATAGATGAACTAACATCTTTTTCCAATCATTGTTGAAGCCTTCCATATCATTTCAAAAGGGAATAAAAATGATTAACCAAGGAAAGAAGATTAAATTGTGTAGTTTCATAATTAGAAAAAACAAGTTTTTTATTGGGATTCAAATCTAGAAGAATCAGATGTGTGGTTAAACCATATGAACAAATTATTTTATTTTCCTAGTACATCAATATAACTACATCTGGATATTGAAAACTATATGTCGTAAGATCCTATACACCAATGGTGTAATATATTATTCAAAGATAGATCTTACTAGGGACATGTGTGGGATGGTGTTGATAAATTTTTTATAAAAAAATTTTATGAACAAAATTTAAGATAGAAATAATAACATCCTTATCATAAAAAAAGAAAACCTGTCTATATTGGATTAGATAGCTAAGTTATTGTAGTATGTTTATTTCAATCCAGAAGTGACTAATTGTGAATCCATGAAATAATGAATCCTCAATTTGGTATTATGACAATTGATTTGAACAAATATAATTATTTCAATGTATTATGTATTATATAGAGATTGTTAGCAAGGAAATAGTGGAAGAAAGAGAACATAATAAAAATCATACTAAAGGTAGTATGTTTTTTTAAATGCGGATAAGTGGGAACTAATATGATGAAAATGAAGAAGAGGGACACCTATTCTCAAGGTTTTAGTTTACTATAGACATGTTCTACTTAATTAGTTATCATTAATGTGAGATTTTATAGTAAAATAGGTTGTTTAGAATGTGGTTTTCTAATGATTAGAAAGATACAATACATTATACCAACAAGGAATTACACAATTATAGTAAGAAGGGTAATATTGAGATATGTCTTAATAGAAATCTAAAATGAATAGGTGGTATAGTCTTAACATATCCATATGCTTCATCTACTAGGATGGAACATCCACAACTGTCTAGTTCTCATCTACTGATCCTAGTGAATGAGGAAACCTCCTAGAATACTTCAATTTTCTAGTTAACACCACAACAGGAAAGAAATAGTATCCTATATTAGCTAATAGAAAGTTTTTTAGAGAAGATATCTATTATATATGAGAAACTAGGGCCTTTGATGGCACTATGGGCCATTATTTTTAACACGAATCTTATGAATGTGTTATTTAAAACTCTATAATCATATACTTTCTTTTTTCTTCTATTGTTATGAAATTGTGACTACAAGTGGAAATTATTCTTCATATCATGAGTATCAAAACACTTGTCAGATAGAGGAATTATATATGATTCAAATGACGAACATATTACATTACCATGGATACAATATGATTTCTCTAGGAGTTTTACAGTTTTGGATATGTATTTTTTTATCTAATATTTAGTATGGATTGTCAGGTGTCATATATAGCCAATATAGATTTACATTAATATAAGGTAAAGTTTATATCCCCTGATAAGGATTCTAACATACTCAAGTGGGGTTAGGGTATTAATTCATGTGGATAGGGACCATTAGTGATAGTGTTAATAACTATATCTAGTTATTTAGTGGCATGGAGCCTGGTTGATTTGGAATAAATATGAAATTGGACTCTTCCTTCTTTAGTGGTTTGATAATTAGAATACAATTAGAATTAATTCTCTAGGTTACCACCAAAGAAGGGAAAAAACTTTTATATCAATACAAAAAAAGGAACTAACCCTATTTTTAACATTCATATAGAGTGTATTTGACTGAGTTTCAAGAGAGAAAGGTTCAACTAGAAGATTAGGAAAGTGAAGGCTTTATCAGACCAAGAACATCTCCTTGGGCTACATCATTTTTATTCGAAATTAAGGAAGATGGTTCCCCTGTTTATGTGTTGATTTTTAAAAATTAAAACAAGTTAGGATTACAAAAATGTGTCCAAATACTCATATTGATTACTTATTTGATCAATTAAAGGGATCCATGTAGTTCTCAAAGATTTATCTTCACTCAGGATATCACTAGATTAGATTTAGAAAGAAGGATATCTCAAAGATAGAATTTCTATGTCAATATAGCCATTAAAATAATTTCATCATGCCCTTTGGTCATAAAAATACACCTACAGTCTTCATGACCTTGATGAATTGTATTTTCCATAGGCCCCTATTATCCATTTTTTGTTTTATTTGTTGAAGATATTTTGGTTCACTCTTAAAGTATAAATGACCATATGGAATATATGGATATTATATTTAATAAAATTCATGATAATAATTTCTATTCAATGTTTCCTATGTGATAATTCTTGAATAAGTAAATATGGTTCCTCAGGTGTTTCATTTTCAAAGAAGGGATATTAGTTTACCATAGAAATTTTAATTTCATTGTCTCTTTAAAACCACTAAATAATGTTTTTTAGATATAACTTTTTCTAGAATTAATTTGATATTATCATAACTTTGTTCAGGATTTCTCTATGATTTCTTCTGAAATGAATGATTTGAATGGAAAGGGTGTTCCATTAGTATGGAATTATATATATCAAAAAGTATTTCTAGATATTAGAATAATCTCACCTCACCACATCACTTAAAAATTCAATAACTAGATAAGGATTATGTGATATATTTTTATGTTTCTAGATCTATTTTTGGTTGTTTTTTTATGTAGGAAAATCATGTTTCGGACTATGGTTTGAGGTAGTTTCTATTGAAAGTGAGAAACGGTATTATTCATGACTGCGAATTCATTTTGGTTGTCTACGAATTAATGAATTTTTGTAAATACATTTTTGAAGATAAGATCACATATTCCACTATTCGTAAGAGTGTGAAATACATCTTTTCGCAAGGATAATTGAATGTGATGGAATGAATATGGATGTTGTACCTAGATATGTTTGATATTGAATTGGTATATGAACCTATTAAAGGGAATTTAAGGGTATATGCATTGTGTTGGAAATCATAAAATGGACTTATTTGATAATCTCATGAACAATGACAGTTGATGACCATGATTATTGAAATTCATCTTATTGTGAACAAATTTTTTCATACATAACTACTTCATCTTTTATATGATTCTTCAATACAAATCAAAAAAACCTTTATGAGGACTATAAAGGATTATTATATTTGGATAATATAAGTACAATCATCTTATTTCATGAAACGTTATTAATATCTACCATGATGATCTTCTCATTTGGTTCTCTTTATAGACATACCCTATAAAAACATTTATTTATAACCTAATGAATGTAATCATAAGAAAGGGTGAACACATATTCTTAGATGATCATATGAAATCATAAGGTATGCATAAGGATATGGGGTCATGAATATAACATAAAATATTTCTATGTAATCTATTATGGATGGAAAATATGATCCATGGTATAAAACATTTTTATTTAAAAACATTAATCATAAAAGAAAGAAATCATCCTCAATCAATCATGAACCATAAGTTCTTATTATATAAGTTCATCACCATCATAATTATAGAAACTCTTTCATATTTAAATTTTAATTACTAAGAAAATAAATAATATTATATCATGCATCCCTTCAATTTTTCGATAATATAATAGATTAGGAATCATCACTAGTTCCCCATATCATATTATGAACATCCTATTGTTTTCCATAATTATCTCATGAAATGTAAAACTTTACTCAATGCATTTTAGGGCTCCATAATTCTATTCACACCCCTCAAACAATGAAAACCATAAATAACTGTTCCATAATATCATGAAACATTAATCATATCACCATATAATAACTCATTCAAACAACATGAGTTTCATAAAAGTTTCATCAATCCATCATAGAATAACCTATGAAAAGTAAATGGGTTCCATAAATAGATCATTATCATAATCATAAACCATATTGATAAATAATATGTGTCGTACCTTTGGTAAAATGTCATAGTAAAACATAATCGACACCAAATAGTTATTTTTATGAATTGAAATTCCACAAAAATCTTATTAACACGTTCTATTTGAAATTATCCTTTCCATTTTTAAATCACTTATTTAATGAATAATATTATCTCAAATATTAAAGAATTTTTTTTTGAAAATAAGCATGGAAAGTTGTAGATAATTATTTAAATTATTGATTGGTTAAAATAGTGGTAATTATCATTCATGTAAGACACATTAAAATAAATATTCCATTAACATTTTTGGTTAAAAGATAAAAGTACATCATTTTGGAAAGTGACAAGAAGATTAATTTTAAAAATTATTGTTTAAAGTTAAAAATGGTTGAAAATGACCTTAAAAATTATTTTAGAATTGTAAGAACATTCTTGAAATTATTTTTAGAATATCATGGAAATATAAGAAAAATAATGTTTGAAGTGCCCAGATCAGTGTGAATCACTGAGAGGGGGAGGGGGTGAATCAGTGATCCCTTAAAACTTTTTACTAATTGATTCTTTATCAATTAAACCTCTATGGCTGGTTAAAGCCTCGATCCACTCTTCTTGTATCTCTCACCTTTCCACGAATGATGCAGTAATGAAAAGGCACAGGACACAAGGATTTACAAGGTTCGGCACCAAAGGCCTACATCCTTGCCATGCTCTCCCAGCATGGATTCTCCCATTATAATCTGTTAGTATTACAATGGTCGATACAGCTTCCCACCGTATCTCTCCTGAGTCCCACAGGAGGGTCTTTATACTGCGTCCCACAGTGTTACCAGAGTCCCACTAGCCTGCTCCAGAATCCCACTGAAGACTTCTTCTCCCTGAGTCCCACAGGGTCTTCTCTTGGCTCCTCGAGTCACACGAGTAGCTCTTCTTCTCTTTAAGCTTCTTCAAGTATCTTCAGCAGTCTGGGATAAAGACTGCTGTCCTTTCTCTTCTTCTGATCACTTGTGGTGAACAAGCCTTCTCGTCTTGCTCGGGCTTTATCACCTTCTTCTAAGGATGACCCGGCCTCTCTCCAATTACTGAATACTCAGACAACTGATATCTTTAACTTCAGTCTGGTCCAGTCTCACTTCAAAACAACTTCATGCACTGAATGCATGGCAACTCCGAATCCTCATGCACTGACTGCATGGCCTTCTCAATTTCTTCAAGATCCTCTGGTCTTGGTCAACTCGAATGCACACAACCAGATTTGTCTTTGTTCACGTGTGCATGTGCATGCATGTATGCATGCACTCTCCTCTTTCTCCTCTTGGTGCAATAAACCCTCAAAGGGTATATTCTCTTTTGAGCACACACCTTCTCACTCCTTCACACGTTTAATTCCTTTTGATTACACACACATAAATGTGTGTTATACTTTGTGTGAGTGTCCTTCCTTTTCTTCTTCTAAATGCATACACACTTCTTAGTGCACACACATAGGTTCGGCCAACTTGTCTTGCAAGCACAACTTGTTTCTTCCTCTTGCACACACAAGTGCCTATGGCCTTCTTCCCTTCTTGTACTCTTCCACTTTGCACACAAAGGCACTAAGGCCTCGGGTCTCCTTTGGTTGCACAAGGCTACGACCTTTCCTTATCTCCTTGCACACACACGGCCAAGTGTGCTCTTCCTCTTCACTTAGAACACACACAAATACCCACGGCCTTTTCCTCCTTTTGGAACACACACACAAATGAGGTGTGGTATTCACATGGTGCATGCACAAGGCATTAAGCCTCAGCCTTCCTCCTTTCCAAGCACCCACAACCCGTAGGGTGTGGTCTTCTCAACACGAGCCCCTGCCTTAGTGAAGGCGCGCAAGAGCAAGGGTGCAAGAGCACTTCTTGTCGCGCAAGCTCCTCCTGCCGCATAAGTTTGCGGGCAGCGAGGGCAAGAGTCTCGAGCGCGCAAATATGCGGCTCAGCTCCTTCCTGTCACGCAAGAGGTGCGCACAAGGATCTCCTCCTCCTTCTTCTTCTTGTCGCGCAAAGAAGTAGCGCACAAGGAACTCAAGCCACACAAGTTTACTTGCGCGGGGCTTCAACATCGCGAGGAAGAGCTCTCACGGGACTCGGATTTTCAACAGAGTTTCAGCAAGCATCCAATGCCTCGGGCTCTCCTTATATAGGCAGAGGCATCTCATTCAATCTGCGTGGATATAAATTCAAACTCCCGAGATTTTCGGTTCTTCAAGATTCTGCAAAATCTTGTTTTTCTTTCGCTGTTTAACGCGGCTTTATCTTCCTCTTTCATTCCTCCTCGTGCATGCGATTTAGAACGCATGCACAGCCTCTGTTTTGGCCATCCCATGAAAAACACGAATTCTTCAACGCCTCGCACCTTCGGTTTGCTTCGGCTTCGACCGAAATATTCCTCTCGTTGCATGCAAACTCATTTTCGTGCATGGATGGGTTCAGAAGGGCCAGACGAGCTCCATGGTGCCTTTATCTTCGACAATAGTGGTTGGGAGCTTCAAAACCATCCTCGGGGGGGCTCTGGTTCAGCGGCGGCAAGCGGGTGGCTTCGGGGAGGCCTCGGACGAGCTCGAGGATGAAGACGAGCTCTCGGCCGTCGATGTTTAATGATGCTCAACGGCCAGGATTATAACATCTCGGCGCTAGATGAGATAAGCGGTCCAGATCAGTGCGCGATGGAATGGACGGCCGTGATTAGATCCCTGATGAATTTTCGTCGTCCCACATCGAAACGCTGCAGGATTTTGCCACGGTTTATCAACCATCCGCTCCCCCAGCCGGCTAAATTGAATCTCCTCCCATCTCGGTGCCGCCCCGCACCGAGTTCTTCTGCAGGCGCGCTCTGCGCCCAACTCTGCTCCCTGCGGGCGCACTCTGCGCCCACTCACGCCTCCTGCGGGCGCGCTCTAGCGCCCACCATGCATCCTCCGGGCGCGCTCCTCACGCTCACGCTGCGCGGGCTTCATCACCGCGTGGCCTCATGGCTTATACACGGCCCCTGCCACCTTGTGCTTGCACCATGGGATCCCCCATGGGCGTGGCGCCTTAGGCCCACAAGTGCCTTGGGGTTGAACCCATGGGCTGGCCTTGGCTGGCCTAATTTTTGCTAAGTATAGGAATAAAGACTTTGTATAAAAACAAAGTATCCCCATAGGCCAAATGCCACTTCAAGCCATCTTCTTCATAATTCTTCTTCTTCTTAGGAATTTCCCATCTCCTCCTCATGTTCTTAATTGTTCAAATCAGAGATCAAGTCAGATCAACTTCATGTTCACATGCACTAAGTGATAGTGCATGGACTCTTCCATCCACTCACTTCATCCACTTTGAACTTGTGGATGGATCTTCTTCATCTCCTCATGCATTGTCAATACAATGCATGGTCTTCAAACATTGTTGTGACTTTGTATCCAGTTGATACAAGTTCTTAGAACTTAAAGAGCAGCTCAGCAATCGTCAGATGTACATAGAGAATGTTTCAACCACAACATCTTATGTCACTTAGTGAATCTCCTATGTGACATGCATCTTAGTACCATGTCCATTCCCCTTCACCACCTACACCATCACAACCTTTGTCATTCACATCTTGACATTCCTTGACATCCATTCATTCTAAGACAACAACATGCCTCATTGACAACAAATGCAACACATTGCACTTCAATCTCCCCCTTTGTATTTGTTGTCAATACACAACTTCAGCACATATGAATGGGTCAATATGTGTGCCAATATTTTCTCCCCCTTATTGGCAATCAAATGCAAAGGTGTGGTGTGGTTCTCTTTCAACAATCTATTCCTCCCTTTGAAAAGTATTTTCATTGAAAAACACTGAGAGAGGGATGATGTCACATGTTCTCTTTAGCAAAGAACCTTTAGTAAATCAACACTAAGTCTACTTGGGCTAACCCGGTGTAGAAAACAAGAGTGATATGACTAAGGAACTCAATGCTATCCATCATTCACTGTACATGTGAGATCATGCTTCAGGGGTTTGAAATTTTAAGATATTCAATGAATTGCTAAATCCTACACATGCTTCACAAAACTCATTAGAAAGTTCAGTGCAAAGATAAAGCTCCCCCATTTACCCATTTTCTTAAGATGATATTAATCTCATAACATCATCTTCTTCAGATTTTCTCCCCCTCAAGGGGTGCACTCCATTTTGTCCAAACCATCTTCCAGCTGAGAATGATCATCATCTTCAATTCCCTGCAATGTTAGCACATGTAAATACAAGTGTATAAGGGAATAGGATGGGACCTCCTTGGTTCATCAATGTGAACAACAAGGTTGAGAAGATTCTCTCAACCGAGATGTCCCATTTTCACCAGTCTTCACACTTGCACATTTGATCTTCATTGATGATTGTGCTGGTGTGGTTCTCAAAACATCTTCATGTGAAATCTTCTTCTTCCCTTTTGCCTTAGCAATTGCCAGAACTTTATCTTCAGCTTTTTGCAGATCTTTGGCAAGTTGCAACTGATTTCTCCATATGACTAGTAAATCATTTGGAAGAGTGGCCTCAATTTTGGAAGTTCAACATGGTTCTTTGGATGCTGCTAAGCTACCTCTCTTAGGCAACTTATTTTCAATCAATCCCTTCTTCTTCTGGATTGATTGTCTTTTGGAGTTCAGTCTGCTTCTATTTAGTTTCATGGATTCTTTATAAAGGTCCATGATGTTTCCTTTCTTTCCACAGTAGAAGCATGTTTTCTTGGTGGTCCTTCTGGATGCATCACCCTTCTTGGATTTAGACTCCAAGGTCTTCTCTTCCTTTTTCATAATCTTCTTGGGAGCATCTTCAACTTTCTTCTTGCTTCCCAAGGATTATTTCTGAGCCAGGTTCTGTGATCTTTTCTTCTTTTGAGCTCTGGATACAGTTGGAGACTGACATGTATCTTTTTGACCACTTTTGCAATCATCCCAGATGTTGTCAAGTAATCCAAATCTATTTGCAGTAAACAGATGTCTCTGGACCTATGGATGCTGCTTCTTTTCTTCTGACTTGCTCCCCCTTGGCATGGGCTTCCGTTGTGCTTTGACATTCAGTGGATTGTACCAACAATCCTTTCACAGTGCCCATACTTATTACAACACCAACATTGACCCAAAAATCTTGACTTTTTGATTCCTTCTGATTGTAGGGTACTTGTCTTGAATTGTTGTGCTGCTTCAGGAGTGCTCTGCTTCTTTACCGTCTTCATCCATATTTTTTTGGAATTATTCTTCCATCCTGTACTTTTTGTGAAAACACAATTAGAAGCATCAGTACAAGATGGTATGGATGGTACCTTCTTTCTAGAAGATGTTGCACTTTTATTAGAGGATGTCTTTCTCTTAGAATTATCCTTCTCAAAGCATACTTGAGTAGCAACATGTCTTCTTCCAGCTGACTGGGAGGATTCAGGTTTAGGTGATTGCAGATGTTTCAATATCACCTCCAGTTCTAAGTATTTCATGTTGAGGGAGTTCTTCTCATCCTCAACAGTTCTTAGCTTTCCTTCCCAATTCTCCACCAGTTGTTTCATCTGGTCTTCATGCACCTTCTTCAATTCTTGCAATGAATTGTCCAGATCCTTCACCAATTTGACTTTGTCTTTAAGTTGAGCATCTTTAACAACCATTGATACTCTATGCCTCTTCTCCAGTGCATGGTAAACATCTTTGATTATTACTTTAAAGAATTCTTTCTCAGAAAGGCTTCTTTGCAATTCTTCAACAGTGTCTTCATATCTTTCATTGCAAAGAGAAACGGTTTCATCTTTAGCCTTCACCAGCTTTCTGAGAGTGTTGGTTATGCCAACCCTTTTAGCCAATTGATCTTCCATTGCATTGGCTTCTGCTTCTAACTGTGATTTTTCTTCTTGAAGATCAAGGATGCCTGTAGCTATACACATTGCTACTTCCCTGGGGACTGCCTTCTGAAGATATTTGATTGCATTTAGAAGATCATTGTTTCTTCCATCTTCATCACAGCTAGGACAGGCTTCACCAGAAGAGTGATAAAAGGAATTGTCAGGTGTTTCTCTATCAACAACAATCTTCTTCTTCATCTTCTTGGCCTGTTTCTTCATCCTGTTTTTCTGAGTCTTGGCAGATATCTCCATTTGAGGTTGGTTGCTTATTTCCTCAAATCTGCACTTCATAAAGACTCCCTTGGATCTTTTAGAGGTAACCTCCCTCTGATACCAATTGAAGTTCCCAGATCAGTGTGAATCACTGAGAGGGGGAGGGGGTGAATCAGTGATCCCTTAAAACTTTTTACTAATTGATTCTTTATCAAATAAACCTCTATGGCTGGTTAAAGCCTCGATCCACTCTTCTTGTATCTCTCACCTTTCCACGAATGATGCAGTAATGAAAAGGCATAGGACACAAGGATTTACAAGGTTCGGCACCAAAGGCCTACATCCTTGCCATGCTCTCCCAGCATGGATTCTCCCATTATAATCTGTTAGTATTACAATGGTCGATACTGCTTCCCACCGTATCTCTCCTGAGTCCCACAGGAGGGTCTTTATACTGCGTCCCACAGTGTTACCAGAGTCCCACTGGCCTGCTCCAGAATCCCACTGAAGACTTATTCTCCCTGAGTCCCACAGGGTCTTCTCTTGGCTCCTCGAGTCACACGAGTAGATCTTCTTCTCTTTAAGCTTCTTCAAGTATCTTCAGCAGTCTGGGATAAAGACTGCTGGCCTTGCTCTTCTTCTGATCACTTGTGGTGAATAGGTCTTCTCGTCTTGCTCGGGCTTTATCACCTTCTTCTAAGGATGACCCGGCCTCTCTCCAATTACTGAATACTCAGATAACTGATATCTTTAACTTCAGTCTGGTCCAGTCTCACTTCAAAACAACTTCATGCACTGAATGCATGTCAACTCTGAATCCTCATGCACTGACTGCATGGCCTTCTCAATTTCTTCAAGATCCTCTGGTCTTGGTCAACTCAAATGCACACAACCAGATTTGTCTTTGTTCACGTGTGCATGTGCATGCATGTATGCATGCACTCTCCTCTTTCTCCTCTTGGTGAAATAAACCCTCAAAGGGTATATTCTCTTTTGAGCACACACCTTCTCACTCCATCACATGTTTAATTCCTTTTGATTACACACACATAAATGTGTGTTATACTTTGTGTGAGTGTCCTTCCTTTTCTTCTTCTAAATGAATACACACTTCTTAGTGCACACACATAGGTTCGGCCAACTTGTCTTGCAAGCACAACTTGTTTCTTCCTCTTGCACACACAAGTGCCTATGGCCTTCTTCCCTTCTTGTACTCTTCCACTTTGCACACAAAGGCACTAAGGCCTTGAGTCTCCTTTGGTTGCACAAGGCTACGGCCTTTCCTTCTCTCCTTGCACACACACGGCCAAGTGTGCTCTTCCTCTTCACTTAGCACACACACAAATACCCACGGCCTTTTCCTCCTTTTGGCACACACACACAAATGAGGTGTGGTATTCACATGGTGCATGCACAAGGAATTAAGCCTCAGCCTTCCTCCTTGACAAGCACCCACAACCCGTAGGGTGTGGTCTCCTCAACACGATCCCCTGCCTTAGTGAAGGCACGCAAGAGCAAGGGTGCAAGAGCACTTCTTGTCGCGCAAGCACCTCCCGCCGCATAAGTTTGCGGGCAGCGAGGGCAAGAGTCTCGAGCGTGCAAATATGCGGCTCGGCTCCTTCCTGTCGCGCAAGAGGTGCGCCCAGGGATCTCCTCCTCCTCCTTCTTCTTGTCGCGCAAAGAAGTAGCGCGCAAGGAACTCAAGCCGCGCAAGTTTACTTGCGCGGGGCTTCAACTTCGCGAGGCAGAGCTCTCATGGGACTCGGATTTTCAACAGAATTTCAGCAAGCATCCAATGCCTCGGGCTCTCCTTATATAGGTAGAGGCATCTCGTTCAATCCGCGTGGATATAAATTCAAACTCCCGAGATTTTCGGTTCTTCAAGATTCTGCAAAATCTTGTTTTTCTTTCACTGTTTCACGCGACTTTATCTTCCTCTTTCATTTCTCCTCGTGCATGCGATTTAGAACGCATGAACAGCCTTTGTTTTGGCCATCCCATGCAAAACACGAATTCTTCAAAGCCTCGCACATTCGGTTTGCTTCGGCTTCGACCGAAATATACCTATCGTTGCATGCAAACTCATTTTCGTGCATGGATGGGTTCAGAAGGGCCAGACGAGCTCCATGGTGCCTTTATCTTCGACAATGGTGGTTGGGAGCTTCAAAACCATCCTCGGGGAGGCTCTGGTTCAGTGGCGGCAAGCGGGTGGCTTCAGGGAGGCCTCGGACGAGCTCGAGGATGAAGACGAGCTCTCTGCCGTCGATGTTTAATGATGCTCAACGGCCAGGATTATAACATCTCGGCGCTAGATGAGATAAGCAGTCCAGATCGGCGCGCGATGGAACGGACGGCCGCGATTAGATCCCTGATGAATTTTCGCCGTCCCACATCGAAACGCCGCTGGATTTTGCCGCGGTTTATCAACCATCCGCTCCCCCAGCCAGATCAATTGAATCTCCTCCCCTCTCGGTGCCGCCCCGCACCGAGTTCTTCTGCGGGGGCGCTCTGCGCCCCCCTCTGCTCCCTGCGGGCGCGCTCTGCGCCCACTCACGCCTCATGCGGGCGCGCTCTAGTGCCCACCATGCATCCTCCGGCGCGCTCCTCGCGCTCACGCTGCGCGGGCTTCATCACCGCGTGGCCTCGGGGCTTATACACGGCCCCTGCCGCCTTGTGCTTGCACCATGGGATCCCCCATGGGCATGGAGCCTTAGGCCCACAAGTGCCTTGGGGTTGAACCCGTGGGCTGGCCTTGGCTGGCCTAATTTTTGCTAAGTATAGGAATAAAGACTTTGTATAAAAACAAAGTATCCCCATATGCCAAATGCCACTTCAAGCCATCTCTTCATAATTCTTCTTCATCTTAGGAATTTCCCATCTCCTCCTCATGTTCTTAATTGATCCAATCAGAGATCAAGTCAGATCAACTTCATGTTCACATGCACTAAGTGATAGTGCATGGACTCTTCCATCCGCTCAGTTCATCCACTTTGAACTTGTGGATGGATCTTCTTCATCTCCTCATGCATTGTCAATACAATTCATGGTCTTCAAACAATGTTGTGACTTTGTATCCAGTTGATACAAGTTCTTAGAACTTAAAGAGTAGCTCAGCAATCGTCAGATGTACATAGAGAATGTTTCAACCACAACATCCTATGTCACTTAGTGAATCTCCTAAGTGACATGCATCTTAGTACCATGGCCATTCTCCTTCACCACCTACACCATCACAACCTTTGTCATTCACATCTTGACATTCCTTGACATCCATTCATTCTAAGACAACAACATGCCTCATTGACAACAAATGCAACACATTGCACTTCAATGTTAAACTGAAAATAGAAATAAAGTTAACTTTTCTTAAAAACATTTTATAAACTATATTATGTAACAAAGAAAGGGATATGGTAAAGCTAATGGAAAATTTCATGAATAAATAGAGGGAATAAATTAAAGTGGTTTATTATATGATTATATAATAATATCTACAAATATAAATTCATATATAAAAAATCATGATTAAAAATGAAATTGAATCATAAACCCTTACAGCTTTGGTAATGTTTGAATCATAAAACCCATAAAATAAATAAAATAAAATGAGATATTTAATACCATAAACATAAATATATTAATGACATATAATGTCAAGGGGGTAGTAGATACACCTCATAAAAATGAATAGGTTGATAATACAAAATATATCACAATAGAGTGGAAATTGGGACAAAGTCCCTCAAAAATATCAAACCTTTAAAGTGAAAATCAATTAGTGGATTGAATATGTGTATCTGATTTCAATACACATTAAATGATTAAATACAATATTAAATATTCAAAATTAATTTCACACATAATATTATAATATCAAATACATTGTAGAAGAAATATAACCTAATGAAAGGAAATTGGTTTATGAATTTCCTTACAACATGGTAACATTAAATTCAAATCCCCTCAAATGAAATATATCAAATTGTGACATACAATACAACTAATTATTATGTATTTATGATATTAAATGTAAAATTGGATGTATATGAACTATATAAAACAAATTAGTGACATTATAATAAAATAAACTTCAATGAAATAAAATTTAGATAAATCCATTACCACTCTAGTATCCTTTAAATCATAAGACCTATGAAATAATAACACCAAATGAATATTTAAGTATAATTAATATAATAATACTCGTGATATAACATGTATAAGCTTCCTTAATTACACCATAAAATAATCCAGTGGTGAATAAGGAATATGTCTACCAAAAAAATAAGAGAGACCAGAAATCCCTTAACAAAAGTCCTGATTTTCTCCGTGTGTGATCAAGAATACTCTTCTTCAGACAACCTCTTTCGGTGTAACATACCAAACAAGGATCCACTAAATTTTTCCATTATCTAGTGGTCACAAGGCCTCAATCGCGCCTTCTCAAACACCATAGGCTTCTGACTAGAAGCAATGGTCTATGATGGTACAATGGGGAGATTATCAACTTGTAATTAGAGTAATATTGGATTATTATAAATGAATATGAAGAGAAAGGATAATATAAAATAGAAAAAATAGAAATCATCCACACAATAATAATAATGATAAAATTTAATGGAACCATCAAATAAAAAATTATGTGTATGTCAAAGATATATAAAAAAGATATGAAATTCATTGAAATAAGAATATAGTATAATACATGTATCAAATGTAAAAAAGACCAAAATAAATTATCTCTAGATAGTATCACAGTCCATATACCAATCATGTGATCACCTAATCTTATACAAAAATAAATCAAGCATCACTAAACAGGCCCATCCCCCTATCCCTAACAGCATTAATGAAGCTTATCTGGTTACCAAATGGAGGCCTTAACAAGGTGTTAGATTACACTCAGTAGGCCACCACCAATGATGCCTATAACATTTCATGTTCACGAAAACAATATGAAACAATTTTCATGTATAAAATGAATAAACGTGATAAAAGTAATGTGACATTGCATAGTCTATCAAGGCTCACTGTGATCAAGAAATCAAAATATAAGGGCTAATTGTAAAGCATAGTAAGCATAAAAAATGACCAACATTGAGTAATCACTCATAAGGCCAACATATCCAGGATCCAATGAGTATAAATTTTAAGGCATCTAATTAATATGGATCCTTGGAGTATAAATTACCAATGTATCAGGGTTAACTAAACAAACTAGATATAAGGAGTACAAATTTACAAGGTATCCTAGTTGGTAAAGTAATATAAATTCAAGGTGTATAAATTTCCAAGGAATCCAAGTGGGTTAAGTAAACTATATCCAAGAAGTTAAAATTTCAAAGTCATTCAAGTGGTTTATGTAAACCAGATCCAATTTGTTGAAATTTTGTTGGCATTCAAGTGGTTCCTCGATGCCATAACATAAACCCTCTATTATCATCATAAACAAAACATTCGCCATTACATAAACCAATTAAATGATAATTTCACTAATCCAGAATAATATAAAATCAAGTGGATTATCCATTTCATTCCTTTAATATAAAAATAAAAAGTTGGTTCAAGGTTATCACAACCTTTAACAATTCAATTTTTTATGTCATAAAATTTTCATAAAGAATAGGGATATCAACTAACCCCAATGGTGAAATTTCCATTGAAAAAGGGAAGAACACACCCCATGGATGGTATGGGTTGAGGTCAAAAAACTCTAACCGACTGTAAGGGGGTCTTGGAATGTCTTAAAAAACAATTTAGCATTGGATTTAAGGGTTTAATAATTTAGGAAGAATGTTGGGAATGTCCGTCATTTAGTGAAACCGAAACAGGATATAAACTATCAAACATTGAATTAAAAAAAATATATATCATCTACATTAATCATGTAATGGAACAACCATACAATATCCACCATCATATTGACCCATATTCAAAGAAAATGGATCATTAGAATAATACACTAAAAATAGAGCAAATCCTCTTCCATTAAAATAGAATTGTTGATAGAAAAAAAGCAATAAAAGGATCCCAAGGAACAAATAACTCCCCGGTGGATATCTAATGGGACGAACGACACTCCCATAAAACATCAGAAAAAATAACTACACAAAATTCATTGTTTATTTGATGTAATAATCTCTCAATAGAGGAAAATGGATATTCCTTTCAGTTTGAGAGAAATAAGAAAGTGGGGTGAATTGTTTTAAGAAAGTAAAGAAAAATGGTCTTTTCACTACATTAAAATTGGGTATCATGTTTTTGCCCCATGTTTGGAAAAACCCAATACTAAGCATATTCCCATCACTACATCAAGACCCCCCCACCACACACACACACACACATGGTCATGTCGCATGGTTAGCCCAACCGTGCACTGAATCTGTGTTTTCCCTCTATTAAATGTCTTTGAAAATCACAAGGGTGTGTGTACAAGGTGACACAGTTAGGGAAAACCATGTGTCCCTCCCCTATGCTCTAAAACATCCTACATAGGTTTCCATCTATATAGTCACAAAATGTGGTTTGAGAAACACATACTCACCTGCCTCTAACTAGCACAGTGATGATTGGCATGACCAACCACACAATTCATTATAGGTTTCCATCTATATAGTCACAAAATATATTTTATTATAGTATAAATGAACTGAGGGGTATATGCCTCTATAAAGAACCCCTAAAATCGAGGGCATATGTAGGGAGAAATTTCTCTATAACCTGTAATGTGTGCTCCAACTTCCCATCAGCTGGATATTGGTATATTGTGATCAAAAACATATTTTAACCCAATTCCCACTCTAATCCTTTTCAAAACCTAGATGTAAAATTTGGAATCCCTAACTGACACAATGGTATAATCAAACCTGTAAAGGATCACAATAACACATATAAAAATTCTCCCAAGCTAATCTACTCAGAAGATATCCCTAATAGAATGTAAATGAGTGACCTTTGTCGACCTATCCCCAATGACCCATATAACTTGGCTACCTTGAGGTGACCTCAGTTTCCTTTTCATGCAATACATGGTGACATCATTCCACTTCCAATAAAGAAATCGAAACTATAATAAAATATTTTTTATTCTCTAGTGTTCAGTCATCACCAACTAAAAGGAGGAACACTAAGTAACAAAACTAGGTATACCCCACTTCATTCCAGGCCCCCATACTGATGGGGTAAATCATGACACATCTTTGTAAGACTATGATGGAAATCCCATGTAGAGACATGAGACACTTGAATTAGTTTTTCATGTACACTAGATCAAACCAATACTTGCACGTGAATATGCATAATTCCATCCTCACCAATGGTCCAACTAGGTTGTGGTTTATCACTTCAAATACTCTCCCATAGGACCAAGACTTCAAAATATGATAGCTACATCATCTTTACTATCTAAAAAAGTGGATAGTTCATTGATACCAATTCAATTATAGACTATTTGTGACAATCCTGAACATCTATGTGCATCACAAAAAATAGGACCATAACTACCACTGGTTATTGGCATCTTGAATTGCATGTATTTGAGCCCTCCCAGATCATCGACAACTGAATATCCCTTTCAGGTTGTATTATAAATGTCAATGTTAAAATATTTTAGGTATTTAACTCTCCATCATTTCTTATGATTAATTTAATGATTAGAGAAAATTTATTTGGGGTTTTTCTGGTCTGTATACACCACAGATCCCTCTTCTAATAAATAATGCCTCCAATAGTGAAAGTCATGAACAATAGTGGAAAACTCAAGATCATGCATCAGGTAATTCCTTTAGTATTTCCTCAAATGAAGAGAATCGTGTGTCCCGAATCATTCCTCTTGTGTCAAGACTACTCCTGGACAGATACTCGATGGATCACAATACTCACTATAGCTTCTACCTAACTCTAGAAGAATCAGGGTCAGTAAAGAATTCAGTCTCACTTTCAACTCCTAAAAGGTAATCAAATAGGCTTTGGGACATGATAAATTCATACCCATAAAAGTCAGACACATAAGAGGTGTTTATAGGCATGGTATTTCCTAAATTAAACACATATAAAAAAATATTTCCCGATAATAGACTCAATATATCAATGAATATATTGGGATCCTCCTAGGAATGTATTGTTATAACCTTCTCTAGGTTTACTGATACAACTGTCTTTATGATAATATGACCCATGAAGTGAATTTATTCCATCTAAAAGTGAAACTATGTGATCTTAGAATATAACTAATGTTATCTCAGTGTATCTAATATTATCTTAAGATGTTTAGAAAGCTTGTGTAAAGTGTGAGAATGCACTAATATTTCATCCATGAATACCACCACAAAAGAGTCTATATATGGATGGAAATCTTATTTCATCATTTCCATAAAAACTACTGGCATGTTTGTGAGACAAAAAGATAGGGCCAAAAACTCATACAATCCATATCTACTATGTATTGTTTTATATGTAATATTTTATAGTCTACCATGCACCAAATTATTACCTAACCTCAAATAAATATTTTAGAAAACCCAATATCCTTAGAGTTATTCCAAGAGGTCAGTTATATAGAAAAAATGATATAGATTATTAACCAACAATTTATTCAATTTTTGGTAGTATATATATAAATGAAGGATTCCATTCACCTTCATAGAAAAAAGGCTGTAAAACTCTATATAGATGTAAAAGGACATATTAAAACCCTTTCTTCCAAATATTCTAGATACCTCTTGATCTCCTATAATGTATTAGAATCAATCATATAATAAGGAATAGATACTGATGTGGCTCTAGGAACTAGATTAATGGAAAACTCTTCTCTCTCTCTCTCAAGAGGTAAACCTAATAATATTTTTGGGAAAATTTCCATGAAATGATCTACCACTAAAAGGAAATATACTTGATTCCTTCCATAATCAACCAATGATAAGATTGAAATATTGGTTGTCATCCCACGCAACCCACATTTCTTAGGTCTATCTCGACTCACCTAGACATCCCATTCACCCTTGTGAATAAAAACTCTCCCCTCTAGTGATGTGAAATTCAACCTTTATTGATAGTAGTCTACCTAAAAAAGATATGAAACAAACCATCCAATATTGAAATTTTTTTCAAACACCTTCATCTCAAGGATAAAGAGGTCTCATATAAGGTGACACCAACCTATTTCTAGGGTATCTCCCTACACTATCATGCACTCTCCGATCAAATCTCCAATAGAGTATCGATTTTCATCATGCCAAAGGAAATCTACACATCGACCTCAAAGGATACACACAACAAGAAAAAATTAGAATGAATGAGAATAACATGTATTGAAAATAGTAGATTCTAACCTAAAGAATAGAAGAATAATCACTCTAACTATAAATGGTTTGGAACTTTTCTCCACAGGTAACAGTTTCACTGCATATATCTATCCTAGTCCACAACCCTATTATATATAAAGGATGCCATAATCTATTATTATCAGCAATATTTGTATGTGTGGTGTCTTATTTCCTTTTCCATTACCCCCACCTCATCTTTATTAGTGGTTTTCACTCCATATTCTTCCCTAATGGGAATCTATTGTCCCTCTTCCTAAATGTGGAGTTGGTGTAGACCCTCTCTCATGGGATACTAGAGGGAAGGTGATATAGAACATATGTAGATACACCATCACTCTAAAATCCTAACACTCAACTTTTTTTCAATAACATTGGATCCTCGAGTGTCCTGACCTCCCACACTAGAGATAGAAAAAAAAACTATCATTACTCATGCATTGGATGGTATTACCCTCATGAGAAGTCTCAAAGATTTGTTTTTTACCACTCAACACTACACAACTAGGATGGGAAGATGAGCTACCCTACTATGTTCCCCCATCATCCTATAGTTTATGTTCTATAATAAGTGCATGATTTACTATTTTAGATATGGTAAGAAGCGGAAAAATATCACTTGTAATATAATATCATACCTGAGACCATCCTCAAATCACATATCTATATAAAAAAATCACCTAATATAATTGTATTGAAATAATAACACACCATATTTTAGAATAATCACAAAGAATATATATATATATATATCTTCACTATCCTCTTGGGAGGTTACTCAAGCTGATTGAAAATTGATTTCATGGCCTCTATCCATGACTTTGTAGCCTGTAGTCTGACATACCCTAAGAATGTTGTAAAATGATACTGTTGAAACTCATGCATCAAATATTATGTAGTCATGTAGAGGTGAGGGGCTCCCTAATCAATCATTATAAAGAATAAAAACCCTCTTAAAACTGGGCTTCATCACACACATCTAGTATAACATGATTTTCTTTAAGTGTCACAACAGGAGGTAATACTAGTGTTCAAGGGCCCACCACTTTTATAGCATGGTCATCTCTACCCTCTGAGTTTACAAATGGAGGTTTTCATGGTTTCATGTCTCTAACTATGGTAAGAACGCACCTTAAACACGATTTTGGAAATTTGAAGACCATAAACATGTTTATGGGAGAGGTAGAAGAAATCGTACGTATGAGTCACACCACTCTACCTACTCCTAATTCTATGTCTGGGTGAAAAAATGATCAAAAGATAATATAATATACTACCTACCTCCCACTACTATGGTCATTTGAGGTTCGTATTTTCTACCCTCATTTAGGGGTTTTGGTATATAGAGTGTCAATTGCATGTTATAGAGGAAATTACCGTTTATGTTTTAATTGGAACCTCTATTTAATGGATAATTTTTCATTCAAGAATATAAGTTAATTTAAATTCATATTTGTTTATATGAAAAATAGTATTAAATTGTGGATTTATTTATATTACCATTTCTAAATTATTAAGGCCCATTCAGATAATAAATTGAATATGACATCTATTTAATTACAACCATAAAAACATTCTATACCATACGGACAATGGTTAATGACTCAACATGCCATAATTAACAACACGAGGTGTAAACATCAATATATACTAGAAAACACACCTAGGTTGATTGAGGCACTTTAAGTAACCAAATATGATTCTTAGTTTCGTGCAAAAATGTTAGTCGAATCACCATTATATCACTCGTGGAACATTTAATAACGTCGTGTTGTTATGAAATGAATCCAAGATGACATGGTATATACATGGAATGTAAATTTCTTACGTGCCTAAAATTATGCATGAGACTAAAACATCATTTCCATTTTGAAACTTGGGAAAAATTAAAATTATAATCAACACCATATAACATGGATGTTACCCAATGGTGAAATCAGATCAACCATAATAATAAAAAAATAGAAAATAAAGTCTTGTTATTATAATATATAGTTGTTTCTTGTATGTTGGTTAGCTACAACAAGGTACATCTCATTACCAAATCACAATTATTCCCTTGTAACCTATATTCTGATACTAAATAGAAACAAAAATGTAAAACAAAATGGAGATCATACCACATTGTAACATCGCGACCCGGGATCCTCTAAATGGTGCCCCAAGTTGGTGGGTCACAAGGACTCAAGAACACCTCCTTGTACACCAGAGGATGCTAAATTGAAATGAGGATCTGTGATGATATGGAAGGGATATTATACCCTCATAATCAGAGTAACATAATAGTATATAAAAGAATACATGCAAAATTATAATATCAACCAGAAACAGAAGATATTTCATTAATATAATAATAATTATAACCAACTCCAATGGAATCATAATATATAAAATAAATTTAATGTCATGGATCTATATAAATTAAAGTAAATAAATGGAAATAATAATCCAATACAATATATGTATCAAATGTGAAAAATACCAAAATAAAATGTCTCTTGATTGTATCACAGGCCTTATCCTAGTCCTATTATCCCCTAATAGTATGCAAAAATCTATCAAGATTCACCAACTGGTAACTTTCACTTGTCCCTACCTCTATCCATGATGTCATTTTGGGTATCAAATGGCATCCTGAACAGTGTCCGAGAAAACACTCTATAGGCTACCGCCAATAATTTATAAAACATTTCTATTGCTTCTATGTAAGTCAAAGTAGTGTGTATGTATAAAATTATTAATATTGAAAAATTAAAGTGATGCTTTCCAATCTATAATGGATTTTTGTGATTAATAAACCATAACCTAAGGGATAACTATAAATCATGGAAATAATCCAAAATAACCTATGATAAGTAATAAAGCATTATATTGGAATGGGTAGGATCCAAGGTTTATAAAATTATAATAAATTAAAGTATGCAAGATATAAGGATTGTAAATGTCCAAGGAATCAAAGGGAAATATATTAACATGATTCAAGGACTAGAAATGTCCAATTCATCCAAGTAAGTTGAGTAGAATGGATCTAAGGAGTAAAAATATCCAAGCAATCCTAGTGGGTCAAGTAAACTGGATCCAAGGAGTTTAAATGTCCAAGTCATCCATGTCGATTACGTATAATGGATACAAGGAGTAGAAATTTCCAAGGTAACGTTGTCGATTAAGTTAACCAGATCCATAGAGTAGAAATGTACAAGGCATACAAGTGGGTTGTCGGTGCCATACCATGAACCCTCGCTTATAATAATAACCAAATCATTTACTATTTCATAATCCACTTCAATAACCATTTCATTAATACCTTTATTATCATATACAACCCATTTTATTATCCATTTCATACCTTTCATATTCAAATTAAAAGGTTTGTTAAGGATATTAAAACCTTTAACAATTCAATTTATCCCCACATTCAATTTTCATCAAGAATATCGATCTCAATACACCTCAAGAGAGACATTTCCATATAAAAAGTGAAGAACTCACCCAATGCGTGGTTCAGATTGAGTTCAATGACCTAAAACCTAATATAGGTGTTTCATGGAATGAAATAAACTTGAATTTTACATTTGATTCTAGGATTTACTAATTTATAAAGAATCTCCCATATGGATTGGCATAAAGAACAATGGAATCGCGGTATGGACTACCAAACATTAAGGGAAAATGTATATACCACCTATATTATACCAATAGAGAAAACATTGTCTATTACCAGCCCTTAGATCACACTATATTGGAAGAAAATGGAATATTAGATGAATACCTAGAAAATAGAGCATGTAACCTTCATCCAAAACAGCATCATTGATGGGAAAAATGTTGAAAGGATCCTATGGAACAATGAAATCCTAGGTGGTTGTCCAAAAAGATGAACGACACTCAAATCGGGTGATGGATAGAAACAATACACCAAATCCTTTGATTATTCCATGGGGGAAGATCTCAATGGGGAAAAATAAATGTTATTTCACACTAGATATAAAGAAGAAATATGGGTAGGGTTTTTTAGATATGTGAAGGAAAAAAATTATATTTTAACACCTTTAAAACTGGGTCACACAATTTGGCCATAGGGTTGGCCAACCCATGCACCAACTGTGTACCCCACACTAACTCAATAACCCTCTATCATGGTCATAGAAAAAGATTATAATAAATTTTCATTGAACATGGGTTTTACCTCTATTAAATTCTACGAAAAACTGAATAGGTGTGAATCATGGGGATCATGATAAGGGGAAACTATGTGGCTCTCTAAAATGCAATGAAACACCTCGCATGGTTAGTAAAAACTATGTGGAGTAGGTGGAATAGTTTCTACTAACTTTGTGGACCAACTATTTTATGAAATATTTAGTGATTTGGGATAAAAACAAGCCCTATTCACCATCATTTCCTCCATAACCCTACTAGTAATTCATATTTAGATAAAATTTTGGAAATGAACCTAAAAATACATCATATAAAAACTTGGGATCTTACATTAGGTTTTATCTAGATTCATTTTTAAGAGGCCTTACTAAATAAAATATGTTCAGGAAGTTGTTAGGGTGGAGATAAGGAATAGATTTAGGTAGGGATTCAGTAGACCAAAATGCATTGGTTGTGTAAAGTTGAGAGGGGGGTCCCTTTTATAGGTGGGGAGAGGAAACACTTAGATTTTTTGAAAAGTAAATGTTATACCACTACAACATTATTAGCCTTTAGCACTGGTTTTTTAAAGGTAGTTTGTTAAACCGCTACTATTTCTTTAAATAAATTAGAGGTGTTTTTTAATAAACCACCGTAAAATGTGGTTTTTTATAGTTAAGACACTTCTCCCATGACTCCCCCGACTCTCCTAACACACACGACCCCCCGACCCCCACAACCCCCCAAAACCCTAGGAACCCAGTGACACAGCAGACCCTGATGACCCCCCGAATCCGACACCATGCCTTGCCACCCATCAAGACCCCCCTGATCCCCAAAGCCCAAGGAGCACGTGACCCCAGAAAACCTCATGACCCCAGGGAAACCCTGAATTCCTCACCACACCTCACCACCCCTCACTATGCCTCTCTGTACATCGTGACCCCCACAACCCCCCGAAGTCCTTGCAGCCCAAAACCCCAGCAACCCCCGTGACCCCGACAACCCCTGCCCCCCAAAGCCCTCGATGTGGTGAAACTGTATCATTAGTCTGGGACATCTATATCATTAGTTTTATCATTCTTTTTAGTTTAATTTAATTCATCAACATCATCAGTTTCATTGACGTTTTAAGATTCATTGCGGTTTTTAGTGTCACCCATGTCATTTATGCATCAATTTTCATTCGGTAAAACAATATTTCTATCTTTGTTACTATCTCTATATCATAAATGTACTCAGTGTCCTGAATGTCACCCATGTCATCATTGTTATTAGGATCATAATTGTTGGAGATGTAATTAGACTCTTCTATCTCTTCAATACCATCAGTGTCACTAGTCTCATTGGGTTCATTAGTTTTCCTAGAATTTATGATTTCATTAGAGTCATCAACATCATTTATGTCATCGTTATTGTCACATTCATTATCAAATTTGGTTGTGTTGATGTGATAATGGTAATTAGTGTCATCATTGTGATATTTTTCCTTGATTTCATTAGAGTCATTTGGTTCATATGTTTTTTTGTTTCAAGAGTTTATTTGGTATGGTTCATATCATAGGTGTCACTAATGTTGTTTGTCACATATATCTATTCAATTTCATTTGCATCATTGAAACTATTTTTGTCAAAATTTCCATTGGTATGGTCCATGTCATCTATTTCATTGGTATGATCTATGTATTTAGTTTCATTGTGGTTATTAGTTTTTTCATTAACATTGTTTTTTCCTTCGTTCATCATTAAATTGGAGTCTTCATCATCAAAGGTTCTTACTACATCACCAAAATCATTGTAATTCTTGTTGTTTTTGGATCTATCTATATTGTTATTGTTTTGTTTCATATCCATGTCATCCATGTCATCCATTATATTAGTACTATCTATTTTTTTGATGTCATCCAATGTGTTATTGTTTCTAGTGTCATTTTCATTATATATACTATTGGTTTCAGTAATATCATTGGTTTCATCTATGTATTTTTTATCATTACTATGATCGATAATGAATGAAATATTATTATCATTAGTGAAATGTATTTCATGCATATATACATTACATTTTATTTCATAGGGGATATTTTTTTTCATCAAATTCTTAGGTTTCATCGTAGAGCCCGAGCATTAGTGGTTTCTACCTTTTAATTAAATTGTTAATTTTTTTTATTTGTACCAATTCTACAAGTACATTACTATAGTCTGGTTATATTTTGGGATATCATTGGTGGTGGCCTATTTAATTATAGTCACACCTTTCTCATGATACCATGGAACTTGGTACCAAAGTTGATGCTACTTGATTGTAGGTGTGGGTTAAGAAAATCTCAATGCTTGATGATTGTATTAATAAGAAAGGCATGGGAGTTTGGGACTAGGATTGGACTTGGGACAAAATTGTAGGTTTTTTATAGTTTTTCCATTTGAAATTTTTGTTTTTGATGTATATGATCAGATACTGATGTATTAATTTCATGACATGTAGTATATAGTTAATTTTTTATAGAACTGCTTTCTATTATCTCTCTATTATTTTATGGATCATTTTAACTTGCATATTTTTGTTTTCTAGTGGGTGGGTTCATTATTTACCATATTTATTTATAAAGGAAACCCTTATTTAACATAATTATATATTTTTTCAACTAGTATATATGAATATATTTCCCTATTTAGTAACAGTTATGTGTTTTAATTTTTTTTATATTGTGTTGGAACAATATGATATACATGGATAAAAGATAGATCACATTACCAAGGAGCGCACCTCAGTATGATAATGGCTTGGAGGAGTTTTTAGATTTGGAAATTTTTGATCGATCTATTGAAGGGAGAATAATATGTCCATGTCCTAAATAAATTTTTTGAAAATGTTTGAAGAGAGATGAAGTTTATGAACACTTAATATTGAAGTGATTCCCTAATAAATATATTTTTTGGATTTGGCTTAGAGAATCGAATTTTAAATAAAGGTTGAGAACTATTTTCAATCCATAGAATGAGCTCCCAACTTTTTCTACAATGGAAACTGAAATGAAAAAACTTATTAATGACGCATTCGTTATTGAAAGACCCCACCATCAACATTAAAACATATCATAACAACCAGATGAGGGTTCTAAAAATAGAAATGTGATAAGTGATATTTTTGATACTTTAGGACAACCATATTATGATTGTGACATATCATTGGATCCTCCTCTTGATTATGTGGAGACTAATGTAAGAGAACACTTCACTAAGGAAAATATGTTTCATTGTTAATTGATGATGGAAATAAATAGATGTATAGTGTATGTTTGAAATATTCAAAACATTATTTTCTACTGAGGTTGTACCATATAAAATGTCTACGTGGAATTACAAATAAGAAAACGTCGATGATATTGGAATTTTGTGTGATGTATTTCTAGAATCAAACATTCCCAAGTATTTTTAAGATATGATAATATTTGTTAACAGGCTTGCTCTGAATTATACAAAAATAATTTCATGTCCCAATGATTGTATGCTTTATTGGATAGATGATTTAAGTATATAGGATTTAAAAAAATGTTCTTCTTCTAGATGGTAGTCCATGGGTGATGTTGGAAGTCTGAATCAACATAATACCCTTAATAAGAATAAAAGTAACATACCTACAAAGGTTTTGTGTTACATTCCTTGAAATCCTATATTTAAATGATTATTCATGTCATCGAAAACTAGCAAACACGTGAAGTGGAATTCTGTAGATAATAAAAAGAAATGGGTTAATGTGACATCCAAAAGATTCAAAATCATGGAATAAATTTGATTAATTACATAAATTTTTCTCAATTGATCCTAAGAATGTTTGATTGGGATTGGATTCTAATGGATTCAACCCATTTTTGACTTTAAGTACCAGTTATATCATTTGACCAGTTGTTTTGATCGCTTTTAATCTACCTCCATGGATGTGTATGAAACAAAAATATTTTATCATTATGTTGATTAGTCAATTGAAACAAATTACCGGAAATGATATTGATGTATACTTTTATCCTTTAATAGAATAATTATAGGAGTTATGGAGTAACGGTGTTGATACATATGATGCTTCTTCTAAAAAAATGTTCAAAATACATGATGCTTTAATGTGGACCATTAGTGACTTCCATGGACTTGGGAATTTATCTGGTTGGAACACATACAAGGGTTTAGCTATTCATATTTGTAACTTGGATTTTGAGACCAAATGGATACGTCATAGTAGAAAATGGTTCTTCTTGTGTCATCAATGATTTCTTGATGCATCTCATATATTTTGACTAAACAGATCAAAATTTAATGGTTCCATTAATCGTAGGCCACCTCCAATGTTGTTAACTGGTTCTCAAATACTGGAAAAACTTGGAAACGTTGAAAAAGAATTTTGGAAGGTTCATCATTTGAATGATATTGGGAAATGGGTTCAAAATGCATCATCAAGTGAAATCGGAATGAAACAACAGAAGAAAAAAATTATATTCTTCAAACATCCGTATTGGGAATTTAATTTTATGCTTCATAATCTTGATGTCATGCTTATTATGAAGAATTTTGGGGAAAATTTGAACGTAAAATTTCATAATGAGAATTTAAGGTCAACGGATCATCTCAATGCTCAGAGATATTTACATGTAAAGAATATAAAACGTGATCTCTATCCAGATGAGAATGAAAAGTACGCTCTGATGATTTTTTCAATGAAAAATAGGGATAATGATACATTCCATTAAATTTTAAAGCATGTGTGGGTATTCAAGTAACATCTTGAGGTGTGTAGACTCAAAAAATCGTATGTTTCATGGATTGAAAAGTCATGTTTCAGATATTTTGTTAGAGCAGTTACTACCATTGGAATTGCATATATTATTACCTGAAAAAGTTCCTATTATTGTAATACAATTCTACATATTTTTCAGAAAACTATGTGAGAAATATCTACATCTATTTTATCTTGAAAACCTTCCAGAGAGGTTTTTATAGACACATTGTGCAATGTAGAGGATCTTTCCTCCGTCGTTTATTAATGTCATAAAGCATTTAACATTGCATTTGGTTGAGGAAGCTAAATTAGGTGGCCCCGTACATTATCATTAGATGTATCCAATTGAGAGGTACTTTATTTATATGCTTTCTAAGTTATGTAAACAATTCATGGAACTTAATTAAATTCATAATTATGTTTATTTATTTTATTTAATTGAAATCATGGGCATTTGAAATCATATGTGAGAAATAAATCTTAACTAGAAGGATATATTTTTGGAAGATATTTGGCAGAGGAGTGTATTAACTTTTGTTCTAGATATATGGATGATATTAAGACAAGATTTAATTGATTTTGACATGTTGAAGACACATCAAATCAATCTCAAATACATTGGAAATAAAAAATATTTCCTACTTTCGGCTGATAATTTTGGGGGACCTCAAATGTTACACTGACAGAAATTGAAATATTATAGGTACAAAGAAATGTGTTGCTGAATAGTGAATTGTAGATCTATTTATTGAATATTTGGGGATACAAAAAAAGAGACGATTGAGAGGCCAAACATGAAATGAGAAATATATAATGAAAGATGTTAATAAATAGCTTGTAAAATGGTTTTCATGACTTGTATGTACATAAATATTGAAATAAATACAATTATTAGGTTGACACATATATGTTATAAATATAATAATTTATATATAATTATATATATAATTAATACTAATACTCAAGTAGAATTGTCAGAATATTTGAATATTCCTTCTCTAGGTACTCTAAAACAAATTAAAATGTTCGACACTTATAAGATGAATGGCTTTAGATTTCGTACAGTTTATCGAGATGATGGTTTGAAAACATAGAATAGTGGTATACATACATTTTTTGAAGTGGGATACTATGGAAATTTGACTAATATTATTTAATTAAACTAAAATGCGAATTTTTTTAGTTGTTTTATTCAAATGCAATTGGGTCGATATTATCATAGTTGTTAAAATTGATTCCTTGCAATTTACTTCTATGAGATTATCTCGCTTGATGGATGTTGGTGATAATGAACTACACGTTCCATATATCTTATCATTATAAGATAAAATGGTATATTATTTGAAAGATCTGATGGATGAAGGGCGGAGTGTAGTTTCTCACGTAAAATAATGATATTTGTATGATATGGGTGATAAAGTTGAAGATTTGAACTCTCACATTCAATCTTATCAACATCAAGATAAAGACATATTTTTCGATAATGATATTTAAAATATTAGTATAGAAAAGATAGATGAAGTGGATGAATTAATAGAGCAATAAACTGACATGATTTAAGTAGAAAATGACTGTATGTATAGTTATGCCTTCATTTAGAAACCACTTATTTAATTATTGCAATCATTTATTATTAATGTTATGTATATTTTTTTGTTATTATTATGCATTTTTTATCATTTTTTAATTTTTTTCCGCATAATTTGTTTGAAATATAAGTTATGAACATAATTTTATTTGATTAAATGGCATGAATGCCTAGGTGGAAGTGTTATACTATATGGAATATTACTGGAGGCAAAATAGTTGTCCCATTTGACTAGTATGGGGTCCCTATGGATGAAACCACTGGATTACTTGAATCCATTTGTGGTGAGCAGGTAAATCACAAAAATTATAAATCATTTAGTTTGAAAGCATTTATTGGTTTTATGTTTAAATATAAATATAAAATAGTATTAAATTTTCCATATAATTTTCTTACAGGTGGTAGAAGGAAGTATATATAGAAGTGGAAAGGGAGAAAATATTCTTTCATCATTGTACATTGATTATTTGTCTTATTGATATTTTGGGAAAATAAGGTAGCAGTCGGTTTTTTATATTTATCATGTGTGGAACAGAGTTTCCGAAAAACATTTTAATGACATAACATTTTCTTGATTTCTCATGTTTCCTTTTATGTATTATTAACCTAGTATTCCAAATGCACTAGGAATTTATGATCCTTATGGTGTATTAATGGAAATTTATACTTTGATGTTATTGATTAATTTTTATGTGAGTAAGAGGGGATAGAGGGTGGTTAGGAGTGATCTTGAGAGTAGCCCCCATCATGCTGAAATGAAGATTAGGGTTCTTCTCCTTTGGATTCTTCGATTCCACCACTTATGGATAGATTTTTTGACTTAGGGGTATTTTGATGCATATAAGCATGTGGCGTTGGATTTGGGGGGCTCAATCCCTATGAAGAAAAGCTCCCCATTGGTTAACCTAAGAGAGGTCAGTGCATTAAACAACTCATTCACACTTTTAAAGGGTATGAATGTTGGCATCCGTAAAAAGGGATCTATGGCACACATTAAAGAAGATTCTACTGCATTCATAGAGAGGCTTGAAATTGGATCCCATTCAATCATCGATCGACTAGTTCTACATAAAGGTGTTATACCATGGTGGATAGATTAACTCACCGAGAGTTTGTCCATTATGCGGGGCTTTTAAAATTGGAAGTGATTATCCTTGGGGAGAGGATAATTCCATTTGATCTTCCCCATTAAAAATCTCAAAATCCATTCTTGGGGCCATGGATCTATCCAATTCAAGCAAGGGATACTTCACATCCATTAATGGGATTACAAATTCAACACACTAGAAATCGGTAATTCTACAGTTCAAGATTAGGTTGAGGTATTTGGTCTTAACTATATTATTTTTCACCCTTGCATCCTTTATGATATTTCATTGGAAATTGGAGTCCCATTCCAGATGGATAGGGAGACAGAAATTGCTAGATATGGTCATTTTTCTAGATTCTTAGTTGAAGTTGACATTTCCTCTACAGTTATTGATAAAGTATTACTTTCTACTGAAGAAGAAGAACTTGAACTAAGGACTGAATTTGAGAACTTGCCTCTGTTCTGCCCAGATTGTAGGATCATTAGACATGAAAAACAAAATTAATAGGTCTTTGACATTAAATTTCTATTCCTTACATGGAAAGTATCATAACTCATGTTTTAGGAAATGGAAATCTGATTATTGTCTGAAGGATATTAAGCACCAAAGCCTTCCTGTTTCAATTTGACAACCTTTTGCTATTGCCCCCCTCAAGGTCCTATGAGGGATAGAATGTCCTCCCAGAAAGGATCTACTGACAATATACACATTATTTCTGGGTCATATTCCTCCTGTCCATGATGGTTCATGTACTAACATTGTGGAAATGATCCTGGTTGAAATCCTACCACTACTTTTTAAGCATAAATGCTCAATGTCTTGTGACATTGAGGGGTATACACATGTGACAAATAAAATTTCTTCTCAGGAGTGTATTTTTTCTGATTTCTTATGTTTATCTATAGAAAAATTGAAAGCTGGACACACCATTACCCCTGCATTTATTGAATCACACTCAAACCCTGAGAGTTCTACCTTTGTGGCACGTGAAATTTCTTATCAAAAGATTGTTCCCTATGATTGGGTATTGTTATCTACTGAAAAATTGAAATATGTCAACACCATTCCCCCTGCCTTGTTTTAAGATCATTCAAACAAGACACTTACTTTTGCCTAGACTATTATGCAGGCCTCAACACATAAAATTTATAGTGGGAACAAGGAGGTTCCTTCGACCACTTTGGCCACCACTTCATTCACTTCACATAGAACTGACACTATTTTCCTACAAAAGATTCTCCTGCTTCTCATACAAGGTAGAAGACAATCAAGGAGCTATAGAAAAAGCAGGATAGCTCTCCAGTGAAACATCCATGTGGTCTACTGGTAGAATAGGCCTCTAAAAGGGAGGAGGTAGATCATCTTGTATGAGATGATGGGGAATCCTAGTAGCAAATGAAACGTTGAAGGCATACTAAAGGTCACAAGAAGGGGTGTGGGAGTGTTGAACCAACATAAAGGAAGGAAACATAGTCTGAGGTATCACACTCAGATAAAAATATTGATACCCTCTTTTTGTAAGTGTGATATTTGTAAGTGCTTCACAAAAGAGGATGTGGACATGGGTGCAGTTATGGAATGGACTGGGGTGTCTTGTAGGGCAATGAACATGATATTTC
This sequence comes from Viscum album, assembly GCA_963277665.1. Lineage (NCBI taxonomy): Eukaryota > Viridiplantae > Streptophyta > Magnoliopsida > Santalales > Viscaceae > Viscum > Viscum album. The sequence goes on from OY728119.1 coordinate 444,973,694, forward strand.
TAATACGATCAGAAAACAAACATGGATGATGAAAGCTTTTTTTTCTTTTCATTTGCTACTATCCTTATTTCATATTATTTTCTATTTAATAAAAGGGGACTTGATCTCGCTCCTTTTATAATTTTAATGAATATTTATTTTTATGAATAATTGAATAATGTGTAAAATGTTCCCCATGATTATATGATGCACCAGTTTCATTCTATGAATACAATAGAGGAAATTTTATACATGTAACCATATATGATACATACCACACTTGACATCATCACACTGGATCATTATAATATCATCTGAATAGTTTCATAATTGTAGAGAAAACAAACAATGATCCCTTAACTAGTACAACATGATTCAGGTATTGAAAAGTGGTAGAATGAATAGTTTGTGCACATTTTCCCATTTATTTCTCATGAACAACGCAAACACCCTCTATAATTAGTGGAATGAGAATTGTTGGCACATAGTATGGATAACCATGTAGAACATTTATCTGCCTCATTAAACAGGATATAAATTACTAAAATTCCCCTTCATCCTTATTTATTTTCACCTTGTCTTTATTTCTCCTTCATGTTCTCATGGGGGATCTCACCCATGCTCCTCCTATCCTCCCCTCTAAAAGGGTTGGATTGATCCCCATTATCTGGTGTTGAATTCAACATTGTTCAAGTGAGTTGTTTATCACTCAGTTAGTCTAGGAATCTTCCTTCATTCTTTCTACATTTATCTCCTCTCTAGATTCAATATTTTGGTGCAACTAAATTCACCATATTATTAGGGAATTCATCTACTTCCATAATTTCTCTCAATATATATTGAAACAGCCTTTATATTTGCTTTTCAGTTATCCATGGTATTTGATAGATGGTATATAGAATTTTTTTAGAGTCTTGATGTTTTATAAATTGTGTCACTATGATTTCTCGCAGGACTTCCATTCGGCGACATGTGAATTTGTTGTTTAATTTGTTAAACATAGTTCAATAGGATTAATATCCCTTGTTTATTAAATTTTCCATGTTAAGGACTATAAAGCACAAATTTGAACTGCACATAATGGTGTAATCCTGGAATGGCTTAATATAATTAGTTTTTCTCTAATTAAATCCCTTTTTAAGTGTATTATTTTCTAAACTATCAAAGTGATGTTAAAATGAATTGTGGGAGGACGTGACAAACCCCAATGTATGCCTTAGTAACCAAACCCTCTTTTATGTAGTTAGGGCCTATGTATTTTTGGGGGAACTAGATGTTCTCATTTGGAATGCATGCTAGCATGGCCTACAATATACCTTTGCAAGAATGGTTTTAACTGCCCTGGGTAGTCCACATGGACCAATTACTTTTATTCAATTCCCAAAAACCATTAATTATTGAATGGAATACCTAATTAATTAAATTAAAAGGTATGAATTATGGATTTATTACTATATATTCCATATGAATTTATAATTTAATTAGATTATGGGTGTGATCCTCATTAAATCCACATGATTTATAAGTTGGCATGGCTCTACACATGGCATCATTATTATTTAAAACATAATGAAAATAAATGTATTGGTTACACCTTGAAAGACACTTGTTATACTATTTATGTAATACTATGGATGGGCTCAAAGGTTGTTGATACATTGTACATCCGGGGTGATACATTTTATATCATGGATGATCAGACTATTTGGGGTACTTAGATTTATATGAGTAACACTGGATCCCAAGGGGGAATACATGTATGATTACGGTGTCAAGATTATTACACAATGCAATGAGTGATACTTAGAAAAGTGTTTGTGGATTAGAACATGGTTTTTATTATAAAAATATTGGTTTCCTTGTATTATTTTGGATGTAGGATGTATGTGTATGTGAAATTGGAATGGTTTTTAGGGCACTAGTGTTGGGGCTGCATAATAAGATGTATTTTTTTACATATATCATTAAAAGAGGTTTAAACCACCACTATGTAAATGGAACATATTTAGTGGCTGTTAAAACACCACTATCATTTAATATTTTACTTTCACTGAATGTTAAAACTGCCGCTACATGAAATAATGTAGTACTAGTTAAAACCGCAACTACACAGTTTTCATCTTCCATTATCATTTTTCGAAGGTTATCGTGGTTTTAGAGGCAGTTTTCCCAGAAAAAATTAAATTATTTTTTAGCGATGATGTAAACCGCCATGAAAAAAATCATTTATGATGGAAAAAAAGCTAAAACCACAAAAACCTACCGCAAAATGCGTTCACTACGGCGTGTACCATAAACCAACGCTAAACTGATGAAACCACTGTGTCTTATATGTCGACACACAATTTAGCTTCAGTTTTTTGAAACTTCCATAGTGGCATAGTGTGGTGGTTTAAACCACAAATATGTAGTGATTTTCCTATAGTGTAGCCACATTTAAAAATAAAGAAATATCTAAAAATTGGATCATTAAAAAGCCTAAGATGTTATAAGATAAAAATAATACAAACTAATATTAATTAGATAATGTTTTATGTCATTTTATCCTTTATCTTAATATTTAAACTCCTAGTAAACCTGTTTTAACCTTAACCATGGAAATTAATTTTTACAATTTTTAATATTAATTTTGACTAGGAAATAAGGTGAACTTACTTTGTAATATTATATATTATGATTAAAAATATGGAATCTATGTTTCAATATTCAATTATTATATGTGGAAGAATTAAAATTAAAATTAAGTCCATGGATGTGAATAGAAAATCATTTTCCAAAGAAAAATCTTATAAGAGTATAAATAGTTTTAAAGAAAAAATTCAACATAAAAGTAATTACAATGAAATAAATTGTATTAATCATTATATAATTGACCCAATTATAATTTTTAAAAATTTTATAACAATAATTACCTTCATAATTACTTTAAATGAAATTTTAGTTTTTAATAAAAATTAGAAGTTTTCTTTATTCATTAAAAAATTAATTTCATAATAAAAATATTAAAAATTACAGTAAGTTAATTTTGAAATGTTGTTTCCAAAATTGAAGTTAATTTTTTAAAAATAATGTTTGAGAGTTTAAAAATTCAATTATATTATTTACTCACAAAAATTAATGGAAATTCTGTTTGGAAAATTAATATATTTTCAATATATATAAATACTTTACCAAAAATTAAGTACTTATTTTTCAATATGTTTTCTTTATCTTAAACAGTTACACCTAATTTTAATGACATCATTATTCCTATTTGTACAACTATGTTTAATGGCTATTTTATAGTGGTTAGTATTAAATAATAATTTTAATATTATATTGTGGTTTGGTATAACATGTTATTATGTGTAACACAAGTTATCAAAGAAATAGTTTTTTTTAAATTAGATGTCACAAAATATCAAGGATTTACATTCTAAACCACTTAAAATGAGTGTATCCCTTGAAATTAATCCATTTTATACAATCAAATGTGTATATTTCTGCTCATCATATCCTTAAGATCCCATGAAGTTTCATCATATTGGTGGTTTCACAAAAAAACATTGACCAAAAGAGATGTCTTGTTTCAAAACAAATTATCTCTACGATCTAGAATCGCCATCATTTTTTCTGCATAAGAAATATGTTTCTCCAATGGTAATACATATTAGCTTGTACGTATGGAGGTTCATATATGTACTTCCTATGGAAAGATATATAGAAAAAATTGTGGAAATAAGATAGGATCCTTGTATTTTACATGAGATAAGATGCCATCATTAATCTATCAATAAAATCAAAGGGTATTATATAATTAGGGTTCAAAATTCCTTTCATTTAAAAAATCATAAACATCATCAATGGAGAAATTCATAGAACCACATTTTCACCATATTCTAAATTCTAGATCATGCTAAATATTGTCATCATAACATTTGTATAAAATCATAGTTGAATTAATATAATGATTAATTGATATAACTTTCTCTTTCATCTAATCAACATGATAAGGTCACAATATTTTTTTCTCTAACTTATTCTAATATTTTTGGTGTTCCACACTTCTTTTTATAGATGGATTCATTGGGAGACCTCTGAATACTCTAGTGAAATATATTGTTGTATAAATACTTGACTAAAGGAATGTGTTAATCCTCGCCACCTTTGAAATCCATAGAACATTATCTCAACATATCCTTTAGTGTTTTATGGTTTTCTCCTACTGACCACCCATCAATGGATGATATGCAATTATGAAACTCAACTCTATATCATGGTCATACAAAACACTTTTCCATAACATTGAATTAAACCTCATTTCCTTATCAGGAATAATAAAAAGTGGAAATCCATGAAACCAGACCACTTCCTTAATGTATATCCTTTTAATATAATAAATATAGAAGTATTATATGATTAAAATTATGATCTCTAAATTATAAATACATTTAATGAAACTGAAATTGAATTATGCACTATAGATGTTTTGTAGAGTTTATTGATAAAATATATAGTTGTGTTTTTCTAATTCTATTCTCATATGCATAGAGGAAAAATACCATATCGATTGAATTCATATATGTTTTATGAACCTTATCATTCCATAATAATCAATGTTAAACTTTAGAATACTTCTCACATTCTTATGTATCTCTACAAATTCTTTTTTACCTCATTAATTATCACATGGATTGATGGTTGAATGCTAATTTGATACATATTGGATTTCTACAATTATATCAATATTTCATGATCCATCCTATGAAAATATTGAAATATTGAATATTTTGTGATCCTTATCATAGATAATCCAACATTCTCCTTTTCAACTCAAAATATTTCAACCTTTCTCTCTTTCTGACAGTGGTAATGTATTGAGAATTCATAATATTTAATTATTCCCAACCATAATATTTGGTTAATATTCATCCCTTTATGTGAGAATACATTCATTAATATCTTATGATTTATATATATATATATATACATATATCACACCATTCCCAATAAAGATAATTCATCTATATCATTAGTGAAAAAGATACCGCAGCTAACTCCAAATCATGAGTTTGGTAATTTTTCCCCTTAAACATAAATGGGTGTGAAGCATAAACTATAACCATTTTATTAAGCATGATAACACATCCTAGTCCCTTCATTTATGCATCATTATAGATTACAATTCCATCTCTAATACAAGGATATATAATCAAATGTTCATTGTCGGGCCTTATCATTAGTTCCCTAAAATTTTCTTCACATTCATTTATCTAAATTAAACTACCTCCCTTCCTTGTTAAAAAGGTGAGTGTATTGGAAAAGTAGGGGAAATTTTCTATAAACCATCAATAATATCATTCCAAATTAATAAAACTACAAATATCAATCACTATGGTTAGTATGAGCTAACGTTCAATAGCCTTTATCATTGATGGATCTAGTGATATAACCTTTCTTAGGATTATATATCGTAAAAAGAATATTTTTATCCAATATTTACACATGGTGAATTGATTATTCAACCTTAAATTCTTAAGGTTCTTCAGAAAAATCCTTAGGTGATTCCTTACACTTTAAATGGATAACAATTTCATCTATAACGATTACCAAAAACTAATAAATGTAATATCTAAAGTATCAATTAATTAAATCAATTAAGATAATGGGGGAATTTTTAAATAAAAATGGAATCATCAAATGTTCACAGTTTTCCTACCTTTTATAAACTTTTGAGTTGGGTATATCCTAATTCTTAACCCTCAATTGATGATAACCAGCATTAAGTCAATCTTGGAAAGGTATTGATCTCCATATTGTTGGAAAAAACGAGTAATCAATATGTGGTATATGATACATGTTATTGATTGTAATATAGTTAAGTTTTTAATAATAAATCAATACTAACATAAATCCATATTTCTTCTTAAAAAATAAAATAGTTATACTCAATGTCGACATACATGGTTGAATAAATCCCTTATCAAGCATATCTCAAAGTTTATTATTCAATTCATTCAAATTAATCATTGACATTCTATAGGGTTCTTTGAAAAACGTATAGCACCAAATATAAGTATTATTGATAATTCAACTTCATGATTTGGTGGAAGAGTATGAAAAAAATCTGGAAAAAAATCAAAAAGCTCCTACAAATTTGTCATTTCATCAATATTTATCTTCTCACCATCTATATAAGATAAACACAGATTTTGAATAGTAATTAACACACCTAAAATGGATGTGATTTCCATCAGATATTTATATTTATCATCACACTCAAAGATGATCATACAATGGTTTGTAATATCAAATGTGAATTCACTTCCATGTCAATTTATGTGGTATTTTTGTAGATAAGGCCAATACATGCCTACGATAATATCAAAATCAACTAGATATAGAATAATGATTTTTATAGGAAGAAAATTCCCACAAACATCAACTAGAAGAGAATTATATACTGGAGATTAAATCATTATACCATTATTGGTTTTCATAGAAAATTTAACATATAATCATTCAAGATGTGAATTTTCATTCAATGAAACATTTATTTATATACATGTATTCATATAACTAAGATTAAACAGGGTACTTAAATATATAGTATTACATGATACCACCCCAAATTCATTATTCTACCTATAATACCTTTCCTAATCAAAAAATGGTTATCATAACTTCCAGGAATCATTAATCATAGTGATTAATCATGAGAAATAGTTTATATGATGTTTAAATCATGACATCTTTTGTTAAATTTATAACACCTTAATTTTAACCTAGGTTGTTTATTGTCCTCAAATATTTAAATATTTAATGACAGTTCATAAAGAGTTTGTGAATTATGAAAACATATCCCCAATGAGTTTCAAACAAGTTGTGCAATAAGGTTAGCTTTAGTGCACTGGGGGTGATTGAGTCAATTATCAATGTATGTTTTGTGAGTTATTACCCCTACATACAATTGTACCAAATCCACATTCTCTTGTATCATTCATACCTTAATTTAATTATATTTAAAATCAAATAATATCTTCTTTAATAAATCTTTTGGATGTTATCATATACTTATACTTATCCTCAGGGTTTTCAATAAGTCCTCTAACCCTAATCCTCAATGGTTGACTGAACCTATCCTCTGATACCAAGTACAGTGACCTACGGTTTTCATTCATGAATAATTCATCTTTTAGATGAATATCCAATATATATCACACATTATTAAAACCATTTTTATAAAAATGGATATATAAGAGAAATTATTTTTGACTGAAGATAGAAATAAAGTCGGATATTCTTAAAATATTTAAAATAATTTTAATTACCAAACAGAATGAAATTGTAATATTAAGTGAAAATTTAATTAATAAATATATGAGAATAAAATTTACTGTTTTTATTATACAATGATCAATTTTTTTAATTAAATGTAAATTAGAACATAGTTAATCCTAATTAAAAATTATATTGAATCACAAACCCTTATAACTTTGATACTGTTTGAGTCATAACCCTATAAAATAAGTAACATCAAATGAAACATTAAATTACATAAACATAAAAAGATTCATGATATAAAATTTTAATGGTTAATTAGAAACACATCATAGAAATAAACGAGTTCAAAAATAACAAATATGTTTCAATGGAGTGGAAATTGAGATGAATTCCCTTGTAAAGATCATACTGTTGAATTGAGAATTAATCAATGGAATAATTTTGTGTACAAAACTTAAATCTAGAAAAAAAAAGTTGAAATAAAACATAAAATAATCAAATTTTATTATACACATAATCATAGAATATTAAATACCAAGAAGAAGTAACAAATATAAAAAAATATGAGTTATAAAATTCCTTACTACTTTCTAACTGTCATTTCGAATCCCCTTGGATGATATATTTGACATTTAAATATAAAATCCTTGAAATATAAATGATTCATGATATTATGTTTAAAATGAGAAGTATATGTAGTATATATAATTAATGAAGTTCAAAATAATAAAATATTACTCAACAACGGAAAATTGGGATGTAATCCCTTACTACTCTTATAACTTTTAAATCATAATCCCTGTGAAAAAATAATATCAAATAAAACATTAAATTTCATGAAAAAAATTGATTCATGATATAAAGTATTAAAGGAGAAGTATAAAGATGATAACAATAATAGAGTGTTGAATATGGAAAATTAATCCCATAAATAAAATAAAGACCAAAAATACCTTACATCAAGTCTCAATTTTCTTTATACATGTTCGAACCTCCACTTCTTCAGACATCTTATTTATATTTGGACCCAAATAATTTATAGAATGGTTTCATAATAAATCTAATTCCTCTTTAATCATAGGGGGAATTAAGGGATATTATTTATAATATATTTTCCAAACCAAAAGACTTTAGAAGTTAAACAATTAGAGGATAGGGGGTTCCCTTTTATATGTGGGCGAGATGACACACTTGGAATTTTTTAAAATAAAAATATATTACAAAATTTAACCCCAGACAAAAGGATAAAAAATGAATTATTATGGAACCATATCTGAGATTAAGATGATATATGGAATGAAAATATGAATTGGACATATTTTTTAGTCATTTAACCCATATGTTTCAGTTTAACCCCCTAGTAAACCAGTTTTAACCTTACCCATGGTAATTAATTTTATATATTTTTAACATTCCTTATGAAAAAAAGTTAAATATAAATACCTGAAAAAATTCCATGTAATTTGTTTTAATTTTTTAGGATTATTATGTATTTTTGAAAATTGACGGTGCGTGATTTCAAGCCCCAGTGGGCCTAGAATTAATTTTTGAACTTTTTAAGGTACGTTCAGTAAAAACGTGGGTGTAATTTTCTACATTTATAAACCATACTCGAATAAAAAATCTGAGGGAACTGTTGAATCCATAGCACATGGATTCACTTAATGGAAGCTTTACATCGACCACCGTTGTTCCGGATAAAAATACAGGTTATTGAAATTTTAAAGAATAATAAAATAACATGTAATTGTTATTTTATTTTATTTTTCTCCAATGGATGAGTATCGATGGAAGGACCGGTGACTTTTTGATCTATTTAATGGATTGACTCATCAACTAAGTTACTCCGCCATTATGAATTAAAATAGGATCATTAATTCATTTAATTAACCTCATTAATTATTCAACACGTTACTCACCTTTCCCCCTTCTATTTAAATGGACATTGGGATGGGGTTTTAGCAAAAAATATTTAAATTAGGAAACTATGGTTCATTACTATGGAAACAACCACATGGAGGATGAGATTGAATTTAGCGAGTGGTGATTATTTCCACCGAATCAGGAACTGATGACAATGATGAAGGAGGTTCTATCGATCTTCTTCAATAAATGTCTCATCATCGTAGGGTGTTTAAATTTGTGTATGCATTTAAATTATTTTCTCATTTCGTTCTTAATTCATATGACGAATGTAGATCAAAAAACTAATGAGTTGATCCATGACTCATTCATTCTTGCAAGAGGTTGTTGCGGGGTTATATTATGGGGTTTTAATAATTCTTATCTCACACATATGTTATAACGCTAACACAGAGGGCACAGGACAATCTGAACAAGGCCTGAACCCACCTCTGAACTTATTCACGATGCGTTTTCTTTGGATAATGATGAAATTGTCAGAAATGTAGAAACGAGGGCCATGCAGTGAAGGTGGCGTCTCAAGAGGCTCATAGGCATAGTCGACCATTGAATAGACCATTGTAGCACGTTCGGTGACCCATGAAATTTACCACTGGCGCGCCATGCTGACGATGGCCATAGGAGGCCCACAGAAACCGGTCATGGGAGGTGGTAAGGTGGTGCACCATCGTGCGCCGTAATGGCTAGAGGTGGCTAGCCCGAGCCATCCGTGGAGGAGAAGGGAGGTGCTTGCAGGAACCACTGGCAGTAGCAGCCACGCCCAGCGTGCCACGGATGGAGGGGTTGGATAAGCCCCACCCGGTGGGCTGGGCCTACTGTGGCTCGAGCTCATGAACTAGTCGGGCTGGACCCTGTGAATCAGACCGAACCATAATGGGTCGGACCCAGGTGGGTCAGGTAGACCCTGGGACCCATTGCGTCAAGCCGACCTGACCGAGTCAGACTACACCAATACCCAACTGACCCCTTATTAAAATAATACCCGTAATTTATGAACTGGGTGTCCATTTGACATGTTGTCAGTGGAATTGGGATCCCTTTTGGGAAGTGTTACCTTTGGAATATTTGGACGGGTTTGACTAAACTAGGGCGGATCGAGGTGTGATCACCCCTGTTTGATGGAAAGGGGTATAACTGACTGACTGGGCATCTGATCGATGTTCCATCTATGGAATAAGAACCCTTATGAAAGGTGGTACTTTGAAGATAATCTATGTGAGTTTTGAAAGAGTTTGACATGCGACCTGGGTTAGATTAGATGTGAATCCAACCGAGGCCCTTTTTACAAAAGTGCTCATATCTCACAAACTGTGCATCCGATCGATACACAGTCAGTCACTTTGGGACCCCTTTGATTGGGAGGTCCCTTGGGTATGATCTTTTCGAGACTTCATACTAGTTGAAATATGACTAATGGATTAAGGATAAGAGTCTTCTAGAGATTAGGCGTGCTTCCTATAGGAATCCAGTGGATGGTTGTGACATAAAGAAGAAAAGTGACTAATGCAGGTCAGCATCAAAAACTCCAGTGTGGGATGATACAGATGTATGAAAAATCATCCCTACCTCTGTACCAGTGACCAATAAGGGTCAGTACCAACGACCAATACTAGTAAGCATGAGTGACCAATACGTGTCAGCACCTGTGACCAATACAGGTCAGCACTAGTGACCAATACGAGTCAACATCTAGCGACCTATACGGGTCATCATATAGTGACCTATACAGGTCAGCAGTAGAGTTACTACGGATATGATGATCTGACTTCATGACTAGTCATCACTATCTCAGTAACCTTGAAGTTATACCGTTAGAGTTAGCTATCTCTTTTTCTTTGTGTTTCATTATTTATATCATTATTATGATATTGCCTTTTGGGTATTTCTTGTGATGTGTTACAATTTGGATTATTGAGAGACCTTTGAGGGTATTGATGTCCTCTACTGACATGTTATACTCACCCATGCACGGGCTCCACCCACACGTGTGTCTCTGGTGTAGACTATCAACACTCCAAGGAAGACATTGGAGGTTCAGGACTTGGTGGAGTTTGGTTTGATAGGAGAATTTGAGATCCTCTTCTTCGACTTCATTCTTACTCCTACAACCCTCTACGTAGAGATTCAGGGTAGATGAAAAAACTATTTACTTTATTTTTAGTTTCTTGGGCCTGAATTCCAGCCCACTATTTTTAGTTTATAATTCTACTTATGGTTGTACTTTAGTCTCATGGTTATACCTTGATTTTGTTGGGTTTTTACTTAAGTTTTCCTTTTTGAGTGTGTACAGATCTCTAAGGCAATTCCTTCCCTATTCAGGAATATCCATCAGGATCTAGTCACCAACCCTTGGCCTATAGAAGGCGAGCTTGGGGTAGTCATGTCTGGGCCCCATGGGACAATTCGTGACAAAGTGGTATCAAAAGGAGGTCTGTTCTACCAGAAGAACAATGATTTTAATTTTAATGAGGAAATTGTATAAAGTGTCTTGAGTTCAGTTTTCATTATAGGGAGTCTAGTGATGGTTCGAAGATGAACATATCCATACACTAGGATACTGAATTCTGTTTTCCAACTCAGTACATGAAAACACTGGTTGCTAGTGTTTTGAAAAGTTTTCTTGATCTTAATTGAGTTATCTCTCCGGTTATAACTTATTAATCGTGGTGCATCTATCTCTTATAAGATTCCTCCATGAAGATATCCAACAAGGATTCTGGTTAGAGAACATGACGGTGGCCCACTTAGCGATGAGGTTTTGGAATAGGGACTACTCACAGTGATGGCACCTTCGGGTGGTGTACCGTCAGCACCACCACCTATTGAGAAGCAGATGCTATTAGTGGATCATGAATGCTAGATGGGCATATTGCATGAGTCACCAAGACAGAGACATCTGAAGTTTCAAGGTGGGATGAACCACCAGGAAGCAGAGGAATGACTTGAGGTGGTTTTGCGGGTCTCTTTCTTAGTAGAGACACCTACCGAGCAGATGACGATCATGGCCGCTAGACTTATTTAGGGCTTGGTAGGATGGTGGTGGAGCTTGAAACTCTAGGTGTTTGAGGAGATGAACCTCACCTGGTCGGTCTTTAATAGCCTTTTAGGGTAGATTTCCTGCTAGTGACACAAGGCCTCATGCATATTCCTGCAGTAGGGCATCCAAACAGTGCCTCAGTACTCTACGAGATTTACTGACCTCTTCCGATATTCCACCGACATGGTTGGGAACCCTTACTTTAGGGAACATGCATTTGAGGAGGGGCTCTGACAAGAGATCATAGTTGTGATAGTTTCTATCAGCATCCCAATGTAGTGAAGGATGATAGATAGGGATTTGTTGATGGAGATAATCCTTGTCGAGCAGGCCCCGACAGTGAGAACCCCTACCGGATGACAAGTTGTAGAGTCATCTACAGCTAGCAGTAGACAGATGACGCAGAAGCCCAAGAAGGCTAGATCTTACAAAGACCAATCTAGGGATGCCTGGTTAGAGGTTCATGGCTTGAGATGCCTAGGGAGCCACTGGAGAGATATGCTCTATTTTTTCTATTGGGGACAAGGTCACAGAGATCGTGACTATCTGACTCCCCGCACGGATGATCAACAGATGGTCGATGACCCACCAAGGTAGAGGTAGTGGCAGTATCATGAGCATTAGCCAATTGGCGGACAAGTTAGGGGATTTGGACGTCCACAGATAGGTGGTTTGGGTCACTAGGCACTACCACCACCACCCCCAGGTGGTCCACCATGTTTTCAGGGTGTCAGTGGATGGGGACAGCCCCAACTACAGGCTATAAAGGCTAGCGATCCTGACATCCCGGAGATGATATGAGGTACTATTTTTATCTTCTCTACTTTAGAATTAGTTCTTATCAACACTAGTGATAGAAATTATTTCCTTTTCACAGACTTAGTTCGGGACTCTAAGATTCCGAAAAAGCTTTTAGCTCGACCATCGTGTCTGGATACTCCCACGGGAGGATATTTAGTGGTCACACACCAGTACTGATAGTGTAATCATAATATCATAGGATAGATTTTCAGATGGGATCCTATAGTTCTAATGTTGAAGCCCTACGATTTCATTCTAGGAATGGACTAGTTGTCACCAGTTCACACACAGATTGGCTTCTTGAGAAGTATAACATGATGTACACAAAGAGATGGAATCCAGTTTTCCTTAATTGGTGAGAAGGAAAATTGAGCATCACAGGATGGAAATGTGCTCATGAGGGTACATCTGATTTCATATTAGTTGTCTTACATGACCTTTGACATAGTGGACAAGGCGAGTCCATAGTTCCCAGCGGTGGTGGATGAGTTTGTGGACGTATTTCTATAATATGTCTCAGGACAACCTCCTCACATAGAGGTAGACTTCCACAATGACTTGCACCCATGAACAACAATGATTTCAACACCAACATATCAGAAGGTTCCAAGAAGAGCTCCAAGATCTTGGGATACTGTTGGAGGACTTATAGAGGAATGGATTCGTAAGGCCCAATGTATTTCCATGGGCATCCCCTGTGTTGTTTTACAAGAAGGAAGGAGGAATTTTGAGGCCATGGGTGGAATTCTGGTGCCTAAACTAGGTGACTGTGACGAACAAGTATCATCTACTGAGAATTGATGATCTGTTTGATCAGGTAAAATGAGTGAAGTGGTTGTCGAAGATAGACCTCAGATCAGGCTATCACCAGCTTCGTGTGCGGAATGAGGACATTACAAATATGGCCTTAAATTTTTGGTATGGACATTACAAGTTCTTGGTTATGATGTTCGGTGTGAACAACACCCCAACAGTGTTTTCATGGGTCTCATGAACAAGATCTTACAAACCAACATAGACCGGTTTGTTGTGGTCTTCATCGACGATATCTTGGTGTACTCAACATCTGAGGAAGAGCATGCAATAGATTTGAGGATAGTTCTTCACACACTCCAGGAGCACCAGTTAAATGGGAACCACTCTAAGTGTGACATCTGGATACTGAAGGTCCACTTCATGGGACACATCATCTTAGAGGCTGGAGTTTTAGTGGATTCTACAATGATTGAGGTAGTACTTGCTTGGGAGTCACACATGAGTGTTACTGGGGTGCATATATTCCTTTGATTAGCATGCTAAAATAAGAGGTTCATTCTTGATTTCTCCAAAGTAGCAGCATCTTTGACTGCGTTGATGACGAAGGGGAAACCATTATGTGGTTAGTGACATGCCATAAGAGCTTTCAACAACTGAGGTAGAGCTTGACCAGTGCTCCCATCCTATGGTTTCCGGAGGAGGGATGTGACTACGTGGTTTACTGTGATGCATCAAGGACTGGACTCAGTTGAAACCTAATACATGGTGATGAAGTGATTGTTTATGGCTCACAACAGCTGAGGCCTCATGAGAAAAATTATGAGACTCATGGCTTGGAGATGGATGTAGTAGTCTTCACACAGAAGAATTGGTGACACTACATGATGAGTGAGTGGTTCATTATTCACATTAACCAAAAGAGTCTCAAATATATCTTCACACAGAAAGATATGAATATGAGGCAGTGAAGTTTGCTAGAGTTCCTCCTGGACTATTACATTCAGATTGTCTATACACATGGGAAGGGGAATGTAGTGGCAGATTAACTTAGCTGAATTTTGAGTTCGCAACAACTAAATGATGCTTCATAGCAGTTAGCCTTGCTTTAGATATTTTACATCGATAGAGATGAGACAGTCTACCTCCAGTCAATGGTAGTTTCCCCTCCACTCTTTCAGTGATTCATGGAGTCGCAACTCGGAGATAGTAGCTATGAGACTAAATGTGCTCAGATATCCTTAGACCATACACCTGATGGATATTATGAATGTGGGTAGCACGCTATCATTTTCAGAGGATGTATAGTTATACCAGTGGAGCTACGAGAGGAGGTGCTGAGGGAGTTCTAGAAATCCTACTTGGCAGTAAATCTAGGTGTGATAAAGATGTATCAAGACCTCTAATGTTAGTATTGGTGGCCAAGGATGAAGAAAGTTGTGGCAGAGTTTGTTTCTAGACACCTCACTTCCCAGCAAGTGAAGGCCGAGCATAAGGTACCAGTAGGCTTGACCCAATCCCTCGAGATACCAGAGTGGAAGTGGGAAGGGATATTGATGGACTTTGTGATGGGGTTACCACACACGTCCAGAGGGAACAATACCATATGGGTGATCATTGACTGACCCACCAAGTCGGCCCACTTCCTTTCTATTTTAGAGAATGGTTTGATAGAGAGCATGGGATGTCTCTATGTTTAGGAGATCGTGCTACTTTATTTGGTGCCTTCGATGATAGTCTCATACCATAACACAAGCTTAACATTTCGGCTATGGAAAGGATTATAAGAGGCTTTCAGGAAAAAGCTTTTCTTGAGCACAAATTTTCACCCACAGACATATGGTCAGACTTAGCTGACTATCCAGACCATGGATGACATGCTTCATGCATATGTCCTATATTTTTGTCGTAGTTGTGATTACAACATACCCTTGTTGGAGTTCTCTTACAACCACATATATTACTCCCCCATTGATATGGCTCTTTTTGAGGCTTTTTACGGACAACCATCCAGATCACCCTTGTGTTGGACAGATCCAGGAGAGCCAGCACTCGTGGGTCCAATGATGGAACAGTATACCACTAAGAAGGTGAAAGTAATCCAAGAGTAGATGAAGACTTCACAAACACGAAAAAAGACCTATGATGATAGAAAATAGATACCACTAGAGTTCTAGGAGGTGCCACGTATTCTTGCGAGTCTCCCCTTGACAGGGACTACACAGATTTGGTCAGGGCGGAAAACTCTCACTGTGGATTACCAGACCATTCCTGATACTTCATAAGAATGGAAAGGCGGAATGCCGCTTGGCACTACCACCACAGTTGGAGAGGGTGAACTTCTTCTACTTATTCTAGCTGAGGAGATACGTGCATGACCCGTCATAGGTCATCGACTATGGCGAGCTGAAGATTGACAATGGGGTGACTTTTGAAGAGTACATGGTGGAGATAAAGGATTGACAAGAGCAGATCCTTCGTGGGCGGTCGATACCTATGGTGCATGTTCTGTGGAAGCATGAGAATCTCCCAGAGGGAACATGGGAGTGAGAGGATCATATGCATGCCCAATATATCTCTTTGTTTCTGTAGCCTTGTTTGGATTTAGGGAACGTAATGCCCCAAGGTTTGGAGAATGTAAAAACCCAAAAAATAACATGTAATTTTTTTAATTATTTGGGATTATTTTTAGTTTGAGAAAATTGATGGCGTGTGATTCCGAGGAACGATGTGCCTGGAATGAACTTTTTTATTTTTTTAAGGTACGTTCAGTAAACGCACGGGAGGTTTTTTCTATCTTTTGAAGAGATGATCAGATTAAAAATACGAGGGCACCATTGAATCTGCAACGCTGAGATTCTCTTAAAGGAAGCTTCACTTCAACCGTAGTTGGTTGGAAGGTAGAGATAGTTTTTTGAAATTTTAAAGAATAATATAATTACATGTAATTGTTATTTTATTTCTTTTTTCTCCAAGGGATGAGCGGCGGTGGTGGGACCAGTGACTTTTCAATCCATTTAATGGCTTGACTCATCAACTGTTTAACTCCACCATTGTGAATTAAAATAGGTTCATTAATTCATTTAAAAAACCTCATTAATTATTCAATGTGTTACTCCCATTCCCCCCTATTTAAATGGAGCTCGGGGTGGAGTTTTGGCACAACCTCTTCAAGAGAGGAAACACTAGAGAAGTCTTGCGGAAACATCCACCTAGAGGATGAGACCAAATTCAGCGAGCGGTGATGAGTGCCACCGAATCATGAACCGACGACAATGAAGAAGGAGGTTCTATCGATCATCGTCTATGGACTTCTCATCAAGGTAGGGGTTTAAATTTGTGAATGTGTTTAAATGATTTTATCCCTTTGTTCTGGATTAATATGAAGAATGTGGATCAACCAACTAGAATGTTGATCCATGACTCATTCATTTTTGCAGAAGGGTGTTGTGAGGTTACCTTATGGGGTTTCAATAATTCTTTTTCACACATATGTTATAACAATAACGCGGAGGGCGTGTGCCAATCCGAACAAGGCTCGGACCCTCTGCCAAAATCTTTATTGATGCGTTTTCATGGGAAAATGATGAAACTGTCAACAACTTGGAATTGAGGTCCAAAACGTTAAGGTGGAATCCCAAGAGGATCGTGGGTGCAGACAGCCCAAGAACAGACCACTGAAGCACTTCCGGTGGCCCGTGGAAAGAACCGTCAGAGCACCATGTCTGCGGCGACTCGTAGTGGTCCTAGGAGGCCCACGGAAACCAGACGCGGGTTATGGGAAGGCAGCACACCGTCGCGCACCACAGTGGCCCGAGGCGGCGGCCCTAGCTAGCCACGCGAGAAAAGGGTGGCGCCCCTAGGTGCTGCCAACAGGTCATGGAAGGAAGGGGTGACACAGCCCCGTGCCATGCCACGACAGCTGGTGGAATGGTTTTCCATCAGGAGGACTAGGTCGAACGGCGAACAGATGTTGACCGGATGACTAGGCCGGACCCGTGGCCCAACTGGCCAGCACTGGTGGGACATGCTCTACACGGCGGGTTAGGCCAACTGCATCTCGGGCCCGCGAACTAGCCAGGACATCCCCAATGTGTCGGACCCAGTGAACTGGACCAACCCTTAATGGGCCGGTCCTGGGCGGGGTCCGGTAGACCCCAGGACCCATTGCGTCGGGTCGGCCTGACCATGTCAGACTAGGCCCAGACCCAACTGGCCCCTAATTAAAGAAATTCTCGTAACTAATGAACCAGGTATGCTTTTGACATGCCTTTAGTGGGGTTGGGACCCCTTTGGGAAGTGGTCCCATTGGCATATTCTAGGGGCATATCGAGCCGAGCCAGACTGAGATGTGATCACTATCATTTCATAGAAAAGGGTGTAACTAATAGACCAGGTGTCTGATCGTCACGTTTTCTATGGCATAGAGAACCTTGTTACAAGGCGGTCTTATGGAGATACTCTAAGTGAAATTTGAAAGAGTTTAACAAGTGACCTGGGTTGGATCATACATGAATCCAACAAGGCCCTTTTTACAAAAGTGCCCATATCTCACAGACCGGACATCTGATTGATGCATCATATGTCAAATTGGGACCCCTATGATGGGGAAGTCCATTGGGTATGATTGTTTTGGGACTTTATA
The DNA here is from genome assembly GCA_963277665.1 of Viscum album. Classification (NCBI taxonomy): domain Eukaryota; kingdom Viridiplantae; phylum Streptophyta; class Magnoliopsida; order Santalales; family Viscaceae; genus Viscum; species Viscum album. Next base: position 444,992,095 of record OY728119.1, read on the forward strand.
CCAGTTGAAATATGACTGATGGATAGACGAGTAGGGTCTTCTAGAGATTAGGCGTTCTTCATGAGTGAATCTAGTGGTTGGTTGTGACATGAAGAAGAAGAGTGACCAATACAGGTCAGTAACATATATCCCAAGTGGGATGATCCCGTTGTATGACTAATCATCCTTACATTTGTACCAGTGACCAAAACAGGTCACAACCAGCGACCAATACAGGTCTGCACCGGTTACCAATACAGGCTAGCACCAGCAACCAATATGTGTCCACACCAGTGACGAATATAGGTCAGTATCTATAGACAAATACGGGTCAGTATACAGTGACCTATAACGGTTATTAGTAGAATTACTATGGATAGGATGGTCTGGCTTTACAACTATTCATCCCTATCCCAGTAACCTTGAAGTTATACTATTAGAGTGAGATGTCTATCTTTCATTGTGACTCATGATTTAGATAATGGTTGTGATATTACCTTTTTGGTATTTCTTGTGATTTTTTCCTTTTTGGATTACTAAGAGACCTTCGGGGGTCTCCGGGTCTCCTACTGAGTTGTTATACTCACCCTTGCTTGGGCTCCACCTGCATGTTGGTGTCTAGTGCAGACTACTAACGCTCCGAGGTAGAATTTGGAGGTTTGGGACTCCGTGTATCCTGGTGTGATGGGAGCAGTCAAGATCCTCTTCTATGACTTGAAACTTATAGCTAATACCCTCTAAGTAGAACTCCAAGGCAGATGAGACAACTGTTTACTCTCTTTTCAGTTTTTAGTTCTTGTATTATAGCCCACTGTTTTCAGTTTACAGTTGTACATAGGGTGGTACTTTACGCTCGTGGTTATACCTTACTTTTGTATGTTATTTGATTTAGTTTACATTTTCTTTTTGTGTGTACATATCACTAATTAAATACCATACCTGTTCTAGAAAATCCATTAGGTGCTGTCGCCAAGCCTTAGCCTATGAATGGTTGGCTTAGGGTTGTCACGTCCTTGACTCGTGGGGCAGGTCGTGAAAATTAAGTTGAATTTAATACATAATATTAATTATTATAAATCAAAATATATAATTTTTGTTTATAAAATAAATTTGGGGAAGTGGTAGAATTTAAATTGAAATTGAAGTTATAGATATGATAAAAAAGTTGTTTTCAAAATAAAAATCATTCAATATTTTTTAAAAAATTAAATAAAAATCCAATAAGAAATTTATTCCAACAAAAAAAATTATCAATCATTATATAATTTAACTACTTTTAATTTTAAATAATTTTTTTAAAATATATATATTTTTGAATAAATTAAAATAAAATTATTTTTTAAATACAAATATAAATTTTCCACGATTCCTCTAAGAATTATTCTTTTCTGTGAATTCTCAAAATATAACACTAAGAAAACATCTAAGTGTTGATTCTAAAAATGATGATCATTTTGTAAAATAAATTTTCTAAAAGTATAAAAATTTTATTTTATAAATTTTTCACAAAAATAAATGAAATCGTTTTTTCAGATATAATTTATTTTCCAAGAATATGAATACATTATAAAATTAAACACTTATTAATCAATATATTTTCATTATCTAAAACCATTTTACATAATTTTAACTATACAACTATTCCTCTTCATAATTCAATGTTTAATGGCTATTTTGTAATGGCCATATTTAAATAATAATATTAATAGTATATTACGGTTTTCTAAAAATCATTATTTCATATAGCTCATGAAATTAAAGAAATTTAATTTATTAAAATATAAATGTATATATTGTCAAATATCATGGTGTAACACATCTAAATTTCACCACATTGGATGAGCATGAAATTTTATTCCTATGTAATCTTGTTTATAACATGGAAGACCATGTCAAAGAGGCTCAAATTTCAAATTCTAACTATCTCACTCGTTGCACAAACCTAAATATTGGACAGAGAATGAAAACTAATATTTATGTTTTCATAATATAATTTTAGTTACTCAGTGTTTCTAGGAACAAATTATTTCCTTGTATCACCATTTGAAATGGGGTATTCATGACAAAATTTTTAATATGTATTGAGAAATGAAATCATAGTTCTTTTACTCTATTATGAGAATAAATATTTCATATTATGTGATGAGATGATTAAATATTTAATAGGTAAAATATGAGAATAAATGATTGGTTGTAATTCTAAAATCAATGACTATACCTATATGGAAGTGGGAATATATTTTAATAGATTTTTTCAGGAATATATCAATAATGTTATAGAAGAAATATACTATTTGGGTGATTGTGGATTAACTAACCAAGTTGACACACTTTATCCCTATCAGAGAATCCTATATGGTAGACTATTTAAAAAATTTGTATATCTGGTATGTTTTCTTGTTTATTATATTTATCTACTAGATTTCATTTAAAAGAGATCTCTATTTCAATTCTTGATTCTGGTAGTCATTAAAATAGGATCTCAAGAGTCAACTGACCATAATAACCACATATTTTCTATACATTGATAGGCATTCAAAAAAAGAAAATTTAGATGATGGATGGTATCCTTAAGTCATGTTTCATGAAATTTAGTGGCTCTTAGAAATATTATATGACTTTTCTAGAAATCTCATATAATAGTAGTTATTAGTGTATATTACAAGTGGACCTGTTCAAGAAATTTTATGTTCATCCATGTAATTCTCCACTATATTGGGTGGAATGATTAGATATATCATTGATTGGAAACAATTTTTTCCATGATACAACTCAAAATATCCAGATTATAAAAAAAAATATAGCTCCACCATAATGTTGACATAAATCATATGCTTCTAATCATCATTGAATGATATATTTTGATGTGAGTGACAAAATCTTCATGAAAGTGTCATCAAGACCTGGTAATCGATTCTTGGAGAAAATATGGAATATAAAACCATAGTATATGGGAATATTCTATGTTATTAAACATATTATCACTGTTGAGTATTGGTTATCCTTAACAACATGATTCATTTATATCCATATTTTCTTCTGTGTTTCTCAACTAAAGAAGTATCACCTAATCCTTGTTATGTGATCTATTTGGATCATTTTACTCTTGATCCTGATGTGAATTTTATAAATTGGCCAATTTGGATTCTGGATAGAATAGAATAGCCAATGAAAGTGAGATTTATTTCCTTGATGAAATTTTTATGGAATCATTTTTAGGTTCAGTAAGAAACATTGGAATGGGTGAAGTTTATGTGACCGAAATAACCTAATCTATTCAAAGGAAAATTGGTCACAAACTTCTCAAAGGTGGAATGTATAACGGTGGGGAGAATATAAAACCCTCAGTTTGAAGTAACCCATCATTCTATTATACGTATTTAATTATTAGAGTCATTAAGATAAATTTTCAGAATAAATTTATAAGAATTAGGAGAAGGTATTTTTAATCATGCTATAGTAATTATTCATGTCATGAATAGATAATTCAAAAATATGAATAATACCAGCCTGTTGTATTGAGTATTTTAAAATCATTAAATAGGTTCATCGAATGAATGGATAAAATATTCAAAAAAAAATAAATGTATTCATCGAGTGGATTGATAATACCATTAATGACCAATTACCAACTCAAAACATGAGTAAATTAATTTGATTTTTCATAAAAGATTACAAGTTTTTTTTAATTTATGTATCAACCTGGAATTTTACATTGTAAAATAACTTTTCACGACATGAATTTTTCATGTGTAGATAATTTTAGACAATATTGATTTTTTTAATTCCCCATTTTATTTGTCGCTTTTCCAATAAACTTCTAGAGATACCCTTGTATATTTTAGGAAAAAAATGGCACTAAAATCTGATTCCAATGATTCTATAAGTTCTTAATTGGGGAAATAAAATGTTAGGATCTTGTTATTCATTATCATAATTGATATTATTAGTTTATTTTGACTATAAAAATATATTGATGTTGATTCATGAATTGGGAAATGTGGATCTTTAGATAGGTTTTGGAATCCCCTGTTTATAAATTTTAAATGACTATTTAAAAATTTTATTTTTGTTTTAATGCAAGAAAAATGTTTGATGAAACTTTTTTAAAGAAAGAATTTTTTTATAAAGTTTATATGATATTGATGATGGTCTTGGAATACATATTTTCATGTACACATAATTCATTATGTAGGGCCTTATTGAAATAGGACTTGGGGACCCAATGTTAAAGGTTTATTAGAACATGGTGAGGGGCCTTATTGATATAAGGCTTGATGACTTAGTGTCAATGGTTTATTGAAGCATGGGGTATTAAAACAAAGTGAAAAATGTTATAGGGATGAGAGACCACTCATGAGCATGGAACTATCATTTTACAAGAATGTGTGTATGTGTGTTTGGGAGTATGATACAAGGATAAGAATTCTAATAGGATTGAAAAAAATGAATAATTTATTTTGTTCAATTATTTCCCTTAATCATTATTTCTTGTGACCAACTATGTTTTGGAATCATGCCATGTTTAAATGTTTCTCACTATTTTTATAAAATTATATTTTATAAAAAATATTAACTTGTTCTTTTCTTAATGGAATGTGATGGGAAGTTATTGGATAATGGCTACTGAGACATAAGATGACCACCTTCTTGGGAACATTGGTGTGGTTTCATATGTCATCTAAAGTGATATAGGTAAGGTGAATGTTTCTTATTTTATAAGTTTAACTACACAATGTCATAGTCTTGGATATTAGAGACAAATATATTGAGTGTAAATGTCTTGTTATGCAGAGTTGTCACTTGGGTTCCTAAATCTTTATCCTTCCAATTATTGACATTTTTTTCTTCTATATTATTACTTTTTTCCATTATTAATTTCATAAAACTATATTTAGGTATTTTAATGTGTTATAAGGTTATTTTCTCATGCATCATATGGTTTCTATTTCTTTTATGTATTTATTGATAGGTTTTTGGGGTTCTTATGAAAAAATGATACCGAATATTCTTTGAAGAAATTGAAATTTATTTCCTTCCATTGGTGTCTTAGGGATGTCACATAAGGTTAGTATAACCTATTCCACCTCTCAAGAAAATGATTTTGGGTGGGATGCTACAGTGAATCTATTCATAAACTATCCAGTCATTTATTCACTTCTTTGAGACAGAATGTTAAAGAACAAATATACACTTTCTAAGATAATGTTTGGTATATGGTAAAAGAGATGGAGAATTAGACTATATTTTCCATAAATTCAATTTTTCAAGACCTACATAGAGATTTCATCTTGAATATCCATTTCATATGTCTCATCCTCAATAGTTTCCCATCTGTTGTGAGTTATATGTTTAGTGCCTCTTTTTTCATATTATAAAATATAGGATCACACTTTACATTGGGTATATCATGCATCATCAAAAAATTGATATCAAATAGATGAGGGAAATAATATGTGATATTATAGATGCATCAATTAACGTACAAATTCTTTTTTGATGTTGTTTTATTAGTTTGAGAGAGGGTCATAAATTTTTTACTATATCCATCAAAAATTGTATGAAAATTAAAATCTAAGTTAAACACATATTAAATCCTTTATTTATAATTTTTTAAAATAATTTTAATATTTTAATATATTTATTCTATAAATACATTAAGGGTAAAAAAAATATTTATATAGAATGAAACTACATATTAAGGATCCTTTTAATTTTCATACTACTTGTTTTAAACGAATTTATAAACAATCATTGTATGAGTTTTTATATTAGATGTTTATGAGTTTTCAATAACTGTAAACATTTTTGGGTGTGATTGTTTGTTGATGATTTGTCAAAATTATATATTGAATCATTTGCCTAAAACTATATTAGAACTCTATGTGATGGAATTATTTTTTTCATATATGTAAACTATTATATTTCTTTAAATTAAATCAATTTGATATATCATAATAAGTTTTTTATATTTTTTGTTAATAATGTTTAGACAATTTTTATTCAATACGACACAAAATCTCTGAATGGATTCATATATCCATATTTTATTTCTCTAGTAACAGGGAAAATACATGACAGAGAGGGAACTAAATATATTTTTCAATGATTTCAAAATTAAGTAATTCTGTGTTGGATGATTCATTGTCTTGAAATTAATGAATCATAAATTTAATTATAGTGTATAATTTCTCTTAATTAAATAACCCCTTACATTGGCATATGTTGTTGTGTGTTTTATACATAATTAAAAATTTCATAGTGGTTATTCTTTGTACATAGTGATTTTCCATAAAAATTTAAAGAGTATTGGGGAAGTAGGTTTTATTATTTTAATACTAATATATTATATTAACAATCTATTTTATTTTAGACTTCATATAATTTTTAAATTTTTCAAAGAAGCACTATCCCCATCCAATAATAAGAAAGGAATAAAATATCTATTATGTGTGTGTAAAGTTGAATTATTTTATATGTAATATAATTTTTCAGATAAAAATTTATTTCCAGTTCATAACTTCATTTGAAAATGAATTCTCATCAACATCTAGGAGAATTTAGGTGATAATATTTATATATGAAATAATTTCAACTCGGATAATTTCAAAATTTTGAAAATATATTTTTTTGTTATCATTTTTCTTTCAATTTATCATATAATCAATATTATATTAAATGGTGAATAATTTATTTTTAATTTATACCTTTTAAGGACACTCACCCATTTGATGGGAATGTGATTAGTTTTCTATGGGAGTATGGGATGTTTATTTAAAAAAATCTATTTATTTTTAAATATTCTATTTATATAAGAAAATTTTAATATTTATTTTAACTATAAAAATTATAGTTGTCTACAATATATGATTTTTATATTAATATAAAATTTACCATTATGTTATGTTTTAGTAATTTTTTGTTTTCCTGATACAGTTCTCATATATTAAGTGTTTATTATTATAGTTTTAATTGAATTTATTTAAAAAAAACTATTTTTAGGTTAGAAAATTAAAAGTGGTAAAAAATATCATCCATGTTGATTATCTTATATCCAATGTGGTAGTTTTTTTATTTTTAATTTAAGTGGGTTTTAAATGTTGGCTATAATAATTTCCCACCTGGAAGATTGTTTTTTAATTGGATAAAATAACTCAAGAAAGAAAACGTATTTACAATGTCACTTATATTGATGTCATTTTATAACCGTTTTAAAAAAAACCCATTTTCTATAAAAGTTATGGGGATAATTTTACGCATATTTATTCAACTCTTTAAAGACATTATATACCAAAAACTTGAATACCTCAAATTGTTGTACAACATCTGGGCTATTTTTTATGGATCTAATTCTAAATTACTTCAACTATTCCAAGATGATCATGGACTAGATAAATTCTATGAAGCTGGTGAGATTAGAACTTTATGTGTTGTTTATTGTTTATATGTATACTCTTCCATGTATTCTACTAGTTCCATTTAATTATAAACTTTCTCAAGAGGTTTTGGATAAAGGGATTTACAGGATGGTTGAGCATCGAATTCTATATCATTTAACAACCCTTTTTAGTCAATGAGTCTCCAAAATACATCTTACATCATGTTTTTTTAAAACATCTTGGTAAGATTCCTTTATACTAATTGGTGGAAGAAAAATAAATTAGTGTTTCAAATTTCTTAAAAATCCCCTCTTTTGTTATATATCCTTCAAATTCTCTTATTCTTCTCTCAAGGACATAGCTTCCACATTTATTAAACCAAATGAATATTTTCATATTTTTATTCCTCAATTCTTATTCGAGATTTTTCTCAAACCATTTAACTCAATTATTTATACTTACCTACTAATATATTTAACTATTACTCAAGAATATCTAAAATTCATGTCTTTATTGGATTCATTAATTTTACAGTTGGATGTTCCTTAGAAACCGTGGCTTTCATCAATTACTTTAAATAATATATATTAGGAGACTTACCCATAAATCATTTTTATTAGATGTTATATGATTATCATCCTCTCCCTTCATAAAATATTTTTTCATAACTGAATCATAAAAAATATTCAACCTTATGAAACTCCCAGAATTCAAAGGAATTTCCAAAAACCTCAAAGTAGTTCTAAAAACATTCAGACATCCTCCTCTAATGTCATCAATAAAATCCAATTTCAAAATACGGAGTATTATAGAATCTACATAATAACTAAGCTAGTGTGAGTAACTTTTATATATCCCAATAAAAATATTATATTTTAAAACACTTTGATTCCATAAAAAATAAAAAAACTCAAAAATCATGAATTTTAACCTTGTCATTATCTTCTTTCACCCATTGAAAAAACTATTGAATCCACTAAAAAAATTCTTAATACTATTTCATGTTGATCCATACTATTTAAATCTCATTTACCTAAAACAATCAGTCAAAACACATTCCTTATTAATTTTTTTTGAAATTTTAGGATGTTTATACCATAAAAACAACGATAAGCCTTCAAAAAAGCAGAAACATTAATCTAAAATATTCTTCCAAGTAATAAAAAATGTTCATAATGAATATTGAATTTAATTTTATTCTCACCATCATCTTTCTAAAATTATATGGTCCAATGAATCTTTCATAAAATAATTCGATAAAATAATAAAAATATCATACTATGGAAGGTAATCGCCTCCAAACCTTAAAAATAAATATCACTCTTTAGTATGGATTTATGAATACTATAAAAATACATATCACTAAACCTTAATTTCATAGTTTATTTTCAAGAATAATCTCCAGATTTTTCAATATTATAATGGAATTTAGATAGGGTTTTTAAAATAAAGATTATTTTGATGTTCTAGAGTTAATTCAGATGGGATTCAAAATAAAATAATTACAAAGTAAATGAAGGGGTCTGCATGGCTTTAAATAGGGGGGTATAATAATATTTATCCATTGATCACAAACTCAATATATTGTTTGATTCATATACCAAAAAATTAGTAATTTTAAATTTCATTAAAATAAAAAATTCTTAATTTCACAAAACAAAATTCAGTTACCTCTGATATTCAAAATAAAAAACATTCAAATGTAAAATATAAAAAATTACCATATTTTATTTTTTCATAAATTTAATTAATAAATAAATAAAAAACTGTATGCTTTATTCTGATACACATAGATGATATTCTTCGGAAAAAATTGTTCAGGAATATGTGTTGAATAAAATATATCATCTAAAAAAATTATAAAATAAAATTCTTGACAAATGATATCATAAAAAGAAAATGTCTGATATTTCAATGAATTAAAAAGATTTATGTTCTTATTATGCACCAAAATGAATCATACAATCTCATTAAAGGAATTTCATATAGTATAAAACTAAAACTAGTTTAATATTTTAAAAATTCACTAAATTTAAAACCTTATTATAAAGATAATCAAATATTAATCAAACATAACTAAGTACCAATTTTATCAGCTTCATATACTCATTTTACATTCATAAAATGAAATTTATTGATTTAGTTCCCAAAAATTATTGGGACATGATATATTAGAAACCCAAATATAAGAAAAAAATTCAACCCTATAGTGTGAATCAAATATTGGTTATTTAAAATCAAAATCACCAGTTGTTATAAATTATTGAATATTCTTCAAAGAATGGTAATTATTCCTGTCACCTAATCTCTATTATTTATTCATGAATAGTTCATATTTTGGGATAAAATATTTACAATGAAAATGTGACTTATCAAAACTTTTGTATTAATTTCTTGAAGATATATTTGATTAATTCTTATATTTTTAAAGCTAATGAAAATTATTCCTTCTGGAAGAAAAAATGGAACGATTCTTTTTAAAACAATCATCTTAAGAAAAATGTTTTAAATTTTTATTTTTCTCATTATAATAAGTTGAATATGAAATATATTAGACATTTAAATATTAATTATACTTATAAATATAACATTTATATTTCAAAATAACTATATTTTCCTGTGTATTACTTAAGAAATATGCTAGGTTTCTTCTGCAACCATCCCATAATTCTTCATTTCACCTTCTGATAGAAACATTTCATCAACATAATTAATATAATATATTAATCTAAAATAAGAAAATATTTATTAATGATTTATTAGTTACCTTATCACTAACCTAAATGTCATTTTATGGAATATTATTATGGAATCTAGTGGTCTTTTGACTATCATCACCTTCCCTATAACTCTCTAAAGTTGAATCTTAACTCACTAATTAGAGGATGTATTTCATAACATTATATGTATGAATAACATTTAAAATCCCCAAAAACAATTATAAAATCTATTTATTTATCACATTTTCATACTTTGTTTTATCTTGATTGAATAAAATGTATTTGGTGTAATTAGTTTTTTTAAAGAAATTTTTTTGTAGATATATATTCAATCATGGATCCCATTATAATACCTAGTTTTAATTTCAAATGTTTTTAGGTGATATAATAGGAATTATAATACATAATTTATATTGAATTTGAATAAATATAATTAATTCCTAAAGAAAAATACTAGTTGGTTTTGTTATTTTAGGAAACAGACATGTACTAGATAATGGAATGAAATTTTGGAAATCCTCTCTTTAAACTTGTATTAAAAAATTCCCATTATTAAAGACATGAGTTCAGTACACCCTGGCCAACCATTCCATGTGCATCAAAAGCTCCTCTAGGAACATAATATAGGGAGCTAGCTATTGGCATGGTTGATCAACTTTCCATATGTATTTCTCAATGATGCATGGTGGGCGATCTTCTATGTGAAGGTCACAACCAAGGAAGATTGATTTTCTATAAGTACATCATTTATAAAGTCACATCACTTAGTTTGTCAAGATTTTGTACCTTCTCTTCCTTGTCACAACCCTTGAGTACACATCATGCACACCCCCATACCCATTCATCCTTCATCAATAAGTCCTACTATAACCACATCCCAATAATACATAATTTTATAACCCCCCGAGATTTTGTGAAATTGTTATTCATGTTAATTTATTATTTTTGATATTTTTCATTTCACATTTCATTGAATCTAGTTTTTGTTTTATGACAATACTATGTTTGGATTTTATTATATACAACAACACGTTAATATTGTTCTTCATAAAACAAATATCACATAAGGGAAAATAAAATCTCAAGACATTACAACATATTTACTATTTTAAATATATTATATATATTATATATATTATATATATTATATATATTATATATATTATATATATTATATATATTATATATATTATATATATTATATATATTATATATATTATATATATTATATATATTATATATATTATATATATTATATATATCTTTAAATGAACACCAAACCAAGTTATCATGCTTCACACACAAAAAATATTTTCTTTGCTAACTTTTGTTACACTCATTACTGAGTTTTACTAAACAATAATATATTATTTAAAATTTATTATTTAATATAAAAAATTATAACATAATTGTAAAATTAGAATTAATGAATATTATTAACTAACTTACGAAAATACATGGATTAAAAAAGATATAAAATGAACTCATTGGTTATAAATTAATAAGAAGTGGATATGAGAACCAATTGAATATAAAGGAAATATTTTTATAGTATACTATTTTTATACTCACAAAGTTATTTTACCATAATTAATTAAATTAAATGAAATTATAGAATGATATTAATGTAATATATGTGTTATATATTCAATAAAAAAAATTGTATTAATCCATTATATTTCACAATCACAAGATAATAACAAACCCAATATTTCACAAAAACATCAATATTTTTATAAAGACACTTTTACTACATTTTAATGGATATCCTATTTTAAATCCAATTTTTTCAACTTTATATATCTTATATGTGAAAATAAAATTTGATATTGATACATAAAAATTATCTTAGTGTAATTTTTTGGTATTTTTCTGTAAAGTTTAATATTTTAATGAATAGTGAAAAATACTGATTTTTAATTCAAAACTACATTTTCATATAATATATTTAATAGGTTAAATTGTATTTTAACATTGTTTAAAAGTAATATTATATCAAATATTTATCAATTATTCCAATTTAGGTCATTCTAATGAAATTCACACTGATATTTAATATAAAATCATATCAAACATTTGAAAATTTTTACTTTAAAACCATGCATTGTCATCCCGTCTGCTGGATTAAGATTAAATTAATGTTTTACACCTATGTGATTTTAATTTGAAAAAATTCCATCCATATTTAGAATCAGAAGAATTTATTATTTATAATAAATTAAACTTAGTTTTTTTTCTAAACATAATAGTGAAAGTAATTGAAATTAATGACAATGATTAAAGTAAACATAATCTTAAGAAGGAACTAAAACTTAAAATTAAGGGCCACAATGGCCTATAAACTTTTCAAAAATTCTTTTTATAGACAATGTTAGACCCCAAAATAGATTTTAAAATGGGGACCATGATTTGATCAACTTTCAATGGGAAAACCTAGGTGGAATTACCTTTTCCAAACATTACAATAGTGTCTCTCCTCCTCCACTCTAAAAAAGGCATCCTATTTTACCACTTCATCACACCTATCTAGAAACTTTTTCTATACTAATGCAGGTAAGTTACTTAGTTTCATTTCCATCCACAATACTGCCTTAATTCAAAAAGACCACTGTGAAAACAACATCAAAGTCTTTGAAATTATGCATCGACTACAGATTGCGTGTCTTTATTAGCTGCATAGACACACCTTTGAAGTATTCTGGAAAGCCTTGTTTCTTGGATGGATCAATGTGAATGTTGATGCTGCCTCCAAAGGCAACCCGGGACCTGCAGGATGTGGTTCTATCTTCAGAGATCATCTTGGAAATTTCCTGGATGTTTCATTAGTGGATGTGGTATGACTTCATCTCAAGAAGAGGAAATGATGGGGGTTAACTACAATGTTGGTTTTCATAAAGAAAAATGTTGGAACAATATTTGGATTCAAAGTGAATCTACTATTATTGTACAAGATATCTGGAAGGGTGCGGTGCATCTTTTCTGGCCACTTACCTCTCGTTGGATGAGTTGCCGTTCTATGCTTCTTGAAAACTAACTACATTATCAGACAGGCTTTCTGTGAAGAAAATATGGTAGCTGATGGTCTTGACAATAAGGTAATAAACTTGGGTGTTACTTGGAGGGATGTTTTTATTGGGGAATTACTCCCTTTTTTTCAAAATTATTGTAATAAGATCCCATCTTTCAGACTCATGTAATCCTCCTTTATTTTCTCTATCTAATAAATTGTGCCATTTTTAAAAAATATATATTCCCAAATGGATCCTAAAATTCCCAAGCCTCATCCAAGAATTTTCCACTTGGGAGTAAATACACCCAAGGAATCCCTTTGGTGAAAACTAAAAGGAGTTACCCAATGAGGGGGTAACATCTTCCCCCAAACACTTTAGTTTTATTCCCATTATCCACCCCATATACTGTCCTTATTCCATGATAATATAAAAACACAATTATCAAAAATATAAAGATATTTTTATGCTAAATGTTTTATCAAAAATTATAAAAACTACGATCTAATGGGTAACAAAGATACTATTTTTGTGTAGAGATAACTACTGCCTCCTAAAACGATGATTCTTTATTTTTCATTTAACACCTTTCATAGTTGGAAATTATAATGGAATCACTATTTATATATGATATATATTTTATTTATTATGTATTTATTATTATATAATTTGTTTATAAGACATAACTCTCTACATTCTATATTTTGAAAATATGATAACCTCAATTGTGGACGTGTGGACTACCACCTCCTCAAAGTGATGTGATTTGTTCAGAATCTACATAGAATGTGTTAATGATGGTTCTAGTGAACATATATATTATATATAACATAATAATTCAACTCTAATGATATTATATAAATATATACATATATGTAATTTACTCAATTTCTTTTAATATGATAAAAAAATTGAAACAACGTTCATGCATATGCATGACCTACCCTCTCCATGAACGATATATTGTATTTCATCTTTCTGTATTTTATATATTATTATAAGTAAATATATAATGCATATATATGATATTTATATAATTTTTTACATTATTTAAGTATCATAATCATTATTAAATTAATATGATTAATAATAAAAAGTCAAAACATGTACGAAGAACAAAACAGATATTACTCAAAGTGAAACATTAACATTGAATTGTCAATAAGAAGGTAAAATAAAGTCATAATAAAACCATATAAGTAATTATATATATAAGAATATAGTAATTTTATAGATTTATAATAAACATTTATTTATTATATATTAGTTTTAAAATATTACTATGAGAGTCAAGACACAAGGTAATAGAATTTCATCTCACTTTTTATATCCATGAGATAAATTCTATGTTCACCACTCTTTTAATTTTCTTCATGTATATAATTACCATGAATTTATTAAAGGATTAATGTTATTAAATTTATCGGTATTTAAATATAAATTCATTGATATTTATTTCATGGGTTTTATGTTTTATAGTTACCAAATTGGTAAGATAGTTCTTTCTCAATATTCCTTCTTGGATACTAATATTTTTTATGAACCTAAAATCACTTTTATGGGGTATATACTTCCTTTTGACATGTTATTTCATGAATATACCTATTTTAATGATTTTTAAGTTTCATTTAATATTTATTTACTTACATGGAGATTATTATCTTAAGTTACCATGTGTTAAGAGTTTGGTGAAACAATCTCATCATTTATTAGGATTCTTTTGATTATGCTTCTATTAATGAAATATTATGATACAACTCTCAAAAAACTCATGAGTTTCATTATAATGTACTTATTAAGGATATATCCATTTATTTGTTCCATTTTTTACACTTTGGTAGTTATTATAATTAATAAATTTCTTTTAAAATAATTTGACTATATTTATCCCCTCGGTCAGAAATCAGTTTTATTTCAAAAACCATGTTTTAAAATATGTTTTTAAATTTTTTTAATTGATATTTGAATATAATATTCAATGAAGAAATAAATAATAAGGTTTAATTCTCTTAATTACTTCTTTTATAATCTTTCAATGTTTTTTTCAAAGAAAAATATTATCAAAAATGTTTTTTATTTCAAAATTGTTTTAATTTATTTTTAAATATTATTTTAAATGTTTTTAATGTGTTTTCAATAAATTGATTTTCAAATAATTATAAATGTTTCCACATATTATTCATTATAATATCAATGAAATGGTTTCATAATATTTTCAATATTTAATTATAATTTTTCAAATAATTTTTAATGAAATATTTTTCAAATTTTTTTCAAGATTTCAATATAAGTTTTCAAAAAAATATCAAAGAAAAAGGTTTTTAAAAATTTTTTATTGATAAATTATAAGTTTTCAAATAAAAAGGTTTTAATTTTTTTTTCAAGCTTCTCTTATAAGTTTTCATGGAAAATGTGTTTAAAATGATTTCGATCCTTCTTTTTAAGTTTCAAATGTGTTTTTAAAAAATTGGATTTTAAAAGGTTTTATGTGTTAAAAAAAATCAAAAAAAGGATATATTCCTCAAGAAAAGTTTTAAAAGAATATATCCAAATTATTTCAAATCTATTATTACATCCATTGGTGTTAATCATTCCCTTCTGTGAAATAATATAAAGGTTTTATTCATATAATTTCTTTATATTGATTACGTTTTGATGACTTGATGTTTATTAAACCAATTTATATTTCATGGGTTATATTCTTATGAAACCTAATTCATTTCATAGGTTATGTTATTGATGAAATGGTTATGAAACATGTATCTTCCTCCATAGGTTATGATATTATTACATGTTTATGATACAAATTTCATTTCCTATGTTATGATATGATTGTTTATGATTTTGTGGCACAAGTAGGTATGATTTTATTATGAGATGGGTGGGACCTATATCTCTCTCCATTATTATGGGTAATGATTTATATCTGATGAGATATAGTTATAAGGTCTTTGGAGTGAACCTTGACTACTATGTTTGTTGTGGGAGTAAACCATGACTAGTAAGACGGAATGGTGAGTGAACTCATACTACTAATATGACCATATGAGTGAACTAAGAATTACAAGGTAGTATATAAAGTGAAATGATAATACCAAGATATCCTTGACAGTGATGCATTGACTACAATGGAAATAATTTAATATAATTATGTGTTTTTTAAAATTCCATGTCTTATTCCTATGTTATTATTTCATGTAATTTGGTATTTATTTACTTATGATTAATGTATTATAAACTGTAATTATTTATTCCATGATGTATGTTTATGATCTTTGATGTGAAGTGTATGATATTAGATTGTTATACTCATGCTATCATGTCCTTAGGTTCAGGTTATTCTGGTTTATTTTCTTTATTTATCATTACGCAAAATTTTAGCTCACCCCTTTCTTATGGTTCCTTTCCTCAGGTTGTGAAGAAAGGTTTTTAAGTGGATTTACTGAGGGGGAATATCATTTTGGGAAGCATTGAAGATCTTTCACTGAGTTATAATATTTTTATTCCATGTTTCCAAAGGCACTAGACAAATATATTCTTTGAGAGTCTCCTTTTATAATGTTTTATATATTACTCAAAAATGATATATTGTTTTTGTATGTTAGGAGTATGTTTTAATAAATTCCATAAGCATAGTACCTTAAAATTTCACACATAGTAGATCTAGAATATCAAATAGAGTAGAAGATACAATTTATATAAAGAATTCTATATCACACAAACGAAAATTGGGCCTGAACAAAAATACTCCCTCATATCGATTCAAGAAAATAAAACCACTAATTCAACCGAATCTAACCAACTCGATTATAGAGACATGAAAAAAATCATAATGAATGAATATGTTATGCCAATATTGAATGAGGTTTTTGTAAATATGATTTTTTAGTTTTTCTATTTTTAGTATTTATGGTAACAAATAATGGTCCGCAACATTTATAAATCATTCAATTATGAGTAAAATGATGTGTGTGTGCCATTTAACAACCTAAAATTTACATATGTAAATATTACATATTTTTCAATTAATATTCAATACAATTAAAAAATACATTAATAGGGATGATAAAGTATTACTATATTTGGAGACAAGATAAAAACAATTCTTATTTCATTAAAAATCATCATAATATCCTATAAATATCTTACCATTAGGTACTCATCATAAAAATACCCTACTTAAACCATTCTTCATAACCTATGGAAAAAAACATACAAATGTGTGGGCTTATATTCTCATTAATGGTAAACAAGGGAGATATAAATCGATGATCACATGAAATAAAAAGGTAATAATAAGGGTAAAATATCATTAATATATCATAATACATTCTTACCCAATCCATTATTGATGTTAATAATGATCAATGGAATAAAACATTATCATTTCCAAGAAAAGAATTAATCATAAGAGTGATAAATCATAAAAAAATCAATCATGAACTATAATTTCATGTCATATAAGTGTGGAACCATCATATATATAGAAAATATTTCATAAGTGAACGTTAACTGTGGAGACCGTTAATTAGTATTGGATCTAGCATCCATAAATATTTCCCATTATATAATAGATCAATTATCATCACCTATTTCGTTTATTATATCAATAAAATTGACATGTTTCGCATAGTGGATCAAGTACATTAGGATATTTTCCATAGAGGATTAATCACACCAATTTTTATCCATAAAAGATAAAGCACATAGATTTGTTTCTTATAGTTAACTCATGATAGGTAAAACCTTACACAATTCATTGTAAGGATATATAATTTTTGTCCCACACTTAAAATTATAAAAATCAAAAATATGTGTGACAAAATATCATAAAACATTCATCATATTAAAATCATTGTCAATTAAATGGTATTTATAAACATTTCAGCATTTTATAACTCATGGAAAATGATAGGGTTTCAATATCATTTCAGAATAGCATACCTCATGGAATGAAATGGGTTTCATATAAATTCCAACGTCATAATCTTAAAAAATATATATAAATAATAATAATGTTATCATTAGATCATATCCCCATCAAAACATAGAGACTATTAATGGATTTCATCTTAGAGATAAAATTTGTTTAAAATAACACTTGGATTATTTTGAGAGGAAAATATCTATTTATCTTTCAAATCAATTATTTAAAATCTAAAATTTCTAAAAATATTAAATAAAAATGTCCTATTTAAATAAAATTAAAATAATTTAAAATAATCTTTAAGTTATTTAGCATTCATGATTGTGGATAATACCATTCATGATTTAGATGTTTAAAAAAATATTCATTTCACATATTCTGTAAAAAGTCAAAAGTACCTCATTTGAAAAATGAAAAAATGATTCATTTTAATTTTCGTTAAAAAAATTAAAAAAATTGTTAAGATGAATTTAAAAATTAATTTTAGAAATTTAAAAAAATTAATTAAAATATTTTTACAAAAAAAGTACAATGAGGATAATGGATTTTTGACCGAAGATGAAAATAATGTCAGTTTTCCTTAAAAAATCAATTGGAATATTGAGTACCTAAAGAAATAAAATCAAATAAAAACATCAATTTTCAAAAAATATGAATATTATAATAAAATGTATTCATTTTTTGAAGATATATCACAAATTTTATAACTGGAATAATAATTATTACCAATCCAAATAAATAAGGAAATTGTAATATTAAACATTTACCACTAGAAACATTTTAATACTAAAATCCATGAAATAAATAAACATTTTTGGATATAAAAATCACCATTAAATTCATAATAATATAAAAAAAATTATTTCATGGTTATTATATCCACCATATAAAATAGAAAATGTTGAATATGGAATATTTACCTTAGATATAAAAGTGAGATGAAAATCCAATACCTAAATACTCTTCCTTCTTCATACACATTAGAGCATAATATATAATAAATATAGGATTATTATAATTCAATATTATAAAAAAACTCATATGTATCATATAATATGTTATTTAATTACAAAAATTTTTCACCTGTTTATTAATAATTCTTTATTAAATTCATTATTTCTTATGACAACTACCTTGTTTATCATCTATCTATTATTTCAATAGCTTTGGTCCTTGTAATTTTAACATAGTTATATTATTTACATAATTATAATCAAGATATAATTATCATATATATTCATTATGTACATTTTTATAATTATCCATAAAAATTATAGATAGAAGAATGATATCCATCATTCATTGAGATGGTGTGTGTTAAGCATGCATGAATGTTGGTTCAATTTTATTTATGGATGGAAAAAAGAAATGTAAATATTAATTAACTTTTAAAGAATAATATATATATCATATAAATCATATATATTCATTAATTCTTCCCTCATTACCGCCTATTTTAAAATAAAAATAAAAAATGTTTAACATCTCTTCTTGGAGCCGGTATTCCACATGTATGCATGAGCGATGCAATCATTTTCCAAAAAATTGAAGGTAGGAAAGTATATTTTATATTATAATTCCATAAATATAATTATGTCATAAATATAATATTATTATTTTAAATCCATCATAATATTCATCCATGACTGGTGGTGTTGTAAAACGAATTAAATCGGTTAGAGATGTAGTAGTCTTTTGTACACACGACGAATGAATTCGTTTCACAATCGATGTTAGGTGAGATTTATGTGGTAATTAAAAAATCATAATAGAATATAAATATATGGTAAATATGAATTTTATTATACTAACATATATTAATAATATTGGATGGCAGTGGAAGAATATATAAAATGGAAACACATGGTTGAGAAATTTTCCTCTTCTTCCATGAAACCCTAGATTTTTTTTAACTAATTTCATCATAGGATGGATTACTAATAAATATAAGAACTATATAGAGTGTTTAGGGAATTAAATAATCTACATTATGTATTATTGTATGAAAAATTAGATTCTAGATTTGTAAATTGAAGATTGGGGGAGATGTCATTTTATATGTTGGGGAGAGGACCAACATTGAAACCACAAAAAAATTTACCGAGATAATAAAAATTTAAATATTTATTCCCATGAAGAATATATAAAAATTAAATAGAATATATTTTTTAATATTATAACGTTTAAATATGATCATCCAACATTATTTTAAATCATTTATTTGAAAAACATACCCTTACATTTTGGTTTCACCACGATAAATCTATTTTAACCATAAATATGGTAAATAATTTTTAATGTTTTTCCTATTTATTATGATTAAAATTATCTTAGAATAATAAAATTATATTCATAATTATTATTAAAAATATATAATCTATTTTACCAAATATAAATCACATAAGTTGAGGATTTAATTTAAAATTACACTCACAAACGCAATGAAAAGTTGTTTTGCAAAGAAAAATTATCAATGAGCTTAAAATTTTTATATATCACATTTTAATAGAGAATATATTAGAATAATCTAAATTGGATTACTAATGAAATAATTTAACAAATTTAACTTTAAAATAATCATAAAAAAATGGAACTTGTAAATTCATTAAAAGAAAGGACATTATTTAATAAAAATTAGTATTTTTCACTATTTATTGATAAATTAATCTTTTAAGAAATTTCAAAAAAATAACTCTATGATAATATTAAAATATTGATTTCATGAATTATTATATTTTTTGAATATAATTTTTCTAAAAGTGTAAAAACTAATTTATTATTTTTTCAAGAAAATAAATCAAAAACATTTTTTAAGAAAATAGTATTTTTGAAGTATTTAAAGACTTTAACCAAACATAATTATATATTTTTTAAATATATTTTATTTATATAATAACCTAATGAAAAAACAAAAACATGGGGTTATCTTATTCATACATCGAAATTTAATTGCTTTTATATAATGTTAATGTTTAAATAATAATAATTTTTATAGTATATTACAGTTCATCATAGCTCTATGTTTCTTATAATGCAAGATATTGAAAAAAATTTAAATTTGATCGAAAAATATTATATATTTATAAAACTATCAAGGTTTTACATTACACCCCCCCCCCCAAACTAATTTTTCCTAAAAATTTCATCACTCTGATATAAATAATTGAGGATACTAAAGCCTCATCATATTCTCAGGATCATATGTAGCTTCCTTAAGTTGTTGGATCCACAATAAAAATTTGACCAAGTGATTGGTCTTGTTTTGTATCACATTTTCTCTATGATCTAGAATATCCATTGTTTAATCTATATAATATAAATATTTTTCTATTACTGTGGGCTCTAAGTTATACATGGAACACATTTTCTACTTTAGAGAGGTTTGGTGGAAGTGCAAAGTGATAATCTACAATCCCTACTGGTTTAAGAATTTATATGTGACCAATATATCTAGGTATCATATTTCATTAATTTATGTATCTTATACCCTTCATATATGGAGAAATTTATAGAAACATATTGTCATGAACATCAAATTTTAAATGATGCCGATGATTGTAAATATAAACTTTTCTCACCTTTATGCTACTTTAAGGGGATGTTAAATGGATCTAAAATTCTCTAAAATTTATTTTTCTAGAACTAGGCCCAATATGATTCTTCATCCAACTTCATCCCATTAAATTTTCGTTCTATAGTTGTCTTTTTAAAGGGATTTATAAGGATCTATTTGAATGCTCGAGTGAAATCCATTGTTTTAAGAAAACCAAACTAGTAGAAGGTCTTCATCCCAAAAACTTTTGAAATACATAAAAACATATATGAGTATATTCTATAGGATTTGAATTTTTCTATATGTTTTACTGTCTATATAATGATTTTATGTAGTTATAAAACTCAATTATATTTCAAAATCCTTATGAATACTTCAATCAAACTTCATGGTAAACCTCGAATCTCGATCTGATATAATTGAATATGGAGCTCGATGAATCCTTAAAAAACAATTAATGTATATCCCACCATTATCATCAAGAGATAAATCTTATTTAATATTAATTAATTGTTATTCTTTTTTATGGAGATCAAATACGACCCATATAACATTATTCCCTTTGGATGTTTTGGGGAGTCCAATAAAAAAATCCACGGTGATGTTTTCCCATTTTTATTATGGTATGGGTAATAGTCGTAACATCCCCTTATAAATTTCCTCTCATAATTAAATTGGTAACATACTTATAACTAATATTAAAAATATGTAATATATCTCTTAATGTCATCCCACCAAAAATGACCTTTCAGGTTATCGTGAATCTTTATTCTTCTTGGATGAATTGATAATTAAGAACTATGAGCCTCCTCCAACTGATCCTTCTTAAATTATAGTTTGGATAGAACACATATGTGGTTCCTAAACCTTATGATTCCATCATAACCAAGGTTAAACTTATTAACATTTTGAACTACTTCAGTAACTCTATATCTTTCTTTTATACCTCTTTAAACCCAACGTTGGTAGATGGTTTAACACATATTTTATGTAGATAAGATTTCCCCCTTAATTATTTCCTTATACATCCTTTTCAAATCAAAAAATATTAGATATTTTTAAATCCTCATCAAATATTATTCATAATAAACCATTTTCATCAAAGCATAAACTACCATTTCCACTTTTTTATTATGGTAATGTTTTAAGAAATCATAATCATTAAACAAATCCAACCATATTCTCTAGCACATATTTCACTCTATCTATGTGAATAGATAAGTTAATTGATAAAGATAAATACATATACCCCATGTTTAAAAAAATGGATAATTTAACATAATCATTAATGAAAAAGTTCCATATCTAACTCCCAATCATGATTTAGGAATTTTTTCTTAGGGTCTTTAAATTTTTATAATATATAAGTTATCTTTATATCATTCTATATGAGAACACATCCTAATACCATCATTGACACATCACTATAGATTAAAAACCCATATCTATTACTGGATAATGTTATCATAGGATACCTAAATAACCCTCTCAACATTCCATTGAAATTTTCCTCACATTCAACTATAAAATGGAAAATAGTTCCCTTATAAGTTAACATGGTGAGAGGATAGGAAACATAGGATAACGTTTTAACAAATAATTGATAATATCTATCTAGACTAAGTAAATTATAAATCGTAGTCACTATGATTGGTTTAGGAAAATTTTCAAAAGCCTTTTTCTTTTATAGATCCACTAATATACCCTTTCTTGAGATTATTTGACCCAAAAATGAAACCATTTTTAGCCAAAATTCTCACTTGGAAAATATTTCATAAAAAATATACTTCTATATAGTCCTATGCACAATACTCAAGTGATCTCTATGCTCCTCCTTTCTCTTTGAATATGTAAGAATATTTCCTGAAAAGACTACATGAAATTTACCAATGTAATCTATAAATACAATTTTTATTAAATCTATAAATATAATTTGGGAACTAGTAAGACCAAATGTAATCATAATATATTTGTAGTTTCTATGCCATATATGAAATAATACCTTGGGTAAATCCACCTTATAGAACCTCAATTGATGATATCATGAACAATGTTCGATCTTAGAAATTTATTAAGCTCTGCACAACTGATGTAATACGACATAAATATAGGGCATAAGATGATTTTTCATGATATTTATCTTTATTAATTCCTAATAATAAATTTTTAGTAACATCAATCCATATTTATTTTTTACAAAAAGATCTAGTGAAACCCCTGGTGAAACACTTGACCAAATGATTCCATTATCAAGATTCTCTGGGATTTTCTTCTTCAATTATTGTAACACAATTAGGAAAATTGTATATGAAGTCTTCAAAATAGTTTTAGCATGAGTTATGACTTCTATTGAGAACTCAACCTCATTATTCAGTGGAATAAAAGGAAAACAATCTAGAAGTACATCAATAAACTCCCACATAATAAGCATATCATTGATATTGAGTTTCCCTTACACCATCTAAGATATAAAAAACCATTCTGAATTATCATATGGATTCATAAAATGTTTTCGATCTACATAATTTTTTCACATTTATTGTCACACTAATATATGATGATAAGATGGTACAAAATATTAAACCTAAATTTCCATCATCTGGTCTTTTTATAGATAAATACAATACATACCATAATAACATAAAATTCAACCATATGGATAAAAAAAGGTTTATAAGAATCAGAATCTCACAAACATAAACCAATGAATAATCATATACTTTGTATGAGATCATCATACCATTATTGGTTTTCACTACCAATTCAAAATTTAATCATTATGGACAAGAATTAACATTACTAGATACTTCCCATTATATGAGGGAATTTATATAATAGATATCAAATACGATACTCCAATATTTGAGAATACTTATCACCACCCCAACTTTATCATATTATCTTAATTCCCTTACTAAAACCAAAATGGATAGTATAGAAACCCAAAAATATCCTACATAGATACTATATCTTTTTAGATGAGTATTCATTACAATACACAATCACATGCCTGAGGATAATAATGATATATTTCCTTTGGAAAATAGGATGAAATTATTATAATTTGGTGAATGATCTTTAAGATATCCTATAAATATCTCCACATTAGTAATATTAACAAAAAATCCCTACTTAAAACCATTATTCACAGCATAGGGAAATAAAACATTAGAAAAGGTGAGATTAGATTATCAGTAAGGGTAAAAAGGAGAGATATGAATGATCGCATAAGAATGACATGACTATAAGTTTATGATAACATGATATTTTCATTTAAACCCCATTAAATACATATAAAATATCATAATATTGAGATATGTAATAAATCATAGCAGTTTATAAGACATGAATCAAAAAATGAATAATGAACATGATCCATGAGAGCATAATATAGGATTAAGAAATAGAATTGTAGATTATAAATAACCATATAAAAACACTTAGATGGTATTAAAGGCTCACTACCAAGGTTATAATTGTGGAATGGGTTCACTTCCCAAACAATTATAGGAGTTATGTTTCACTCCCAAGACCATTATAGTGGGAAAAGTTCCGTACTGACTTGATATCACTCCCCATTATAATCCTTTTTGTCTCATGAGATTTCAATATATACCTAATATATTGAAGGTTTATATAGGTCCCAACTATATATGGTCAAAATGTAACCACCATACTATGTTATGATGTATCCACTATCAAATAATGTAAATTATACATATGTATACCACAAGGTTATAAACAATTGATCATACCCTAACCCATGGAAACAAATCAGTTCCACAAACATTTCATCACATCATTACTTGTGGAAAAGTGATAATTTTCATAATCATTTAATCATAACATTACCCATGAAAATAAATGAGTTTCATTAGAAATTCATCACAATATATCTTGTAGAAGATAAAAGGGTTTGGTAAACATCTTTTCATATTAAATATGAACCATAAAAATAAATAATAAGAATGTTATATTTGGATCATATCCCTAGTAAATCATAAGTACCATCACACGATGTCATATTAGATGTAAAGTTACTTTGAAAATATCACTTCGAACATTTCTTATGGAAAATAAATTTTCTTTGAAAATCACTTTTTAAAACAAGAAATTCATATATTATTTTTTAAATAGTTTTCATTGAAAATGACATTGAAACTTATAATTGAATGATTAAAACGTATTTAAAGAATATCTTATAAAATATCCTTTTCAAATTGAGAAAAAAAATTTAAAACATAAATTTTTTTAAAAAAAATTCCTTGAAAATAAAATTAAAAAAACAAAATCTAATATTCAATGAAAATAATGGTCATTGCAGTGGGAAATTCTATTCATGTTGTATATATTAAAACAACCATTCTATTAAAATTTTTGGTAAAATAAATATTGGGAATTGTTTGTAAAATGACATGAAGATTCACTTCAAAAGATTTTTAAAATCATCAAATATGGGTAAATGTGTATTTAATAAATAATATGATTATTTTTAATGATTTCATTGAAAATATTTTTAGAAAAAATAGTTTTAGATGAAAAATCTTTTTTTCCCGACGAGATAAATAAAGATGATTCCTCTTAAATACAATATTTTGAACTCTTAATTACATAACAAGTGGAGAATGAATGGGAAACATTTATTCTCATGAAAAAACAAAAGGATAAGATAATTCAAGAGTTTCTTGACATATAGATAACACGATATTATCATTAGAATCATAATTGTAAACAATCTCAATAAATGATGACATTGTAACACCAAACAGTTACCACTTTGTTAACATTGAATTATTACCCCCATGAAAGAATAAATTTATATGAAACATTCAATATAATTAAAATAAATATATTTATTATATAAAACATAAAATGGTTAGTATATACACCTCATATAAGAAAATAGTTTCATATAATAACTTTCATCCCAAAGAAGGAAATTTGAGACAAAAAATACCTTACCACTTTTGTAAATTTTTGAGCTACCAATCCCATAAAAGGGAGATCCAATAATTTTTATATAAATCCCAAAACAATTTAATTATAATAATCATAAAATAAATACATGGTAATTATATACTCTGCATTAAAGAAGCATATTGTGAATATGGCATGAGTCTCATAGAAAAATAAAAGTGAGATGGAAATCTCACAATGTTTTTGTAATATTTCGAAACATAAGCCACAATAAATCATTACATAAAATTAAACATTAAATATAATTTAAATAAGAATATTAATTATGTAAAATCTAAAATGGTCAGTATATTTAATATACAAAATAAATGAGTGGTAAATTAGAAAATGTCTCCCTAAAATAAAAAAGAGACTAAAAATCCCATACCATAAGTCTCGACTTCATTCATTAGAATTTGAACCTCATATATAATAAATATAAAGTTATATTAATTCTGTTATACAAATATAAATATATATATATCATTACATATATTATTTAATAATGTCCTTTTATTTTTTGTTTATTAATAATTCTATATTGAAGTCATGTTTTGGGTAATAAATCCGTTGTTTTCAGTGTATGTTTTGATTTTTTATTTTTTCCCCTATTGTATTGATCATTTTTACATAATCTAAATAATTTTAAACATGATATTAATATCATATATATTCATCATTCATTTATTTATAGTAATACATAAGAGTTGGAGATAGAAAATAAAATACACGATTTATAGAGATAATATGTCGTACATACTCATGAACGCAATTTACATATTCCCTACAGAAATAAATAATTAAACGTAAATAATATATTACGACCCTATAATAAATTTTATGTAATATATATAACACCTTTTAATTAATCATATCCTTATTACCTTCTATGTAAAACATGAATGAATCATATCTCTTTATGATGTGGTAGTCTGTCATACACAAGAACTATGTTATCGTATTACCCCAAAATAAAACATAAGA
This sequence comes from Viscum album, assembly GCA_963277665.1. NCBI lineage: Eukaryota > Viridiplantae > Streptophyta > Magnoliopsida > Santalales > Viscaceae > Viscum > Viscum album. The sequence continues at coordinate 445,019,601 of OY728119.1, forward strand.
AGGACTGTGTTATATCATGATTCCAGAATTATAATATTATCATAAATAAAATATTTAAAAAAAATCCATAATGATATTTAGATGGGAGAGGTTCTGGTGGAAAACAAATAACATCGTTTCGCGAGGTGGTATTCTGTCGTAAACACGACTGATGATTTCATAACCCATATGATGGAATAAGAGATACTTTTACATCATAGAAAAATATTATTACATGGAATAAATGGAGAATATTATATAATTATGATTTAATATCTATTAAATTAGGTGTATGAATAAATAAAATTGAACGCTCGGTGAGGGACATTACCACTTCCTTAGAGAACTACCTTTAGTTTGAATTAAAAAGATTATATGGTAAGATTTATCACCACAATAAGGACACTAGGATATGAGGAGGTAATTAAGGAATTTATGCTTCAGTTCATGGATTGAACAATGGGTTTTGGATGTGTGAAGAGGATAGGAGATGGGGTGGCCTTTTATAAGTGAGGTTAGTGGGCCACTTGTAGTTTTTGAAAAGAAAATTGTGTACCCAAATTTATTACTTGAAACATGAGTCCAAAATGGACAATTACATATAATATAATAGTCAAGGTCGAAATATGGTCATTAAGTAGGTCCTTTACATTGTTTTAACAATTTTTATCCTTTATTATTTTAGTTTAAACACTAGTAAACCTATTTTTACCATAACTATAGTAAATAATGTTTTATTTTTTTTAATATTAATTACGTTATAAAACTAAGTTGAAATTATTAGATAATATATATTATTTATGATTCTAAATATTAAATCCATTTTTTTTGAAATCCATTAACATAAGTGAAAATTTATAATTTTAAATTAATATCATAGAAGTGAAAAGAAAGTTATTTTCCGGAGATAAAATGTTCAAAATTTTGAAAAGTTATTATATTGAAAGTTAGTAAGAAAATGATTAAAATAAACTAAATTTGATTCATAGATATTTAATTGAACTAATTTTACCTTTAAAACCATATTAAAACAATAATAATGTTTATAAATTCTTTAAAATAAATGGATGTTCTTAATAAAAACTAGTATTTTCATTATTCATCGAAAAAATAATTTTTTAAAAATAATTAAAAAATTAACCCAAAGATAATTTTTACATTATGACATAGAAAATTAATTTTATTTTAAAAAATAAATTTTCCAAATGTTTTAAAAAATTATTTGAAAATAATTGCAGAAAAAGTGGTAACTCTTCTTTTTAGAAAAATGAAATTCTTGTAAGCATAAAATTAGATTTATTCTCTTCCATTGTCTATAAAAAACATAATATGGGTGTTAAAATTTTTATTGAATATTTAATATATTAATTTCATTCAAATAATTTACCAAAATTAATTTTCTTAATTTAATCAGGTAAAATTCATTTCTATAGATAAAAATAGTTTTCCAGATAAGGATTTCCTTTGTTTACTTATGGTTCTTATTTTAATTTCAAATTAATCGGAAACCAAATAATTCATTTTATATACGTTTTAAAGAATATAGTTTCATTTTTTTTTATTCATATCCACAATTAAAATGATGTGCAGATGACACTAATATTAAATAAAAAATTTTAAATTGTTTCATGTTTCCATTAAACTCAGTGTTACGTGTAACACATACTAAACACATTAATTTATTTAATTTATGCTAACTTGGTGTTGCATATAATGAAATCTAAAAGTAGTATTGATCATAACCTAAAATATCAAAAAGTTTAATTTTTTTTAAAATCATTCACAAAATCTAAGATTATTAAATTCAATCCAACTTAATTAAATTGTGTCCTCTCATTTTGAACTTCTATTCTGTAAACAAGGTTTTTAAATTTCAAAATCAATTTTTTTGAAAACCCAAATTGTAAAAAGAGCTAATAAAAAATTATATTAAAAATAGAGAGAGGGATGTGGGGATGAGTTCCAAAATAACACAAAACATGGTTTCTATATAGGAGAACATTGGTGGGATGTTAAAACATTGACATATAGGAGAAAATATACACCCAAATACTGATGGAGAGTGGTGTATAACATTTTCAAGGGAAATTTAACAACCAAAAAAAAAAATTTCCTGATATATGAAAATACGGTTGATTCATCATAAATGAAATTAAATGTTTAAAAATTTATTTTAATATCATTTTATTAATGTTGAATAACTATCATGAGAAGATATAATCTATTTATTTCTTTCAATATTATGTGCATAATATTTATCCTTTGGTTGTGCATTGTTTAATTTCGACTTTATCTCTTACTCCATGAAATGAAGATGAATTATTTTATCCCTGAATCAATAATAGATCAAAATATCTAAAATATAGTGATAAGTAATTCCTTTTATCTCTATTTGTCATCACAAAAAAATGTTTAGTACAAGTTATCCAATATACATAAATATTTATATAGTTATGTAATAAACTAATCTCTAAAACCTCATCTAATGTTCGACATAAAATATTCCATCAATGGTTAACCTTATGACCCTTCTAAAATTAAAAATTTATATATAATGTCTTAAAATATCATAAAATAAACTTAAAATTTTTCCCAAAAATATGAATAAGCAAATTTTAATGGTCACATAACAAATATGTGATTACCATGGTCATATATTTTCTTAAATCATAGAAATAACCCCAATTACCATAAAATTCAATTAAAACACACATGATTCTTAATTTGTTAAATAAAACCACATATTATTGAATACATTATATTAATCCAATAATTCTTTTAACTCCTTCAATGATAACATAAACTGCATTTTTTCACAAATTATTAACCAGTTCCAAGGTCAAAAATACTTTCCTATTTACTTTAATAATTTAAATAATCTCTTAGTAGAAACTAAATGCCATTTTAACAACATTAGAAACATATTAAGGTTTTTATTCCTTAATCACGTGTTTTCTATAAGATATCAACTTTCTAATAAATTGCTTTTCTAGGTCATCAATATTGATCAACATAATCTTGAAAATCCTTAACATAAAACCTATACAGAACAATCCTAATATATTTCCTGATTCATACAACATAATTATTGATTTATAATAAATACACCAATCCTTCCACTTTAATGACTTTCATGGAATAAGTCCTTCCATTGTCTATATGTTAATTCGTGGGTCATGACAATGACTTGAATAATTCCAATGTTCCCCACACATAATACATTGAAATCCTCAAGAATATTTCACTCTAGCGACTTCTTTTCCATAGAGATTACATTTTCTACTCTATTTAAGATATTCCTATATGTTCCTCATCTCACCTTCTTGACATGTAAGAAGCTGAATCTTATTTCCTACATGGTCTCCACTACCTGAACTCTCAATGTACACTATCCTTTTCTTCATTGGTGAGTATGAGATTTAGTTAAGGTGCAATTTTTTAGTCATATATCATTATAACTAATTTATAATAATCACAGAATATATCACTCCATTAATTATCCCATTTGGATTCTCATTATAATATTTTCTATCACATTCAATCTTAACCCAATTCCTTATGATTCCCTCCATTCTCTAAAACCAAAAAAATATATTTTCAATATTTATAGTGGAAAACCAGATAATCATGAAATATCAATTATAGTTTTTCAAAATCATGAAACAATCATTTAAATATATGAAACATTAGTTTTAATCTAGTCATTCATTTTCATAACCTATTTAAATATTTCATGATTGATTGCAAATATTTTTTCAATTTCTGAAGTGTATCATCCAAAAGTGTAAAACTGGGTGAGAAAAAATTTCCATTCTTATGGACCAAGTGATGATCGAGTCTACCTCTGTATTACCTTTTCAAAGTTATTACCCCTGGTTTTCTCTATCTCAAATCCACATACACATATATTATCTAGATAGGGGTTTAATTCATTGGAAACCACTCACTTAATCAATTACCAAAATTCCAAGTTATTTTTGTATACTTTGACTTGTCCTTATACTCATCCTTATACATATACATGGGGATATCAATTAAATTTTTATCATCCTACATTTCAAAGGATAATTAAACCTATACATTGATACCAACTATTTCTACCCAAACTTCTCATAAATAGAAATTTTATATTTTAGATGAATATTAATTACATTACCTAAACATATTTCTGAGGATCATAATTGTTTTTTACAGCCTTTGGATACTTGGTACACAATATTGCAATTTGGTGAATTATCTTCACCATCTCCCATAAAAATATTCCCCTTTAGTACTATTCAAAAATATACCCATCTTACAAACTTTCCTTATAAACTGGGGAAATGAAACCCAAGAAAGGGTGAGCTCATATACTCAGTAAGGGTGAGAATGTAAGATGTCAATAATTTTAATTCCCCGACCCTATAAGCCTAAAAACATTTCCTTAATTTATTAAATTGGAAATTATATAATTAAATCAAACCCCAATGGAATGAACAGTTTAGTATTTTTGGTATCATAGATTATATATATGATACCCTTAATATATTAGAAAAGAAAATAAGAAATAATGAAAATAAAATATTAACATACTATAAACTCATTTAAAGGATACCTCTTCAAATCCTAGGGAAAGGAAGCACAATAAGTGTGAGCTCAAATTCTCATTAAGGTTATGAAAAGTGACGTAAATAATAAATTGATGAGAGTAAATCAACATACCAAGGTAAATTACTAATAACACATGCAATTCAAATAACTAGATAAGTCATAATCAATTTAGTGAGGTAAATAACTGAAACCCATTCCATTTACTAAATATATATATAATTAATTTAATCCATAAATTATATCATTTGAAAATATCATGGATAATAAAAAAATAACTGAAATATCTATGAAGAAAATTCTTAATTATTGGAAATCATTTCCGAGGCAGATGAAAACCTATATCGTCGATACATTCCACAAGATGGTTTAATACCACAGGTAAAAATCCGTTATATTTGAAAAATTATTTTTCCCATTAGACCCTGTCGATGAATTGAGGGGGTATATAAATACTAATAAACACCCATCATTTCAAATCCTAATCATTTCTCATGTCAAATAATTGAAATAAATTACATGCCTTATCAAATAATCTTATTGAATAAAAAATAAAAATTTATCAATATTTCCCCATATAATAAAATAACTAAAAATGTATACACTATATGTAACATGGAATATGGTTTATGAGTGATTATTGATCTTAAAGTGGTAGTATAAACTCTACATTAAAATGAATTATTGCATTATAATGAATAAGTCTCAACAGAATAAAAATTGAGATAAAATATGTTACTAATTTGTAATCATTTATTTAAAAGTCCACACATTTGTAAAATAAAATATTTTATTCGAACATATCCTTATAAACATTTGAAGTAATATTCAAACAATCAGTAATAATGATGGTGGTAAATTATATTCATGGTTTATAAGTTAAAAATATGCCTTTTACGTTTTTAAGAAATGTCACAAAGTACCTTGTTTTGGAAAATGATAGAAATATTCCTTTTTAAAGAATTTTTTTAAAAAGTAAAAATGGGGAAAATATATTTAAATACAAATGATTAATATTAAAAAATATTGAATTTTTTTAGAAAATGATATATGGATGATAAATATTCCCTATTGGAGATTTAAACACAAATATTCCCGAATAATGTTGATATTGATAAATAAATAAATATAACAATACAATTAGTGGAATTGTATTCCCATGAATGAAATAAAAAATAAATGGATATAAAAATAAAATAATATTCATAATAATACTCATAAAATTCATTCATGGGCTGTATAAACACCCCAAGAAAATAAGTAGTGTATAAGTCATGTGTCCCAAAGAAATACAAGTGAGACAAAGATCCATTACCACTTTGTGTTTCCATTTTGGTAAAAACCCATTAAAATAATTAATAATGATTTTAAAAATCTTAATAGCTTATATGAAATCCATAATAATATTTATAATATAATATATTATCTTCTTATAATAAGACATTACCCATTTATTAACAATCTTCCATTATTTTCACTGTTTTTGGTGTTAATCTCTTAGTTTTTTAAGTATGTTTTGTCTTGTTACTTATTGTTACTATTAATTAGATCATGATTTAATCATATATAGAATGTGAAAAATGATTTAAATATCATATATAAGAATTACATGGGTATTTATAAAAATTCATAATATATTCATGATTTTAAATGAAATTCATCGTCCTTGGAGATGGTATGTCGTACATATACATGAACGTTACTTTCATTTCTTTGTCATATTTAAAAGAATAAAAAATTAATTTATATTATTATTCTAGTATAATTTTTTTATATTTAAAATATTTATTTATAAAATTTTCCTTAATACATTCCTTGTATAGGGTAAATGATTCACATCGTTTTAAGGAGGCATTTTTCCACAGGTCAGCAAATTATTTAATCATATTTAAACAAATGGAAACCATGATGGTGAGTGTTGTATAATAACTAAATAGTATAAAGACCTCATAAATACCATATATTTAAAATAAAAACACATTTAACGTCATAGGTACCAACCAGGATAGGTGGTAATGTAAAAAACGAACAACATCATTTCATGAGGCGGTTTTTCGTTGTACACAAAATGGTATGTTCTTGCAATTAGAATGAAGTATGTATAAGTTTAGGTAGAACCCTTAATATACAAAAATATTAGTATTTTTAGTATAAAACATTCATTATATAAACATTAAATAGTAATAATTTATTGGGGTCCAAGGAAGAAATAAACCAAAATATTTGTTGATGAATGTCACCTCTTCTTTGGGTATCTCCTTTTGATTTTCCCAAAAGGAATACTTTGGCTTTATTTATTCCCAATGTAGGGATTCCAGGATTAAAGGAGATATTTTTTTAATACATTTTTATAGGTTCATTATGAACCAAATAGGATCTAATGTGTGAATAAAATAGAATTTGAGGATCCATTTTATAAGAGAGTGGAGGGGCACTCTTGGAAATATTCAAAATATTAAATTAATATTAATTAATTTTATAATCCAAATGGACTAAAACTTATTAACTTCTAAGATATAATGGTTTTAATTAGAAATTATTTCATCCAATAAAAATTATGTATACTTTTACTACTTTTAAATTCTTATCTTTTTTATTTATCACTTTTTTAACCTTCTTAATTCTTTTTATGATATCATGTAATTTAAACATTGAGGGTTAAAATAATTAAAATAAAACAAAAAAAGACAAATAAATGATTCATTTATGATATTTCAAGACTTATCTTGATCTATTAGTCAGGTTTTATAATTTTACTGATTTTATATTATATAATAAAATATTATTTATTTTAACATATCATTAATGTCAATTTTGACACTATTCATTACTTGACTTTTTATAAATATTATAAAAACGTGATATATTCAAAAAAACTCTTTTAATTCATAAATAATATATCAAATTAACATATAAATATTTTTTATGACATTAATTAAAATGAATTATATTTATTTTAATATTTTTAATATTATTTATTTTATTATTTTATTAATTAAACAAATATTTCATCATCATTATGTCACCATTTAAGGTCATTATCGTATCACTAAAAATTATAAATAAATAACTATGATTTAGATAAAAAATTTATATTTCTAAATAATATTTATATTCAAACATATATATTAAAAATATTTTACTTGTTAAGAATAAAATTGTTGAAAAATTGACGTTCCATTGAATATAATATTATAAATCCCATACTCTCATAAAAGTGATTTCAAAAAGATATAATTTTTTAAAAATGATTATTATAGTCTAAAAACACTAAATAAATTAAATTAGGACGAGTTTTAGGTTAATTTTATTATATTTATAATATAATTGTTACATTTAACTACCCGATTTACATTTAACTATAGTAATAATAAAATATAACTAATGTTGTTATTCATATTGTATAAAAATAAAAGGGGAATATTTACATAATTTAGATCCTCTGATTATATGTATGGAATCTATTTTTTCAAATTCAAGACACAAAATTGGCATAAATTAATCAAACATTAATCTCATTGATGTAACGAGAAAATGTGTTTTTAATGTAATAATGTTTAAAAGATTGAAATGTTTTTATATCAAAATTCAATATTAAATTGTTTATGTTTACCTAAAATTGTTTAAATGATATATTATTTATCTATTTATACATTAAAATCACTAAAATATATAATTTAATAATATGAGTAAATTTTATGAAAAATTTGTTTTAAGTTAAAATGAAATATTTTATCACTATTCATCAAAAAGTGAAACTTATCAGAAAAATTCAAAAATCTCAAAAAAATATTAATATTTAAATTTAGAACTATATTTTTTTAAATATAATATTTAAATTATTTAAAAAAATTATTTAAAATAGGATCTTCTTTAAAAGACGGTAAAACTAGTTGTATAAAAATATACGTTTTTATGTGTAATAATGGGTTTGTTCGTATCTTCTTACTATAAAATATATTGGATGAATGTGAAAATATTTTAATGGATATATAACATATAAATTAACTATATTAATTTCCTATTAGTTTTATAATTTACTTGTCTATGAAAAAGAATACTAAATAGTGTTTTTAACCCGATATTGTTTGCATTTCATGCTATCACAAAAAATAAATTTATTCCAAATGAAAAATATGGTAATGTCTTGGGGTGATACATTCTCCCATACTTAAATAAATTACACACTCATAATTTAATCATAGGATCAAATACTAGGGGATTGATGTTTGAAAATATATTTGTTGAAATCCAACATGAGAAAAAGGATTAATGATGCCTCCACTTTGAAATAAAGAAAGAGAACTATGATGGTCACCTGAGATAACACATAATAGGGTTATAATTATGAAAATATGTTCATTTAAGAGAAATATAACCTTCATGTTTGGATTGATAGTGATAGAGAACATGGTTAGGAGAAAGTTATCAATAATAAAGATATAAATATGCAATAATCTAATAGATGATTTGATTCATCAGAAAAAATTCACCAAGATAACATTTTTGGTTTCATTATATTTTACCTAGAGATTAAGAATTAATTTAATTAATACTCTAAAAACATAATGAGAAATATTTACTTTACAAGTAGAGTTTCATCCATTAATAAATTTCCACAAAAAACTCATATTTTTCTCTAAATAATGGGTATTTAAGATGAATTTTTCGTGCTTGTAGATTTAGAATCAACTTATATAGATCAAAAAAAATATAAAATTATAAAAATATATTCATTCTATCTTTATACATTATCCAAAACCAAAATATTTAGGTTAAATTATGAAAATTACTGAAATATAATCTCTAAAATTCAATACTAAAACCCAAAAATTCAATATAGATCATTCAGAAAATTACTATCCTTTCTCAAAAATAGCCGAGAAAAAGATTAAAACCCTAAAATAAGAAATATTTGATCATATAGTTTTCAAAATAACATCAATCACTCTTAATTTCTTACAAAAAAAATTTAACTGCCTCAATATCATAATCTCCAAGGATTTCTAATCATTTACATAAAAAACTATAATGATTATAAGTCCATAATAAAATTATATTTTAATCCAAAATAAAATTCATTATGTTTACCTTAATCATATAGGATTTCCAAAATAGCGATATTCTTTGAAAATAACATGAATTTCTTAATAAAAATTCATTTTCCAATCATAATTTTATCTATTTGATAAAAATAATTTCCCTAAAATAAAAATAATAGTTATACATTATATATTTTAACTAACTAAAAAATCATGATAACTAGTAATTCATGTAGTCTAGTAGTAGGCGCTTCAACATTTTTTCCCTTTAGGTGTGGGCTTCTACCCTAAAGATTTTCCAGACATGATGGGTTATAACCTGGCATATAGGTTTTCTATTTTCTAAAACTTTATTAATATAACTTAAAAAATAAATATAATCCACATCCATGAAATAAGGGTAATTGATTTATTTTCTTTTAAATAAGGCTTTCAATACAACCCTAATAAATAAATACTTAATCCATTTATTTCCGCATAGGTCCTTTTTTGTTCTATATTTCATCCTATAGAAGATGGCATTGACTCATGTAACACCTAGGTTCCCCACATTTAATGCCATGAAATACAAATGGATTCTTATGATGAGTTTTATTTCCCTACATCATGTCCTTTATTTTTCCTCATCAATTATTTTCATTATGTAATTCATTCCCACACATAAAGCATTTATTTGTTCCATTGATTCACTTTCATGGGAATCTCCTTATACATTTATTTTATGATGGAAATCGAGCCATCTTTTTCACCATGGTCTCCACCACTAGAGAACTTAGCAAACTATATCCTTCTAATATTTTGTGAGTTCAGGAGTTGGTTAAGGTATATGTTTTTAATCATATTTCAAGAGAATTTATTAATAATGAACTCGATATATTTCAATCTTATTAAAATCCCATTTGGATTCTCATCACCACCTCCTTTTCCTTAATGTTCAATGTTAACATTACTCTATTGGGTTCTATCTATTGACTAAAACTAGAAATCATAGTGTGAGTAACAATTTTCAGAGTGATAAAAATTTTAATCATTTATATAATATCATAACACTTTATATTCAATATAAAATGCCATAGATTTAACCCATGTTAGTAATTTTCCTTACATATTCAAATCCTTCATAATGGTTTGTAATGAAAATGTGAGTTATCCAAATTTTATCCCCCATGAGAATCAAATCATGTGCGTATTAAGGATCATTGTCATGTACCAGGTTATGTCACGTTTGTCCCAACACACCTTATCATAGTTGTTACCACAAGGTAAATCTGTTCTAGAACCATATTCACATTGAGTATTCAGACAGGTATGTATTGCTAGGAAAACCATATGATCTCTTTCTAATTGCAACTTTTTTGGGTTCTTATATACTTATCCTTAACATTAAACTTAGGTATATGTTACCTAATCTATTTTTTTTAAATGTTATTTAGCAGTATTTTATTAAACCTGCATTGATATCAACTATAACACCCCGACCTAAGAAGTACGAAGCTAATGCCTTAATTTATTATATTGATATAGATACAAGTAAATCACATCCCAAATAACCTAATAGTTTATTAGTTTTGGAATACCAGATTACATACATGTTACACTTAATAAAATGGGAAATAATATAACGAAAAATGAAAATAAAATCTCTATATCCTTCAAGCTCATTCAAATTATTCCTATTAATAACTTTGGGAAAGGAAGATAAATAAGCGCGCGCTAAAATTATCAATAAGGGTATGTAAAGTGGAATCAATAATGACTTTATGAGATTTAATTAACATGAAAAGGTAAATAATAGATATCATATTCCATTCAAAAACCAAGATATGTAATAATCAATAATGAAAGGGAAATAACAGAAATAGTTTCTACATAATAAATAAATTGGGAAGGGACTGCAGAAATAGATTTTATCATGTCAAAATACCATGGATTTTGATAAACATAACTAAAATATCTATGAAGTAAATGTTTAATTATTGGATATCATATTGTAGGAATATGAAAACCTATACAATTAATACCTTTTACAATATAGTTTAAACCACATATTAAAACCAATTTAATTTGGCCAACATATTTGTAACATGAGAACCTATTTATGTATCAAGGTGCTATATAATGTCTAGGACTGACACATTATTTATAGTTTAATTAATTTTCCATATCTTATAATTTAAATAAATAATATTCCCTATCAAATAGTTGTGTTAAATAAAGAATAAAAACTAATCAATATTTCCCTAGAAAGTAAAATAACAATCAAAGTATAAACTGTATATAAACCTTTTATCCAGTTTATGAGTGAATAATGATATTAAAGGGGTAGTATATACTCCACATTAAAATTAATTTGTGAATAATAATCAATAATTCTCATCATGGAATAAATTTAGAGAAAATCTATTACCACATTGTAATCATTTATTTAAAAGGCCACACATTTATAAAAGAAATGATTTATTTGAAAAGAACCTTGTAAAAATATATGGTAAACTTTAAAACATTAGGGAATCACTATTGTTGGAAATTCCATTCATGTCATATAAATTAAAAAATCATTCCTTTTACTTTTGTAGGAAAACTCATAAATTAACTTGTTTTGGAAAATTAAAAAAAGATTCCATTTTAATGCATTTTTTAAAAAGTCAAAAGGGGTAAAAATGAATTTAAAAAAATGAGAATAATAAAATCATTTTTGAAAACATTTTTACAAAACACTAACATGGAAGATAAATATTCCATTGTGGATACTTACACACAAATAATCTAGACTAATAATGAGATTGTGAAATAAATACACGCCACATTAAAATCAGTAAAATCATATTAACATGAAATAAATATAATTATATTTACATTCAGATACCATAATATTTAAAATAATACACATAAAATACATTCTTCAGTGGTATATACACCACCAAAAATAAATAAGTAGTGTATAAGACTTGTGTCCTACATGACTAAAAGTGAGACAAAAATCCCATACAACTTTAGATTTCCTATTGTGTGAATGTACATTAACATATTTTATAATAGTTTTAATAATTTTATTAATTTATATAGTAACCATAATAATATTTATAATTTCATATATTAACATATTGTAATATCTCATTACCCATTTGTTAACAATCTTCTATTATTTTTACTATTTTGGGTGTGAATTGCCTTGTTTTTCGAGTATGTTTTGAGTTGTTACGAGTTATTCCCATTAATTATATCATTTTTTAATCATATGGAAAATTTAAAAAAATGGTTTAAATATCATATATATTTAGTATATAAATTTTTATAATAATCTACAATATTTTGGTGATAAGAAATGAAATGCACTGTTTATGGAGATGGTAGGTCGTACGTATGCATGTATGCCACATCAATTTCTTTTTCATATTTAAAAATTGATAAATAATTGATATATATTATAATTCCATTATTATATTTATATATTTCACATATGTTTATTATAATAATCCTAAATTCATTCCATGTATAGTTTAAAATTAAACACATCATTTTGGGGAGGCAGTAGTCCACTCGTCCACAAATGAAATTACCGTATTTACACAACATGGAAATAATGAAGTTGTGTGTTATATAATAATTATAGAATAATGAATAAATATTAAATACCATATATATCATATAAAAATTGATTTTCCATCATAATTTCCAACCATTTAAGGTGGTAATGAATAAAATAAACAACAATGTTTCATGAGGCTGTTGTTCTCCGTACATAAGAACAGTAAGTTCTTACCCTTTAGATGGAAGTGTGAGTAATCTTAGGTAAAACCATTACTATTAAAACATATAATAATATTTATTATACATATTTTATTATATAAAAATTAAATAATAATAATTTAATGGGTTTTAAGGAAGAAATACAACAAAAAGTTTTATTGATGAACGTTACCTCTTCTTTGGGTATCTTCTTTCTATTTTCATAAATAGAATCCTTTGATTAGATTGCATCCCAAAGTAAAGATTATAGTAAGAGGGAGAGATTTTTTGATGATATTTGAGCAATTTTATCTAAACCAAATAGTTTATGATGTGTTAAAAAAAGAGAATAATGTGTTCTCTTTTATAAGAGAGGGGAGGGTCACTCTTGTAAATATTCAAAATTTTAAATTAATATAAATTCATTTTATAATCCAGGTGGATCCAAACATATTAATTTATAATATAAGATTTTTTGGGTCAGAATTCCTTCATAAATGAAAAATTAGATAAGTTATGACTATTTTTTAATCCTTTTCTTTTTTCTTTAACCCTTATTTATCCTTTTTAGTTATTACTATGATATAATGTAATTTACATTTTGATGGATTATATAATTACTATAAACTACTAAATGACCAATAAATGATTCATTGATGAAATTTGATGACTTATCAAAATAATTTAATAATATTTTAGATTTTTATGAGTTATATATCATTTTATAAAATATTTGTTATTTTAAAATACCATTGATGTAAATTTTGTCACTATTCATCACATGACTTTTTAAAAATATCATAAAAATATGATATATTCAAAAAAAAACATTTTAAATCATCAATAATATGTAAAATATATCTAGAAAATTTGGTGATGACATTAATTATATAAATTTTTGTTTATTTTAATATTTTTAATATCATTTATTTGATTCTTCCATTAATTAAATAATTACCGCATCATTATTATGTCACCATTTAAGGTAATTATTTTATCACTAAAAATTATAACTAAATTATCATGATATAAATAATAATTTTTTACCTCTAAATACTCATTAATTTCTAAAATATGACTTATATAAACACATGTTAAAATATTTTACTTGTTAAAAACTAAAGTGTGACCATATTTACTTTTCATTAAATATAAAATTAAAAATGTCATACACTCATAAAAGTAGAATAAAATGATTATAATTTCATACCATGGATTATTTTGGTAGAAAACACTCATCTAAATAAATTATGACAAGTTTTAGTATAATTTTATAATATTTATAATTGACATTATAAATTTAATTACCCAGTTTACCATTAACTGTGGTAATAAAAAATATTACTAAAGTTAATATTGATATAGTAAAAAAATAAAAGAGCGGTATCTACATTTTTTGGACTTTAGAATTTCAAAAATGGAATCAATTTTTCATACTTCAAAACACATAATTGGATGAAATTAATTAAACAATAAACCCGTTGAGGGAACAAGAAAACAAGTTTTTATAGTAAAAATTTTAAAAGATTGAAATGTTTTTATATCCAAATTCAAGGTGAAATTTATTACAATAACATAAATTAGATTTACATAAAAAAAATAATGATCTTTTTAAACTTTAAAATAACCCAATATATCATTTTACACATTAATGAAATATTATGAAAATTTTGATTTCAATTAAAATGAAATATTTGATCACTATTCATCAAAACATGAAACATATCACATAAATAGAAAAATATAATCCAGATTAAAATTAAATATTACAATTGAAAATAAAAAGTCTATTTTTTTAAAAAAATAATATATAAAATTTTAAATAAATTGAATTAAAATTGATTCTCTATTAAAATGCGGTGAAACTGCTTTTATAAAAATATTGGATTTTATGTGTAATAAAGGGTTTCTTATAATGATATGCCTATAAAATATATTATATGAATGTAAAAATATTTATTAGATATATAAAATATAAATTCACTATATAAATTCTTTATGAGTGTTATAATTTTATTATCTATGAAAAACGTGACTAAATAGTGTTTTGGTTAAACCCGGTGTTGTGTGCATTATAAGCTATCAAAAAAATTAAATATTTTCTAAAAGGAAAATATAGTACTGTATTGGTGTGATAAAGTGATTACATAAGCATTACATGATAATAAGGTTATCAGAACAAGATCATATCATTTCGAAATGATATCTGATATATCAAAAATCCAAATCTTGAGTCATGGCATAATTCTGGAAGATCATAATACATGAGGCATAAAAGAATAAAATAAAATTTTCCAGGAAAGAATAAAAATGGAATAATTCATTGAATTACATCATAAAAATAAGCATAGAAAATAATTTCCATAGTAATAAAATCATATAGCTTAGGTTTCCATAGTGTAATGTGTTCACTCCCCAAAAATCATATTTTTCAAGGTTTACTCCCAAGACCATCATATCAGACAAATTTTCTTACTAAACCAAGGTCGCACTCCATTCCAATCTTCTCTGTCTTATATGATTTTAAAATTTACCCAATTATTTGGAGGGAGATATTGGTACTTCCCCTATTTGTTATAACATAACCACCACACAGGGTTGTTAAGTAACCATCATCACATAATAAAACTCATACATTTGTGTTCCATAAGTTCATGAAACCTTAATGAAATCATAAACAATTAAATAAAAAAGTATTCATAAAAATTTTCTAATATGATAACATGTGGAAAATAGGTAGGTTTGATAATCATGTCATAATTTCCCCATATCATAATATTTGAAATTATATGGTCTTCATATGAATTTTATCATAGTATAACAAATGGATGAGAAATTGTTTTTGTAAACATCCTTTCATAAAAAACATATTCCATTTAGAGAAACAATAAGTATCGTATCCAAAAATTATATCCCCAGTAAATCATAAATAACATCAAGGTCTGTCATCTTATATGAAAATGATTTTGTAAATATCACTTGGAACATTTCTTATGGAGAATAAATTTCGATTGAGAAAAACTTTTTTAAAACTGAAAATTAATACAATTTATGGTAATTCCTTTTCTATGAAAATAACCACAAACACCATAAAAGATAATATTTAAAAATAAATTAAAACATTTATTAATAAAAATATCCTTTACACTTTGAAAATACCTTTTTAAAACTTAAAACATTTTGAAAAAATTAATCTTTGAAAATAACCATGAAAACATAAAATGAAATCATCAATGAAAATAACATTCATGAAAGTGAAATTTTGTTTCTATGTCGTAAACATTAAAACAATAGATCCTTTCACATTTTTGGTAAAACCTAAATAGGCATTTATTGGAAAATGGCATGAATATTAATTTCAAGAAAAATTAAAATTTTAATTATGGGTAAATTTTTTTTAATAAATAATTTTAATAATATAAAAAAAATTTAAATCTTTTTCGAAAATATAGTTTTAGATGAAAAAGGGTTATCAACCTAAGAGAAAAATAATGGTGATTTTTCTTAAAAGCATTATTTTAAACTATTGAGTACATAAAGATAATAAAAAAATGGAAAATATTTATTATCATAAAATATATACAAGAGAATAAAATTCATGAGTTTCCAAAGATATATATCATAATAGTTTATCTATGTAATAATGATCATAAAAAATCTTGACAAATGATGAGAATATAACAGAATACTCTCATCACTTAAGTATCATTGAATCATAATTACAAAGAAATTATAACATTTAATGAAACGTATAATATATTTAAAATAATGATATTAATGAAATAACATGTCAAATGTGTGGTATATACACCTCATAGAAGAAGATAGGTTCATAACAGAACTTATGTCCCAAAAAAGATAATTTGAGACAAAAAATCCCTTACACTTTGGTACTATTTGTACTATAACCCCCCATGAATGAGAGATCCTAAAATGGATATTTAAATCAACGAAAATAAAGTTAATAATCATAAAATACATTCATAATTATTATAAACACCACAGAAATCACATGATGAATATGGAATGTGTCTCGCAAGAAAAATAATAGTGAGTTAAAAATATCTTACCGCCTTAGTAATATTTTGAATCATAACCCTAAATAACGAATTAAATAAAATAAAAAAATTAAATATCATTAAAATAATAAGATTTATTATATAACATTATAATGGGGTTTTATATATACTACACAAAATAAATGAGTGGTGATTTTGTATATATCTTCCAGAAATATAAGAGAATCTAGAAAACCCTTACAATAAGTCCTCATATCCATCATACACATTCTAAAAAATTTTGTAAAAAAAATATATTTTTAAATATATTTATATACTGTATATATATAATACCATATATTATATAATTATGTCCTTTTTTACCCATTCATTAAGAATTTCACGTTAAACTCGCATTTCGGGAAATAACTGTTTTGTTTTTCATATATGTTTTATTATTTTATTTTTTTTCCACATATTTTTATAATGTTTGCACTATATATAGAATATTAAACATGATGAAAATATCATCTATTTTCATAATACATGTATTTATATAAATCCATAAGAGTTAGAGATAGAAAATGAAATGCATTGTTCATAGAGACGGTGGGTCACACGTATGCATGAATATAGTTTCCATTTTCAAAACAGATGTAAATAAATAAAGGTAAATTATATATTACCCTTACATAATCATTTTTATATCATATATATATCATATATTCCATAAATCCATCATTATTACCTTAAATTTATAACATTAACAAATCACATCACTTATCGATGCAGTAGTACGACGTATACACATACAATGTTATCATATTCCCACAAAAATTAATATAATAAGGATCATATTATATCATGATTATATAATTATAATAATATCATAGATAACATATATAAAAATAATTAAACCTATCATTATATCTTTACTTGAGAGGTGGTTATGGGAAATTAATAACATCGGATTGTGAAGTGGTAGTCCCCCATATACGCCAATTGTGATTACATAACCCATTTTATATAAAATGATATAGTTTTAAGTCTTACCATTTCAAAAAAATATATATCAGTTTATGGGATATATTGAGGATATTATATAATCATGGATTAATAATAATTAAAGTACGTAGAGGAAGAAATAAAAAAATCTCGATTAGAGACATTACCTCTTCTTTAGTAAATATCTTTTGGTTTTCACTAAAAGACTTCATAGGCTGTCTCTCTAACCAAACTAAGCCTTCTAGAATGAGAGTAGGTAAATAATGATATGATTTGGGAAAAAATTTCTAAAACATTTGGTTTTTAAAGTGTTTAGAGAAGATTTTAGGGGTGTTATTTTATAGCTGAGGTGAGTGGAACATATATTATTTTTTTAAAGGTTTACCAACGTTTTAGAAATGTCTCAAGGCTCCAAAATGGGAAATATATAGCAACCCTACATGAACTTACATGAATATTACATCATTTATAGGATAAGAAAAAATATAGCATTTTAATCCAGTATCTAATGGTTTAGTGTTTTGGGAAAATTTTTCTCATACATCATCTACACATAATAAAACATCATCATTTATTGAAATAATTATTCTTTGACCTTATAAAAGATCAAGTTATCCTTAGTAAATGTAGTCATCTGAGGATATACATCAAAGAGAGGGGTGAACTAAAATCCCAGTATGAAGATGGATAAAGGAGATAGATCAATATAACATGGGTGAGAATAACCATCATCATCACATCATAGTAAAAGTATCATCATCATAATCATAAGGGAAACAATAGAAAATTACATGGAATGTGTAAATTCATAAAAATTAAGAATCATGTCGTAGTGGCCAAATACCACACATTGTTTTGAACAAAGATATAAACATGTGCATGCATAAAATATGTGCATAATAATAGAATTATCATTGAGAAAAAATATAGCATCATTTTAATACATATGTCACCTAATATCATGATATTCATAACATTACCAAATGTATTGGAGGGCTATATAATTCTGACCTGACCCGTTACACCATCATATTAACATAATCATGCATATCGCATGGAATGTATAACAATCATAGTTATGAAATAAACATAAAAGAATTAATGGGTTTCAAAAGGATTCAATAAATAATACTTTTATGAATAATCTTAATATTCCCAAATGAATAAGGGAAATCATATATGTATATAAAACTTCATTATTCTTTAGTAGACAAGAATCATTTCAAGAGGAGTAAAATATAATGTTTTGGAAATTAATGTCAATTTGAAAACAATTTTTATATAACATTATGACATGGTAGGAGAATTGTTATCACCAAAATAAAATGGAAAGGATATTTTAATTAAATAATATAAACATTCATATTGTTTAAGATAATTTAATCAAAGAATGGAATTGGGTTAAAAAATCCCTTTAACTTTATTGCATCTTTATTTTTTCACTTTTCCACCTCTTAGATAAAAATATTAAAAATATTAAAACATAGCCTTAGATGTAAATAATGTTAATTGTTTCAATATTTATCCATTATTATTATTTTATTCTATTTTATAACTAACTTTTTTAAATGTGAATTTTTTTATATAATGTTTTTCTTAAATTTGCCCATTTTGTTTCAATTCCAGTATTTTCATTCAAAGTCATATATAAATAAGTATAATAAAATCTATAAACCCAGAATACATTACATTAAATATTTATATATTAAATATGATTAATAATTTACATTCATTAATATGGTTATAAGAATTGAATTGGAAATTTATCTGTATTTTGTTAATTGACCTCTGATTAGACATTGTCAAAATAGTAGGAATGAGAATTTTGAAATTTATATATATAGTATATATGATAATTATATTATGTTAACATCATTAATATGATATTAAATAACTACCTAATTAATATTATACGGTTTTTTTGAATGGGTGGATAAAATAAAGAGAAGAAGAAAAAATAGAAGAGTTAATTGATATATAGTTAACCCTCAGTGTAGCTTCTCTTGTACGACACCAAAACTCCTTTGATTCTTTGAGTTGGTTTACTCTTGAACATACCTAAGGAATATAAGGGGATTCAAAGAAATATTTTTTTTATATTTTAGGATTTTTAATGTAATTGATCAGTGGTTTGTCAATGGGGAGGAGAGGGGTTATTTATACCTGAGGAGAGGGGTCTTTTTAGAATAAAATATTATATCAAAGGTAAAACATGTAATAGTGAATTTTGGAAACTATAAATCATATATTAATAAAATATTATTATTTTTAATACTCTAAACCTCTTTTTAATTTTAATTCCTTATCTTATTAAAAATAAAAGTGAAACAATGTACTTTTAAGTGTTCACTTTTGACATTAGGTTTTGGAAATCGCTTTTTAGGTTTAGAATTTAACTGGTTTTTAGATATTGAATCATTTAAGATATTAGATATATAATTTATTAAAATCATGTTCTATAAAGGATTAGGTCATTATTAAATCATAAATGATGTGATTTGAGATACATTGGGTATGTGGAAAACTATATTTTCAGTATTCACATGGTAATTGAAGTATTTTAGAAAATTACTAAAATATCACCCTTGGACCATTAAAATGCGATGATTTCAAAAATAAAAGTAACTTTATCAGATTGATATTTTAAAAAACAATTTTTTAATTTTTAAAATTAAATATATAGTTGTTTCAAAAAACATTAAAATATAGTTTATTAAAAATGTGCTTATATTTTCTTTGAGTTTTTTAATCATGATATTTTATTCTTTTTTTTCATGATCCTTAACCCGGTTGGTAAGGACTCTATATGTGCATCTAAGAGACTCGGGATCAAATACAGTCGGAGACATTATTTACGGGGTACAGTTGCAATATTGTAGCAGTATTGTGGCACGTACTGTCGTAGTACTGTAGCAGGAACTGGGCAGTACTGTTGCAAGAACTGTAGCAGGAACTGTATTAGGTACTATTTGGCATTGTTGAAGCCGGGATTATGCCCCCGTTTGGGCCTTCAAGCAATCAATTTGGTCCCTTAGTCCTTTAAATCCTTCAGTACACCTAGGCCTTCGGGTCAGTAAGGCCTTCAGTCCACCTCTAGGCCTTTGGGCCATGTTAAGTGGAGATGTAAACTATACCACCTATGAGGAGAAAGCTCTATAAGGAGGATGAGCAAGGAGATTTCACCACAGCAGAACCTATAGAGATTTCGATAATTAGAGGGTATAGAACTTTCCATCGGGACAAGCCTATTAATGCATGGGAATGCCAAGCCGAACAGCCATGTGAGGGCAGTGAGTTGATTTCACGATGAAGGTGATTGGGAGGAGAATTTCCATGTAGTTAGTCTGGGATGTAAGTAATGTTTGAAGCCTATGGGAAAATTAATTCCTCTAAGGCCTACGATCCATGTAATACTTACGCCTATGGGCCTTGTAAGGGTTCCAACTCACCCCTTGAAAAGTGGATTATCAAAATAAATAAAAAATGAAGGCATTCCGACTGTTGGATGGATATTTATTCTTTTGGCATTATAATATTTATATTTAATTAAATTAATTACGATAAGTATTATTTATATCACAATTTATTATTTTCATTTTAAATTACTATTCTAATGGTCATATTACTATTCCCAACTGTCATGATACTATTCTTTATTACCAGGATACTATTCAAACAGTGACATTATTATCATAATGATAACATTACCTCTTATATATTCCACTACATTCATTCACTAAATATGAAACTCAATTCCTTTCAAGGTTCTATATTTCCATTTTGTAATATTTTTATTGGTTTACTATTTTTTTTCTTTCCTATATTGTTGGTAGTGGTGGTGAGGATTCTATTAGATTGGGGTGATCCATATTTTCCAATTTCATCTTTTCTATTTTATATTTTTTTCTGACTGTAATGTTTTGAATTTCAATTGGATTCATTTTATAACTAATGTAACAATATTTTCTAATAAAATAAATTTTTATTAATTTATTTATGTCTATAATATTATACAGTATATTATAACACACATTTATCAAGATAAAAATATCATTTATAAACTCTAGGTTGTTTCATTCTTCCCCTATTTGTAAATTTATTACCCAAAATTTCATCTTGTATACTCAGTTGAAAATAGTTGAGGTAACATCTATTTCATTGTTTCCTCTGGTTCCCACATCACCTCTTCATGCTTATGGTTCCTCCATAACAAATTGACAAGGTATATTGTCTTCTGGCATAGAACATTGTCTCTATGCTCCATGATCTTCACCTGATGCTCCTTAGATTAATGTTCATTCTCCAGTTCTACTACCTCCATATTTAGTACATGTGAACGGTAAGGTATGTACTTCCTCAGGAGTGATATTTGGAACACATCATGAACTTGAACCATATTTTTGTGGAATTTCAAGTCAATATGCCCCTATTTCTAGTTGATCTAGGATATTAAAGATGCCAATATATATAGGGATAAGATTCACTTTTTCCAAAACTTGTGACCCTCTTCTAAGGTGATATTTGAAGGAAAAAAATCATCTCCAACTTCAAACTCCAAGTTCCTTTGATGCTTTACATCATAAATATTTTTTCAGATCTAGTTAGATTTTATTTATTGTTGGATGGCTTGAACCTCTTTGTAATCTTTTGCACAGGATCATGTCGAATTATATTTCATTCACCGACTTCATTAAATAATATAGAGTTCTACATTTCTTCCCATACAGAGCTTCATATAAATCTGTTTGAATACTAGAGTGTAATGTTTTGTTATATGATAACTCAACAAATGGGAGATATTTATCTCATCCTCCTTTTCATTTCATTGAGTAGTCTCTTAACATGTATTCAAGTGTTTAAATATCCCTTTCATGTTGGTCATTAGTTTAGGGGTGATAGGTCGTGCTGAAATTAATTTTAGTTATGAAATCATATTGGATACTTCTCAAGAATTTTGATGAGAACCTTAGATCATAATCATAGATGATCGAAGGTAGTACCCCATGTAGCCTCACCACCTTCACATGTAAATTTTAACATTGTTTAGGAAATAAATCATATCTAATAACGATGAAGTGGGATGTCTGAGAGATTTTATCAACCACATCCCATATTACATTATTTCCATTCGATGTCTTTGGGAGACCAGTGAAAAATTATATAGTGAAATTGTTCCATTTACATGGGGTTATACAGAATATATTAATCATAGGTTTGGAATTCTTTTCACTCAAATTTAACTTGATGATATAGAAAACATCATGAGATATGATCTAAAATATCCTTCTTCATGTTGTCCCACCATATGTTCTCTCAAAGACCATGGTACATCTTAAAACATCCATGATGGGTAAAAAACGTGAGTTATGTGCATTATCCAATATATAATTCTTTATATCATGTAATAAAGGAACAAAAATTCTTGTTACAAATTTAATCACACCATCATCATCGATGTGGAACTTATGTAGTTTTCCTTCCAATACTTCTTCCATCTTCTTTTGTAGCTCTATATCAACCCATTGTGCCTTCTTGATCTTCTCTTGGATAGATTTTTAGGTAATAATTTTGGAAAATTATTATGTATTCCCAAAATTTATTATTTCTACATCTATCCTTTTCATATCCATAAGGATTGGGTCTTCCTAAATCATCATCAAGGATAAATTAGAATGTTCTTTCTATGAGTATCATCTACCTTGTTCACCATTCCTAGATGGTAGAGAATAAGGAAAATAATAGTTCTTTATTATCTCTAACCCGATTATTTGTTTCATGTTGATATCATTCTTTGTGAATATATACTTTAAACACTTATGAATGGTATATATGTCACAGTTATCACCATTGACATAGTTCCAAAAAATCTTAAAGGCAATGATCATTGTTTCTAACTCAAGATCATGTGTCAGATTGATATTCTCGTGGATATTCAACTATTGTGAGTTTTAGGATATAAATTTATCATTATTCATGAATATACAACCCAATATGTTTTTTTGAATCATCACTATAAATAATAATACCTTCTATACTTATTGGTAGTCGGAGTACATGTATATGATTAGCCTCATCGTGTGCTCCTAATAGCATTACTCACATTCTTCCATCCAGACATACATTACACATTTCCATGTTGTCATTGATAATGGTCTTTAAAATCATGGTAAATTACTCAAAAACATCATTAGTACCCAACTAATCCAAGATAACAATGAATTTCTATGACACTAGTGGGTCTGGGCCATTCGGAAATTTATTTTTTCTTCGAATGGTTGACAAAAATTCCATCATGTATGATCAAATTCCCCAAAAATGTGACATTATGCATATAACAGTCACAATTTCTAAATTAGAGTACATTTCCTACTTTATTAATGTTAATAGAAAATTCCTTATATACTCTTCATGTTACTACTTACTCTTGGTGTAGATGATAATTTTATTCAAAATGACTACCACAATTTTTGAGATAGTCTCTAAAGAATATTCATCAAATACATGAATACTACATGGGAATTAGTAAGTCTAAAGGGCATCGATATAAAATCATATAGTCTATACCTTATATGGAAGGATATATTCTGAATATATTCCTTCTTCACCTTTGGCTGATGATATCTAGAATGAAGATACACCTTTGAGAAAAAATGAGATTCTGAAAGTTGATCGAACATGGCATAAGTCATTGGTAGAGGATACTTGTTCTTTATAGTGATATTCTTGATCTCCAAATAATTTATAAAAAACCACATTAATCCATCCATTTCCATTAAAAAGATCACTTGTGTACCCATACCAGCGAGCCTGTACCAAAGTGGTACATGATCTTACTTGGCATCCAAAAGACCCAGGAAAAAATCTAGGCAGAGATGAATTTCGGGGGTACTATAGTAGTATTGTAGTAAGGTAGCTGTAGCAGCGGTTGTACTATAGTAGGTACTACAGAAGAACGGGTACTGTAACAGAACTATTCACTAAGGGGTTTTTTGGGCCAAAAAATGGGCTTTCAATCCCTGTATTCAGGCTATGTGGCCTTGGGAATTCGGGAATGTAATGGGTCTCCCTCTACCCATACTAAAGAGGTATTTTCTTTTATAATAAAATGAGCCTTTGGCCCAAACCATTTAAAAATTCACTTGTGCATCCAAATGTGACACACTAGGTTGTATAAACCCCTTTTCCAAATGATCTTGTAGATTCTTATTTATCTCCTCTGGTTCGATCAGGGACATCATGTAGTTTCATTCAGAGAAATAGTGGAATTTGGTATTATTTCTATTGCGAACTCTAGATCATGGTCTGGGGGGTTTATGTAACTCTTCAGGAAATCCTTCATTGTATTCCCTTACAATGGGAATTTCCTCTTGTTTGAAACTTTACTTTGACTCAACTATTTTGGAAATGTATTCTTCTTCATAGGGTATCATCACCCACACCATTGAGGGATTTTCCAAAGGACATTCATGGTATTCTTTCATTTTTAATGGAATATGGTTCATTTTGGTATATGAAAAGATATTTCATTTTTATAATAGGTGATGTGTGATCTATATAACAGAAACTAATACATGCCCGTTATAGCATCGAATTCCACCAAGGGAAGGATAATGAGATTTTTTGGAATAATCTTCCCACGTACACCTAATAGGAGAAGATTCCAACCCATGAGATTAAATTAGTTCACCATAGTGTGTTTTTATAGATGTCTCTATTTAATGATATCATGGATTTGATTAAATAGTTCTATAAAATTTATAGGATATAATGGAATGTATACGTCATGAATTAAATAAAACTTTTCCCATTCTTGAGTAAATAGGAAGTGTACCTTGAACAAATTCATTTTCTTGATCCACTCTAGTAGTGTTGTTGGAATAAGCATTCCCTTTCTCCTTTGGCTTTGGTTTTTAATGACGTTGATTACACTCAGGGGTTCTTGGTTTAGTGAGTTAGATTTTATAGTTCCCTTACTCCATATAGTTGAAGAATTGAGTTTTGGGTGGTGTATTAGGAAGTATATTTCTTTAATTTAAAATTTTGTGTGGATTATTCATGAATCTTATACAATCATGATCCTTTTGGACTTCTCTCCCACACATTAATAATGTCCCCATCTCTTTAAGCCAATTCTCAGAATTTTTTGAACATATTTGACTTGTGGGTAGTTGGTTACTCTTTCTCCCTTTATCATTTCACCCACCATCTTGATACTAAATTCTTCTCTTATTATCCCCATGTCCAAATGTATAATCTCCAAACTTCATCTCTACATTCAGATCACATAGAACTAATTAATTCTAACACTTGAAGAATTGGATATCTAAATCATTTAGAAGTTTTTGTTTTAAAGCAGAAAATATTTTTTTTCTATCATTATTGATAAAAAACTTGAGGTGTATCTTTCAACCATTGTGAGTTTTTTTTTCTAAGACATGATAGATTCACCATCATTTATTTTCATCTCTATGAATTCCCTCTCCATAATTATTCAAATAGTTTGAGTGAAATAGTTTTAAAGAAACATTTTCATAATTTCTTCCCACTCCATATCTTCCATTTCATTATTTGTATTTTTATTATTTATAAACACCCACCAACGATTGGCCTCTCCTTCTAAAAGATTTTTGGATAGATTTTCCTTGTCCTTATTAGAATAATGGAGGATATAAAATATATTTTCAGTTGATTTAACCCATTATCCACTAAATAGTGGATCATAGGATACACTAATCATTGGTGTTATGTACGACATAAAATACAAAAAATCTAGTTGATACTTCTTGGATGAATTTGGATGTTACTATTAGTTCATGATATTATTTATAGCCAATGAAAACTGGGTAAAAATCACCCTAAAATTTTAAATTTTTCCTCCCATGGAATTAGGGATGTCATTTGGGAAATCATCGCATTATCCCTCACATGGGTTGTATTTATGGATTATCAAGGTTTCCACCATTTTATAAACTATAATTTTTGAAATAAAAAATAAGTCCAAAATTCATGAATAAATAATTTATAGTTTTATGAAATTAAGACTAAAGGAATATCTTACAGGATCCCTATGTTTATCCTTTTTTTAAAACAAAATTTTGTGTTTATTTAAATATACTTTGAATTTTCATAAGGGTTGTCACTATAATTTTATAATATTAATTCCAAAATTAACTAAACAACAGCTCTGATTCAAACAATAGAGACCCTTGTTTTTCATACATGACTATTACGACATTTTTAAGATAAAAAAATAATAGCGTTACAATCCAAAATCCAAATGTTTAGTTTATTGGGTAAAAGGATCATACATAAACTACACATAATAAAACATAAACTTTTATATAATCATTCTTTATTATCCTTCGAAATTTCATGTTCCCCTTAGTTCTTGTAGTCATATGAGGATCTACATCAAAGAGAGGGTCTAGCTAAAAGCCTTGTTAGAGGATGAATACGGGAAGTGAATCAACATAACATGAGGTAGAATAAAAAACTTCATCATGTCATCAAAATAGGATCATCATCATAATCTAGGGGTAATCATTAGATAAAGTAATGGAATATGTAAAAGCACAAAAATGAAACATCATGTCATAGTGGTCAAATACCACATATAGTTGTGAAAAAAGCTAGTATCATGTTCAACCATGACATACATGAATAATCCTAACAAAATAATTTTGAGAAAATATATAATCATGGTTGAAAATATTAGACATAATATCCTGAGATACATCACATTACCCAATGAATTGGAGGGTTATATAATTTTGGGCTCACCAGTCACATCAAAATATTTAGATAATCAGGCATGCCACATATAACGTATAACAATCATTGTCATGAAAAATACAAAATGAATTGAATGGTATAAGAAATTAATAATGAATACTTTTATAAATAAAATTTTTATTTTACTAATTAATTAATTAAATCATAATTGTATATAAAATATCATTATTCTTGAGTATATAAGAGCCATTTCAAGAGGAGTAAAATATGATGTTTTGGAAATTGAAGTCGTAATGAAAAAAGATTCTCTTAAAAACTCTATGATATTGTAAGAACATGTATATCCGTGAAATAAAATGGAATGTAAATTTGATGGACATAATTTAAAAATTCATACTTTGTAAGAGATGATAGACCAAGAATGGAATTGTTTTTTAGTATCCCCTTACCTTATTTCTCGCATTATTTTATCACTTTTCCATCTCCTAAATAATAAATATAATATTATTAAAACATAGTGCCAGAAGATAATTATGTTAATTTGACTCACTATTTATCTATTATATTAATTTATTCTATTTTATAACACCCTTTGTTAAATGTGAATAGTTTCAATATCATATTTTTATTAAATTTTACCATTTTGTTTTGATTTCACTATTTTTATTCAATGTGATATATAAAAGTATAATTAACTCCAATAGAAGTTAATACATGTTATTCAGTATTTATATATTATATATAATTAATATTTTACATACATGGAGTTCTTTAGAAGTATTGAATTATCAATGTTTTCATAGGTGGTTGACCATCCTTTGATGGGACATTGTCTAAAGAGAGAGAAATGGAATTTTGAAATGTATATATATATATAGTGAATATGATACATACTTTAGGTTAAAATAGTTAATATAATGTTAAATTAATTCCTAATTAGTCATATTTTTTTAATGGGGTAGAAAAAAAAGAAAGATAATAATAATAAGAGATAAGAGTTAATCAAAACATACTTAATCCTCTGTGTAGCTTCGCATGTACGGAACTAAAACTCCATTGATGTTCTGAGTTGGTTTACTTATAATAATAAATAAGGAATATAATGGCCTTACTAAAAAGTATTTTGGGATTGGATAATGTTATGAAATTGGGGGATGAGTCGTGTTCCAAGGAAAGGTAGAGGGGTTATTTATACTTGAGGAGAGGGATATTTTTAGACTAAAATATTAAATAAAATAATATAGCAAAGGTAAAAACATTTAATAGTGAATTTAGAACACTATAAATCATATATTAATATAATATAGTGGTTTTTATGAGCTCAAATAATTTTATAATTTTAATTATTTATTTTATTAAAAAGGAAAGTGGAAAAAAAAGAAAAACAAATGTTATTTTATTGTATCAATTCTAATTTTAGGTTTTTCAAAATGATTTTTATGTTTGGAATTTAAGTTTATTTTGGTTTAATGATTCATCTATGAAATTAAGTATATCATGTCTCGACATAAATTTCTAGAAATTATTAGGTCATTATTACACCATGAATGATGTACTTTATGAGGAACTGGTAATGTGAAAAATTATATTTTACAACTCACCTGAAAATTAATGTATTTTTAGAATATTAACAAAAAAAATAACCCATAGAAAATTTTGATGTGGTTATTTCAAAAATGTTATTAATTTTATAAAAATAAATTACTAAAATACATAATATTAATTTATAATATAGAAATTATGATTTTTTAAAAATACATTAAAATACCGTTTATTAAAATAGATTTTATTTTGTTTGAGATTTTTAATCATGATATTTATTTTGATGAATTATACAATTTTATTTACTTAAATTAATTATGTTAAATATTATTTAAATCATAGTTTATTATTTTCAGGATAAATTACTATTCCAAGGACCGTGATACTATTCCCAAGAGACATGTTACTATTCCCAATATTCTGGTTATCATTTCAATGGTAACATTACTATTACAAAAGTCACATTACCTCTTATAAATACTAATTCATTATTTTACTAAATATGTAACTTAATTACTCTCAAGTTTTTTTATTTCAATTTTTTAGGATGTGGACTGGTTAACTATTATTTTGTTTCTTTTCTATAGCATTGTCCATTGGGGTGATTATGCTAGTACATTAGGGTGATCCGTATTTACCCATTTCAGATTTTATATTTTATATTTTTCATACAATTAAAATTTTTTGAATTTTAATAGGTTTCATGGATGATTAATGTAATAGTAATTATTAATAAAATTTATTATTATCAGTTTCTTTATGGGTATAATACTATATATTATATTATAAAACACATGTATTTTGAGGGATATATATCAGTTATAAACAATAGGTTGTTACACCATTATTGATCCTAGATGATATAAGGTCAAATAGTTCCCTAAAATTAGATTTGGATATCTTTTTCAACATTTTAAAACTTAGTTTTTTAGTTTAACTCCACGGTAAACCAATTTTTACCTAAACTATAGTAACTATTTTTTTAATCATTTTACAAATTATTATGGTAAAAATTTAAGTTAACCCTATTAGAAAATATAAATTATTCATATTAAAATATGGAATCCATTTTTTAAAATTCCATTAAAAAAAGTGCAATGATTTAATTTAATAGTAATCTTGTAGATGTGATGAGAATTGTTCTTCCAAAGAGAAAATGTTCAATGTTTAAAAAATTATTCCATCAAAGTTCAATATAAAAATGATTAAAATTACTAAAATATGATTAAAATATATTATATTAGATTAATGGTATTTTTAAACCCATATTAAAACAAATTTTTTGTTTTTAAGTACTTTAAAATAAATGAATATTCATAATAAAAATATGAATTTTTCACTATTCATCCACAAAATAATATTTTAAAAATATTCCCAAAAATTCACCCTAAGGTAAATTTGACACGATTATTTAAATAATTAATCATATTTCAACAAAATAATTTTTTAAAAGTTCAGAAAATTAAATTAAATTTATGCGTGTAAGAGGAGACAAAACAGCTTTATAGAAAAATACAGCTTTTTTAAACATAAAATTGGGTTTATTCTTATCTCTTATCTAAAAAAAATAAAATGGATGTCAAAATTTTATTAAATATATAATATATTAATTTTAGAAAAATAATTCATTAAAAATGATTTTAAAAATTTATTAAGTCAAAATGCATTGTTGTAAATAAAAATAGTTTTTCAGAAAAATATTTCATTTATCTTTAAATGGTTCTTATTTTTCATTTGTATATAAATTTTCACTAAAAAAATTAATTTTCAATACATTTTTAGTAAATCTATTTTCATTATTTTGATTATCATATTCATACCCATCATTACAATGTCTGGATGAAAACTTTTATACAAAAAAATAATATTTTAATAGTATATCATGTTTTGTTTAAGCGCAGTGTTGGGTGCAACACAAGCTAAATTCGGTGTTACGTTTAACGCAATAAAACTCTATTTTTCATTTAATTAAAACTAAACTTAGTGTATCATGTAACATATAATATAAAAAATATTAAATTTATTTGAAAAAAAATTGAAATTTTGGGGTGTTATAGTAAGAAATACTTTTAGGCATCATTTATCATTGTAATCAGTCATTGAAAATCATTCATAAGATGTCTAAATCATGAATACTTATTTTAAATCTATATCAACCTATAATTAACATTGTTCATTCATGAAATTTATCAAATAAAATCTTTCAAGATGGTTCGTAAAGAGTTTGTGAATATCCAAAACATTTCCCTCAGGAGTGTCAAACAAGTTGTGTAGTAAGGCCCATTTTTATTCACCTTATAACAATTGAGTCAAAGGAAAATGCACCCTTTTATGGTTATTACACATATTTAAATTAGTTCTAGTTCCACATATACTTGTATTCTCTAGATGGGGATGTAATATCTTAGAAACCACTCTCTCTATCATTCACAAAAAATCCTTGATATTTTATTATACTAAGTTATATCCTAAGAATAATCCCTAATTTTACTATAAAAAATTTATCATACTATTTAAAAATGTTAACGAAACTAGTTATTTTATTCCATCTATAACAACCCAATCTATTCATATATAAATATTTTGTTGTTTTAGTTCAATATTCAATACATTTTACAAATTCACACTTATGGTCTATAATGGTTCCGTGTCCCCAGAGACTAGATACCGAATATTCTTATTTCATGAAACATCAGAATAATATCCCATAATAGTCTTCCCATTTATTACCCTTCATAAAAATAGAATACTACAATATTTCTTCAAAAAATGGTTAAGGATACAAAATAAAGGACGATCTTAGATATTCAGTAAGGGTAAAAATAAGAGATATCAATTGATGATCATATAAACCATAAGGTTAGAATAAGGGAATGATTTCATGAATATAAATTAAAAATTTCCTAACCAATATATCATGGATCATAAACATGATACATGGACTAAAATATTATAATCTAAAAATCATGAATCGTAACAATGATAAATCTTCATAAATAAATCGTGAACTATGTGTTCATGTCAAAAGTTTTGTGAACCATTGTTTGTATGGAAAGTGATTAATATGTCAAGGTTAAATACTAATACCATTAAATAATAATGGATTAGGAAACCCTACCTCAATCGCATAACATTTAGGATCTGACATCATCGCATACTTCTTATATTGGATCAACCATGTTCACTTGTTTCCCATAGTGGATCAAGAAAATTTGTTATTTCCCATTGAGAATTAATCACATCAACATATTTTCTATTAAGGATCAATAACATCAACTTGTTTCCCATAGTAATCTCATGAGATATAAAACAATACCCATGTATTTTAGGGATAAATAATTTTATTCCCCGCCATCACAAAATAAATATTACATAAATGTGTTGAACAAGATCCTAAAAAATTCCCCATACCACAACCCATTAAATGTAAATATATTTCATAAACATTTCATTATAGAATAACATGTGGAAAGAAAAGGTATTAATATAAATTATATAATCATAATCATAAATAATTTTGAGAAAGTAAAAATGATGGTGTAAATGTATTACATCCTTATTAAAACATAGGAAATATCAATGGATGTCATATTAATTATAAAATGATTTTTAAATATAACATGGAGTATTTATTGAGAAAAATATCAATTTCTATAAGAAATAAGTTTTTTAAAATATAAAAATTTCCCAAATATTATGAAATATTATTTTTTAAAACAAAATTTAAAAAATTATAATTATTCCATATATAATTGAGCGGTCATGATTCTATGAAATATTGTGTATGCTATACACATTGAAACAAATATTCCTTTCACATTCTGAGTAAAACGTCAAAAGTATTACATTCGGAAAATGAGAAAATTTTTAATTTTAAAACATTCAATAAAAATTCAAACAAGGCTGAGAAAAAATTTATACAATAATTTGAGAATATTAATAATATTAATTATATTAGATTTTGAAAACATGGACAAGGAAGAGAATGGATCTTCAACCGAAGAGGGAAATAAATTCAGTTTTACTTAAAAAATTATTCTACATTATTTATTACATAAATAGATTAATATGAAAGGAGAAATTTTAATTTAACTAATTAAAATAGGATAAGACAATTCCCCAATTTATAAACCAATAGAACACAATATTTCACCACTGGAATCATGAACATAACCAGTACTGATAAATAATGGGATTAAAACATAAAAGCTTTATCAATTTGGTATCTATTGAATCATAAGACCAATGAAAGGAAGATAATTACATGGATATGTAAATCCAAATTAAATTAATAATAATCATCATAAAAATACGTTCATTTTCATTATATAACCAACATAAAAGAAGTAAATGGTGAATTAAACATGTGTCCCATAGAAATAAAAGTGAGATAAAAAATCCCTTACCTCAAGTATCTATATTCTTCATACACATTAAAAACTCATATTTAATAAATATAGGTTTATTATAAATATATTAAAGAACCAAAATCATATTTATCATACCCAATATGATTTACTAATAACCTTTTATCACACACTTATTAACAAATCTTTTTTAAAATGATATTTTTATGTGATAACGACTTCATATTTCATGTATGTTTTTATCGGTTTGTTTTTTTCAATGCAATGTGATCATAGATACATTATCTAATTATTAACAATGATATAAATATAATATAAATTCATTATATAAATTTTTAAATTCATCCATAAATTTATAGATAGAAAAATTAATTCCACAGTTCATTAAGATTCTGGTCTTATATACGCATGAATATTATTTCAATTTCCTTAACAGATAGAAAAAATAGAGGAAAATATTTATTCACCTTTATATAATTGTTATAATATTGTATATATAATATATATTCATTAAATATATCTTTATTACCATCCATTTCTATAGAGAAATAAAAAATGTATCACATTACTTTGTGGAGTTGGTAGTCCACATGTACACATAAGCGATGTTATCATTTTCTAGTGTATTGGAAGGTAATCATGTATATGA
This sequence comes from Viscum album, assembly GCA_963277665.1. Taxonomy (NCBI): domain Eukaryota; kingdom Viridiplantae; phylum Streptophyta; class Magnoliopsida; order Santalales; family Viscaceae; genus Viscum; species Viscum album. The sequence goes on from OY728119.1 coordinate 445,054,231, forward strand.
TATATTATAATTCAATAAGTATAACTATTTCATAATTATTACATAAAAATGATATATCCATCATTATATCTAGCCGTTAGAAACTGTTATGGAAGATAAATGGAATCGGTTTGCGAGGTAGTAGTCCTCCATATAGAGGATCAACGGTTTCATATCCCATTTGATAAAAGATGATATGTATGTGGTTTATTAAACAAAACTAATAACATATCAATATATTGTATATACTTATGTTATTATATAAATATATTTTAAGAACATTTTAATTTGGTGGAATAAGAAATTAAACTAAAATGTGTGATTGAGAACAATACCTCTTTTTCAGATAACCCCATTATATTTTCTCATTAATCCTTATTAGGAGGGTTTTATAATAAATAATAGGAATAAAGGATGTGGGGATTAGGGAATTTATTTGTTCAGGGTTTTTATGAAACAAAACAATTTTTCATTTTAATGGTGAAAGGATATGAGATGGCCTTTTATAAGTGGGGGAGAGGACCCACTTGCAAAATACTTAGAGATTTTTAAATTGAATATAAAATTATAAATTCATTCTAATTCAAAATAATTGAAAACATCTATATATTATAAGTTGGAAAATATGAGGTTTAATTAAGGCTACTAATTAATATTTTGATGTGTTTATTTTGAAGACATACCCTTATCATTTGGTTTAACCACCCCTTGTGAACTTGTTTAAATCATAACCATGGTAATTAATTTTTGATGATTTTTAATATTAGTTATGAAAAAACATTACTTATTAAATATTATTGAGTATTATTATAATAAATATGGAATTCAATTTTATCATGTTCAATTAATAGAAGTGGAAATTTTCATTTTAAAAGAGAACCCACATATACAATAAAAATTTCATTTTAAAATATAAAATTTTCATAAGTATAAAAAATATTAGAAAATTTAATTATTGAATTTATTAAAATTTTCTTAAATTGGATTAATAATAAAATAATTAAACCTATTTTACATTTGAAAAATTTTTAAAATAAAATTTAACTTTCAAATGCTTTAAACAAGAAGGTGGTTTTAATAAAAATCATTATTTTTCAAAATTCATCCAAAAAATAATTATTTCAAAAATTTATCAAAAATTAACACCAAGATAATTCTTAAAGGTATATTTGAGAACTTAATTTAAATTTTTAAAATATTTTTCAAGTGTAAAAATTAAATTTATTATTTGTACAGAAATTTAAATGAAAATCCATTTTGGAGAAAAAAATGTATTGTTAAAGCAAATAAATACATTTCCAAAAAACTATTTATTTTTCAATATTTTTTATTTAAATAAATCCTTCATAATAAATTTTCAAAAAAAATATCCTATTCAAAATTCAAAATTTAATGGGTTTATTATAATAGTCATGTTTAAAAAATAATATTTTTAATATTATATTGTAGTTCATCATTACATAGTTATGTGTGTAACACATGCTATAGAAGAAATTAAATTTAATAGAAAAAAATATTTCATAAAATAATGGGGTATTAAAAACATTTTATTCAATTTATATGTTAATATAACATGAATTTGAATCCATATACACAGATTAGTTAGATAATAGATCACACATTTGAAACTTTATCTTCATGTTCATTCTAGTTGGACCAATCCTATCTTTCACGAACTCAACCAACGTAAAGACAATATCATATCAAGTTAAAGGAGATAAAGTAAATATTGGAGAGAAATTCATTAATTGGTTGTGTTAGTTTCCATATATAAGTTTGATATCTATGATACAAGGGTCCTCGCAACACCCCAATGCTATAGATTAAATCATCAAGTGGACTAGACACTATTAATTCTATAAAATTCATCAATATATCCAAATCACCCAAATCCAAAATGAACTATTATAGGAGAAGTATGAGTATGTAGGAACCAATTTTTTATGTCCGACCTCAAATAAGATAAGGAACTCATGTTGATCCACATCGTGTTAGACTCATGTTTCCAAATCCATGTTATATTTCAACTACATTCTAGTGAAGATTGACCCATAATACCAAGAATCATCATGCATTAATCTCTTATAACTATTGAAGTATACTAGCATCGATTAATGTTCCATCCTCCTAATCCATACCAAATTGATGTGACTACTAGATCTAGCACATAAATCATTTTCTATCTTCTTTACATGATCATACAATGAAATAATCTTCTTCCATTAAATCCATGATATAGTAATGAAAATTATCATTGATTTTTCTCAATGGATTATAGAGATCGATTGTGTGAGGGGTGTTTGAGAGGGGTATGATTTAATTACATATTTTTTAGAATGGGTATTGAATAATATTTATTAAATAGAATTAGTGGTATGTGATAATATAATTCCCCGATAATGGGATTAATATTAATAATTATTTTATTATAATTATTTAAAATATCCAATTTGTTCAATGTTATGTTTTATAAAGTGAATTTCTTTATTTCTTATTATAATATGCTTTTCATTCCTCCCCTTCTCTAATTCCATTAAGATTCTTCATTTTTATAATGTGATTATGATATGAAAATTCAAATTAATGATGGGATAAAACATTTTGGGTGATATAAAAGGGATTCGTATTTATGTTCTTGAGTTTTATCGTTTATTCCAAATGTGTTTCCTAGATTCAGTGAATAAGTAAAGGTAGAGAGTAGGGTGTAGATAATTTCACAATTTTTCAATAAAAATTTCGTAATTATTTCACTATTATAATCCATAATGCATCTTGGCTATTGATTCACTCACCAAATCAGTGGAGGTTAGTGAATTGATAGGTTGAATTGTATGCGAGAACCTCTTGGTGGGTCAGGTAGGTATATTCTCTTCATTTAAGAGTTTTCATTCCTAATACTATATGGAGGATAATTGAGTAACTTGTGTTATTGAGGAACATTGATTATAATTGTTATTTTAAAATAAAGAAACATTGATGGATACGTGGGTGACCAGTATTTATTAAGTTTATTGAGTGAGGCATATAAGAACAATATATAATTATGAGGAATTATATTGGAACACTCTTAAGGATCATCTATATTTCATTCTGACATATTTTAATTATTTAATATATTCTGTTTCAATTTCATAAAGGGAAAAAACCAAAGAACCATATCTTCCATACATTGAAAATTTGAAAATTAAAATAAAAAACATACAAAGACATTGATATTTGTGAAGAACCTGACATTAAACTCCTTGAGAATGATCTTAATCATCCATGAGGTAACAATCTAGGATAAAAAAATATTTTCTTCACAATGGCTTGTGAAAATTATGTGATTAACTTCATTGCAATTCTGGGGAGTTATTTCCAAAACTTCTAATTTTTTCTCTTTCAATTTTTAAATAATTTCTGATTTTAAAATTAAAATGTAATGTATTAAAAAATTATATTATCTGTAACATCCCATGATTTTAGAAATTTTTTCCATAAATTAATATTATCTTTGATAGCATACTCTAAACAAAAAAATTGAACTAAAACAGGCTATGAAATATTAAATGAAAATTATTAAGAATTTTATATTAATAGTAAAACCTCTAGTAAATAAAAATATACAACAGAATTGATATTTCTTACATTTAAATGTTAAATAATTAATATGACTAAATATTAAAATGGATAGTTCCTTTCCAAATTAAATTTTATGTGTTTTATATTATTTCGTAATAAATATAATTATATTTTTTTATATAAAAATTATATATATATATATAATAATATATTAAAATTTTTTAAAATAGAAAATTTTATAAAATAATATTAAGATCAAATAAAAAAATTTAAAAAAAAAATTGTTTATGTTATATGGTATATTTTTATTAATTTCTTTTTATATTTTTCATAGTTTAATTTTTTAAGATTATATTCATTTTTTAATTCTTCATTTCAAAATTAACTTAGAAATAATTTTTAATATTTCTAAAAAGGTTGAATTTTTGGGTGAATAGGGAAAAATACTAATTTGGTAAGTATTTTCACTTTTATAAAATTGTCATAATTCGATAATGGTAAAAAAATATTGTTACATATTTGTATAAATAATATATATTTTAAAATTAAAATATATCATTTAAAATAAATTTTTTAATTTATAAATCCCATGTTTACCATTTTGAATCCTAAGTAATATATATATATATATATATAAAAACTAGTTTTGGACTGTTCATTTCAATTAATTATCAATAAGGTGTAATTATATTTTTGATTATATTTAAATAAACATAAATATTACTAATTTAATAAAAAATAAATTTATTCAATAAATATAAAAAACTTTTATAATTTTTTCTTAATTATATTTAATATGCATAAAAATACAGTTTTTCTAAAAATAGTTTTATTTGTTTTGTCTACTAATATTATTATTAATTCTCATAACATGTAGAAATTTTATTTTAAAAACATGATATAATATTTTATTTAATTATGTACAAAATAATTTAATATCTTGTTTTATTGTTTATCATTAAAACATAATTACATAGTTGAATATTATTTATAACAGTAAAAAGAAAAGAATATAATAATAATCAATCTAAGATTAAAAGGCCTAAAACTTTTAACAAATATGTTTTTAAACGTATGGTTGGGAATTTATAGACCATAACCCTACCCCTCCCCAATTATTTTCCATTATGGGATCCATTTTACCTTTGAATAGTGACTTTACTTTTTATATTATTTTAAAAATTCCATTCCTCTCCCTTATGAAAGGATCGATCCCCAACCATCTTCTTACCATGCTACAATCCTCTTAAATTAGATAATACTCCACCCAAGTGACTTACCAAGTCTCTTATACACTTACTATTGGTTCTTATCTTCTCAAAACACCACCACTAAATTCCTTAATCCAATTCGAAAAGGGCCACATCTAATGAGTAATTTAAAATTCTCAATAACTCTATTTCAATTTTTCTTCCTTTCATTATTATTATACAACCTATGGATATAATCTACCGATATTTATATAATTAAATATATATATCATAATTATAATGAAATTTTATTTTTTTTATCAGATAGAGATTTTCTACATTCAAGCCAACCATATGAAAAACAAAAAAATTGATTGTATTGTGTGTAGAATACTAACACTATTCATGACATGATAAATTTTTTATATCAAACATATGTGGTTTGTTAAATGGATTTATTTTATGAATTAATATGATATTTTTATCTTTAAATATATTATGAAATTATAAAAAAATCCTGATCCTCTTCCTATTTTATAGAAATGAACATGTCTCTCATGCGTATGTGTGGACTACTACCTCCATGAAAGTGAATTATTTAAATTCACATATAGTCTTTTTTCTTTTTTAAAAATCTATTCAAATATGACTAATAATTACTTTTTCTATTATCATCTAGGGAAATGTCCTTGTACCTCCGTTACGAAGATCCCTCAAGGGGGGAAAATAATTTAATCCAAGTGAATATTTTTGCCCAAAGACCTGACACTCCCGCGAAAGAGACCCCAAACCATCAAAAATGATTACTCCCTCTCCTGAGCATATGAGGCTTGCAAGAGAACCCGTAATAAAATTAGTCACCCTCCAGCTATGTTTAATTATGGGTTCCAACGAAATTCCCCTAGCACACCTTCTGATAATGTAAATCAGGTCCCAGGGAATCTAATGCCTTGTACTATCTTTACCAGAATTTTGGAGTCTGACTCAACTTCTAAGACCTCAAGAACATGCTCCCTACAAACTTGGAGACCCTTAAGTATTGTCCAAGACGCCACCCCCAGGGATGAACCCGGGACCTATAATGAGACGAATTCCATAATAACGGAATTGCAAAAATCGCACAGGACCCATCCACCACTCATGAATCCATTTCAAAACTAATCTTGATTTTTTCAGATTAAACATCTACATGAATAGTGTTATAAAGTTCTATCATGGAAAAATATGGAAACATAAATATTATTGTTATTATATATTAATAAGAAAATATTTATTCTTTTAAGGATGTGGAAATGTAATATTAATATTTAATTTGTTATTATTATATCACACATTATTAATTAAAAATTAAGCAAAAAAGATCTGCATAAGAATTATTGTCCGGATTCATAAATAAAATAATTTCGAAATGAAATTAAAACATTATAAAAAATCATAAAAAAATTATTCCAGTACCTTTAATGATCTTATAAAGTGGAACTTTGAATCTGTATATATGAATCAAAGTTACCATTAGTTTCCTTTTACTAAATAGGGAATCGAAGTTAAAAACATCTGATAATGAAAGTAATATTTTATTAACTAATATAACTGTAATAAATAATTATAAATGAATTTTATAAAATTTTATAGCTATGAATATGGGTCTAAAATAGGTGATTAATATAGTTATTGTTTTATAAATTATGATATATTTCATTCATGGAATTTAAAATATTAAGTATGGGTTTCATCTCAAATTTCCCTTCCTTGAGACATGTTTTATATAACACACGTATTTTTTTATATGATTTTTATAATTTATATTTTAAATATTATTTGTTTATTTATGGTATTTAATGTAGAATTTTAATATTTCACTTTTTTGAGATTTGGAATCAAATGTTATAAGTGTCGTAAGGGATTTTATTGACTCAACTGATTTATTAATTCAAAATTATTAATCATTGACTATGGCTTCTCAAGATGGTTTTTCTATCCCATGATGGAAGTTTAATTCATATTATAAATTTTTTTATGGACTTACATTGATTAATTTCTCACTTGATAAATGTTTATAATTTTAGGAATAATTATCATCCCATCTAAATAAGTTATTTCATATTCATATTCATATTCAATCTTCTTGATAATAATCTACTTTCTTGTTTTGAAATCTAAATATGGTTTATTTTGTAAAATCATTAAAATTGTATTTAAATATTTTTAAATGAATTATTTATAACACATTTTATGATGTGGGTTTTCAATAATTGGATTATGTAAAATTGAAAATGGTATACTTTCATGATCAAATTTTTTATCCTTTACTCCACATTTACTAAAGAAAAACATTTTATATTTTTAAGACTCTATTACTAAATATTATTTTCAAAAGTTGATGTTTCCAAAAATTTACACTTTACCTTTTAGAAACCAATATATCTATTGAAGGATCCATTGTTGAGAATTATTTTTATAATTAAATGTTTCCAAAAAAAATTGAATTCGTATTTTTAAAGAGATTTTTTCATGGTAAGGTTATTGTGATTTCATTCCAAATGACAATTTTAATACCCATTAATTTAACTTTATCAAAATTAATCTTTTTGAATTATTTGTATAGATTCTTATTTTTACAAAAATGTTATGATAAGTACTCAAAATTATCTTTTAATATCTTTTTTTCATCATCTGCAACTCTAAATTAATTAGCTCTTGTGAAGTTATATTTTATGATTCACCTTATAAATTCCTATTTAAAATTATCATTTTTGGTGATTTCATTTTTATTTTCGAATGAAATACTTTTATGTAATGTTATTCTATACTATTTTCAAATGATATGAACCCATTTTATTTTAATTTTTTCATGATATAAGGAATTATTGATGTACTCTTAAATAAATATGATTGTTTGATGATAGGCGGGGTCTTATATAGACCTCTAATGAAGAGGTTATTATTTTATATCTCTTGATATAAAAAGGATGTATTTACATGTGGGAGCATATTTATTGGTTCAAATAATGGTGTGAGGACATGATCAAAAATATCTAAGTTCAAATTATAGTGCATACAGAGTATCATATATAGTGTTTTTCACATGAAAGTAAGTGGAAATTATGTTATATATATTTTTTCAGATGATGGTTAATGGATGTGATCAAATATATCATCATTCAGATGATGGTGTATGGCCACAATCATATATATATATTTTCACATAATTTTTCATGTACTCGATCACATTTTTCTTTGATCACAATATTATTCTTAGAAATAATTTCTATTAACTTTGTTGTATGTATTATAATTTCTTATTTCTAGGTTTATACAATATGCCTACGGTTATTCTCCATGGCTCATGTTTATTGTCTCAAACTCTTATGAAATGGTAGATGCTTATTAAAATATGATTACATGTCTTTTGTAATATATATTGTATATCTATTTTTATTCCATACATATTTAATAATATATATATTCCATTATCGTGATTTTTCATATACTTATTCTCCACTCCTTGTTGACGTGTTGATAATTTTTTCCTTACTAAGTGTTTAATCTCACTTTTTCATGGTGGTTCCATTCCCAATGTTATGAGGATGAGTATAACTTATGAGAAGTCTATAAGGGGGTATAGTGCGGATAAATTATTGGGAAACATTCCCATGTGTTGGAAAATAAGTTTTTTATGTATCTATTTCTCAAAGACACTAACCCATTCATTATTTGTATTGTGTTATTATTTTTGAGATGCAGTTTTTAAAGTATAGATTTGATATAAAATAATGAATTTTTTATCTTGGTTAATCTCACCATATATCAAATCCATTTTTAGAAATAATATTTTACCACTAAAACATATAGTTTTGTTCTATGGAATCTCATAGCCTTACCCTCAAAACAAATAATGACATATTTTTCCAATAAAATTATGTATATGTTAAAGAATTTTGAAGAGGTGTATTTTAATGATGTTATTGATGATCTTAAGGAAAACATGAATCAATATTATTTTGAAAACATAGTAATGTAACATAATGAATTTTCATAGTTTTTTTCGGGATTTTTATGTATGAGATTTGTAGGAGTATGTTCATCCTTCAAAGATAAGAATTGAACCCTCCAATATTTGAAGAAGATGTCCAAGATATTTAAGGATAACTAGACTGTCCACTAATGATCCCAAAAAAATTACTTTATAGTGGTTATCCAAGAGGAAAAGGGGAAATTTTTGGATAATTAAGTGGGAGGTAACTCATATTTTTTATTTTTTTGTTATTTTAATCTTTTGAAAATTGGACTCTCTAATGAGATTTTATGCCTCACTTTTCCAGATTCATCCTATGAAATATTTTATAATGATGGAGAAGAGTGAAATAATTTGGATCCCTTGAATTTTATGTAAAATATGATAGATCCTATCCCCAAGACACTCTTTTACTATCTTCCATATGATTTGTTTTTTGGAAATTAACACATGGATGAAACGTTTTGGGGAGATTATTCTTTTATACCTTCCTTTTATTCATATATTTAATAAAAATGAAACAAAAAATTGACCTTCCATGTATTGTAAAATAATATTTATCTTTGTTGAATCAATCCCTTATTAGGGAATATGGAGTATTCATTGATTAATTAGAATGTCATTATGAACAAATATGCATGTTTGGGTTAAAATGGATACACATTCATGAAAATGATAATGAAGCACACATAAAGGTACCCATTAAGGAAGAGTAAAGGAAGATATATCAGAGGAATTGTACATCTTGTTGCTTCTAATCTCACAATATTACCTTCATTGGAAAATTACAAATTTTGTTGTGACATTAAACTATATTCAATACAAATACCTTCCGATGAAGAATGTTGTTGTAGGGAACATTGAAAAAAGAATAATGTGGTGGTTTTGACTACACAAAACAAAACCATCAGTATGTTAGGGATGATCTCAAGGATATACTAATGTAGAAATTAAAAAATATAGATCCTATTGGGGTCATAGCCATGACACTTCATTTCTCTCCACTGATTTTATTTACCTTCTATTATGTGTTTTAATTTTCAATAATCTATAAAATTTTATTCGATTTTATTATAGTAAATGGAGAGGAAAATAGATAATACATCTTATTGAGTATGATTATAAGATAACAAATTTTTCAATCACATAAAACCAATACTATCCACAAATAAGGAATAAAAACAATCATGTTCCCTATTTCAATACTAATTTTCATAGACTATCCTACTATATGTTTTCATAAAAATTATATAATTACATATGAGTTTTATTTAGTATTAAACTAAAACAATGCCCCAGAGTGGGGATAAAAATTGGTTGTCTCGAATTTTATCATCTATATTTATTTTATTCCCATTCTTTTTTAGTCTATTTAAATATATATATTACTATTTTGAATACTTGAAAATCAATTTTGTATATTTTTAGGGTTTTTTCATATATTCATCGAGATGAATTGAAAAATATAAGGCATTTTTTAAACCATATGAATGTGAAGAATTTGATCTCATTTTAAAACCTCAAATGTTCAACTGATTGTTAAGTGAGTTTTCCCATTATTTTCAAGAAATTGTTATTTTATAATGAAGAAAATCGGTGTGATTGAAAAGAAATTTATGGAATTGAAATTATTATTTGAGAAAAAAGAATTTTGAAAGTATTTTAAGGTAACGTGGAATTTTGGAAATATAAAAACACATGGATCAAACTCAAAGAATATTTTTAAAAATAATTTTAATATTGAGTAAAATGGTCAATTGGGATCCCAATATGAAGTTCTATGTCATTTTTCAGTTAGGGTGTTAGTGAATAAAATCCATTTGAAGATCCAACAAGTGATTGTTTCCTAATTTTTTTGAATTTTTTTAATATGTTTCCAATTTTAAAAATTGAATTTATTAAGGTGAAAATAATATTTTTTGTGACAAATGATGTTTAATTTCAATTTTTCCACATAGTGTGCCAATTTAGTGAATTAAGAAGGAAGTAAATATATGTTCTTACACATGTTATTATGAAGATAATAATGTGTCGATTGTTAAATAATTCATTATTTAACAACCATGTCCCAAAAACACTAAGAGAATTTCCTATTGTTTATATTATTTAAATAAATGTATATGGGTTGATGTTGAATAGTATTTTTATTTATAAATAAATTTAAAAAATAAATAATGAGGAGAATTGATTGGATCTTATGATAAATGTTATATCTCTGTTATTATGGTTTACATAAAAATATGCTAGACAACTAGCCAACAATGGTACCAATGTAAAACCACTGCAGAGGTGGGATCTAAGAGTGACCAAACCATGGATATAATGGTTTTATGTTTTATTATACAACCCACAGGGATCGCAGATACCATTGCAAGCATTGTGGGTTGCATATCACTTGTGTGAGAATGCAAGGAGTGGGTTGGTGGGCCTATGCATAGAGGTGAAACAGTGTGAGGCTTGTGATTGTGTTTGTGTTTGATAACCTACTCTAATGCTAAATCGAAATTGAATTGGAAGGAAATATTTTATTAAGCATTCCTGAGCCAAATTTTGATCCAATTTGGGATAGTAGAGAAGAGGGTATTGTTCATCCACTTCAATAAGTTTTATATAAAATAAAGGGGATATTATCTATTCAATCTCCACCATCTAATCATATCAATTCAATTATCTTTAACCAACCGAAATTCAAAGGAACTATATACAAGCTCCAGTCATCCAAACATCTCTAGTTATCACCCAACTGGAATGAGACCAGTCAATTTAACCATAGACAGGAATTAAATAAATTTATTTCATCCATATTATTCTTTGATTTTTTACATAATTTAATAAGTAGACATCACATGAAAATATTGATTGTGTGGTGTCAAGCCATGAAAAATAATTTATCACAATAATAAATAGCATCACCAGAATGCATATCGAAAATCAATATGGAATTACATGAAAATGAATGTACATAAGATTATAACATTCCTCATACAACCATGATTGTATGATTTCATCAACTGAATATGGGAATAAATTCCATAATGTGAAGATTATATCATTTACAACATCCATTAAGTGATGAATTTATAAATTTTCAATTAATTTTCCAATGAGGCATTTTGTTATCATGAAAAGTAAAACATGTGATCATGTATCCACTTTAACCTCACAAGAATAGTTGATACATTTATAATTTTATATACTAGAGATACAAAGATATTTTTGGGTGATTAATGGACATTAAATCAGAATTAAATACATAAGATAGGTGGTTTAAACTCTCCTATAAATACATAGGCTCGATTGTGAGGGTAATGTTTTAATGATTTGAGAGTTATATAAATCGAGACTCTACATTTTTTTTGTGAACATATTCATGTGACAATTTCTCATGTGCTATGATCATGAAAAGAAGATACGTGAAAAAAATAGTCTCCCAAAGAAGATAAATATATGATTCTTTCCTACAAATGATGTTTTTTCCACAAATATCAATGGTTATATGAAGATAAGGAAATGAGTGCATACGAAATATCCTTGCCTTGTGTAGAAAATCCATGGAAAAGATTAAGCAGTTCTTGGGAAATTTGGATATTAAATAATTTAATTTAGAAGGAACAAAAAAATATGTAGATTTATCATTGGTTTTGTGCACTGTTCATGAACTATAAATTATTTCCCGCCTATATGAATTTAGTAAAGATACTGAAGAATAAATTTTATTATTTGTGAAAGTACCCTATTACATAAAATAATATTAAAATATTTTTGTGAACTAGTTGTTAATTTTTAATTAAGGGTGGGACTATATTGGATATAATGAATAATTCTTCCCCAAGTATTTTTATTTAATAATGAATACCTGATCATATAATGAATATAAAAAACATGAGAAATAATAGTATACCTGATTACCTTTTGCAAAGGTTCTTAAATTTCTCACAATCAGGATAGCTGATCCAGTATGATTGTGCATGAAAATCAATATCCATTGTGGAAGAAGTGACCAGGAAAAGAAGATATTTACTTCAAATGGTCAAAAACATGAAAATGGATCTTATTATTAGGGTTATAACCTTTTATCATAGATGATCAAGGAAAGGAGAAGCTGGTTGGGTATTCTAACCTACTAAGACAAAAGAGTATGATTACTTGGGGAGTATGCACACGATCTAATAGTGGATCAAAACATGGGTTTTATAACCATTTGTTGGATAAACCATTATAGTTGATTATAATATTATCATGTAGAATTTGTGGTAGAAGATATAATTATCATGTCAAGGAGTATTTCTCGATACCAAACCATTAAAATATTGTTTTTTGTGCTCTATATTATTATTTTTATATTCGAGGTGAGACAATGAGATATTAATAAGTAGTTGAATGATGTCAAAAAGTAAAATAGGTTTAATTCATATGAAATAATAAGTAAAATATAGACCATTGATTCACCCCCATCAATGGTTAATCTATCTTGGTGATCTTCAATTAGTATCAAATAAAGGATCCCTCTTAGGATCCAATAGAGCTTTTAAGAAGTGAATATCTAATAAAGTGGTGAGGTACCTTATAGGGGGGAAATTATTCAGCTCCTAAGGATACTAATATAGAGATTTTGACAAATACTCAGAAGTATAAACAAAACATAAATGAAAAAAATATGAATAATAATCTTATATTGAAGGTAGACACACCACTAATTAAAGGTAATCAAAGTGAAATATATTGTAATAATTCTATATATTTTTATTCTTCTTTTGAAACCTTTTCAAGATGTGATGATAATGTATCAATTTTTTATATCAATTCTAAATTGAAATAATATATATATATATATTTCATAAAAAAGCTATAAATTTCATTTTTGGAGGTATCATGGATCATCAAAATGAAAAATTATTGTTTGAGGAAGAATTTAATGTTATGGAAGAGGCTTTTTCTATAACGGTTGGAATATCAAGAACTATCACAAATATTTTAAATAAAAAGAGAGAAATAAATTCTCTCTTCACTAAAATATATTCTAATCTTATTGAATAATTGCAATGGTATGTTAGGTATTAAGCTATATTTATGATTTTTTCTAAAATATTTTTATTCACTTGAAATATTTGACAACATTTTTATGGATTTCAATGTTTCTCAACTATTGGATAATGAAAAAAACGTTATGTATCATAAAACATATTTACAAGAATCAATATAAATGAAATAAGAATAAAAAATTAAATTGAAAGTGGTTTTAGAGGAAAATATTTGATTATTTCATGATGATAAGAACTACATCAACATGATTTGTTCGGAGATGGAGGTGAGATTCAATCATCGTGAATACATACAAGAAAGAACATCCCAAATTACTAGAAAAAGGGATACTACCACATACGTTTTCATTCAATATTATGACTCCAATAATGGAAAGGGATCATCTTCTAATAAAATGGAATCATCCTCCATGAAGATGGTATCCCGAAACATAGAAACTATCTTATGTAATGATGGTGTTTAAATTTTTTATATTAGTTTTAAAGAAAACTATATTAATGTATTAATGGTAAAAAAAATATAAATAAACCTACAATATAAATGTTGATTAGAAATTTTTTTGAGTATATATTCCTCATGAAGTGTCTAAATTACAAGTGGTTCTACTAAATAGTAAAAAATTTAAAATTCTTTGAAACATGGATAGACTACACTAAGAAATAAGAGTAGGAGACTCATGGGTTATTGTTGTTGTTGATGTAAATTTTGGCATGAGTATTTTTAAAGGTTTCATAACATGAAAATTAATTAAAATAATATAATTTATGTATTTAAAGGGTTAAATTAAAAATAAATTACATTACCTACACAAGAATAGAGAAATAAACAGAAAATGGATATGTCTATAAAGAACATATTAGAATCCATTGATGAATTATGCATGTAATAAACTAGAAGTGTTCACTTTTATGATGTTTATATTATGAACTAATCGTCCACAAATCATATAATAATGTGTTGATATTATCCTAAAAAAATGAAGGTAGTTAATAAAATAAGGTGACATGTTTTCTATGGGATATTAACAAAAAAAGAAAATTCTCAAAAACAATTAATAATATTATAAGTGAAAGATAATCTCATACATCAAAGGTTGAATGAAATATGTCAAGAAAATAATTTTACCCTATAAATATATGGCTCAATTTAAATAATTACAATAAAAAATATATCTAGAGTGAATGTATAACAAGGTTGAAGACTCATGTTCAGAATTGTATTGGTGCTATGAATGGTATGGACACAATGTCTACTCTTTGTGGTATTACATTTCATTTCCCAGAAACAATATTGAATCAAGTGGGAGTAATTTTAAATTCATAAGAATATGTTTTCAAAAAAAAGTGTGTGGAAATAAATCTATTAATGATTCTAATTCATAACAAATATGAATGAATATATGAATTCATTGGTAGATATAAGAAGTAGGGTCACTTAGCTGAGAAATTTATGGCAAGGCTACCTCAAGATATTTCTATTTGTTAAAAGCGGGTGGTATTAAATAGAAAAATATTTTTAAATCATGTGATTATTCTAAGAATATAGATAATTTCATGAAATTGTGCTATGTTTTTTGGAAAAATCAATTGAAATTGGCTAATAAAATGGAGGAAGTAGAAAAACATGCTAAATTAAATAAAAAGAATATGGTCATAGATATTTTTATAGAAAAAGGTATTCCAAAAAAATAAAGTGAATAAATAAGATAATAAAGTATAAGAGACTCAAAAAAATAAAGAAGATACTAAATATATCATCACATATTGAAACTAGGAGAAAATAATGTCCCAGGTAGAGAAGAATTTCTCAACATGAATGATACTCTTGCAGAAAATAAGGTCCTTCTATGTTCACTTATATATATATATATATGGTTGTTCACTTGGATTAATAGAATTATATTACATGGATGAATCCCCATATGAGTTCCATTAGTGAGTTTGAAATGTTAAATATTCACTGCATAGTGAATGTGAATCTTTTAAACTAATTTATAAAATTACAAATTGAGGTATGATAATCATTCCCTTATACCTACTTTGATTGAATTGATAATAATTATCATGGGGTGTTATATTGAGTTAATTATGGGGATCCTATATATTTTTCAACTAAATATTTTGATGTGTGTGTTGATGTGTGTGAAGGATTTATAATTTCATTAAAAACTTGATTATTTACTAACCCTAAAAAGATAATTAAGAATTTATAAGCATGATTTCATATTCATGGTAGTTTATGGGTTAAAGAACACAGTTTTCCACTCGGATGTGGATGCTTTAAATTTTTATGAAATTTTTTATTTTGGGACTAATATGTATTCTTAATGGGTTAGAGAAGGTCCCAATAGTGTCTTGTGCTTGTTCCAAGCATGGAACCCATATTTTTTTAAAAATAGGTCGGGTGCACAGTTTAGAGTAAACCATGTGGGATGGTCACACAATTATGACAAAACCTACGGAAGGTGACTTTTTGGACAGAGCCTTACCACATCGTTACTACATGGTTTCCGAAAAATGTGGTCTAAACATACAAGTGCCCTTTTTCCCCAGGTACTCATACATAGTTTGTGCATGGATTTTCAAATTGTGTGGAAAAACTGTGCACATGATAATTTCAATGTAATTTTACTATTTTTTCCTTAATGATCTAATTAACTCTCCTCCTTCATCCAAATATGAATCTATATGGTATTTCCCTATTTTTCTTTCTCTTTTGGATGTCTTTGAAGACCTAAGCTTGGGATTAGAAGATCCCCTTCGTCTGGGATCCAAACAGGCTTGCATTCGTCATATTGGATGCACAATGGTAAGTACTCTAGTCCTTTTTAGCCATTCTTATCCTCTCTTGTTCTTGACCTAATTATCGAGTATTGAGAGTTTTTTCCTTTGTATCAAATATACAGTATTATAAGCTAAATTAGAGGTTGATATCGAAGGATAAGGGTCATATAATCCTAAGGTGTGTGGTCTATAACTCATACCACAAGCTCATTGATTTTGGAATTGTTTTATGGGGACCACTTATTTTATCAGGTGTTGTTTATTCATTTAATATGTCATGATTAAATTCATTATTACTATATGATTATGATCTTTCCATATATGTTATTATTTTTTGGTAGTTATGCTCAAAACGTCTAACATCCCATGTAGGATGATATTCCATAATTTATTTTTTAGTGTTTTGACACTTTTGAGCCATTGTTCGGATATGATAATGCTTGACCACACTAATGGTTGGCCTCTTTATCATAAAAAATTGTTGAATACTATAACGGTGAATGGAATGTAACATGTCACTTCCACTTGACCCACCTAAGGTAAGTGCTTCAAATTGATAATTAAATTTTAAAGGGAAATTGGAAAGTATACTAAGTATGTGGCTATACTAGTTTAAATGTGAATGATTAATAAGTTGCATGTCCATAGAACTACTTACCACATTAATGGAAGGTAGAAGAATGAACCTTAATTATGGAATATGCCTTAAATTTAATTAATAAATATTGCATGCTAATTGTATTTGTCACACTAAGGAAAGGTAAGGCTTGAACCAAATGGACTTATTGATTAATTATGACTTGATTAAAGGTTGCATGATACTTGACCTTATCACACTAATGAATGTGAAGGATTCAACCAAATGAAATATTAGAAAAATTAAAAATTAAATAATGTTTTCGGACTCAAGTACACCATGGCTTCTTTTCAGGGAATCCCTTGAGCACTTGAGAACCCCATTCTAATTCAAGGATGCGGCTTGATTAGGTTGATTCCCAACTAGATATCGATATATTTCTATTCATTAATGGGAATTATGACACTGTTGGATCCCTTAAAATGTATTAAAGTATTCCATGGATATACTCCTTGGATCCAGCATTGATAGGTAGGTTCCATAGTTGAATCTCATAGGGATCAGTCACTGCTTAGCCTCATTTTAACTTGAACAATCCCCTTGGATTCAATGGAAATATTATTGAGTAATTCCTTATAATATACTCCATAGATTACTCTTACCCTCATCCATGCTACAATTATTACTGAATTGGAGACCCCTGAGGTCTACGTTGCCTTCGTTATTAAATTTGAACTTCACTAGTAGATATCATTACAGGTTTCCTTGTCATAACTTGGAACCTTCATTTTTGTTAACATGTGACTTATTTACAAACTCGTAATAATAAATTAATGGTCTAGCTATGTTTAGACACTAACTGAGGGTTGAATCATGTACTTGGGTATTTAGTTACATTGTGATGCTTTACTGTATAGATGCATGGTTTCACATTGTTACATTTCCATTACATATTTCAAATGTTATAGACACCATTGGTTGTGGCCCACTGAGATTTATCTCACACCCTCTCTAGGTGCCATTTGGTACTCGTAGTAGATTACATGGTTGCAGGTGCTGATAAAGGGAAGATTACAGCTTCAAACACATTATTGCTTGATGTTTAGGATGAATCTTGATAGCAGATGACTGATTTAGAGATCTGGATTCTTGGGATAGTTTTTTGATTTCCTTTATACTTTTGCAGAACATGTTACACCATCTACATTATATTAATGTTTTCCAGTTTTCCGGATGCATGACATATCATCCTTAGTTTTTTAATATTATTCCTATTATTAATGTATTATTACTACTGTTTCTATTTTTCCTTTATACCTTTTGTTTACTTATATTGCTTCCTCTATTTACATCAAAGTATACATAACTGCAACAATGCACTATTCTAATGAGGGTGTAGACTCCGCATAAACACACCCTAGTTCCTCAATACGATTCAGAAACCATTGGCATTTAGGTAGATTCACTTGAGTGCATGTGGCCCACCAGGCTCAAGGCACCTATTAGGTGGAATCCATGACTGATACATCACAACATTGTATCAAAGGAGGTTCTTTTATTGCTTTATAATTTGGAGAAAATATATTGGAGATTAGATGACACGCCCTAACCTTGAATATAAATTATTTTAATCAATTTATTTATTAGTGTTAATTTTATTATTATTATTATTATTATTATTATGTTTATTATTATTATTATTTTTATTATGAATTAGGATTTATATTGGTTTTTTTCATTACCTTTTTTTTATTTTAGTTTATCTATTTTCTTTGTCCCTTTGTCTTCTTATTTGTTTCTTCCCTCTTATCTTTGCATCGTGTGGACTGTGTCTCTTCCCCCTCCCCTCACAGTGCTCCCCCCTTTGAGGTCATCTTCTCCTATCGCCGCTCCAGCTCTGGCGACCTGACCACCCCCCCCCCCCTCTCGGCCCTCGGTTCACGCAGTGGTCCTCCAGCTAACCTCATCTTCGGGCATGATACCTCTTCCTACTTCCCCATCCCCCTCACAACACTCTCTTCTCTGAAAAAATCATTGAATCCCCCCCCCCTCCTTGATTTTACGGCCAAATAATCAAGGTAATCTCTCTTCTTCAATTTGGATAATTTGGAATATGTTTGGATTTGGTAATGGAACCGAAAGTGTGACCCTTGGTATTCTTTAGGATCATCTATATATATGTGCGAAGACACATGAAGTGCATGTTGACACATATGTATAAGTGATTTAAGTTGAAATGGAAGATGGATAATTTGGCGGTTCAAAGGATTCCAAGGGTAGGGTTTTGGAATTTAATGCTTGACTTGATTTTTCTAAAATGTACATGAATGTAAAAAATGATTTCGAGACTTGGTTTTTTCTTTAAAAGTGGGTTTTGGTATTTTACAAAGTGGAATATGAATTTGTTTTTATATGTTTGTCTTATTAGTCTTTTAACCTTAGAATGGTTGTGTATAAGCATGTTTGGGATTCTGAGCCATTTTTCTCATCTCGAGGGGTTTCTTTTGATTGAGCTTTGGCTTGATACTGGTTTTGATTTTGTTTTTCAGGCTGTTCTAAATATGCCACCTAGAAATTTCCTCAGATGTTTTTAATGAGTTGTCCTAATTCTGGTTTCTATCGAGTGTTACTTGTTCTTCACTGCCTTCAGGGTTTGTCAAGGATAGTGAAACATTATTATGGGATTATAGCTGGTCCTCAGGTGGTTGGGGACTCCCGAGTTTATTACAATTCATATTGTCTTGGGTTTAGTGGAGGGTCTAGCCATGGACCAGTAGAGGTGGATGTCTCATCGAACTTGGAGTTGGGATGGTGTGGGAGGTTTTGAAGTCTCTCTTTATCAGACGGATCATACTTCATGAGTAAAAGGAGAAAACAGGTAAGATCACATATGTAGTTCACAAGGAAAGTGGTCGGTAATGGCTTGTGTGTTCCGCTTTTAGGAGTCGACATCCAGAGTGCATGTTCTTGGAAAATCAAGTACCTCTCTTCATTTGTGAGGGGTACCCATTTTGTAGGTTGTGTATACTAGAGGAACCCGTTTATGAATAATTCCTTTCATTGGTGTTGGCTTGTATCCCGTCAGACCACTTTCTAATGTGTTGTTGGTATGGCTAGTTCGGGTACTCCAAGATGCCTTGTCGCATCCATTCGAATCCTTGTAGTGTTTGTGGCCATTTGGGTCACCAAGTAATGTTCTATTTTAAGCATTATTAGAGGAAGGTCGTCTGATCGGGGAATGCTACTGTATGACTGTGAGGCATAAGATTATTCAGCCACCAGAGCCCTAGCCTCAGGTTTCGGGGTGAATCTCACACACAGTTAGGTTGTCTGAGGCATGTGAGACCTATTCTTGGTTCTTTAACTTTTATCATATAATAGAGACATTCTGGGTTTCGTTTTTCTTGTTAACCTACTATTGTAAGTTCATCATTTGTGGGGAGAGTGTGATGAAGTTATTCTTTCATGATCATTATAGTCGCATTCTTCTTAATGTGTCCTCTAGAATGATTTGTTTTTCATAATTGTATTTGTCCCATGTGTGTGTTGGTCTTTTTTTAGTAGTTATAATTTGGATATGTGAGTGTTGGGGGTTTTGGGCTTGGGTTGAGATTTCTAGGTTTATATGGAGGTGTTGTCTCACTCATACTAAGTGAGTTAGATGTGTTAGGAGTTTTAGATTGGTGTGGGGAATTCGTAGTTTTGGTAGTCTCATTTTAGGGAGTTTCCACATTATCCCTTTCTCGAGGTGGTGTGTGTGGGTTTTAAAGTTTCTGTGTTAGTCATGTTCTTGTGGTGGGGAAAATCTCTCATGTTATCCCCTCATTTTATATTATAGTTTCTTTGGGATTGGTCAGGTTTGACTTGTGGAGTGAATCGTCAACCCAAGGTTCTTGATTTTTATTTTGGTTCTATTCGGTCATGGACTCAATCATTGGTTAACATTTGACTTGGAAACATTCTAGGGGTAGAAAGTGTATGTGGTGGAGAGAATTATCACACACTTACCTTGAATATCAATTATTTTAATCATTTTATTTATTATTATTATTATTATTATTATTATTATTAGTAATTTTGTTATTAATTAGGTTTTATATTGGTTTTTTCCTTTTTCTTTAATTTGTTTTTTCTATTTTCATTCTTTCTTTTTCTTGTTATTTATTTCTTCCCTCTTTTGTTTGTGTCCTGAAAGATGTGCTTATTCCACCTCCCCTCACCATGCACCCCCCTTTACGGTTGGCTTCTCGTCTCACTGCTCCGGTTCTGGTGGCCTAACCTCATCGCCCCCTTACTCGGCCCATTGCTCATGTGGTGGCCCTCCAGTCGGCCTCCTCTTCTGGTGTGACACCTCATCTGACCTACTCACTCCCTCGCATCCCTCTCTTCTCCATCTAAATCACTGAATCCCCATGGTTATGAGGTCGGATCATTCAGGTAATTCCTCTTCTTCTTTATCCTCCCTTTTTTGACTTCATTTCATCCTACTCGTCACCCCATAGGGTTCGGTCGAACCCTAAGACTTTGGGTAATCTGATTTATCAGTTATCTTTTGTTCTAGGGTTGTGTTAATGGTCTCTTGGTTCCCATAGGTCTATGTTCCTACAACTGTTTTTGAAGGTGGAGATGTTCTTTAATGACTCAAACTTTCATTAATGGAAATTCCTCTTGATTTAATTAAACTTATTATTATGGTTATATAAAATGTGAACTTTATTGATTTTATGTTTCTGGATTTTAAAATACCGTTATAAATTGTGACCTATGCTAATATAGATGTTGAACAGTGATCACATGATTAGTATAAATATAGGGCTTTAACAAATCCAATTTACTCAGAAAAAGGAATCCATGGCCTCATCCAGTAGACTTACCCCAAACGAAGCCCATTTTTCAGAGCTCAGAAATGAGGTGGCATCATTGGGCTTCTCTCTTTACCAAGCCCAAGTTGATCTTGAACATGTTAATCTTGAGTGGAACTGACTATGAGAGAAGTGGAAGTTCATAGAGATTACCACCCGAGCAATGTTATCTGAGCCACCCCAAGAGTCTATCACCATCGCAGACCTTACCCTTCAGTCTTATGCGGGAGTTGTAAGGGTTTATGTAACAAGACCCTAGAACTATGACCGTGTACATTATTTTTGTATAAATAATGTGCATTCATTTTATTATTGTTACTTTGTAAATTGTTTTTAAAGAACAAATAGTATTTTTAGGTAATATTCAACTAAGAATTATATTTTTATGAATTAATGGATTTTTTAATTAAATAATATTTTCATAAAATAATTATTATTATTAAATTAATTTTTATTAATGTTCATATAATTCTATGAATGCAATAGTAATTTTTATTATGTTTTGAATGCTATTTTTGTCAAAACCCATGAATTTTTTGTAAATGTCGGTTTTTATTTTAAAAGTAAAAAAGTCACATATTTATAAAATTATTTAGACAAAATGAATATTATTTTTGGAATCAGTCTGTCGAAATTATCCAACAGTGAATTTTTCATAATTATCTGAGACAGTCGAATTTTTGGGTAAAAATTAACTACTGTTTATATATAGAATGTGTTTTATGACATCATAATGACCCAATAGTGATGTAATAAAATAAAATAATAATTATTTTCAGCCAATATATGTTTTTCCATTAAAATAATGTGATTTTCGGTTTATTTTCTTTGTTTTAAAAAACTTCAGTGGACCGTTCAATGCTTATAAAAAAATTCTTTTTAAATTTTTTTCCTTGAGAGTCTGACTCACCACCACATAAGAAACCATATTATTTTCTTAATATCGGCCATTGGACTTATAAAATATTGTTTTCTAATACCCTTTGTCAATAACCATGGGCAAAAACCATTGGCTGGTTTTTGGTTTTCATTAGTTTAATGTGAGGTGTCCCAAACCTAAATAATAAAGAATTTCCACTCTTTTCTTATATAAACCCACCCAAGAACCCACTTCCTCTTCACTCAATTCCTTTGTAGTTCGTCCAACCTCTTCCCTCCTCTCACTAGAATGCTCTCAAGGTGCCCCAATCTCCCAATAAGCCTCTCCCAAGCTTTTGGGATCACATTCCAAGTAAGGGATTTATTTCTTTCTCATTTTTGTCCAATTTTCTTTAAGTTGGTATGCCTTTTTTTAATTAAAAATGTTGACGTATGATTTAGAACCTTATCCACACTGCCCTATTTATTTTTGGGTGATGGGATTGTAATGACTGAAAGTAGTTAAATAGAAATTCCCTTCTTATATTTATGTCATAAAATCTCATGAAAGAACAACATAATGAACTAATAAGTGATAAGTGACCTTAAAACATAATTTTGTCACTTTTGTGTTTGTAATTTCGAAATTCCAGCATACACGGTTGTGTTCAAGATGTTTTTTGGAGTCTAATAAAAAAATTGGTTAATAGTAACCAACCCTAAGGAATAGTAACATACCCTTATGAATAGTGATATACCATAATGAATAGTAACCTCACCTATGGTGGTATAAAAATAATATTCAAGTTGGAATTACGATATACCTATATTTTAGAATGAGTTAATGAATGTTTTCAAACTGGTTTTGATAATAAATTATTATTTTAGTTAAATTTTAAAATAATCATTTTAGAAAATTATTTTTGAAAAATGGACTTCATTTTTGGATTCTACACATCAAAAAATGGTTAGGGTGAATTTTTGGGGTTTTTCTGAAATACTTGAAATTTTGATGATTAGTTAAATACGATAATTCATAAAATAAGCAAAATAATTTAATTATGAAGTCATGATGATGTTCTGCTAATTTAAGCCCATTTGGTTCGGATTCACATGAAAACTTTACTATATTTTTTCAAGGAAACATCACTATTCCTTTTCTTGGGGGAAATTAATAAACAATGGAATAAACAATTGGTAAAACCCTCTCCTCCCTCACTATAAATACCCCCTCTCCTTACCTCTTTTACTCACACCTCTAAAGCCTTTTTCCTAGCCCAAATTCTGCCCAAATACCCTCCCAAACTCCTTCCCCACCTCCAAGGCTTTCTGTTCTTTCCAAAATACCAAAATCGAATCCCCTAAGAGGAGTCTCAACGAGATGAGATCAAAGGGTAAGAACCCTCTTTTGTTTTCAAGTGGTTTGTTTTCATTTTCATTATTTTCTTATACCCTCTTCCCCATCCCTTATCTGAAAGGAATGAAAGCTCCAGAATCTCATATATTTTGGATTCTAATAATGTTTATGGAAAATTTTAAGCATCATACTTCTCCTCCTCTCCCTCACGTTCTAGAATTAAAACATCATCCGTGATGTTTCAAATTACCGACATCATGGATAATGTGTTTTCAAATTCTTTTATCATTTTGTTTCTGGTCATGAAACCATTTATGTTATTGTAGAACCTGAATATTATATATGTTATATTTCCTATTTAAGGTTCTTTAATCCTCAAACACTCATTATATTAAACAATAATACAAAACAAGTCAATTATGGGAAAATTTGTAAATATTAATTCAAGTGTTTATCATTATTGTTTAATGTAAAGGTTCTCTTTCATTAAAATTAAGAAAATGAATTTTTTAACCATGTAACCTAATGCATGTACACTAATGTTATATAACTTCAATTCTAGACAACCACATTCATCTTACAATTTATTTGAACCTAAATACAATTGAACTGGTCATTAAAACAAATGAAACAAACAGACCCAAACAATGAAATTGAACCTTGTAATCAATCAAAATGGGTATAAATGAACATAAAAAGGTTATACTAAATATTTTAATTTTAGATAAGGTTCTGGAACTATTGAAATAAAAACTTAATTTTACTATTCAGGTCATTAATATCAAGTGGAGAACACCAACAGACCTATGGTAAGGGATCCTCTCAATTTCACACTTATTCAAGATTGTTCACTATGTTAGGACATGTTGTGTGTAGTTATTAATTATGCGGTATGATTTCTCACATCACCCATAGTTACCTCTTTATGTAAAAGTGATGATAATTCTCTTTCCTCTCTCACTAATCCCCCTTAAGTACTCCTGGTACCATGCCGATAATCCGTAAAGAATTTTACCCGAACCTCTTTCATTCCTTCGGGTTGTCTTATCTAACATTCAACCAAAATGATTTTATCTTATATTTTCATGTGAATACTCTAACTTTTGTTTAAATGTTCCATTTTTATTTATAAAGAACCTTTCATCACTCTCTTTCAGAGATATGCATGCTTTTATGTGATTCTTTCCTCATTACTTCCCGATAAGTGATCCCGTTTTAAGGGAACTTCCCGAATTCATTCCTATTATCAAGTGTACTCTATACTCTGTTTTAAGTCACGTTTGCCTTTATAAAATCAGTCTTTTTTTTATGAAAACCATCCTTTTTTACTTCTTTTTTTATAAAAAAATATTATGCTACTTTTCATTTTAAGAGATATTCGATGTTTTCTTAAACCACACTAAAATTTTTTGACTCAATGATTCGTAAAAAATATTTTTACCTGTTATCACATCAGTTTGTTATCTATTGTCATGATTTGTGCCTTTATACATTATTAATTTCTATTTATGATTTAATTCCATTCTTTCATGGATGCTTTTATGTTACGTCCCTTTTTATTATGCTTCATGACGTGATTGTGTGCCCATTTCTTTCCTTGGGTACTCTTATGTTTATGTATGATTGATTATGTGAGATTCTTTATGTGGAAAGCATATACATGAATAAGATTAGATTGGTGATCCCAGATAGCACCTCAATGCATTGGGTAAAGTTAATGTATCATGAGGAGATTTTGGGCAAATGGTTCGGGCGGTTAGCATTGGCTTGTTCTACTATGGGGAACGAGATTGGCGGTTAGCCTTGACTCATAATAAAGTCATGTTTGATGTTTCAGCCACATCTCTATGAAACTATGCTTATATAATCTCATGCTTATATGATCCCATTATTATTTTACTCCATGTTTTTATGATCCTATGTTTATATGTTATGATTCCATATTTTCCATGCTTCCAAAATGATTATGTCAAGCCTCATAACCCATGTGCTTAAAGTTTATTCTTTTGTTCATTTCCTTACTGGGATTGTTAGCCCATACCTTTGTTCATGTGTTCCCCAGGGTACCCTATGTAGATGTATGGTCTTAAAGGAAGTTAGGAGCTCATTATGAAGATTAACTAAAGAAGTGTTTTTATCCCCACGTTTTGTGATATATTTACCTAGTCTTCCAAGACACTAGACTTAACGATCCTTATCTTGTACTATGATGATTAATTATGTGTAAAATCATGAAATGTTATGTGTAAAAGGATAGGGTCAGTATAGTTGGTATCATAGGATGGTCTAGTTATTTTTGGTGATTAGCTATACAGCACCTTAGTGAGAACCTTAAGGATGAGACGAAGTATTAGAAAACATTCACAAATTTTGGTGAGTATTGAGTAAGTGGTTTATCAAGCAAAGACATCCCTGTTTGGATACAAGCGGGTAGAGTCGGCTCTGGCACAGATGTATCTTAGGGGTAAAACCTAAAAACCCGGCTTTGAGCTAGACTTGAATAGGAACTGGTGGACGACAACGGGCCTTTCTACACTTTTAGTTACTACACTCTCGGGGGATATGCTTTGGTAGATTCACTAGCTTAGTTCAAACCATTATTAATGGAAAAATACCATAAGAATAGAATTTATGAAATATATTGAGGATAAACTAGATATAAACATAAGGAATCACAAGTTAGGATGTACTTCTTCTTTATAAGTTTATCATTTCATGTTCAAAGTTTATTTTCTATGCTCAATAACTAAGTATTCAAGACCTCTAATTATACATTATTTTTCATGGTTAATGACGGGAAATAGAAGAACACATTCCAACAACCAATGTGATAAGAAATGGGATTATTGCCCTAATGACATGCCTGATATGAAGGAAGCGGGTACTCAAAACTTCATGGAAGTACATGCTCAGCTGGCACAAGTTATGAATAATAACATAAATCAGGTAGAACATCCCCCTCCTCCAAGAGAAGAGAATGTTATCATAGAATCCTTCATGCGACAAAGGCCTCCCATGTTTAGCAGGTCTTTTGATCCCCTCTTCATAGAACAATGGATTAACTCCATTGAAAATATTTTCTCTGTCCTCCAGTGCTCGGAAAAAGAGAAAGTTGTACTGGAAGTCTATCGTTTTGATAAGGAAGCTGATCAGTGTTGGACAGCGATCAAGAATAAATTGATTCCATAGATTGGGAGGAATTCAAGAGGATGTTTTCAACAAATATTTTCCTCAAATCCTCCATCTCAAGATGGAAAGAGAGTTCCTCGGACTCAAGCAGAAGGAAGATGAGTCCATCGGGGCGTATGAAGAAAACATTACAAGGCTTGCAAGGTACACCTCTATATTTTTCATGATCATTGAAAGAAAAGTGGATAGCTTCTTTAGCATACTAAAGCAGAGTCTATAAAAAGCATTGGCAATTTGAGACTTCGACATTTATTAGGACATTGTCCGTTGTGCCTTCAAAGTAGAAATAGTGATTGGAGACTCTCAGTAGTCTCATGGGCCCAGTGACAAGAATTGGAAAATGGAAAAAATCATGGCTGTTCCATCAAAAAAATCCAATGATAGAAATAATCCAAACCTTCCCCTATGTAAAAATTTTGGGAAGAAAAATCATGGTAACTGCCTGATGGGAACCAAGAATTGCTTAAAATGCATAATTTTTTGTCATCTAGCCAAGAACTGCTCAAGGGGTATGAAACATCCCACTAATTTTGAAGAAGAAAGGAAGGTTCAGATCAACACTCAGCCTACAGTGCAGTGTTATAACTACAAGTAGCTTGGGAATTATGCGAACAATTTCCCTAAGCTGAGGGTTGTTGGAGGCAATCAGCAACAACCTCCAAGGCAACAAGGAAGGGATTATGCTATCACTATGGACGAGGTGGAGTCGGAAAACGATGTGGTGATAGGTAAGCTTGTTATTCATTCAAGAATAGAGAACGTACTATTTGATTCTAGTTCTACGCATTCGTTCATATCTTGCAAGATTAGTAGAACTATTCAAACACCACCTCGAAATTTGGAGGAATAGTTATCTGTGAGAATAGTGAATGGGGCAATTATTGGATCCATGATTTATAACTCCTCCCCGGTTATTGTTTGTGGACCGAACCTCCCAGTAAATCTTTTCATACTTCATTTAGTGGAATTGGATGCTATCTTGGGCATGGATTGGCTATCTTTGTACAAGGACAACATCAACTCCCGGGAAAGGGAGATTACTCTTCACATCCCGAAGAACCCTCTGATTCTTTACTTGTGAAAGGAGGAAGATGAATCTCATTTAGAATCATCATCTCAAATTTGTATATTTCTTCTTTATGAGCAAGGATATCTAGATCAAATTATTGAGATGAAGGAGAGAATCATGCTTGAAGACATGCCCATCGTGAGGTATTGCACTGATGTATTCCCTGAAGAGTTGAATGGTCTTCCTCCTAATTGAGAGGTTGAGTTCTCAATTGAACTTATCCCTGGAGCTCTACCAATCATAAAGACACCTTTCAGAATGGCCACTGTAGAGCTAGAAGAGCTAAAGAAGTAATTACAAGAGAATATAGAGAAGGGTTTTATACGCCCGAGTGCTTCACTGTGGTGTGATCCAGTCCTCTTCATCAAGAAGAAGGATGGATCAATGTGCCTCTATATTGATTATCATGAGATAAATAAAATCACAATAAAGAACAAATATTCCCTTCCACGGATAGATGATTTGTTCGATCAGATATGTGGGGCCAGTTATTTCTCTAAGGTGCAACTCTGGTCAAGATATCACTAACTAAAGTTTAGGAAGGAAGATATTCCCAAGACTGCCTTTTGAATGAGGTATGGACACTATTAGTTCATAGTGATTCCCTTCGGACTCACTGATGCTCCAGCAATTTTCAGGGATTTAATGAATAGAGTCTTTATAGATTACCTCGACAAATTTTTGGTAGTCTTTATTGATGATATTCTTATACACTCCAAGAATAAGGAGGAACATGAAGAGCATTTGGAAACTATGTTAAAGTCATTCCGAAGGGAGAAGTTGCATGAAAAGTACAAGAAATGTGTTTTCTGGATGGAGGAAGTATCATTATTAGGGCATGTTATCACCAGCAAAGGGATATCTATGGACCCTTCCAAGACGAAGTCACTTGAAGAGTGGCCCAGACAAACTTCTGTAATGGAGATCCCTAACATTTTGTGTCTAGCAGGGTATTATCGATGATTCGTGAAAAACATTTCACGATTGTCAAAGCCAATGACCAAGCTAACATGGAAGGGAGTAAATGTTTTCTGGACACAGGAATGTGAAGACTGTTTGAAGGAGTTGAAAAAATGGATTATCACTACGCCAGTACTCACACTCCCTACCAGAGGGGAACTCTTTGTGGATTATATTGATGATTCTAAGAAAGTCTTAGGATGTGTGCTAATGAAAAATGATAAATTAATAGCCTATGCCTCAAGGTAGCTAAAAATACATGAACAAAACTATCCCACACATGATCTGGATTTAGCGGCTGTGAGCTTTGCCTTGAAAATTTGGCAACATTATCTCTATGGGGAAAAATGTGAGATATATACGGACCACAAGAGTCTCAAATATATATTCACACAGAAAGAGATTAATATGAGCCAATGAAGATGGGTAGATCTCATCAAGGATTATGACTAATCAATCCACTACCATCCTTGTAAGGAAAACAAGGTGGTGGATGCTCTAAGTAGAAAGGATCCTACATCATTATCAATGATGAGAATAGAAAAGGATCTGATCTTATTAGATTTGTAAAGGATGTAAATGGGAATCGTTAAGGGAGGAACATCATCAGTCCTTTCTAAAATGATTACTCAACCATCCCTAATGGATAAAATAATGGTTATGCAATGAAAGGATGTGGAAATTCTGAAAAGGGTGGAATCTGTTAAAAATGGGAAATCCTCTTATTTCAAAGTTGATGAGGAAGGATTTGTAAGATTTGGGACACGATTATGTGTACCATCTGATCCAGAGATAAAGAAGGAGCTATTGAATGATGCACATAGCTCAACCTTCTCTATCCATCCTGGGAGTACCAAAATGTACTGTGATCTTCGAGAACACATCTAGTGGGACAACATGAAGAAATAGATTGCGGAATATATATCAAGGTGCTTTGTATATCAGCAAGTTAAAGCTGAGAGACAAAAGTCCAAAGGTATGATGAAGACATTTCCTATACCCATGTGGAAATGGGAAAATGCTACTATGGACTTTGTCATATGTCTCCCGAAGACGTCGAAGGGAAATAATGCGATATGGGTTGTGGTTGACCAACTCACCAAGACATCCCATTTCATCGCTATTCGGGAAGATCATTCGCTTGAACAACTTGCAAAGTTATATCTGAAGAAAGCGGTGAGACTGCATGGTGTTCCACTATCAATTGTCTCTGACCAGATCAAAGGTTCACATATAAATTCTAGAGGAGCCTTCAATATTTTTTGAGTACTGAATTAAATTTCAGGATGACCTGTCACCCCCAAACTGATGGCCAGTCTGTAAGAACTATTCAGACGCTTGAAGATATACTTAGAGCCATATCTCTAGAATTTAAAGGTGGATGGGATCAGGATCTCCCATTTTTTGAGTTCTCATACAACAATAGCTTCCACTCGAGTATTCAAATGGCTCCATATGAAGCTATATATGGAAAGCGATGTAGAACTCCAACCTGTTGGGATGAAGTTGGAGAAAGAAAGCTACCTGGACCCGATCTTGTTCAAGAGATGACAGAGAAGGTTCAAGTCATCCAAAAACACATCAAAGCTGCTCGAAGTTAGCAAAAGGCTATGCTGACAACCGTCGAAGGGACTTGGAGTTCGACTTTGGAGATAAAGTCTTCCTTCGAATATCTCCATGGAAGAGAGTCATGCTATTCGGGAAGAAAGGGAAGCTAAACCCAAGGTATGTTTTCCCCTTTAAGATCCTTGACCGCATAGGAGCAGTGGCCTATCGGCCTGCACTTCCACCAAATATGGCTTGAGTTCATGATTTGTTTCATGTATCACTCTTGAGGAAGTACATACTTGATCCCTCACATGTACTAAACTTAGAGGTGGTGCAGGTGGAAGATGATCTTTCTGATGAGGAGCAGCCAGTAAAGATTCTGGATCGGAGAGATAAGGTTGCACACAACAAGACAACCCATCTTGTCAAATTATTTTGGAGGAACCACATGTTTGAGGAAGCAACATGGGAATTTTAGTAAGCAATGAAGGAAAATTACCCGCACCTGTTTTTGGCTTAGTATGTAAAATGAAATTTCGAGGGCAAAATTTCATAAGGGGGGAAGAATGTAACGACCCAAAGTTTTTAAATGGAAATTTCCTTCTTATATATATGTCATAAAATCTCATCAAAGCACAAAATAATGAATAAATAAGTGATAAGTGACCTTTAAACATAATTTTTTCACTTATGTGTTGGGAATTCTGAAAATCTGGCATGCACGGTTGTGTTGAAGATGTTTTTTGGAGTCTAATAAAACAAAAATAATTTTTGGTGAATAGTAACCAACCCTAATGGATAGTAACATAATATTATGAATAGTGATATACCGTAATGAATAGTAACCTCACCTTTTGTGGTATAAAAATAATATTCAAGTTGGAAGTACGATATACCTATATTTTAGAATGAGTTAATGAATGTTTTAAAACTGGTTTTGATAATAAATTATTATTTTATTTAAATATTAAAATAATCATATTTATAAAATTATTTTTGAATAATGGACTTCATTTTTGTATTCTACACATCGAAAAATGGTTTGGGAGAATTTTTGGGATTTTTCTGAAACCCTTGAAATTTTGACGAATAGTGAAATATGATAATTCACAAAATAAGAAAAATACATTAATTATAAAGTCATGATGATTTTCTACTGATGTAAGCCAAATTTTAACGTATTCTCAGGCTATATTTACTATTTTTTGTCAAGGAATCATCACTATTCCTTGTCTTGAGTGAAATTAATAAACTATTGAATAAATAATTGTGAAAACCATCTCCTCCCTCACTATAAATACCCCCTCTCATTAACTCTTTTCCTCACACATCTCAATCCTTTTTCCTAACCAAAATTATGCCCAAATACCCTCCCAAGCTCCTTCCCCACGTCCAAGGATTTCTTGTCTTTCCAAAAGGCCAAAATAAAAGCCCTTAAGAGGAGTCTCAAAGAGAGGAGATCAGAGGGTAAGAACCCTCTTTCGTTTTCAAGTGTTTTGTTTTAATTTTCTTTATTTTCTTATACCATATTCCCCTTCCCTTATAAAAAAGGCATGAAAGCTCCATAATCATATATATTATGAATTCTAATCATGTTTATGGAAAATTTCAAGCATCATACTTCTCCTCCTATCCCTCTCGTTCTAGAATTAAAACATCTTCGTGATGTGTGAAATTACCGACATCATGGATAATGTGTTTTCAAATAATTTTATCATTTTGTTTCGGGTAATGAAACTATTTTTTTTATGGTTGAACCAGATTTTTATATATGTTATATTTCCTTTTTAAGGTTCTGTAATCCTTATACAGTTATAATATAAAACAATAATACCAAACTAGTCAATTATGGGAAAATCGTTAAATTTAATTTAAGTGTTTATCATTAATGTTTAATGTATAGGTTCTCTTTCACTCTAATTAACCAAATGAATTTTGTAACCTTGTAACCTAATGGATGTCCACTAATTTTATATAGCATCAATTCTGGACAACCACATTCATCTTACAATTTATTTGAACCTAAATACAATTGAACCGTTCATTAAAACAAATGAAACAAACAGACCCGAACAATGAAATCGAACCTTTAATCCATCAAAATGGGTATAAATGAACATAAAAAGGTTATAAAAAATCTTTTGATTTTAGATAAGGTTCAAGAACTATTGATTAATAAACCTAATTTTACTATTCAGGTCATTAATATCATGTGGAGAACACCAACGGACCTAAGGTAAGGGATCCTCTCAATTTCTCCCTTATTCAAGATTTTTCACTATGTTAAGACATGTTTTGTGTAGTTATTAACTATGGGGTATGATTTTGTACCTCCCCCATAATTCCCTCTTTATGTATATGTGATGAGAATTCCCTTTCCTCTCTCACTAATCCCCCTTAATTACTCCTGATACCATGCCAATAATCTGTAACGAATTTTACCCGAACCTCTTTTATTCCTTCGGGTTGTCTTATCTACCTTTCTACCAAAATGATGTTATCTTATATTTTCATGTTCATACTCTCAATTTTGTTTACATGATGCAAGTTTATTTATAAATAATCTTTCATCACACTCTTTTGGGTATATGCATGCTTTTAAGTGATTCTCTCTTCATTAATTCCTGATAAGTGAACCTGTTTTAAGGGAACTTCACGAATTATTTCCTATTATCAATTGTACTCTATATTCTTTTGTAAGTCACCATTTTCTATATAAAATATTTATTTTTATTATAAAAACCCTCCTGGTTTACTTATGGTTTTACAGAAAAATATTATGTTACTTTTCATTTTAAGAGATATTTGATGTTTTCTTAAACTGCACTAAAATGTTTTGACTCAATGATTCCTATTTTTTTTTTCATGTTACCACGTCAGTTTGTTATCTCTGGTCATTATTTATGCCTTTATACATTATTAATGTCTATTTATGAATTAATTCCTTTCTTTCACGGATGCTTTTAGGTTACGCCCTTTTTTATTATGCTTCATGACGTGATTGTGTGCCCATTTCTTTCCATGGGTACTCTTATGTTTATGTATGATTGATTATGTGATATTATTTATGTGGAAAGCATATACATGAATAACCTTAGATGGGTGCACCCAGATAGCGCTCCAATACACTGGGTAAAGTTAATGTCTCATGAGAAGATTATGGGAAAACGGTCTAGGCTGTTAGCCTTGGCTTGTGCTACTATGGGAAATGAGATTGGCAGTTAGCCTTGACTCGTCCTAAAGTCCTATTTAGAGTTGCAGCCACCTATCTATGAAACTATGCTTATATATTCTAATGCTTATATGATCCCATTATTATTTTACTCCATTTTATATGATCCCATGTTTATATATTATGATTTCATATGTTTTATGCTTCCAATATCATTATGTCAAGACTCTTAACTCATGTGCTTAATGTTTATTCTTCTGTTCCTTCCCTTACTGGGATTTTTAGCTCATTCCTTTGTTCATGTGTTCCCTAGGTAAACCTATGATGATGTAAGGGCTAAAAAGAAGTTAGTATCTCATTATGAAGATTAAATGAATAAGTGTTTTTAGCCCCACATTTTTTGATATACATGTACCTGATCTTCCAAGACACTAGACTTAACGTTCCTTGTCTTGTACTATGATAATGAATTATGTTTAAAATCACTAAATGTTATGTGTAAAAGGCTAGGGTTGCTATAGGGATACCCCTTTCACTCTCATTAATGCCTCTCATGTACACCTGTTACCATGATGAAATTTCGTGAGAGATTTCTCTCTCCTCTTTTACATCCATGTAATTATTTTGTATTATGCATCTAAATTCCATTATGTTTGTTGGGACATGTATATATATGACTTCCTTACTGTACATTTCATGTACATATGTTGAGAAAACCATTTCTCTCTCATCATCCATTTTCACGAATCCTTATGTCATGTCGTTATGCTGCTGAAATTGCATCGTGTTTTTTCAAGCCAAGATCACTATTTAATGAATACCATACCCATGTCTCTATTAAGGGTATTAAACTTTATGAATATATACATATTGAATGGTACATTAATTTATTTATTACACATTACTTAATCATGTAGTATCTTATAATGTTGATTGATTCCATGTTATATGATCTATGTGGTAGACATATGCATGAAATGAAATGTTTAAGAAGGGTGTTGACGCTCCTTTCGTCACAGAATCTAAAGATCGGAAAAGGGAATATCTAAGATCAAAGTGATTCAGCCTTTGAATAAAACATCAAAAATCAACAAATTAAGGATGAAAGGATCAACAGAAACCTCACCGTGCAAGTGTACTTGCGCGGCGACCTTGGACGCGCAGGTGACTTGCGCGACCTAATTGGTAACCGCCCGGTAACTGCTCGGGGTCTTCTTTTGCCTATAAATAGACCCTGTGGGCCCCCCATATGGGAGGATCTTTTTCCAGAAACTCGGATTGAAGCTCCTGATGCCCAAGTCTCTTCTCAAAGCTTCCGGAACACTTCTAAGGTAATTTCTTACCTAGAACGGAAGATCTAAAGAGAAGATAGAAGGCCTAAGTGTTGAAACTTATCAAACACTTGCGCGCCGACTTATTTCCTTCAATATACTTGCGCGTCCCTTTTCTGGAAGAACCTCGAGAAAATTTTAAAGGGTTTAAAAAAGAGTCGCTCAAGTATTTCAATGCTGGTTGAAAATCGCGCAAGTACACTATGTGTCGCGCAGGTATACCTGCGCGACCAACACTTGCGCGCCCACGGAAGACTTGCGCGCCTTGCAAGACTTGCGCACCCCTATCTTTTTGGGTTCCCATCGTGCCCATTTTTACCCCTATTAAGCCATTTCACCTTTCCTTTTCAAGATTCAGTCTTCAAGACACTCTTCAAAGCCATTTATGGCATGATTTCTTGATTTGACTTTCTTATCTGAAAGGAATTCTGTGGAATCTCTCTCAAAGTCTAGTGATTTAAATATCCTTATGTCACTAAAATACGAAGAGTTCATTCATTCAACCTCATCCTTTAAGATGAGAGAATCCTAACATGGGTCTCCTTTTCAGGAATAATCCCCAGTGATAAAACCTTTAATCTGGGCATCTTCCTCAGGAGTAAGCCCCAAATTCTTAAAGTTCCCAACCTCAAATATGGGCATCCTCCTCAGGAATAAGCCCCAAACCTTAATCCCTAACCTGGGTCTCCTTTTTCAGGAATAAGACTCAGTCATAATCTTGGGCTTCCTTTTCAGGAGTAATCCCCAAGTCCCTTAACCTGGGTCTCCTTTTTCAGGAATAAGACTCAGTCATAATCTTGGGCTTCCTTTTCAGGAGTAAGCCCCAAGTCCCTTAACCTGGGTCTCCATTTTCAGGAATAAGACTCAGTCATAATCTTGGGCTTCCTTTTCTGGAGTGAGCCCCAAGTCCCTTAACCTGGGTCTCCTTTTAAGGAATAATACTCAATCATAACCTTGGGCTTCCTTTTAAAGAATAAGCCCCAAGTCCCCTAACCTGGGTCTCCTTTTCAGGAATAAGACTCAGTCATAACCCTGGGTCTCCTTTTTAGGAATAAGCCCCAAGCCCCCTTAAATTTCTCTTAACCAGTCATAATTTACCTTTGATGTGGGTTTCCATTTCAGGAGTAAAACCCAATCATAAGTCCCCTCCTAACTTGGGCATCCTCCTTAGGAGTAAGCCCCAAGATTAGAGTATTCAAATCTCCATGAAGAACATATAACTTTATGGACCCTGTTCATGGATTTTCTCCCTAAAGGTAAATCCTAAACCTTCATCTATCTGGGCAGTCATCCATACATAAGCCCTAAACAAATTCTTATGATTGCATCTTTCATGGAACAATTGTCTAAATTTTACCAATACCTCTTGTTTCTCACACCGAGCATGACTCACGTGAGCTTAGAGTGTAAAAGTAATTATGACATTCATCTTTGAGCCATCAATCATAAACATCATAATCCATTTCTCGAACTATGTGGGTTCTGATTCCTTTTCCAAAACAAAGGATACATAGGTAGCCCATTTATGGGTTCAATCCCAACTTTGAAATAATCTATGTCCTTCTGAATGACGATAAACTTCAAGTGCCCCACTGAGTGGCTTTAAAACCATCCTGGTCATCATAATGACCAAGAGACTTTTATATAAATGTTTTGAAGGATACCATTGACCAAGAATCTCTAAACAGATATAGATGATTCTCTATTGATGAAGAACCTCGAATACATATAAAAGATTCTCTAAATTTCTTGCATATTTAATCATTGATTGTTAAAACTAAAGGAAAGCTCATTTTATACTTGGTAATATAATAAGGATTCACGAACATAACTTAAATCTATAAAGAGAGTCCCGGAGTAGACAATAATTCCCCTAAAAAAGGTGTGATGAGTCCGACCTCCCATCCTCTCGACCAATGCAAATTCCTAAGCCTCATTAGTCCACAAGCTAATGAGCGCCTGCCTTTGGAAAGTAGGTCCAAACGGATGTGGAATCATTGGATGTTTCCGGTTCTATGAACAAACCCATTAGAAACCGATCAGAACGTTTGAATCTCCCGTCGAGGAGGTCATCCCCGGATTCCATGCGAAACAAAAATGGTGAACCCGACGTGAAACCTTAACCAAGTTAAAGTGATGTTCTTCTTATTTGTTAGGCCCCTTGGGCCAACAAAGCAATCATTGACATGTGCTCATCCAAAAGATGCAGTGGCCGGATTCATCTTGATTATGTCTGTTACATGGAACAGACACTCTTTTCTCAAGATCTTCTGCAAAAATGGCTTTCCATAAATTCACCCCTGTGAATACTGCTGCTGTGAACACCTCTACTGTGAGGTCTGCTGCTGTGAAAACCAATGCTGCTACTCCTGCTGGAACGTCATCCGCTCTGAGGATGACATCACCAACTCAGCATCTTCAACGCTGGGTTTCTAATGCACTGGTTAAGGAGTACCGTCGCAATGGTACTATCCCGACTCTGGAGGCCGCTCGTCAAGCCCTCCAAGTTTACAACTCTACTTGGTCGTCCGGACAATGGCGGCCAGCAATCAAGAAGCAGGCGGTGATGACTACCGTCTCCAACCATTTCGGGTCGTTATCCCCGGAACGCAATTTCCATTCACTCCCTTACTCTGAGAAAGTGAATGAGCAGGTCCCTCAGGGCCTTAGTTCAAAAAGACAGGAGTCCTTCCCGAGGGCTCCCATCAACAATCGCCGCCAGACTCGTGCGGTAGTGCGCCCTCAACATGATGAGGGTAACGACTCCAGGAATTCAGCTCAGGTTCCTCGAACCCGAGCAGGCAAGATGAACCGCCAGAGACGGAATTCGGTTAATAATAAGCAGGTTGTCATCCCTGCCATCTCCGGAGAAGTCCACCAACCAAACTTGGTGGCAAACAACGAGCAGGCATACACACCTGTCCGTTTTAATTCCACTGTCCAGCAGACTCGTCTGGCAGCATCAAGCCTATCCCGCCAGGAAATTCCGGCAGAGTACCATAGGCAGGAACATACACCTGCTTATACATCACCAGTTAGTTAGCAGGCTCGTCTGACTACATATGATGGATCTCGTCAACCGCGTTTGGCGAAGTGTAATCAGCAGGCACATACACCGGCTAATACTAATCAAGCCTACCAACAGTCTCGCTTGGTAGCGCACGGAGAAGTCAGTAAGAATGTCCCGACGACAAACAGGAGGCAGACTCAACTCTCTGCCTCCACACTTGAGTACTGTCAGGATTCACTAACAGGAAAAGGAGGACAGGAGCAGGCACATACACCTACTCCAAGCCCGGAATGGACGTATATCCCCGTTCCGGTGGCTGAAGTCACCAAACATATTTTGTCAATGGTGAAAGAGTAGAAGCAAATTCCTGCTCATATTCTGGATGCTTGCCAGGATATCATAACAGCTTCAGCATCATCTCAGAGACATACACATAAATCTATCCCTAGCAATGGAGTGACACACCAACGATTCACTCCGGAACAGACACACACATCTGTTCCAGTCCAAGAGGGTTATGGGGCATACTCCCCCATATCATACAGACAACCAAGTCGGGCACATACACCTGATTTGAGTGGAGATTGTCAGCCTAACCTGACCATCTTTCCTGATCAGGCACATACACCTGCTCAGAGCAATCACTTTTGTCATCAAGTGGTTTCTAAAGCGAGTAAGAAGGCATCTAAGAAAAAGATCCGCCCAGCACAGTCAGGAGATCAAAGTCCAATCTGCAACAAGGCATTGCTCGATGCTGGAGTTCTTGAAGCCCTCAGACATTTATCTGTCGGAATTCAAGATTCTACTCCGTCAGTTCCCAATAATGGGAACATTAATTCTGAAGGTCTTCAACAGACACGTCCTCATGAAGACTTGCTTCATGAAAATTCGGTCAATCTTGAAGTTTCTTCTTCAGATGAGAGCCACAGGAACCCTCTGTGTGGTCAGAAGACCAAGGAGCAAGAGATTTCATCTTTTGCTGTAACCCATCATGACGGTCCTCCTCATGGTGATGAACTTCGCTGCGAAAGTCCTCTCCGCAGTAGTGATTCACGTTGTCTCGAAAATTCTTCAGAAGGCAATGTAGTGACGAGAAAGCCCTCCTATCTCGAGGCACTTGCAAACGTAAAACCAGTCATGTCTGATGCTTTACTATCGGCAGGTGAAACTCTTTCTCCATCAGAAGATAGCCTGGGGTTCAGGTTATTCTCCGAACCATCCCTAGGTCATTCATCTTCCAGCATGAATAGTGATTTCTCTACCAATCTTGTTGAATCCGATGAAGCAACAAGGAAACACCAACTCTGGTCCAAATAGGTAGAAGAATCTTCATTTAATGATAATGAGGAAATGATGAACATGAGGAAAAAACTGGCAAAAGGTGAAGTACCAATCATATTTTGGCCTTTGGCTGACTCCCAGTACGACATTCCAAAGATGTTGACGGATGATGGAATCCATGATATTCGTCTCAACATATGGAAAAATCTTTGTCAATTAAAGAAGAAGGTATTATCTTATTATGAATATGAAAATCATCTTAAGATAATAGAAGGGTTACAACGCCAGATTGATTTGGCATCTCTATCAGTCTCTCGATATCTGAAGGCTGAAAAGCAACAGAGAACCATTCAACGTTCATGCCTTGGCGCACTAAGAAAATTGTGTCAGTTAATTGCCAATGCTCCATCGGATGTTCATATCAGAGGATGGGGTGTTCACGGAGCACTACATTTCACAGTGCTTTCCAGTCAGCAAAGCCCGCCGAAAATGGTCTCAAGCAATGTTATTTCCCATGGCCGGCCACAGTCAATGGGCTTTGTTCATAATCAAAAGCTTTCTCAAGAACAAGCTTCAACTAGTTCCTCTCAAAATCAAGTTTATAGAGAACAAGTTGTTGAATTTCTCCTACATCAAGCAGGAGAGAATATTGCACAAGCCTCTCGTCTGAAGCAAACACGTCATCAAATGACAGAAGTTTCAGAAATCATCCAACGGTCTGTTGAACCAGGTGATAAAAGTGGATACATGTTAATGCATCTAGCTAATTTCCGAACTAAGATTCGCAAGATCAAGAGAGATTTTAAGAAGATCTCAGACATAGCATGTCAAGAGACACCCCAGCTTTCCAGACTGGGGACTTCTCTAACCCAACCCTCAGAGTCAACGAATGAGATTCGAGGAGTTGAGCGAAAGCAGCAGGAACATCCCCAGTCCACCGGACTGGGGACTTTTTCAAATCCTCAATCCCTCCCTCAGAGAAAGTCAGTATTCTCTCGATTAGGGAATAATCCTCAAGAGGAACGAAGAGCCAAGCTGTCAGGAGATTCTCTCCAAGTGACGGTTCTCCAAGAAATTCATGAGGGATCAAGTCAACGGAATGCCATGTCTCATCATGGACATGGAAGGAGAAAATATCACAGAAATGCTGATAGAAAGGATTCCATGCAATATGCATCCATTAATGTCATCAATGCCATTGCTGCTGATTCACCAGATGAGGCTCAATCAGAGGGATCAGACGAAGAGGTTCCTGCTCAAGAAGTTGCGCACACAGACCTAAATGAAGAAGGTGTGCGCACACGTAATCAAAGGCTTACCCAAAATCTGGGTATTCCTTCAAGTGACCCACTTCCCCCTCTCTGAAAAGGATCCAATAAGGGGAAAGGAAAGAATCAGGTTACTTCTCACCCTTCCTCTGAAGGAGGTCAATCGCTCTCATTAGAGAAAAGGTTTGCACAACAGGAGGAAGAAATGAAAGAATTAAGAAGGTTAAATGCAGAACTACTTCAGAGTAGTCTTCTTCTTAAGAATTCTGAAGTCCGACAGCCGAAGGAATTTGTTGTAACTACTGAGATGGATCAAGAATATCCTCCTTTATCAGTACACCCTCAGAGGTCTAATCCTACGGGTCAAACGCAACAACGGTTGGCAGCACTACCATTAGTTACAGCACCAACCACCACGTCTGTCCAAGCTCCATTCATTTCACCTACCCAAAACCAAGTTCAACCTGACGTTTCTCAAAAGTTAATAACTACTATTTAGTCATTAACAGCTCGGTTAGAAACTATGGAAGGGAAACAGGAGCAAGTTCAACCTGAAAAGAAAGTTTACCCTGAATTGGTAGATTCATTTTCTCCTCCATCCAATTTTGGAAACCCTGTTTTCCCTACTTTCAATGGATCAGGAGACCCTGAACAACATTTGACGCATTACGTGTCTTGTTGTGATCCTATGATGGGAACTCCAGAGCAGCAAGAAGCAGTGAAACTCAGATACTTCGTGCGAACCTTGCAAGGACCAGCTTTTGTCTGGTATACAAGCTTGCAATCCCGGTCAGTCATCGGATGGGAGGATCTTCGTCAAAAATTCCTTCTTCAGTTTAGCTCAACTTTGCCAAAAACGACAGTTTTCGATCTTACAAACTGAAAGCAAAGGGAGAATGGAAGAGTCTCTGATTTCATTGCTCGTTGGAAGGGATTAACATATTCCTTGAGTTTAGCACTCCCTCAGGAGGAATTATTGCCAATCTGTGTGGAAAATTTGCGTGACGAATTACGCATGCCATTGATCCCTATGAAATACACATGAGGGTTTCGAGACCTTACTTCAATCGTTCAACAGATTAAAGATTCCCTTATACAGGCTAAGGTTAAATCTCATGTAATTCCATCAGCTCCAGGAAGAAGAATGGGTAAAGCAGAAACTGCTACAGTTATGCCTAAACAAGCACCTGTACCTATTTCTACTTAAAAACCTTCATCTTCTCGAAGGGCTCCACCTCCTGAATTCCAACAACAAATGATGTTTCGTCCAAATGATCAAAAAGATCAACGAAGAAAACAATGTGAGGATATGAAGAGTAAAACTTACTCTTTTCGAAGTGAGCAAGTTCCTGGTTACTTCATTTCAGCTCTGGAAAATAATTTGGTTCAATTACCAGTGCTGAAGAGGCCAAACAAGGAAGGAGATGAAGACCGTACCAATTATTGTCTCTTTCATCAAATGTTGGGGCATCCCATCCAGGAGTGTTTTGTCTTTAAAGACCTCCTGCAAAAGATGGTCGACTTGGGACAAGTCAAATTGAAGGGTTCTTTAGCTTATGTAGCGTGTATTACCGCTACAGATCCAGAGGAAGGAGGTGAGTGGCAGGATGTCAAAAGAAAAACTGCGAAAAAATATTATGATTGGATGGTCAGAAAGACAATCAATCAGACCCATTCCATTTTGCGAACACAATTGAAGAAGCCAATTGTGTCTCCTACAAAAGCTGCAGTAAAGCCTCCATCAAAAGACAAATCCTCAAAAGGGCAGCGCAATTCAAAGAAGAAAGAGGAATCAGGAGAAGATGAGTATGTATCAAAGCCTAAATTGTCTTTGACTCTGGAAGATTTCATGCCATCTACTTCAAAGCCACGGGCACCGTCCCACCAAACGGCACAGCCTAAACAGGCTAACCAGGCAGAGTCTTTATCAGACGAAGAGTTAATCTTTGGTTCTGTTAATTTGATTCAATTAACAGATTCATATTCCAGTCTTGATGAGCCTGAATTCCCTGTATCAAATAAGGGAACCCGAGAAAGTTCTAGAGGTTCAGGATATAGGGGAAGACGTGGATCTTTCCGAAGCCACTACTCTAATTCTACCCCTTCTAGCACAGTATATGCAGTAGAAACTCGTGGTAGAGCCCTTCAGCGAGCTCAAAAATAACAAGCAAGTTCTTCTGCCAATGGCCAACTCACCTTCGGCACAGTTATTTTGGAAGACCGATTAAAGGTTCCATCTTCTTTATCTCAGCAAGTAAATGGATCTAATCAGTCTAATCTTCCAAAACCAAAGATGTTTCTAACTTCAATACAAGATGCATCAGCTTCCAAAGCATCTGCTTCCAAGGTACCTGCTAAACTGCATATTCCTATTGGGAAACGCATACCTCTAGATCAAAAGTATGATATATTGAAACAATTGGCCCAAGTACCAGCCAAGTTATCAATTTTGGATGCTTTGAATCTGTCAAGAGATCTTCGGGAAGCACTCATCGAAGCTTTGTCAAGTCCTCAGGAGTTTGAAGCTGAAATTGCTGCAGCTGAAATCTATCACATAGAGAATAATCCTGCAGAATTCCATGCAGTGATATCTTTTACTGATAAAGATGAAGATGATGTTGTGCATGGGCACATAAAACCTTTGTACTTATCTGGCAAAGTCAATGGTATAGATGTTCGAAGAGCTTTCATTGACAATGGTTCAGGAGTCAACCTCATGCCCATTCGCACACTTCGTCGATTGGGCCTCACGGAATCTGATTTATCTCCTTCTACCATGATGTTGCAAGGATATGATAAAAATGAACAAGAACCACTGGGAGAAGTTACGCTCAGAACTCAGTTTGGAGATCTTGTTTCCAATTCTGATTTCATGATTGTTGATCAAGACTCAGCTTTCAATATCTTGCTTGGAAGACCCTGGCTACACCAGCATGCAGCTATTCCGTCATCATACCATCAATGTCTCAAATACTATTTTGATGGTCAAATTGGAACATTGTATGGTGATAAGGCCCCTTTCAAGACATGTGAGTCTCAATACATTGAGGCGGAATTTTATCACATGATGGGAAGAGAAAAATCTACAATGAAGGAAATTACCAAAGTTAATGCTCCAAATGGTTTGGAAAAAATTCCAATAAATCCATTTTCACATGTGAGTACAGATTATGTGTTACCTATCAGTCAAATTGAAAAAATAGGCCCAAATCAAAATACTCTTATGGAAAGATCCATAATGTCAATTACGGCAATCGAGCCAGACAACATGGGAGAAATTGGTAACTTA
This sequence comes from Viscum album, assembly GCA_963277665.1. NCBI lineage: Eukaryota > Viridiplantae > Streptophyta > Magnoliopsida > Santalales > Viscaceae > Viscum > Viscum album. Next base: position 445,098,573 of record OY728119.1, read on the forward strand.
CCAAGCAGTGATGAAAGCATAAGTGGTGATGTTTTCATTTCGTCTGCTAAAATCCAACAAGTCTATACTTCGCTAATCAGGCCAGAAGAAGTTATAGCAACACCAGAGGTGAATAATGATGTCGATTCTCAATCCATCATCTCCTCTTTATTTCCCAAAGAAGACCCTTTATCATCAATAGGGTCGGAAATGGAAGCTTCTTCTTCAAAATGTGAAAATTTTGACATCTCTTATGATCATGAGAATTTAGTTTTTTCATCTACTTTGCAAGTAGAAACGGAAGAAATAACACATGATGAAGAGGAAGAGGAAGATCTTAGAGATGCTCCTCCAGCATTTGAAGAGGGTATCTCTACCACTGTGGATGAACTCAGAGAAGTAAATCTGGGTACAGAGAAAGATCCACGCCCCACTTTGATTAGTGCGGCCATGACCCTTGAAGAGAAAGAGATGTATATTTCTTTTATAAAGAAAAATAAATATATTTTTGCTTGGAATTATACAGAGATGCCTGGTCTTGATCCTGATGTTGCCACCCATCATTTGGGTTTGCCAAAAGAACATCGAGGATTCAAGCAAGCCGTGAGAAGAACACACCCAACCTATGCTTCCAAAATCGAGGATGAAGTGGATAAGCTTATCAAAGCTAACTTCGTCAGAGAAGTTCAATGTCCCAAGTGGTTGGCTAATATTGTCCCTGTAAAGAAGAAGAACAGACAAATTAGGGTTTGCATCGATTTCAGAGATCTTAATCGGTATTGTCCTAAAGATGATTTCCCAGTTCCAATTACAGAACACTTAATTGATGCGACGGCTGGCTATGAAGTACTTTCTTTCATGGATGGATATTCTGGATATAATCAGATCCGAATGGCCCCAGAAGATGTGGAATATACAGCCTTCAGATCTCCTCAAGGTGTGTTTTGTTACCGGGTGATGCCATTTGGTTTAAAGAATGCAGGTGCAACATATCAACGCGTCATGCATCGTATCTTCAAACCTTTTCTAGGGAAGTTTGTTGAATGCTATGTAGATGATTTGGTGGTTAAATCCAAACAACGTTTTGATCACTTGGCTGATTTGGAAGTCATATTCCACAAGATTCGACAACATAATTTAAATATGAACCCCTTAAAATGTGCTTTTGGGGTAACCTCAGGAAAATTCCTCGGCTTTGTTGTACGCCATTGTGGTATTGAAGTCGATCCTGAGAAGACCAAATCAATCCTTGGTATGTCACCTCCTCGGAATTTGAAATAATTAAGAGGACTTCAAGGACACTTAGCCTATATTCGGCGTTTCATCGCCAATTTGGCAGGCAAAAGTTTACCCTTTACCAAATTATTGAAAATGGAGTCACTTACCAGTGGACTGAAGAATGTCAAGAAGCATTTGATGTTCTCAAGAAATACCTCTTAAGTCCACCAGTACTCATGCCACCTGTTGAGGGTAGACCTCTTATCCTCTATGTGACAGCTTTAGAGCGATCATTGGGTGCCTTTCTCGCTCAAAAGAATGATGCTGGGAATGAAAATAGTCTCTACTATCTCAGTAGAACTATGCTTAAAGCAGAAACACGGTATTCAAGTATTGAAAAGTGCTGCCTAGCATTAATCATTGTAGTTCAAAAACTGAGACACTACCTGCAACATCACGAGGTCCAATTGGTATCTCGTAATAATCCACTCAAATTCATCCTTAGTCATCCAATGTTTACAGGACGTCTGGCAAGGTGGGCGGTTATTCTACAGCAGTTCGACATTCAGTATGTGTCTCAAATGGCAATTAAAGGCCAAGCTCTGGCTGATTTCCCGGCTGAACATCCTTCAGTAGAAGACACGTATTCAGATATCGAACTCCCTGATGAGGAAGTTTTCTCTATTCAAGAGAGTCCTCAAACATGGGAAATGTATTTTGATGGTTCTTCTAGAAGTCCAATAGGGAAGAAAATGGAAAATCCTAAATTCAACAAAGATGGTTTAGGAATTGTGCTCATTTCTCTAGATAAGGTAGTGTTACCTTATTCCTTTTTGTTGTGGGAAGGTGGTACCAATAATGAAGCTGAATACCTAGCTCTCATTACAGGCTTGGAGTTAGCGCTTCAAGCACAAGTGAATCACTTAAAGGTGAAAGGTGATTCAGACCTGGTAATCAAACAAGTCAATGGGGATTATGCCATCAGAATAGAAGAATTAATCCCTTTTTATGATTATGTCAGAGAGTTAATGTCGGAATTCCCTTCAGAACCGACATTTTCTAATGTCCCAAGATCACAAAATGCTCAAGCTGATGCACTGGCTAATATAGCCACAGCTTTAGCAGATCCAAATCGGGACGAGACAACCATCTGTATTGCCCACCGTCGTGCAATTTCACCTTATGTTCAAGTCAGAACAGAGGAAATTAATGAAATTATTCCCATTCCTGAACCATATGGTCATACTACAGGATGGATGTCACCTATCAGGGAATACCTTCAAAATGGAAAACTTCCACCTGATAGAGCCGAGAAAGAACAAATTCGGCGACGTGTGGTCAATTTTACTCTTTATGATGGCCCAAACCACCTCGAGAAAATTCTCTACAAATGTGGTTTTGATGGAGTTCTCTTCAAATGTATTGATGGTGAAGAGACAATGGTTGTCATAAAAGAAGTGCATGCAGGAGTCTGTGGTGCCCACCAGTCTGGACATAGACTGTCTGATCAAATTCGAAGGCTTGGATACTTCTGGCCTTCAATGATATAAGATTGTGTTAATATCAAAAAGAAGTGTCATTCATGACAAGTATATGCCAACTTCATTCATCAACCTCCAGAGTTACTTCATAGAGCTAAATACTCATGGCCATTTTCCACATGGGGAATGGATGTGGTGGGACCTTACCCTTCAGCTACGGCCAAGCAGTTTAAATACATTCTTACTACTACTGATTTCTTTTCCAAATGGGCAGAGGCAGTACCTCTCAAAGAAGTCAGTTCTAAATGCATTGTTAGCTTCATCAAGTCTAACATCATTACTAGATTTGGTGTCCCTCATACCATATTGACGGACAATGGCACCATCTTCTGTTCTTCTGAGGTAAAGAAATTTTATCAAGAATACAACATTAAGTCCAACCATTCATCTCGATATCATGCAGCGGCTAATGGCCAGATAGAGGCCTTCAACAAGACTCTTTCAAATATACTGCAAAAGATGGTGGATAAAGATAATAGGTCATGTCCTGATAAACACTTTCATGCTTTATGGGCTTATTGGACTACCACTCGCAATGCAACGCCGTCTACTCCATATTCATTGGTATATGGAACAGAAGAAGTCTTGCCAATTGAAGTTCAATTTACCTCACTCAGAATAGCCATTTGTGATCAGTTATCAACAGATGAGAAATCCCAAAAGCGGTTGAATGAATTGGAACCGTTAGATGAGAAAAGATTGTGCACTTTGCACCACTTGGAAATCTATCAGAATCGGATAGCACGATCTTTTAACAAAAAAGTTCGTCTTCGTTCATTCATTCAGGGAGAATTGGTATTGGTTCTCATAGCACCAATGATACCAGGAAAGAAGCCTTCCAAGCTTGAACCAAAATGGGAAGGACCTTATTCAATACATAAGGTCTACTCCAATGAAGCATATTCTCTAATCTCAATGGATGGAGAACACATCACGACTCCAACTAATGCCAGATTTCTGAAGAAGTATTTTGTATAGACACAAAATATTTTTCCCAGATCCAAAACAATCACATTGGTTCCTTATTTGTCTGAGATGACATTAAACTATATTTTGTCCGAGATGACATTAAACTATATTTTGTCCGAGATGACATTAAACTATATTATGTCCTAGAAACATGACATTAAACTGTGTGGCACTTCCAACATCCAGTATGACGATAAACTGTAAAAAAGTCTCCAGAACTGATATCCTCATATTGGTTCACCTTAGTCCTAGCTACATGACTTTAAAATGTACAGCACCAGTTCGTCCTTGCTATATGACGTTAAACTATACAGCAATGGTCCAGTATGACTTTAAACTGCAACTTCGTCCCACACGACATTAAACTGTGAAAAAGTTCCCTAAACTGTCCAGCATGACCTTAAACTGCATCATCCCTGGTCCATGTATATGACCATAAACTATTTGCAAATCCCTTATGTCCAGCAAGACGTTAAACTGTGACGTCCTAAACTACATGACGCTAAACTGTATAAAAGTACCTCACGTCTGAAAAGACGTTAAACTATATAATCATCAAAGGTCCAGCATGACATTAAACTGCACCATCCACGGTCCATGAATATGACCTTAAACTATTCGCACTTTCGTCCGACATGACGTTAAAATGGTACACTCTTTTGTCCTTACTGCATGACATTAAACTACACAGTCCCCCTTTTATGTCCGAAATGCCATTAAACTATATTTTGTCCCTGCTACATGACACTAAACTGTGCAGCACCAATAGTCCTAACTGCAAGACTTTAAACTGCATAGTCCCTTTTGTATGTCCTACATGACATTAAACTGTGCATCGTTAAGGTTGTTATTACCTCTTGTTTCTCACACTGAGTATGACTCACGTGAGCTTAGAGCGAACATCAACCATAACATTCCCTTTGGGCCACTAACCATGTGTAAGTCCCAACAATATTTTTTATTAGATCATTGTCCATAAGAACAACTTGATCATTAATTAAATCTTTAATTGAACTACACGGACTTTGATCCTCGCCCTCCAGGCTGGGTATGTAGGCAACCTCCCAGGGTTCAAGCCCAAAAAACAATCTCTTCACATCGGTTCACCACCATCTCATATGATGTTGATTCGTGAAACCACCCCTGGAATCAATATCTTTACATTGATTCACTTTTGTCCTTGTTATATGACGCTAAACTATACAACACTTTTGTCTGGTACGACAATAAACTACAATATTCTTTGATTTCCTCATTTGAGAAGGAACCATTATTGACATTGATTTTTTAAATCATGTTTCATTTTCAAAAGACTACATGCATACATGGTAATGCCTAAACTTTTTATCTCAGGTTAAACCATCATTGCACTAAAGTCCCCTTTCACCCTTCACATGTACGAACCAAATTTGTACAAAGGGTAGTTCTAGAACTACGTGGACTTGATTCCCATCCTTATGGGATAAGTAGGAACATTCGAGTGTCCCTCGAATCCAGTCCCAAGTCTTTTGGGCCTAACCCCAAATTTCACTTTCAGTCCCTTGGCTGAAAAGTCCTCATGAAAACACACACTGTGTATTCATTATTATGGTTCGAATTCTATGACCCTAAACTAAGATCACTCATACTTTCGTCCTTCACGACGTTAAACTGCATTTCAAGAACTATGTATGGCTTGATTCTCATTCTTATGAGATACGTAGTGAAGTCCAAGTTTCAATTCCGGACCCAGCCACAACATGATTATGGTTTTCATTGACCTATGTATCTCTATACACATTGGACAATACCCATCTTTATGTGTTATAATCCTAACCTTAAATATTTTCAGATCTTCATAACCGTTTTCATGACTTCTAGTCACAAAAATGTCAAACTTCTGAGAATTCTTTTGCCTGACTATGCAGCACGTGCCCATAGGTGGCCTTGCATAAACAGTCCACATAACAGACATGTCAGCCAAAATATGCTATTCATTTGACCATGCATCCAATGCCCATAGGTGGCCCTGCATATTTCAACCCCCTAACGGGTTTTGTTAAATAATAGTAACTTCATTCTTGGGAAGAATGCCTCTTTTGTCCTTTTTTGTCTTAAACGACAGTATGTAGGGATCCGCAAAAAATAGCCATCCTTAACATATTTGTCCCATATCCTTTTTCATGATCTGAAAGTATTCAAGTCTATGGTTTATTCTTCTTCCCTATGTTTGGGTCAGACCTTCGTAGGAGTGATATTCATCCATTTCTTCGATATTCTTGTTCGGAAATATCTTTTCCATATTCAAGTACCTCTTTCCATACAACAAACTCTATACTTTAGAAAATTTGAATCTCCATAAACTTTCACTGGCTTTTAGCACTAAGAAAGTAAATTTCTGGGAGTTCTTTTGCCTGACTATGCAGCACGTGCCCATAGGTGGCCTTGCATAAACAGTCCACATAACAGACTTGTCAGCCAAAAGATGCTATTTATTTGACCATGCAGCCAATGCCCATAGGTGGCCCTGCATATTTGAACCCCCTAATGGGTTTTGTTAAATAATAGTAACTTCATTCTTGGAAACTACTTCTTCTAATGCCTTTTTGCTCTTTTCCATATCATTCCTCAGATTCAAATATTCTTAAGCCATAGTTTACATTTTTTCCCTCATACTTGAGTATGGTAATATGTTTTCAGATAAATTGTCAAGGAATTGAATCCATTTTTAATCCATTTCGGTCAAAGCTATTTCGACCTTAAACATTAGCCCCTTTATGTCTGGCGTGCATGACTTTAAACTGCCTACACAAAAGACAAAGGAACTCTGAATAAAATTCAAGTTCCAGCTCACTAAATATACATTTTTGTATGATTTAGGTAATATTGAGAAGTTAAAAGATTCAAAGTTTGTAGGATTATTTGTAATAATCCTAGTAAAAATAAAACTATGCTTACTAGGCCCATTGGCTTAAGTAAATTTGAAGAAGGTAATGAAATAATGCAGGTACAAATGATTGAAGACAAAAGTGTTTTTCATTGATACACAAGAGTTAGAAGGACATCCACAGACTGGAGTCTCTTCTCTTCTTTCAATAATTACAAGAGGCTTTCAACATAACACTTCATTTGATTTACGGCATCCCGATCTTCATTAGCAACCACCTAGAATTCATTCATTCAACTGGATACAATAAGAGATGCAGTGATACCAGCTCTTCTTGGAACAATTGTAAAAGGATGTTCTTGAGTACGGTTTGAGAAAATTTTATGCTGATCAAACAGTGACTCTGTTTCTGTCCAAGAGACTTGGAAGATGGATACATGGATTTGAGAATGGAGCATTGGAAGTAAAGAGCCATTTGGAGAGAGTACTCTTTTCAGATATTGCTCTAATATCATGTTTGTCTTCTCTCCACCAACCATTAGTAGAAAATATTTCAGCCCATGGGTTTTCCATTTTCATATCTTCAAGGGAATGACATGGAGGAAGAATTTGAAAGTTCACACCATTGTTGTTACTCTTAATACACAGCATAACCGAAATAGAGAAATAGCAGTGCAGCTGCATCTCAGGTGTATAATTGTCTGCATTTGGAACATTGACTCCTTGCAGATGACCATGAACACACAGAGATAGGTAGATGCTCTGTGGGAAATTAAGATGATATTTCTTCATGTACTTATCCAAATCTGGGAAAGTGTTGTCGTAGATATCATAGTAATCATGGCCAATAATGTTCATCATGCCATCAATCCGCTTGCTAGCCAGTTCATCAGCTGTTCCAATTCCCTTAGGATCCATTCAATCGGTAAAAAAGTTGAACTAATTTAACTCTTAAATGGGTTTATTTTTTTTAAAATTTGTGAAAGAATTCGGAAAAAATTGCCAAGGCATTAAGTCGCGCAAATCTAAACAATGGCGCGCAACTATTTCGGATGCCGCGCTAGTTTTTGACGCGCAAGTCTAAACCGCGCAAATACGAATACCTTTACAGGAGCGCGACAGCGTGGGAACAGTGGAAAAGAGACTTGCGCGGCTTAGGTGACCTGCGCATCGAGAGCTCGAGAAGGTATGAAGTCCGGAAATCCGGATACTTGTACAGAGGTGAGGCCGTGTATTTATAGGCCAGGAAGCCTACCTGCGCGCCGCACCCAGAGCGCTTAAGGGTTGCACGACGCAAACTTGTGCGCCGCCCTCTGTGCACTGCAGACTTGCGCGCCTCCCTTTTCCTTTGGAGGGATTCGATTTCCTCAGAGTCAAATCCTCATTTCTCTCCGGATCCAACTCTGAGGGGGGACTTTTGTTGACGCTCCTTTCGTCACAGAATCTAAAGATCGGAAAAGGGAATATATGAGCTCAAATTGATTCAGCCTTTGAAGAAAACATCAAAAATCAACAAAGGAAGGAAGAAAGGATCAACAGCAACCTCACTGCGCAAGTTATCTAACTGGCGCGCAAGTGTACTTGCGCGGCGACCTTGGTCGCGCAGGTGACTTGTGCGACCTAATTGGTAACCGCCTGGTAACTGCCCGGGGTCTTCTTTTGCCTATAAATAGACCCTATGGGCCCCCCATATGGGAGGATCTTTTTCCAGAAACTCGGATTGAAGCTCCCGAAGCCCAAGTCTCTTCTCATAGATTCCGGAACACTTCTAAGATAATTTCTTACCTAGAACGGAAGATCTAAAGAGAAGAAGGAAGGCCTAAGTGTTGAAACTTATCAAACACTTGCGCGCCGACTTATTTCCTTCAATATACTTGCGCATCCCTTTTCAGGAAGAACCTCGAGAACATTTTAAAGGGTTTAAAAAAGAGTCGCTCAAGTATTTCAATGCTGGTTGAAAATCGCGCAAGTACACTATGTGTCGCGCAGGTATACCTGCGCGACCAACACTTGCGCACCCACGGAAGACATGCGCGCCTTGCAAGACATGCGCGCCCCTATCTTTTTGGGTGCCCATCTTGCCCATTTTTACCCCTCTTAAGCCATTTCACCTTTCCTTTTCAAGATTCAGTCTTCAAGACACTCTTCAAAGCCATTTATGGTATGATTTCTTGATTTGACTTTCTTATCTGAAAGGAATTCTGTGGAATCTCTCTCAAAGTCTAGTGATTTAAATATCCTTATGTCACTAAAATACGGAGAGTTCATTCATTCAACCTTATCCTTTAACATTAGAGAATCCTAACCTGGGTCTCCTTTTCAGGAATAATCCCCAGTGATAAAACCTTTAATCTGGGTATCTTCCTCAGGAGTAAGCCCCAAATTCTTAAAGTTCCCAACCTCAAATATGGGCATCCTCCTCAGGAATAAGCCCCAAACCTTAATCCCTAACCTGGGTCTCCTTTTTCAGGAATAAGACTTAGTCATAATCTTGGGCTTCCTTTTCAGGAGTAAGCCCCAAGTCCCTTAACCTGGGTCTCCTTTTTCAGGAATAAGACTCAGTCATAATCTTGGACTTCCTTTTCAGGAGTAAGCCCCAAGTCCCTTAACCTGGGTCTCCTTTTTCAGGAATAAGACTCAGTCATAATCTTGGGCATCCTTTTCAGGAGTAAGCCCCAAGTCCCTTAACCTGGGTCTCCTTTTATGGAATAAGACTCAATCATAACCTTGGGCTTCCTTTTAAAGAATAAGCCCCAAGTCCCCTAACCTGGGTCTCCTTTTCAGGAATAAGACTCAGTCATAACCTTGGGTCTCCTTTTCAAGAATAAGCCCCAAGTCCCCTTAAATTTCTCTTAACCAGTCATAATTTACCTTTGATGTGGGTTTCCTTTTCAGGAGTAAAACCCAATCATAAGTCCCCTCCTAACTTGGACATCCTCCTTAGGAGTAAGCCCCAAGATTAGAGTATTCAAATCTCCATGAAGCACATATAACTTTATGGACCCTGTTCATGGATTTTCTCCCTAAAAGTAAATCCTAAACCTTCATCTATCTGGGCAGTCATCCATACATAAGCCCCAAACAAATTCTTATGATTGCATCATTCATGGCACAATTGTCTAAATTTTACCAATACCTCTTGTTTCTCACACCGAGCATGACTCATGTGAGCTTAGATTGTAAAAGTAATTATGACATTCATCTTTGAGCCATCAATCATAAACATCATAATCCATTTCTCGAACTACGTGGGTTCTGATTCCTTTTCCAAAACAAAGGATACGTAGGTAGCCCATTTATGGGTTCGATCCCAACTTTGAAATAATCTCTGTCCTTCTGAATGATGATAAACTTCAAGTGCCCCACTGAGTGGCTTTAAAACCAGCCTCGTCATCATAATGACCAAGAGACTTTTATATAAATGTTTTGAAGGATACCATTGACCAAGAATCTCTAAACAGATTTAGCTGATTCTCTATTGATGTAGAACCTCGAATACATATAAAAGATTCTCTAAATTTCATGCATATTTAATCATTGATTGTTAAAACTAAAGGAAAGCTCATTTTATACTTGGTAATATAATAAGGATTCACGAACATAACTTAAATCTATAAAGAGAGTCCTGGAGTAGACCATAATTCCCCTCAAAAAGGTGTGATGAGTCCGACCTCCCATCCTCTCGACCAATGAAAATTCTTAAGCCTCATTAGTCCACAAGCTAATGAGCGCCTGCCTTTGGAAAGTAGGTCCAAACGGATGTGGAATCATTGGATGTTTCCGGTTCTACGAACAAACCCTTTAGAAACCGATCGGAATGTTTGAATCTCCCGTCGAGGAGGTCATCCCCGGATTCCGTGCGAAACAAAGGGTGTGACCTGATAGCACTCTAATGCATTGGGTAATGTATAGTATCATGATATGTTATTTTCAATGTATTTTGACTCGTGATAATTCATGTGCAAAATGGTTTTACTCTTGCTTCATTTGCAATGAGGTTTTACTCATTCTCCATGTGCAATGAGCTTTAGCTGATGCTAATTCCATGTTATGTGTTGTTGCCACATTTTCATGTTATGATTATCATGATTTATCTTGATTTTATGTTCATGTTTCTATTTTGATCCATTTTTATTCCTATTTTCTAACATGTATTGTATTCCTCATGTTCTTCATGTTTATTCCCTTACTGGGCTTTATAGCTCACCCTTTTCTTGTGCATGTCCTTAAGTTATCCCATGCAATGCTAAGTACGAGGGAATGTAGTGGTTATATAAATGAATTTTTCTATAAATATATTGTATTTTATGTTCTATGTTGTTATTTAATGATCCTAAGAAACAAATATACTATACTTATCGATCTTCCATGTTGTATCAAGTGAAGAGTTTATGTAATAAATCAGGATTAAGTTTGTAATAAAAGAAGGGTTATTATAGGTTCAGCTTGTCTTGGTTGGTTCCCACTATCTGAGGTAAGGTATAAATCATGTTTGTTGGATTTCATTGTTTAAATTAGGTTCCTTAATTGTTTTGAGGTTCGTATTAATTATCCTATAGTGTTTTGGTGTTTTTAAGATAGTATAATTTTCTAAGAATATCTTTTGAAGTATTTTATTGTTTATGCTTATGTTTTGTATTCCAATTGCTTGTGGTTAAATTTTAATTGGTTTTTTAATAGGGAAATTAGATGTTTAATGTGATGTAAAATATATTTTTGAAGTGTTTTTGACATGATTATATGATGAGTGTGGATTTTATAAAGGATATGGTTTTGTTTTCATCTATTCCTCATTAGGGTACTTCTTAGTAGTGTTTTGATGATTATGAAAAAGTGTGAAATGTGTTTTAAAAGGCACTTGAGATGTGAATGCAATGTTAGTGGGTTTTTACAAAGGGAATGGATCATCTTGGAATGTTTTCTTTTGTTATGCATCTTTAAATATGATTTGTAAATTAGGAAAATGACGTGGAATACCTTTTTAAGAGTACGTCACCTGTGTTTGGGTTTTAAAAGGGGGATTTCCCAATAAATATGGTTGAATTGAATATGTGTCCTTGTTATAATTCTAATGCGTTTCATGAATTGATTAATTAATGGTGAATTCATTTGAAAACTGGTTTTGGTGTTTGTTAAATTGAAATCGGTTTGTTATGGATAATGATGTTTATTTAAAATTTGGGTTTCTTAAACAGTTCTTTATTTTCTAAATAATTTTGATTCCTGTTTCTGGATTAATTTTATATGAGCGTATTATGATGTTTATGGATTCTTGTTTCTATTTAGTTAAGGTGTGTTGGTCACTGCATGGTGTTTTTGGGTCGTAGGATCTAAGGTGACTCACCTGCATATGCACAGATACGTGTATATATATATATGTATGTATGTAGGTTCCCCCATTATGTGTATATTCATACATGATACTGAATATACATGTATGGGGAAAGGTGTGCCTATGTATATATATGGAAATACATATTTAGTTGAGTAAAGATGGGTAGATTCATATAATAATAAATGTAAGGATCCCCTTACACATGTTCATGGCCATGAAGGTTTGTGCATAGGGTCAAGGTGTCCTTATATGTATGTGAAGATACAAATGCTCAGTGGGGAAATAGTATCTCTTAGTTAGAAAGCGTCAAGGGCTGAATTTTCCATTTGGTTCCACATTAAGGTAGGATCTCTATGAATTGACATTTAAATTTATGAATCATTTATTTCTTGCATTTTCACCTAGTTTTAATATTAATTATTGATATAGAATTGTTATTAAAATTGTATGTCTTGAATTTGAGTTGTTTTTTTCTTGTAATTTATTGAAATATATGGTTTGACAGTGTTTTCACAAAATTTCCGGATGAAAATCCCCTATGGATGTTGTAAATGTGTTTTAGATTTAAAATTTTGGTTTGGGTTTCTTAAATGGGTTTTGATGTATATTTATGTTTTTCAAACTGGTGTGCAAGTGATTCATTATGAAATGGTTTAGAGTGAGAAAATCATGTGAGTCCTATTTGGAACTTTTTTAAAACTATTTATCTCAGAAAATCTCTCCTTGAATTTATTCCCCTTGCTTTTTCTAAGTTATATGTTATAGGGGGTATGACGAGTAGGACTTTCCCATGATCAAATAGTTAAAAGGCGAGGGATGTATTCCATGGGGTAACATGGGGATGACTTTGTTATGTGTGTTGACTGTGTGTGAGGAATTTACTTGTGACAAGATAATTATTTGACATTGTGGTCTCACCCCCTTTTTTTACATGAGAACATAGAATAGCTAGTGAATTTTTGGTGGATGATTGTTGCACTAGTTTAGACTATGCACTAGCTTGTATCCCATGGCAGGGGGTAATTTTGTTATCATTACTGTGGGATTGGGACTCTTAGTCTGGCCATGCAGGGCGATGATCCGACGTTTGGTCTTTATGAAGTCATTGAATAGGGCATGCCTTCCGGATGAGTCACATGTATAGTGTGTTCTATACAATTCATAATCTCATAGGTTTTCCAATGTATATTGGCACTTAGTTATTTGTGGCAGATTATAAAGGTGAATTGTTTGGTTGGTTACTCTTGCTTTTTATTTTCCTATTTCCCTTGTGTGACCATTGCTTTTTTCCTTCGTGTATGATGCATCTCTTTGTTAAAGGGGATAAAAATAATACGCAAAATTTTTTGGAAAAAGGTTTTTAAAATGTTTTACACTTCTCTATCCCTCTCTCTTTAAAAAATTTAATGCTTTATCGATGGAAATGAACTTAATTTAAAATAATAAGTGAAATTGATCGTGATTTTCTTTTAAAAGGTATGTTTATGAAAAAACACACTCTTATATATTTTAGTTCATACATGAAATTAATTTTTCCTTGTTTAAAGGAACGTCATAGGGAAATATATTTTCTGGGAATGCATACTGAGTTTTAATTCCCATGCCTATAGTTTTGTCTTTTTTTAGCTTTGGTGCTTCTTATTACTCAGATTCAATCGTCGTATTGCAACATTGGATTGAGGTCGGTGGTGGCATTTAGTGTTACGTAGAGGTATGTACAACTTTTTTTCTCACCACTCCTTATTTTAGTTTACATTTTTTAGGTTTTGTTTATTTGTTTTTTTAAATTTATGGGTCAAATAATTCCCACCAATTTAATCTTGATGCCCGACAGTAGTTACCAACCTGTGGGGATTGGGATCGCCTTTTAGGCCTTGTCGCGGGCTGGCTTGGGTGACCAGTTCATGGTCTACCCGGGTTGTTTCATGACATTAGAAACACTTGGGACTTGGTTATAAGTTGTGTTTAGGTATTTTAAACCCATGTTGGGGGAACTCTAGGAGTTCCCCTCAAGGAACCACCTGTTGTTCCTGATCTAGGAACTGATTCCGATATTTTTTATAGTTTTTTACAGCCGATGAAGTCCATGCATGGTGCACCATGGCTTTCACCTATGATGGATGATATGACTTGTGAGTCCCAGTAGAAGTATCCTTTTACTTTATCAGTGGATGGAGGCCTATAGGCTATTGAGTCTTGGATAGATTCCACCCTATATATCTTTTAGCTTTCGGATACACCTCTAGAGTGAAGAGTCTTGATTTCCACATACATGCTTTGGGATTTGTCCATGTGCTGGTGGGATGTGAATACCTAGGCTAGTTATCATCATGGCATGTTATGGGTTGATTACCAATCTACCATCTATGATTTGTTCGATCCTCAGATACTGAGAGCTGATATATCCAAATAGTTCATGCATGTCGAGTGGGGTTCTAGGATAGCATAGAGTATTCAAGGATTTTCATAGAGTTTCAGTGATTTACACTACTTCTATATAGTCATGAGCTTTCATGTACTAGACGTTTTGGGGATGGGGTCCATTATTTCATTTGTATGCAGGTGAATGTCTTTTTCCTACCTAAAGTTTCTATAATAGTCAATCAATCTAATATAACTGAGCATAACCTAAGGGATCACAATATTACTGATCATATAGGACGTGTGTCGTGTCAATCCAGTACTTATTCTAGTGGTTGGAAGCATTAACTCAAGGTTTATTATCATAGAATTGATAAACGGAGTTCATGTTTCGATTGCTCTAAAGTGTATCAACAGTGTGGATGATGGGGGCACCTAAAGCCTCATTATGATAGATGCCCAATGGAGTGAAAGTATTGCAGATATATGGGGAATCATCCTATGTTTTGAAAAACTTTTCCAAATGCTTTGAGTGGAAAAGAATCAACACCATATCCACCCTCAGGAATGGGTTCTTTTACGCCATGTCAGGCAAGGATTTGGAGTTGCACTGAAAAGGACTGGCCGAGGAGGAGGTCATGCAGAACCCTGATCACTAGTAGTGCAAATAGAGAATTTATGATCTTGGCAGTTCATCTGTTTCACATGGCCATGGATCAGTTCAATTACATGAACTACAACTAGTACCTGAGTATCAGGTTGTGGGACCATCTACAATATGAGGTACCATTTTTATGGAATCTACTACAGTATCTATGTTATTTGATATATGTTTATTGAAATGTTTTCTCTCTATATCTATCATGAAAATTCTTAAACTTAGGATACAATATTATTATGGTGTAAGGATCCTAGATACTCTATTAGGGGTACGAAAAAAGGGTATATGACAGTGTAGGGACTATCCCTTTGAGGTAAGAAGTTACCATTTCTTATAGACCCTCTTTGTTCTTGAGATGACATTCTTCTATTTTATTCTTTAGATTGATTGGTTGGTTCAGTATCATGATTTTGTATATTTATATCACTATAGAGTATCATTGACATAACCAAAGGGAAGAAGTTATCTACATAAGGGTGAGTGGGATGTCCAGCCTAGTAGAGCTGAACCATAGCATCATAGTATAGGTGGAGAGGATTTCACGATTTTGAATCTCTTCATGGATGATCAAGTTTTAAGAAAAACTGATATCCCTCCAATAGTGGATCATTTTTGGGATGTATTTCCTGATTATTTTTATGTATTACCTCATAAGAGAGAGATAGATTTCACAATTAATCTTGATTGAGGAGCAGCTTCAGTGTCCATTCCTCTGTACATAATGGAACCTATAGAGATTTAGGATCTCAAGTGGCAGTTAGAGGATTTATAGGCCAAAGGTTTTATACGGCCCAGTACATCCTATTGGGTTTTTCCCATGATTTTTTCCAAGAAGGTAGATAGAAACTTATGTCTACTCATGGATTACAGGAAGTTTAACTAGATTAGTGTCAAGAACCAATATCCACTGCCTTGAATATACGATCTCTTTAACCTTATTTGAAATGATAGGGTATTCCCCAAGATCGGCCTGAGATCGGGTTATCATCATGTGTGAGTAAGGCCATCATACATTCTTTTTATAGTATTTTCTAATAGGTATGGTCTATATGAGTAACTCATTATTCTGTTTTCTCTTATTAATTTGCCCTCCATATTCATGGATCTAATGAATAGGGTTTTGCGTCCCTATCTTGACTCTTTTGTCATGGTATTTGTGGATGACATCTTGGTTTATTCTCATACTCATAATGACCATACCAAACACCTTGAGATTGTTCTGAGTAAACTAAGAGAGAATCACCTTTATTCAAACCTGGATAAGATACACTTATGGATAAAAAAACTTCAATTCTTGGTTCATATTATCTCAAAATCAGGTATATCTATTAAACCATAAAAGGGTATTGTTTTATTTTCAGGGGAGAAGCCAAAGAACATATTTGATATTCATATTTTCTTAGGGATGGATAGATATTACAAGCATTTAATACAAGATTTCTCATATTTTTCATTACCTCTGACTAGACTTTCAAAGAAGGGTTCTGAGTTCATTTGGTCATAATCGTGTGAGAAACCCTTTCAGGATATAAAAGGGAGGCTCGTCACAGCAGCTATTCTAATTATTTATGATCCATGGGTATGTTATACCATCTTCTGTGAAGCATTAAGAATCAACATATGAGAAATGATGATGCTAGAAGATAGAGTCATTTCATATGGATCTCGATAGTTGCTTCCTCATGAGAGAAATCACCCAATTCATAAACTTGATCTAGAATAATTTTTCCATGCCTTACATTACTGGAGACCCTATCTATTAAGTGAGTAATTTTTGGTGTACACAGACCATTAGAACACCAAATATATCTTTACTCCTCATGACATAAACCTCAGAAAATTGTGATGGGTTTAATATCTATAGTAATTTGATTTTGAGCTTTCCTATACACATGGGAAGGGAAATATGGTTGTAGATTCCCTGATTGGGAAAATTCAGAAACAAGTATTCCGGGAAGCTACTGATGAATGGAAGTTAATGGCCCTATTATATGAGATACAACTATAGTTTCATGATAGTAATGAGAATTATTATATCTCATCTTGCTTATTTACCTCTTCCCTCTTTGAGAAGGTAAAGGGTAGACAATATTTAGATCATAATGGCTTGGTACTCCGTGAGATTATATCCAAAGATAACTCACCTTTGGATTGGTCTATAAATAGATATTAAATCCTCTATATCCATGGATGTGTATTGGTCCCTACAGATATGAGAGAGGATTTAATGAAAGACTCATACTCCCCTTAGTGGTCAGTTCATTGAAGCATCTCAAAGATGTACCATGACATGCAATGCTAGTATTGGTGTCCTAGGATGAAATTATAGATAATAGGATTGTTCACTAGGTCTTCCACCTATATTCAGATGAAGGCAGAGAAATAGATACCTACAAGCTTGCTACAACTGTTTCCTGTCCTGAAATGGAAATGAAAAGATGTTGCTATGGATTTTGTAGTCGATTTACACAGTTCTACCGGAGGTCGAAATCTTGTATGGGTTGTCATTGACTGATTGATGAAATTATCCCACTTTAATCCTATTCAAGAGACTTTCTCAATTGATGAGTTGGGAAAACTGCTTGTCCGTGAAATCAAATGACACCACGGGGTCACTCATACTATCATTTTTTATAGAGATGCACGTTTCACACCACAATTCCTGCAAGGATTGCAGAAGGATATGGGAACAAAGGTGCTTATAAGAAAAAAAATTCACCCTTAGACCAAAGGACAATCAAAATGGACAATATAGGTTCTAGAGGATATACTTTCAGCATGTTTCCTCAAATCTTGTAGTTATTGGGAAAAGAATATCCCAATCGTTGAGTTCTCCTATAATAATTTCTTCCATTTAATAATTCAGAGGGATCCATTTGAGGCCTTATACAGTAGATCATTCTATTCACCCTTGTTCTAGATAAAGGTAGGTAAGGTAGACCTACAAGGTCCTCATCTTGTTAGATATACTTCAGAGTAGATTCAGCTAATCAGAAATTGTATGATTGCTGCCAAATCTAGAAAAAAATTGAATATCGATCATCGTCGATGACCACTAGAGTTTGAGGTTGGGGCTCATTTTTTTCCTTTAGGTGTCACCCAGGCTAGGGAATATATGGTTACATAAGCAATGGATGTTTTCACCATGTTATGTAGGGTCGTTTGAGATCCTATTGTGAGTTGAGCCAGTATCCTATCGGTTTCTACTCCCTCACAGGTACAGTGCCATACACGACGTCTTCCATGTTTCACAACATCACCAGTATCATGACGACCCATCTCATACCTTTGATCGCAAGTAATTTGAGTTAGATATCGATGTTGCCTTTTAGAAGTATCTAATATACAACGTTTATTAGAGAAAACATGCTCTATGACGTTGGTATGTCCCTCTAGTATGAGTGATACCACAACATGGCCACATACAGGACAATAAATAGGAGTGGGAGGTTGAAAAATATTCTTAGTGGCCAACATTTTTCTGATATAGTTTTTATACACCCTTAAATGGTGGCCTCGAGGATGTGTTCTTTTAGGGGGGAAATACTATATGAACTCGGTTTTCCACTAAGGTATGAATCCTTTCAATTTTTATTTAATTCTTTATTTTGGGCCTAATATAAATTCCTAGCGGGTTAGTGAAGGTACAAATGGTGATCGGGTCTTGTTTGGATACTAGAACCCATCTTTTTTGGATAACTGTCCCCACACTCATTTTAGAGTAAACCATGTAGGAAGGACACATGGTTTTGACAAACTGTGTAGATGGTGACTTTTTGGACAGAAACTTGCCACATGGTTGGTTCATAGTTTCCTAAATCATGGGGCCTGACTGTGCAAGTTCCCTTTCTTTCCTAGGTACCCGTGTATGGTTTTCACTCAGATTGTCAAATTGTGCGGACAAACCATGTACTGGGTAATTTCCGGGTGATTTTACTATTTTTCTTTTAATGACCTAATTAATCCTCCCTAGTCCTCTTAATCCAATTTTATACAAGATTACATTATTTTTTCTTCCATCCTAGAGAAATTTGAAGGCCTATGATAGGGATTGGAAGATCTCCTTTTTTGGGATCCAGTCGAGCTTCCATTCGTCACTTTGGATGCACAATGGTAAGTACTCAAGTCCTATTTAGTTGTTCCTCTCCTCTCTTGATCTAAACATAGTTATCAAGGTTTTATTTTTTCACTTTTTTTCTCTTATCTTCTCCATTATAAGCTGAATTAGAGGCCAATATGGGAGGAGAAGTATCATACAACCCTAAATTTGTTCTTCTATAACTCATCCCTCAATTTCAATGATTTTAGAATTTTCATATGGGGTCCATTGATTTCATCGGGTTCGTTTATGAAATTTATATTTCATTATTATAATCATTATACCCATATGATTATGTGCTTTCAATATATGGTACTATTTTTTGTGTTTATGCCCACAACATCCAACATCCCATGTAAGATGATATTATATAATTGAGTTTTTTAATGTTCTGACACATTTGTGCCATTATTCGGATGTGCTCGAGCTTGAGCACACTAATGGTATGACTCCTAATCATAAATTCTTGTTCTATAATGTAATAGTGAATAGAAAATTCCATGTAACTTCCACTTGACATGCCTAAGGTTTGTTCCGAAAATTGATAATTAAATGTGAAACTTAAATTTGCATGAATACTAAGAATATGACTTGATCAGATTAAATGTGAATGATTAATAGATTGAATGTCTATAGAACCCCTTACCACATTATTTAAAGGTAGATGAAAGAACCTTAATTATTGAATATTCCACAAATAGAATTAATAAATGTTTCATGCTACATGTGCTTGTCACATTAATGAATGGAAAGTATTGAACCAATTAGACATATTGATTAATTATGACTTGATTAAAAGGATACATGCTACATGAACATATCACACTAAATAAAGATAAGGCTTGAACCAAATTAAATATTACATGACATAATAATTAAATTGGAGTTTCTTGACTCGATATCATCGTGGATTCTTATCAAGGAATCCCTTGATCCATTGGTAACCTAATTTCTATTCAAGGATATGACTTGATTAAGTCGAGATCCACCAAGATCATGATCCTTTTATATTATTAGATCAGGTATATGACACCATAGGATACCTCACATAGTATTAATGGATTCCTTGGATACAATCCTTGGATCCAGCATTGATAGCTAGGTTCTATGGTTAAATCCCATAGGGACCAGTCACTACATAGCCCCATTTTACCATAGATGATCACCTTCGATTCTGTAGGCATATTATTATCGAAATAATTGGAATATTCTCTTTGGATTACACTCTTACCCTTAGCTTGGATACAGTTATTAGTGAGTGG
The DNA here is from genome assembly GCA_963277665.1 of Viscum album. Lineage (NCBI taxonomy): Eukaryota > Viridiplantae > Streptophyta > Magnoliopsida > Santalales > Viscaceae > Viscum > Viscum album. Next base: position 445,118,864 of record OY728119.1, read on the forward strand.
TTGAACCCTGAGATCTACTTTTCCTTGGTTATTACCTTGGAAATTCACTAATAGATGTCATTACAGGTTTCCTTGTCATAAATTGGAACCTTCACTATTTGTAGCATGAGACATATTTATAAACTGCTAATAATAAATTGATGGACAAGTTTTGATGAGACTCTAGATGAGGGATGAGGTAGGTACTTTGGTATTTCGTTACATTTTGATTATTTACATTATATATTCTTTCTTGCAGACTGTTACATTTCCATTACACAGGTTAAATGTTATAGACACCATTAGTGGTGTCCCACTGAGATTTATCTCAAACACTCTCCGAGCACTATTTGGTACCAAGAGTGGATTATATAGTTTAAGGTGTTGACAAATAGAAATGTACATCTTTTAACACTTGGATGATTTTTAGTTAGGACGGAGCATGATAATAAATGATTGTTCCAAATCTTGGGATGCTTGGGTTATTCTTTTGATTTCCTTTATACTTTTGTAGAACATGATATTCCTGCTACCTTGTATCCATGTTTTCTTGTTTTCTAGATACGTGACATATCATCATTATTTGTTGAATTTGATTCTAGTTATTCATTTATTATTACAGTTGCTTTTATTTTTCCAATGTGCCTTGTGTTAACTTTTATTTATTCCTCTATTTACCTCAATTTATATTTATCCACTTCACTAAACTTTGCGAATGAGGTCATAATCTACCAATATACACACTCTAGGACTTCACTACTAGTCGACAGCCTCTAGAATTTGGGAATATTTTCTTGAGGCCATGTGGACCACCAGGCCCGAGGCACTTATAATGTGGCATCTGGGTCCAGGACATAACAATGGACATCATTGAAAACATTTTTTTATCTCGTTTTTTTTCTACATTGGGTTATCTCATATAGGAATGGATTTTATTATGTAATGGCTCTTTATTAAGAAATTAATTTTATATCATCCCTCTCTCAAAAAAGTTTAAGAAAAAATGATACAAGGGAAGAGATCATGTATTCATTAATTCTAGGAGGGGAGAAATCCCCCACATATAATTTTCATTTTACTGTCAATTACGACGATAAAATGGGAAATGGGTTCATATATTGGCCTGTTAATTTTTTTGGTATTAAATAAATATACAAAGTGGTATCTTATTCAAATTAATGAATTTGAGTTTCATTTTTTTAATAAGGTATGACTGTTTAGTTATTTAATAAGGATTTAAATATGTGTTCTACTACTTAGTATTAATAGCTAATAATTTAATGAATGATAAACTATTCACAATTTTAAAATCATATTATATTACACTAAGAGAAGTGAACATTGTTTAATGAATTTAAAGAAGTGGACATGGTTTGATAATAAATAGTATTGTAAATTATAATTAAATTCTATATTGTAAAAGGAGAATAATTTTCATGGAACTTATAATAATTTTTTAACTCTAATTACTATAGTTTACTTAAAAATTAGGTTATCCAACTAGATAGAAGTTGAACCCCTGTGCAACCACTATTGAGGTGGGAACTTGGGAAGGCCACATCAAACCTAATGTTGTAGAATTTGGTAGCATGGATCCCATAGGGGTTGCATGTAGAACTGTAATCATAATGTGATATATAGTGCTTGGAGAAGCATTAATGGAACCGACTAGTGGGAATGTTCAGGAAAGCATGGCCATGTGAATCATGTGTGTGTGTTTCTATGTACAGTTGTCAACCCTAGTATTAGCTCGATAGTGAAGTGACACAATATCTATTATTATGTATTCCTCAAATGAAGTAAGAATAAATGTTGGAAAATTCTAATGTCAGATATATAAGTATTACACACAATCCAATTACTATAAAAATTAATATATAGAATTATATCTTTTTGATCCACTATATCTCCAGCATCTGAATGTATATAGAACATTTCCTTTGACCTCCCAACATTCTAAGGAAATTCACACAAGCTTGAGAAAACTATCCATCACCAATGATCACCCCAAGGAAATGTGAATACTTCATCAAACCATGGATATGTGTTAAAATGATGACTTGGATACATGAGAATATTTAATGTTACATATGATTTTGGAAGTTTCCATCACCTGACAACCCTAATCACATGATATCATTAAACGAAAAATAGAATGTCATAAGAATATGAAGCATCAAATGGATCAATTCTAACATTAACTATGACATCATGTGAAGAGGAACATACACAATATAATTTCTCCTTGGATAGCCTTGATCACCTAATGTCATCATGTGAAGAAGACCACAACTTATATCGCATTATGGCTTCATCATGGAAGAGTTCATTAATATAAAGAATTTATTAGTTGTTTATTGGTTTTCCACCAATGTTTCACATGATCAAGAGAATTCTTTCTTGAAATTTCATATCTACTCCAACATCGCAATAATATTAGATAATGTTTCATTTAATATAACATAGATACACTGATATCTACAGGTATATAATGGGATTTGAATTTCCATGACATTTGGATGATAGGTAATGTACAGTCAACTATAAATATATTAGTTTGATTCTATTAGTGATTGATTAAATATTCAAGAGTCTCTATATAGAGATTGTATATTTATTCAATGTAAAACATTTCACTTGATGATTTCATGGATAATCTTGTCACATTTAAAAGATCCATTAACTACCCTAGTCTCATGAGGAAGATATTTATGTGAATAATTCACATGATGGAAGTTGTTCCCAGAAACCTCCTTGGTTGTGTGATGTGAAGGAAACAAGTTCCTATGGACTATCCCTGTATCATAAATAAGAAAAATCATACATAATACTTATATGGATTTTGAGAAAGAAGAATGTGATCTCACAAAACGTGGATTGACATTCTATATATAGTGTGTTACATGAAGAAGATTGGGAAATTATGTTTATGTAAATAGGAAATTATTACATAAATGGATAGTAAACCTAAAGAAAACATTACTTGCATGATATACCTTGTATATGTAAAGTGTTCTTGAGAAACTACAATCCATACCTAGTCATTTGAAGGATACATGAGACAAATATTTCTTGTAATAAATGCATTATGTGAACCCTATATATCAACATTCAAATAATTCAATAACTATAATGGAAATGACAAGGAGAATATTAAACTGTTCTTAAAACATTTAGATATTAAATAATTTAATTGAGAAGACCTAAAAAATATTGATAATTATCAATGGTGATTGCAATATTTATGAACTATTCATTTTTTCATGCTAGCATGAATTAAGTTGAGAACATGAAGAAAACCCATTTGGAGTTTCTTTAGTACACTATTTAATAAAATAACATTGAATACTTTTGGGATTAGTTGTACATGTTTAATTGAGGTTGGGACTTCATCCGATTGAAATAATAATTCTTGCTCAAACATCTAGATTGACTAGGGAAGACTTGATAATCAATTAAATATCAAAAGAACATCAAAAAGACCAGTAGACATAGTATCTAACTGTAGATGTTCTTGAGGTTTAATCAATAAAGGTAATTAATCAAGAAATTTAATGGAGGATGATGGAATCCATTAGTGCAGAAGTTACCAGGATTAGATTTTATTTTTATCAAAGTATTAAAACCATGATGAATATGTAGATTTGGACTAAGGTAATTACTAGTTGATAAAAAGGATCAATAAAAAGAGAATAATATTGTATGTATAACAAAAAAAAAATAAAATAGTCGGATTGAAGGTGGTAAAATTAGTATCAATAGGAGTATTGACTACTGGGGTGTAAAACAAATTTCTAAATGAACCATTAAAATTAATAATTAGATTACAGTGGATAGTCCTTGATGTGGGGAATAACAAACTGGGTGAGGAGTAGCACCAAACCATGTAAAAATATTTTTTGTACTCTTTCTTATTATTTCTAAATATGGGGTGAGATTGTGAGATATTACTTCGTGGAATGAGATCTTTACAGAGTTTAATAGGTTGAATTAAAAAGAAAGAATTTATAAAATTAAAACCACTGATTAACCCCCCCCCCCCATCCATATTGGTTGTTCCGCCTAGAGACTCTTCAATATTAAACCCAAATGAAGAAGGGGTAAATTAACTTATAAAAACCACATTTTAGTTGTATCAAGGAAGAGGAAAACAGAACATGGTTTTATGAAACCAAGGGGAGAGTGATATTTAAAATTTATTTTTAATAATATTTTAATTCAACAATGAGTCAATTTATTTCTCCCCTAATACTAAAACTATTTCTATAATTTAAGTAATAGAAATTTATTAAATTCATGTATAAATAATAATGTGATTTTCAATGGAAAAATAGAAAAATTTCACTCAGAATTTGTTTGGAACTTCAAATATTCTTGAGTATATAATTTTTTATTCAATTATTTTTTTCATAATAAATATATTTTAAATAGAACTTATATATTTCATTTTATCATTTCCTCTTCACTAAAAATTATTTTGATTGTTGACTGAATTAGAATCAATTGAATACTATATGAAAATATATTTTGAAAGAATATTTTTTATGAATTTGAAAAAGAATTATATATTTTTAATGCTTGATTATTATTGGCTATTATATTTTTTCTAAAAATTAATGATGAATTATTGTGTTTCCTTTGAATATGATTGATACTTAGAGCATGTTGGATATGAAAATCTCTATGGGATGTATATTTTGAAAATATGTTTTTTCATTCAAATTGTGTTTTGAAGACACAAGTTGTGTCACTTTATAAATTTTAAAATCTGAAATTTTTGGAGTTACATGAATATTTGGGAATGGTTTTAAAAATTTTTAATCTATATATTTTTATAGATTTAAATTACTATCTGATTTAGAATTTAACATGTTTTTAAATTTATATTGTGGATAATTTCTCAAGACTACAATTAACTATATGTGGGTCAGAAATAAATGGAAAAATTTCCAAAATATAATATTGTTAATTCACTTTTAAAATCCTCTTTGACCATTCCTAAATACAGGTATTTATCAAGTTTTCATACTTTGGATTTTTACTGGATAAATAAATTTTGTTTAATTTATGAGTTTTAATGATAAAAATGTTTTTGAAGTTATAATCTCAATAATGGATCCTTTTAAAAACTTGGTTCAAAAATATATATATATTTTGGTGATATTAATTGAATTATAACTAGTAAATTATATTGAATTTGAATAATGATATTTTATTTTTACATGATAATGATGTTTTCCATTGGTTTTTTCTAGAAAAGTACATGGAAGGATAATGGAATTCATGTTGTGTGTACCTCCATTCAAACATATTCCAAATCACTGACCATTAATAAGGCCTCCTATTTATTCAACATTGTTAGAGCATTCTTTATTCATCTGAGGATCCACCAATAGCATCCTATAAAGACTCATCCATTCACATAGTCAATAAATATTCTATATTGAATTTCCATGTCCACATGTTAACATGTTCTCATGTATTAAGTTCTTTAGTATGAAATATTGTATTTTCTCAATGAACATTTGTTGAAAATGCATTGAAAAGTCGATCAGGCTATCATGCCTCCACTTTCATTTAACATTCCTCATGAATTCATTGTGAATGCCCTATATCCCATGAGTATTCATCAAGTACACCCAATAAAAATACATTTGAGAACACCCAACTCCACATCACAATACCCCAAACTCACACACCCAACATATGATTATTCTTTGATAGAGTTGAAAATACAAACTCTTGCAGAAAATCCAAATCACACATACCAAAATCTAACCTTTACTCAAAGCATCCATCCTCACGATTCTGGAAATTAATCCTTATTATTTTTCTAGATATGACCAATATAGGAATAGTAACTAGAAAAAATATCATGATGAATGAAAAATCCACACCAAGCATGATTCAGTTTTGACTATAGATAATAAGTTATCTAGTTTTTCAATTTACATGATTGATGATGGAGAAAAAAATTATGGGCATGTTAATTTCTCAATTATCCAATTTTCCCGAAAAGGTTTAGCACATTCCATTTGTTCAATTTATATCTTTAGAGAAATATAAGTAGAAACCATATATATAGATGAGGAGATTAAAAATTACATGGTCAAGTAATTTTCCTCCAACTCATTCCATCTAACCCACCCATACTTTCCTTGCAATGAATTTAGATGAAGATGATTTCCAATAGTGTGTAAGGAGATAAATTTCATAATTAAGATAAGTTTGAATATTGTTTGCTTTATTTTATGTGTGTAGGTCCAACAATAAAGAAGGAATGGGACTTGAATCACCCCAATTTCATGGCTAAAAACTTCAAGTATATTCTTGATCGAGTACGTAAATGAATTCAAACAAACCAAATCCACAGTGAACAATTTGAGGAGATTATTTGCTTATATAGGAACCAATTTCATCTGATATCAAAGATTGAAATAGAGAATAAATTCATGTTATTCCTAATATTCTCAGTTACATCTCACAAAATCCATAGTATATTTCAACTATATAATGAATTAGATAAACCTATAATCCCAATAATAATGCTACAATAAGATCCCATTTCAAATTAATTTGAAAACACCGATTAAAGATCCATCCACATGATCTAGTCCTGTGTAGAAATGATAAAAATTTCTGGTATTCAATCCCACTATTATTTAATAATGTCACTCCATCAAATTTATAGTGATCCCCAAACAACTCTATCAGTTTCATAATTTTTTTCTCTTCCTCTTGTAGGAATGCCAAGAAATGATCACATTTCCATGAATTCATGATGTAGTGATGAAAATATTCCTCAATTCTTCTCAATGGAATACATAGAACGGTCATGGGAGGATTCACTTAGTGGAGTATGATTCTATTTTCTATTCTATTGAAAATGAATTAATTAATTCTTATAAAATGGGATATCACTATTTCAAAAAATATTTCCCCCTTTATGAGACAATTGTTATTAACTCTTTTTATCTTCTAATAAAATAATTTTCTTCAATGTTATATTCTATGAAATAAAATTCCTCTATATAATTATTACCATTGCATTTTATTTTCTATTCATCTATAATTCCTTCAAGTTTATTCATCACTGTGATATTCTCCTAATCTTATACTAGATTATTGTGAAGTACTAACCCATTCTAGGTTCTCCAAATGGGACTCCTGGTGATGTTCATGAGTTTCTATACTTAATTTTGACTACGTTTTCCTGATTCAATGCACCAGTAACGGTAGATATTGGGGGAGGGTATTATCAATATATAGTATATCTAAATTTCTGCATCCATTCAATATTTTTAATTTCCAATATTTTTTTCTTTTTATTCAAACACCATACCAGGGAAGCTAAGAGAATTGAGAGATTTAATGGTGTGTGACCATTTCTAGGTTATTGGAGTTGGTAAACTCTTAGAGTTTTGGGGTGTTAATACCTAATTCACCAAGTAGTATAAGTGAGTCACTTGTTTTCTTGAGGAACATCGAGTATATTTGTCAATTAATTCTAAATAAATAATGAGAGGTTAGTGGATGAATGATATCAATTCATCTTATTGAGTTAGGAAATTAAATAAAATAGAGAATGATGATACATTTCAATTAAACTTTTATATGTACCATCTATATTTCTAACTGATCCTGTGTGTTTGTTTAACTATATACTATTTTAATTTAATAATTGTTAAAAACCCAAACATCATGTCTTTCTTTCATTGAATCATGTACAAATTGAAAATATACTATATAACACTACAAAAATTCTAATTAACTTTAAATAATTTGGTCTATTTGATAACTTTTCTTTCACAAACAATTTATGTAAACAAGAAAAAACATATTATAATAACATTAGTAATGAATCTAATATATTATCCAAAAAAATTCTTTATTATTAACTTTTGAATTTTATTTACCACGGTTAAAGGTAAATAGGATAAATAAAGGTTAAAATAATAGTATAGTATAATTTTACCTTAATATTTTCCCTAATTTACTTTTATAAGTGGTTATAGAAACAAATAAACTATAGTTATAAAATATGGTCCATTTTAAGCCACTTGTGTTACATTAGGATATTTATTATATTTTATTTAAAGAATTGTTAAAAATGTCATATTAAAACATCAAAAATTAAATCATTTTTAATATATGGTTATATATAATAAAAATTAGACTATAAATATTCATTATAAATACAATAAATTTATCTACATCATTATAATTTATTTATAATTTTTAGACAATAAATAATTGAATTTAACTATGACACAATGATGTTGTTGTAACAGATTTATTAACGGAAGAATCAAATAAATGGTATTAATAATATTAAAATAAATATCATTTGAGCAATTTTATTTGATACACAAATATTTGGAAGAATATGAAATGTTAAGGATGAGTTAATGTAGTTTTTTTAAGTAATCAATTTTTTTGGATTTTATAAATAGTTAATTAATAAAAATTATCAAATTTGATATAAATGATATTTTGAAATTAATAATATTTTAATAGATGATAAAAAATTCATCAAAATATATATTTCATCCAAATAACTAGGATAATGTTAAATATATGTTAAATTATCTAATTGGGGTTCTTTATGAATTTTATTGTAACTATATTAACCCTATAGTGTAAAGAGAAAAGTTGTCAAGGTAAGAGTAAAATTGTTTAACTAAGGGTTAAAGTCAAAAGATAAGGTTATTTTTGTGACCTAAATATGAATAAAATTCATTGGTTGAGGGTATTTACACCCATTATAATATGAAATTCCATGTAACTCACTTTTAAGATATTTTAAATCAAAAATAATTTTATAATAAATTAATAGTTTTGTATTTTCCAAAAGTGACCCTACCCCCTCTTATAAAAAGGAACCTCTCCTTCTCTTCTATTCACACCTCTAAAGCCTTTTGTCTCAGCCAAAAACTATAAATTTATACTAAAAAATTATATCACTTATTTCTATAATCCTTCACTTGGTCATAAGGTAATTTATGGAAGCATTTTTGCACAACCCCAAAGGAGTTACCCAATTAAGAGGTAACATCTTTTCTCAAGCTCCTTTCCATTATTTTCCTTCTCCACCCCTACAATCACTTTATTCCATTATTTTTTGACAACACCAGTATCCTAAATATACTAGGATTTTTACAATGTGTTTTCTAGCTAAAATTCCACACATCTGCATCTAATGGATATCTATCATACTTTTTCCATGTATGGCGAAATACTGCCTCACGAAATGGTGTTATTCATTTCTATTTACTACCAATCATGCTGGAAATTATGATGAAAACTATATATATATATATATATCTGTTATATATAATATTTATTATGTATTTAAGCTTCTTTATTTTTTAAGTACACATAACTTTTTTACTTTCTATTTTTTGTCAATATGATAATCTCATTTTAGGAAGTGTGGACTACCGCCCCCACAAAACGATGTGATTTGTTCACACACCACATAGAATGTTTTAAAGATGGGTTTAGTGAAATTAAATGATATATATGATAAAATAATTCTAATGGAATACTGATATATATATATATATCCATACATATATATACATATTTCATTTACTTATATTATTTTTATATGACAATTAAAATAGAAACAACGTTCATGCGTACGTACGGCTCACCATCTCCATGAATCATGTATTCCATTTTTGTATGACTTTATTATATAGATCATTATAATATACATATACTAGATATAAATTATATTTATATCATTATTTGTATTCGTAAATCATGATATAATTATAATTACCAATGATATAACAAATTAAGAAACATGTGAAAAACAAAATGAATATTACCTGAAGTAAAGCCTTAACATTACATTGTTAACATGTTGGTAAGGGTTTCATGTCTCACTTTTATTTTTGTGAGTCACAAGTCTTATACGCTACTTATTTCTTATAAGTGGTGTATACACTACCCATGAATACATTTTATTTGTCTTATCTAAAATATGATGATGTTTAAATATTCTAATAATTTTATTTCGTACATGGTTCATATGATTCTATTGGATATAAAGTGATGAGTACTGATTTCACAATCTATTCCATATTTTGGATTGTTCAGCTTCAAGTCTCAATTTAGAAATATTTATCATCCATGTCCATGTTTTCTAAAATAAATTTCATAAAATGTTTTCAAAAAATGTTTTACTTTTATCCTATGGATGTTTAAATTTATTTTTACATTTTTTTTACTTTTTACTTCACTGTTTTAAAGGACTCTTTCTCTCATATTCCAAAATGAGGTACTTTTTAATTTTCTAGAAAAAGTATGAGAATAATGTTTTTTTAACTTATACAGCATGAATGGATTTTTTCACTTTTATAAAAACTTATTACCTTGAAGCTTCCCCTAAAATCATACAAGTCTATTTTCAAATAAAAAGTTTCTTTTAAAATTACACGGCATTTTAAGAAAAGAAAATTGTTTTAGTGAAGAAAATGATATTTTACTCGACAACTATTTTAAATAATTTCCATGATTCCTTTATATGTTTTGAAATTGGTTTCATAGAAAATGGTTTTGAATATGTTTTATGTTTTTAAAAATTATTTTTAATAAAATTTCATGTTCCAAGAAATCTTTCAAAATCCTTATCCACCAATGATGACATACTTTGTTATAGTTCACGAATACCATTCATATTCTTTCTCTGAATGTTTTATGTTTTGATGCAATGATGTTAAGGAAACCCACTTCTTTTCATGGGTTATGATTTTGATGAAATTATTAAGAAACATGTGTCTTTCCATTGGTTGTGATATGTTTACATGTTTATGATACCCATTGCATTTCATGGGTTATGTTATGATTTTTAATCATCTTGTGGAACATGTTTTCATTATTTCATTATCAGATGGATGGGACTTATATACCCCTATGATGCATTGGGTAAATATTTATTTTTCATGAGATAGTGTAAGATGGTTTTTGGAGTGAACATTGATTACTAAGATGGACATGGGAGTGAACCATGACAACCAAGATGATATGAGGAGTGAACTCATGCTACTAAGATGGGTATGGTAGTGAACCATGACTACCAAGATGGTATAGGGAGTGAACCCAAACTACTAATATGGTCTTGATAGTGATTCCTTGACTACTATAGAAATAATTATATTCTTATGTGTCTACCATGGTTCCATGTTTTATTCATATGTTAGGCTTTATGGGCCTATGTTCTTTTTTAACTTATGATTTATGTCTTATGAACTTCTATTATATATTCTATGTTTAATGTACATGATATTTGATATGTAGGGTATAATCTTATATTTTCATGATCTGGTTCTATTACCCTTATTCTTATGGTTATGCTTACATATCTTTCTTGTTTACCCTTACTGACCATTTGAGCTCACCCCTTTCTTATGTTTTCTTTCCCTGTGTTATGTAGAATGGTTTTAGATAGAATTAATAAAGGTGGAGACCTTTATGGATATGTTGAACATCCTTAACTAGGATAGAAGATTTTGTTTCCATTTTCCAAATACACTAAACTACTATGGTCCTCAGGCATGTATTTTTATAATGTACGAAATATTAATCTTATATGATGTAATATCCATGTATGTTAAGACTGGGTTGCTATATGCTCAAAGGTACACATGATGTATCATGGTGAGGTAACTTACTTAATACCATCCTATGATTATAGTAAAGTCACAATAGTAATAAATAATTGAGAAAACAGGGTAATATGGTCTCACTATACTGAAGGTACTCATCTAAGAGGACATGATCTCCAGGTCATTCCATGAAGAAGCACCTAGATATTAGAGAGGGGTCATATAAAAACCTCACCCTATTAGTGTAAAACTCACTAGAAGATAATATATGTTAATAAAAAAATAGGGGATCACACCCAATGACTAAAGGGGATACTTGACCCCACCCAGATTAAACTCACTATGATGGGGATCACACACCCTGATAGTCCGTAATGGGATATCTGACCTAACCTATTCAATAATGATAAAGGAGAACTCTATAATCAATAGGGAAGGATACCTAACTCTATCTGAGACTAAATCATAGATTATATCACTAATTTTATGCTCATGATAGGATTCTTCATTGTACCATCAAAGGGATAGACCTAGGGGACACATACACAATAATACGATTATAAGTTACTTGCCTAAGATTATTCCATGGATGGATTGAGAATACTAAGGGCTCAAACATACGCTTTAAAGAGTAAATTATGTGTCATGTGGTCTACATGGGGAGTCTCTATGATCCTATCACTGGAAGTGTCTCAACGTATTACACAGCATGTCTTTCTCTAGATACACGGATTGTCCACTAGAATACATAGTGTGTGTAGGTTGTCCGGAACTTGGCATGTTCCATATGGTCAAGCAAGTGTACTATGGGTCTTTCCCATGTTGTACCAGGATTCACATATAATATATTTGTCTCAATATACTATTAAAAGTATATGAGGATTACTCTACATCACATGCCATATAAGGGCTGGGATGACACTCAATGTGTGTCATCTTCTAAATCACATGTACCTTCCAAAGTACATGGGATATGCCGCATTAGACACGATGTATAAGTCCACATAGAGAACTGGTTGTATACTCCCTATAAAGGATGATTTGACCATCCATGCTTCACACAATGTGTAGGATATGCACATAGATAATAATATTGAACTCAATACATAAACCATATCCACTACCTAGAGAATACTACACATCATGTGTTCTTCTGAACTATATGGAAAGTAGTTAAAAATTTCGTAGAAATTATATTTCATCATTAAAATTTCCCCATTCCAAATTCATTGCCTTCAATTCTCCTAGGAATCATTATAAAACACAAAAATTTGTGTTGAACACCCTCCACATTCATCTAGAATCTTGATTCCATCTGTTATTCAAAAGAAAACCCATCATTGATTCCATCCTGATGTGCCAAATAAGAAACCATACTAAAACATTACATAATATTATTATTTTTGTGAGGAATTCATTCTATTATATTTTAGGATATTTACATATTTATTTTTTATATAATTATGAATTAACTATTACATAACAACCCCATATATTAAAATGAGGATACTTCAACTCAGTATCCATTTTTACCAAATATAATATTTTAATATGAAAAAGTTTTATTTTACAAAAAAAATACTCAAGACATTCAACTTGATTTCTCATTTATTATAATACATCCTAAATCCCTATAAAACGCATTTTTAATCTATGAGATTAGCATAAAAATCTAATTAAGGGATATAATAAGAAGAAATCCATTATTCCACCAAGAAACATTAAAATACATGAAAGGATTGACTTTATCAAATTATTAATTGATAATATGAAATAAATCACATCCATATGAAAAACACATACCTTTTTCTCAAATAAATCATTTAATCCCCATAAAAATAAAATTGAAACTCCTTTTAGATGACTATGAGAATTATATTCATAACCCGTGTCTTAAATAATTGGATCAAAGTAAAATCTATTGGGGAAACCATATAAGTTAAATAATCAATTATTTACTTTTATGATAGATAAAATTAACCAATTCAATGGAGTGCTATTATGAGGCACCCTTGTCCTATAAGCTATATCATGCTCAGTTATTTGTATAAGCTATATCATGCTCATTAGTTCATATAAGTTGTATTAGGCTCACCTAATCTTATTATCTATAACAGGAACATCCACCCATCACCTATAATTTTAAAGTACTACATCTAAAATAAAACATTTTAATTATTCCACCTTTTATCATAAATACTTGAAAAACTCATTTGAACCCATAAGAAAAACATTTTTTATTATTTAAATACACTTTCATTTAAAAAATTGATTTTCAAAGAAAATACCCAGAACAAAGGAAGGATGTATTTTCATAGAGGGAACCATGGAAACATATAATGTATTCTAAACATTGACAAATGGTTTCAGTGGTGGGAGAAGTTGTTGATGCCATATATGTAAAAATAGAACATTATTTTTCTCTTTTGTAAAGTAGGTAAAATGTTATGTATAAAATATGAAAAAATATTCCTTCTAAAATACCATTAAGATAAATTAAAATGAGTTATAAAATTACTTATATAATGTAAAAACACCCAAATTTTTTTTAATAATATGGATATGGAATATAAATATTTAGAAAAAAAATCTTTAGAACATTTAAAATGGGGTTTTAAAAGTAAAGAGTCCCTTACCTTGAGTCTAAATCATAAATTACATTATTTTTCAACATAAATAACAAAATTATATTAATTATTTACATTCATAGGAATATTTTTCACTTTTATTATTCCATATATCATGTTATAATCAATTACCTAATCAATTATGATCATGTCGAATGTTTTGATGATATTTGGGTCATAGTTCCATAATGTATTTGGTAGGTTCATTGTGGTCAAGGAGTTAATTATTTCATCACCATAAAAAATAATTATGCTATTAAAATTTCTATAAATAAATTATACTTTTATAACAAACCAGGAATTATGTTTAAGAAAAATGATATATGTTACAATCATTTAGATGGTCTGTCGTACTATACAAGCGTAACAATTCCATTTTTCTATGACAATTATAGAAATAAGGTATGTATTATTTTATCATTGCATAATTGTAAATATATAAATAATACCATAATATTTCTTTTGATACACTTTTATATACTATCCATGTGATTTGGGGATAAAAAATAGATCGCATCTCTTCATGAAGGTCATAGTCCGCATGTATGAAAGAATGACATTATCATTTTCTAGTGAATAGAACGATAAGAATGTGGATGATATATTTATTATAAAGTATGACCATTATTTCATTAATTTCATATATATACCTTATAAAGATCATGGTAAATAATCATGGGTGGCTGTAATGGAAAGAAGAATTGCATCGGTTTGTGAGGCAGCAGTTCACCACACACACAAACAACATTTCCCATTCCCATTTTATGGACGGGGAGATTGATATAGGTCAACTCATTAACATAAAAAATTCAACATATTTATTATAATATTGTTATTATAACATAATTTTTTAAATTTATTTGAAATAATCAATCGATGAAATAATACAAGAATATAGGGTTAAGAACTATATATCTTCATCGGACAACCAATAAATAATTACACTAAATTGTATCCTAGGATGATTTTATAATTAAAAAATGGATCTAGGATTTTTTATGGTTTTAATTAAGGTATTTTGGTAGGTCGTATCAAAACTAGAAGGATTTTAACATGTGATGAAAATATGAGAGGATGTTACCTTTTATAAGTAATGGGAGGGGCACTCTTTGAATTACATAAAATATTAAATTAATATAAATTAATTTTGATTTCAAAAATAATCAAAATTGATATTGTTAAAATATAATATAATTATGAGTTAATGACCTCTCGTATAAAATTTTTTGAAAATTTTTAATTTTCTTTTACCATTATATTTCTGCTTTAAGTCGTGTTATCCCTTTTTGATGATTATTCTCATAAAAGGTTTCTACTCTATAGATTCCATGATATTTATAATAAAAGTGCAATTGACCCATAAATGGACCATGTTTGATATTTTAAACCATATCCAACTCAATTTGATGAATATAGTATTTTATAAATTATAAGTTACTAAATATTATATTAATATTTTGAATCAAAATTAATGTAATTTTTGGTAAAATTCTGTAATGTATCAGATCTTCCATTTATTACTTTAAAATATTATATTTATTGATTTAAATACCAGGTGATAAGATATAATGTGATTCTGAGGTCCAATGTACACAGAACAATTTTTAAAAAATATTAAAATATTTAATAGCACGTGTGCACGGATATTCTGCAAAAGTGGAATATCATCTAAACGAATGCTCAGATTAGAAATCCAATGTAACTATTGAATACAAAATAGAGGATTTACCTTAGGAATGACCTAAAATTGGATGAAGAGGGTCGTTTGTGAAATTTGTTTCATAGCTGCGAAATAGATAAAATAAATTAAAATTAAAAATTAATTTACTTTTCTTCAGCGCAGTGACCCGTTCCCTCTATCAGTTTAAAGCTAAGATTTTTATTATATGGTTTGATACTGAACCCTGAATACCTATACGTCATTGGGGGAGAGCATTCTTAGGGGATGATAATGGATCTGGATCAGATTGTGGAACGTCATTCCAGCGGAGTTGGAGGATCTCGTCAATGGTGACAACGTAGTAATTCTTCATCGATAATCAATCCATACATGAGATAGGGTGATTTTTTTTTGAATTTAATCATTTTATTAACCTCATAATAATTTGGTTCAATTCAATGAACAAGAATTGATCCAGTCATCATCAGTGGATTTCAATTAGATAGAATTGTTTAATTTGATTCATTGATTAGCCCTCTTCATTCAACTTTTCTATGATATTAATCGAGGCCAAATGAAAAATGACTAAAGTTCATTACACACACGTATTTTTATGGATTTATCCCCAAATTTATTCATGAAATCGTCACTAGTTGTCACTTAGACAATGGTTTTAAATATACCTTGTTCTGGATCATTGCACAACCATTCTTCGGTGCAATGGATTGAACCCACTAGCACAGAATACGATGGTGGTTACAGATCTAGTATTGAAGGTGATGATTTGTAGATCAAGAGTGAAAATTTTTCTTGTGTTCTACTCCCTTCTTAGGAAGCACATGGAAAATGTACATTTGAGGTGAGTTCTTGATGCGTTTCAAGCCCGGATTCGGGTGATTTACTGATGAAAAGGTGCAATGGAAATAGATTTGAGATCTCCAAAGCGATTTCAAGTAGAAATTGATGTGGAAGTGACAAGTGAGGAAGAATGTAAAAGAACTAAAAAACTATAAAATCATGAGAAACACATCGTGTAACTCAGTATTACACACCATGTGGGTCCCCATCAGAAAGAGCTAGGGTTTCTGGAAAGTATTGATGATCACATTGTTTGTTACCCCTATCACACGGTGTGTGACCCTCCCCAAACGACTCGACATGTAATCTGGAGAGTACACAAACATGGGTAATATTAGATGGAAAAATAGAATTTCATGTACTTAGACATTGACACGTATTGGAATAAATAGACTGGTACATGAACATTCTTTGGTACGTAGACACGGTCAGGAAACACAGGCAGGGAACTGTGTGTCTCTACACACCGTGTACTCATCCTACATGCATTTTATATAGAGAAGACATGTTGTGTGAGGATTTCCACCTAGAAAATATATTGGGATATCTTAACACGTTTTGTACCACATGGTAAATGTTGTGTCCTCCCAACAAGAGTTCTCGAGGCTCTTATTTTTTCAAGTTTGGACTAGTAGAGGTTCAGTGTGTTCCCTAGGTCCTTTCCTCAAGAGTACAGTGTGGCATGACATCCAAATCACTAGACTGTAATCTCTTATAGAGGTCAAGTCTCAGATAGAGTTTTTGTGTCCCTCTACAAGATTGGAGTGTGATCCTCTATCATCCCTAGTAGAGTTTGTGGAATCGTCAAGACCTCCCTAAGAAGAACATTTATCCTCTATCTAGTGGTCCACATTAGTAGAGTTTGTGGAATCATTATCATTTGATCCCCTACACAGTGGGTTGATCCATATTGGGTTCATGGTGTCCCCCAGCTGTTCTGGGCATGACCCCCTATCCGTATACCAAGTTATATATAGATTGGGTTCGTGATGTCCCTAATGGTTCTAAGCATGACCCCTCTCAGTGTATCATAGTCATCTTTGACCAGTAGATTCTCTTCGGGCAAGGCCCAAATGAGCTAGAACTCTTTTGCAATTGTCTTCGATGATATTATGTCTTGATGAGTGAGTTCTCCCAGAATGAACAAGCTTAAATAAAAATCATTTGGCTAGAACATGGTTATCACCACCGGATGGCGTGGTGTCTCTCCTGAGTATATATAGGTTATTTTTGTATGGCTTGTATCTGTGATACATTGGTACATATTTTGATGACCTTACTATATCTGGTTATTCCTATTTAGTGTTTCTAGGGTGTCCTACTAAGTATTATAATACTCACTCTTGCACAAGATTTTACCACACATGTTATGTCTTGTATAAATAACGAACATTTTATGGCGTTCTGGGAGGACAAGAAGCGGGTGGAGCATAAAAGAGCTTGACAGACCAAGGTTTTTATGAGGAGGGTTCATTTGACTGAGACCTCACCCTTGGAGTAGGTTTAACTCTTTACATTTTTTGTTGGGATTGTTTTTTTCTGTTTTATTTTTATAGTACATTCATTGCTATACTATGTTGTGGGATCTTAGATGTATGCAAGCATTATTTCAGTTGTTTTTCGTTTCAGAATTTTGTGGCATGGAGATGTCTCTATGTGTGAACTAGTGCTTTTGAATAATGCCTCCCATTTGTGGGAAATGACTACTCAGTGCTAGTCACCAGCCCCTGTCCTATCGGAGGTCGGATCGGTGTATTCATGGAACAGGCCCCTCCAGGATAGTTCATGACAGAATGGTGTCAAAGAAGGTCGGTTCTACTTTAGGACCAAGAGTCTATGAGATTGGTTTAGGGAAACAGTGTTAAGTATTATGAGTTCATCTTTCTAAAAAGGGACATCAGTTTTGGTTTCGCGTTTGACATATCCATACATCGGGACTCAAATCACCTATTTTTAACTCAATACATTAGAATTGTAGTTTTAGGTAACAAATGGTACATGCATCATATAGGAATGGCTGTGATTTCTATGTGATTCTTGAGTCATCTCCCCAAATATACTCTATTGAACATTTTATATATTGTTTTATTTAAAGATGCATCCTCTTAGATAGCCATAAAGGATTCCACTACATGATCATGAGGATGATTCTCTTAGTGATGAGGTATCAGTACAAGGGATTATACCAGAGATTAAACCTTCAGGTGGTGTACTAGTTATACCATCACCTGTCAAGTTGCATGTACTACCAACACTACCAGGTGTGGATTGGGTAGAATCTGTCACCCATGTTTTCCACCTTATAAGGGTTCTTGTAGAATAAATAGAAGTCTTTTCCATGAGTCTTCATTGGGGTTCTATGGGGTGATGGTAGAGCTTGGTGACTCAGTCACATGTCTATATTTCTCTCTCTATAACTGATTTAGATTTTCTCTTCAGAGATGTGTTATATCTATCAATGTTGTGATTAATACACATATACGATCTCTTGCATCCACATTAGGAAAGTATGATCATGGAATAGTACTCAGCGATGTTTACTAATCTCTTTTGTTACTCTTTGTATATAGTATGGGACTAGTTCTTATGGGCTTGAGCATTCGAGTAGGGATTGTATTGGGACATTAGGGTGTGAATGTTATCCCTTAACATTTCTACCTATGATGGGGTACTTTACTGAGCCCTATTAGTGTAATGTTTTCTGGAATAGTAGACATGTGTCATGGGACATAGCAATGGTCCCCAATAGCTAAGTCCTTGATATCATGTAGCTGACAGTAGTCAAAAGGATCCAAGTGGTCTAGGTGCTTCAGGTGGTGATCCTAATAATTAGGGATAGTGGTGATGGGCTCCCAGGGTACCTCAAATTAGCCAAGGTAAAGGTATTGTTTCTCTTATGATGGTTGGGGGATATGGCATGAGATTTTCCAACCCATCGTACAGCTAATCTAGATACAATAGAGGGACAACCTAGTTTGAGGCAAAGACATGAGTAGGGTGTTCCATAGGGTGGAGGGTGTGTAAGAGGGGCATCCAGGGATGCAGCAAGTGGTTAGATTTTTGACCTATTACCAACACCACCACCTGGTGGTCCACACATGGATGATATGAGGTATGATCTATTTATTTTTCACCTTAGCTATAGTTTTGATAGAAACATGTTCTATTCATTTTTTCCATAAATCTTGTTTGAGACTCAGAGATTCTAGTTGAACCATTGAATCTACTATTACTCGTAGATACTCTTACTGGATGAAGCTCTATGATCACAAAATAGTTTTGAAAGTGTATCATGAATCATGGAAGAGATATTTTTGGTTGGAATCTCTTGGTAGCAGCTTCAAAGACTTACGACGTCATTCTTGGTATGGATTTTTTATCCACAATTCTTGCTCAGTTTTACTATTTTAGGTGAAGAGTGCAGTGTGTCCATAGTGATGGGACCAAGTTTTCCTTTGTTGGTGAAGAGTAAATCTAGGAATCATAGAATGGGCTCACACATAGATGGGTATGGCCGATTACTCATCATTTGCCTAGCCTGACCCTTAGTGTATTGGATGTGATGAGTCTTTAGTTTCCTACAGTGGTGGTGGAGTATGAGTACATCTTTCCGGAAGATGTTTTATGTTTTCCTTCCCATATATAGATATAATTCAGAATTAATCTACACCTTTATATGGAATCGATATCAATAATTTCATATCATATGGCTCTTGTAGATATTCATGGGTTGGGGGGGTGGAGTTGGAGTACTTGTAGAAGAAGGGATTCGTGAGACCCAGTGTTTACCCCAATTATCCCTATTTTTTTCCATGAAGGTTGATGGGAGGATGAGGTTATGTGTGGATTTTTGGTGCTTGGACCAGGTGAACATGAAGAATAAGTATCAACTACCAAGTATCTATGACCTCTTTGATCAGTTTAATGGGGTGTGATGGACCTCATTGATTGACCTCAGAACAGGCTATTAGCAGCTACCGGTATGGGATGAGGATATACTGAAGAAGGAATTAAGATTTTATTACAGTCACTATGATTACTTGATGATTCTATTTTTCGTAACTAATTCCCCAATTGTGTTTATGGGGATCATTAACCAGATTTTTAAACATTTCTTATAAAGTACATTATTGTATTCAATGATTACATCCTAGAGTATTTTGTGTCTATGGAGAACCACACGAAACACTTGAGGATGGGATTGGACACACTCAAAGAGAACTAAATTTATAGGAATCTCTATAAGTGATAGTTATAGATTTGAGAAAACCCTTTTCTAGGAAATGTCATCTATGAGGATATAGTTTTAGTGGATACAGCGAAGGTTTGAGATGTGCTTCCATGGGTGCCACCCAACAGTGTTACCGTGGTGTGGATTTTCCATGTATTGGTTGGATATTATTAGAGGTTTGTACCTGAATTATCAAGAGTGGAAACACCCTTGATAGCTTTGACATGAAAAGTTCAACCTTTCGTGGGTATGGAAAAGTGCTAAAAGTGCTTTCAGATGCATAGGTAGAGCTTGACGTGCACTCCCATCTTGAGGTTACCAGAGGAAAGTTTCAACAACCTTGTATTATGGGATGCATCAAGAAATAGGATTGGTTATGTACTAATGTAGAGGAAAGTAGTGATTGCCTTTGGTTCATTCTAGTTAATACTATATTATTATAATTACATGACCCATGATATTGAGTTTGTAGCAATTATTTCACTTTGAATATTTGGTGACACTACCTGATGGGAAAGAAATATTTTGTCTACTCTGACCACTGGAGTATCAGGTATATCTTCTCTTAGAAGGATATGAACATGAGATAAAGGAAATGGATAGATTTATTCTAGGTCTATTAATTTTATATTGTCTATACTCCTTAGAATTAGAACGTGGTGGAATATTCGCTCATGAGGGGATCTAGTTTGTAGTTTTTGAATGAGGAGTTGAAGTAGTTGGCCTCATTGCAGTTATAATTTATAGATGGGGATGGATAATCTTACCTCTAATTCATGGCTATCACCCCTCCAGTCCTACAATGATTCATGGAGGCACATCTTGGGGATAACGACTATGATACCCTATGTGCTCAGATGTCCAAATGGTATGCTCCTTCTAGATATTCAAAATGTGGGGGGGCACGTCATTCATATTCAAGGAATAATAGTAGTACCGGTGAAATTGTGGGAGGATGTTCTGATGGTGTCCCATACATCCCCTTTGGTGGTACATCCTGATGTGGAAATGATGTACCAGAACCTCTGATGTCATTTTTGGTGTCTTATAATGAATAAAGAAGTTTTAGAGTTTGTTTCTTGATGCCTTACTTATCAGTAATTAACGGTTGAGCACCATGTTCAAATGGGTTTAGCTCAACCCCATTAGATTCTAGAATTGATGTTGGATGGGATATCTATGGAAAAAATGATTGTCTTACCACATATTTTTAGGGGACACAATGTCATTAGGGAGATCATTGACTGACCCACCAAGTCGGCCCACTTTTTAACTATCCAATAGCAGAGCTTAGTAGAGAGCTTGGGACACCTCTACTTTTAGGAGATAATTATACTCCATGGAGTCCCATTGATTTTTTTTCTTATCATGATGCTCTCTTTACATCGTATTTGTTTAATGGATTACAGGAGACATTTGGGACCCATTTTCACTTGAGCACAACATTTCACCAACACATAGATGGACAGATTGAGCACACCATTTAGGTTCAAGAGTGAATACTACGAGCTTAATTGTTATAATTTGAATGAACCTACCACTGGTGGATTATTCATTCAAAAATAGATACCATCCCACTTTTGGTATGGAACCATTCATGAAATTGTATAGATGACCCTACAGGTCACCACATTATTTGAATAAACAAGGAGAGTCATCAATAAATATCCTAGAGTTTTTATTAGACAATATAGAGAAATTATAGATCATCTAGGAGAAGATGATGACTATACAGATCCTTTATAAGTGTTATGATAACAAGAGATGGATGCCTTAGGATTTTGAGGCAGGAGACCATGTGTTACTTTGTGTTTCACCTCTATGAGGATATAGAGATTTAGCTAGGGTTTCAAGCTACCCCAAGTATCATCGTCCCTTTCTAGATAATATATAGAGTTTTCAATGTGGTGTACTTCATAGATCTACCTCTAATGTTAGACCAGGTACACAAAATCGTCCACATGTCATGAATAAGGGGGTAAGTTAATGACCCATTACATGTCATTGATTGAGGAGATCTGGACATTGAGGATGGAAAATGTTTTTCTGAGTACCTAGTGTAGATCAAGAATCAATATGAGAGGATCCTTCATTGTGATAAATTTCTTTAGCACATGTCTGGTTACAGCACCGGAATATCTGTGAGAGCACATGGGTGTGATAGGCTCATATTAATTCCTAGTACCCTCATCAGTTTCAGTAGCCCATGTTTTGGCTTTCGAGGATGTAAATCCCCATGGTGGGGAGACTGTAATATCTTTGATTTATCCTGTAATACTACTTGAAATTATATGGAATGATTTCGAGACACGGTGATGAGACGATGTGTGATTCTGAGGCACGATGTTCCCAAAACAAATATTTGAAAAATAATAAAATATTTAATAGCACATGCATGTAGTTTTACTTAAAAAGTTGAATATATCCTAAATGAGTGATCAAATTAGAAATATTTGGGAAAATTTGAGTCTATAATAGAGGCTTTACCTTAGTCATGACCTAACATTGGTCGGTGTGGGTCATTTGTGAAAAAAATTTTAGGTCTGTGAAATAGATGAAATAAATTAAAAGAATTTTTTCTATTTTTCTTCAATGCAGCGACTTGTTCCCTCTATAAGTTTATAGATCAGAATATTTTTGGGTGGGGAGGGTTGTCCACTAAATCTTTATGATCTAGATTCCATTGAGGGATAGAATTATTGGCGGATGACAACGTATCCAGATCAAATTGCGGATCATCAAGGAATATGAGTTAGAGGATCACATCAACGATGATAACGCAACAATTATTTGTCGATGATTGATCCAAACTCGAGGATCAGTATTTTTTTTTTTGTGAATTTCATCCTTTTATAAATCCTGAATGAACACTAGTCATTTCAATGAATAATAATTTATCAGTTCATTGTCTGTAGATTTCAATTAAATAAAATTGATTAATTTGATTTGTTGATTATCCCTCTTCATTCGTCTTCTATATGATAATGAATTGAGACCAAATGAAACTTGATAGATGTTTCTTCCTCACATGTATATTTACTGTATTTCTCCCCAAATTTCTTTATGCGTTCACCATTGATAATCCCTTGTCCAACGGTTCAACAAATACCTAGTTCTAGATCATTTCACAATCGTTTTTTAGTGCAACGGATCGAACCCGCAGGTATGGAATGTGATTGTGGTTGTGGATCGGGGATCTTGGTTGATTAAAGATAGATCATGGAAGAGAAAGAATGGATATGGGGTTCTACACCCTTCTTGATCAGTGCAATAGAAAAGCACATTGGATGTGAGTTCTTGATGGACATTAAGGCCAGATTTCGACAAGTTACCAATGGAGAGGCACAACCGACATATATCCTAAATCTATAGAGCGATTTTTGGTGGAAATCGAGGTAGAAGAGGCATGCGAGGAATAATGGAGAAGAACTCTAGATACAAAAAATTATAAGTGACGGGGCATGTAACTAGATACTACACACCATGTGGGGCCCCTTCTGTGATGGTTAGGGTTTTGGGAAATGGATGTTGATCACATGGCATGTGAACCTCCCCGGATGAATTGGCATGTAATTTAGTGTTTACAAAGACACAGTTAACAATACATGGCCAGATGGAATTTCATGTACTTAGACACAGACACAATATGGAATACATGGATTGATACATGAACATGGCTTCCATACACATACATGGTTAGACAGCACACATCGGTAATTGTATGTCTCTACATGTTATGAACTCATCTCACATGTCGTGTATATGGAAACTATATTTCATGTGATTATTTACACATGGGAAAAATATTGGGATTGTTGAACATGTTGTGTACCCCCTAGGACACACCATGTACTCCCAACAAAAGTACTTAGGGCTCTTCGTTTTCTTATTTTGTACCAGTATACGTTGAGTGTGTTCCCTTAGTCCATTCCTCGAGGGTACAATGGGTAATTATATCCACATTATTAGATTGTAATCCCCTCTAATGGTAGAGTCTCAAGTAGAGTTGTGGTGTCCCCCTATGATACTGGAGTGCAATCAACTATCATCCCTAGTGGAGATTGTGATATCAGTGTGACCTCCCTCCGTAGGACACTAATCATCTCTCTAATAGGCCAAATCAGTATGGTTTTTAGAAACCTTAGCATATGATCTCGTATATAGTGGGTTGATCTAGATTTGGTTTGTGGTGTCCATCGGTGGTTTTGGGCATTACCCCTATCTATATATCTAGGTTAATCTAGATTGGGTTTGTGAAGTCCCACAGTGGTTATGGGAATTACCCCCTCCCGATGTATCACATTCTTATTTGAGAAATGAATTCTCATTGGGTGGGTACCAATAATATAGACCTATTAATTGATTGTATTTTATGATATCATGGCCCAAGTATTGGGTTCTCATAGAAAAATCATGCTCTGAGTAGAATATTGTGGCTGATAGTTGGTTGTGACCACTTGATGGCATGGTGTCTCTCTAAAGTATATCTTGGTTCTTTTTGTACTTTTTGTCTCTGTGATACATTGTTACATATTTTACTGAGATGACTATATTCAATTCTTCATGATTAGAGTTTTTTAGTGTCTTATATATTATATTTATACACACCCACGCATGGTCTTTTCCTACACGTGTCGTGTCTTGTGTAGAGGGTAGACCTTTTTTACAGTGTCCTCGAAGGACAGGAATCGAGTTGAGTATAGCAGGATCTTGACAGACTGAGGTGTTTTTTGAGAGTGTAACTTTGACTCAAACCTTTACCTTGGAGGATTTTGGAATATTTACAGTTTTTGTAGGTAATTTTTTTGCCCCTTTTCTGTTTAAAGTACTGTCACTGTCATACCATGTTATGGGGTCTTAGATGTATTCATTAATTATTGTTTTAAATTTAATTATTATGTGTCTTGAAGATGTGTATGTTTGTGTGTACAGGTAATTTTGGATAATGCCTCCCATTTATAGGAAATTCTTACTCAGTGCTAGTCACCATCCCCTGACCAATCAGAGATGGTCTTGGGGTAGTCACAGCAGGGGCCCCTCTGGGACAGGTCCTGAAAAAATAATTTAATTTGAAAATGACAAATATATGAAAAGAATATAATTTGAATATAATCCATTAAATAATTCTAAATGTTTTATATTTACCAATAAAAAATTTGGACATATTATTGTACCAAAACAATATTACTTTTAGATACATTAAAGTCATTTAGTCAATATTTCTATAACTTGCATAAGAATTCTGTCTACATTGCGGAAGAATTTAAGGTAATTATATCATCACTAAAAATATTAAATAATTTACCATAAAATTAATATTTAGAAAAAAACACAATTTTTTTATCCCTATCATAAAATATTGTTAATATTAAAATCAAGAGAATGTCATTTTCAGATTATCATATAATTTTATATTTATAGTTCGAATTCACATAAAAATGTAAAAAATGGTAATATATTTAATTATTATATTATTATGGATCAAATAGACCCATTTAATGAAATGTATGAAAGTCTTAGGTCATATTTTATTCTTTTTAATATTATTGTTAACCTTATTTTCCATATTTATACTTAACGTGGTGATAAAATTTACTTTGTTTACTATTCAAAATGACCAAAAATAAAAGAAACCTATTTAAAAAATTTGGACCCCCTAATTCCAAATTAGGAATAAATTTTTTGAGATTAAATTCCTATAAGTATGTGAATTTAATTTAAAATTAAACATGAAAAACATGATGAAAATTAGTTTTTTGGAAAAATATGTTTTCAGGGAAAAATGTATTTATACCAAATTCATGTATAAAATTTATTCCAATGAATATAAATTGATTAATTTTAATAAAAAGTAACTAATGATATTGGAAATAATCATTTATATAATATTAATTTTTAAATACATTAACAGAAATTATAGTTTTCAATAAAGATATGTATTTTTAAGTATTCATTGAAAAATAAATCTTTTCAAAAAATACTCTCAATACATTTTCCTATAATAATTATGATATTCTAAATACAATAATGAAATTTATTTTTCCAAATTAAAACTCTATAATTTAATAATTAAGAATTTAAATAAAACCATATAAGAAATGAGTTCAATAACAGTATTTTCTTGATATTAATTATAGTGAATATAACTATCAAATTCATGAATACTAATAAAAATGAAAATTAGTTGTTCTATTATTACCTGGATTATTCCATTCTTCCAATATTTTTTAAATTTTTTCCTCAAAATATTCTTCACTTCTTAATCAATTTGGGATATCTTTCTCTTATATAATTTTCAAATTCCCTTCTGGCTTCATGATCTGTATGATTTTTTCAATAAAATGCAATAATTGATAATTTTACTTATTGCACAACACTTTCTCTCTATGGTCAAAAATATGATTTGGTTGTTCCTCTAAAGAAATGTTCTCTTAAAAATGTATTACTTTAGAAATCAAAACATGATATAAACCTAGAATATATTTTATTAACCCCATAACATTAAGTATTTTGTATACCTAGGATAAACTCGAAGGTAATTTCACTCAATAGGAAACGTATACAACATTATTAATGATTTCACACTATCTAATGAACTGTGAACATAGAATCCCATTTATTAAAAATACAGAAAAATTTTATATGGGGATACTTTAAGAAACTCATGATCACATATCTCAAATAAAGATATTTCCTTTAACTATATTCATAACTTTTCAATAGGCTCCAATCCATCCTCATATCTTGCTGAATCATCGTCATTTTCTCAACCACATCCACTACCAACTATGGTCTCATCCACTTACTCTCTCCCAAAATATCCCAAAAAAATAAATTTTAAAACCAATTTCTATATAATTATTCATAAGGTTCCATCTGGATTCTGGATTGAAAACTATTGTTATGAGAAAACTCAGACTATGAAATATATTGATCATAACTTCCCTAGTAATTCATTGAAAAAGAATGAATTATAATATTCCTAGATCTGAATAGTTTACTCATATTACCTATTTTATTGAGGATTAAAAAAATTACTTAAATTTAATTACTTACATAACAACTACTGAATCCCCTTCCAAAATATATAAGAAGACATAAGATAATGGTCTGATATAATGGAGAGAGGAACCCCATGAAACTTAAATATCTTTGTGATATGCAGTCAAGATAGCTGATCAAAATATATAGTATATCAAATGGGAATGAAATGTGTAGATTTATTTAGTTGTTCAATAACTATCCAATCTGCATTATTACCTTGCGAATTCATTAGTAATATCATCATGAAAACCACACATATATTTTCCCATTTCCACTATGTATTATTAATGGTTTAACAATTTTATTTGGTAATTTCAGTATGATTTGACCAATTGATAAGTTAATCATTTCATAGTAAAGTTGGAAATATATTTTTTATTTTTTTTCCACCGTCAATAGGACCAAATTTATCTGTATAAATTAGTTCTTGTAGGATGAACAAAAAATGGGGAACTATGATTTTCACTCAACAATTAATTATTTGTCTAGGAAACACATGGTACAAAAAATCTTATTCCAAAACTAATGACACCTCCTTTGTCAACATTATACTCTAGAAACATACCTTTATTAATTTATTCTACCTTCTCTTATAAAATATGATCCACCTTCCAAGATTTATTAATTATTTTTTATATTATAATTATAATTACACCTAAGAAAAAATATATTAACTTTATATATACCAAATTTCTAGTAAAAAAATCCATGAAATCAATAACCAAAGGGTCTTGTTCCAAGGCTATCATGGTTAATTTAGTTTTTTTAATGAAATAATAATCTATTGTATTTTATTTTACCAAATTATAAGTAATAGTGCATTCATAATCCTTAATTAGTTCCAACCATCTTATTTACCTCATGTTCAACTCTTTCTGAATGAATATATACTTCAAAAATTTATGTTCGTTATATATTTCACACAATACTCCATATAAATGTTCCCTCTATTATTAAATTAAATAACCACAACATCTAATTATAGATTATCTGAATAATAATTTAACTAATCAGGTATCCATTTCCATGAAGCATAAGAAATTACATGATAATTTTTCATTAGTACACAACCAAGTCATTTTATTGATTCAACAATATAAATTAAAAGTAACCATTTCTATATATTTTGGAAAAAACTGACGAATTCACAAATATTATTTTTAGTTCCTAAAAAGAATCATTACATTATTTTATCATAATGAATTTAACTCCATTTTGTGTTATCATATTAAGTATTCTAGATAATCAAGAAATTTTTTTGGTAAAATGGTGGTAGTAACCTGCATATACAAGAAAACTACAAATCTCAATGAAATTTTTCATTATTCACCACTCTTCAAAAACATTAGTTCTTATAGAGTCAATATTTATCCCATATTTATGAAAAATATTCCCAAGGAATGAAATTCATTACAACCAAAATCCTCACGTAATAATTTGTTTATATAATTTTTTTTTCTTTTAAGGATTTGAAAACAACACTTCGGTATCATTAATAATACTCGAGACATTTATAATATACCAATATATCATCAATAAAAACAACCACAAACATGTCCAAATAGACTTGGATAACTCTATTCATAAGATCCATAAATACATATGGCATATTAGACAACCCCAAGGGAATGACTACAAACTCATAATGCCTCGATCTAGTATGAAACATACTCTTAGGAATATCTTACTCCTTCAACATCAACTATTGGTACCTTTAATTGAGTAAATTTATTATAAATTATTTTGATCCATGTATCTAATAAATAAAATCATCGATATGAGGAAAAGGATGTATCTTCTTAGTAGTTATTTTATTCAAAACTATATAATAAACACAAATTCTTATTGAACCATGTTTATTTTTAACAAATAAAATAGGGTCACCCAAAGGTGAAGTTCTAGGTCTAATAAAAATTTATCTTTAAATTTTTAAAATTTATTTTCGAATTTCTAACATTCCACTTGAGCAATTTGACATGGGGGTTTTGAAATAGGTTTATTATTAGGAAATGAGTCAACAGTAATGCCAACTTCCCAATTAAATGTAACACTAGGAGAATAATTAGTAAATACATCAATACATTTATTCACTAATTGGGTAAATCTAATTAAAAAACATCATTATTTTCAAAAACATGGTCTAGGTAATGTTCACTACTATCTCTAATCAATTTCTCAGCATCTTGGTAGGTTATCAATGGAGTGAAATAATTGAATAAATATTTTTTGGCTCTGAAATCTATCTGAAATGGTAAATTAAAATCCAATCCTTACCCAAAATAATATCAAACTCTACTCTGATCTATATACAAAGGTTTTTATAGAAGACCATCCCACTAATAACAATATAAAGAAACCTATAAATCTCGATTATTTTAATATATCCTTCAAATTTTTTCACCAAAAGTAATATCTTCTTTTCATGAGGAGAAATTTTCATTTTACTTGAAAATCTCCAAAAATTAAGTAATGTGAAGATATATATTCAAATATGATATTTTCATAATTCAAATAAAAAAGTAACATACCTATAACCACTTCATTATATTTCCTAACAACAACCATAAAACTAGAAAAACATTTTTTCCATAAAATTCTACTTTCGTTCATGGTGATTTCAATAAAGGGTAACCGACACTGAAAAAACATTACCATGATGTCCATAATCCTTTTAATTAAAACCTTTCAGCATTGGATAGCTATTTGTTTCCTTATTCATGGATTTCTTGGTACTAATTTCTTTTTAGTCACAATCCCTATAATCAAACTTACCATATAGGTAAGGCCATTTAATTCCTATCTACCATTCCCTAAAATGTATTTTACAAAATTTGGATAGTTTTTGGGGATATCATCCATAATTATTAGAAGTTTTATTTTCAATTTCATTACACTAACACTACTTCATAATCTTATCATCTTGAGGAATATATGTGTATGAAAAATAAATCCCAAATTTATCAGCATAACAAACAACTTTAATATACCTTTGAAATTATCCTATCTACAATGTTCTTCAAAAAAATTAGTTCTAATCCATATTAATATATATTTATTTTATTTTCAAGGTCCTGGATAAATTTTTTTATGTATCTAGAAAACCGTGTAAAATTTTATTCATAAATCGATACAAAAATATTCATCATTTTCTCTCAATTATATAAATTATTTCTCTATTCTACGTTGAATATTTTATGGAAATATTTCTCTTGAAATATATTTTTGAATGTATCCTATTACATGGAATCAAGAACATCTCTCACTGTGTTATTATTAACCAAATATCACCAATGATTTTCTTCACCTTTAAAATGAAAAAGGGAAACAATTACCCTTTAATGTTATAAAAATCCCATGATATAAAATATCTTTTCTAGAGTATTGATACATCCATAAGATACCATTGGGTCTTATGTTCCTCTAAATGATATAGGTTTTTGTTTCATAAAATGGTTAAATAACGACATTTCTCTCTATAGTTGATTCAACTTCTCTCAATTATAGATACCACCACCATTTATAGCTTATGTCAATCGACGCATCACAATAACAAATCAATCTATTATAATTACAACCATTTCAAGTAGTTGATTTGGATTGATATTGTCCTCATGGTGCCTTCCTACTATAGCTTCATTATTTCTTATAGTCAAACAATTATAAACAAACAAATTTTGCACAAAAACATTATAATATTGAAATTATATATCATGATAATCATAAACTATAATTTCATAAGGGTATTTATATACATTATCCAATCCTATAATATTATCTAATAGTCTCCTCTGATACAAACTATGAGGACCCAGCCTTAAACATTACAAAATTTTATTTTTTAATTCTATAATTCATTCTCCTACTTTTGATCATAATTATGGATTATATTTTAATAAAACATAGACTTAACTCTTGCATAATAAAACTATATATTAGAATGTGGACACTTCTACTCATTAAAAATTTTTCCCACAATACAGAACATTTAAAATCAAACATGTTTTTTTTTTCTTGAGTAATCCTCATGATATTCAACTTGACTAATTATTTTCTCTTATATATCCTTAAAACCTATGAATTTTTTTTAAAAAACATGGAATTAGTACAACAATTATAGATAAGAAAATGAAATTAAGAAATCTATTAGTCTTATAAAATAAATAAAATCATGAAACGTTTAACTTTATCACAATATTCTTTAATAATTTTAAACAAACCATAAAAAATAAACACAGACTTCTTTTTTCATAAATAGAACCTTTTAAACGCATATAAAGAAACTAGAAAATCCTTTTAGGATACATAGATCAGTATATTGATATCTTTTATAAGAATAACTTGAGGCCAGTTAAATCAATAGGAGAAACCACTCTAGTTAACACCCTCCATCTTCTATTTGGAGACATGAAACATTACCCTATTCATGGGATAGTTATAATGGGCCTTGTTGGTTGGATAAGTTGTATTTAGAACACCCATTGAAATATGTTTTATAGGACTACCCATTTTTAAAATTTATTTTAGGATCATCTACACATATAAGCTATATTGGGATGACCTTATCTTTATATATAATTAATTAATGGTATCTTAAAAATAAAACATATTTATATGTTCAATTTTCATCGAAACACCTTTAAAAACTCAATGGACCCATATGAAAAATATTTTCAATTATCAAAATACCACTTCCTTTTAAAAAATCATTTATAAAATATAAATAAATATAACAAGGTAAGGAGGGTGTTTCATTGATTAAAACATGGAAATTTATAATTTAAAACAAACAAAAATATGGGTTTTATAGTAGGAAAAGTAATTTATTTTGTATATGTTAAAATAGAACATTTTATTTGTCTTTCGTAAATAATGTAAAAAGTTACCAACAATATATAAATAAATATTCCTTATAAAAAACAATTTAAATAAAGTAAAAATAAGTATAAAATTTATTTTATAATATTAATACATCCATAAAATAATTTTAAGAATATGGAACAGGACTAGAAATATTAATAAAACCAATCATTAAAACATTTAAAATGAGGCTTTTAAAGTAATGTGTCACTTACCTTGAGTCTGACACATCATGTTAATTATTTATCATCCTAAATAATAAAAATTTGTTAATTATATAGTTTATTAATATATATTTTATTATTTTTATTCTTTTACCATGTTATAATAAATTACATAATTAATTAAGCTCATGTTGGATGATTTCGACATTATTCGACTAATATGTCCAAATTGTATTCAGTTGGAAAACTATGGTAAAAGTTTTCATTATTAGATAATAAATATAATAATAATCCTGAAATAATTATCATTTATATACATCAATTACAATTTTTTAACCCAGCATGATATATTGTTATGAAAAATGAACTATGTTCCAATCATGGAGAAAGCATGTCGTATGTACGCATGAGTAACTTTTCCATTTTTAGTGATAATTATGGAATGAAGGTAAGTATTATTTTATCCTTAAAAAATTATAATTATATCATTAATATAATATTATTTCTTTATATTCACTTATATGTGTCATTCGTGTGATGTGGTGATGAAAACTGGATTACATTGTCTCTAGGAGATGATAGTTTACAAGTACACATGAATGATGTTATAATTTTAAATGAATGTAAAGATTCGAAATTAGATGTTATATTACTTCTATAGAATGTTAAATATGTCATTAATATATATATATATATATATATATTAAATATATCATTTTAAACATTCAGGAGAGGCGGTGATGGAAAGAAAGATTACATCGGTTCAAGAAGAGGTAGTTTGTCATACACACAGATGATGTTTTGGTTTCCTGTTTTGTGGAGGAGGAGATGGATATAAGTTAATTAATATAAAAACATCTAGGTATATGTAATATAATTTGAATATTATTACATCATGGTTTTTGGTGATTTTAAAGAAGCATAAGAAGAAGAAAAACCAAAACTCGTGGCTAACAACTATACATCTTCTTCAGAAAACCTCTTAATGTTTTCAACAAAAGAATTCATAGGATAGTTTTATGATAAATCCAAGGCCTCTAGGATGTGATTAGGTATTTATGTGTGGTATTTTGGAAGATATGATCCCAACAAAAATGCTTTTGTAGTATTATGATATGAGGATATGAGGTGACCATTTATAAGTGAGGGGAGCCACACTCTTAGAATTACTTAAAATATTAAATTAATTTAATTTTTTTATGTCCATAAAGATAAAAAATGACATGATTAGATTATGATATACGAATAAGTCTAAATTAACTCATGAAATAAAATATTACATGTTTATATTATATTTTTACCCTTATCTTTTTGTTTTAACATGTGTTAACCCTTTTGATAATTATCGCAATAATAGTGGTTTCACTATATAAAGGTCATGATAGTAAAATAAAATGATATTTATCCCATAAATAGACCATGTTTTATATTTTAAACAATATAACAATCAATTTTCCATATATAGGATATTATTAATTTTAATTCATTAAATAAAATATTTGTGATTATGAAATATCATTATTCATTAATTAAATATTATTATGGTAAAATTCACAATAAAATTAAAAAAATGGTCATATATTCTAATAATATAGGATTATGGATGAAATAGACTCATTTAAAAAAATAAGTGAATGTTTTAGAGTCATTTTTATTTCCTTACTATATTATTTTCAACATTAATTTTTTGATTTACCATTATCGTGGTGATAAAAATTTATAAAGGTTACAATTAAAAAGGAACAAAAATAAAAGAGGCATATTTACTAAATTAGAACATCATGTTTCCAAATATGGAATATTTTTTTCATGATTCACTTCATAGAAGTGGTATAATATAATTTAAAATTGAACCCTTAAATCATGATGAAAAGTAGTTTTTCCAAAAAAAATAATTTGTAGTATAAAAATGTTATTATATAAAATTCAAGCATAAAATTCCTTATAGGTACTATAATTTGATTATGTTTAATAAAAAGGAACTAATTACATTAAAACTAATCCAATATATAATATGAATTTGTAAATAAGTTATAAAAATATAGTTTTCACGAAGAATAAGTATTTTCACCCTTCATTAAAAAGTCAATATTTTCATAAAATTCTCATATACGTCATCCTAAGACAAAATTGACATTTTGAATACAAAATTGAAATTAATTTTTTTGAAATTCAAATTCTACAATTTAGAAATTAAACTTTTATGTAAATCCTTATCAGTTTATATTTTAATAAAAATATTTACTTCATATTTTTATATTGAATATAACTATCTATTTAATGAATAGTATTAAAAATGAAAATGATTTATTTTATAATTAATTGGGTTCTTACATGCCACACAGATGAATTCATTGGAACCCCACTGCCCAAGAAAATGGGTCTCTGTCCCCAACAGTGGTTGGATTCCGGCCAACTGTAGCTTGGGAACAACCATCGTTGGTCCTCTAGAGAGATCCGCACAATTCACCTCATAGATCCTATGTCACTCGAACCATCATTAGATTCCCCTCATCATAGTAACACCTATTTTGCATCTCCTAAAACCCAAATCTGAACCAATGAAAATGATATATCATTACACAAAATGAATGAATGATGATCAGACCATCTGAGTTTAATCGAGTTATTAGACAACCAAAAATATCGATGGTGAATATCAATAATAGAGTGAGAAAGTAAAAAGGATACAAAAGGATCCTCAACCAATAGTCATTTTTATTTTTCCATCATTTTCAAAATCCAATGAATGGATGGATTATCAGATCAAAAAATCAATGAAAAATCAAAACTCAATTTCTAGAATCAAGGAAGCAAAAATAATAGTTGGATAAACCGACCAATAATACGCTCAAAATTAATTTAGTAAGAGTTAATTCATGTTCATCACAAATTATAAATGGATATTAAACCAAATAAATAAAACTCCCTACCATGAGTTTTCATTGATCACTCAGGAAAAATGTTTCATTGTAATTTTCATTAGAGAGGTCCGTGAATTACATTTATGATAATGAGTCTTTTGGTACTCTGATCCTCAATCCATGATCCTGGGATTTCTCGCCAATATACTCACCACCAGAGTCCTTCCTCTGCATCCTCAAAATCCTCTAGGTCCATAAATATAACCCGAGTAAATTTTCCATAGAGTAAATTATAAAGGGGATCTATTAGAGTTTGTTAAATAAATTAAATTTTAATTAATAAAATCATTTATTCCATTTAATCCATCCCCAAATACACTCAACTAAAGTGCATCACATCGATATGCATTTTCCTATGCATAGGGTAAAAATCGACATCATGATTTATTAATGGTCTTTGTTTTCCAATATCAGACACCATTCAGGTGATATTACCCTATTTTCACAAAATAGAAAACACATTATATGTAATTGTTAATATTTTAATTATATCTACATCAAGGATCCCTAGGACCTAGATATCCTCTCCAACTCTATATGCAACACCAGAAATGTTATTTAAAATACTAGAAAGTTGAACACATAAATTTTAGATGCATTTCACATTCCCCACCATCAAGGCCTTTCAACTTGAAAATAAAATACCTATATAGGATGTTGATGATAGTATTCCTACATATGGATATCATATTCCCATGATCACTCTTGGAGGTCCCCATAGATCCAAAAAACCTGCACCCATGGAAAAAAAATCCTATAAGGGGTCATCTTCCATTGGGTCTCAAACTCCAGTGGGCACCTTGAAAAGTTATCTCCACCATAAATTTCCAACTAACCCTAGTGGAAAACGTTCAAGGAGTCATGAAAATATATCATCATCTATAACATGTTGAATACATCATGTTCTAGGTCTGACTATAGTGGTAGGGATAAATGGTATGTTGCCTATCTAGCCTTACCAAATATCTAAAAAGGGACAATGAATATCATAGATATATTTACATATCAAAAAAAATCAATGCAATACTCACTAAGTTGAGACCATCATGAATATATATTCTCCATCATAAAACTACAAAGACCTCTATCATTGGTCTTTATAGGACCCCTTTCATCTATGGGTAGTCATTATCCTCACCTTGTTGAGTTGAACCTTTACAACTATCATTCACACTAACATTAATCACATACATTTTGTTTCCCACTGGATCTCTCCAGAACAGTGATGACCTACATGATCTCTTATACATTACCTCAAATTTCTATAAGTGTATTGTCCATAACAAGAATGTTCTATTTACATGGCCATCTCTTTAGGGGTAGAATCACCATTATCAACCAAAAATGAGTCCTCAATGCCTCCTACATCCTCTCTATAATCATGATGTGAAGTGATTATCCTAGTCTAAAAATATTTTTTAGGGAAGTAGATGAATTTTGACTACATAATTCTTGTACTTATGTCCCAAAATCCTCATTAATATCTAATCTTCAATGGATGTGAAATGGGATAACTTGTTTATTTGGTATATGATCATCTGAAGGTAGTTTTGACCTCTTACTGATCCTATAATTCACATTATTAAAACCAAATATATTTCAGCCCATTTCCAATTTAATATGGAACCTTAGCCTTCATATTATTGTAGGTGAGTGTTGACGCTCCTTTTGTCACAGAATCTAAAGGTCGGAAAAGGGAATATCTGATCTCAAAGTGATTCATCCTTTGAAGAAACATCAAAAATCGACAAAGGGATGAACAAGGAGAACATTGCCCATAGGTCGCGCAAGTTCCCTCATGGTCGCGCAAGTACACTTGCGCGCCGCCTAGTGATCGTGCAAGTACTTGCGCGACACCTTATGGTCGTGCAAGTGACTTGCGCGACCTAAGTGGTAACCGCTCGGTAACCGCTCGGTAACCGCCCAGGGCCTTATTTTGCCTATAAATAGACCCTGTGGGCCCCCCATTCGAAAAGATCGGTTCCCAGAAACTCGGATCAAAGCTCCCGACGCCCAAGTCTCTTCTCAAAGCTTCCAGAACACTTCTAAGGTAATTTCTTACCTAGAATGGAAGATCTAAAGGGAAGAAGGAAGGCTTAAGTGTTGAAACTTATCAAACACTTGCGCGCCGACTTAATTCCTTCAATATAACTTGCGCGTCCCCCTTCTGGAAGAACCTCAAGAGGATGGGAAAGGGTTTAATAAAGAGTCGCTCAAGTAATTCAACTCTGGTTGAAAATCGCGCAAGTATCCCTTATGTCGCGCAAGTATACTTGCGCGACCAATACTTGCGCGCCGCCGCAGGACTTGCGCGACCTTCAATACTTGCGCGCCCCTATTTTTTTGGGTGCCCATCTTGCCCTTTTTCACCCCTCTTAAGCCATTTCACCCTTCCTATTCAAGATTCAGTCTTCAAGATACTCTTCAAAGCCATTTATGGCATGATTTCTTGATTTGACATCCTTATCTGAAAGGAATTATGTGAAATATCTCTCAAAACCTAATGATTTAAACATCTTTATGTCATCAAAGATTGAGAGTTCATTCATTCAACCTCATCCTTTAAAATGAGAGAATCCTAACCTGGGTCTCCTTTTCAGGAATAAGACTCAGTCATAACCTTGGGCTTCCTTTTCAGGAGTAAGCCCCAAGTCCCCTAACCTAGGCTTCCTTCTCAGGAATAAGTCCTAGTCATAAATCTTGGGCATCTTCCTTAAGAATAAGCCCCAATCAAAGTCCTTTAATCTTGGGCATCCTCCTCAGGAGTAAGCCCCAAACCTTAATCCCTAACCTGGGTCTCCTTTTCAGGAATAAGACTCAGTCATAACCTTGGGCTTCCTTTTCAGGAGTAAGCCCCAAGTCCCCTAACCTAGGCTTCCTTCTCAGGAATAAGTCCTAGTCATAAATCTTGGGCATCTTCCTTAAGAATAAGCCCCAATCAAAGTCTCTTAAAATTTCTCTTAACCAGTCATAAATTCCCTTTGATTTGGGTTTCCTTTTCAGGAATAAAACCCAATCATAAGTCCCCTCCTAATTTGGGCATCCTCCTTAGGAGTAAGCCCCAAGATTAGAGTATTCAAATCTCCATAAAGCACATATAACTTTGTGGACCCTGTTCATGGATTCTTTTCCTAAAATAAATCCTAAACCTTCACCTATCTGGGCAGTCATCTATACATAAGCCCCAAAACAAATTCTTATGATTGCATCTTTTATGGCACAATTGTCTAAATTTTACCAATACCTCTTGTTTCTCACACCGAGCATGACTCACGTGAGCTTAGAGTGTAAAAGTAATTATGACATTCATCTTTGAGCCATCAATCATAAAACATCATATCCCATTTCCTCGAACTACGTGGGTTCTGATTCCTTTTTTCAAAACAAAGGATACGTAGGTAGCCCATTCATGGGTTCGATCCCAACATTGAAATAATCTCTGTCCTTCTGAATGACGATAAACTTCAAGTGCCCCACTGAGTGGCTTTAAAACCAGCCTGGTCATCAAAATGACCAAGAGACTTTTATATAAATGTTTTGAAGGATACCATTGACCAAGAATCTCTAAACAAATATAGATGATTCTATATTGATGAAGAACCTCGAATACATATAAAAGATTCTCTAAATCTCTTGCATATTTAATCATTGATTGTTAAAACTAAAGGAAAGCTCATTTTATACTTGGTAATGTAATAAGGATTCACGAACTTAACTTAAATCTATAAAGAGAGTCCCGGAGTAGACAATAATTCCCCTCAAAAAGGTGTGATGAGTCCGACCTCCCATCCTCTCGACCAATGCAAATTCCTAAGCCTTATTAGCCCACAAGCTAATGAGCGCCTGCCTTTGGAAAGTAGGTCCAAACGGATGTGGAATCATTGGATGTTTCCGGTTCTATGAACAAACCCGTTAGAAACCGATCGGAACGTTTGAATCTCCCGTCCAGGAGGTCATCCCCGGATTCCGCGCGAAACAAAAATGGTGAACCCGACGTGAATCCTTAACCAAGTTAAAGTGATGTTCTTCTTAGATGTTAGGCCCCTTGGGCCAACAAGGCAATCATTGACATATGATCATCCAAAAGATGCAGTAGCCGGATTCATCTTGATTATGTCTGTTATATGGAACAGGCACTCTTTTTTCAAGATCTTCTACAAAAAATGGCTTTCCTTAAATTCACCCCTGTGAATACTGCTGCTGAGAACACCTCTACTGTGAGGTCTGCTGCCATGAAAACCAATGCTGCTACTCCTGCTGGAACGTCATCCGCTCTGAGGATGACATCACCAACTCAGCGTCTTCAACGCTGTGTTTCAAATGCACTGGTTAAGGAGTACCGTCGTAACGGTACTATCCCAACTCTGGAGGCCGCTCGTCAAGCCCTCCAAGTTAACAATTCTACCTGGTCGTCCGGACAACGGCGACCAGCAATCAAGAAGCAGGCGGTGCTGACTACCGTCTCCAACCGTTTCGGGTCGTTATCCCCGGAACGCAATTTCCATTCACTCCTTTATTCTGAGGAAGTGAATGAGCAGGTCCCGCGGGACCTTAATTCAAAGAGACAGGAGTCCTTCTCAAGGGCTCCCATCAACAATCGCCGCCAGACTCGTGCGGTAGTGCACCCTCAACATGATGAGGGTACCGGCTCCAGGCATTCAGCTCAGGTTCCTCGAACCCGAGCAGGCAAGATGAATCACCAGAGACGGAATCCGGTTAATAATAGGCAGGTTGTCATCCCTGCCATCTCCGGAGAAATCCACCAACCTAACTTGGTGGCAAACAACGAGCAGGCACACACACCTGCCCGTTTTAATTCAGTTGTCCAGCAGACTCGTCTGGCAGCATCAAGCCGATCCCGCCAGGCAATTCCGGCGGAGTACCATAGGCAGGAACATACACCTGCTTATACATCAGCAGTTAGTCAGCAGGCTCGTCTGACTACATATGATGGATCTCGTCAACAGCGTTTGGCGAAGTGTAATCAGCAGGCACATACACCTGCTAATACTAATCAAGTCTACCAACAGTCTCGCTTGGTAGCACCCGGAGAAGTCAGTCGGAAAGTCCCGACGACAAACAGGAGGCAGACTAAACTCTCTGCCTCCACACTTGAGTACTGTCAGAATTCACTGACAGGAAAAGGAGGACAGGAGCAGGCACATACACCTACTCCAAGCCCGGAATGGACGTATATCCCTGTTCCGGCGGCTGAAGTCACCAAACATATTTTGTCAATGGTGAAAGAGCAGAAGCAAATTCCTGCTCATATTCTGGATGCTTGCCAGGATATCATAACAGCTTCAGCATCATCTCAGGGACAGACACATAAATCTATCCCTAGCAGTGGAGTGACACATCAACAATTCACTACGGAACAGACACACACATCTGTTCCAGTCCAAGAGGGTTGTGGGGCCTACTCCCCCATATCATATGGACAACCAAGTCAGGCACA
Source organism: Viscum album (assembly GCA_963277665.1). Taxonomy (NCBI): domain Eukaryota; kingdom Viridiplantae; phylum Streptophyta; class Magnoliopsida; order Santalales; family Viscaceae; genus Viscum; species Viscum album. The sequence continues at coordinate 445,160,281 of OY728119.1, forward strand.
TACATCTGATTTGAGCGATGATCGTCAGCCTAACCTGACCATCTTTCCTGATCAGGCACATACACCTGCTCAGAGCAATCACTTTCGTCATCAAGTGATTTCTAAAGCGAGTAAGAAGGCATCTAAGAAAAAGATCCGCCCAGCACAGTCAGGAGATCAAAGGCCAATCTGTAACAAGGCCTTGCTCGATGCTGGAGTTCTTGAAGCCCTCAGACATTTATCTGTCGGAATTCAAGATTCTACTCCCTCAGTTCCCAATAACAGGAACATTAATCCAGAAGGTCTTCAACAGACACTTCCTCATGAAGACTTGCTTCATGAAAATTCGGTCAATCTTGAAGTTTCTTCTTCAGATGAGAACCACAGGAACCCTCTGTGTGGTCAGAAGACCAAGGAGCAAGAGATATCATCTTTTGCTGTAACCCATCATGAAGGTCCTCCTCATGGTGATGAACTTCGCTGCGAAAGTCCTCTCCGCAGTAGTGATTCACATTGTCTCGAAAATTCTTCAGAAGGCAATGTAGTGACGAGAAAGCCCTCCTATCTCGAGGCACTTGCAAACGTAAAACCAGTCATGTCTGAAGTTTTACTATCGGCAGGTGAAACTCTTTCTCCATCAGAAGATAGCTTGGGGTTCAGGTTATTCTCCGAACCTTCCCTAGGTCATTCATCTTCCAGCATGAATAGTGATTCCTCTACCAATCTTGTTGAATCCGATGAAGCAACAAGGAAACACCAACTCTGGTCCAAACAGGTAGAAGAATCTTCATTTAATGATAAAGAGGAAATGCTGAACATGAGGAAAAAACTGGCAAAAGGTGAAGTACCAGTCATGTTTTGGCCTTTGGCTGATTCACAGTATGACATTCCAAAGATGTTGACGGATGATGGAATCCATGATATTCGTCTTAACATATGGAAAACTCTTTGTCAATTAAAGAAGAAGGTATTATCTTACGATGAATATGAAAATCATCTTAAGATAATAGAAGGGTTACAACGCCAGATTGATTTGGCATCTCTATCAGTCTCTCGGTATCCGAAGGCTGAAAAGCAACAGAGAACCCTTCAACGTTCATGCCTTGGCGCGCTGAGACAATTGCGTCAGTTAATTTCCAATGCTCCATCTAATGTTCATATCAGAGGATGGGGTATTCACGGAGCACTACATTTCACAGTGCTTTCCGGTCAGCAAAGCCCGCCGAAAATGGTCTCATGCAATGTTATTACCCATGGCCGGCCACAGTCAATGGGCTTTGTTCATAATCAAAATCTTGCTCGAGATCAAGCTTCAACTAGTTCCTCTCAAAATCAAGTATATAGAGAACAGGTTGTTGAATTGCTCCTACACCAAGCAGGCGAGAATATTGCACAAGCCTCTCGTCTGGAGCAAACACGTCATCAAATGACAGAAGTTTCGGAAATCATCCAACGGTCTGTTGAACCAGGTGATAAAAGTGGATACAGGTTAATGCATCCAGCTAATTTCCGAACTAAGATCCGCAAGATCAAGAGAGATTTCAAGAAGATCTCAGACATAGCATGTCAAGAGACACCCCAGCTTGCCAGACTGGGGACTTCTCTAACCCAACCCTCAGAATCAACGAATGGGATTCGAGGAGTTGAGCAGAAGCAACAGGAACACCCCCAGTCCACCGGACTGGGGACTTTTTCAAATCTTCAATCCCTCCCTCAGAGAAAGTCAGTATTCTCTCGATTAGGGAATAAGCCTCAAGAGGAACGAAGAGCCAAGATGTCAGGAGATTCTCTCCAAGTGACGGTTCACAAAGAAATTCCTGAAGGGTCAAGTCAACGGAATGCCATGTCTTATCATGGACATAAAAGGAGACAATATCATAGAAATGCTGATAGAAAGGATTTCATGAAATATGCATCCATTAATGTCATCACTGCCGTTGCTGCTGATTCACCAGATGAGGCTCAATCAGAGGGATCAGATGAAGAGGTTCCTGCTCAAGAAGTTGCGCACACAGACCTAAATGAAGAAGGTGTGCGCACACGTAATCAAAGGCTTACCCAAAATTTGGGTATTCCTTCAAGTAACCCACTTCCCCCTCTCCGAAAAGGATCCAATAAGGGGAAAGGAAAGAATCAGGTTACTTCTCACCCTTCCTCTGAAGGAGGTCAATCGCTCTCATTAGAGCAAAGGCTTGCACAACAGGAGGAAGAAATGAAAGAATTAAGAAGGTTGAATGCAGAACTACTTCAGAGTAGTCTTCTTCTTAAGAATGCTGAAGTCCGACAGCCGAAGGAATTTGTTGTAACTACTGAGATGGATCAGGAATATCCTCCTTTATCAGTACACCCACAGAGGTCTAATCCTACGGGTCAAACGCAACAACGGTTGGCAGCACTACCATTAGTTGCAGCACCAACCTCCACGGCTGTCCAAGCTCCATTCATTGCACCTACCCAAAACCAAGTTCAACCTGACGTTTCTCAAAAGTTAATAACTACTATTGAGTCATTAACAGCTCGGTTAGAAACTATGGAAGGGAAACGGGCGCAAGTTCAACCTGAAAAGAAAGTTTACCCTGAATGGGTAGATTCAATTTCTCCTCCATCCAGTTTTGGAAACCCTATTTTCCCTACTTTCAATGGATCAGGCGACCCTGAACAACATTTGACGCATTACGTGTCTTGTTGTGATCCTATGATGGGAAATCCAGAACAACAAGAAGCAGTGAAACTCAGATGCTTCGTGCGAACCTTGCAAGGACCAGCTTTTGTCTGGTATACAAGCTTGAAATCCCGGTCAGTCATCGGATGGGAGGATCTTCGTCAAAAATTCCTTCTTCAGTTCAGCTCAACTTTGCCAAAAACAACAGTTTTCGATCTTACAAACCGCAAGCAAAGGGAGAATGAAAGAGTCTCTGATTTCATTGCTCGTTGGAAGGGATTAACGTATTCCTTGAGTTTATCACTCCCTCAGGAGGAATTGTTGCCAATCTGTGTGGCAAATTTGCGTGACGAATTACGCACGCCATTGATCCCTGTGAAATACACAGGAGGGTTTCGAGACCTTACTTCAATCGCTCAACAGATTGAAGATTCCCTTATGCAGGCTAAGGTTAAATCTCGTGTAATTCCATCAGCTCCAGGAAGAAGAATGGGTAAAGCAGAAACTGCTACAGTTATGCTTAAACAGGCACCTGTACCTATTTCTACTTCAAAACCTTCATCTTCTCGAAGGGCTCCACCTCCTGAACGCCAACAACAAAGGCTGTTTCGTCCAAATGATTAAAAAGATCAACGACGAAAACAATTTGAGGATATGAAGAGTAAAACATACTCTTTCCGAAGTGAGCAAGTTCCTGGTTACTTCATTTCAGCTCTGGAAAATAATTTGGTTCAATTACCAGTGCCGAAGAGACCAAACAAGGAAGGAGATGAAGACCGTCCCAATTATTGTCCCTTTCATCAAATGTTGGGACATCCCATCCAGGAGTGTTTTGTCTTTAAAGACCTCCTACAAAAGATGGTTGACTTGGGACAAGTCAAATTGAAGGGTTCTTCAGCTCATGTAGCGTGTATTACCGCTACAGATCCAGAGGAAGGAGGCGAGTGGCAGGAAGTCAAAAGCAAAACTGCGAAAAAATATGATGATTGGATGGTCAGAAAGACAATCAATCGGACTCATTCCATTTTGCGAACACAATTGAAGAAACCAATTGTGTCTCCTACAAAAGCTGCAGTAAAGCCTCCATCAAAGGACAAATCCTCAAAAGGACAGCGTAATTCAAAGAAGAAAGAGGAATCAGAAGAAGATGAGTATGTATCAAAGCCTAAATTGTCTTTGACTCTGGCAGATTTCATGCCATCTACTTCAAAGTCACGGGCACTGTCCCATCAAACGGCACAGCCTAAACAGGCTAATCAGGCAGAGTCTTTATCAGATGAAGAGTTAATCTTTGGTTCTGTTTAATCTCAATGGATGGAGAACACATCACGACTCCAACTAATGCCAGATTTCTGAAGAAGTATTTTGTATAAACACAAAATATTGTTCCCAGAACCAAGACTCTTACAATTGGTTCATACACCAAGGTCCGGTATGACCTTAAACTACACCAAGGTCCGGTATGACCTTAAACTACACCAAGGTCCGGTATGACCTTAAACTACACCAAGGTCCGGTATGACCTTAAACTACACCAAGGTCTGGTATGACCTTAAACTACACCAAGGTCCGGTATGACCTTAAACAACACCAAGGTCCAGTATGACCTTAAACTACACCAAGGTCCGGTATGACCTTAAACTACGCAATGGTCCAGTATGACCTTAAACTACAACTACGTCCAGCATGACGATAAACTGTATGGTCCGTGCATATGACCTTAAACTATTCGCACTTATGTCCCTGCAACATGACACTAAACTGTGCAGCACCAATAGTCCTAACTGCAAGACTTTAAACTGCATAGTCCCTGACTTTGTCCTACATGACAATAAACCGTATAAAAGTTCTTATATTTTGTCCGAGATGACATTAAACTATATTTTGTCCTAGCAACATGACATTAAACTGTGTGGCACTTTCATCGTCCAGCATGACGTTAAACTGTGTTAAGTCCCTTATTGTCCTACATGACACTAAACTGTATTCTGTCCGAGATGACATTAAACTATATTGTGTCCTAGCAACATGACATTAAACTGTGTGGCACTTCCAACGTCCAGCATGACGATAAACTGTAAAAAGATCAGAACTGATATCCTCATATTGATTCACCTTAGTCTTAGCTACATGACTTTAAACTGTACAGCATCAGTTCGTCCTTGCTATATGACGCTAAAACTATACAACAATGGTCCAGTATGACTTTAAACTGCAACTTCGTCCCACACGACATTAAACTGTGAAAAAGTTCCATAAACAGTCCAGCATGACCTTAAAACTGCATCATTCCTGGTCCATGTATACGACCATAAACTATTTGCAAATATGTCCAGCAAGACGTTAAACTGTGACGTCCTAACTACATGATGCTAAACTGTATAAAAGTCCCTCATGTCCGGAAAGACGCTAAACTATATAATCATCAAAAGTCCAGCATGACATTAAAACTGCACAATCCCCCTTTCGTCCAATATGACGTTAAACTGTATTGTCCCCATCGTCCTAACTACATGACGCTAAACTGTACAGAAAATCCTTGATATGTCCTACATGACATTAAACTGTGCATCGTTAAGGTTGTTATTAACTCTTTTTTCTCACACCGAGTATGACTCACGTGAGCTTAGAGCAAACATCAACCATAACACTCCCTTTGGGCCACTAACCATGTGTAAGTCCCAACAACATTTTTTTTAGATCATTGTCCACAAGAACAATTTGATCATTAATTCATTCTTTAATTGAACTACACAGACTTTGATCCTTGCCCTCCAGGCTGGGTATGTAGGCAACCTCCCAAAGGTTCAAGCCCAAAAACAATCTCTTCACATTGGTTCACCACAATCTCATATGATAATGATTTGTGAAACCACCCTTGGAATCAATATCTTTACATTGATTCACTTTCGTCCTTGTTATATGACGTTAAAATATACAACACTTTTGTCCAGTACGACAATAAACTACAATATTCTTTGATTTCCTCATTTGAGAAGGAACCATTATTAACATTGATTCTTTTTCAATCATGGTTTTCATTTTCAAAAAGACTACGTACATACATGGTAATGCCTAAACTTTTTATCTTAGGTTAAAACCATCATTGCACTAAAGTCCCTTTTCACCCTTCACATGTACGAACCAAATTTGTACAAAGGGTAGTTTCTAGAACTACGTGGACTTGATTCCCATCTTTATGGGATACGTAGGAACATTCGAGTGTCCCTCGAATCCAGTCCCAAGCCTTTTGGGCCTAACCCCAAATTTCACTTTCAGTCCCTTGGCTGAAAAGTCCTCATGAAAACACACACTGTGTATTCATTATTATGGTCCGAATTCTATGACCCTAAACTAAGATCACTCATACTTTCGTCCTGCACGACGTTAAACTGCGTTTCAAGAACTACGTATGGCTTGATTCTCATTCTTATGAGATACGTAGTGAAGTCCAAATTTCAATTCAGGACCCAGCCACAACATGATTATGGTTTTCATTGACCTATGTATCTCTATATACATTGGAAAATACCCATCTTTATGTATTATAATCCTAACCTTAAATATTTTCAGATCTTCATAACCCTTTTCATGACTTATAGTCACAAAAATGTCAAACTTCTGAGAATTCTTTTGCCTGACTATGCAGCATGTGCCCATAGGTGGCCTTGCATAAACAGTCCACATAAAAGACTTGTCAGCCAAGAGATGCTATTTATTTGACCATGCAGCCAATGCCCATAGATGGCCCTGCATGTTTTCAACCCCCTAACGGGTTTGTTAAATAATAGTAACTTCATTCTTGGGAAGAATGCCTCTTTTGTCCTTATTTGTCTTAAACGACAGTATGTAGGGATCCGCAAAAAATAGCCATCCTTAACGTATTTGTCCCATATCCTTTTTCATGATCTGAAAGTATTCAAGTCTATGGTTTATTCTTCTTCCCTACGTTTGGGTCAGACCTTCGTAGGAGTGATATTCATCCAGTTCTTCGATATTCTTGTTTGGAAATATCTTCTCCATATTCAAGTACCTCTTTCCATACAACAAACTCTATGCTTTAGAAAATTTGAATCTTCATAAACTTTCACTGGCTTTTAGCACTAGGAAAGTAAATTTCTGGGAGTTCTTTTGCCTGACTATGCAGCACGTGCCCATAGGTGGCCTTGCATAAACAGTCCACATAACAGACTTGTCAGCCAAAAGATGCTATTTTATTTGACTATGCAGCCAATGCCCATAGGTGGCCCTGCATATTTCAACCCCCTAACGGGTTTTGTTAAATAATAGTAACTTCATTCTTGGAAACTACTTCTTCTAATGCCTTTTTAGCTCTTTTTTCATATCATTCCTCAGATTCAAATATTCTTAAGCCATAGTTTACATTTTTTTCCCTCATACTTGAGTATGGTAAATATGTTTTCAGATAAATTATCAAGGAATTGAATCCATTTTAATCCATTTTTTGGTCAAAGCTATTTCGACCTCAAACATTAGCCCCTTTATGTCCGGCGTGCATGACTTTAAACTGCCCACACAAAAGACAAAGGAAATCTGAATAAAAGTCAAGTTCCAGCACACTTGTGCGCTGCCCTCTGCGCCTTGAAAGACTTGCGCGCACTCCCTTTTCCTTTGGAGGGATTCGATTTCCTCAGAGTCAAATCCTCATTTCTTTCCGGATCCAACTCTGAGGGGGGACTTTTGTTGACGCTCCTTTCGTCACAGAATCTAAAGGTCGGAAAAGGGAATATCTGATCTCAAAGTGATTCATCCTTTGAAGAAACATCAAAAATCGACAAAGGGATGAACAAGGAGAACATTGCCCATAGGTCGCGCAAGTTCCCTCATGGTCGCGCAAGTACACTTGCGCGCCGCCTAGTGATCGTGCAAGTACTTGCGCGACACCTTATGGTCGTGCAAGTGACTTGCGCGACCTAAGTGGTAACCGCTCGGTAACCGCTCGGTAACCGCCCAGGGCCTTATTTTGCCTATAAATAGACCCTGTGGGCCCCCCATTCGAAAAGATCGGTTCCCAGAAACTCGGATCAAAGCTCCCGACGCCCAAGTCTCTTCTCAAAGCTTCCAGAACACTTCTAAGGTAATTTCTTACCTAGAATGGAAGATCTAAAGGGAAGAAGGAAGGCTTAAGTGTTGAAACTTATCAAACACTTGCGCGCCGACTTAATTCCTTCAATATAACTTGCGCGTCCCCCTTCTGGAAGAACCTCAAGAGGATGGGAAAGGGTTTAATAAAGAGTCGCTCAAGTAATTCAACTCTGGTTGAAAATCGCGCAAGTATCCCTTATGTCGCGCAAGTATACTTGCGCGACCAATACTTGCGCGCCGCCGCAGGACTTGCGCGACCTTCAATACTTGCGCGCCCCTATTTTTTTGGGTGCCCATCTTGCCCTTTTTCACCCCTCTTAAGCCATTTCACCCTTCCTATTCAAGATTCAGTCTTCAAGATACTCTTCAAAGCCATTTATGGCATGATTTCTTGATTTGACATCCTTATCTGAAAGGAATTATGTGAAATATCTCTCAAAACCTAATGATTTAAACATCTTTATGTCATCAAAGATTTAGAGTTCATTCATTCAACCTCATCCTTTAAAATGAGAGAATCCTAACCTGGGTCTCCTTTTCAGGAATAAGACTCAGTCATAACCTTGGGCTTCCTTTTCAGGAGTAAGCCCCAAGTCCCCTAACCTAGGCTTCCTTCTCAGGAATAAGTCCTAGTCATAAATCTTGGGCATCTTCCTTAAGAATAAGCCCCAATCAAAGTCCTTTAATCTTGGGCATCCTCCTCAGGAGTAAGCCCCAAACCTTAATCCCTAACCTGGGTCTCCTTTTCAGGAATAAGACTCAGTCATAACCTTGGGCTTCCTTTTCAGGAGTAAGCCCCAAGTCCCCTAACCTAGGCTTCCTTCTCAGGAATAAGTCCTAGTCATAAATCTTGGGCATCTTCCTTAAGAATAAGCCCCAATCAAAGTCTCTTAAAATTTCTCTTAACCAGTCATAAATTCCCTTTGATTTGGGTTTCCTTTTCAGGAATAAAACCCAATCATAAGTCCCCTCCTAATTTGGGCATCCTCCTTAGGAGTAAGCCCCAAGATTAGAGTATTCAAATCTCCATAAAGCACATATAACTTTGTGGACCCTGTTCATGGATTCTTTTCCTAAAAGTAAATCCTAAACCTTCACCTATCTGGGCAGTCATCTATACATAAGCCCCAAAACAAATTCTTATGATTGCATCTTTTATGGCACAATTGTCTAAATTTTACCAATACCTCTTGTTTCTCAGACCGAGCATGACTCACGTGAGCTTAGAGTGTAAAAGTAATTATGACATTCATCTTTGAGCCATCAATCATAAAACATCATATCCCATTTCCTCGAACTACGTGGGTTCTGATTCCTTTTTTCAAAACAAAGGATACGTAGGTAGCCCATTCATGGGTTCGATCCCAACATTGAAATAATCTCTGTCCTTCTGAATGACGATAAACTTCAAGTGCCCCACTGAGTGGCTTTAAAACCAGCCTGGTCATCAAAATGACCAAGAGACTTTTATATAAATGTTTTGAAGGATACCATTGACCAAGAATCTCTAAACAAATATAGATGATTCTATATTGATGAAGAACCTCGAATACATATAAAAGATTCTCTAAATCTCTTGCATATTTAATCATTGATTGTTAAAACTAAAGGAAAGCTCATTTTATACTTGGTAATGTAATAAGGATTCACGAACTTAACTTAAATCTATAAAGAGAGTCCCGGAGTAGACAATAATTCCCCTCAAAAAGGTGTGATGAGTCCGACCTCCCATCCTCTCGACCAATGCAAATTCCTAAGCCTTATTAGCCCACAAGCTAATGAGCGCCTGCCTTTGGAAAGTAGGTCCAAACGGATGTGGAATCATTGGATGTTTCCGGTTCTATGAACAAACCCGTTAGAAACCGATCGGAACATTTGAATCTCCCGTCCAGGAGGTCATCCCCGGATTCCGCGCGAAACAGTGAGACATCAAGGGATAAATATAAAAACATGATATATATCCATGGAAACTGATACTGATATAAAAGCATCATGATACATCCTCACATCTACTAAATGAACTACTAGGGGAAAGAACCAATCCTCCTCAGCACCTCCTCTCATAGTGTGAATATCCTCAGCATTCATCCAAAAATAAGGCATATGTACCACCAAACATTCAAAAATCTATTAGGAATGTGTCTATTGGATATTCAGTCATGCAAGATATCACATTTAAAACTCCCAAGTTATTCCTCCTTTAGATTCTAACGATTTAGTGGAGTGACTACTATTGACTGAAGGAAAGATACACCATCCTCTTCTTTATGGGTAAAATTTAAAGTCATCAAACTCTATGTCAAATCACTGCACAAAAACAAATGGAAATCAACTTTATGAATATATTCTATTACAACCACACTCTTGGGTGGATCCCAAGATATCACTTCATTGAACATTACAAGGTCCACTATCACTCTCGTATGTGAGAAGATATAAATCATGAAGTAGACCCCATGAATGAAGAACTGGAACTTCAATTGATTCAAATAGAATTAGAAATCTTAGACCATGTCCATAACCATCTTCATATTTCCCGTGTGCTCCACCAATTACATCAAGTACAAAAGGATGACATCAATGTATACTACCCAAAATAGATCCAAGAAGGGTTGAAGGCTCTAGTTCAAAAGTCTCACAAACCCCACTATAGTATCCAAAATTCTATAAGGTATCACAAAGAACACAAACTAACTATGTTGGCTATAGAAATATACCTTCAATATATGATACTCTTAAACTTAGATATGGTGAAAACCCAACATGTGGTCAAATTATAAGAACCACTTCACACCTAGCCACAGGCTAAAAAATTCATCAATTCATGGGGGTGGATAGTACTTCTCGAAAGTCACCTTATTTAGGCTATGTTATTATATGCCTAACCTCAAAATCGTATCCTCCATATTAGACAACAAAACTAGGGATGCCTAGGGAAATACAGTGGTGTAAAAAATCCCTTTCTCTACCAATTCATCCAACTTCACCTTAATCTCTCACAACTATAAGAGGTCATATGATATAATAGAAAACAAATCAGGTCATCCCTAGGGGTAGGTCTATAAATAATTTAAAATTTCATTGGGGATGAAATCCCAAAATAACCTTATAAAGGATACCTTATACTTCTCCACCACTGTAGGAAACTAAATTCTCATAGAATCTACTTCTCTAAAGGCTATAGTAGCCAACTGATAAGAAATATATTGTATCCTCTAACATACATGGTCATTATTCTTAGATTGATTTTTCTTCTCACCATGTAAGTAACATCCCATCCCATAATCAACATCATCAAAAGTCAGAATTTTTAAAAATGATACAAGAAGAACCCCGTAAAGACAAGTCATGGGGGACAGAAATGATGTAGGCTTAGGGAATATGCCATAAAAATACCGAAACATTTAGAAGGGTGGGACCCCAATTTAGAAAACAAGAGTAAGTGTGAGAAGTGTGTGATCACATAACCTTCTCTACAGAATCCTCAAAACATATGAGTTATAAAATGGATCCACCAAAATCACTAGGGTTCGACCTAGGGATACCTTTAGAGAATACTCCAACATCTTATTAAATCAAAACAACCTCGAATACAAAATTAAGTATAACTAACCCACTACATTAATATTTATACATTGGATTGAACTTAGTCTCCCGTACATTTTTAACTTGTACAACTGAATAGGTCTCCGTGGGAGAAGTGTCTATCTTCCGTTCATTCCCAAATCCATTTGAAACATCATAAACACTTGTCTCTACCAATGACTTATGTAAAACTAGAGAGGTCTCTCCACTAGGATCACCATAAATTAGGGTCCAAACCAAATTGGTCACTCAAACCACATTCTTGATTCATTGCCCAACTACCCGTGGAGGGGTGTGTACATCATTATGAAAAATGTGCAGTCTTTGTCCCTAAAACATGTGATGTGAATCCATTATAGGTGCCTCATTTTTTTGAGTAAAAACTAACTACTACTCAACTTGATTTGGATAATCCACCTAATCTATCAAAGGTGGTTTAGGATTATACTCAATGGGGGAAGAAAAAAAATTTTATCCACATTGACGAACTGTCTCACACGTAGGTAAATAGACTAAATCCTCAATTCTAAGATGATTATAACTAAAATACTACTATAGATTTATAGTATGATGTAATTGTGGAAGAATCTTGCAATATCCAAGACATAGAATGTTCCAAAAAGATTATATTGGAAATTACTCAAGAATGGAATGAAAACCAAAACATATTCCTAGACGATGCATAAACAAATGTTTTTCCCAAAAACTAGTGACTACATGTTCTAAATCAACCAGAAGGCTATTAGAGCATGGTTATTGGATACATTGGCCACTGAACCATCTTAGGGTTCACAATCCTACAATACTAACATGAGAAACATTAACATTGTTTCCCTAGTCCTCATACCAAACCTCACAACTATACTATTTTCAAACTAGGTTCCTAAGATAAACCTTCTATGATACAAATCTATCATTACCCAACCAAATAGGACCTCTTAGTAATTAATAAGATAATAATGACACCCCAATCCCACTTGTAATGGGTCAGCGGTTGGAATTTAGTGTTCAGTAGGCATATAACACACATGGGAAGCCTTATCCTAAAGTAAATATAAACACAAACGTGAATCCATACACCATTGTAATGTGGAATGATAAAAAAACAAACTGTAAATTCAATATTAACATTTATCCCACAAAAGAGCACAACAAGAAGTATAGTAAAAGGGAAATGACCTAATAAAAGAGCACCAAAACTAAAAATAATCCAACCTGGAAACAATGAGGGGGATATACCTAAATGAAACTCTTAGAAACATCTATATTCTATCTATGAAAACTAATCTCAACTCTCCATCCACCTAAGACCCCAATGAATATCCTATCAACTTCTTATGTCATGCCATGTGTGGGAAGTTCCCATGGAGGGGTGAGTACAAACATAACGAGTAGAACACTATGGAATATACAAACATAAATCATGAAGAGATATAAGATGTATCATCATCCTGAAGATATTTCAATCAAAACATGATAAATAAAAAAGATATCAAAGATATACCCAAAGGTAGTCACCAAGTCCCATTTCGAGGTCACGTCCTCACAACCATCCTATGATTCTGCTATAGGTTCAATGGTAACAACCATCAAAGATACCTCACTCATCTGGTCTCATTATATAGATGGAACTCTTCTAAGAGATCATGCTATTTAGGACTTCCATGAAGAAATGCTATGAAAAGTACAAGGGATCATCTGAAAAAATGAATAGATCAGGCTATAAATTTATAGAAGACAATACATGTCGATTCACAGATTGGGGATCATAGTCAGGGCCCATGTAAGATTTAAAACCCCGCCCAGAGTAAACCTACTATGATAAGGATCAGAAACCCTAATAGAAAATAATAGTATACCTAACCCATCCTATGGAATAATGATAATAGATCACATATCAATTCACATGGAGGTATACCAGATTCTATTCAGGACTAATCCATATATGTGATTGCCCATCATATGCTCAGGACGGTATGCCTCATTGTACCATCAAAGGTATGAACCACGGGAAACCACCCACACTAATACAGTTTAAGGGAAATCACCCAAGCTCATACCATAGGTGTCTTGAGATGAATAAGGGTTCCAATATACCATTTAAGGAGTACACGATGTGTCCAATTAGGTACATGTCATTTCCCTTTGATCATGGTATTTCCTGTGTCTCCCCATCTCAAATGGTATGTATTTCTCCGGATATATGACTTTTCCACTAGGTTACATGGAATATAAATGTTGGGGGGCACTCATTATGTGTCGTCTAGCTAAGAATGTGTACTCTGGATCATGCCTATGTACTATGGTCACCCTTATGTATAATGGTTGTGTCTGAGTACTCTCTAAATTCCATGGTCTGTACTCTACATCACAAGTCATTTAAGGGAAAAGTTGTCTCTCAGTGTGTGTGATATTCCCAATAATGTTTACCTTATGAATTGTATGGGGTCTTCCCGATACATATGGTGTGTAGTGATATATGGCCCCCTAGATGTGAACATCATGTACACTCTGTACTAGATGACTTGGAATCATATAGCGTGTGGGATACCGACATAAGATGTTATATTTAACTCAACACATAGAACCAAGACACGGTATAGAGGGGACTATATAGCATGCTTTCCTTTAAACTGCATGACATGTAGTTCGTAATTTCATTGAAATTCCAGTTCATCATGTGGCATTATTCACAACTTCACCATCACATTAGATTCCTTTATAAATAACACTATAATGATCAGATCTATTATTTCCACCCTCCATGGCTAGATAAAAGTCAAATTTAAGCCATTATTTTGATAAGAACCCTTATTTTTCACTATCCAGATGTGCCACATTTCCCAAAATGAAATAATCCCATTTCCCATGCAAACACCAGGTCACCATCATCGTTAGGGAATGGATTCTGGTCGTCCAAAGATTGGGAACACTCTTATTCTCTCCTAATGATATATCCTCTCCCTCCAAATTATAGATCCACCATTACCAAAACTATTTTCAAATTCCCCTCATCACCACTAATCCTTTATTAAGTCTCCCAAAACTCAATGTCAAAACCATGATCAAGATTTATTATGTTGAATAATGAACATAGAATGATAGGTCCTTTGAGGTATTGTCTAATTAATGGCCAACCAAAAATATCAATGATGATCATCAAGAATGGAGGGAGGAAGGCACAAGACACATATTGGACATTGGTTGATGGAGATATCTACTTATCCCAAAAAATTAGTGGTTTACTAGACAAAAAATCAATAGAAAAACAAATCTAAAATTTCTAGAACTTGGAAGAGAAATCAATCATTTGATAAAACAATAGTAAATAATCCATGAATTATTTTAAGAGTAACTAATTAGTGTTGGTATCAAACTATAAATGAGTCTTAAACCACAAAAATCAAATTCTTTAACTTGGAATTGGATCGTTCACTAAAAAAGAACATATATTCTTTATAGTGATTGGATAGATCCAAGAATTCCATCAATGATGTTGAGACAATCCTTGATCCATGATCTTATGATTACTCGCTAAGGATATTTCCACCAGAGTACTACCCCTATATATTCACAATCCTATAGGGTATTGTGGATAAGCCTAAGAAATTGTTGATAGAGGACATTTTAATGGGATTCGATTAGGATTTATCCTATAAATGAAAAAATAATAAATAAATAAATGTAATTCATTTAACCCACCCATAAAGACACATTACTATAGAGTCTAACATCGACATGACTTATGTCTCTACTACGGTAAAGAACGTGATCCATATTTAATAGCGGTATCAGTTTTCCCATAAAATACATCACTATGGAGAAATAAAATTATTTATAGATAATTCTATGTATGATATATATATTATTTAATTTTATTAATATATATGTATCGAGGATCTTCACACCACCAAAGGTCTGTGCAGACTCGGTGTAGAACACCAGAAATAGTTTTAAAGTATTACAAATTATTACATAGAAAATTTCGAGTCATTAAATATTATTATATTTAAAATAATATATTTTTTATTATTTAATATATAAAATTTCATTTTATGTATATAATTTAGATTATTTGGATTAATTATAATTACTAGGAAATGGTGAAACTATTATTTTAAAATTATTATTTTATTAATATTGGTGAATTTATATGAAATAAATTAAATTTATATCATTAAAATAGTGAAAATAATATGACGTGAAAAATATAAATAAATATATAAACACTCATTTAAATGAAAATTGATAGTAAATAAGATTAAGAATCCATAATTGTTGAAATGTCATTTTTTCCAATAAACTATTTTTCCTACACATTATATGTCTAAATTAAAAGCTTAATATTATTATTTTTTGAAATATGCTTTAATTTGAATGGTGTAAAATATATTTACATTACACCCAATGTTTTTATATTTTTTAGGTTATATTTTTAATAAAACATCAAATAACTTGGTTAAAATATAAGTTAGATAGTTTAAAAGTACATGAGTAAAATGAATTAAGGAAATTAACATTTTGGAGATGTTATATAAATATCATGAATTAAGTAAATTAATTTTTATTTGGAAAATTTTCCATTTCATACAGTTAATACGGGACATATTAGTTTCTGATGTCTTCTAATTTTATAACGCTCTAAACTGTATAAGATCTTTCATATGTAAGGGATTCAATAATCATTAATGGCATTGTAATTTTGGATAGATATATATTGGATTTTACATCTTATATTAATGAAATTATGTAAAGTATGTTTTCTTGGAAACAGATCCAGTAGAGTGGGTCTGAGGCATCACAGTTCATATCAATGAAAATATTTAGACAAAATTAGAGAATATTATTTATATTGAATAAAATTTAAGGATTTATATTTTAATATTTATCATAACATTGATGGTATTGATAAAACTTGGTAATAGTATATGATTTTATGCTAAGGTAATAACGATCTTGTAATTGAGTGATTATAATTAGAGAATCCTAGTGATATCCCTTGGTAATAATATACATATTTTATAATATCATATTGTTTTAGGAAAATAGAGATTATGATGGTTTTCCTAGAAACATATCCACATATAGAAATGAAAATATTGGTGAGGAAATGGAAAAGATACACTCAGGGGTAATCAATCTGAAAATGGTTGGTTGAGTATTAACTTGATCATCACTCTAGTGAATAGTGAATGGTCTTATGACTATACAACTATATAGAAACTCCTAGTGGAATATTCTCTAGTTAATCACATTCTCCTTATGAACCATTATGAAGTATTTATGAATTATTTTATATAATTATATTTGATAACATTATATAAAAATAACAATGGATAACTAAGGACTAAACAAAGAGAGGAATAGGTTGATCTGAACATATCCTATATTAAAAATGATAGTATCATAACAGAATATATATTCAGATAGTTGTATTTATATTAATATTTTTAAAACTTCCTTAACCATTTCAGTATTAGTATTTTGTTGCAAAAGGATCATGAATATGATTCTAAGAAAGGTATGTATTTAGAAACTACTATACCTTACAACAGAATAATGGAGTATATTTTAATGGTTGTGAATATTATTATATGCATGTTATAATGAAAAATGTGAGTTACTCAGTCTTATCTAAGGTAGTGAGATTAATATTTTATTGAAACACTTAGAAATTACCATTAGTGAGAGAAAGTTATCAAAGATATTTCTGAATATTCTAAAAGCTATGAGAATTATTTTAAATATCTAAGGATTATTCTTTAGTATATTTACATTAATTTTGTTGTGAGATATATTGAATAGTAAATATAATATTGAAATGTTATTTTATGAAAATTATATATATTTTGGGATAACTGTTTTAGAACACATGATTGAGTTATGAATAAGTCTTGAGATTAATTTACACATGATAATGAGATAATAAAGGGTTGTTTTATTTTGAATAATTAACTTGTATAAGTTTGGTAACCTTGGGATTGATAAATGTTAAATTCTATTTTTGGTGAATTTCAACTCATTGTTTGGATTATGATATATAGCGGCTAGTGTATAAACTGTTGGTTACTACTATTTGGGAGTTAAATATAGTGTTACATTCTAGATAAATATATAATCTCATTAAATTTTATTATCTTTTATATTCAAAAATGCTTTGGGAAAAGGTGTGTTGATGAGATTATGTGATTAGGGTATGTACAAACATGGGTATATTATATTAGTAATGCATATTATTGTTTAAGGTAGATAATTTTTATTTTAAGAGTATATATTTCAATGATTATTGTGTTTAGAATATTTGATGAATGTTTATGGTAATTTGGGATCTTTATTTTAAAGATTAGGTCAATTATATTGAGAGAACCCAACTCAATGTAATCTGGATTGAACCGTGAATGGTATATGTTAAACTGGATATAATATAAGCTGAAACTAGTATAGTACTAGTAGTGTTTTCAGTACTATTTGGTAACATTATTTTTTTATAAATAGAGATGTCATAATGTTATATTTTCCAATTCTTATTTATGATAATTTATTTTAACGATCAACACTCATGTTACCTATTTTTTTAATAATGGATGAAACAAGAAGTAACCTTGGCTGAGAGGGACAATGAAGAGTGTACCTCAACATAGAATTCATTTGAATGGGTTATAGGGGGGATAAATCTCATGGTTATTCCAAACAAACAATCATGATATATGATTAACAATGTGAGCATAGTTGATATCCCATGAACACAAAAAAAGATATTGATGGATTCCTAAAAAATATCAAGTGATAAAGTTAATATGACTCACAATTATAATGAACGAAGAGAGATGAAAAAAAATTATGTTACGAAAATTGTAACATAGTTGGAAGTTATGCGAATCAATGTACCAATCCATGGAACAATGAGTAAAATACTCACTAAAAACCATGTGATTATTTCACTATATATTTTCTAGTTACTTATTTAATGTATGTTTCCACTAACTAGATATAGTGTTATAAATAAGAACCCTTAATGGTGTTGTTACCATATAAATAATTTTCTATTTTTATAGAATGTCTTTTCTTATGGATCTAGATCCGCATTCCTTAGTAGTGTTCTATGTGAAATTAGGAATGATTTATCTCTCTTTATTAATCTCTTATAAGGATTTTTCATTTCAATAATTCTCAATATACATCCTAAATAAAGACATTATCATCTACCATCTTATAGATATGTATATGTTCTATATATAAATTACTCTTATCTTATGAATCAAATTATGAGTATGTGATTTATTTAATGGGGGGAGAATCTAGCACCCCAAAATTATAGTTACCATTAAATAATCAATGTGTTCTCCAGCATGTATTCCACATAAAACATGAATTAAATGACCCAAAAAATATTATAATTACATTACTAATCAACCTAATATAGTAAATAATAAAAAATCTTCACCTTTAAAAGGTAAATAGTTAACATTCAAAACACATGTTTTCAATCAAAGTAGTTTTCTTCATAATTTTCTTCACCATGTACAAGAAAATTTTGACATTTTTATAATTTTAATTATATAATATAAAGATTTTTTTTAAATTCATAATATCAAAATTATCCTAGGATTAATTTTTGGGTTATTTTCTAAAACCATTGGTTTTAGGTGAATAGTGACAAAATTCTGATTTTTCTAATATCGTCACTTTTATATGACAATAAGGTTTTTCTATCATTAAGAAATATATATTTATAGAGATAAATTAAGAATTAAAAAAACAATTTATAAACCCCATTAATATCATCTTATAAAATCATGTTTTATTTTATAATCAAACAATCTTTCATCTATTTCATTAATAAAATTTATGGATGTGGAAATTAGGATTTGGATATATCATCATGTCACATAAATATTATTTTAACCAAAATAATCTTATTAATATAAATACAATCAATATAATTGATAATTTTGACATATACAAAAACATTATGTTAAAAAATACACTTTTTATTAATGGGTTTTTATGCATTTCATGTGATAATGTTTACATTAATTTTCCCACACATATAAAGATATTTTGATAAAATTATTCTCATATTTTAAATGATAATTTTAATATTATTTAATATTACTAATTTAAATTTTTTGTAATACTTATATTATTTGAATTAATTATATTTAAAACAATAATGGTGAAACAATTATTTTAATTTTTTTTATTTATTAATATCAATGAATTTAAAAAAAATTATTTAAAATAAAATAACTTAAATAATTAATCCAATATAATATATATATATATATTAATTTAATTATTAATCACTACTAAATAAGATGAATAATCCATATTAATCAAAATTTCATTTTTCTACTAAAATAGTTTTTCTATGAATTATATGTTTTAATATAAATAATAGTTTTATAATTTGTAGAAATTAAATTTGATTAAATAGATTAATAATTTACATCCATCACATGAAAAAAAAATTCATTTGGGTTATTATATTTTCTTAATATAACATAAAATCACTTAGTTAAAAACTGGTTAGCTCATTTAAAAGTAAAAGTGTAAAATGTAAATCAAAAATGGTTAAACTCATTTAAATGTAAAAAACATGTGCTTAAATCCATGGTTTAGTATTAATTTATCCCAGTACAAAAAACACTATTGTTTGAAACTATGGATGGGGTCACTTACACACTTCCAAAAAGTAATATACCACTAGAAATTTATTTTAAAATTTTCAATTTTTCCCTACCAATAACTCGATTCTACTTACATAGTACATTTTACACTAATATGTATCATATACCCTTCAAATTAATGGAGACCTCTAATGAAAATTCAAGTCCACAATGTAAGTGTTATCTCATTCTTGTGTTTTTATTCTTAAACATACTCTTACAAATATCATATCACCATAATAATATGATGAATTCAATATAATTATTATACTTATATGTTTTTATATTAATGGTAAAATACTTATTTACATATTCCCAACCACTAATACAAATAATGGAACATAAATCGTGCGTGAGAACAGACAACCACCTCCATTAAGAACTGTCATTAATTTTTCTTCTTGTTTTTCATTTATTATAAAAAAATACTCAAATATGGTTAAAAATTATAAATACATAAAAATAATATATATAATATTATATTATAATGATATAATACGGTAATAAACCCTTCTTCAACCATACCCAAGCATCAAGTTAAACTGTGTTTATGTTTGGGTCAGTTTAACCACCTATATAAATGATGATTTAAAATAAGATACTAGTGGACTATGATATTCTCAACACTAAAATAATTATAGTATAATAAAAATATATAGATAATTTATTTATTTTTTAAATGTAACATATTATATATAATTTATTATTAATAAATTATATTTGGCTATAAAAATTACCAAATATTAGCCGTTATAAATTCAGTTTTCACATAACATAATCAAAACACTTATGGAATAAATTATGGGAATTTTAAATCAATATAATTTATATATAATAGAATATTAAATTATGTATAAATAAATATATTGGTATGAAATGATGGACAATGATATCAAAATTATTAAACATGTATAAAATAGTTAAAGTTATTGACACAAGGTGGTCAAAATACATTATAAATAAATAATTTACTCATGGTAAAAAATTATAAAAATGATTAAAAAGGGGTAATATTTTTTATTAGGGTTATAAAATTTAATACTGGGTCATTCATATTTTCATTGATGGTGGTTATACTATGATTAACTAATAAAGGAAATAAGGTATGTGATTCCGTCTTAAATTCTTGTCATTGAGACATATTTTGTATTATTCACATAATTAAATTTATGTGGTGTATATAATACCTAATTTAAATATCATATGATGAATTTTATTTTATAAATGGTATTTTAAGTTCATTTAAAATCTCTCTCTTTCAATATATTTGGATTAATGTTTTATTCAAGTAGTAATATTTTTCCTTGTCTCAATTTTGATTCTCGGAGATGTGTTTCATGTTAAGAACCATGTTTAATTTTTTTTGTTGTGTTCACTAGCCAAGGATATTTTTTACCATAATATTCATAAATAATAGGATTTAGTATTCTAATATTTCCCCTAATTCATATTTTTATTGATATAGTTTTTTCTCATGTAATAAGGATTTTTTGTAACACAAATTCCCTTATTTAAGTTAAAATTTTTTATCTAGAAAATTATCCTTCTATGATTGGGTTCTCCGATACTAGTATTTTATTATATTTTAATTTATAATATTATTTTGGAAAATATTTTTTAATCATAATATGTTTTTTAATATTTTTAAAATGAGGGTTTTCAACAAATATAAATTTCAAGTATTAAATATGATTCATTCATAATCAAATGTTTTGAATCCAAATTTTCTATAGATTATTTTTTTTCATTTTCAATGTTATATTATTTAAGATTATTTATAAATGTAAAGGTTTTCATTTATTTTTTACTTCAAATTTTGAAAATTCATTTTGGAAGTGACCGGTAATGTCTTCTATTACATATATTTAGAAATGTAATTTAAAAACTCTTTTATGTTTTTTACTTCCATTTCCCTTTCCATTATCAAATTGTTTCCCCTATTATAGTTTATGGTTAACTATTAATATAATAATATATATATATATATTGGGGAATTACCTCACTTTACAAAACATTCTAACTCATGAACCCTTCTTGGGTGGTATCATTCATGAATTTATTTTAAAAGTATGTTTTCAGTCTATATCAATATACTTCTTAGTTTACGTTATTACAATGGAGATATATTATTTTTATACCATATTACTTATTTCATTATATTTATTATGATAATTTTATACAATTATTGGCTTATTTGTGCACTCATTTCTCTATACGATTTGAAAACCTCATTTTAAATAATTCACATTTGAGGACATTCACCCAAAATGAACATAATTTTTTTGATATCGGGAAAATAATTAACATTCTTTGTGATTATAGAACATTAATGAAAGTTTATTAATAATTTTACATCAATATTTAAAATTATATATATATATATATCAATGTTTTATTAAGAAAGAGGTTCCTTAGTGAATGGTATGAAATGTATTGGAGACTCTTGTGATGAATGAATTAGACATAATCAGGTGATGGTTGTGGCCCTGAATTATATATCACCTAGATACATAAATAGGTTTCAAGATAAAAAATATTTTTGGGTATTTGTTATATGCTTATCCAATTCAACAATATTTCTTTATTATGATCTTGATGACAAGTAAAGTGTATTGGCCTAATGCCTTAACATCATGTTTTTTATGTCTAATATAATGTATTCCATCTATATGTGATCAATGTTATAGATATCCATGTTTCCATTTATTGACATGTATATATCATTCTATCAATTTAAATTTGATCATTTATTCATGTTGTTTACCAATCTATTCCATAATGTTTATTCTATTTTTATTCCATGTTTACTTTCGTTGTATGTTTTTATTACTGAGTGTTTGGAATCACCCCTTCTTAGGTTACAATTTCTATGGGTAATGGAGAAAATTAGTTCATGTGAAAATTTTAAAATTATGACACATGTGAATGAATTTTTGAGATACATTGAATAATTTTCATAAATTAAGTAGTTTTTATATAATGGAAAAATATTCTATTTGATACACAGAATATGGGATTTATTAGTTTATGTTTTGTTCTATTTATCTAAAGATATAAAAATAAAATATCCATTGTATATAACAGATTTAGTAATTGTTAATTGTTTTTAAATTATTTGTTGTTATATATATGATTTTATAGTTTTTATTATGTCATGTATATAAAGTATGTGTTTGTTGGACCAAATACAGGAGAGAGAGTCTGTGGTAATATATAATAAGTTATTAAGATTAGTGAAGAGCCAAAAACCAAACTACTAATGGATGACACTATTAATCCACTAGGATTCATTATAGGATAACCAAAAACTATTTTGACTATGGATCATAACTACCACATGATCACTCACACCATATTTATCTATCACCATCATAAAATTCTTTCCTCTACATTGTGTACATCTTTTTGATTCATTATATTTTATCTTAACCCAAGGAAAATAAAGATTAATATGTTAAGTTTTTTTATACTGATAACAAATCACATTAATATAATCCATTATATTAACACTCGTAATGAAATTTTCATACATATCACTTCTAGTTCCCTAGTAATTATTATCTATAATCTTTTTCTTTTGAATCATAGATGTCACTAGTTGTGAAAAAATAGTATTTTGTAACAACATTCTCACTATATTCTAAATAATATTATTACTATTCAACATATTCAATTTAGATATTATATCTCTATAAATAGTTGTAGAAAATTGAAAACTATTTTTTCACTTTTCTATCTCAACATTAGGATTTTAGTTATTTTCATATCCCATCAAATTTCTGATAATATGTTCAACGTTTTATATAGTAATATTTTTATTATCCAAAATAATAGTTATTTTATGCTCCAACTCCTATATATTTTAACCAACTTATGATTTTTAATTTCATTATGTCTAATATATTTTTAATTTTTTCACACTAATTATAAAACAATAAAACATCATTATATCAGACTCTCTAGGTAGAAAATCGAAAGACTGAGAAGCTTCTATTAATGTAGATCTCTTAGTGTCAAGTCCCTTTGGATTTCATAAAATTAATAATTCATATATTTTCTTTATATTATTTTCTTCTAAATGAAGATACTATAATATAGATATTCTATTTTATATTGTATTAAAGTGTGTTCGAGATTGTTAAAGTAAAAAATGAAACATATAATTTTCATACCAATTATGAATTAACATATTTCTTATAGAATATTGTATTCTTATATAAAAATTAGATAGGTATAATTTAAAATACTAGTATCTTAATTTTTAATCCTTTCCCAATAATATTCATAATTAGAACTATACAAGATACACGTCCAATTTAAATTTAGTTCTCCAAAAACTAAACTAGTTGAGAAACTATTTAATAAATCATTTCACTATTACATGTTATCATTTTGATATCAATATAGTGGGAAATATAATATAAAATAGTGTCCCTTTCAGATAGTTTCATGAGGTTTTGAATTGAGTTTTCAGAAAACTAATTAGTTTATCCCACTCTTAGTAATAATTTTAGCACAATTTATGAATTCCAAACTATTTTTGAAATTACTGAAAAAAATTGTAAAAATATGATACTAGGATGTTAACACTTAAAAAATGTAAATAATATAAATATAATGAAAATAAACCTATAAATTAATAATGAAATTTAGTTCCAAAGAAAAATTTGTTAAAATATTTTAAAATATATTATTATTGGATATAACAATTTTAGTCAACTGGATTCTTCTCTTTTAAACTAAAACAATAGGAGGATCAATACCCTAATACAAAGGAATTATGTAATAAAACACTTGGACTTAATAAATAAAAAAATTATCTGAATAACAATTCATATTATTAGTCTTCCTTAATAGACATCATCAACAACAAGTCTTATCCCCAAGAATATCATTGACCAGACAAATAGTATAAAGTATTATATATGGTATTATTTAAAATTAATTTTATAAAGTAAAAAATATTTATTATTATAATCTCTTTGATCACATAGGATTTGGAGAAAACATTTATAATAGTAAATTTTTAGATTTAATAATGAAATTCCTCATAATCATAAACTCTAATATCATACAAAAATTAAAACACTGTAAAACTCTCATGCCATTTAGGATGTGAATGATCTCAAATTTTAGAATTGATACATGATCCAAAATCGTTTCGTTTAATACTTGGTTATATAGTTATATTCATTGTGTGTAATAATAATCCAATGTTTCACTCCCCAAACTTTTGTGATAATGGTAAATTTTTAATAAACTCATATAAACTCAAAAAATATTCCTTTAAAAGTAGTTTAAGTGACTTATCAATGTTTTGTAAATTCATGGTTCGTAATTTTCACATCCAAAATATTTATTTTTTATCTGAAATAAACATATAATTAAATTTAAAATAAAAGATTGATTTAAATCTAATATAGTATAATTTTTATTATGATTTTCAAAACATATCATTTAGAATATGTCATTTAGGAAATAACAAAACAATAACTTTAAAAGATGTATTCATCAAAACAATTCTCATAACCACAATTTAGATATATACTTCATTAAATAATTTTTAAAAATTTTGGAATAGTCCATGACATGATATATGTATGCATTCCATCTTGAATACTGAATGTACAAATCCTTTCATTTCAATTAAATTAAAACATTGTGTGAATAGACATACTATATTATAAAATATATTATTCATTATTCTCTAGATGGTCATTCCAAGACCATAAAATTTTCACCCCTAAAATAATATAGAACATTATATGATTGTTTCCACCATTTTAATTATTTTTATGGTCTTGATTTTTTTATTCCATTATCTTACAAGAAATTCTTAATAATTATTAACTATTAGACAATTTTCAGGATAATGTTACTAATATATAAAATATGAATAAGGATTGTAACATAAAAAAAATAATCTTTAATAAAAAAAATTCAATTGTATTATCATTTAGTGAGACTCAAAACACAAAACTTCCAAATAGAGCATTGTTTATGAGGGAACCAAATTTCTAAGTGTAATAAGAAAATTTACGATTATGATTTGTCTTTTCAATCACCTCTAATGGATATCATCAAACTATTTCTCTTCACTAAAATATAAACCAAGGGATATATCTTCGTATGATATTCTAAACCCACTAGACATAATGATTATTATTTCACTATGTATGGTAAATAACATGTTTATGGAATAGAGAACAAAACAAGAAACTGAAAAAGAATGTGAAAGATGAAAATATCATTGGAGATAATTGAACTCTAATGAAAACAAGAATAAAAGTAAAATATAAAAACCAAAAACCATTATTTCTAAAATTAAACAACTTTATATTAATCTGGTAATAAATCATGATGATTATAGAATTCCTTGAACAAATAATTCTTTCAAATAGATAGAAATAATACATGGGTTATAGTTCCTATTTAAAAAGAGGGACATGATATCACAAAAAAATGGGTATTTAGTATTAAATTTAATGGTCATGGAGAACTAATGAGAAATATTTCTAGTCTAGTTTTTATATTATATTCCCATGATAAGGGAATATTTATTTTATAACCCTTTTCCCCAATAGAAATAATATGGAAAATAAAAATATTTTTTACTGTTATTAGAAAAAGAATTAATATTGTGTGAAAGAGTTTTGTAATTTACATTCTTGAATATAAATTTAAATAATCAATTTATATTTAGTATCTTAAGGGTTTTATTATAGAATCTTATAGTACCAAAGTTCAAAAATTGAATATGGATCACTATAATTTTAATCATAGCCCATGGTCATTTAATTACAAGCATTATAGATCTATAAAAATTGGATTTGACAATAAAATTATGGAAAAATAGTTATTTAATGTTAAAGAGTCTACTAAATATGATTATTATTACTTATATTGATGAAATTATTTTTTTAGGTGATAATTAATATACATATGTGGAATTTTTCTAATAAATAAATGAATTTTTTGAAATGTCCAATATTAGTGAAATTGAAATTTTAATTGGAATTCAAGTAAATAATTTGAGTAATTGTACTTTACTTTCTGAGGAGAAATATTATAGAGAACTATGAGATAAATTTGGAATGATTAGACCCTAATATTGTTCCACACTAATCGACATGGGTGTGAACTATGGAAGAAATATGGTACCCTAAGAGGAAATTAAAATAAATTTAGGAATATAATTTAGGGTATCTTACACATCATAATATCTATACTTAATATAAGATTCATTATAACTCTATAAAAAATATAATAGTGATCTAAAGGAAACACACATGAAAGATTATGAAATAATTCGATGGAACATCAAAAAGTCACTTGATTAGGAGTTTTTTTACTGTAATGAAAATGAGGGTGGGATATTTCTGTACAATGATGATAATTTATATGAAATCGTAGATGGTAAAAAACTATACATGAATAAGAAAAAAATATTACAAGAAAATGTGGGTGATATAATTTAATAAAAAACTACTTTGTGATATAGCATTATGAAGAGATAGAATACACAGTTTCCACACAAGATTTCACAAAAATGATTTAGATGCAATAAAAAAATTATTAGATCAAAGTGTATAATGAATTTTACTTTGATAATTGTTCATGATAACCCACATGTAATAAATCTATATTTGAATCAATTACACTACTCTAGATCAAAACATATTGATATTAGGTACCATTTTACCAATGAAAATGTTGTATATGGTATGGTAAAGAATAAACATGTTCCTATAAAGGAATATAATGTTTAATGTTTTACCATGGATTTTCCATAATATAAATTTTAGGGATTAAGACTGGTGATTAATTTTTATTCCCTCCCTCTTAATAAATAATATTTAATGATTATAACCCCTTAATATTAATTTTTCTAGTCGATATTTTTTAAAATGGGGAATAAAAGTACCAAATCATATAAAAATATTGTAGACCCCGAAAAACGCGTCCCCAAAATTTTCCAAATGCTTCCATACATGATCCAAGATTGTAGTCCATTTCGCAAGCTTCGATTTGGTAGGTCGTAGGGCCCAAACGGAGTTACGGATTAGGAGTTATGGACGTTTGAAGTTGGGCTGGAAATCTGGTTCGCGAAGCCCATCCGCGAAGCCCCCCTCCGTGATCGCGGAGCGCAGCCGCGAAGCAATGAGGCGAGAGGCACCGCGAACCCGTTTGACGTTTGCGATGCGCCGCGAAGACCCCTCGCGAAGCACTAATGCGAAGCACCGATGCGAAGCACCCGTGCAGCGCGGTCCCGCGAAGCCCCGCCGCGAAGCGCCCCGACCATCGCGGCCTCGCGAAGCTCCAGAGGCGGTGATGCTCCGCGAACGCATTTGACGTTCGCGAGCCCTCGCGAAGCTCCAGAGGCGGTGATGCTCCGCGAACGCATTTGACGTTCGCGAGCCCTCGCGAAGCTCCAGAGGCGGTGATGCTCCGCGAACGCATTTGACGTTCGCGAGCACGCCGCGAAGCTCCTGAGGCGGCGCGGATGTTTAGCTTCGCGGCGCCCCTTGCCTATAAATACCCAGCTCACCCCCCTTCTCAGGACGGCCAAGAACGGCCACGGCCACTTCGCCCCTTGGGCGGCCGAGCGGAGCTCCGCATTGCGGCTCCGCGAAGCCATGCTCCGCGAGCAGCTTCCTTCGCGTTGCTGCTCCGCGAGCGGAGGATCCGCGAGTCCATGCTCCGCGAGCCTATGCTCCGTGATGCTACTCCGCGATGCTGCTCCGCGAGACCAAGCTCCACGAGAGCCCTTTGCTCCGCGAGCCCTTGCTCCGCGGTGCTGCTCCGCGAGACCAAGCTCCGCGATGCTGCTCCGCGAGACCAAGCTCAGCGAGACCCCTTTGCTCTGCGAGAGACCATTGCTCCACGAGGCCATGCTTCGCGAAGCTACTTATGGAATACCATGATTAAAGATACTCCTCCACACACCATGAAATACCTTGAGTTGACATATCCTCTTGGTTTCATTCCATGTCGTGAGTCGATATTCTCATCATCAATTCCCCGAGTACCTCGAGTCGAACCATCCCTCAGGCAACTCCTCCAAACCCGATCACTTGGCTCCTATGCCAGGTTCAACCAGAAAGGGCTGCTTTGCGTAAGTCCCAACACCAACCATTTCTAGGAACCTTCTGCCTAATAGTCCTATCTACAAGACTATAAACTGTAGTACTCCCAATCTAACAAACGATAGGATGCCTCTCGCCCTATACGAGAGATGCCTCATGCTCCAAGCATGAGCCTCCAATAGTCCTATCTACAAGACTATAAACTGTACTACTCCCTATCTAACAAATGATAGGATGCCTCTTGCTCCAAGCGAGAGATGCCTCATGCTCCAAGCATGAGATGCTAACAGTCCTTTCTACATGACTATAAACTGTAGTAATCCCTATGTGCCGAACATAGGATGCCTCTTGCTTCTAACGAGAGATGCCTTATGCTCCTAGCATGAGATGTCAATAGTCCTATCTACATGACTATAAACTGTAGCACTCCCCATCTAACAAATGATAGGATGCCTCTTGTTCCAAGCGAGAGATGCCTCATGCTCCAAGCGTGAGATGCCAATAGTCCTACCTACATGTCTCTAAACTGTAGTATTCTCCCTATCTAACAAATGATAGGATGCCCAATTCACCAGTGAGTTGGGATGCCCTCATGGCCAGACATGAGGAAGACATTACGGGAAGCTTCCTAGCGTAAGCCCCATTCACCATTGCCACTCCTTAGTGGCACCCGGGCAGCTTCCTAGCGTAAGCCCCATTCACCATTGCCACTCCTTAGTGGCACCCGGGCAGCTTCCTAGCGTAAGCCCCATTCACCATTGCCACTCCTTAGTGGCACCCGGGCAGCTTCCTAGCGTAAGCCCCATTCACCATTGCCGCTCCTTAGTGGCACCCGGGCAGCTTCCTAGCGTAAGCCCCATTCACCAGTGCCACTCCTTAGTGGCACCCGGGCAGCTTCTGGCGTAAGCCCCATTCACCAGTGTCGCTCCTTAGTGGCACCCGGGCAGCTTCCTCGCGTAAGCCCCATCCCCTGTTGCGACCCCCATCCAGCGGTAAGCCGTTGACATCCCCATCCAGCGGTAAGCCGTTGTGATCCTATGCAGCGGTAAGCCGTTGACATCCCCATCCAGCGGTAAGCCGTTGTGATCCTATGCAGCTGTAAGCCGTTGACATCCCCATCCAGCGGTAAGCCGTTGTGATCCTATGCAGCGGTAAGCCGTTGACATCCCCATCCAGCCGTAAGCCGTTGTGACCCAATCCAGCGGTAATCCGTTGTGACCCAATTTATCGGTAAGCCGTTCTGGGCCCCCATCCTGGAGTAAGTCCCAACACCATGGGCCGCTCAACGCGTAAGCCCCTCTTCGCTTCTCACGGACGCACCCTTCGCGACGTGATCGTCAGGTCCTTGCAACCTCTTGTTTCTCACACCGAGCATGACTCACGTGGGCTTAGAGTGAGCACCGACCCTGACAAAACCCACCTGAACTACGAGCTCTTTGATCCATGTCAAGGCATGGTACGTAGGAAGCCTCCACGAGGTTCAAGCCCACCATTAGTGGACCAAGGTCTACTCACCACCTGAACTACGAGGTCTTTGATCCATGCCAAGGCATGGTACGTAGGACGCCTCCATGAGGTTCAAGCCCACCATCAGTGGACCAAGGTCTACTTCCACCTGAACTACGAGGTCTTTGATCCATGTCAAGGCATGGTACGTAGGACGCCTCCATGAGGTTCAAGCCCACCATCAGTGGACCAAGGTCTACTTCCACCTGAACTACGAGGTCTTTGATCCATGTCAAGGCATGGTACGTAGGACGCCTCCATGAGGTTCAAGCCCACCATCAGTGGACCAAGGTCTACTTCCACCTGAACTACGAGGTCTTTGATCCATGTCAAGTCATGGTACGTAGGACGCCTCCATGAGGTTCAAGCCCACCATCAGTGGACCAAGGTCTACTTTCACCTGAACTACGTGGTCTTTGATCCATGTCAAGGCATGGTACGTAGGACGCCTCCATGAGGTTCAAGCCCACCATCAGTGGACCATGGTCTACTTCCACCTGAACTACGAGGTCTTTGATCCATGTCAAGGCATGGTACGTAGGACGCCTCCATGAGTTTCAAGCCCACCATCAGTGGACCAAGGTCTACTTTCACCTGAACTACGAGGTCTTTGATCCATGTCAAGGCATGGTACGTAGGAAGCCTCCACGAGGTTCAAGCCCACCATTAGTGGACCAAGGTCTACTCACCACCTGAACTACGAGGTCTTTGATCCATGCCAAGGCATGGTACGTAGGAAGCCTCCATGAGGTTCAAGCCCACCAATAGTGGACCAAGGTCTACTCACCATTTGAACTACGAGGTCTTTGATCCATGTCAAGGCATGGTACGTAGGAAGCCTCTACGAGGTTCAAGCCCACCCGTCTTTCACTTCGGGTTTCACCCCCGTCCAGCATGACGTTAAACTACATTCTGGTCCAGTGGTAAGCCATTGCAACCAAACCCACCTGAACTACGAAGTCTTTGATCCATGTCAAGGCATGGTACGTAGGAAGCCTCCACGAGGTTCAAGCCCACCAACAGTGGACCAAGGTCTGCTTTCACGTCGGTTCACCGACAAAAACCCCATTGAACTACGAGGTCTTTGATCCGTGTTAAGGTATGGTACGTAGGAAGCCTCCAAGAGGTTCAAGCCCACCATCAGTGGACCAAGGTCTACTTTCACGTCGGTTCCCCGATACACCCCACCCGTCGTTCTTTCACGTCGGGTCCCATTCCAGTCCAGCGGTAAGCCGTTGTGAACTCTTGAACTACGA
Organism: Viscum album; assembly: GCA_963277665.1. Lineage (NCBI taxonomy): Eukaryota > Viridiplantae > Streptophyta > Magnoliopsida > Santalales > Viscaceae > Viscum > Viscum album. The sequence continues at coordinate 445,192,130 of OY728119.1, forward strand.
AGTCTTTGATCCATGTCAAGGCATGGTACGTAGGAATCCTCCACGAGGTTCAAGCTCACCCGTCGTTTATTCACGTCAGGGGTCACTTTCGTCCCGCATGACGTTAAACTGTATTCTCCGAACTATGAGGTCTTTGATCCGTGTCAAGGCATGGTACGTAGGAAGCCTTTATGAGGTTCAAGCCCACCACCCATTGGACCAAGGTCCATTTTCACGTCGGCTCACCGACACACCCACCCGTCATTTCACGTCGGGTCCCATCCTGGTCTAGTGGTAAGCCATTGCGATCATCACCCATTTGAACTACGGGGACTTTGATCCGTGTTAAGGCATGGTACATAGGAAGCCTCCACGAGGTTCAAGCCCACCCATCACCCAATTCACGTCGGTTTACTGGCACCATCCCGAACTACGCGGACTTTGATTCCCTGCCACGGGGATACGTAGGAAGCCTCTTCAAGGCTCAAGCCCAACTTCACCGTCGCCCCTGCGATGGTCCCATTTCATCCTCCTCCACTTCACTCATCCATCCATCACCTATCCTGATTCTCACCCGGTCCGCCACATCCCGGTGGGATCATGCCATCCACCTCCTCGCTGCTCCTAGCGGCGCATGGGCCGCTTTCCATGTGTAAGCCCCATCATATCTCCGGGTCGCTGTCCTCTGTGTACACCCCGATTCATCTCCCTTTTCCCCTATAGGGAGTGCACCACCTCAGATCCGTCCGCATTGGGCGTTCTGATCCATCGCCTTGGTAAACCTTCCAGGTGTTCCCTCATTGGGATATACCAATATGGTCCGTCTCTATGGGACGTTCTGATCACCCTCATTCCGTCTCCGCAAGACGTTAAACTCGCGGCCTACCTCGTGATAAACATGAGATGCCTGAGGAAAACCTCGGATGGAACGCCTTTGGTGTAACCGTCTCTGCTAGACGTTAATCTTGCAACATACCCTGTGCTAAACACAGGAAGCTGAGGAAAACCTCAGATGTACGCCTCGGGTTCTGCACCCTTGAGATGCCCTCTTATGAGGAAGAATACAGGTTCCCCAATGTCCACGCACCCAGAGATGCCCCGACATTCCTGATGTTGCCGTTTACTCCGACCGAAGGTCGCTACCATGTCAAGACCCTATGGAAAGTCTTGACGGAAGTAGTGTAATTAACCGGCGTCCATGACGATATGGCACCGGGAAGAGTTTCACGAACTACGTATTAAATCTATAAGGTAGACCCGGACTAGGTGAAGAGTTCTGAGGAGGAATCCACAGGAGGAAGAACCGACATCCCATCATCCTGTTTCGATCAAGGAGCAGACGTCCCTGAATAAGGAGCGAATGCCGCCCGCCTTTGGAAAGCGGGAATGCGGGGCAACACAGCCGCGCGTCCCTCACAGACGGATGTGCGCGCGCCCCGGCGAAAGCGTCAGAAACAAATATATTTGGTCAATTTATGAAAAAAAAATAGTTTTTAAATTTAATATCAATTGTGTTACACAAATTATGTGGATATATATTTATGATTTTAATGGAGTGGTAATTTTTAAATATTTTTAATATTGATAACAAATATAAAGGGGAAGAAAGTAGAACTAATGAGTTTATAATGTTGAACCTTTGTGTTGTTTATTTTGATATAGACACTTAAAATATAGTGGAAGTGTAAATAAAACATATCTAAGATCATTCAAAATAAATAAAAACACAATATAATTTCATTAATATAGTTAATTAATTTTTTAAAAAGTTTGCTCTTTTTTATCATATAATAATTGTTATAACTAAGTATCCCTCATTATCAAATGACAATACTATACTTGTATTACCTAGTGAGATACTCTTCCAATCCATGTCATACTAGTAACTCTAATGAAAAATCATTGATGTAAGGGTGAGGAAACACTATAGAATCCCTCTAATGAGAAAATCGAGAGAAATATAAGAACAAAATTTTATTTCTCAAGGCTTAATGAATACTCCAATTCTCCTCCTTAATATATATATATATATACATTATGGGTATTCATTGGAATCCAAAATATTCTAAACTAATACCACCCCTAATATACAGACCCTTTCTTTTCATTCATTAAAATTACATCACTTTTTTGGAATACTTAAAGCATTATACAAATAGATACTCAAAGACCTTATTAGTTTAGTACCTTTGGAAATATGGAAACATAAACATGGGTACATGAATGAGCTATGTTATCTCTCACTAGGTTATCCAAGAATAGTACCCCTCTTAGACATATCATATAATAAATATTTCTTCATAACAAGTGGAAGGAAATATAAAAAAGGTGAGTTTAAATGCTCAGTATGGGTAAACAAGGGAGAAATGTAAGCAAAAACATGAGTTTAAGTGTGTGGTAATGTGATCATTACATTATAAGATCACACCCTTATTATCAAAGATCGTAAATATAAATCATGGAATAAATATTTGTAGTTCATAATACATGAATCATATATTAATAAAGAATATAATCCATAAAATGATAACATAGAAATAAAATATTAAATTGTAGAAGACACATATGAATAAGAAAACCCTATGTCAGGGATTCCTACCAAGAACTTTGTAACATGTTATGAACTGGATAATCACCCATGTAGTTTCTTCAGGCTTGGTATTACCTCCTATGTTCCCTCCTATTTTGGGATTTGGATGTCCTATCATGTACCCCCTTATTTCATGTCTGGGATGTCCTCTAGTGTACCCTCTTGTTTCAGGCTTGGGATATCCTCTCGTGTACCCTCTTGTTTCAGGCTTGGGATTTCCTCCTATGTACCCTCTTGTTTTGGGATTGGGATTCCATCTCATGTGCCCATTGATCTCATAAAATATTTTTCATTAACTAACTCATTGGAGGGAGATATAGGTCCCACCTTTTTCATAATAAAATAATACCTACATGTTCCACAAAACATTCATCATATCATGACCCATGAAAAGAGATGTGTTTTATAAACATCAAATCAAAACCCATGAAATTAAATGGGTATCATTAACATTTCATCACATCAAGACCAACATAAAATATATAGGTTTCATAACCATTTCATCAAAGAATAACCCATGAAAAGAAGCAGGTTTCAAATGCATATAACCTATGGAAGACAAATTGGTGTCATAAGTATTATTCCTTAAAAACATAAACCATTAAAAAAAGAAGATGAACGAAACCATTGTATCATTTCATAAAAGGGATTGAGTAAAATCATTGGATGTCATCGTAGATGGAGAATAACATGGAAAGATATTTTGACAACATTTTTTGAGAAATATATCTTTTACTCTTTGGAAAATGATTTTTAAAACATAAAACATTTTGAGAACTATTTTCTAGAAAATATAGTTGAAAACTTATAAAGAAATCTTGAAAACATTTTGAATACTGTTTTCATTGAAACCTTATAAAGGGGTGATGAAAACATTTCGAACCCCATTTTAATTTGAATCATATAGAAGGATATGGAAAACATTTTAAAGACTATTTTCCTTGAAAACTTATAAAATGAGCTTCAAAACATTTTCAAAAGTATTTTCCCTAAACAATACATTGAAAACCAAAAAATAATTCTTGATTTTTTTTAAAAATAATTTATTTGAAAATATATATTTTTAAAAATCTTAAAAAATATTCTTTTAAACATTCAAATAAAGGTTCACATAAATTATGGTATGTAAATATGTACAAGTAAAATGAGGTCAAAGAACCTTCCTTTTACTCGGTAAAAATGGTAGAAAAAACCTTTCTCAGAAAGATAAAAATTATAATTTTTAAAAAATTAGTAAAATAAAAAAGGGTAAAATGCATTTTAAATATTATAGGAGAATATTATAATATTCTTGGAAATCCTTTTTAGAAAACATGGTTTTTAAGGAACACATATTTCAGACCGAAGAGAGCGTAAATTTGGGATTTCTAAAAAAAATTCTTAAATATATTATGTAAAAAATAGTGTGATAATGGTAACAATACATGAATATTTCATCAATATCTAGAGGATAAAAAAATCATGAGTTCTTGAGAGATGGATCCAAATAATTCCTCAAAGGAAGCATAAATATAATCAATCTTGATTAGAGATGATATTGTTTCAAAAAAAACATACCCCTTGGAAACTTTGAACCATACCCCCAAGCAGGAAAATTAAATTCAATGATAATTAAAAATTATTATGATAACTTTATTCGTGATATAACTTATCAAAGGTATTATATACACCTATTGTAAAAATACAGGTGTATAACATGGCATATGTCTTAAAGAAGGAAAATTATGACGAAATTACATTACTGATTTGGTAACTATTGAAACATAAAACCCATGATATTTATATCATAAAATTTATACTAAAATACACATAAATTTATTTATAATAATAATATAATTCATGTATGGTTAGTATACACACCACACAAATGGAATGGGTGGTGAATAAATCATGTATACCACATAAATAAAAGTGAGGTGAAATTCCCGGACCTTATGTCGAGAATGTCGTTGTACTCAAAATATTTCTATATAATAAATATAATTTTATTATAAAGCTATAAAATTACCATATCCTTATATATAATACCATATATGTTTTTATTATGACTTTATATTACCCGTTTTTAACAATTTGATGTTAAGGTTATGCTTAAGGATATATTCTATTTCTTTTTCGTATGTGTCTTAGTTTGTTATATCTTTGGTCCTTATACTTATATAATGATGTCCAGAATATAAAACATGACATAAATATCATTTATATTCAGTATATTTTCATTATAATAATCTATATAATATATAATTAGGAAATTTAATACACTGTTCATGGAGACGGTAGGATGTATGTACGCATGAATGTTGTTTTCATTTTTATTATTGTATTGAAGGAAATAAAAAAATGAAATATTCGTATATATGTACTTTTTTCATTAAAATAGAATTCTTATTTCATATATATCATATAATTTCACTAAATTCACCCTTAATACATTCCATGTAAGGTGTGAATGAATCACGTCTCTTTGTGGCCACGGTAGTCCACAATTCCTCAAACTAAATTATCCTTTTTACACAAAATGAAATGTATAAAGATATGTGTTGTAAAATAATTATAGAAACATAAATATATGAAAACATAATATATATAATGTATAAATATATTTTGAATCATAATTCCCACAATGAGAGGTGTTAAATGAAGAACGAACAACCATTGTTTCATGAGGCGGTAGTTCATCGTATAAGTAAACAGTATTTTCATACCCATTAGATGGAGTTCGGTGTAAGTGTAGGTAAACAACATATCCCAAAAAATCTTAGTATATTTAGGATATTTGTCTTGTTTTATAATAATGTAATAATGATAGTTTATGGGGTGGAGAAAGAAAATAAAATAAATGATTATGAGGGAGTGTGTTACCTCTTAATCGGGTAAATCCTATTGGTTTGGATCAAATGGCTTCCTTGGAAGGATTTATGACCAAAGATTGGCTTCAAGGAAGAAAGGAGGGTTGTTTGTAAGTTTATTGTGAATATATTTTTTTGAAACTAATTGGTTTAGGAGGTTTTAATTAGAGGGATAGGTGGTGGCCCTTAGAGGGAAGGGAAAGGACACAATTGGATTTTTTTTTGATCAAGTTAAATGTACCCATGGTTTTACCTATGAAATGTAATAAAAACCTAAAAAATTAAATACTAAAAGTTTTAGGTTCTAAATTCATCCATAAAATGTGTTTTTTTATTGGTGCATAGATCATTTGGCCCCAAATGTTTAACGGTTATTCCCTTGTTAAACTTATTTTTACCTTAATCGACGTAATTAATTTTAATTACTTTCACAAATATTTTTGATCAAAAAGTAATTTTACGTTATTAAAAATTAAAATTTATTCTTATTCTAAATATTCAATACATTTTTCCAAATTACAAACATAGGAGTGGAAGAAATTTATTTAAAATAAATCCCACAAATGGGGCGATAATGCAGGTTTTTAAAGTAAAAACATCTAAATGTTTATTATGTTTTAATAATGAATTTCAAATTGAAATTAATTAAAATTAACTAAATTGGAATATTGTAAAAAATATAACCTAATGGAACATTAAAACCAATTTAAAATATTATTTATACTTATAAATAAATTAGTTGAAAAAGTTTTTTTGAATTAAAATTCTGTATTTTTAACTATTCATTGAAAAATGAAACCTTGGAGAAAAATACCAAAATATTATCCTAACATAATTTGTATGTTTAAATTTCAAATATGAAGTTTATTTTGACATATATAATAAATAAAATCTCAAAAAAATGTATTTAAAATATGTTCTCCATTAAAAGATGGTAAAACTACATTTCTAAAAATATAGGTTTTTATGCATAAAATTTGGGTTTTTCTTATATTATGTCTATAAAATATATTGAATGGATATCAAAAATATTTTATTGAATATATAAAATATATATTAAATTAATATAAGCCACTAATTTTAATTAATTTAATTTATTAGGTTAAAATATCTTTGTGACAAAAAAATACTAATATTTTACTTCTATATTCTATGGGTTTTCATATTAATTTCTAATTAATTAGTAACCTATGAATTCATATTATATTTTTGTAAACCATATATTTTTATAAATTAGTTATTAATATTCATAACCTCTAATTTACTAGCTAGGTTATATTTTATTATATTAAATAATAACTTTTTGATAATATATTAGTGTTTGGAAAAACACAGTCTTATGTGTTATATAAACCATTGAGGAAAGTCGTTATTGTGTACCATATATGTTAACCTCGATGTTTCATGTTAAATCAATCAAAAATTTATGATTCATGTCGTTTATGTTTAACTTGGTTTTTTATATAACACAAGCCAAATGTAGTTCTTTAATATAATGTAAACTATATTCAGTGTACCATGAAATGAAAATAAAACTAAATAGGTTAAATAAATTTGAAAATTAATAATTAAAAAAATCTCAGGGTGTTATAGTTTACCCCCTTTAAATTAATTTTACCCTCGAAATTCATCTAGGTTATCAAAGGTTTAATACTTTAATGTTTCATTCATAGAAATCCACATTGTAAAAACTAATACTAATACTTCCCTTAAAAAGGAAAATTTAGAACCATATTGGATACCCAAAGTAACATATAACTAGATTTCTACATAGGAGAACATATGTTGGAAGTGAAAACATGGACATGGGAGAGAAATCTAACCATCATGTTCTGATGTAGTGTGATAGAGAATAAGGTCCAAAGAAAGATATCAATCACAAATCCATAAATCATTCATGACCTAAAGGACCATATGATATATCAAAAACAAATATAATAGGATAAAATTTTTGGTTTCAAGATACCTTTTCTTAAAGTTGATGAAATTTCATGAAAATATATACATGCATGATTTTAGGACAACCTCACCCTTTGTTGCTTCTTGATCCACTTCACCTATTTCTCCAACAAGGAAGGTGAATTCTTCATTCCTTAATTACTAAGAGATCATGAGATAAATGATATTCTATCCCATTTTTCATTGGTTTACATAAACACAATGTTGTTAAAACAGGTCATCCCGAATGAATAAATCATCATCTGCTGGGATAATTATTTAATCTCACAAACATCACTCGGATTTTAACTTAATCCCACCATAAATGGATAACTTTATAACCCTTAAAAAATATAAAAATACAAAACATTAGAAATAAATTAATGAAATCATCTTAACATTGATCCATTATATATCACAAATTATCAATTGTTTCTCACATTCCAAACATGTGAATACCCTCATCAAATATTCCCATGGAACATGGTAATAATCTGAATTACCATAAATCCTTCTGTACAACATGCATGATTCCGTATTCCAATTATTACTATATATATTCATTAAATCCAAAAATTGGTAAACTTAATCCTTGATTAGATAGACCAGTTTGTCAATGATCAGTTCTGGGGTAATTTATATCATCTTATTTACTTATTCAAATCCAACATATCTTTATCTAAAAATTATTATCTTAATGTCATTCATTAATTAAGGGTTACCTTCCCATAATCAAAATATCTTTCTTCCATGAAATTAATTTTCAATGTATTCATCACCAATAATATATCCTCTTAAATCATTAATGAAAATTTATACTGAAAATAATTATATATTTCATGATTCATATAACATAATCTTTAAATTTGAAATCAAAAATACTTTATTCATCAAAATTTATACTTAAGCCATTACTCGGGCTCTATTAACTTATTCATTAATACCTCATTCATAGAATATTAAATATTAATCATTCATTAAGGTTCCTAAAACTCTATATAGTACTACTTCTTATGTTTAATGTAAAAAAATATTATAAGAACATCACATAACTTTCATATGTCATTTATGTTCTCTTCATCATCAGTAGGAAAACCATTACTTGTACCACCTTGCTAATTATCATCATGACCTTCCACATATGACATAAATTTTCATAATTCCCATAATTTCCATATTTCAAGAAGTTTTCAATTGATAATACCTTAGGGAGGCCAACATTCATATCCATTTCATTAATTGTACTTTTCATTTTCCCTTTGTAGTTACTTTCCTTCAGACCTTCTTTTATACAGTAAAAACATATTCTTGTTCCTATAATTCATTCACTTGGTTGATATTTTTCCCCGTTCTTAACATAAATTAAACAAAATATTCATTCATCCATGGTCTCCATTACCCAAACTCTCAACAAATTCCTTCCTTCTCTTCCTTAGTGAGTCCGAGAGTCGGTTAAGGTATATATTTTTGATCATGTTCCCGGAAAACTAATTAGGCATGATCACAACATCCTTCACTCCAGTGATCATCACATTTTACTTATTATCATAAAATATTCCATCAAAATCAATATTAAACTAGTTCCTTCAGGTTTCTCCCATTGACTAAAACCATAAAACATAATGTGAGAAACACAAATCATAGTGGAAAATCAAATAATCATGAAAAATAATTACTTGTAGGATATATAAATTAAGAAACATTACATAAACTATGACACCTCATGTTAATAATAGGTTATTCATATCATAATTTTATTTAAATCTTTCATTATGTTTCATGAAGAGTTTTTGAATTCCAAAATCATATCCCACATGATTGTCAATCCAGTGTGCAGCAAGGCCCATTTTTGTGTACCATATTACCCTGATTTAGGCCTGGGACATCTTTTTAGAGTTGTTACCCCTAGGTATATATGTTCTAGTTCCAAATCCACTTTCATTATCCAGACAAGGATATATTTATAAGAAACCACTCACTCTATCCTTTATCAAAATTCCAGTGCATCTTCCTAAATGTTGACTCATCCTTTTACTTTTCAATAGAGTCCCCTATACATATCCTTAGAAATATTCCTAGTCTTATCACTAAATATTTCTCATCCAAATTTCCATAGGATAACTAATAATTTTCTCTAATACCAACTATATAGACCCTCAATTTTCATATATTAATAATACATCGCTTTTGTGGAATACATAAAACATTATAAAAACAGATTCCCAAAGACCATATTATTTTAGTTCCTTTAGAAACATGGAAACATAAACAATGGTAGATGAGAGAGTTATGTAATATCCCGCTAGGTTCTCCAAGAGTAGTAACCCTTGTATACATATCAAACAAGAAATATATAATTATTACTTGGGGATGGAAACATAAAAAGGGGTGAGCTTAGATTCTCAGTACGGTTAAACAAGGGATACATGTAAGTATAAACATGAGCATAAGGGTATGATAATGTGATCAAAAAATTATAAGATCTCGCCCTTAATATCAAATATCATAAACATGAATCATTTCATAAAGCTCTGTAGATTTTAAATCATTAATCATATAGAAATAAATAACATAATCTATTAAATCATAATATAGGAATAAGACGTTGAATTGTAAAAAATACATAAGGATATAAAAACCCTATGTCATGAATGCCTACCAAGACCTTTGTAACATGTTAGGATTGGATAATCACATATGTACCTAATTTTTGTTTGGTATTCCCTCTGATATACCCTCTTTTTTTAGGCTTGGGATGTCCTCCAATACCCTCTTGTTTCAGACTTGGGATGTCTTCCCGTGTAACCTCTTTTTTGGGATTAGGATGTTCTCCTATGCACCCTCTTGTTTTGGGCTTGGGATGTCCTTCTATATACCCTCTTTTTTGGTCTTGGGATGCCCACTCATGTAAAATTTTATCTCATAAAACATTTATAATTAGTCAATGCTTTGGGGGAGATATAGGTCCCTACCATCACATAATAAAATCATACCTATATCTTCCACAAAATATTAATCATATCGTGACCCATGAAAAGAGTTGGGTTTTATAAACATAAAATCATAACCCATGAAATTAAATGGGTATAATTAACATTTCATCACATCATAACCTGTATAAAATATATATGTTTAATAACCATTTCATCATATCATAACCCATGAAAATAATAAGGTTTCGAAAGAATATAACCCATGGAATAGAAATTGGTGTCGAAAGCATTATTACTTCAAAACATAAATAATTCAGGAAATAAAATTAATGGAACCTTCGTATCGTTTTCTATTAAGTCTTGAGTAACATGAACAGATGTCATTTTAGATAAAGAATAATATTGGAAGATATTTTGACAACATTTCTTGAGAAAAATATCATTTCATATTTGGAAAATTATTTTTAAAACATATCACTTTTGAAAACCATTTTATTCATAATAAACATGAAAACATAAAAATAAATCGCGAAAATATTTGAAATCCATTTACCATGAAAATTTATAAAAGGATCTTGAAAAAATTTGGAAACTCATTTTCCTTTAAACTTTTATAAGAATCTTGAAAACATTTTGAAAACTATTTTCCTTGACAAATATCTTGAAAAATTATAAATAAATATTGAAAAAAATTTGAAAACCATTTCTATGAAAAATAATTTTAAAAAAAATTTATAAAAATTACCCTAGTAAAAATGAAAAGTATGCTTTATAGAAATGATGGTGGGTAAATCCTTACATGTCGTACGAGGTAAAAAGAACATTCATTTTTTATGGTAAAAAGTGTAGAAAAATGTCTTGTTTAGAAAGAGAAATTAATATTCCTTTGAAAATATTTTCCAACAAAAAGGGTAAAATTTTCATTTAAATATTATTATAAAATAGTAGAATATTTTTGGAAACCATTTTTAGAAAACATGGTTTTGAATGGAGAGATATTTCTTACAGAATAGATGGTAAAGTCGTACTTTCTTAAAAACACATTATTAACTATATTATGTAACAAAGAGTAGGGTAATGGTACCAATACATGAATATATAATTAATATATATATTATGAAAAATTTCTGAATTTGCTTGAGATATGGATCATAAAATTTCATCAAGGGTTGCATAAACATAAACAATCATGATGAGTAATGATATTGTTTCAGTAAACACTTACCACTTAGAAAATTTGAACCCCCCATGTAATAAAATGAAATAATATGAGGCTTAAAATATTATTAAAATAATTATATTAATTATATAACATCCCAAAGGCAGTATATAAACCTCATGGGAAAATATAGGTGCCTAACATGGCATGTGTCACAGAGAAGGAAAATTGAAACAAATTTACATTACCGACTTGGTAATTTTTTAAAAATAAACCCCATGAAATAAATATAATAAAATTGATATGTAAATACCCATTATTTTAATTATAATAATAATATAATTAATCCTTGTTTAGTATAAACATCACACAAAATGAATGGTTGGTGAATAAATCATGTACCTCACAGAAATAAAAAGTGAGATGAAATTCTCTTACCTTGTTTCTTGACTCTCATTGTACTCATAAAAACATCCAATATAATCAATATATTTTTATTTTATATATATCACATAACCAAATTACAATATCTAATACCATATATGGTTTTATTATGACATTATATTACCCATTTGTTAAATCTTTCATGTTAAGGTCATGCTTCAGGTGATATTCGTTTTTCACATGTGTCTTAGTTTCTTATATATTTGGTCCAAATAATTATATCATTATTTACATAGTATAAACCATGAAATAAATAAATTTTATATTCACTATATTTTTATTATAAAAATATATATATAATATATAAGTATAAAATGGAATACACTGCTCATGGAGATGGTAGGTTGTACATACGCATTAATATTGTTTCGGTTTTTATTATTGTCTTAAAAAAAGAAAAAAATTAAAATATATGTATATATTTACATATTATAATTTCATAAAAATTATTATTTCATATATAAAATATAAATTCACTAAAAACATCCATAATAAATTCCATGTAATGTTTGAATGAATCACATTGCTCCTAGAGTGCGGTAGTCCACACTTCCTCAAACAAAATTATCGTTTTTATAAAAGATGGAAAGTATAAAGATATGTGTTTTAAATTAATTAGAGAAACATAAATGAGTACTAATTATCATATATATCATATATAAATATATTTTAAATCATAATTCCTATCATGTTAAATAGTAAAGGAAGAATAAACAATCATCATTTCGTGATGTAGTAATTCACTATACACGTAAACATTATGTACATTATCCTTGAAAAGGATGTGTGTATAATTTTAGAAAAAACCCATCATATAAAAACCTCTCAGAATATTGAGGATAATTATTTTGTATAATAATGGAATAAGTATATTTTATGGGTGGATAAAGAAAATAAAAGAAAGGATAATTAAGGAGGGTGATACCTCTTAATCGGGTAAATCCTTTTAGTTTTCAACAAAGGGATTTATTGGAAGGATTTCTAAAAAATGGATGATTTAATTAGTAGTGGAGGGTTTTTAAGAAGTTTATTGTTCAGGTATTATCCCAAACTATGTTTTTTTAGAGGTGGTAATTAGAGGGAGAGTTCGTGGCCTTTTATAGGGAAGGGAAAGGACACACTTGACATTTTTGAGAACAAGTTATGTTTCCCCATGTTTTTAACTAAAAAAGTCATAAAAACCCAAAATATATCAATAATGGAAGGAATATGTCGTCAATATGGATAGATAATTGGTTTGGGATAATTTTATAGGTCATTTGGGCCCTTGAGTTTATGGTTTATTCCCCTGTTAATATTAATTTTACCTTAATCGATGTAATTAATTTTAATTACTTTCACTAATATTTTTGGTCAAAAAATAAATTGAACTTGTTATAAAATAATAAATATTATTATTAAATATATTTATTCCGATTTTACATATTAAAAATATTGGAGTGGAATAAATTAATTTAAAATTAACCCCCAGACGGGATGACAATGCGGGTTTTTAAAGTAAAAAACATTAGAAAGTTTTCTAGGTTTTTATTGTCAATTTCAAAGTTAAATTTATTGAAATGGACTAAATTGGACTAATTGATAAAAATATTTTATAATTAAACTTTTAAACCAATTTAAAATAAAATTTAACATTAAAAATAAATTAGATGAAAAAGATTTTTTGAATTAAAATTTTGTATTTTTAATTATTCATTAAAAAATCAAACCTTACATAAAAATGCCAAAAATTTATCCAAACCTAATTTTTATGTTTAATATTAAAATATAAAGTTTACTTTAATATATATAATCTATATAAGTTCTAAAATATGAATTTAAACTAGGTTCTCCATTAAAAGGATGTAAAACTACCTTTGTAAAAATATAGGGTTTTATGAATAAAATTGAGTTTAATCTTATCTTATGTCTATCAAATCTATTTAATAAATATTAAATAAATATCTCATTGAATACATAACATATATATTACATTAATATCACTCATTATTATAATTAATTTAATTTATTATGGTAAAATATCTTTGTGACCACAAAAATATTAATATTTCCCTTTATATTCAATCAGTTTTCATATTCATTACTAATTAATTGGTAACTTTTGAATTCTATTTATATTTCTATAAACCATATATTTTTAAATATTATTTAATATTATTAAAATCCACTATTTTATTAAATATTATATATCTTATTATATTAAATAATAACATTTTAATAATATATTATTGTTTTATAAACCTTGGTCTTGTGTGTTACAAAACCATCAAGGAAAGTCATTGTTTCCTGTAACATAAGATAACATCAGTTTTCCTTGTAGATAAAGATAAAATTTATGTTGTTTGTGGTTTATGATTGACATGGTTTTGTGTATAATAAAATCCAAATACAATTATTTAATATAAAGTAAACTATTTTCAGTGTTTCGTTAAATGCAAAATATCAAGAAGGTTAAATTAATTATGAAAACAATTATTCAAAAATTCATGGGTTGTTACATGTAAAGTAGTATAATAATAAGTCTCTAAATATTATTTAATGTATTATATATAATTAAAAAGTTTATAACATGATATACCACTTTTTAAGGTGCAATAATGATTTTTAAAATATGTTTATACTAATAATGTATGTGCTTAAATAGTCTCTTAATGTATAAATATGAAATTATCTTATATATTGTTATTTTGAATCTATTTACGGTAATCTTAATATCAAATCCAAATTATTATTTCAAATTTAGACATGATTTTATATTAATATAATAAAGAGACACAATATATATAAAATAATACTATAAGAAATATATTATTCAATAAAAAATACAAAATTTAAATATTAAAATTACTATATATAGATCCTATTTTTGATTATGAAAAATATAAACATTTTAATTCATGGATGAATCATGTTAAAATAAATATTCACAATTAGAATTATTTTATGTTTGACCACATGAACCATTTATAAGAATAAAAATGATTATAAATCTCACTCATCATCATAATCTAAGAGTAATACCTAGAAATGAATTTTAACTATTGAAATTAAAAAGGGTATTGATATAATATAATCCTCAACAAGTATATCAAAATTGTTTCTTTATCCATGAAAATTATATTACACATGATACATGGAATATATAAACCATATATAACATATCACTTTTTCTTGATTATTGATTTGTCTAAACATATATAATTACATCACACGTCATTATCCCATCATAGAAATTCACGTAATTAAAGAAAAATTAATGTAAATTTTAGTGACCAATGTCTGGATTATAATTATTATGGAGTTATTAAGGATGCTAATTAGTTATTTTAGTAGTAAAACCACAAGACTATTTAAATTTATTAATTAAGAGAATATTGTTTTTTATGGGATATGGTTATGAATTTGGGTGTGTATTGAAGAAGGTTTAGGTTTTTTTATAAATGGATGAAGTTTTTTTAAAAGTTTAGTGGTTTAGGTAAATTTTATAGAAGGTTTTATTTGAATTTTAAATGTATATATGGAATCGAGTACATAATGTTGGTTATTGAGTACTCAATGTGGTGCGGTTAATAGGGGGTGTCCATGTGGTTCAATCAAGAACTCAGTGAGCCAGTACCGATATAAGGCCCCAGCCTTAAACCTTACTTAATCTTGAGTTATTACAAGATTACAAATTGAGGATCTTTTCAGGTTTAGAGTTTTAGAGAATTAGATCATAAAACATTCATTACATTCCACATTTAAACAAAGTGGTTACATAAAATATAGTATTCATTTTTTTCCATCAATGAAAACATATTTAAAAATAAAGCATGGATTCTTTCATGACAATTCCTTGACACTATCATCATGCCATGTACCATTCCCTTGACCTGTGAAAAACATTTCAAAAAAAATTTGGATGAGCATAAAAATATCAGTAAGGGTTACAAAAAATATGGAAAATAAACATGAGTTCATATATACATAAGAATGAAATCATACTTTACCCATAAAACATAGGCACTTTAACATACCTCATCAAATCATGAATAAATCCTAGAAATCATAAAACATAAAGGTAACTTGAGGAATTCGTAACATTATTACGTAGGGAGTAACCCTCTTGGTTACGTTTGGAATACCCACCACATTATATTCCCTAAATCTCTTTGGAGAAACCTTAACATTTCACTCTTTCGCGTTACCCAATGCATTGGAGAGCTATATCGGGCTCACCCGCCCTTAGTTTATCACGGAACCACCTGTTTTCATAACAATGCCCATGAACCATAACATAAACGTATCACATAAAACATGCATAAAGTAAACATAACATTTCCACATTTCAATCAAAATATAACATTTTATTATATTGAAATAATGAATCCATTCAAAAAGAAACCATTTCCAGAACCATTTAAAACATTTAATAAATAGATTTTTGAATCAAAGTGTCACATACCAACTTGATGCTTTTAAAATTATAAACTATTAATATCCATTTAAATAAATCCATAACACCATTTTGAAAACATGGATATTAATAAGAACAAATAATTAAAACATTTAAAGCGATATTTTGGTTAAAGGGGTTTTACCAAAATTAGAGACACTTGAATACAATAATTGAGGAATAACATTTAGTCAGAACTTTATAATATCATGAGAATAAATGGATTCATGATATAATATTCCAAAGGATAGTATATACACCATATAAGAGTGAATTAATGCATAACAACAATTAAGTCTCAATAGAAATGTCAAATGTGATGAAATCCCATATAAAAAAGGTATCCTTAAATTAAGGATAAATAAATCCCAAATTATGTGTGACAAATATAAATACACCCAATATAATTGGATATTAAGATTAAAACAATAAAAGGTCATTCAAATATATTCAAAATATGACATATTCAATAACTACATGTTGAACCCAAAGAAATCGAAATTGGGTTAAAAAGTTCCCTTGGTAAAATTCTACAGCCTAACGACATCACTTCAAAATTCAGAAAATGAGTTGATGAGAGATAAAAAGGGAATCTCATAACATGGACATAAAATTTAAATTAATAAAGATATAAAATAACATATCCCAACATACTAGTATGTGAATTAAAAGACATGACAAAAGAAGTCTTTTAAAAAAGTAGAGGGTGAAAGGTCCCCTTACCGAGTTGGGTAACTTTCGGAACATACACCCCATGGAAGAAGGGTCATACAATGAATATGTGAATATCCATTAATGAAATTATACTACACAAAGTGTATAATAATGGGAAGTACATACACCACTCAAAGGAAATTGTGGCAAATGTAGCATAAATCTCACGGGAATAAAAGTGAGATGAAAAATCCCATACGAAAACTCAGCAGCCTAACGGCGCCACTTAGATCTTCCAAAATGGATTGATGAGAGAGAATAGTGTCTCTCATCATATTAACATAAAAATTAAAGTAAGTGTAATATAAAATAATATCCCAATAACAAGAAAGATGATCTTTAAAAGGAATGACATAAAAGAGTGTACTTTAAAAGAAATGACATAAAAGAGTGTACTTTAAAAGAAAGAGAGGAGTCGGATCCCTTACCTCAAGTCCAACTTGTCTTGTTCGTTTCTTTATATTCCTGAATAATAAACTTTGGTCAATTTATAATTTCCTAAGGACCTCCTTTAAAGATTATTATTCAGTTCATATCACATATTTTAATGTTATAATAATTGTTTAATAATGTTTGTTCATATCAGATGTTTTTGCCGATGTTTGGTACATGAGTAAAAAATGAACTTGTTTGAAAAATGATTGTCCATGTAGTTATAAGTAAATAATTTCCAGAATATTATTAATGATTAAAATATCATATATATCTAGTAAATATTCATTTTATACTATTCCATATCATTTGGAGATAAAAACTAAAAGCACCGTTCATGGAGACGGTAGGCCGTACGTACGCATGAACGCTACATTCATTTTTTTCTTTGTCATATTAACAGAATTAAAAATAAATGATATATATATATATATATATTATAATTAAATTATAATATATATGTTATATAGGTCACATATGATCATTAATTGCATTCTTTATACGTTCCATGTATTTCATGTACGAGTCACATCACTTGAGGGGGCGGTAGTCCACACTTCCTCATATGAAATTATCGCATTTACACAACATGAAAAGAATGAAGGTATGGTTTAAATATAAAATACATAAGCATGTAGTAAACATAAATTCCATATATATCATATATAAAATACTGTGACATCATAATGTCCACCTTTAAAGGTGTTAAAAGAATATTGAACAATCATCGTTTCGTGAGGCAGAAAATCTCCAACCACAGAAACAGTCTGTTCTTTAACAATTAGACGAAGGTGTGTGTAAGTTTAGCTATAATACTTCTTGTAAAAACATACTATTATAATGAATATACTGGATTTTTTACAAAAGAAATGAATAAAAAGAGTTTATGGGGTTGGAGAAGCAAAATAAAACAAAAGGACACAAGTGAAGACATTACCTTAAAATCGGGTAACTCCCTTTGGTTTGAGCTCAAAGGCTTCCTTGGGAAGACTTCTGCCCAAATTGAGGATTCAAGGAGTTATATAGGGATGTGGAGAGACAAAATGGTCAGGTGTTGGCTGAGAAAATGGCTTTGGAAGTGTGGGTAAGGAGGTAGAGGTGGGGGCCTTTTATAAGAGGAGAGGAGGGGCACTCTTGGAAATTAAGGAGATGTTACATTATTTTAGAATGCGTTTCAGATTTTAAAGGTCCCACATTGATGTGTTTCAAGGCTAATGTGATAATGGTTCGAAATCCACCCATCCAATAGGTTTTGGACATGTTTAGTTCTTATATTTTACATTATCTTTCCATTTTATTTAAATCGTTAAATAATGAGGTCATCAATGCATCATCATGATGTCATAAATAATTTACATTATTTAATGTCTAAAATTATAAAAAAAATACTATGATGTAGGAATTCTTTTTATCTTTCCATTTATTATTTATAATCAAAAATACGACTTGTATAACCCCATGTAAAAATTGTTTTAGTAAAACATTACATGTTTGTGTCATTTTTAATTACTTTAACATTAAATAAAAAGATATTTATGTCATTTTCCAACCAAAGTGGCTCCATGGGGTCCCCAAGTTGACCCATGGATTTTCTTGGTCGGACATGACACATCCAATGAGGGTAGGACATGTTTCTAGGTCATTCCATTTTATTAAAACATTATTATTACTTTAAACAAACTAATTACCTCTAATCGCGATTAAAAACTTAATAAGTTACTATTCACCAAAAATTATTTCAATTCCATTGAAGCACATTTTACTTCTTAATGACAACCATGTATGTTGGATTTTTGAAATTCAAAACACAGAGGTGGTAAAATTTCATTTAAACGGAAAATCAGTTTTTATAAGTACCACTTAGTGGTTTCACTATTCATCAAAAATTGATGTTTTTAAGAAAAATACCAAAAATTCACCCTAAGCTATATTTGATATTCCAAACTCAAAAATGATGTCTATTTTAAAAAATTCAAAACATATAAGTTGAATTGATTAATTTAATAATTAATTCCCGTTGTCAAAACAAATAGTGTGTTTTTAAGAAATAGTATCTATTAAAAGATTGACACTAGTTTATGTCCAATTTAAAAGTGAAATTAATTCCAACGACCACTATTGGATTAAATGGTAAAAATATATTCTAATTTTACTTTAAAACAATTCAAAAGATAATCTAATCATATAAATAAATTAGATTAAAAAGAGGTTTTGAATGAAAATACAACATTTTCACTATTCATTAAAAAATAAACTTTATCAGAAAGATACCAAAAATTTACACAAAGTAAATTTTGAAGTCCTGATTCTAAAGAAGAATTTTATTATGTCAAATATAACACATACAATTATCAAAAAGTGGATTTAAAAGAGGTTCTCCATCAAAAGGTTGTTAATCAACCCTTTAAAGAATATTAGAATGTTTACACATAAAATTCGATTCATTCACATTTTTAATCCTCTAACATTTATTGTAAAAAGTAAAAAATATTTGACATACATATATAATCATTTTGTAGTTAGTTCTATTCATTCCCGCCATTACAACTGCTAGGCGTTAACTACTATTTAAAATAATATTATTTTATTATTAGAGTGCAACATAAGATTCCCAAGAAACTCGTTGTTGCGTGTTGGGTACGCCATCAAGAATATCATCCCCTTTAAAGTAATATTAATATTTTATTCACAAATATGGATAAATATAAAAAATGTCATATTCTTTATTTACCTGGGGTGTTACATCCTTCCCCCCTTTTGGTAATTGCATCCTCGCAATTTTAAAATTGAGCTTGGAAACATCCTTGAAAGTCCCACATCAGGAAAAGAGTCGGTAAAACAATCACATTAAAATAAAGAAAGATAAGTACAGAGTTCACACGATTTAACCCATACTAGGATTCCATGTAGAAAAACATGGACATGGAGGAGAAAACATAGGGTCATGTTCTGATGGAGAGTGATATAAAACATGTTTAGGAGAAATTTATCCACAAGAAAATAACAAACTTGTGATGGGCTAAATGGTATTTGATTTTTCAGTAGGAAAAGATAATAGAAAACATTTTTGTTTTAAGTTACTTTTTATTGAGGAATTTATTCATATGGAAACATAATCACTTATCATTTTGACTTTCAACTATTATTATATTCCTTACACAAACTCATATTTTCTCCAAAAGACGAGTATTTAGGAAGACTTGTTCACATTAAGAGTACTATAATAAACTTCTAGAGAATCGCCTAATCCACAAAAGAGAACTATATACTTACCATGTCTTTAGACTCTAACCAAAACCAAAATGGTTAGTACAAGATCATATAATCCAGAAAAGGATAACCCTTTATAAAAAGAAAATCTATTCTTAATCACCAAAATTTGTCCAACAAATCCCAAAGTTCAACGAGGACCATTCGATAAAAAAATTGTCCATAAAATACTTCAAAGTAAACCAAACTAATATTTAAACCCAAATATTTGAAGGATTTAGTCACATAGTCTTCCAAGTTAAATCGTACCATTTATCTCCAAACAACATCAGTTGCTCCTAACGTCTCGTATTGAAAAGTAATTAACCTAATCACATATCCTCCATGATAGGTTAATCGTTTTCATAAATAACCTAAAATCAGATTACTATTAATTAATAAAATCAACTAACTAAAAATAATCAGTAAAACTAACCAGGGACTTCACATAGTCCAGTGGTAGATGATAAATACCAGTCGCACTTTGGTTGTGGGTTCGATTCCCGCAGCTTTGTCCGACGAGACGGGTTGTCACATGGTCTGCGTGTTGTCTTTTTCCAAAACTATATAATTCTGAAAACATTTCCTAAAACAAGATAAAATCTTAAAAAATAATCATAACATATTTTAACCTTAAGTTTATCTCATGCCTTTAATTTTCCATCATAACATATAATAACCCATAATTACCTCGAAAGTAAGGATCATATAAACCCTAATGGTCACCTTTATAATTATTACCTTGTAGAGACCCGAATCCTGACATACATAGACATTACATTACTTTTGCAGAATACTTAGTACATAACAAAAACGCATACACAAGGACCGTAATAGTTTAGTGTCTTTGGAAACTCGGAATATAATCTTCTAATCGTGGTGAAAGATCTTCAACATCTCCCATAAAGATCTTCTTTTTTTTAAACCTAAATCCTTTCTTTATGTCCTGGGGAAAAGAAAACAAAAAAGGGTGAGCTCAAATGCTCAGTAAGGGTAAACAAAAGAACTATAAATCACGTCATATTCATAAGAACATATCTTTTGGAAATATTAACCTGCAAAAGAGATCATAATTTCATAACATGGGATAAATCATAGTAGTGAAATGTAATCCCAATAATCATAACATAAAACATGAAACTTTGTGGCATACACACATAATCATATAGAATCATTTCTTATTACTCAAGACACATTTCCAAGACTATCTTAGTGGACAAAGTCCATTTCTGAACCGAGTTCACTCCTCGTTTCAGTCCTGTTTCACTAAACCAGTATAACCTACCATTCCAGCCATGTCTATCACATGAGATATAAAATCTTTACCTAATTCATTGGAGGGAGATATAGTTCCCACCCATCTCATAATGATACCATTCTTATGTGTGCCACAAAATCTTAAATCACACATCATTGCGTAACCCATGTAATAAAAATGGGAATCTTAAACATCGTGACATCATCAAACAATTCTTTTAAGATAAAGGAATTCATAAAAAAATTCCATCACAACATAATAAAATCAATGTAATAATAGGGATATAAACATAACCCAATATTATCATAGATGGTAAATAATTTTGATAAAACACTTGAACTCCATTCTTGAGGAAAATATCCTTTAAAATTCAAAAACATTTTCCTTTTTTTAACCATGTCATACAATTTTAAACTAAAGAAGTTGATTAAAAATAAACATGAAAACATGTAAGGTAAGATTCTTGGAAATAATGTTTTAAAAATCCATTCATGCCATATATGTTAAAAAAATCATTCTTCGTACTTTTGTCGGAAAGACAAAAAGTACCTCGTACGAAAAACGAAAATAGATTCCTTTCATATCCTTTACTAAAAACTCACCGAAGGGTAAAATTGGATTTAAACAATTTTAGTTGGATGGAAATAATATTAAATATTGAGGAAACATGGATTTGGATGATAAAATACACCCCAGTAAAAACTAAAGTATAAACAATCTCGGATAAAAATGAGATTGTGATATTTCCCTTACCTTACGTCCGATTTGCTTCGTAAGTGTTCGAACCTCCTATATAATGGTTTACATAAAGTCATTGACTTATTCCATAATCATAATCATTGTTATGATATCATATATGGTTCAATTATCACTTTATATTACCCGTTCTTTTGTAAATTCCATGTTAAAGAGCGTTTTGGGTAAAATTGTTTCATTTATCGTCCGTGTTTTGAGTTGTAATTATTCATATGATTACTTAGATCATTATTAATTAATTCCAGAATATAAAACATGATTTATATATAATATATATTCAGAATATACATATATATAATAAATTAGTAAATGGAAGGAAATACACCGTTCATGGAGACGGTAGGCCGTACGTACGCATGAACGCTATTTTCGTTTCCTTATTGAGTTGAATGGAATTAAGTAAATGACATGCATATATATACACATAAATACAGTATCATTATTATGTCATATATTTCATGATTACTTATTATATATACTTTATAATCATTCATGAATGGTTAAAGTGGAGAGTGAATCTCATCGCGTCGTGGAGACGGTAGTTCGTACGTACGCACGAGCGATGATATCGTTCTCATGATCGTGGAATTATATAGGAGTGTATGTATACTATTTCAGAATCAATATCACATTAAAATAATCATATATAGATTTTATTTACACCATTATACCCATCCAAGTAAGGTGGTGGTGGAAAATAGATTTCACCACTGCGTGGAGATGGTATTCCGTACGTACGCACGCGCGGTGATTTCGTTTTCCGTAGGATGGATATATGGTGAAATAGGGTTGTTTCATACTTATAATAACATATCAGTATATGATTGATACTGATGTTATTACTTCATAATTAAACAACCTATGAAGAAGAAGTGGAAGAAGAAATAAATTTGAAAGGATCGGTAACGGACATTACCTCTTCTTAGAAGTGCCTCTTTGAGATCTCCTTTTAGGGCACTAAAATTGGTCTTTGAGGAAGACCAGAACCTCTACGATTTTTCAATGGAAGTGGAGAAGAGAATTTGGCTGGGTTTGGCTGAGCTTGAAGGCTCAAAGTTGTGTGAGGAAGAGAGGGAGGATGTGCCCTTTTATAAGGGAGGAGAGGGGCTCCTTTGGAAAACTAAAAATATTATTTTATTATAAAGTCATATTCGGTTTTAAATAGCTCCAAATTAATTTATTTCGAATCTAAGGTGGGGATGGATCTAAATAATATTATCCAATAGAATTTAGACAAGTTTAGGTTCCTATTTTAACCTTATCATTTAGATTTAACATTAAGTTAAATAATTTTACTTTTATCGTGTCTTCATGTGTTCTTACACAATAAGGTTAATAAACTTACTATAACAAGCCAAACAAACCCCAAGTTGTTTATTATTAAAATATATAACTGTAGATAAGTCATTTGGCCGATCCTTAGATATTTAGAAATAATATAACAATTAATAATATAATATTTGTTTTAAAAACCATTTTATGTCAATTTTGACACTATTTAGTAATTGATTTTTTTGAAAATCATAACAGAATGATTAGTTATAAAAACATTAATTAAATCAATACTAACATGTCTTATTAACCTATAAAATTAGTGGAATTCATAAAAAGTCTCAAATTATATTTATTTTGGTATTTATAATATCAATTATTATAATTTTTCACTATTATGGTAATTACTACATCATCATTCTGTCATAAATAAATTAATTTAACTGATGTCTAAAAATTATAAATAAAATATAATTATGTATTAAATCTTATTATCTTTCTAATGAATATTTACAATGGAATTTATCTTATTTATAACCCTATATTAAAAATGTTTTAGTAAAGAAACTTTGATTTTAACTCTTTTAACTATTCTTTGAATTAAATAATAATAAATGTCCTAATCTAATCCAAGTGGGCCTAAATGGTCATATTTTATTCCTAAGGTTGTTTTTGGTCTAATTACACTTATCCAATAGAATTAGGACATGTGTTAGGTAATAATATATTTATTTTTACCCTTAATTACCCTATTTACTTTTATCCGTGGTAAAAAAAAGTAAAAAGTTACTATTCACCAAAAATTATATTCATCTCATTGAACCACATTTTACATACTTACATCAACCGTGTCTCTAGGATTTCTGAAATTCCACTCAAAAAAGCGGTAAAATTACTTTTTATGAAAAATTCATTTTTTTTACTACCACTTAGTGGTTTCACTATTCATCAAAAAATGAAAGATTCCAGAAAAATAACAAAAATTAGGCCTAAGATATATTTGATATTATGAACTCAAAAATAATGTCTATTTTACCAAATTCAAAACATATCAGTTACATTAACTAATTTAAAAAATAATTCCCATCGTCAAAACAAATAGCGTGTTTTTTAGAGATAATAACTATCAAAAAATTGACACTTGTTTATAACTGGTTTAAATGTGAAATTACATCCAATGACCAACATTGTATTAAATTGTAAAAATACATTATAAATATACTTTAAAACCACTCAAATTAATAATTTATCACTATTAAATATTCCTATTTAAAAAGTTGTTTTTAATTAAAATTTAGTAATTTTCACTATTCATCAGAATATGAAAGTTTTCTGAAAAGTACCAAAATTTCACCTTAGGCTAAATTCGATACTCTAAATCCAAAAATGAAGTCCATTTTGAGAGATAAAATTTCTAAAATTTTAAAAGGTGGTTATTACTATTCATAACGGCTAGTTTTAATAATATTTTAATAGCATATCGTTGTTTAGTGAAACTCGGTATTGCGTACTACACACGCTATCGAGGAAGGTCGCGATTGCGTGTAATGCAAGGCAAGTCAAGGATGCATGTTGAGCAAGCTCCTTTTGGTGTAGCGTACAACACAAGACATTAATGAAATCAAAAAGAATATTTTTCATAAAATCTCTGGGTGTTACATTCTACCCCCCTTAAAATGAATTTTTCCCTCGAAATTCATCGGGGTTATAAATGGTTTACTATTAGAAAGTTTCTTTAATTGAAACCCACATCGTAAAAAGGAATACCAAAACCAATCTTTAAGAACAAAAGTATGAAACGTAATGGTTACCCAAATAAACTAATCATTGGGTTTCCAAATAGGTGAAAATATGGATATTGAAGATAAATCTAACCATCATGTTCTGATGGAGAGTGGTAGAGAACATGGATATGGAAAAGCCAGCAATCCGAAAGCCATAAATTTGTGATGATCTAAGGTACCATCTGATTCATCAGATATAAGAGCACTAGCACAACAGTTTTGGTTTTCAAGATCATTTCCCTAAAGTTGATGAAATTGGAATTAGAAGAAATACTTTCGTGATTTTGGTATAGTCTCAACGTTTGTAGTTATTTGGACAATTTCCACTTCATCTCATAAAGAAATGAAGTCAAATTTGTCATTCGTGATGGGTTAGCAGATCATGTGATAGAATGATGGGTCATTCCATCTGTCTCAAACAAAAGGTTAGAAAAGTTATCAAAAAATACATAAGTCCATCTATAGTGAGATAAATCATATATGGATCCTAAAATGGACTTATACTTCATATATCATACTGCTTAATATAATAAAACATGATCCTACTAAACAGGGACTTCCTGTAGGCCAGTGGTAGGCGATAAAGGCCAGTCGCACTTCGGTTGTGGGTTTGATTCTCACGGCCTTGTCTGATGTGATGGGTTGTCGCTCATCCGACAGGTTGTCCTTTTTCTAAAACTACATTACTATAAAATCACATAAATAATATCAAAAAAAGTTCTATCCTTAAACAATACTAACTTATGGTTAACATAATCCATTCCAATCTTTAGGCTTATCTAAAAACTTCATTCAAAGATCATAATATAAAGAAAATGATCACGTGAATGCCATCATTTATCCCCCATATATCATAATATATATCTTGTTGGTCAAATTACAAACATGTGAATACCTTAATCATGTATTCTATTGAAGAATGAATACCCATTGAACCGTAGTGAAAAAATGAATTCAGTCAAAAGTTAACACCTTCCACATACCAAAATCCACACAATTCTATATCCTCAAACCATGAAATCACTTAGTCCTTATATCAATCATGATCTCATGAATACTATCAAACATATTAGATTCTCTTTATCCCTTCATTATGTGCATATCATCTTCTTTCCAAATATATTTCAATCAATTTTCATGGTTACCGATGCCATAAAATTACTGAAAACCACAATAGACCAAAACATAAATATTCCAATATTCCACGATACTATATACAACATTATTCTGGAATCCCATTACATAAACACTTAATCATTCCACCACATCGTTGTTATATTCAACATCTCCAATTGTGATCGCATGTGACTTCCCTTTGTCCTTTGCCTTAAGTGGTTGTTCACGTCGATCATCACTAACCCTTGGATGAGGGCATTTATTAGCATAATGCCCCATTTCCTTTCACTTGAAGCATTGAAGTGTTGTTGGTGCGTTCTCTGTAGTCTTTTCTTTATTCACATCATTAGAAACCCTTTTTCCATTACATCGACACTCAGCTGCTCGATGACCTTCTTTTCCACACATAAAACATTTTCTAGTCCCTTTAAGACAATCTCCACCATGATTCTTTCCACACTTTGAGCACAAGGAAACATTCATCTTCTTTTCACCATTATTCTGAGATTTCTCCTTGAACTCCATCTTTAGTTTCTTGTCAAAACTATGAGATGGATAAGTAACACCAACTTCCATTTCTACCTTGATAGCACAACGCACAATTTCTTCATAGCTACTGAAGTCTCTTATATCTAATGCTCTTCAAATATTTGGTTTTAATCCACTGAAGAATCGATCAACTTTACATTCATGTTGGATGATAAATCCAGATGCATACCTTGCAAGCCTTGTAAAATTCGCTTCGTATATACCAACAGATTCATCATCCTTTTTCTTTAGTTCAAGAAACTCCTTCTCCATCTTTGTTCGAAGAATACGAGGGAAGTACTTATTGAAAAATAAGTTCTTGAACTCGTCCCATTCCATGGACTCAATTTCCTCTCTTTGCCTCGTATTCTTGATAACATTCCACCATTGATCAGCTTCACCTTCCAAACGATATACTGCTAAGACGACTTTATCATGTTCAGAACGTTGAAGAACTGAAAATATCTTTTCAGTAGTACTGATCCATTATTCAGCAAGAAGTGGATCAGAAGACCCACTGAAAGAAGGTGGACATTGCCTCATGAAGGACTCAATAGAATATTGTTCCCTTCTCTGCTCATTTTCAAGTCAAGAATGATTCATAGCTTGTGTAAGTATATCAATAAGATTTTGCACTCCATCTCCCATAACATTTGTTTGTTCAGGAGGACAATCATTGCATTGTCCATTGCATTGATCAACACGGTTACTTCGTGTTCCAGCCATCGTCTAAAACCCAAAAAGAATAGTGTGAGAGGAAAAAATCATGGTAGGGAAAACAACAAAATAAAGGGTGAGTATCCTCAATATCTAAAATCTTAGGTTAAATTCTTTGATCGTTACCGTAGTTCTAGGATTGTATCCTATACGTATACTTATCCTTAGGGACATCCCTAGAAATACCTTTGAAATATCTCTAGGGATCTCACTAACGTTTTCGCATCCTAGTTTCCAAAGGATGACTAAACCTTTCCTCTGATACCAACTGTAGAGACCTGAAGCCTGACATACATAGACATTACATTACTATTGCGGAATACTTAGTACATAACAAAAACACACACACAAGGACCGTAATAGTTTATTGTCTTTGGAAACTTGGAATATAATCTTCTAATCATGGTGAAAGATCTTCAACATCTCCTATAAAGATCTTATTTTTTTGAACCTAAATCCTTTCTTTATGTCCTGGGGAAAATAAAAGAAAAAAGGGTGAGCTCAAATGCTCAGTAAGGGTAAACAAAAGAAATATCAATCACGTCATATTCATAAGAACATATCTTTTAGAAATCTTAACCTGCAAAAGAGATCATAATTTCATAACATGGGATAAATCATAGTAGTGAAATGTAATCCCAATAATCATAACTTAAAACATGAAACTTTGTGGCATACACACATAATCATAGATAATCATTTCTTATTAGTCAGGACTCATTGCCAAGACTATCTTAGTGGATAAAGTCCATTTCTGAACCGAGCTTACTCCTCGTTTCAGTCCGGCTTCACTAAACCGGTATAACCAACCGTTCCAGCCATGTCTATATCATGAGATATAAAATCTTTACCCAATGCATTAGAGGGAGATATAGGTCCCACCCATCTCATAATGATAACATTCTTATGTGTGCCACAAAATCTTAAATCATACATAATTTCATAACCCATGTAATAAAAATGGGAATCTTAAACATCGTGACATCATCAAACAATTAATATAAGATAAAGGAATTCAAAAAAATAATTCCATCACAACATAATCAAATAACTGTAATAATAGGGATATAAATAGAACCCTATGTTATCTTATATGGAAAATAATTTTTATAAAATACTAGAACTTCATTCTTGAGGAAAAGATCCTTTCAAATTCAAAAACATTTTCCATTTTTTAACATGTAATACAATTTTAAACTAAAGAAGTTGATTAAAAATAAACTTGAAAACTTGTAAAGGAAGATTATTGGAAATAATTTTTTAAAAATCCATTCATGTCGTATAAGTTAAAAAAACATTCTTCGTTCTTTTGTCGAAAAAGTCAAAAAGTACCTCGTACGAAAAACAACAAAAGATTCCTTTCATATCCTTTACTAAAAACTCACCGAAGGGTAAAATTCGATTTAAAAAATTTTAAGTGGATGGAAATAATATTACATATTGAGGAAACATGGATTTGGATGATAAAATACACCCCAGTAAATACTAAATTATAAACAATCTCGGAAAAAAATGAGAGTGTGATATTTCCCTTACCTTAGGTCCGATTTGCTTCATAAGTGTCCGAACCTCCTGTATAATGGTTTAAATAATGTCATTGACTTATTCCAGAATCATACTCATTGTTATGATATCATATATGGTTCACTTATGACTTTATATTACCCGTTCTTTTGTAAATTCCATGATAAAGAGCGTTTTGGGTAAAATTGTTTCATTTGTCGTCCGTGTTTTGACTTGTAATTTTTCATATGATTACATAGATCATGATTACTTAATTCCAGAATATAAAACATGATCTATATATAATATATATTCAGTATATTCGTATATATAATAAATCAGTAAATGGAAAGAAATACACCGTTCATGGAGACGGTAGGTCGTACGTACGCATGAACGCTGTTTTCGTTTCCTTATTGAGTTGAATGGAATTAAGTAGATGCCATACATATATATACACATAAATCCAGTATCATTATTATGTCATATATTTCATGATTACTTATTATATATACTTTATAATCATTCATGAATGGTTAAAGTGGAGAATGAATCTCATCGCGTCGTGGAGACGGTAGTCCGTACGTACGCACGAGCGATGATATAGTTCTCATGATCATGGAATTGTATTGGAGTGTATGTATACTATTTCAGAATCAATATCACTTTAAAATACTCATATATAGTTATTATTTACACCATTATACTCATTCAAGTAAGGTGGTCATAGAAAATAGATTTCACCACGGCATGGAGACGGTATTCCGTACGTACGCACGCGCGGTGATTTCTTTTTTCATAGGATGGATAGATGGTGAAATAGGATTGTTTCATACTTATAATAACATATCAGTATATTAGTGATACTGATGTTATTACTTCATAATGAAACAACCTAAGAAGAAGAAGTGGAAGAAGAAATAAATTTGAAAGGATCGGTAACGGACATTACCTCTTCTTTGAAGCGCATCTTTGAGATCTCCTTTTAGGGCACTAAAATTTGTCTTTGAGGAGGACCAGAACCTCTAGGATGTTTCTAGGGAAGTGGAGAAGAGAATATGTCAGGGGTTGGCCGAGCTTGAAGGATCAATGTTGTGTGAGGAAGAGAGGGAGGAGGTTCCCTTTTATAAGGGAGGAGAGGGGTTCCTTTGGAAAACTAAAAATATTATTTTATTATAAAGTCATATTCGGTTTTAAATAGCTCGAAATTGATTTATTTCGAAGCTAAGGTGGGGATGGATCGAAATCCGCTTATCCAATATAATTTATACAAGTTTAGGTTCCTATTTTAACCTTATCATTTAGATTTAACATTATGTTAAATAATTTTACTTTTACCGTGTCTTCATGTGTTCTTACACAATAAGGTTAATAAACTTACTATAACAAGCCAAACGAACCCCAAGTTGTTTATTATTAATATATATAACCATATCTAAGACTTTTGGCCGAACCTTATATTTTTAGGAATAAAATAATAATTAATAATTTAATATTTGTTTTAAAAACTACTTTATGTCAATTTTGACACTATTTAGTAATTGATTTTTGTGAAAATCATAACAGAATGATTAGTTCTAAATAAGTTAATTACATCAATACTGACATGTCATATTAACCTATTAAATTAGTGGAATTCATAAAAAGTCTCAAATTATATTTATTTGGGTATTTATAATATCAATTATTATAATTTTCACTATTATGGTAATTACTACATCATCATTATGTCATAAATAAATTAATTTATTTAATGTATAAAAATTATAAATAAAATATCATTATGTATTAAATCCTATTAGCTTTCTAATGAATGTTTAGAATCGAATTTATCTTATGTATAACCCTATATTAAAAATGTTTTAGTAAGAAAAATTTGATTTTAACTCTTTTAACTCTTCTTTGAATTAAATAATAATAAATGTCCTAATATAATCCAAGTGGGCCTAAATGGTCATATTTTATTCCTAAGGATGTTTTTTGTAGAATTAAACTTATCCAATATAATTAGGACATGTGTTAGGGTAATATTATTATTATTTTTACCCTTAATTACCCTATTTACTTTTAATCGTGGTAAAAAAAAGGTAAAAAGTTATTATTCACCAAAAATTATTTTCATCTCATTGAACCACATTTTACATACTGACATCAACCGTGTCTCTCGGATTTTTGAAATTCCACTCACAGAAGCGGTAAAAATATGTTTTATGAAAAATTCATTTTTTTTACTACCACTTAGTGGTTTCACTATTCATCAAAAAATGAAAGTTTCCAGAAAAATACCAAAAATTAGGCCTAAGCTAGATTTGATATTATGAACTCAAAAATGATGTCTATTTTACCAAATTCAAAACATATCAGTTACATTAACTAATTTAAAAATTAATTCTCATCGTCAAAACAAATGGCGTGTTTTTAAGAGATAATAACTATCAAAAGATTGACACTTGTTTATAACTAGTTTAAATGTGAAATTACATCCGATGACCAACATTGTATTAAATTGTAAAAATATATTCTAAATAAACTTTTAAACCACTCAAATTAATAATTTATCACTATTAACTCTTTCGATTAAAAAAGTTGTTTTTAATTTAAATTTAGTAATTTTCACTATTCATCAGAATATGAAAGTTATCCGAAAAGTACCAAAATTTCACCTTAGGCTAAATTCGATACCCTGAATCCAAAAAAGAATTCCATTTTGAGAGATAAAATTTCTATAATTTTAAAAGGTTGTTATTACTATTCATAATGGCTAGTTTTAATAATATTTTAATAGCATATTGTTGTTTAGTGAAACTCGGTATTGCGTACTACACACGCTATCGAGGAAGGTCGCGATTGCGTGTAATGCAATGCAAGTCAAGGATGCGTGTTGATCAAGCTCCTTTTTGTGTAGCGTACAACACAAGACATTAATGAAATCAAAAATAATATTTTTCATAAAATCTCGGGGTGTTACATTCTACCCCCCTTAAAATGAATTTCACCCTCGAAATTCGTCGGGGATATAAATGGTATACTATTCGAAAGTTTCTTTAATAGAATCCCACATTGTAAAAAGGAATACCAAAACCAATCTTTAAAAACAAAAGTATGAAACGTAACAGTTACCCAAATAAACTAATCACTGGGTTTCCACATAGGTGAAAATATGGATATGGAAGAGAAATCTAACCATCATGTTCTGATGGAGAGTGGTAGAGAACATGGCTATGGAAAATCCAGCAATCACAAAGCCATAAATTTGTGACGATCTAAGGTACCATCTGATTCATCAGATATAATAGCACTAGGACAACATTTTTGGTTTTCAAGATCATTTCCCTAAAGTTGATGAAATTGGAATTAGAAGAAATAATTTCGTGATTTTGGAATAGTCTCACCGTTTGTCGTTCTTTGGACAATTTCCACTTCATCTCTTAAAGAAATGAAGTTGAATTTTTCATTCGTGATGTGTTAGCAGATAATGTTATAGAACTATGGGTCATTCCATCTGTCTCAAACAAAAGCTTAGAAAAGTTATCCAAAAATACATAAGTCCATCTATAGTGAGATTAATCATATATGGTTCCTAAAATGGACTTATACTTCATATATCATACAGCTTAATATAATAAAACTAGTTTCTACAAAACAGATACTTCCTATAGGCTAGTGGTAAGCGATAAAGGCCAGTCGCACTTCGGTTGTGGGTTCGATTCCCACGGCCTTGTCCTACGCGATGGGCTGTCACCCATCCTGCAGGTTGTCCTTTTTCTGAAACTACATTACTATAACATCACATAAATAATATCAAAAAAAGTTCTATCCTTAAACAATAATAACTTATGGTTAACTTAATCCATTCCAATCCTTAGGCTTATCTAAAATACTTCGGTCCAAGCTCATAGTATAAAGAAAATGATCACATGAATGCCATCATTAATCCCCCATATATCATAAGATATATCTTGTTGGTCAAATTACAAACATGTGAATACCTTAATCATGTAATCTCTTGAAGAATGAATACCCATTGAACCTTAGTGAAAACATGAATGCAGTCAAAAGTTAACACCTTCCACATACCAAAATCCTCACAATTCTATATCCTAAAACCATGATATCACTTAGTCCTTATATCAATCATGAGCTCATGAATACTATCCAACATATTATATTATCTTTATCCCTTCATTATGTGCATATCATCTGCTTTCCAAAAATATTTCAACCACTTTTCATGGTTATCGATGCCATAAAATTTCTGAAAACCACAACAGACCAAAACATAAATATTCCAATATTCCATGATACTATATACAACGTTATTCTGGAATCCCATTTCATAAACACTTAATCATTCCACCACATCGTTTTTATATTCAACATCACCAATGGTGATCGCATGTGACATCCCTTTGTCCTTTTCCTTATGTGGTTGCTCACGTCGATCATCACTAACCCTTGGATTAGGGCATTTATTAGCATAATGCCCCATTTCCTTGCACTTGAAGCATTGAAGTGTTGTTGGTGCATTTTCTGCAGTGTTTTCTTTATTCACATCATTAGAAACCCTTTTTCCATTACTTCGACACTCAGCTGCTCGATGACCTTCTTTTCCACACTTAAAACATTTTCTAGTCCCTTTAAGACAATCTCCACCATGCTTCTTTCCACACTTTGAGCATAAGGAAACATTCATCTTCTTTTCACCATTATTCTGAGATTTCTCCATGAACTCCATCTTTCGTTTCTTATCAAAACTATGAGATGGATAAGTAACACCAACTTCCATTTCTACCTTGATATCACAACGTAGAATTTCTTCATAGCTACTGAAGTCTCTTATAGCTAATGCCCTTCGAAGATTTTGTTTTAAGCCACTGAAGAATCGATCAACTTTACTTTCAGGTTGGATGATAAATCCAGATGCATACCTTACAAGCCTTGTAAAATTCGCTTCGTATGTACCAACAGACACATCATCCTTTTGCTTTAGTTCAAGAAACTTCTTCTCCATCTTTGTTCGAAGAATACAAGGGAAGTACTTATTGAAAAATAAGTTCTTGAACTCATCCCATTCCATGGACTAAATTTCATCTCTTTGCCTCGTATTCTTGATAAGATTCCACCATTTATCAGCTTCACCTTCCAAAATATATACTGCTATGATGACTTTATCATGTTCAGAACATTGAAGAACTGAAAATATCTTTTCAGTAGTACTGATCCATTGTTCAGCAACAAGTGGATCAGAAGACCCACTGAAGGAAGGTAGACGTTTCCTCATGAAGGACTCAATAGAATATTATTCCCTTATCTTCTCATTTGGAAGTCCCAAATGATTCATAGCTTGTGTAAGTATAGCAATAAGATTTTTCACTCCATCTCCCATAACATTTGTTTGTTCAGGAGGACAATCATTGCATTTTCCATTGCATTGATCAACACGGTTCCTTCGGGTTCCAGCCATCGTCTAAAACCCAAAAAGAATAGTGTGAGAGGAAAAAATAATTCTAGGGAAAACAACATAATAAAGGGGGAGTATCTTCAATATATAACATCTTAGGTTAAATTCTATGATCGTTACCATAGTTCTAGGACTGTATCCTATACGTATACTTATCCTTAGGGACATCCCTAGACATACCTTAGAAATATCTCTAGGTATCTCACTAACGTTTTCGCATCCCAGTTTCCAAAGGATGACTAAACCTTTCCTCTGATACCAGCTGTAGAGACCCGATGCCTGACATACATAGACAATACATTACTTTTACGGAATACTTAGTACATAACAAAAACACACACACAATGACTGTAATAGTTTAGTGTCTTTGGAAACTCGGAATATAATCTTCTAATCGTGGTGAAAGATCTTCAACATCTCCCATAAAGATCTCCTTTTTTTAAAACCTAAATCCTTTCTTTATGTACTGGGGAAAAGAAAACAAAAAAGGGGGAGCTCAAATGTTCAGTAATGGTAAACAAAAGAAATATCAATCACGTCATATTCATAAGAACATATCTTTTGGAAATCATAACCTGCAAAAGCGATCATAATTTCATAACATGGGATAAATCATAATAGTGAAATGTAATCCCAATAATCATAAAGTAAAAAATGAAACTTTGTGTCATACACACATAATCATAGAGAATCATTTCTTATTAGTTAAGTATCATTTCCAAGACTATCTTAGTGGACAAAGTCCATTTCTGAACCGAGTTCACTCCTCGTTTCAGTCATGTTTCACTGAACTGGTATAACCTACCGTTCCAGCCATGTCTATCTCATGAGATATAAAATCTTTACCCAATTCATTGGAGGGAGATATAGGTCCCACCCATCTCATAATGATACCATTCTTATGTGTGCCACAAAATCTTAAATCATACATCATTGCATAACCCATGTAATAAAAATGGGAATCTTAAACATCATGATATCATCAAACAATTCATATAAGATAAAGGAATTCATAAAAATAATTCTATCACAACATAATCAAATCA
This sequence comes from Viscum album, assembly GCA_963277665.1. Taxonomy (NCBI): domain Eukaryota; kingdom Viridiplantae; phylum Streptophyta; class Magnoliopsida; order Santalales; family Viscaceae; genus Viscum; species Viscum album. The sequence goes on from OY728119.1 coordinate 445,228,293, forward strand.
ATGTAATAATAGGGATATAAACAGAAACCTATATTATCTTAGATGGAAAATAATTTTGATAAAACATTTGAACTCCATTCTTGAGGAAAATATCCTTTCAAATTCAAAAACATTATCCTTTTTTTAACATGTCATACTATTTTAAACTAAATAAGTTGATTAAAAATAAACTTGAAAACTTGTAATGGAAGCTTCTTGGAAATAATGTTTTAAAAATACATTCATTCTGTATAAGTTAAAAAACATTCTTCGTACTTTTGTTGGAAAAGTCAAAAAGTACCTCGTAAGAAAAACGACAAAAGATTCCTTTCATATCCTTTAATAAAAACTCACTGAAGGGTAAAATTGGATTTAAACAATTGTATGTGGATGGAAATAATATTAAATATTGAGTAAACATGGATTTGGATGATAAAATACACTCCAGTAAATACTAAATTATAAACAATCTTGGATAAAAATGAGATTGTGATATTTCACTTACCTTAGGTCCGATTTGATTAGTAAGTGTCCGAACCTCCTATATAATGGTTTAAATAATGTCATTGACTTATTCCAGAATCATACTCATTGTTATCATATCATATATGGTTCACTTATGACTTTATATTACCCGTTCTATTGTAAATTCCATGTTAAAGTGCATTTTGGGTAAAATTGTTTCATTTGTTGTCTGTGTTTTGACTTGTAATTATTCATATGATTACTTAAGTCATTATTACTTAATTAAAAAATATAAAACATTATTTATATATAATATATATTCAGAATATACATATATATAATAAATCAGTAAATGGAATGAAATACACCGTTCATAGAGACGGTAGACCGTACGTACGCATGAACGCTGTTTTCGTTTCCTTATTGAGTTAAATGGAATTAAGTAGATGGAATTAATATATATATACATAAATCCAGTATCATTATTATGTCATATATTTCATGATTACATATTATATATACTTTATAATCATTCATGAATGGTTAAAGTGGAGAATGAATCTCATCGCGTCGTGGAGACGGTAGTCCGTACGTACGCACGAGCGATGATATCGTTCTCATGATTGTGGAATTGTATTGGAGTGTATGTATACTATTTCAGAATCAATATTAATTTAAAATAATCATATATAGTTATTATTTACACCATTATACCCATCCAAGTAAGGTGGTAGTGGAAAATAGATTTCACCACGGCATGGAGACGGTATTCCGTACGTGTGCACGCGTGGTGATTTCGTTTTCCGTAGGATGGATAGATGGTGAAATAGGGTTATTTCAAACTTATAATAACATATAATTATATGAGTGATACTTATGTTATTACTTCATAATGAAACAACCTAAGAAGAAGAAGTGGAAGAAGAAATAAAGTTGAAAGGATCGGTAACGGACATTACCTCTTCTTTGAAGTGCCTCTTTGAGATCTCCTTTTAGGGCACTAAAATTGGTCTTTGAGGAAGATCAGAACCTATAGGATGTTTCTAGGGAAGTGTAGAAGATAATTTGGCAGGGGTTGGCCGATCTTGAAAGCTCAATGTTGTGTGAGGAAGAGAGGGAGGCGGAGCCCTTTTATAAGGGAGGAGAGGGGCTCCTTTGGAAAACTAAAAATATTATTTTATTATAAAGTCATATTCGGTTTTAAATAGCTCCAAATTGATTTATTTAGAATCTAAGGTGGGGATGGATCGAAATAATCTTATCCAATATAATTTAGACAAGTTTAGGTTCCTATTTTAACCTTATAATTTAGATTTAACATTAAGTTAAATAATTTTACTTTTACCATGTCTTCTTGTGTTCTTACACTATAAATTTAATAAACTTTCTATAACAAGCCAAAATAACCCCATGTTTTTTATTATAAATATATATAACCTTATCTAAGTCATTTTTCCGAACCTTATATTTTTTAAAAAAAATAACAATTAATAATATAATATTTTTTTTACAAACTATTTTATGTCAATTTTGACACTATTTAGTAATTGATTTTTGTGAAAATCATAACAGAATTATTAGTTCTAAAACATTTAATTAAATCAATAATAAAATTTCATATTAACCTAAAAAATTAGTGGAATTCATAAAAAGTCTCAAATTATATTTATTTGGGTATTTATAATATCAATTATTATAATTTTTCACTATTATGGTAATTACAACATCATCATTCTGTCATAAATAAATTAATTTATTTAATGTCTAAAAATTATAAATATAATATAATTATGTATAAAATATTATTAACTTTCTAATGAATATTTACAATCGAATTTATCTTATGTATAACCCAATATTAAAAATGTTTTAGTAAATAAAGTTTGATTTTAACTCTTTTAACTCTTCTTTGAATTAAATAATAATAAATGTCCTAATCTAATCCAAGTGGGCCTAAATGGTCATATTTTATTCCTAAGGTTGTTTTTGGTCGAAGTACACTTATCCAATAGAATTAGGACATGTGTTAGGGTAATAATAATATTATTTTTACCCTTAATTACCCTATTTACTTTTAACCGTGGTAAAAAAAAGTAAAAAGTTACTATTCACCAAAAATTATTTTCATCTCATTGAACCACATTTTACTTACTGACATCAACCACGTCTCTCGGATTTTTGAAATTCCACTCACAGAAGTGGTAAAATTATGTTTTATGAAAAATTCATTTTTTTTACTACCACTTAGTGGTTTCACTATTCATCAAAAAATGAAAGTTTCCAGAAAAATACCAAAAATTAGGCCTAAGCTATATTTGATATTATGAACTAAAAAATGATGTCTATTTTACCAAATTCAAAACATATTAGTTACATTATCTAATTTAAAAATTAATTCTCGTCGTCAAAACAAATGGCGTGTTTTTAAGAGATAATAACTATCAAAAGATTGACACTTGTTTATAACTGGTTTAAATGTGAAATTACATCCAATGACCAACATTGTATTAAATTGTAAAAATATATTCTAAATATACTTTCAAACCACTCAAATTAATAATTTATCACTATTAACTCTTTCAATTAAAAACGTTATTTTAAATTAAAATTTAGTAATTTTCACTACTCATCATAATATGAAAGTTATCCGAAAAGTACAAAAATTTCACCTTTGGCTAAATTCGATACTCCGAATTCAAAAATGAAGTCAATTTTGAGAGATAAAATTTCTTAAATTTTAAAAGGTGGTTATTAATATTCATAACAGCTAGATTTAATAATATTTTAATAGCATATCGTTGTTTAGTGAAACTCGGTATTGCGTACTACACACGCTATCGAGGAAGGTCGTGATTGCGTGTAATGCAAGGCAAGTAAAGGATGCGTGTTGATCAAGCTCCTTTTGGAGTAGTGTACAACAAAAGACATTAATGAAATCAAAAAGAATATTTTTCATAAAATCTCGGGGTGTTACATACCTGAACTTCCACATCGATTGGTCATCTCGTTCATGATGAATTACAGAACATACCAAAGTTCAAGTGGTTGATCATGACTACATGATAGTTGGTTTAGAACAACTATGAGTTTCCTCATTGAATACCCCATTTCATCCAATCTCTTAATCAGAGAACCACCACAGTTTCCTTTAAACCTATTATCACTTTGGTGCCTGCTAGATCCAGCTATTTACTAAAACCAAAAAGGTCAGTGTGAGTATGTCAACAAAATCATTAAGTACTAATGAGGAAGATAAACACTAAGATATACTTACTCATTTAATTTATCTAAAAACTATGACTCTTTCTGAAATCCTATCCACTATGGTAATGTCACTTGTGCTTAGAGAATACCCTATCCTCTAAAGTTATCTAAACCAACCTTTGATACCAACTATAAGGCCCCAGCCTTAAACCTTAATTAATCTTGAGTTATTAAAAGATTACACATTGAGGATCTTTTCAGGTTTAGTGTTTTAGAAAATTAGATCATAAAACATGTATTACATTCCACATTTAAACAATGTGGTTACATAAAAGATAGTATTCATTTTTTTCCATCAACGGAAACATATTTAAAAATAAAGCATGGATTCTTTCTTGACACTTCCTTGACACTATCATCATGTCATGTATCTTTCCCTTGACCTGTGAAAAACATTTCAAAAAAACATGGGATGAGTATAAAAAGCTCTGTATGGGTTAAAAAAAATATGGGAAAGAAACATGAGTTCATATATACATAAGAATGAAATCATACTTTACCCATAAAACATAGGCACTTTAACATACCTCATCAAATCATTAATAAATCATAGAAATCATTGGACATAAAGGTAAGATGAGGAATTCATAACATTCTTACATAGTGAGTAACCCTCTTGGTTACGTTTGGAATACCCACCACAGTATATTCCCTAAATCTCTTTGGAGAAACCTTAACGTTTCACTCCTTCACGTTACCCAATGCAGTGGAGAGCTATATCAGGCTCACCTGCCCTTAGTTTATCACGGAACCACCCTTTTTCATAAAAATGCCCAAGAACCATAACATAAACGTATCACATAAAACATTCATAAAGGAAACATAACATTTCTACATTTCAATCACAATATAACATATTAGTATATTGAAATAATGAATCCATTTAAAAAGAAACCATTTCCAAAACCATTTAAAACATTTAATAAAGAGATTTTTGAATCAAAGTGTCTCATACCACCTTGAAGCTTTTAAAATTTTAAACCATTAATATCCATATAAATAAATCCTTAAAACCATTTTCAAAACATGGATATTAATAAGAAAAAATAATTAAAACATTTAAAGCGATATTTTGTTTAAAGTGGTTTTACCAAAATTAGAGACACTTGAATATAATATTTAAGGAATAACATTTAGTCAGAAATTTATAATATCATGAGAATAAATGGATTGATGATATAATATTCCTAAGGACAGTATATACACCATATAAGAGTTAATTGGTTCATAACAACAACGAAGTCTCAATAGAAATGTCAAATGTGATGAAATCCCTTATAAAGAAGGTATCCTTAAATTTAGGATAAATCAGTCTCAAAATTATGTGTGACAAATATAAATACATCCAATATAAGTGGATATTAAGTGTAAAACAACAAAATGTCATTCACACATATTCAAAATATGACATATTCAATAACTACATGTTGAACCCAAATAAATCTAAATTGGGTTAAAAAGTTCCCTTGGTAAAATTCGACAGCCTAACGGCATCACTTCAAAATTCAAAAAATGAGTTGATGAGAGATAAAAAGGGAATATCATCACATGGAAATAAAATTTACATCAATATGGATATAAAAGAACATATCCCAACATAATAGTATGTGAATTAAAAGACATGACAAAATAAGTCTTTTAAAAAAGAGGAGGGTGAAAGGTCCCCTTACCGAGTTGGGTAACTTTCGAAACGTACACCCCATGGAAGAATGTTCATACAATGAAGATGTGAATACCCATAAATGAAATTATACTACAAAAATTGTTTAATATTTGGCAGTACATACACCACTCAAAGGAAATTGTGGCAAATGTAGCATAAATCTCACGGGAATAAAAGTGAGATGAAAAATCTCTTACGAAAACTCAGCAGCCTAACGACGCCACTTAAAACTTCCAAAATGGATTGATGAGAGAGAATAGGGTCTCTCATCATATGAAAATAAAAATTACAGTATGAGTACTATAAAATAATATCCCAATAACAAGAAATATGAGCTTTAAAAGGAATGACATAAAAGAGTGTACTTTAAAAGAAAGAGAGGAGTCGGATCCCTTACCTCAAGTCCAACTTGTCTTGTTCATTTCTTTATATTCCTGAATAATAAACATTGGTCAATTTATAATTGCCTAAGGACCTCCATTAAATATTATTATTCAGTTCATATCACATATTATAATGTTATAATAATTGTTTAATAATTTTAGTTCATATCAGACGTTTTTGCCGATGTTTGGTACATGAGTCAAAATTGAACTTGTTTGAAAAATGATTGTCCATGTAGTTATAAGTAAATAATTTACAGAATAGTATTAATTATTAAAATATCATATATATTAATTACTTATTCATTTTATACTATTCCATATCATTTGGAGATAAAAAAGAAAAGCATTGTTCATGGAGACGGTAGGCCGTACGTACGCATGAACGCTACTTTCATTTTTTTCTTTGTCATATTAACGGAATTAAAAAAAATGATATATGTATATATATATTATTATTTCAGTATAATATATATGTTATATAGGTCACATATTATCATTAATTTAATTCTTTATACGTTCCATGTATTGCATGTACGAGTCACATCACTCGAGGGGGCGGTAGTCCACACTTCCTCATATGAAATTATCGCATTTACACAACATGAAAAGAATAAAGGTATGGTTTAAATATAAAATACAGAATCATATAGTAAACATAAATACCATATATATCATATATAAAATACAGTGACATCATAATGGCCACCTTTAAAGGTGTTAAAAGAATATTGAACAATCATCGTTTCGTGAGGCCGAAAATCGCCAACGACAGAAACAGTATGCTCTTTAACAATTAGATGAAGTTGTGTGTAAGTGTAGCTCTAATACATATTATAACAACATCATAGTATATTTAAGATACTTTAGTTGTTACAAAATAAATGAATAAAATGATTTTAGGGGGTTGGAGAAGCAAAATAAAACAAAATGACACAAGTGAAGACATTACCTTAAAATCGGGTAACTCCCTTTGGTTTGAGCTCAAAGGCTTCCTTGGGAAGACTTCTGCCCAAAGTGAGGATTCAAGGAGTTAGAGAGGGATGTGGAGAGACAAAATGGGTAGGGTTTGTCCGAGCCAAAGGCTTTTCAAGTTTGGTTAAGGAGGTAGAGTTGGGGGCCTTTTATAAGAGGAGAGGAGGGGAACTCTTGGAAAGTAAGGAAATGTTACATTATTGTAGAATAATTTTCGGATTTTAATGGTCCCACATTAATGTTTTTCTAGGATAAGGTGATAAGGGTTATAAGTCCACCCATAAAATAGGTTTTGGACATGTTTAGGTCTTAGATGTTACATTATCTTTCCATTTTATTTAAATCGTTAAATAATGAGGTCATCAATGCATCATCATGATGTCATAAATAATTTAATTTATTTAATGACTAAAAATTATAAAAAAATACTATGATGTAGGTAGTATTTTTAGATTTTCATTTATTATTTATAGTAAAAAATATGACTTGTATAACCCCATGTAAAAATTGTTTTAGTAAAACATTTCATGTTTGTGTCATTTTTACTTTAACATTAAATTAAAAGATATTTATGTCATTTTCCAACCAATGTGGCTCTATGGGGTCCCCAAGTTGACCCATTGATTGTCTTTCTCGGCCCTAACACATCCAATGATGGTAGGACATGTTTCTAGGTCATTTCATTTTATTAAAACATTATTCTTACCTTAAACTACACTAATTACCTCTAATTGCGATTAAAAACATAATAAGTTACTATTCACAAAAAAATTATTTTAATTCCATTAAAGCACATTTTACTTATTAATTACAACCATGAATGTCGTATTTTTGAAATTCAAAACACAGATGTGGTAAAATTTCATTTAAACGGAAAATCAGTTTTTATAAGTACCACTTAGTGGTTTCACTATTCATCAAAAATTGAAGTTTTTCAGAAAAATACCAAAAAATCACCATAAGCTATATTTGATATTCCAAAATCAAAAATGATGTATATTTTACAAAATTCAAAACATATAAGTTGAATTAATTAATTTAATAATTAATTCCTGATGTCAAAACAAATAGCGTATTTTTAAGAAACAATATCTATTAAAAGATTGACACTAGTTTAATTCCAATTTCAAAGTGAAATTAATTCCAATGACAACTATTGAATTAAATGGTAAAAATATATTCTAATTTTACTTTAAAAACAATTCAAAAGATAATCTAATAATATAAAAAAATTAGATTAAAAAGAGGTTTTGAATTAAAATACAACATTTCTCACTATTCATTAAAAAATGAACTTTATCATAAAGATACCAAAAATTTACACAAAGTAAATTTTGATGTCCTGATTCTAAAGAAGAATTTTATTATGTCAAATATAACACATAAAATTAACAAAAAGTGGATTTAAAATAGGTTCTCCATCAAAAGGTAGTTAATCGACCTTTTAAAGAATATTAGAATTTTTACGCTTAAAATTGGATTCATTCACATTTTTAATCCTCTACCATTTATTGTAAAAAGTAAAAAATATTTGACAAACATATATAATCATTTTTTAGTTAGTTCTGTTCATTCCCACCATTTCAACTGCTAGGCGTTAATGACTATTTAAAATAATATTATTTTATTTTTAGAGTGCAACGTAAGATTCCCAAGAAACTCGTTGTTGCGTGTTGGGTATGCCATCGAGCATAGCATCCCCTTTAAAGTAATATTAATATTTTATTCACAAATATGGATAAATATAAAAATGTCATATTATTTATTTACCTGGGGTGTTGCAACTGGGAACCTAGATCCGAGTATAAAAAATTAAATAAGGGGTACTATATTCATTTAAAATTAATTATTTTTTACACACATTATGGATTTCATTAGGTATTTTTCTCCCCTTTCAACCAAGAACTAATTTTAATTGTCAGCATCTTTCCTTATTCTTTTCTCATTCAACAAAGGTCTTCCAATAGATTTCTCTTTAGTAAACTAATATTAATTCATCATATTGTTTTAATTTATACTTCTATACTATTATATTAAATGTTTAAAACTTTTATGTTCATTATTTAGTTTCCATTTCACTAAATTAGGGTGAAGTTCATCTTTTAAAAAATGGTATTTGTCATATATTAGATAAATAATGTTGAAGGTGATCATATATATATTTTTTGTTAATATTTTTGTTGTAATAGATTTTCCGATTTTTTATTCTATCAATTTTATGTTATTGGTATTAAATTAAAATATTAATGGAATAGTGAAATTTGATATATATTTTTTGATATATGGTATATTTTCATACTTGATCATATAGGTTATCACTTGGTTTAATTTTAATGGTATTATATGCCCTGTTTATATTTAATTATTTGGTTATGGATGTTTGGTTTGATTATATTAGGTGTAGTTTTAGTGATCATTAGAACTAAGAATGATCTATTATTGTTATGATAGGTGGCCTCAACCATATATATGGTTTTTCATTTTATCCTAATATGTGATTTTAACTTGTATTTACAAATAATAATAAAATTATAACTTATATTTTGAGAATTATTAAGGGAATTTTTTCATCAATATTTTTATAAACAAAATAATATTTTTAAATGCGAATTTATATGAACTAGTGTAATGGTTTTTGGTTCATCATTAGTTTATTTAAATTATTTCTTATATTAATGAGGGTAATTAGATTAAATATATTCTTTATCTTTAATATTTGTTTTAAAATACCAATATTGGATGGATTGTAATTCTTAATGTTAAATTTGAAAATTTAACATTGACAATATATATTATTTTTATTCACTTGTTCACCTTTTATATAATTTAATATTTTTATAGTATATAGAAGTTGAATTTGTATTCATTAATTTTGTTTACCTATTTACATTGGTGTTTTTGTGGTTAAAAATTTGTAAAAATTTATTAAGCATGTTTCATTTCATTAGTCCCAATTTTTCATGAATATAGATGGTGATCATTTTTTCCTTACTTATGCATATACTTTCCAGTGAATAGGATTATTTGTTAAATTTATTTTGAATTGATATTTGAATTCCTAGACAGAGTAAAATAAACTTATTGGAATATGTTTTCTTATGTAACATGGTTCTTTTAGGAAAAACATAAACTATTAAGTCATACCATGTTTTATAATCGAAATTAATTATCTCCTAAAAACATGGTTTAATTATATGTCACTAAACAATAATTGATATTTGTTAAGTGATTCATTCTACGATAAGATAATTTTTGGGTTGATTTCAGGGGAATGAATGATTTCACTCATAAAAAAGCCTTATTTCATTAGCTTTATAGTTTTCTCTAAAATAAAATTAAAATATTATCCATAATAATTGGATTTTTTCATAAAAAATGATTATAAAAATATTTTTTTGTTAAGTAAATCAATATATAATTATTCCTAGTAAAACTACATCCTTGGTAATTGTCACTTAGTAAAATATTTTATTAAAAAACATTTTATCATTGTGGATTAAATATGTTATTTTTATAAATAAGGTCTGTAGTATACAATATTTCATTTATTGAATGTAGGTGACATATAAAAAAATATAGTTTGAATGAATGTTTTTCCTTATTCAGTATTTTTCATGAATAATATTTGAAATAGGCGAAACATTTAGATGGAGCCTTAAATTTTCAATTAAAATTTCTTAATTTGTGTTTATGCAACATTTGAGCTTCTATGCGTATGAGTCAGTTATGGAAAAAATATATGTGTAATACTTTCCTCAAGATACTATTATTTTTTATTAGTTGTTTTTAATACATTTGTTAATATATTTTCTGGAATCAAATTATAAACATTAGTTTATTACTCATTCCAACAATTATGCCATGTCTAATTTTACATTATAGTATTTTTAGGTAATGATGATCAAAAGACTTATACCATATTTGGATTAATGTTAATAGTATTATTTTTTATAAGTTTTACCTTATTCATCATTTAACTTATTGGATGTGTCATTTTTATTATTACTTTTAATGATGAGATAATGGGTAAAACATCATGTGTAAGCATGTTTGTCTCTATTTTATATTGAGCACATTGTTGTCAAAATCAGTGATTCTATACTAAGGGATACTTCTCAGATATATTGAGCATGTTAAAGGGTGATATATTAATTTTTATTATAATTACCAATGAAAGAAATTTTTTTCTATTAATCTATGATTTGAAACTATTATTGAAGTAGGTTTGTTCAGTTATAGACCCTATCAACATAGGGAGTTTTTTGGTATATTTATCATTCATCCGTGACCTATTATTTTCCTATTGTTTCGTGATTTGAATTTTTATGGTAGTATTAATTTTTTATATATATAAATAAATGTGTATCCATGTCCATGCATATAATATTTATTCACTATATAATTTTAGACATAATTAGTAGTGTCCTACTAAGTCTTCATACTCAAGCACTACATGTTCTTTCAAGTGGACATGTTGGTCCCATATTACATTTCTAGTACAATGATGTGATCTTGTATATTCATGGATGTTTTATAGAATTTTTTATTTATTAATTTATATTAAAATGTCTCTAATTCCCTGAGTTGTTGGAATGATGGAGTTTATCTTTTTCTAGAGGGTGGTTTGGAATATCTCCATGTGCATCTAATTTCTTCCATGGGGTTATTAATTCTAATTAAGCTAGAATTTTTTATATTTATATGTTCATATAGTAATCACATATGTTTTTTCCAAATTCATATTGAGGTGGAGTTATTCTTCTATTATGTTATTATTTGGTTTTGTCAGGTATTTCAATAGTATAGGTTATTCATTATTAAAAATTATGAAATGATTATTTTTTGTAACGTAAAATATTTAAAAGATTCATACAATAATTTTTGGAAGAATATAAACATGAATTATTTTAATATTTAATTATTTTAAATCACTTTGTGATATTAAACTGAGACATGAATCATTATTCTATAGTCCCTTGTGATCTTGGAACACCCTTGGTTAAGTATCGATTTGAACAAGATTTTTTTTGGGTGTTCCGTCCATGATTGTTAGAAGTTATATTAGAGTGCTGTTAGTTTATATTTGTTTTTTATTTTTATTATAAAGATTTTAGGACTTTCAAGACATATTAAGTAACCCATAAAAATTCCAATCAACCACTTTATGGAGAAATCACAAGTTACCAAGGAATTTCATAGTACTATGTAAGCATAATATGGTTGAATAGGGATTATCTTTAAATTTATCTAGTGTGACAAATGAATCATGAGAGGTATAAATGGCTTGATCCGGATCTAAATTTCCCATTAGTCCATTATTCATCGATATAGTTTCACAGTAGTCCATGTTCATTATATAGATAAAATACGTTTGATATATTGGAATGAATTTTAGTAATTATAAAAAGATAATAAATTATCAATATTTTCATGAGTAATATATTATGGGTGAAATAACCAATTATGGTTATTTTTATATAAATTTTGTTTTGATTAATTATTCTTTCACTAGTTAGTAATATATTTATGGTGATACTTCATCTTATACATAGTGAGATATTGTTATTCGTGGTATTTTTTCTCTTAAATGGTATATTGTTTAGCATGTTCTCTAATTATGAAGTTTTGATACCATAAGTAATGAATTGTTTTAAAAAATTAGATATATATATATATTAATGTTTTTTAATTGAAAGTATATTTTGAAATGTGTATGAAAAAAAGATTTTTTATTTTAAAAATTATATTTTTCATATCATTTAGTTTTGTGAAAAACTAGGTGTCTCAAAATTAAAACAACAATTTTGATATTGAAAAAAAAAAGATAAATAAAATTAAACAAACCCGTTGTTTTCTATAAATTAGATATCTAATGGAATTTTCTAATAATTAGATCATATGTAATTCATATGCTTGGTTTACCTTGGGATATATTTGAACTTGCTAGTTGTAGTTTTAGAACAATGAGGATGTTTTCTAATGTTTCGGGTGTTGTAACCTTGGATATAAATGGTATGTATAATTTTTTGTAGTTTTGAAATAGAATAATATTGGAAACCATAAGAAATTTTTTGAGATTATTGATTAGAAATCATAAAATTGGAGATAAAATGAATCTTAGAAGGTTGTTTAGAATTATCTATGTCAAGAAATCTTATTATAGAGAGTCTTTTGTGACCCATGTACTAATTATATTGACTAGTGTGATATAAATGATTTCCACTAGAGATTACAATAGTAAAAATAGATTCTTGTATGATTTTGTTTGATTAATATAGGTTTTTTATTTGGGATTAAATTATGACTATTGGTGTTAGTGGGTGAAATTGTACATATATATATGTATTTTTTTGATGTTTTAGATATTCTATGATTTTGTTAAGTTAGGGAGGAGGATGAATTTTCAATTTTGAACCATAGATGACACTGGATACTATATTGTGGGTAATGGGTACCCAGTGTGGTGATGAATAAGGGGGTTTCTTAGTTGTACCACTGAGTACCTAGTGGCCCTATCTTAGTTACCCAGTATCCTAGTCCAATTTTTATAAAAAATATATATTTTATATTTTCCCATAAATTCTTTTTACTAACTTTTTAGTGTCATGTAGGTATTCTTCCCCCCATCCATCTGAGAGTTCTTTCATGGCTCTTAATCTTCTATTATTTTCCCAAAATTCATCATCGGGCTTCTATGCGACTTCTCCATATTAAACCAAAATAAAATCTTTGACCTTCTTATCCACTACAGTCTTATACTCTTATATTCACATTCCTTGACTTCTATTTTAGGGAATTGACATGAATTTTACCAAAACAATGGTAAATTTATTTCGTAACAAATGGGATTCAGAATGTATTATCAAGAATAAGCCAAAGATGATAATATACATGTTGTTTATCATTATTTTCTTGTAAAATATATAATAATGGTAAATTATAAAATGTGTATGATGTGTATGGATGTCACATTTATGATTTTATTATGAGGTTTTACTTTGTTTATTTTTGGTCTCATTTTTATCCTTTGGTTCACTTTGGATTTTTTTGGAGAAAATGGAATTTTTAGACCCTACAGTCGGTGGTGAACAGTTGGTACATGGTTAGGGGAAACTATGTTCCACCCGAGGGAAAACCATGCACCTAGGATAGTGGAACTATCCATATTGCACGGCCTACCACATTTTCATCTTCCATTCCCCAGGAAACCATACATCCCCATTCATCTTGGAATTAGAGGGACACAAGGTTGTTGAATGGTTTGGATAACTGTGCTAGCTAACTGTGAGACTTATCTATGTCATTAGAAGTTAGAAATTACTCATATACCCTCCCATGGTTTTATCTAAAAATCACCCTAATCAGATTCATACAAGATTTTCATCCTTTGGATCTTGCCCCACTCCTTCTTAGACCCTATTAACCCCAATCATTGGGTGTTTTCGGCCACGGTTCTTCATGTAATCAATAAATAAGTCCCTTTTCTCATGACTTCTTCCTTCTTATAGGGTTTATCTCTCCCCCTATTGGGGTTCTTCTTTTCTTGTAGGGTTTTTACCTAATAAGGGTTCAATATTGTTTTTTTTTTGTGAAATAATAATGTTTTTGTGTTTGGTATTTCCTTTATAGGGTGTGTTTGTGGTGTGGTTGTATTTTTCCACTAGATTCCTGATGTTTCAATGCTTAAAGAAGGTGGTTCCAAGACTTTAAAAAATTATATGAATTTGGTATGCTTTCTTAATTTTATAAATCTGTAGTATAGATTATTTTTGTGGTGAAAATGTGTTTTCAATGTTATTTGAAGTGAGTATGTGTTGGAAGATGGATTTATAAAAGAATTTGATTTTGTTTCATGTGTGTTTCTCTATTGTGATTTATAAATGTGTTCAATGTATTGTGTAAAATGTGAAAAATATGTTTTAAAAAGGTTTTTAGGTACATATTTGATAAAAGTTAGTTTTCAAAAATAAATGTGTTTTTTTCACTTGAGATTATTTGGTATGATTCTTAGATGTGTGCTATATATGAATTTTGAACGTGATTCAATGAATGTTTTAAAGTGTATTTGGTGTGAATATAGATTTTAAAGGGTATTTACTAATGAAAATGGTTGTATTTCATCTATACAATTCTTGATCGATTTCTAAATGGGTTTTTATGAACTCTGAATGTGGTGTGAGATGTGGTTCCAACTGGATTTGGTGTGCGTGTGATTTTGAATGTGGTTTTGATTATGGAAAATGGTAGTTTCAATGTGAGCTTCGATTTTTGGATGAATGTGTTGGTGAAGTAGTTATGTTATCTTGTGTGATCATGATATTTGAATGTGAATGTGAGAGTGATGATTTATTTGACATGTGATATAAGAATTGAGCATAAAGGGGATCCCAGGTATCTAGGTGTGTGAAATATAACTATAATGGTAGTTGATTTGGAAGGGTTGAGGTTCGGTTTCATCTACCAAGATTAATGCTACAACACTTACTAAACTTGTGATATAACCAGAGAACACTACACCTTCAGATGTGTTCAACTCTAGTGTCTTTTTCATGAGGATATTGTGGGTTTTTGCTTATGTTTGGAGACCATTAGACCTTGAGAAGTGTTCCCCTCTAGTGTATCTTGCATGAGAATGTTGTCAGCTTTGGTTGGAGGATCTTATCACTGAGGTATGTTCTATCTAAGGTCCCACTAATTCTAGTTACCTATAACGATGGAATATGGTTATCTCTTATGACATGGTCTTTTATGATGTGTTTATCACTTTCAACATGTGATTAACTTTGTGTACATTGTAATTTAAAAGTGAGTTACTTATGATAAAGGTTTCTTTTAAAGTGTTTTCATGGAAATTTTTTCTTAGAATTGTTTTCAAATGTTCTTATAAAAATGTGAATGTTGAATTGTATTATAATTTTATGGCATGGGATCTTTATTTTTGTTGAATCCACATGGTTTTTGTCTCACACACTACATACACCCTTAGGTGTATCTATATTTTGTTATGTATAACCCAAGGAAAGGTAATATATTTTTTGGTAGTGATGTTGGACCCGGTTGCTAGTGTTCCGCTTTTTGTAGGTGTTGGTGGTGGTGGATTGAGGGTGATGGGCCTCTTGTTGCATGGAGGTTTCTGAGTTGTGGTAAATTTTCTTCTATTTCTATTGCGGTATTTTGGATTTGGTTAATGTTTTAAAATATTCAATCTAAAAATTGTTGTGTCCCATTTTGGTTATGGTTTTCCATTATGTGATGATGACTTATTATTGTTGGTCGTTTATTGTTAAATACAAGGGTGAAATAATTCCCAAAAGATTATTATTGATACCCAATAACTACTGGCCAGCCCCTAGGTATCAGAAATGCCCTTCGGTATATGTCTCAGGCCAGGTTAGGTGTTAGGTTGGATAGTACCCAGGCTTGGTTCATGACAAAATGGTATCAGAGTGTGGTTTATCTATTTTATTTGGGACAAGTTATTTTGGAGGAGTCTGGAAAGACTGGATCTAGTATTGATGGGGATTGAGGTTCTTGTTTTGAGTAGGGTGTCTATCCAAAACTCCATGTGACAGATCATCAGTCTCAAGGGGATGTTGAAAATTTTGTTTTCCTTCTCCACCACATGAGATGTATAGGCTGCAGAATGTGCATGGACACTGAGAAGGGGTGATTTCGTTTGGATTGTTCTTATGTTGGATATGGTTTTGTTTTAATTTATGGATGTGATTGGGAATTTATTTCTTGCCGAAATGTTTCATAATGTTTCATTGGTGGTTGTATTGATAGTTTTTCTTTGTGGTTGTTTTTTGATATATCAAGATTCCTCCCATGAGACTTCCTATGAAACTATGGGAAGATACCAAAGAGAGTTCTCCCAAACCAATCAATCAGAGATAAGTTGATGTGATGGTTTGAGTTATCCATGTTTTGGAATAGGGAGGGTTCTCTGGTCATACTCAGGTTAGAGAAGCTGAATCGGGTCCCAGAAAGGAGAAATCTCAGATGTTTCTCCGGAAAAAAACACATTTCTTCCAAGGTAGTACAGATCCCCAGGAAGATGATTATTAGCTACAGAAAATATAGTGGTTGATTGAGTATCTTGATACTCCTAAGGTAGTTAAGGTGAATTGTGATTTGTTCAAGTTGGAAGCTCCCAGTTGGAAGAAGTGGGAGTCATTGGTGCAATATGGGAAGCACGACCAGATGGGTTGGAAGGATTTTATGTTTCTATTTAACAACAGTCTTTCATTAAGACCATAGCCTTCATCATGTCCTGTGAGTTTTTGGATCTTCATCAAGGAGACCGAATCATGATGAAGTATGATAACAACTTTGCAGAGTTGTTTTGGTTCACATCTGATGTAGTATCAAATGAGTGGATGAAGGCTCAAAAGTTTGAGATGGGGCTGAGACCAGAGATTAGATCCAAAATATTCTTGTTCAAGTTGAAGAATTATGTAGAGGTGGTTTATTGTAATTTTTTGGTAGATATTTATCATATAGGTAATTATGGATTCTAAGGACCAATTTCAGTAGGAAGCCATGGAATTGGTAGCCTATCTAATAAGAATAGAAAGTAGGATAACTAATAGAATAAGGGAGGTGGTAGTCGCATCCATACTTCCCAACTGTCTTCGTCTATGGATTCTAATGTTGGGCCTGTTTCATGTCATCAGTGTGGGATGGTAGGGTACATTCAATCATCATTTTCAGATCCACATATACCTTTCCATCAGTGTAGAACTATGGGTCACTTGAAACGATTTTACTAGGTGGCACACCCAAATCAGGGTGTTGAGGGATCTATATCATTCAAAGGGATGTTGTACTGGTTATAAAAATCCATAATAATAGGTTCTAGGATCGGATATCATGTTGTTAGGGCTACATCCTCCTTTTTGAAGAGTCAGTAATGGCTGAGCCATAGTTCAACATTCATTCTTAGGGTCAAACAAAGACACAAACCCTTCATGTTGTAGATTGAGAACCAATGTAATTGGATGTAAGGCCTATGATAGTTAGAGGTATTGTTCTTATTTCATCATCGTTAGTTGTTTTTTTGTTTTATATTGGTGCCTTTGTTTATTTTATTTCTCCCCATATTTAGTATATGTTAAATTTGTCAACCGGGATTATTCCTTACACAATGGAGTTATTAATTCCACTTAGTTAGAATAATGATATGGGTTTTATGTGTCTATCTTGTGCACTTATCATGTCATGGGTCGAGCTAGAATGGGATTTACTAGTTTTTGAATGGACCAGTTTTACATGATTCTCGGTATGGATTGGATTTTTGTGTTTTTTGGAACACAGTGATTTGTATCGGTGGATAGTAATTTTTGTGTCACATGATTCAATTTCCTCGGTTTTACAAGGTGAATACGATACTCAGTCATGTTTTTTTGGACATCCACTTCCAAAATTGGGAAATATCAATTTTCAGGTCTCTTAACTTATGTTGGAGGATGGTGATATTGGTCCAGAAGCTAGATTAACTCCCATGGTGGATGAGTTCCCAGAGGTATGTCTAGAGTAATTCTCCAGTTTTCCCGCAAATATGGATGTGGAGTTAACCATTTATTTGGCACTGGGAACACTGTTGATATCTCTTCCCTCATACCATATGGCCCCCACCGAGTTTATGGAATTAAATGTATGGATGGATGATTTGGAATCCAAATGATTCATTTACTCAAGCATATCACCTTAGGCCACCCTAGTACTATTTGTGAAAAATCCCAATTGATATGTTCAGTTCTGTATATATTAACATAATTTGAATAAGGTAAAAATTAACAACATGTACCCTTTCCCGTTATTTATTACTTTCTCGATCATCTTATGTGGAAAAGGTGGATATCCAAGATCAATTTTCATTCCAGGTATCACCAAGTCAGAGTTAGATAGAATGATGTTTGGAAAATATCCTTCCAAATTAGGTATGATCATTTTGATTAATTTTTCATGCCTTTCATGAAGGTGAATTCTCCAGCATTCTTTATGGTGATTATGAATAAAGTTTTCCATCAATATATTGACTCATTTATCATTTTATTTTTGGATGATATCATTTTCTATTCTGTGACCAAGTAGGATCATGATAAACAATTGAGTATTTTTCTAGGAACCCATCGAGATCATTATCTCTATTAAGAGTTATATTAGTGAAACGTCTAGATAAAAAAGGTGAATTTTATGATTCGTGATCTTGGAATGAGAGGTTTTGGTGGACCTTGAGAAGATGAGTGTAGTTATTTCATGGGAATAACTTAATAATGTTTTTGAAATCTGAAAATTTTTGGGTCTTGTGGGGTATTACAAGTAGTTGTTTTTGTATTTATCTCATCTTGATTCATCCATGACTACACTTACCCAACATTAGGTAAATTTTGTGTAGATCCTAGAATTTAAAGAATCCTTTGAAGAGCATAAGTATAAGTTGACCACAACCCCGGATTTGATCTTTTTGGAATCTGTAAAGTGATATTTGGTCTACTGTGATAATTGTTCTATGGGTATTAGGTGTGTGCTGATGTAGGATGACCATGTGGTGGAATATGGTTCACGCCAACTCTGACCAAGTGAAAATAATTACCCAACACATGAGCTGGAGAAGTGATTCATGCCATAAAGACATGGCATTATTGTCTTTTCAGGGATAAGTTTATTGTTTATTCTGATCATAAGAACATGGACAATATTTTCTCCCCAAAAAAATTGGATTTGAGGAAGAGTTAATGGGCCGAGTACCTATAGGGGTTCAATTTCAAAATCATCTATACCCCAAGAAATGGAAATGTGGTTTCAAATTCCTTAATAAATAATATTCCCATGAAATCATTGAAAGAGTCAAGTGATGAGTGTAATTTGATGTGTTTTTTCCCAATTGAATCTCAAGATTAAGAAGCATAGTGGAGGTGTGTTCTTGGCCGGTTTTTATAATACACATTCCCTTATTGAGTTTATTCATCATAAGAAGTTGAGTGATGAATAGTGATGTTGTTCTATGTAGTTATTGAATGGTGGGGAGGTTCCTTGTGAATTTTCATTATCTCCCGAGGGAGTTTGGTGCTTTAGAGGAATCTTCATGGTGTTGTTTTCAATATAGAAGGTTGTGATGTAGGATAACCACCAGTAGTATTGGACTCTTCATCCTGGTACCAACACCATGTTTTATGTTGGGTGTCAAAAATTATAGTGTCATGGTATGAGGCAGGATGTATCTAACATTGTATCATGATTTTATATGTGTCAGTCGGTTAATATAGAGCACCAAAGGCCCTTAAATTTGCTACATCCACTACCCATACCTACATTGAAGTGGTATGAGATTTCCATGGACTTTATTGTTGGATTACCTCATATACCATGGTTGTGGAATGATATTTGGGTAGTGATTATTCCTCTGACAAAATCATCCGACTTCATTCCAATCATGGATTCAGCCAAAGTGGATGAGTTGGGTTGGTTGTATGTTCATGATATTTTGAGGCATCCTAGTGTGCCATCAAGAATAATCTCATATAGGGACCCTCTCTTTAACTCATGGTTTTGGGAAGTTCTTCAAAAGGTGATGGGTTCAAAATTCAAATTCAATATAGCATATCACCCTCAAAAGGATGCTCAAACAAAGATGGAAAATTAGATTTTGGAAAACATGCTTTGGCATGTGTTCTTTGATTTTAGAGGCTCGTGGGATATTAATTCAGGGTTTGTGGATTTTTTATATATTAACAGTTAACAGTAATTGATTTGAATATATCCATTTGAGGCACATTATGGTTGCTCATGTTGATCCCATTTTAGTTGGGAAAAGGTGGGTGAGGCCTCGTTTTTTGGATAGAGCCTTGTGTAGGAAACTTCTAATGAATTAAATTTCATCATGAATCATTTTTTATTGAAAATATTTTTCATAAATATAATATAGACCATATTCACTGATCTTTGGAGTTTTCTATGGGTGACTCGGTGTTTTTGAGAGTGGCACCGTCCTAGGGTCACTATCATCTTTATAAGCAAGGGAATATAACATTGAGGTATGTCAGACCTTTTGAGATCAATAAGAGATTAAAAAAGTTGAAATACCTATTGGTGATCCCCACCTATTTTATTTTAATTCATGATGTGTTTTATGTCACTTAGATAAATAAATTAAATCCAGAATCATCCCATGTGTTGGTATGGAGGAGTTAGAGTTTGAGCATGAACAATCAATGTTCAAATGGCTAGTGCGGATTATAGAATCTCTAAATAATGTACTTTTTGGGAAGTACATATCATTGGTTTAGGTTCTTCGGAATCCTCGTAGTGATGAGGAAGAGATATGGGGTCAAAAGTCTTAGGTTGAAGAGGATTATCTATTTTGGTTCTCTAATCAGACTTTATAATGACTTTCTAAGGGCAGAAAGTTTTCATGGTGGGGAGAATTTTCATGTCCAATATTTTTTTTAGATTTATTCCATTTTTTTGTTCTTGTGGTTATACTTTAATTTAAATTGGATTTTATGGAGAAAAATTGAATGTTTAGAACCTATAGTAGGCGACGCACGGTTAGTGCATGGTTAGGGGAAATCATGTGGCAACCTAGTGAAAATTATGTGCCTTGGATAGTGGAACTATCAAGGCCACATGGATTTCCACATAATCATGCATCATTCCCCCATAAACTGTGTGGCCTCATTCCTCTAGGAGAAAGAGGGACACATGGTTTTCGTACAGTTTGGAAAATAGTGTGGGACAACCATGCGACCTTTCCAAGTTATTAAAAGTATGAATGTACTCTTCTACCCTCCATCTATTTTAACCCCAAATCACCCAAATCAAAGTAATACAAGATTTAAACACAATAATCTTCTTCTAATCCTTCTTCGACCCCTTGAACCCCAATATTTGGTTGGTTTTGGAATTGGTTATTCAATGCGTCAACAACTAAGTCTATTTTCTCTTGATTATTTATTTCTTCTAGGGTTTCTCTCTCCACCTATTTGGGTTCTTCATTTATAGTGGTTTTTTTACCTACTAAATGTTTGATCATGAGTTTCTGGGTAAAATCATGATGTTTTTGGTTTGTTCTTTCCATTATGGGGTTCATTTTGTTGGATCTAAATCTACAGATTATACACAAGAGGGGGGGGGGGAATTGTGTGATTTGCAATTTTTCGGTAACTCTTTGATTGAACGAGTTCTGTCCTCTATACTTTATCAGATTTGATCATGCATCGGAAAAAGTAAAAACATGAACACAAATATTTATAGTGGTTTGGGGAACAGAAGGCCCCTAGTCCACTCCACCAACGCTCAACTCCACGAGCTTGGTGATTTTCACTATCTGGTCCTCGTTTCAGCAGACCGGTTCACAACTGAGTATAGGAAGTTGACACCTTTACAATCTTTAGGTTAATAAATCTTTCTGGTTCAAACACGAACCAGCATAGCTTAGAACGAGAATCTAGTTACTCATGAATAAAAAGAATTTCATAACGAATTTTTCCAGTTGATCTTCACAATTGCAACAGATTTCAATTGACAGCAGATGGATCGTCGTCTCTAGAAATATTGAATTTCAAAACAAAGCAATTCTAAGTCAATCCGGTTGCAATAGATATAGAGATATAGTTCACAACTTTAGTAGTAGTAGATCCACAGTAGATATTCGATGCAAAACTAGTGAATCTTTTATCGAGTTCCTTCTTCTTAATCAAACAGAGCTTTGACACTCTTTTTTGAATCAGCAAATCAATCGTGAATTTCTGCAGTCTCTTTTTTCCACATTATTAATAATAGATCGATCACCATACATGTATATACCTGGTGTTTCTGAGAGAACATTTATATTAAAGATGAGAAAATATCCTGCACATTTGGATCCATAAAAGTCGCCTTCTGATTCGCGATATTCAAAAATATTAATTTACATAGAAGTCGTAACTTCCCTTAAGACTCGGTAAAAAAAGACCCTTTTAATTTGATCTTAAATCCATCAATAAAATAGCTTTTAATTAGTCAAAGTCGTATATAAAAAACAACTTTAATTCCGGCTTGAAATCCGCCCAAAAATCAGCTTGCTGATCGCTGCATAAAAATATCGTCTGTCAAAAATGTCTGACGCCAAACGTAAGGTTGATGACGTGGACTCCAAATGTAGGGTTGATGACATAGTCTTCAAACGTAAGGTTGACAACGTAAGGTTGAACACAAACGTAGGGTTTATCATCCATACTTATTCTTCATCTCTCAAACGTATGGTAAAAGATCCATACTTTTACTTGATCCATACTTTTTCAAGAATGTATGGTTTTTTACAAAAGTAAGGTTGATGAAACATACATTTGACAAACAAACGTAACATTTAGTATTTACGTACGGTTATCCTTCCATACTTTACTGATAACCAAAATGTAAGGTTCCTTCCTAACGTAAGGTTCTTCTTCCATAAATTTCTGAAAACGTATGGTTGTTTAACCATACATTTCTCTTATCTCAAAAAGTATATACGCTTTTCGTCTTTATGCTATATTTATCCACGTAGGGTATGAACAATGAGTCCACAACATGTTAAAAAATATTCCGCATAAGTAATAAATTCTTGTTATTTCAAGAGTAAAATAAATTAATAAATTCCTCTAAAATACTAAATAAAATCATTAGAAAATAACTAAGGGTATTTGTGAGCATCAAAATTATCATAAAGCGATAGAGTAATTATTTTTAATAATACCCCCCTTTAAATAACATTAATATCTATTGTTGAAAAAAATACTTTGCTCAATAATCTCCCACTTTTTTATGATCAAAAAACCCATAAAATAATTAAAATTATTTAAACGAAATTAACTTTAAAAATTGGTTACATAATGTTTTAGAATTTCGAGAGGATGAAACAATATTTAATTTTAGCAAAATATACTTTAAAATAAGAAATAAATATACAGAAAACTATTGAAATAATGTTTTGTAAAATAAAATGTTTTGGTTCTCCAAATTTATCCTTTAATTCTCCCCCTAAATAAAACGCTGATGTTTATCCAAATTCTCCCCCTTTGTGTGATATCAAAATGAATGAAAAATCATGGATTTGAACACATTTAATATTGCACTGAACAGTAGGTAAATGCTTATTATTAACTATTTATCAATAATTAAATCTGGAGTACTGGAATATCAAAATTAAAGTTATTAAAACAAATAGATAATGAAACAAATAATCAATGAAGGAAATTTTCATTCAAAAACAGCAGTATATACATGAAAATTATATACATAGGAATCATGTTTTCGGTAAGATAGGCAATAGGTTCTATCTCCTCTAGATTGCAGACTTGATTTCTGTAAATAGTTCCTAAAGTCTCTTCATCATTCCATCTCCAAGTTTGATAATGAGATCTCTGTTATCTTGAATCATATGAATATCCTCGATTAAATTGAACTCTGAAAAACTCAAGCATCCTTTCCTCTTTTTCTACAAACACTGACAGCTTCTTTGATAATTGATTTAACAGAATTCTGACCGATGGCTCACTAGGTGTTAGTTGATCCACTAACAAATTCTGATTGTCTAGAAACACTGACAAAGGAGCACTGTTACATTGATGATCTTGTAACCTGTCATTCATGTTTCTCATCACAGCTGTGATAGCATGAAACCTCGTGATTAAATCAGGTGAAGTACCGAATCCACTAACAGCATTATTTACATATGATGCAAATTGGTTCTCCATAAACGTCTTCAGATCTGATAAATCTGACTTCAAAACCATTTCATATTTCAATTGTGCAACTATTGTCAGCATATCCTCTTTAAAAATTTCAACTTCATTCCTTGAGACTGTACACTCCTTCAGATTTTGAAACTTCAAATGTTCTAAGTCTAAGGCATTTCCCAGAATGACATTCTCATATTCCAATTGAGAAACTTTTCTGTATAGTTCTTCAATTTATTCTTTCCTTGAATCAGATGCACCCTGTGCTTGATTCATATTCACATTCTCTGGTTGATGCAGTAGTACCAAAGGTAATGATTCAGCATCAGATTTTTATTTTTCTTTGTCCTGAGAAGGTTGGTCCACAGATTTTTCTTTAGAGTTTTTAAACTCCTCAACAGAAAAATCCTTTTGAAGTACCTCTGTGTGAGCTTAAGATGCATTCTCACCACAAACATCAGCATCATGGCCTTCCACTAGAATTTCAAGAACAATATATTCAGTAGTTTCCTAAGGTCTGGCCACATCTTCACCAGACACTGCCTCCATCACTTGTTCCTGTTGAAGTGAAACTTCAACATCAGCTACAATATTTTGCTGAGTCTCCCTTCGACCTTCTTCTGGAACTTCTGATCCCTCTACTGTTGTTGTTCTTTTAGTAACATATTCCATGATCTTATCAAAAATAGCCTCTCTTACAAAAGAATAAGAAGATAAAGCTTCCACTGTTGTTTCCAATGCAGGGGAAGTAATTTCCTCATTTACAGGTCTCTTTCATTTTTTATTGAAGTCCCTCCTAACTTCTATCTTCCTCAACATCTTCCACTTCAAAGTGAATCCTTATTACTACATTATTTACTCTAGATTCAGCTTGTTTCTCCTTGGACTTAGCAGGTTGAGCCTGAGCACTCTCTTAGTCTTCTTCAGCTCCTACTGGAAAAAGTTTTCCTTTAATTGTGCTCCAGAAATATCCAACCTTCCTTAAAGTTCCGGCATTAAATGTATTACTGTGATGATAGGTAACTCGGGCATCCACTAATCTCACCATTTCCTACCATCTATGCGAGAATATCTAAAGGTTTGAAGGTTAGGGTTTCAGATGTTAGAAGATTTGGGTTTAGAAGCAGAAGTGTGATTTTCAGATTTCGAATGGGTTTCAATAGAAGTGAAATGGTTTAGAAGTCGAAAAGGATCTAACAGCCTTGATTCCTGCGTAATCACTAATCATTACATATATTTAAAACAAATAAAATTTTCATATGGAGAAAGAAAAACAAATCATAAATAGTATTAAAAATATTAGAAAAATAAATAAAAGAAAATAAAAATACAAAATATTTAAAATTACAAAAACCTAGCCCCCACTTAATAAAATCAGACCTTGCAGTGGGAAGTGGTTTAGTAAAAATATCTGCTAATTGAATTTATGTATTTATAAATTCTAAAAATATATTTTTTTAATAACATGATCTCTTAAAAAGTGATGCCTTATATCAATATGGTTAGTTCTAGAATGACTAATATGATTTTTGAAATATTAATTGCACTTGTATTATCACATAAAAGAGGTGTATTATTAAAATTCAATCCAAAGTCCATAAGAGTGTTTTTCATCCAAAACACTTGGACACAGAAACTGCCGGTAGAAATATATTCTTCCTCAGCTGTTGACAAGGAAATTGAATGTTGTTTCTTACTAGACCATGATTCTATGGACTTTCCAGAAAAGTGACATGTACCTTATGTGTTTTTTCTATCTAACCTACAACATCCAAAGTCAGAATCTGAATATGAAATCAAATTCAAATCAGAAGTTTTAGGATAAATAAGAGATTGAAAAACAATTCCATTTAAATATCTATAAATTCATTTCACACCAGTCAGATGGGATTCATTAGGATTTGATTGAAATATAGAACAAAGACATACTGAATACATTATATATGTCCGACCAGAAGTAAGATATAACAAACTACTAATCAGACCTCTATATAACTTGTTGTCAATTGATTTACCAGTTTAATCCAAATCAAGTTTTATATTAGTACACATAGGAGTTGTAAATGGCTTGTTGTTTTCAATTCCAAATTTCTTAAGTAAATCAGTAATGTATTTTCTTCAATTTAAAACATTTCCAAAATATTTTAGAAAAACTTAATGACCAAAAAAGAAATTTAATTCTCTCATCATACTCATTTGAAATTATTCTTGCATTAATTTTGAAAATTCATGACAAAGAGATTTATTAGTTGATCCAATGATGACATCATCAACATAAATTTGAACCAATAAAACATTATTTTTCACAGTTTTCTTTAAAAATTTTGGGTCTTCCATTCCAACAGTAAAATAATTTTTCAAAAGAAAAGAACTAAATATTTTATACCAAGCTCTAGGTGCTTATTTAAGGTCATAAAGAGCATTAGTAAGTTTAAAAACAGAATCAGGTTTTTGAGAGTTTTCAATACCAGGAGGTTTCTCAACATAAACTTCCTCCATTAAATAACCTTTTAAAAGGCAGATTTAACATTCATCTAAAATAATTTAAAATTCATATAAGATGCATAGGCTAAAATGATTCTGATGTCTTCTAACCTAGCTACAGGTGAAAAGGTCTCATCATAATCTATTCCTTTTTTATTGTATCCTTTAGATACTAATCTTTCTTTATTTCTAGTTATTGTGCCTTGGTCATCTTGTTTATTTCTAAAGACCCATTTGGTTCCTATTACAGGATAATTTTTAGGTCTTTCCACTAATTCCCAAACTTCATTTCTTTTAAACTGGATTAATTCAACATGCATTACTATTACCCAGCTTTCACCATATAAAGCTTCTTCTGTAGTCTTTTGTTCTTGTTGAGATAGGAAGGTAGAGAATTACACTAGGTTTCCTAAGTTTCTTCTAGTTTGAACACTGGTTTCTAGGTCACCTATTACAGTTTCTAAAGGGTGATTATTTAGGGTTCTAGACTGTCTCAGTAATATATTAAAGGGTTCTTCAGTATCATGTTCCTCTAAGCTGAACTGAATTTATTTTTATATCATTTTCAAAATCATTCTTTACGTTCTCAAGTATCATGTTATCATTAGAGTCATGTTCATCCATTTGTTATGTGCTTTTCTCAAAGGGATCGGATTCATTAAATTTCACATGAACTGATTCTTCAACAATCCTTGACTTCTTATTATAAACTCTATAAGCTTTTGAGGTAATAGTATATCCTAAGAAAATACCATCATCAGATTTTGGATCAAACTTACCAATATTATATGTGGTGTTTAAGATGTAAACCTTGCATCCAAAAACATTAAAGTAGTTAACTTTAGGTTTTCTGTTATTCCATTGTTCATTGGGTGTCTTTTTCAAAATAGGTCTAATTAAAACTCTATAAATTATATAACAAGCTATATTCACAGCTTCTTCTCAGAAATATATAGGTATGATATATTCATTTAACATAGTTCCAGCCATTTCTTGAATTGTTCTATGTCTCCTTTCTACAATACAATCCTATTGAGGTGTTCTGGGTGCATAAAAGGTATGTTTAATACCCATGTTTGAGCAAAAGGAATTAAATTCCAGATTCTCAAATTCTCAACCATGATCACTTCTCAATGAGATTATATTAAAACATTTTTCATTTTGAACAGATTTGCAGAAAGTTTCAAATAAAGTAAAAGTTTCTTTTTAAAATTTCAAAAATAAAATCCATGTAAATATTGAATGGTCATCAACTAAAATATATACATATAATTTACCAACTAATCTTGCTACTCTTGAGGGTCCAAAAAAATCATATGAATAAACTCTAGAGGTTTAGATGTAGCAACCTTATTAACAGATTTGAAGGATGATTTGTGTTGCTTGCCAAGTTGACATGCATCAAAAAATATGTCACATTCAAATTTGAGATAAGGTAAATCAGAAACTAAATGTTTCTTAGATAACTTATGTAAAACATATACATTACAATGTCCAAGTCTCTTATGCCAGATCCAGGATTCACTTACTTTAGCAGTCAAGCACTTTACTTGTTGTTTAAACAAGGAATTTAAATCCAAAGTATAGACATTTTCACTTCTTGGTGATTCAAATTTAAATAGTTTATCTTTAGAAATAATACAACAATTGTTAGTAAAATCAACAGTATATCCATCATCACAAAGTTGAGAGATACTTATCAGGTTGTTTTTTAATCCTTGTATATAAAGTACATTGTTTATTGAGACTATTTTTGGATTTCCAACAGTTCCAATGCTAATGATTTTTCCTTTGGCATTATCACCAAATGTGACAAGTCCTCCTTCCTTTTGAGTGAGTGAATAAAAATTCAATGAGTTTCCAATCATATGTCTTGAGCAGCCACTGTCCATGCAACATATATCTTTTCTTCTTTGGTGACCTACTACCTTAAAATACATTCAAACAAATTGTATTGGTACCCATATTTTGTTGGGTCTAGGGGTGTTAGCTACCAATGATCTGGGTATCCAGATTTTTTTTGTTCTTTTAAAATTAGTTGAATCATTTATGTCTTTTGAAAAATAGGATTTCTTAATACAACAAATTTGAGGTTTTCTTAAGAAATTGTTTTTAGCTATATGTCCCTTTCTCCCACAAAAATTACAATTAACCTTTTTAGAGCTAGGAACAAAATAATTTTTATACTGGTTAGGTTTTTCTACTTTACTACCAATTCAAAATCTCTCCTTTTTAATGAATGTTTTCAAAGAATTTCATTTAATGAATTTTCTCCTTTTGTAAAAACCAATGCAGCCTATTTATAATATTCTACTTCATCCTGCAGTGTTTTTATTCTTGATTGAAAATTAATATAGTTAGTGTTAATCGAATTGTATTTATCAGTTAATTCCATATATTTTTTCAACATTGTATCTCTTTCATCTGAAATGGATTTATTTATATTTTTTAGTGACTTATGTTTCTTAAATAGCGAGTCGTATCTTTCTTCAAGCATATTGCAGTAGGCTGCAAGTTTTTCATTTGTGTAGCTTGATTCAGAATTTGATTCAGAGGAGTAATATGAGTGTACCTCATCCGTTTCTGCCATAAAACACATGTTTGCTTTATGACTGACTTTTTATTTCTCTGAGCTTGATTCAGGAGAGCAACTGGAGTCTTCAGATACACTCAAGTGGCTTTCATAGCTTTCATATCTTTCTGCTCAAAGTCATTTCTTTTGAAGAATTTCTTCTTCTTTCTATCCTTCAATTGTGAGAAATCTGGTCTGATATGCCCCATCTTCTTGCATTCATAACATCTTATTTCCTTATTATCTCCCTTACAGGATTTTTTGAAGCCTCTTTTCTTGCTGTAGAATTTTCTAAATTTCCTAGCTAGCTGAGCCAGTTCTTCATCTGAGTTGGATGAGTCAGAGCTTTCTAATTTATCTTTGACTACATTGTTCTTCATCATTCTATTCTTTTGTTGTGATGTTACCTTCAAGGTAGTAACTTCTCTTTTGATGTAGACCTTATGTTCATTTTCCTCATCTTGCATTTCAGCTTCATACGTATTCAGTGTACCAATCAGCTATCTCATGGTTAGATCTTTGACAGGTGTTGATTGTATAATTATAGCAGAGATACCGTTCCATCGAGTAGGAAGTACCCTCAGTACTTTTAATGCTAGATCAGATTCCTTGATTGGTTCTCCGAGAGCTATTATATTATTGAAGTTTTCTGTCAATATCCCATTCATTTGGGTAATTCTTTCACCTTCAAACATTCTGAAATTATCAAATTTAAATCCGGAAGTTTCATATCTCATTTGTCTCGCATTGTCTGTTCCTTCATATGCCACAGCTATTGTTTGCCACATCTCATATGTTGTCGGGCACTGAGATACTGTGTTAAATTCATCTGGTCCTAGACCGCACATAATTGCATTCACATCCTTCGAGTTCATATCGTACTCTGCCTTTGTAGCAACACTCCAAGTCTCGGGATTTTCAGGAATTTCATAAGGAGTCAGAATCTTTGAATAGACTTTATATCCGAGGATTTTCAGATATATTATCATGCGCAATTTCCAGCAGCCATAGTTGTCTTCATTAAAATATGGTGCTCTGACCATTGACATCCCTTCTCTTGTATCAGTCATGATGCTTTGTTGTATAATCTTTAAATGCATCTAGCTTTTTAGGGCTCTATCATAAGATCCTCCTTTGATACCAATTGTTGGATCTGAATCTATAGATTATACACAAGAGGGGGGTGAATTGTGTCTTTTGCAATTTTTCAGTAACTCTTTAATTGAATGAGTTTTGTCCTCTATACTTTATAAGATTTGATCATGTAGCGGAAAAAGTAAAAACAAGAACACAAATATTTATAGTGGTTAGAGGAACCGAAGGCCCCTAGTCCACTCCACCAACGCTCAACTCCATGAGCTTGGTGATTTTCACTATATGGTCCTCGTTTCAACAGACCAGTTCACAACTGAGTACAGGCAGTTGACACCTTTACAATATTCAGGCTAACAAAGCCTTCTAGTTCAAACACGAACCAACACAGCATAGAACGAGAAGCTGGTTACTCAAGAATAAAAAGAATTTCAGAAAGAAGTTTTCCAGTTGATCTTCACAATTGCAACAGAATGCAATTGATAGCAGATAGATCGTCGTCTCTAAAAATATTGAATTTCAAAACAAAGAAATTCTAAGTCGATCCAGTCGCAATAGATATAGAGATATAGTTCACCTCATCAGCAGTAGTAGATCCACAGTAGA
Organism: Viscum album; assembly: GCA_963277665.1. NCBI lineage: Eukaryota > Viridiplantae > Streptophyta > Magnoliopsida > Santalales > Viscaceae > Viscum > Viscum album. The sequence continues at coordinate 445,259,478 of OY728119.1, forward strand.
TATTCGATGCAGAACATGTGAATCTTCTATCGAGTTCCTTCTTCATAAAAAATAGAGCTTTGACACTCCTTTTTGAATCAGCAGATCAATCGTGAATTTTTGCAGTCTCTATTTTCCACCTTTTTATTAATAGATCAATCACCATAAATGTATGTACCTGGTGTTTTATGGAGAACATTTATATTAAAACTGATCAAATCTCTTGTACATTTAGATCCATAAAATTCACCTTCTAATTCACGATATTCAAAAATTTGAATTTACAGAGAAGTCGTAACTTCCTTTAAGACTCGGCATAAAAAGCACCTTTTAATTCGATCTTAAATCCATCGATAAAACAACTTTGAATTAGTAAAAGTCATATTTTAAAAACGACTTTAAATCCGGCTTGAAATCCACCCAAAAATCAGCTTGCTGATCACTGCATAAAAATATCATCGGTCAAATATTTCTGACGCCAAACGTAATGTTGATGACGTGGCCTCTAAATGTAGGGTTGATGACATAGTCTTCAAACGTAAGGTTGACAACGTAATGTTGAACACAAAGGTATGGTTGATCATCCATACTTTTTCTTCAACTCTCAAACGTACGGTAAAATATCCGTACTTTTACTTGATCTATACTTTTTCAAGAACGTATGGTTTTTTACAAAAGTAAGGTTAATAAACCATACTTTTGAGAAACAAATGTAACGTTAATTATTTATGTATGGTTCTCATTCCATAATTTGCTAATAACCAAAACATAAGGTTTCTTCCTAACATAAAGTTCTTCTTCCATACTTTGCTAAAAACGTATGGTTGTTTAACAATACTTTTCTCTTATCTCGAAAAGTATACACACTTTTCATCCCTACGCAACGTTTATCCACATAGGGTATGAAAAGTGATTCCAGAATGTGCTAATGTAGATTCCGCACTATATTTATCCACGTAAGATATGAACAGTTATTCCAGAATGCACTAAAGTAGATTCCACACAAGTAATAAATTCTCGTTATTTCAAGAGTAAAATAAATTAATAAATTCACTCAAAATACTAAATAAAATCATTAGAAAATAACTAAGTGAATTTGTGAGCATGAAAATTATCATAAAGAGAAATAGTATTATTTTCAATAATCTCCCACTTTAAATAAAATTAATATGTATTGTTGAAAACATTAATTTTCTCAACACATTTGAGGTGTAGTTGTAGTTTCCACTATATTTAGAAATTTTCGAGTATTTAGGTTGGTGGTTCAATGATTTTACATTATTAGATGAATTTGGTTTTCTCACTTGGTCTAATATATGTGTTATATGGTTTATGTGTATATTTTGAAATGTTTTTCAAAGTTATTTGAAGTGTGTATGTGTTGGAAGATGGGTTTCTAAAATAAATTAATTTTGGTTCATGTGTGCCTCTTTGTTATGTTTTATAAATGTGTTCAATGGATTTTGTGAAAGGTGAAAAATATTATTAAATATTTTTTGAGGCACATATGTGATGAAATTTGGTTTTATAAAATAAATGGGGTTTTTTCACATGAAATTCCTTTTAATTCTTTTTAAATGGGTGCTATGAATTATGAAAGTGATGTGAAGAACATTTTAAAGTGGTTTTAGTGTACATATATATTTGAAAGGGGATTTTCCTATTAATATGTTTGGATTATATGTGTACTCTTATTATTGTGTTTCCAAATGGGTTTTTATGAATTGTGTAAGTATTTTTGAGATGTTTTTACAAATTGATTTGGTGTGCGTGTGAATTTGAATGTTTTTTTTATTGTGGGAAATAGTGGTGTCCATGTGATCTTTGATTTTTGGATGTGTGTGATTGTGAAATAAATGGGTTTTCATGTGTATTTATGATTCTTTTAATGTTTATGTGAAAGTTTTAAATAGAAATTGAGAACGTAGGGTATCCCAGGTATCTAGGTGGTCGAACTAGAACTAGTATACTTATTGATTCCGAGGGGTTATGAAAATGTTTCTTCCAGAAGTATTGATAATAGAACACTAATGAGACATGTGATATGATTTGAGACCACTAGAACTTGGGATGTTTTCCCTTATAGTGGCTCGTTGATGAGGTCTCTATGGGTTTTGACTTATATTTGGAGACCTCTAAACCATCGGATGCATTCCACTCTACTAGATCATGCATAAGGGTATAGTGGGTTTTGGTTAGAGGATATTATCACTAAGGTGTGAGGGATCATGGATCCAGCTAGTGCTAGTTACCTATAGGTATTTACGAGGGTTCTCTATGATGACATGGTCTTTTATAATGTGGTACTCAATGTTGATTTGTGATGGACCATGTGTAAACTATAATATCAAAATATGGTTCTTTTGATAAATGTTTCCCTTAAAATTGTTTTTCTAATAATGTTTTCTTGTACATTTTTTAAAATGTTCTTATGAAAATATTCATGTTGAATTGTCTCCTAATGTTATATGATGAAATATTTATTTGGGTGGATTTCTACTAGAACTTTTAGCACACTCTATATATACCTTTAGGTGTATATTGTCTTAATTATGTATGGCCTAGGTAAAGGAAAGATATTTTTTGGTGGTGATGTTGGATCTGGTTTCTGGTGTACCACTTATTGTTGGTGTTGGTGTTAGTGGAATGAGGGTGAAGGATCTCTCATTTTATAAAGATTTTTAAGTTGTTGTTTAGTTATTTCTCTTTCCATTGTGGTATTTTCTTTTCCCTTAAATTTGTAAAACATTGAATTGGATTATTATTATATCCTTTTTTATTACGGTTATCCATTCTGTGATGATGTCTTATTCTTGTTGGTTTTTTATTGTCAAATATATGGGTGAAATCATTCCCAAAAGTGTATTGTCGATCCCAATGCATTAGTTTTCATCTGATGGGGATCGAGAATGCCCTCTGGGCAATGTTTCAGGCTAGGTTCGGTGTTGGGTTGGATAGAACCTGGGAATGGTTTGTGAGAATGGAATTGGGAAATTATATATTTTTTATATTGATATCATGGTTATTTTTTGGGTTGACTACATAATTGTTTATAGTATTTAGTCATTCTTTTTTATGTGTATTGTTTATATGGAATTATTTTGATATATAAATTTGGTTTGATGGTTTTAGGTACTATTTTATTAATCATTAGATTTTTTTGAAGCGCCCTTATGGTTACAGTTAGTGGTCTTACCCCACTATATATTTTTTGTTTCATTCCTGTTATGTGACTACAAAATGTTTTTCAAATTAATAATAAAGTGAACCACATACATTTTGAGAATTATAAATGTGTGTTAATCATATATATTTTGATATATCTTAATAATTGTTTTAAATGAGAATAAATATGAAAATATTAAACGGTTTTTTATTTATCCTTGTTTTTTTAAATATATATTTCTTGAAATATTGGTAAATGGTTTAAACACACCATTTTTTATTCATTTTTATTTTTATATATCAAGATAAAATGGGTTTTAATTATCAATGATTTATTTTAATAAGTAATGTTAATAATATCTAGCATATTTTTTTTGTCAGTTTCTTTATATATATATATATCTTTACATGATTTCATATGTAATATATTATTTGATAAAGTCATGGTTGATTGGTTTTATCCATCTTACATGGGTTATTTTATAAAAAAACATTCCAAAATTTTGTTAAGAATGGTTTATTACATTAGACACAAACCATAAAAAAATACGGGTAGTGTTTGTGTGTTATTTAGTAATAGATATATATTCAATTATACAGGTTCATGTAAATAAGTTATATTAAAATTATATATAAATATCGATACATTGTTGGGGGAATTTTATGGTTCATTTTTGGTTATGTATCATGGTATTTATTAGGATAAAACATATTCTCTCAAGCCTTATCATGTTTTCAAAATTGAATAACTTCTTTTCACAAAAACCTAAATGATTTATAAATAAATGAAAAACTAAATACATTCATTATGTAATTACATTAGTGATAATATATCAACTACACCAATTAAGTTGGAATAAATGATATAGTTTTAAAAAATATTTTGGTTTCATTAACTTTTTAGTTTTTTATAATCTAAAATTCAAACATTACTAATACTAATTAGGTTATTTTCAAAAAGAAATTACTATGAAATTGGTTAGTTTTATATCTTTGAATATGTAATATTACATAGTGAAACTATGACATTGGGTATTTTCATTCATTACAATGTTCTACTAAAACACACATTTAATTTAAAAACTAAATTCAAACCATTTGAAAATAATATATAATTTGTAAAACATTAATTTATTCTAATATGGAAGCCATAATGAAAACTTTTTTTAAATTTAATTTCATTATTAGTATATTTTTTTCCAAGAGGCGGTTTTAAATGTGGAAAACTATTTGGTACTAAAAAATTAATTTTTCAATTAAGATGTTTCAATTAGTAGTTAGGACATATCAGGAATGTTATGATAAGGAATTGATTTTATCCAAATTTATGCCTAGTATTTTACATGAAATTCTACTTAAATTAATTAGTTATTATTTATACAGTTTTTAGTGCCTTTATTGAAAGTATGTTATGGTCCATAGGTTGTTACTCATTCCACATATTATTCCTTGAGTTATTGTATTATAGAATATTTTTAAGTAATGAGTACTGTTTAACATGTTCTTCATTTGAAATGATGTTACATGGATTTTATTTTAAATAAGTAATAACATATTAAGTATTTATGTTATCTTTTTTTTAATTCTTAATTTTATTATTAATTTTACCATATTGATATGATGGGTATAATTTTATATTTGGGAATGTTTATTACATAGATATATTGATCAAGTGTTTTCTATAATTAGAGATTGTATAGTCATGGATACTTCATTTATATATTGGTAATGATATATAGTGATATATGTATTGTTATTATAAGTTATATATACCTATATTTCTTATATAAATAAATTTTTTTATATAATTGGACGAATATTTAGTACTCTAACATAGTATATGCATTCCCCCATTTTTTTGGGAAAGCCTGCAAGATTTCCCTACCTTGGTTTGTGATATACCCTTTCACTAAGATGGGTAAAACATGATAAAATTGTTATATACATGAATTTCATATTATTATATAGTATGAAAGATAGTTTTCTCAGGTATAAACCCCCATGTTAAACAGAGTAACAAGGTATAGTAATCATTCTTCTATAATTGAGTATTTTCACATTTTTATATGATTTGATTATTAACATCAATACATAATTTCTATATGAATATATAAATGTGTATAAATGTTCATAAGTACACTTTTTTATTTAATATGTAACTTGAGACACTATTTTTAGTTTCCTCCTTGGTCTTTTACTCATACCATGCATGTGCACTCTGGTGGAAGTGTATATCATGTGCTATATTTCAGGTTTAAATAGGAAATAAACTACCTTATTAAATTATTTATTAACTGTATTGATGTAGGATTTGATATTATCATGTTAAATAATCCATAATTTATTGGAATCCTATAATCTAGAATTGATAAGAAGGGTTTTATTGAAAATATCTATGTTCATATGATTTATTGTTTGGGGTTATTAATTATATTCATGTTTCGAATTATTATCATGTATGTGATTAGATATTCATCACGTCTACTTTATCTACATTGATATAGGGATAGATTTATTATTCTTTTTTGTTATTAATTATTTATTTCAGGTGTCTCTATAGTATAGGTTACTCTATATAGAAAACGATGTTATGTATATTTTATGAAATATCTGACGTATAGATGATTCATAATATAATTTTTGGAAGAACATGTACATATATTATATTATTTTTAAAATGGGATTAATCATTCCTTAATAATAAAATGATAACTTTGATAAAAATATCCTTCCCTAATGGATTGAAGAACACTCCTTATGTTAGTGGTGATTTAACTCTAGTACAGCTCAATTATCAAGGTCATGTTTATTACAACCACAATGTTTTAAACCTGTTATATTTTCTATAATATCCTATCATGGTTATTCAAATACCACTTTTTGGATAGTTTCATACCTATTAACATTTTTATGCCAAACTCTCAAATGATTTCTTATATGTATCAAAGTATGAGACCTCAAAAGGAATATTACTTTTTTAGGACATAAAATCAAAGAATCCATATCCAATGAAAAATTGAGTAAAACTATTAAAAATTATTATGATCTATGTGGTGTAATTTATATAAGTTAATATTAATAAAAATATATCAATTTGTATCCCAAGAGTGATTAGATATATCTCTATATTACAAATATTATCCGTAATGACCTTGATCTATCACTACAACCTTATATTATAATCATCAATTAATAAAAATATGGAAATATATATTTTGGGGTTTATTATCATAACTTCTCACATGTTCTATGAAAAAACATAAATAAATTATAAAATATTTATACTTTTATGAATTAAATGATGCAAAATTTCTCAATGCCAAGAAAACATTCCAAAATTTATGGAATTATAAATAACAATCACCTACTTACACTATGGTCATCCACCTATATATCTAATACATATGGAACTATTATTTCATATATATTTTTCTAAAAAAGTGGATTTATTATGGAATCTAGAATATAATACTATATAGAAAATCCACACATTGTAGTACCACCTCTTCAATAATCTCTTTAATGAGGTTAAATGAATAGATGTTTTTGAATCACTATCAAGACCTAGGAACCATAATTTAATAATACCTATATTATTATATTATCAATGTTAAATTTGATGCATGATTATTAAGATCACCCCCAATTTTTTGAAGAACTAATTTAACAAATCAACTTGTTTAGAAAAATTTGATCTTATGAGATATTATAAATTTGATATAGAATAAACAATTTTTTTGTTTCATTTAATGTTTCTATATTATCACTCCATAATTTAAGAAAAAAAGAACTAACTAAGATCAAAATAAATCATTGTTTCATTCAAAAATAACCATAATATAACACATTAAAATGGGTTCATTCTCAATTTAATAGACTACAAACACATCGTTTGTTCTTTTCAAGTACATTAGGACATAATTTATATATACTCTATTATTATCAAAAGAATTTATTTGAATACACTTCTTATACATAATTAATAATATATATTTAAATGAATAAATAAAATAAAAATATGTGTAAATAGTAAATCATACATTATTTATCAAATTAAAAAAATATAGCATCTTACTCCTTTATTTTTATCAAAAACATTTAGAAAATTGTTTCTTTAAAATATTCATTATATAGAAAAATTATAATGATGTATTTTTAGAGTATTCTATATTAATTATTTTTCACACTTCTCTAATTATTGACAATTGAAATATTATATTAATAAAGAAGAAAGGAAAAAACCCAAACAAAAGATAGAAAAAATTCATAGAGGCTGAAAGTGGTAGAGATTTTGGGTATCCCCTCAGACAACCAAATCACAATCAATAGGGAGAGAAATGAAATTAGAAAAATATCGTAATAATTTAATTAGTGTTTCCTTTTGAAGTGATAAAATCTACCATCTTATCACCCTCCCTCTAGGTATAAGAAACCCTTAAGCTCAAATGAAGTAAGGAAATGCAGTTCCTGCTCGGATAAATAATATTCCAAGGACATACATTATGACCTTTCAATACATTGACCATAATTGAGGAATCAAGTTCAATATCCATAAGAGATAAGGAACGTTCCATTCATAATTTGAGTCCTTGAAGTAATGTCAATGCCTCAGAAACAATAGAAGATCCATCACCAAAATAAATGCAGAAAGCCATAATGATTAATCAATGAATGTAACGAACAACTCCTCCTCCTCTCATGATGCCTTGCAGATAAGACCCATCTGTATTAAAATTAAGACCATTAGAAGGTGGCATCCAATTAACCCAAACACTTGAGTTCCTAATCCCATAATAAACCTCCCATGTAGAAAAAATAGTAGCAGCAAGTGGGAGAAGCACCTGAGGAAAAGAAATATATTTTCATTGATGAAAAAATAGATTATAAAATCTATAATTTTAGATTTGATATATAGGAGTGAAGGTTGAGATCCCCGATGTAAAACTATATAACTTGATTCCCATAAAATCTAGAAATAGTGATAGAAAAGAGAATACATCCCACTTCCTACGCAAAATCCTGAGAGAGAGGATCTATATAAATAATAAGAAAATAATCTAATTAATCCACCTATCCCACAAAAAATAGTAAACCCGCAACCTCAAACCACAAATACTCAACCCATTCACTATGAAAAAATAAATGAGAAATAGTTTCCTAATGAGAATTAAGATAATACTTGCACTTTTATGACAGTGGAATGCTAATACCATAAATATTATCATCAGTAAGAATAGAATTGTTAGTGATCTGATAAAAAAGTAAACTATATTTTGGAAATATGTCTCTACACCAGAGCTTCAGACCCAAAATATCAAATAATAGAGGAAGACAGATTCATATTATGAAAAACTGAGTAGGAAATATTTCTATTAGAAGAGGATTTGATGAGGAATTGATCAGAGTCTTATTAAAACAAAAAACTTATCGGAACCTTCTTATGATCTTCCTTGAGCATAGCATTAGTGAATTGGGGAAACTAAAAAGTGTGTTGGAGACTGATTTTTTGAACTGGATAGCTACGGAAAAATAAAATATCACAACCCGGTTAGTTTTCTAAAAATATATGTCTCCACACCCAAAAATCCACCAATAATTCTACATAATATGAGGAACAATAATCTTTAAAGATTTCCCTAGATGAGAACCATCAGATCTATTGTCCAAATCAGAAGGAATAACCCCATATTTCCTTTTAGAAACAGAATACCATAGAGAGGCCTTGTATATAAACTCCAAAACCTATTTTTTATATAAAAACCTCATCATATATTCAATACCATTGATATTTATTCCCCCTTTTGAATAGGTCTTTCAAGACATTCCCAACTATCCCAATGGTTACGAACTTCTTGATGAGAATCCTAAATGAAACTATTATGAAGACTTTAAATTTTCTTAAGCATTTGTTTTGGGGAGGACTACACATATATAAAAAATGCATTGGAATGGATGATAAAAAAATACTAACCAGATTAATCCTACATTCAAAGTAAATAAAATGACTTTTCCAGCTTAAGATCCTTCCCAAAATTCTAGCAATAATGTTATCAGAATGATGAATTCTAACCCTCCCATTAGATAGAGGAGCACCCAAATAAACCAAATAAAATATTTGAGCATGAAAACCAATCCTCTCCTGAGAGATCATGGATCTCCTATGAGATCACTTATTGGAGATAAAAACTCCACTTTTGATGCATTCACATGTTATCCAGCTTTATCACAACAATTATATTGATTCTGCAAAAAATTTCTAATATAATTTTCACTAACATTGATGAAAAATTACATTTCATCAAAAATTAAAGTATGTGATATAACACAAAAACCATACCTCCCTTAAAAATTATGAATCAATCCATCCTCAAATCTCTATTTAAGGTTCCTACTAAGAATATCCTAGACCAGAATAAAAAGGCTCAGAGAGATAGGGTGTAATGAACCAAAATAATATAAATGAAATATACCTTCTTATGTTTTTTATATAGTGTTAATCATGTAAAACCGCATAGATATCATGATAAAATATTTATAAATGAAGACTAAAATAAATAAGATGTATTTTTAGATATTAAGGAAGCTATACCGATGAAAGAGTAACTTTCCCTTAGGAATAGTAATATGACCCTTATAAAAAGTAAATTAGCATAATAAATAGTAACCTCACCCAAGAAAGTATAAAAAAAATTTAGACATATCATAAGTGAAATTATGATATAATTATATCAAAGTAGATGTAAGTTAATATTTTAAAAAATTAATATTTAAGTGTGGGTATTTTTACAAGTCATAGATATTTATTTATAATTTTATAATAACGAAAATTATTTAAATGAAAATTAATTTTCATAAAATGAATTTATAAATCAATATATTGTTGTATTATTATTTTATAATTATTTTATGAAACCTTAGTTAATTTATAAGTGCTATGAAAATTAGATTTAAAATTAAAATCTGTATTTTTCATGTAAATAATGATTTTATTTAAAAATTAAATTTCACATATTTTGAAAATTAATTTGTTAAAATAGGGTCCACTTTTGAATTATACATGTCAAACAATAGTTAAGGTGACTTTTTTTAATTTTTCTAAAATACATAAATCTTTAGTGAATAGTAAAATATATTATAAGATAAATACACTATTACATGATTAATGGCTGATGTAAGAACCCTTGGTTCAAAATCACATGCACATATGAACTTATTTAGTCATTAGAATAAATATTATTGGTTATATTGAGAAAAATAATAAAATAATGAATATGTATGATCAAAATGTATACGTAGATTGCACAATTATAATTGGGGGTGAATTGTAGGTTTAAAAACATTCGTTTTTATCCTTAAGAAAATCTATGTTTAACTATGTGAAACAATATGGATTCACAAACCCTCTTTAGTTCTTAACAAAGAAACTAATTTACGTAGTATCTAATAAGATGTATCATATAAGTAAACTTAAGACAAGTTTAATTAGGGAAATATTCTACCTTAAAGAGTATAGAATTTTATTTATCAGAGTATACAAAAATTTGAAATTATCATAATGTTATAATTTCTTTCTTTAACAACATGAAGTGGAAATAAAACTTGTAATACGGACACGTAAACAAGTAAGAAATATTTAAACCCAAAGAAAAGGGTATCCAACAACCTTGGATAAAGGTCTCGTGATTTATACTTTCAAGAATGTATGTCATACCCACACTAGGGTAAGCCCTTGATAAGAATATCATAATTTTTCTTATTATCCATACAAGCCCTCAATCTCTAAGATGATCGGAACCTCTGTCTTCCTATCCTCAGAAGCACTCGATTATACATAGCCACAATCAGATTCACACTAAGAGGGTTTAACAATTTGTTCTTAAACTACAACAATTTGTTCACTGAATTCGCACAAGGCAGGTTTGAGAAAATATCTCATAGAGTATCAGCACATCCATCACTTCTCAACACGTGGGTATATATATAACTCTTCAAATTCTTGGGGTATTTATAGGTAAAGGTTCCAATGGTTAGATCCCTCCTCCAATGATCATAATTTTCAATTAATTTCAGAGGGACCTGTATATGTGTCACTCAACCAATGCATAGTTAGAAACAGATTGTATGACATCGTTTCATGTAAGAAAACATGGGAAACACTATAATTATTAATAAACATTTATATCTTAAGAAACATTAACAACTTTAGGATCTGATAAAATAAAACGTTACTTTAAGGAAATGAGGTTGTTTTAAGAAAATAATTCAATTGAATTTTTTAGAAAGAGAGAAATAGAGTTTGAATTCTAATGAATTTAGAATATGATTTATGAATAATTTGTAATCTGGTTTATAAAGAATATATAATCTGATTTATGAAGAATTGAGAATATGATTTCATGAGAAATCAGAGTCTGATTTCAGAAGAAATCGGAGTCTAGTTTCAGATGAAATTAAAGTCGGATTTTAGAAGAAATCAGACTCTGCTTTCAGAAGAAATCAGAGTATGATTTCGGATGAAATCAGAGTTGTATTTCAGAATAAATCATAGAATGATATCAGAATAAATCAGAGCCTGATTTTAGAAGAAATTAGAGTCTGATTTAAAGAGAAATTGGAGTCCATTTTATAGAGAAATTAGAGTCTGATTTGTATAGAAATCGGATTCACAATTCTGGGGAAATTGGATTCTAAGAAACATCAAGGTTCTAGGTTAGATATGGATTCAATTTTTCACTTAAGGAAAATATTGTTATATTTGGTTTAATAAAAAACTATATACAACATTGAAAACAAAAGATAAAGATAAAAACTTTTTAGACAAATTATATTTTCCTTAAGAAAATTTTTCATATAGAAAGATAATTTTCCGTAAGAAAATTTGTTTTGATTTTAAAAATACAAAGGAATGAAAAATTCATAAGCAAAATTATTGACTCAAAAATCTCCCCCTTTTTGGAAAGCACAAACAACTTTTCTTAAAATAATATAAGGGACTAAGGATTTCATTTTTAAATTAATATAAATACTTATCTCCATTTACTTATGACACATGATGAATATGAATAACCCCCCCCCCCCCTTAGTTTTTGAAATCCCTAAGGATCATATTCTTTTCTTTCTTAGAGAAATTATTCATTCTTACTTATGAGATTCTTATTTCATTAATCTCCCCTTACATGGACAATATTATTCTTAATATTCTTTTTGATCATTACCTAATCCCTCTTTATTATTTTCAAAGAGGAATACAGGGGAAAAAATTATACCTGAAATGTTGGGAATATACAAGAAAAAAATAGAATGATAAACAGTTTCATTAGTATGGAAAGAAATTAAAAATGAAATAAAAAAAATATATCAGTGTTTAAGGAAAAATCAATCATCCTTATTCTCCTTTGGAATTATATTTTTCAGAGTTTCCTTAAACTTCTTCAACACTTTATGACCATCTTCATACTTCTTGATCAACTGGTCCTGATCTTGATTTTTCTTTTTAAAATCATTGATCCTTTATTCCTATGACTTAATAAATTCACCTTGAGAATTTATCACATCTTCTATATCCTGGAAAATTTCAGCCATTTCTTCCATGATCTCCCATTCCCTCTTCAGATTTGAAGATACAATGTTTCGATTTCCATTCAGTCTTTATCCTCTTGGATCCGAGAAACTTGTTCTTGATTCAGCTTACACGAAAGACATATTGAAAGGTTATTTATTGTTTCTTCTGAATTTTCAAAGGAATACGTGAATAAATCATTTAAATCAACCATAATATTCATATCATCAATCACTGGCTTCAACCACTTAGTTATGTCTTTGTAAATTATTCTATAAAAATCATACCCGATTTGAAAATTATTAAAATCCACTTCAAGTCTAATATAAATTTCCATGAGAATTATTTTTGAATCTAACTTTTGATTAATTTTTTGTTGAAGAATTTGGAACTTGTAATCAATACTTGGTAATAAGATAATTTAATAAAAAATATTATTTAATGACTGAACTATCAAATCATGTCTTATGGAAGATGAACATTCTGAATTAGATTCTTTTAGTAGTGAGAGAACTTTGTATTGCCCATCTACTTTTCCCTTATATGTTCTATCAAAAAATTCCTTCTTGGATTTTACAACATTAGTTTTCTTTGGTGTTCCAAAAACAACTTCCTTGCCATTATCAACTTTATATATTTCTTTCACAACTTTCTGAGTCCCATTCTCACTATCATAAACTTGAATTATTCTTTCATCATCATCAACTTTTATATCATAAACATTTTCACCAAATTCCATAACATCATCTAGATGAATAAAATCATGATTATAGCTTTCTACATCTGCTTTTTATCAAATTCATCCTGAGAATATTTATTTTTTGTATTAGATTGAAATTTTAAGATTATATTGGTGGATTAAACTTGGGATGTTATGATAGATAGCTTGTCAAAAGGGCTCTCATTATCCTGATATTATTCCACCATTTTGATAACATCGTCTATTTCATCTTCCTCTTATTATTATTTTTCTTTTTTTTAACTTATTCTTCAATAATAATTTCTAGAATTGAAATAAATTTCATGCACTTATCTTCACCTGGAGTTTCAATTGGAACTGATTCATACAAGAAAGATTCTGGTACTTGAACTTGTTCAGATACTTTTTATGTATCATTAAGTAATTCTTGACCAATATCTACTTATGACATATTCGTGTTTAACTTCTTCTCTTTATCTTGCTTATCAGTCTCCTCATCTTCTAGAATTTTTAAGGCCTTAGCCTCAGCAGGGTCTAACATAAAGACAACATCTCTTTTCTTCTTTTTATTCTTCTAATCTCTCCACTTTTCTCCCAGTTAGTCAAAAAATGTCATTTTATTTTTCAGCTTGGGGTGCTAATTTGGTTTATATAATGGGTCTGGTTGTGTGGAATTTTGGATCCTTAGCTTTTATTTTCTTAGAAGGTTCAGAAACTTCACCTTTATTGGTTTCAAGCTGGTCGTCCTTATCAGGAAGTTCAAAGAATTCATCTATATTAATACTAAAACCAATCATCATTTTTCTTAGGGTATCATCACTCAACAACATTATCTTGAAAACTATGTCCTTTGAGATTCATGGGATTTTGAAATAGTCCAAACATAAGATAATAATATTTGAAAATATTTTTGGGTACATTATGATTTAAGACTTAATGGTTCCATTCTTAACATTATTGATTTTCAAAATAATTTACTTGATGAGTTTTATCTTTCTTAGAGTCACCATGAAATCCATTATGAAAATATCATATTTCTTAAGGGAATCATCAACTCCATTTCTAGGAATGAGAAAGCCTTACATCCAAAGAGCTAGATATCTATAATTGGTTGAAATATGATCAATCTTCAAGGACTTTACTCCTCTAATTCCAAGAAACTCAATTGCATTAGCCTTCTCAAAACATCCGTCCATGTCTAGAACTTGTGTGAGAAATATATTTTTTTACCTTCATCATGTATTTCCAAAATACAGGTTTCCTTGTTGAATGACCGAGAATAAGTATTTACATAACTCTTGAGAGAAAACAGATAACTTACACCTTGTTAATAAAAATGAAATGTATCATAAAATTCTATAAGATGATCTAGATAAACTGGATCCTAAATATTCAATTTGGCAATGCAAAGACTTTCCCAACTATTCTTCTTTATGATTTTTTAGATTAGAGAATCAGACTTCAGAAATAAATTTTCGTCCATTAATCTTTCTCTATAAATTTACCAATTATTGAGTTCCTTGTTGGAGGCCATCAGAGTTTTCAAGGAAACTTCAAGATGCATTCAGAGCTTAAGGAAACAAGGAAAACTGAATGGTAACTTTGTAAAGCAGGAGAGCTTTCGGGAAAAACAGTAACATAGCCGATGTGGGACTTGAATAGGGTTTTCCTTTATATAAGCTTCATGGTGACAGTTCATATTCCTAAATCAATCCAACAGTTTATATTTTATTGATTTTATCTAAAGGTAGATATTAATTCTGAAAAAATTATTTACAGGTTTCGATCATTTGATGTTTTAAGGAAAAATCGCATTTAAGGAAAGTGAATCCAATAATGTTTTCTTAAAATAATATTTAAAATACCAACAGATAGAAAATTAAATTATAAAGATATAGATAAAGAAACATACCTTCTAGATTGCTCAGAAAGAATTTTTACTGTTGATAAGTTTCTCCATAAAGAACATAGGTTCTGAAAAGTTTTATTAGGGAAAGAAAAAAATTTCAGGTTCCAATAATTTTTACTCAGTTCTGATTAAAATATATGTTTTTTTTTAAAAAATGATAATAGAATAATAGACATATGTACTCCCCCTATGAAAATAAGTATATTAATATAAAGATATTGTCTCAACAAGAATTTAATATAAATGATTACATTATGTTTATAATTCCTAACTTTTGATTAATGTATTCAAATCTATTAGCTGGCAAAAATTTTATAAAAATTTCAGCAAGTTGATATGGCGTTTCGATAAATTGTATAATGATATCTCTTTTTAAGTGTGTGATCTCTAACAATGTGATGCCTAATATCTATGTTCTTTGAACGAGAGTGAAGTTCAGGTTTTTTTATTTGAGAAATGGAACTACTATTATCACTCATTGTTTGTGTTTTTATAAAACATATTCCAAAGTATGTGAGTGTGTGTTTCATCCATAACACTTGAGCACAACAAATTCTAACTATTACATATTCAACTTCAATAGTGGAATGTGATACTGAGTGTTTCTTCTTAAATGACCTATAAACTAATGAATCTATTAAGAAATGAAATGTTTCGTATGTAATTTTCCTATCCATTCTACATCCACCAATGTCTTCATCTAAAATTAATTTTAAAAAAAACCATTTTCATAATGATAGAAAAGACTAAATTCCATGGTTCCCTTTAAATAGAAAAAAATATTTTAACTTTAATAAAATGGGATTCTTTTGGATTAGATTAATATATTGCACATAAGCATACTTAAAACATTAAGTATGGATGACTAGCTGTGAAGTATAATAAACATCATATAATGCCTCTAAAAGATGTTTGATCTACTTGTTCGCTGGTTTCATAAAGATTAAGAGTGTCGGAGGTACCAATTGGAGTACATATTCTTTTAGTGTTGTCATATCCATACTTCTTAAGAAAATATTTAATATACTTATATTGAGATATATAAGTTCCTTCTTGTTTTTGAGAAATTTTAAAACCATGAAAAAATGTTAACTCACCCATCACACTAATTTCAAAATCAGATTTCATAAGATTCTCAAATGAATTAGTTAAAAATTTATGACATTATCTAAATATAATTTCATCAACATAAATTTTAATAATAAAAACATTTTTATTTTCATTCTTTATAAAAATGTGTGGATCAACAGCTCCCTTAATATAATTGTTTTTTCACAAAAATCATGTAAGTATATCATACCAAGATCTAGGGGCTTTTTTAAGTCTTTATAAAGCTTTGGTAAGTTTGTAAACATTTTCAAGATGTTTTGTGTCTTTAAAACTCAGAGGTTGTTCAAAATAAATGTTCTCTTGAACATATCTGTTAAGTAAATCACACTTCACATCCATTTGTAAAAGTTTTAAATTAAATAATGTTGTAAAGGCTAGTAGAATATGGAAAGATTCATGTCTAGCTAATGTAGAATAGGTTTATTCATAGTTTATTCCTTATTTTTAATTATAGCCTTTAGTAACTAATCTTTCTCTATTTCTAACAATGATACCATTTTCATCACACTTATTTTTGAAGACCCATTTTACTCCAATTATTGATATTTCATTAGGTCTTTCAACCAAGGTCCTAACTTTGTTCCTTTAAAATTAATTTAATTCATATTGAATAGATTTAATCCAATAATCATCACCTAGAGCTTCATTAGTACTTTTATGTTCTAATTGGGAAAGAAATTCAAGATGTTCTACTTTAGTTCATAGAGAACTTATAGTCCTTATAGGTTGATTTACATCACCAATGATATTATAACTATGATGATTCTTAAGAAAAAACTAATTTGGGTTTTGTAAAGACCATTCATTAACATGACATATGAAATATTCTAGGGTAAATACTTCATAAAATGTTTCTTGAGTATTTTTTCTATTAGGAGAATATTGCATCAAAGTTCGATAATCAGTTTTTAAAAACACATCTGAGGATGTAGGTTGGGGTTGTTTAAGAACAAAATAATTTGTTTCATCAAATTTAATATGTACTATTTCTTCAACAGTACAATAATTTTTGTTAAAAACTATATAAGCCTTAGAATTAGTAGAATATCCTAAGAAATTCCTTCATTTGATTTAGGTGTGAATTTATGTAATTTATCTTTAGTATTCCAGATGAATACATTGTAGCCGAATACATTGAATATGAAAAATTGGGTTTTCAACTAGTCCATAACTCATAAGGTGTTTTATTAAGAATGGGTATGATTAAAACTGGATTTATAGTATAACAAGTAGTACTTACATCTTCACCCCAAAAGTGATTAGAAATAGAATATTTACTAAAACTTGACTTATCAACTAAAAAAATGCATAGAATTTTCCTCCAAAACTTATAGTTTGTGTTGGACTAAAAAGATCTATATGCACTAGCTATAATGTATCAGAAGTTGATACATCATTAATTTATTTAAATCTTGACTTATTTTACATTCCATATTGACAAGGATCACAATATTTTGAAGAATAAAATCTAAGCTCTGGTAGATCCTTAACAAGTCTTTTCTTTGAGAGATTTCATAGGTTCTTAAGGTTAAAATTTCATATTCTTATATACTATAACCAGGATGGATCTTCCATTGAACTAAGGCAAGGTAAATCATGGTTACTAAGGTCTTTTAAGTTAAGTTTATAAACATTCTTGTGCCTATGGTCAGAGTGAATAAACATTTCCTTAGAATTGTGTAATAATCATTTATCATTCCAAAAAATCACAAGGTAACCTTCATCACATAATTTTCTTATGATTACAATTTTTTCTTAAGACCTTTAACAAAGAAAAACATTTCAAATTAAAGCTTTTAAAAGAAGAATAACATTACCTATACCAACCATTTTCCATTGAGCATTATCTTCAAAAGTTACTTTTCCTCCTTTCATCTTGATAATCTTTTCAAAGAAGTTATTTTACCAGTAATGTGTTGGGAACATCCACTATCCATTTACCTTATATTATTGTGGGAACTTCCTTTGTTTTCCAATAAAATAAAGTAGTTATACTTTTAGGATCCAAACATTTTTGGATCTGAAATTGTTAGAAAATAAAATCGTAGGTATCCATATTTTCATAGATAAGTAAGCCTTATGAAAACATAAGGATGGGGTTTTATTTAAAAAAAAATCTCCCAATTTCCTCCACATTGACACTTAGTGCAAAAATGATATCTTTGGGGAACAAAATAGTTATGACCAAAAACTGTTTTTGAATGATTATAACCAAATCTAGAACTATTCCTTAGAGGACGAAATTGTGAATACATTTTGTCAAAACATTCCTCCTAATGAGTAAAGTTTGACAAAAAGATTATTTAGGGATAAAATTTCATATTTTAGTATGATGACTAAATTCTTATCCTCATAGTCATTAGTCATAGAATTTATGTTAGTCTCTAAAACATTTTTCTTAGAAATAACATTTTCAAGATCCTTAGAAAATTTATCCTTTTATGAATTTAATTTCATATGGTTGTAGGAACAAATTTAAAAATCTAGAGTTTTCTTATCAAGATATTTTGAAATATATGATATTCTTTTGTTTAAATAGAAATTATAAAATTTTCCTTATTAGGTTTTTTTTATATTACTATTTTCATTCTCATCTAACTTGGTAAACCTATAAACATATTCAAATGAAGGAAAAAGTATTATATTATTATGAGAAAGATTCTTTATCCAAAGATTCATAATATTATTCATTAATAAAATTTCCATGTAAGGAAGTATTGGTTAAAGATTCATCAATATTTACCTTATCCAGGAGACATTTATTTTTGGTAGGAATTCTGGCTATAAGACCAATATTCTTTTGTCCAAAACATTCAAATTCTGAGGATTCAACTGAAGAGTCACCACCACAGGAACTCCCGGTGTCATTAGCATTCATAACTTTCTTAGACATTGTATTTACTTACTTATTATTGTTTGTTTGTGAATGGTTATCCTTTCTTTCTATCCTTTTGATCATAGGATAATCAGGTCTGATATGTCCAACCCTTTTGCATTCATAAAAATTTACTTCTGAATATTTCTTGTCCTTTCAGTCTTTCTTCTTATATCTATATTGAAAATATTTATTCCCCACAATATTTTTCTTTATTTGAGAATGATGGGAATGTTCATTATCAGAATGATCACAATCACATAATTCAGATATAATAGAATCTTTCTTGGATTTTGATCTGGTAAATCTTTCACGAGTCTTGGATTTCATATTATTTGATTTAGTAGTGAAAGAAACACTTCCATTACCATTATTTTTCTTGTTCATCTCATAATCTCTCTTCGTTCTTGTTTCATGATGTAGAAGAGTCCTAAGTAATTCATCTAGAGTGATGTTAGAGACTTTATTATTTTCATCAATAGTTGTCCTTTTATATTCCCACTCATTTGGCATGATATCAATTATCTTGCCCATAATAATTTCTCTATCAAATCATTTCTCTCCCATATATTGAAGGCTATTGAAAATAGTTATAAATATTTTTTTCACTATTTAGATGTGTTCTTTATAAGGAAACATAAATATTCAACTCTTAACATATCTCTTCCAGTTTCTATAACTTTTGATCTTCCAAAGTGTGTAACTTCAAGTTTCTTCTAGATACTATAGGCAGCTTTACAATAGGATATTTGGTTCTAGATATTCTTGTTCATGGAACATAAAATAGTATTTTATACCTTTTAGTTTTGTTGATATTCATGTTTTTCCAAATTTTTTATTATTTGGATTTTTTTATCAGGAATTTTTTACTCTCCAGTAAGTATAAAAATGTTATCCATGTTGGTGTTGGTAATAAAATTCTTCATCCTATCTATTCAGTACTCATAATCATTACCATAAAAAATTTGTGTCCTTTTAGAATTTAGATTATCTATTGATCCAAGTTTCATTCCTATCATTCTTTAAAAAATATCTTTTCCACAATAAGTATTAGTAGTAAAAGTTTATAAACAAAAAAACATATGAAAAACATGAACAAGAAAAGTTTATCAAGAAATGTTGAGAAAGAAAAAATGATCAAGAGAAGTAGAAAATAAGAACATATATGTAAGTATAATTATTTTAGATACCTTATCAAATACCAATTTTTGCATTGAAATGTATATTTAGATTTCTCAATTACAAAAGGGGTTGAATTTTAGGTTTTAAAACATTAATTTTTATCCTTAAAAAATCAATGTTTAACAAAGTTATACAAGATGGATTCAAAAACCCTCTTTAGTCCTTAATTATGAAACTAAATTTATTAGTATACAATAATATGGATCATATAATTAAACTTAAGAAAAAATTAATTAGATAAATATTATACCTTAAATTGTATAAAATTTTATTTATCAGAGTATTAAAGTGTAATAATGTATAAGAAAGTTATAATTTCTTTATTTAACAGCATGTAGAGGAAATAAAACTTTTAATAAGGAAAACTGAAGAAGTAAGAAATTTTTTATCCCAAAGAGAAGGGTATCCAACAACATTGGATAAAGGTACCTTGATTTATACTTTCAAGAAAGTAGGTCTTACCCACACTAGGTTAATACCTTGATACGAAAATCAGAATCTATCTTGCTATCCCCACAAACCCTCAGTATCTAATGTGATCGGAACCTTTATCTTCCTATCATAGGAAGCCCTTGATTGTACATAGCAATAATCAGAGTCACACTAAGTAGGTTGAACAAGATTTTCTTCAACATGATCAAGTTGTTCACCAAATTCACATAAGGCGGGTCTGATAAAATATCTCGTAGATTATCATCACATCCATCACATCTAAACATTTGTGTGTGTATGTATCGAACTCTTCAAATGTATGAGGTATTTATAGACAAAGGCTCCAACAGTCGGCTCCCTCCTCCAACGGTTATATTTTTCCTTAAATTTTGGAGGGACCTATTCACGTGTCACTCAACCAATGATTAGTTAGAAATATATTTTACGACATCATTTTGTGTAAGAAATCATGGTAAATATTATACTTCTTAAGAAACATTAATATATTAGGAAACATTAACAAGTTTAGGATCTGATAAAATGAAATGTCATATTAAGGATATGAGGTAGTTGTAAGAAATTAATTTAATTGAATTTATAATAAAGTGATAATCAATGTCTAAATTATGATGAATTCAGAATCTAATTTATGAAGAATTAGGAATCTGATTTCAGGAGAAATTGCAGTCTAATTTTAGAAAAAATTAGAATTTGATTTAAACAGAAATCAGAGTTTGATTTCCACAGAAATCAGATTCTGATTTCAAAAGAAATCAAAGTCTAATTTTAAAAAAATATTTTTGATTATGATTGTAGAAGAAATCAACGTCGGATTTTAGAAGAATTTTGACTTGTATTTTTGAAGAAATAAGAGACTTATTTCTAAAGAAACTGGAGTCTAGTATTTAGAGAAATTGGAGTCTGATTTCCAAAGAAATCGGAGTCTGATATCCAGAAAAATTAGAGTCTTATTCCTTGAGAAATCAGAGTCTGGTTTCTAGAGAAATAAGATTCACAATTATATGGAAATTGGATTCTATGAAACTTTATAGTTCTAGGTTAGATAAGGATTCGATTTTTTACTTAAGAAAAAGATGGTCAGATTTGGTTTACGAAAACACTAGATAAAATATTGTAACACAAAGATAAAGATAAAAATTGTTTAGATAAAGTAAATTTTCTATAAGAAAATATTTCTTAGAGAAATATAATTTTCCTTAAAAAATTTGTTTATGATTTTCAAAACATATAGGAATGAAAAAAGTCACAAGGAAACTTATCGACTCAATAGAATAATGAAAATCAATCATCTCCTTCACTATAAAAAAACCTCACCCCCTCTTCTCTTCACTAATCTAATACTTGAAGCTTGTCAATGTTCCCCCAAAATAATCTCCCTTAGTCTCTTCCCATGTCCAAGATCTCTTGGTATTTCTAAAATTCTAAAACCCCTTTCTGTGAGGTGGTTCTCAAGAAGGATTATTCAATAGGTAAATCACCTTCCTTTTTATTTTAATTTCATTTCAATTTATTTTATTTTCTTATCCTCTACTCACCTCCTCTATTTAAGGAGCTCGAAAAATCTTGCTTAATATATATATTGGAATTGTATCATGTTAATTTTATATCCATCATAAAACTTTTTACTCTCCATATTTTATTTTAAAAACAAAATCATCATCTGAGATGTGCCAATTTACAACCTTCATGGATGACGGACATTGATTATTCAATTTCTTATTCAAGGATGGTCATGATACCATTTTTAATGGTTCAAAAAGACAATAATATATGTATTTAAACCATTATTATTTTATTTTAGTGAAATATTTACTTAATATAAAATTATAAAAAAAATGAGTTCGTTATGATCAATAACCTTCATAATAATGTAAACGATTGTCCTTACAAGTACTATCTAATTATTCATCCTCATAACATATAAAAAATTATATATATATTCATTTAAAATTATGGATGTTCATAAATATCATATAAATTCAATTATGGATAATTATACCCACTCCACATGAACTTACATAATCATATACAAGTATACTGATCTTGAAAACCAAAAAACGAATGTTCCTAAGAAATACAATTATATCTTATAACTCATCAAAACTACCATAAATGAACAGAATAAAATTATAATAAATAAAATATAGGTATATAAATTGCTAGTTTAATTAATTGATTGATTTAATTCAATTATCCGGGATGTTAAGGTCAAATCTAGAACACATTCAGACATAAGGTACGAGTTTTCTACCCGAACCTCCAATTTCTTTCTAGTTACTCTTTTTCACTTTTTACCCCAATTAAATTATTAATTATTATTATGTAATTCTAATAAATTATGGGTTTATGTTCTATATATATTTACCAGTCTAATTCATTCTTTATTTTATGTGGATTTACATGTTTTAAAAGGATCTTTCTCAAATTCTTCCCGATAAACACGTTTATTTTAATAGAACTTCTTTATTTCTTACCTATTTTCATGTGCACTATATAATATATTTTAAGCCACGATTATATTTCTAAAACCACTCATTTTATCATGTAAAAAATATGTTAATTCATTTATGGTTTTATGTAATACGTTTTTTAAAATTAAATCTTCTTTTCAAGGTAATAGAGTTACTCTCAAGAATTATTCGATGATTTATTAAATAACTATCATATATTTCAAAATCCATCCATTTTTTATTAAATGTTTAATTATCATTTTTATTGTGTATGTTCTATCCAAAAACCATTCACCACACTACTCGTAATGGATTGTGATTATGTCTACTGATTGGGGAAAGTTATTTCAAATGTTCATGTTGGATATATATATACTCATTCATATAAGGAATGTATTGGAATTAGAAAGTGAAGGGTGGGGACCACTATTTCCCATCGCTGCATCAGTAGTTCTAATGAGAGAAAACAAAATTGGGTTTTGGCCGAAGTCATACCCTAGTATTTTCATAATTCTTGTCCAAGGCCTTGACAATATGTTTCAGATGTTCAGCATTATGAATTCCCCGATTAAGATAATAGAAATTGATAAACCATGGGATTATTTATACTAATATAATATCCATTGTTAAGTGTTAGGTCCACTAGGTTGAATAACCGGAGGGTGGGGGTTAATCAGGGTATGGTAGATTGAAACTTTCTCAATTTTGGATCTTGTTTCGTTAATAGAAAAAACTCAATTCTCTCTTCCTCCTATAGAAATAAATTACGAGATATGAAATCATCCACAGGGCACAGAAGTGTTTAATTTTTTAACCCTTATTGGGCAACGTCCAAGGATCATACAATGACGATGTGCCGATGTAACAAATTCACTAAGGCTCACAACCAATGATGAGTACAAAGATAGGGATATGTCTTATATACCTAGGATCACTTCCTTTATAATGTTTAGGGTCTACTCACTACATTCCAAAGGGTTACTCCCCATGCCTCTTTCTCCTGCTCACTACCAGTGGAAAGGGTCTCCTTCTTCCTCTTCCTTTGTTCACTGCTCTTGGAAAGGAATCCACACATAGTTTATGGACTTGTAGTTCAAATATATTTTTTGGACATGTAGGTACCTTCATATGCATGAATTCATGCATCTTAAACTATAGTAAGATGCCCTTTTGAAGTTCCTTTTTCACCTTTAGATTAATTCCACCTTCTTGGGTACCTCTAGGTACCAGAAAATCCTTTCACAAACTGATTTGATGATTTCTAAAGCTTCCTTGTCTGTACCACATACCACCTTCTTCTTCTACATATTTCTTATGGAGAAAGGTATGTGGACCACCTGTTCCATATACTACTGCCTATAACTTGAACCTGTTGTGTCCGCAGACTACCTCTTCCTTTTCTTACCACCTGCGTACAGTGCCTTCGTTCCACCCCTGTGAACTACCCTATGTCCTCAAACTGTTCTTTGTTCACAGATTGTCTTTACTTCCGCATACCAGAGCTCCCCCACCGTGTACTGCTTGAGGAATTCCCTCTCTCACATACTGGAGATTCCTCCTCCATGTATTGAGTCCTCTTTTGTGGGTTAAGAATCCCCAAAAACACCTTCAATGGAATTTCTTCCATGTGAACATATTCTTCTTTCACACAATTCCTCCTCGTTAACCTCCTTCGAACATTGTTGAAATCCCAGACCAAAATTATTTTTTCTAATAATATTAGGTCAAACAAGGTAATCAGTGGGATTAACTATTATTATATAGGAAAGGAAACCTGCAAAATCCACTAATCTAAGATTTACCAAATCTTTAATCTAGCCTTCACCACATAGCGATCCTTCTGTCACTGCGAACCGCAAGCCAGTTGCAAACCATTTTTCATAAGTGGTCCACGTACTGCCTTTTCATCTACATAGTCAATCTCCTCCTTCAAGGACATTCTATCCACATACCGCATCACCTTCCTCCGCAAACATTTTTTCTTTTCACAGACCGCTCTGACATACTGTTCCCACAGCTGCGCGTATCATTCTTGGAGATCTGCATACTGTTCTCAGAACATGGTATGTGGCTCATGAGTTATGGTAAATGGTTCACATCCTTTTCCAATTTTCTTCAAATTTCATCATACCATTCACTCTAATGAATAAATACATCCCTTTTCAACATCTAACTCCCGATTTTGAGGCCCAAAATTTTTGAAACCTCTGGGAAACAGCACAAACTTAAAAATTTGTCTTTGGAAAACACCAACCATTCTCATTCACGATCATATGGCTTTGTTAACTAACAAAATCACACCCGAAAACATTTTAAGAGGACATAATGGGTGATTCTTTCCAAAAATTAGGTTTAATTCTCTTATGATCAGTTATATGGCTTTATTTACCCACCTTTCATTCATAACATCAAGTTTATTTTTTAAATGGAATGTGATTTTAGTTATTCATCATGCCTAATGATTATATTTATGATGAATTCCACTATATTAATTACCCTTATTAAGCATCTGAGCTCAGTCCTTTTTTATTTTTTTATTTTCCTCAGGATTTGAAGAAGTATATTATGAATGAATTGTGGGGAAAATCTTGGATTTATGGATATTTTAAATGGAATATTATTGTTGTTTTTTCTTTCAAGTTGAAATTTTGAAATTATGTACGTTACTTGTTTTCCAAATCTACTAAACTATTCACTCCTTCATGATATGACTTCCTTTTAATCATACCAATTTATTGAAGAAAGTTACTAGCTCTAGGAACCTGGGGTTGGGGTCCTGACAGTTGTTATAGATGGAAGTTAAATTCAATTCTTAGAAAATAGATTTATAAAATATAGATTATGGAACAAAACCCTAAGATATACTGTTAGGATATTCATATAAGAGCATCCTCTAATTTTATTAAGGTAGAGATTATGTGGGTATTCCTAGAAATACATCCCTATCTAGATACTATAAGTGGACATGGTTTTTTTATAGATGTATCTAGGGGTAACAACTCTGGTAAGGTGTTCTGATCTTGAATCGGGGTAACATGTTACACAACAACGGGCCTTACTAGACACATATTTTATCACTCTCTAGGATATGCTTAGGATAATTCAAATTTTCATTAAAAAACATTATAAAGGATTTAATTGTAAATATGTCCCCAAAAAACCATGCATATTATTATGAGATTATAAATGAATAGGATTCCAATTTATGTTAAGTATTTTATTAGTTCAACATCATACATTATGATTCATAACCTAATTTAGTGTATTCCATTATTTATAAATGGTGCCTGTTGTAAGCAATGGAAACCTCATGAATGCATGTTTCCCATGTAGGTTTTCCCTCTTATTCAAGATAATGATATTATTTATGGAGTTTCTGCTAGTGCTAAGAAAGTTATAACTATACTGGGATAACTGGCTTAGGTTATAAACAATAACATTACTAGTATGGAGCATCCTGATACACAACATAGTGGATAAATGTGAGACCACTTTATGTGAAAGTATCCCCCATTATTTAATGGGACTACAAACCCATTCGTAGAAGACTAGTGGATAAGTTTCTTTTAGATGATATTTCTCGCTTTGGGAAGTAATGAAAGGGAGAAGGTTGTCATGGAAGTTTATCATATATGAAGAGATATTTATCAATGGTGGTCATTAATAAAAATAAAAGGAGTAGGAATATATTAAAAATATGGAATTGAGGGATTTTAAGGAAATTTTCCTAGAAAAATATTGACCTCATGAAGTATGAGTAGATATGGAAATAAATATTTTGAATTTTAGGTAGAATGAGGATGAGAATGTTGAAAAGTATGAATCAAACTTTAAAAAGGCTATCAAGTCATGCCATAGACTACATATGTTATCTGAGGAACAGTATTGATCAATTATTTGATCCTTTAAATCTATTCCTCCAAACGCCAATAGTCTCCCAAAAGTTCTCATCGTATGAAGATATAGTTCCATTTGATATCAAGATTGAAAAATAATTCTCTAATTGATATGAATTTAATGAAAAGAAAGAGACGAAAAGGGTTGCAGATGAATGAATTGAAAAATGAAAGAATAAAAAATGGAGTTTTCTAGCATGTGATACTTGTGGAGAGAAACACCCTAGTGTATGCATAAAAAGAAAAGGAGTTTGTAACAATTTTTGAGAAAGAGGACACCAATAACATGATTTCAGGGAAAATAAAGAAGCTTCCAATGTCTAATGATACAATTGTAATGATATGGGACATTATTCTAATTATTTTCTTAAGTGTCAAGGAAACATTCCCCAGAGAAGGCCAAGAGAGCAAGGCCAAGCTTATGTAATCACAGCATCTGAAGTATAAGTTCCTAATTATTTCGTGGAAGGTAATTTAATCGTATCCTCAAAATTATGTAACGTATTATTTAATTTTGGTTCATTGAATTCTTTTATATATTCCTATTTTTCCAAGAAAATTATACATTTCCAATTTGATTCACTAAAGTATTTATCAGTAAAAACTTATAATCAAAGTATCATTATGAAAAATATGTGTCGCTAAGTCCCCCTTATGAAACATAAACGTGTTTTAGTTGCTAGACTTAGCATCATACCCATTATTGACTTTGATATAATTATTGGTAAGAAGTGGCTTTCATGTTATGATGTGAAAATATATTATAAAAAGAATAATGTAACAATTTTGAAGAATGATATATAATCCCTTATCTTTAGAGTAGCATCCTTGTAATTTTATTCTTATCTATATACACCCCTAGTATCTTTACTAAATGCTATTATTGGGGATGATGATAATAAAATATCTATGGGTGGGGAAAGAAATCTTAAAATTATGGATGTACCTATTGTGCAAGAATATATTGATGTATTCCCAGAAGAATTACTTGGACATCCTTTGGAGTAGGAAATTGAGTTTTCTATTGATTTAGTTCTAGGTTCAAGGCCTATATCAAAGATCCCTTATAGAATGCCCATAGTAGAATTAGTAGAGCTAAAGAAAAAACTAGATGAATTCAGTGATAAGGTATTTATCCACCCTTGTATTTCTCTATAGGTAACTCATATTCTTTTCATTAATAAGAAAGATGGATGTGTGAGGAATCTCATTGACTACGGGGAGATCAATTCTATTATGATAAAGAACACGTATTATATTCCTCATATTGATGATTTATTTGATCAACTTCACAATGACCAATATTTTTGAAATATTTACCTTCTATCTCGATATCATCAGTTTTGTGCGATGAAAGAATATATTTCAAAGACAACATTTTAAACTTGGTGTGTGCATTACAAGTTTAGAGTAATGATTTTTTTAATGACTAATGAACCCTCAATTTTCATGGATCTAATTAATAGAGTTTTCAAGCAATATCTTAATTAATTTGTTGTGGTATTTATAAATGATATCTTGGTATAATACAAAAGTTATGAATAACATGATAATCACTTTCACATTATATGAAGACTCTTAAAGATATGAGTTCTATGTGATGTTTAGAAAGTTTAAATTATGGCTTCAAAAAGTTTGTTTTCTTAGCCATATTGTCATTAAGGATGGAATCTTAGTAGATCCTAAAAAGATAAATGCATTTCAGGAATTTCCTACACCAACGAATGTAACTGAGGTGCATAGTTTTATTAGTTTAGTTAGTTAGTATTAGTATATCATTCAAAACTTCACCTGATTACCTAACCAATTAATCAATCATACTTTTAAAGGGGTAAATTTTTTATGGAAAAAAGAATGTAAAGAATGTTTTGAATAATTGAAGAAGAGGTTAGTGAATGCTACAATATTTACTTTACCATCATTAAATAGTAGATTTATTATTTATAGTGATGCATCAAAGAAAGGACTT
Source organism: Viscum album (assembly GCA_963277665.1). NCBI lineage: Eukaryota > Viridiplantae > Streptophyta > Magnoliopsida > Santalales > Viscaceae > Viscum > Viscum album. The sequence goes on from OY728119.1 coordinate 445,288,725, forward strand.
GGTTGTGTCCTTATACAGAATCATATAGTTATTACATATGCATCAAGGAAGTTAAAAATTTATGAACAAAACTATCCAACCAATGATCATGAGTTAGAAGCTCTATTATTCAATATAAAGATATGGAGACATTATCTCTATGGTGAAAGATGTGAGATATATAAAGATCTCAAGAGATTAAAATATATGTTCTCATAGAAAGAACACAACATGAGGCAAAGTTGGTTGTTCGAGCTACTCAAAAATTATGATTGTTCCATACAATACCATCCAGAGAAGGAAAATAAGGTGGAAGATGCATTGAGTATGATGGATCATGGAGTTCTTAACAAAGTGAGGAATTGCAAGGATCTTACGTACATGGATCTTGGGTGGATGGATGTCGGAATTATCAAATAAGGTTAAGCATTGTTACTTTTTTAATTGGTTGACCATCCATATTTATTAGAAATAATTAAAATTTATCAATATTATTATGAGAATAATTAGAATAAAATTAAAGTTGTGAATGGTGGGATGTTCCCAGACTTCATGTGTGTGGATGGAATTATGAAAATTGGGAGAAGTATATGTGATCCATCTATACCCGAGATAAAAAATGGAGCTATTGGATGATTACCACAGTTAAAATTTCTCTATACATTATGGTATCACTATGATATATATATATTTGAAGGAACATTTCTGTTGGGACAACATGAAACATTAAATTGCTGATTTTGTGTCAAGATGTTTAGTCTTTCAATATGTAAATGCATAAAGACAACATCATAGAGGAGTTATGCAACCTCTAACTATTCCTAATAGAAATGCCATAACATCACCATGGAATTTTCACCCATTTACCAAAAACTCCAAGAAGTGATGATATGATATGGGTAATTATTGATGAAATTACCAATATACTCATTTTCTCTCTATAAGAGAGGATTTTCCACTAGAATGTCATGCAGAATCTATATTAATGATTTTGTAAGACTTCATGGAGTACCACTCTAAATTGGGTCTAATTGTGATCACCTATTTACATAGAAATTCTAGAAAAGTCCCTATAAATATTTGGATATCGAGCTGCATTTGAGTACTGCTTATCATCCTCAAACTGAAAGACATTCAAAAAGGACAATAAAAACATTAGAATACATGTTTAGATCATGCTCACTTGATTTTCAAGGTATGTGTGATTAGTATTTGCCTTTGGTAGAGCTTCCTACAATAATAGTTTCTTCTCTAGTATTCAAATAGAAACATATGAAGCTGTAAAACCCCAAGGATTTATAAATAAATTTAATAATGAATGAATGAAACATTGAGTCTCTACAAAACACCATTTTGATATAACCTATCTATTAAACATAATCCTTCCACCTCTGTGATTTAAATTTCGAAAAACTGACATACACGGTTGCGTTCAGTAAGATATTTAGAGTTTGATAAGAAAATCATAATTTTTAGTGAATAGTAACATACCCCTAATGAATAGTATTAAGAAGCTTATGAATAATAAATAATATTATTACTTTATTATATGATGATTATAATATAATGATATTTTGATTAATTTTTCAAGGTGATATAAAACCAATTATAGTTTTAAAATTTTTATTTTTACAATAAATTATGATTTTATTTAAAAATAAAATTAATCATATTTAGAAAATTATTTACCAAAAAGGGACTTCATTTTTTAATTCTACCCATCAAAAAATGGGTTGGTTAATGTTTCATAGTTCCTTGAAACATGTGTTCTAGTTTAAAGAATCACTATTTCTAGGCGGTTTCCATTGGATTTATTTATGAAATCGGAAACTCCCAGTAGTTCTTTATCCAAAGGGGACCTGCTTTCCAAAGGAAGGAATTCATGAAGTTTGAACTTTATGATACATAAGAATGTTCATTGGTCTAGAGGATGGTAGGATTGACTCATCACACCCTTTTAGGGAGAATTATTGTCTACTCTGGGACTCTCTTTGAAATTTTTAAGATATTTTCAAGAATCTTTATTAATTCACCAAGTATATAATAAGTATCCCTTGGAATTTATAATCACTTATTAACTTGTGTAAAATATAGAATAATCAGTATGCATTCAAGGTACTTCATTAATTGAAACATTCATGAATTTTAGGTTTTCCATCAGTGGGATCGTCTAATATACCGATTAGAGATTCTTTTAATCGTTGTTGCGATGATACGTGTTTTTAAGCCACTAAGTGGGGCACTCTTGAATTTTTTGTCATCCAGGGATATGAAGGTTTGTTTTGATCTTGTGATAATGCCCGTTAAATGGACTACCTAGGTATCCTTGTGAAAGGAATCAGAACCCTTGTAGTTTTATGTCACTAAATAGGACACATCATACATTTTAAGGTCATGTGATAAGGACCTCTAAGTGAAATATTCTTGATCAAAACGTAATGTGGTACTCATTCTAAAGTAGCCAGAGGAACATGGAAAGGATATGATCATCCAAGTAGGATCAGACCCAATTGGGAATATGGCCCAAGGAGAACAGGTTTGATTTGAAGTGTTGGGTTTGAACCTCAAGGAGTCTTCCTATGTATCCCATATTATGGAAATAAAAGCCCATGTAGTTTGATAAATATCATAGGAGAGTATGGTTCTCTGAGAAATATTAGTTTTGAATTACTTTCTAAAAAGGATTCCTTAATGATTTGACGATTTAATTTTGGGTTTATTTATTAAGGAGGATGCCCAGTGAGCTCAATCCTTGAGATGGCTTCTTACGTATCCTAGTTTGAACAGGAATCAGGGTTCTCGTAGTTCCTTTGATGAGTGTTTGTGTGCATGTTGTAACCATCACATATCTCTAAGCCCACAAGACTCATGATCCGTGTGAAAAATAAGGGGATGTGAAAGATTCAACTATGAGACTTCAAACTTTTCCTCCACTGATGGAAAAAGGAACATAGACCGTGGAAGAGGGTGAGGCGATGAGCCTTCCCTATGTTATATTTAAATTGGACAAGGGTCCAATGTAAGGAGTAAGGGATGAAGGTGAGGGTTTTACACTAGGATGGTTTCCCTGAAATTGAACGTTTTAGTAAATGGAGACTTCTCCTTTGCTTGTGTGGAAAAGTACGTGTGAACTGTACCATCCCTTTCAGAGACCTGAGGTTCCGAGTCACCTCTTTGAGAAAGGAGAGGCTAGGACCCAACCCTCCTCTAAACTGGAAACTTCCCAACACTGCTTCTGGGAGAAATTTCCATGTGAATATGGATATAAAAACCCACAAACATTTCAAGAATCCTAACCCCATTGCGAAAAAAATGTGGGAAACCTATGACTACAGAAATACAAACCCAAATAGAAGACATGTGGATGTGAATTTCACAATGGTTTGATAAGTCAGGAGGTTTTAGTGGATGTCTCAACAAAATCCCTTTCAGACAAGGGAGCCAATGAAGAAGAATCCTTTTCATGAATGGATAAGGAAGGCTTGATGGCTTTTATACTGAAGAGAGTGAATTTAATAAGCGAATCAAAGAGGTGTGCCCAGTTAGATAAGGGTGAACAAGTATGGTCGCACAAGTACACTTGGATGACATGATGTTAACTTAAATGATGAACAACCTATATGGTAATACTTGGGTGAGACCTACCTCAATCCTTCAAAAGTATTCACAGGTAATCCAAGAAGTGGGGTGCTCCAGTTCCTGTGAGAGGAATGGGAGGAGCACCAGTATTTCTGAATTAGGGATGTTGGGCGCTTTAGGCATGCAAGTGATATGGTTTTCAAACACTAAAGGGGATTAATTCCAATGATCCTCTATGAAATCCTCCGCTCAAGGTGTTGAAGAACTACCTTTAAAGTTTTGGAATACTAGGGAAAAGTACTAGGGTGACCAGAGTAGCAACTGGACTTCCAGTAAATTTTTCTTTTTAAATAGGGGCCCCAAGGGTGTATTTATACGCAAATAAATGAACCTTGGGTGAAATGAGTTGGGTTCACAAGTGACTTGTTCACCAAATAGGAGCCCATAGTTAATATGTGTGACATTTTTGGGTTCGCAAGTGGGATGCGTGCCACCAGTGCTTTGGTTTGACTAAAGAGATTCACAATTCATGTCGTTGGAAATCTTGAATTTTCTTAATGTACGTTCCCATTTTCTTTCTAAGGGGATTCCCTTTATCATTTTTAGACTCATTGAAGGAATGAAGTGTTAATAAAATCCCCCCCCCTCATAATTTTATCCAAAATGAATAGAGGATCCTATACAGAGGTATAGTAATGATGAAGAAAGACATGGGTAATGGGGTGCACAAGTTTCAGGGCCCAAGTAGACTTGGGCGTGTAAGTGCGTAACACATAAGATTTCTAGCATGTAGGGTGATGATCGTCCCTTATATATAAGGGATTCAATTCCACGAAGAGCTTTTCAACATCTGAATTCTCAACTCTTAGCACGCATGTCTACTATTCATATGCTTCTGTTTCGATGCACTGCCTCTGTACATTTTTTGTTACGCTCCATGAGTGGGGTGAAATACATGCACGCTGACTTATACTTGCACTCCAAGTTTAAAACTAGTGCACCTTAATTATTTTTCCATTCTTTTGTAAAAAACAAAAAAAATGAACTTACTTTAAAAAGATGATCTATATCTTTTTCAAAAGATCAATGGATCCCAAAAGAATTGGAACTACTGATGAGATTTCCAGCAAGAGGATTGATGACATGATGAATTTAGTTGGTCAAGGTTACATTGATGTTTGAAAAACCACTCTTACAAACATAGAAAAGTATTTGAAGAATTATCATTTCAACTTTCCTCATAGCACTTATTTGCCTCTATATAGTTATAGGCATTTACAGGATACTAACATTCTAGATTCGAAGAACTATGTCCCATATTCTTGGATTCGGGATTATACCAACTTCTCATCGGCCAATGTCTCTGTTGGGGGATCATTTCATAGTTTTGGGAAAGTAGAGAAAGATTATATTATACATCGTAGCTCGTGTGCTCTAGATTTGAAGGCACACACACCTGAGCTATAGCCACACTGTTATTCATCCATATTTTGATATTCTTAGATAGATCAGTCCAAGGGTTGGATGAAAAGTTGGTATTTCCTCCCATAAGTAGGTGTAAGATATACAAGGATGTGGGCATATTGGGTGAGAAATACATGTGAAAAATTTGTAGATAATTTGAGAATTGTAGGGATTTATGAAGCTTTCTAGGTTGGGAAAACCTATGTGTATAGAAATGATGATTTTGTGCCCGAGTTATTAAGTCGGTGAAGCCCATGGACTAATTCCTTCAATTTAACACATGGAGAGGTAGGTATCAGTCTGTGGGACGTTAAAAAACTTTTTAGATCTCCAATATTTGGATACATGTACGATGAGTTTATTCCTCACAAGGTCGCATGAAATGACTCGGAAAAGACACCATATTTGGATAAAGAGTTGATGAAAATTTTTAACAAACACTAGAATTCCATCATTGTGAAAACTCTCACTAGGAGGGACATTCATCTAGAGGAATGGATGGAATTATTTTTAATAATGAAGAAGGAAAAGGTTCCAATTTTTACTCATCATAAAAGCTGTCCACAGGCAGAGAGAAGAGGCTCTCCTGATGACTTTTGGACAACATTGGAGTAGGAAGAATTTGAAAAATAGGGATATGATATCAACCCAAATAATCCTGAAAAGACACGTCTCCCAGGTTTCTTAGACATGTGGTTCAGTGTATTTTTATTACTATTCAAAGACTTCAAAGGAGGAGTGAGGCTGGGAACCTTTGTTATTACAGTGAAGTTGGAAGAGTAAATAATGGTAGGTTAGGATACTCCTATTGTATCCAAGATTCATATGAGTTTTCTGCAAAATAAACAAAGGAAAATATCAATTTAGAATAGTGGGGCCATTCAAGTGTTATGGGGATGGATTTCTACTCACTTTAAAACTTATGTTGTACAAAGTGGAGTATAGGTTTTTTGAAGTTATTTCAAACCACCTATTCATGTCTTTTCTAGTATTTCACCCTTGTCTTTGAATGAATACGAAAACAAGGTTAGGTTTAGCATGCATAAAGAATTTAATTTCTTTCCCTATGGGAATCCACCTACCGGGCGATTTGTTGATGATGGTAATGCCAGATTGGAGCTAAGAGCATATATGCTAGCTTGTTGAGATGACGAGTTGGCCACCAGAATCAACGGAAAAATCATATGTGTGTCCTATGATCTTTATAGATTTTCACATCAATTCAAATGTCTACAACATAATATTGTATCCCCTCCTATTCATGTCATACTAGAGAAACCCCCAATGGTTTCCTGACAACTAAATTTTCTGACATATGCCGAGAAGACCGTGGTAGTTTTTAATTTAATAGCTGCGGATGCCGTAAGCAGATTAACAATATGGTATGCTAAAATCTAGGTTCCATCATACCTTTAAGAGTTATTAAATAATTTCTTCCCCTGAGTGGGGATAAAGAGAAATACCAGGAAAAAACCCCTTTGCTTGGAAGATTACTCTTCATCATCCAGGGCCGATTTGCATGAATCTGATAGTTGAGGTAATGATACCCCAAATCCAAAAAAGAGACCTTGCACCAGGTATAATCCTCCTACTAAGATAAAAATATGAACTCTGTCAATCCCTACTGAAGTCGTATCATGGTGATCTAGTCACCTTCATTCTAAAGTGTAGCGAGTTCCATTTCCCAATCCTTCATTTGTGGAAACTGGTATTATAAAAAAACTCAAGTCCATGGTTGTAATATCCTCATCACCAACATCGGACAAAAATTATGAATATATATGACTAGAGGATATTCAAACATGGAAAAGTCTATAATATGAAGCTGAGACCATGTGGTTGGATCTGTGCGAAGGACTACATATTCCAGGATTAGTGGATTTGCGGGCTTCTTCAGAAATTCATTTTAAGGATATTCCCAATGAGGTAAGGACCTATATTCGAGAGCCAGAAACGCTCATATATGCCACTGATGAACCAATTCCTTCCACAATGTGGGTAAATGAACTTATAGATCATGGTACCACCGAAAGGATTAATCCTTCATTAGACGAAGAACTACATGACTTTGTAGATCCTGAGGATGTATGTTCCCTTTCTTTTGTATCGTCCTATTTTTTGAAAATTGAATTTTAATCAAAAAATTTTTAATTAGGAGAAATTTTTCCATAACATATAGTTGGGTAATGGAAAGACAACTGAAATTCCTGCACCAAAATATGGTCTTAGAGGAACCGCTCTTCGAGCTACCGGATCACCCCGTGAATCAGGAGAAATATCTCCAGGCAGATAGTCCATGGAAGAGAAAATAGAGAGGGTATTAGGATCACTAATACCTTTTTTGTAGGTGATGATACATGCCCTCATAAAAAGATGATGAAAAAAAATAATCGAATAAAGAAAACCACGATTAAGCGCTTTTTTATTAGTGTTAAGTCTCCTTGATAATCATGAATATTAGTTGTATTCATGAAAAAGTGTTTAAACTTTTTAAGATTATAAGGGATTCTTTTAGTTGTTCTTTGAAATAAATCACTAATAAGACTCAAGGATATGTAGAAGTATCTTCTAAGGAAACACAAATTCCTGTAGATTTAGTGGTTCCTGAAGAGGCATTGAAGTTAAATGAAACAACATTTGTCCCCAGCACTACTCTGATTCCTGCTATCAGAGGAGAAGAAGCTTCTTGTAAATCAATAATATTTCATAAATAATCCAATGAAATAATAGATTACTTCCATTTTGTGACACTTTTAGGTTCATCACATGCACCAAAACAACTGGAAACAACTAGTGTTGACCCCAAAATTGTTTTTGAATAAGCTATATGGGGTCACATGTTGCTGGAAGAAGGTTGTGAAGAAAACATGTGAAGTGTTCCCATGGGTGAGACTAACCTGGGATGTGAGAAATCATTTGATCAAATAAATAATCTTGGCATGTAATTTGAAGAACTATTAGAACATGTTAAAATATCAAATTCAACAGAATATTTTCTATTTCCTTATATAGAATGAACTATACATGAGTTCTCATTATTCATCTTGTTAATCATATTATGATTAACTTGCTGACCATCGTTGATTTGGAATATAAAGTTCAGTCTAAAGAAATTGTTGCCGCAATAGCTCCTGAAGGAAGTGTTGATATTAATGTCAACCCTACCATTGAAGAGACATTGGCTCAAGTGTCTCTTGAGGTAGCAGGTCTTCCTGAGATTCACACTAAAAATCCTGATCATATTAAAGATAGCACTCCTCAACCAGAGACATCAAATAAAATTGTTGAAATTGAGAACATTGGGAAGGATTCATCTCAAGCTTCTGGCCTACTTCTAGGTAAGATATTATGATATTATGATTACATTCACTTTAATTATCTCTTGAATATAACCATGATTCTTGATTTACCATATAGGGCTATCAACTTCAATGGCGAGGTCTGGAGGTGAAGACTCCGCATCTTCCCAAAAAAACATTTGAAGTTGAAGTAACTGTTGTCCAAGAAGGAAGTGGGAAGAGAACTTCTATAAGTTCATTAGTGTCAGAATATACCCGTCCTTGTGATAGTGATTCTTAATCGGACTCAGAACTACAGAAGGCTATTCGTCTTGCTTGTCGTGAAGCATGGAAAAATATCTGGAAGATAATATCTGAGATGCCCTTTGAGAAACTGCCTTCAAGAATTTCATGACATTCATCACTGTTTATCATGCTTGAATTTTCCAGTATTGAATACCACGAAATTCATACTACAATGAAAGAGATTATCGAGAAGATGGAGAAAGAGAAAAAGCTTCAACAAGACATGATAAGAGTCGAATTGTCTATCAAAATTGAAGATTTCCAAGAAGCATTGTCCCATGTTGAGGATAATCATATTGCAAAGTTGAAGGGACTGATGCAAAAAAATTAAAGAAATGACTCTTCCGCAACTGTGCCTTCAAAAGAAGTTAGATATCATTATAGGGGAGCTTGACCAGCTTCATATCTCAATAGGTTAAGTCCATAAGGAAGGTGAAAAAAGCCATCATAGATGCTAAAGAAGTACTTCATCATACTGAGGAGAGAAAGGTTGGTCAGATAAATAAACTCCAACAAGCAGTTGATGGGGCTCAGTAAGCTATTAAACAAATGATTAATTATATAGAATGCCTTTTGTAAAAATCTATATAATAGATAGATTCCAATTTGTGGATGATTCTTCGTAAAAAAAATTTCATAAATGATAAGTATTTTGTCTTTAATCATTTATGTTTCCACTTTCATTAATTGATTTTGTTTTACCTTGGCTATTGGGACAAATTAACATAATGGGCTAATGTTTAGTGTCTATATAGATTTGACCATAAACATTGAAATTACATCTTAAACAAAACTCTATGGAAAATAATTGATTTAATATTGTTTAAATATTTCCAAGGGGAATCTTGAGTCATGATATTTATGGTCACCAAATCTAAAACCTGTATCAACATAAGGGGATTACCTTCCAAGAATGAAGTTATCATTATTTGGAAAACCCATTATGGGGGCTGTATTATTCAAGGCCAACTAGGGAATATGATGCATATCCAAATAGTGGAATCTTTTAACTGACAGGCCTATTATGTAGGAAACTTATGCAAGGCTTCCTAAGGGCACATGCTTCATAGTCAAGCAAAAGATATCATTGATTTTTAACATTTTTCTATTGATAGATAATGGAAAATAATATTTGGATGACTCAAGAGCACGGTGTGTGGTTTTGCCGAGGAAAATAATTTTAGGAATGAAAAGGGGGCTATTTTAGACCAACATAAGTCATGAATAAGAAAACCATTTCTATACAAATTTGGGGTATGAGTAATGGTTAAGATTTATCAGAAAGGGAAAATTTTGAAATTATACCATGAAGTTGTATGTCATGTAGTGAGGACATTGTACTATCCAGTTTTATGTCATGCAGTGAGGACATTGTAATTTGCAGTTTTAAGTCATGTAGTGAGGACATTGTACTATTCAGTTTTAAGTCATAGACTGATGACATCGTACTGTCCTGTTTTAAGTCATGCATTGAGGACATTGGGTGACATTAATTTAAGTCCTCTATCCTTGAACAAAGGTATGATAAAACTCTCCCAATTTTTGAATTTTTTTTTGGAAACATACTATCATATTCGGGTATGGAAGGGAAAAGTAATTTGGGAATTGGGAATTTATGAAACTGAGGAATGATATGGTAAAAGGGATAAAAGCATTATAGGAAGTATTCTCCAAGAATGAAGTTACAATTATTTTACAAACATGTTATGGGGGTTGTATTATGCATGTCCAACTGGGGTATATGTTGCATAGCTAAATCATGGCATCTTTTGACTGACAGGCCAATTATGTTGGAATCTTATGCAAGGCAGCCTAAGGGAGCATGATGCATAGTCAGGAAAAAGAGTTCTTATGAAATTTAACATTTTATTTCCAAAAGTAAATGTAATTTTATAGAGATTCATATTTTCTAATGCATAGAGTTTGTTTTATGGAGAAAGGTACCTGAATATGGAAAGGGTATTTCCAACCAAGATGTCCAAAGAATCAGAGGAATAGGACTTTTACAAAGGTCTAACTCAAATGTAAGAGATATCATGTCTATAGTTTTAAGTTATACCATTAGGACCAGAAATGGAAGCAATATACAAAATGTGTCCAGGTGATTTAAATGTTATTTCATATTATATTGAACACATGTTGAGGGAAATGTGCAAATCGTGGTCTTGAAGTCTTTTTAATTGTCAGAAAGATAATGGGACAAGTATACTGGAATGACTATTTTAAAATAGAAATTATTGTATATTTTCATCAAAGATTAAAGGGGACAAAGATACTATAACCAAGAACAAAGTTACCATTACTTGACAAACTTATTATGGGGGCTGTATTATGTAGGGCCAACTAGGGAATATGTTGTATAGCCAAATAGTGGCATCTTTTGACTGACATTCCTGTTATGTAGGAAACATATGCAAGGCTACCTAAGGGAACCTGCTGCATAGTCAAGGAAAAGTGATCTCATATATTAGAAACTCTACTACCAGAAACCGTAAGAAAAATTATAAAGATCTGAATATATTCATGATTACGACTATAAAATATTTAAAAGGTTTATGTTTAGTGTAGATGAGAAATATTTTAACCAGTATTGGACATGAGTTTGATATCTTGTACATTGATCTAACTCATATGTAAAATGAAACATCATTTGTTTCTTCTGAATTAATATTATGATGTGCAGTTTAAAGTCATGCAATGAGGAAATTTTCACCCCCATAAAGAATTAAAACATCTTACTTATATTGGGAATCACCTTATCCAATTCTTAATCTCACTTGAGCTTTGCTCGGTGTGATAAACAAGGAGTAGTAAGGGTGTTTTCTAAAATACTGTAAGAACCCAGATATTCTTTTCAGGTATGTTTTTCCTTTTCTGGTCATTTTTGAGGAAAAGGGGAAAATCTGGAAATTTTCAAAGTACACACTGTGTACTTTATAAGTACACGTCATGTACTGCAATGCCAATGGAGGTTGTGTGCTGGTCGTTTCATGGCCACACACATGTCCATGTAGGGGTGACATTGAGGCCGCCTAAATCAGAGTACAGAAAAGGAGATTACACCGTGTATACTCCAAAAGTACATGTCATGTACTTTATTTTTTTATTAAACGTCTCGGGGAAAAGTCTAATCACCATAATCAACATCTTTTAGGTCGTCTTCATCCGAGATCGCCGAGCAGCCAGGGATCTTAAATGATCCTCCGCACCTCCATCCGTACTCTGATTCTAACATCATTGAGTGCATTGGAATCGCAACGGTGAGTTCTCTCGTCTCCTAAAGCATCGTTTCCCAAATCCATTATCTTCTAAAATTTATCATGGGTTGAACATTTTAGATTTTTTTGTAGATCTTTGACATTCTAAGGCGATAGAGGCCCCGTGGTTCAAGTATATTGATCTCTTAACAACAAGGTAGGTGGTTTGTGCCTCTCTGTTAAAATTCTTTGAATATTTTGTGCAAATTCCACCAATACCCTTGAACAGGGTATTGCGTGTTTACTGTTTTAGCCCCATTGATTGCCTGCTTTTCTTGTATGCTAGAGTAGAGTATTTTGATGGTGTTTTGGGCTAATTTTTAGGCTTTGGAAGTGTTTTCCATACATGTTCATGCCTGTCTGGAACATTGGGTCTAGCTTAACTTTTTGACTGCTGTTGTTTTCCCATGCCTAGTATTTTAAGATGGTGTAACTATTGTTCTTCCATGATGAGATGTTGTAGAATTCTAGCTAAGTAGTTCTTAGGGTTACTTTGTCCGTTACATGATGCGATACATTTTGACTTTACACAGGGCTGTGAGAACCTAGTGTAGTAGACCATAGGGAGAATGGATGTAAGGGCTTCTCCAGAGTGTCTTTATAATATGATGTGAGACCACATGGGGAATTGAAATTGAGTGCTTCCTCAGAGTGTTTGTAGTTCCTCGATGCGGGACACAAGGGGAATGAGACATTGATTTATTCCCTAGAGTGCCTTTAGTACGATACCAGACTATAGGGGGAATTGACGGTGAGTGATTCCCCAAGGAGTCTATTCTTTAGCTGAACCAGAGGGGTGATACTGTGTGTTCCTACAAGAGGGTTTCTAGTACGTGTAGGTTAAACCATAGGGTTTAGGATGTAAGAACTACACAGAGGGTTACCAGTTTGTTCTACTTTCTTGAGTGGCTGCTTACTTTTTTGTAAATTAAATGCTAGAAATTGTGGATTTGTTTACTGTTGGGTACATTCATGTTTACTACTTTATGTACTTTTACCCTCCATATATTCACTAACTATTCGGAACATATATTCAGGTGGTTTCCTACTAGGATTAGTCTCACAACCTGTTTGGGTCATGATTTCAATCCCAAACAGATTATATTATTATAGATATAGACAAGGGAATGCTTCCTTCGACTTCATGTACTTGATTGCATTAGAGCTGGAGAGCATGGGACCAAGATAAGGCTTGAGATGCTGAGGAGTTGCTCATTTGTTTTCCTTTTGTACCATGGTTTAGTACTGTATTCAGCATTGTGACTTTTTTGGCTGTTTTCCTAGACATATATATATCATGCATCATTTATATATATTTTTCACCAGTTGTTTCATTACCAATATTCTATTGTTTACGGTTGGTGGATATTTACTGCTTCCGTTATTGTATAATTTTCTATCTTTTGGTGTGTTACTCTGCCAATGAGGGCATTGTTTCCTAATTATCACTTCCAAGGCCCTCACTGCTAGTCGGCAGCCTCTGGCATTCGGGGAAATGTACTTGAGGCCATGTGAACAACCAGGTACGGGGTGCCTCTATGTGGCTTCCGGAACTAGGACATTACAATGTGGTATCAAAGGAATTCTTTTCTCTTGACTTACTGTTTGGAGCCTTTAGCCAGGGATAGGAAGGAATAGGTACTTGGTAATAATCTCTACCTAGGAGACGCTAACCCGTGTACGGGGAAAATTCAATCTACCTCGTTTATTGTAATTGTTTTGGTTTTCAATTTTACAGTTGATTTTCTTTCACCTTGAGTGATTCACATGTTGTTTTATATTTCCACTTATGTTATTGAGGTTCAATTTTTGTTCAAACCTAATGAGATGAGGGTATTCCATCTGATGCATCATATAGGCACTTGGTATAAATCATGTTTCATGCATTCTTTCCATTTCATCTGGGATGCACTAGCGATTTCATGTTATTGTGATAGATGTTGTGTAGAATATGCATTTTGTTGTGATAGATGCCTTGATAAAAAATATATGCTTCTTGTTAGAGAATTTATTGTGTAATGATTACCTGAATGAACGCCAAATATTGATTCTTGAGGTGTTATGGGCCCTCATGGACTGGAATTTGGTAGATCATCGACATTTTTACCTTGTTTGTAACTTGTTACAGATGCCAAACATTGACTCGCGGAGAGTATGGGCCCTCACAGATCGGAATTTGGCACTTTCAGTGTCAGTTTTAGTGTTTTATGGGATCCAAAGTAGTTTTTGAGGCTTACTGTCTGGAAAAACCCAAAATACATGCTGTATAGTTTTGACTACATGTCATCTGTTCTTATGTTCGGGAAGAAACAATTTTTCTTAAGTACATGCCATGTACTTTATGTACACACCATGTGTTCTCTATCCGTGTCACAGTCTGTGTGTATAGAGAGATGGGATAAGGAAAATCTCATGGGAACACGCCATGTAGCGGTTGTGCACACCATGTAGTGTAATCTCAGGAGTAAGTTTGGGTGGTTAACAACATGGTTAGTGGAGTCTCCTCTTATACACACCATGTCCACCTTGAACATGTCGTGTAGTCTGACCCAGGTACTCAGTCGTGTCACAAAAAACATGGGCCGATGTTCTCCTTTCACGTACACGCCGTGCATATTAGGAACACGTCGTGTGGTTTGAGTCGTGTGTCTAACCGTGTCGCTAACAACACAGGACAGTTGAATCTTGTCCAGTACATGTCTTTTCTACCTAGAACATGCCATGTATTCTTGTCTTGGTAGAGCCATGTGGCTTAGCCATGTAGAAGGACTTAGGTAGGAGACGAGGATTCAAGTACACACCGTGTGTTTGGACAACACACCGTGAGTTTGGGGTGTTACACGACTAGTTTAAACTGAAGTACATGCCCATGTGAATGACTTAAGGAAACACATCATGTAGTAAAATTACATGTCGTGTAGTCATGTTTTATGAAACTTGAATGCCTTCTTTACTCTATTCCATTATTGTCCTTTCTACTTTCAGTATTTGATAATTGTGAATCTAAGGCTGTGTTTGACCTTACAGAGTCATGCCACTGAGATTTCCTCTGGTTGTCTGCCAGTTGCAGGGCAGTGATCAAATGCCAGATATTGAAGATCAGGGGCTTCCCGCAGATCCTCCTATTGTTCCAGCCTTGGCACCAGCAGTGATACCTATTACAGGAACTGATTTTTAGTTTAGGGAAGGCTTTCTAAGGATGATGCAGACCTTAAAGGGAGCGCCACCTCCTACCTCAACTACGGCAGAAATTATGTGGGTTTTTCAGCAGCATCATCCTTCCACCTTCTCAAGGTAAAGAGGACCTCAGGCTATAGATTCATGGATTGAAGCCATGATGACGATCATTGAGAATCTGGAGATGCCTCCAGAAAGGTAGGTTAATCTCACTACCTACATGCAATGAGAATCCACCAAGAGGTGGTGGGAAATGATCTCACAGGAAGTTCATCAGTAGGTTATGGCATGGGTGATGTTTCAGCGTGTCTTTTATGACTACTTCTATCTGGAGACCCTGAGGGCCGATCGGGCCTAGGAGTTCATAATCCTTGAGCAGGGTACTCTTTCTGTCATGTAGTATTCCTCTTGTTTCATCGAGCTTTAGAATTTTACACCCCTCCAAGGTGGGGATGAGTTGTTATTGGCAAGGATGTTTGAGGATGGTCTTAGACAATAGATCTAATCCCATGTGAATATCTTCAGGCTCACATACATCACTTCTATCGTCAACCAGGAACTAGTTGTAGAGCTCAATCTGAGAGATTTTGGAGCTAAGAGCTAGGGAAGTTTCGTTTCCAGGGTTAGTGTTTCACCAGATGATAGTAGGAAGTTCCGTAGGGAGTCTATGTGTAGTAATCTGAGGCATCGAGACACATCATCAGGAAGCTAGGTGATATGATACCAGTGTGGAAGGGCTGGGCATATGAGGCCACAGTTCTAGAGAGACCCAGTGGAGTGTCGATCTTGCAACAATATGGGTCACCTTCAGGGCTTCTAGCAGGTTTTCTCACCAGCAGCTAGTGAAAGGGGTTCATCCATGACTCCTCATAGAGAATCAGCACCACCAGTTTCTCACCAGTCTGGGAACTGGATTTCTTTCAGATGATTGAGTTGAGGTGGAGGTCGAGGCTGTGGTGGTCAGTCACCGGTTTTTCAGTGATAGCATGGCGGATCATCTCAGAGTGGTCAGGTAGGTTCATAGGGTTGTGGTATAGGTCAGTCTTTTGTAGTGGAGCAGACCCTTAAGGAGAAGGATCCTAGACCCTCTACAGTTTGAGGAATGATCTTAGTAGCCTTAGTTTTATCTTCTTCTCTATTCGATACAGGGGATTCCCATATCTTTATCTCTCTTTCTGTTGTGGAGGGATTTGGGCTCTGCATATTTTCCTCTACTGATACTTTGACTCTAGACACACCGTTGGGGACTAAGACAGCTAGTGTATGTCAGTGCAAGGAGTTCCCTCTAGAGGTGGCTAGGTATCACTTTCTATGGGATATCTATGTCCAAGAGATGACAAGCTATGATTTCATTCTCAGAATGGACTGGCTAACTCCCTTTTAGGCAGTCATCGACTATTATCACCGTAGGGTGAGTTTCATATCACCAGAGGGTGGATATTTTCTTCATAAGGGCGAGTGGGATGTCCGGTAAAGCAGATTAGGTCCAGAGCATCATGTGTTGGGAGCAGTTATAGCCCAGATTGTTAGTCTTTTTCTGGATGACCAGAGGAATTCATAGTTAGACTGTCCTCTAGTGGTGGATCGTTTTAGAGATGTACTTCCATAGGACTTTTCAGGTTTTCTTTTAGAGAGTGAGGTAGACTTTTCTATTGAGCTCGTGCCAAGAACAGCACCAGTGTCCATTCCTCCTTATAGTATGGCTACACCTGAGTTACAGGAGCTCAAGAAGAAGTTGGAGGAGTTACAGGCAAAGGGTTTCATCTGACCCAGTACTTCTCCTTGGGGTCCGCCTGTTCTATTTATGATGAAATCTGACGGTACCCTGAGGCATTGTGTGGATTATCTGAAGTTGAACCAGTTGACAGTCAAGAACCGATAACCCCTGCCTAGGATTGATGATCTCTTGGATCAGCTTTGAGGAGCCCGAGTGTTCTCGAAGATAGAACTGAGGTATAATTATCATCAGTTTCCCGTTAGACTATCATATATACCTCTTAAAGATTTCATGAGAAGGTATGGTCTAAATGAGTATATGGTTATGTCGTTCGGTCTCACGAACGCACCAACAGTTTTCATGGAACTGATGAACCGAGTGTTCCATCCCTATTTAGATTCATTCGTGGTGGTCTTCATGGATGATATCTGGGTGTACTCTCACTCTACACTACCATGTTACCCATCTTGATATAGTTTTTCGTACAATGAGGGAGAATCATTTATATGCTAAGCTCTCTAAGTGCCACTTTTGGATGGATCAGATTCACTTCTTGGGTCATGTTGTCACACAGATAGGAGTATTAGTAAACCCAGAGAAAGTGAGAGCTGTAGTTTCCTAGGAGAATATGAATAACGTATTTGATGTAAAAAGTTTTTGGGGCTGACTGGATACTACAGACTATTCATACAAGACATTTCACACTTAGCAGCACCGCTAACGGGTCTGACTAAGAATGGTGCGAGGTTATTGTGGTCAGGTTATTGTGAGTCATCCTTTTGGAGGTGAAAGGGAGGTTCACTTCAGCACTGATACTAGTCTTGACATAGCCAAGAAAGAGCTACACTCTCTACTGTGACACTTTAGGTATCAAGATAGGAGCTATGCTTATATAGGGAGATGGAGTCATTGCGTACGGGTCTCTGTAGTTGAGGCTACATGAGAAGAACTACCCAATGCATGATCTAGAGTTGGCAATTTTTGTTCATTCCATACGTTGTTGGAGAAATTATCTTTTGGGATAGCACTTTATGGTTTTAACCAACCACAAGAGTCTCATATACATCTTCACTCAGCATGATTTGAATTTGAGGCAGCGAAGGTGGGTTGAGTACCTTCAATATTTTGACTTTGAGCTTGCCAATGCGCCTGAGAAAGGAAACGTTGTGGCGGATGCGTTGAGAAGGAGGACTCAGTTATAGGAAGTTCAAGAGGCTAGTAGTGAGTGGAACCTTAAGGCTCTATTATCCGAGATCCATTTGGAGGATCATGATAGACAGGGGAAGACCTTTCTATCTTCTTTAGATTTTACCTCTACGCTTCTTGATCGAGTTTGAATAAGGAAGCTATCAGATTCGGAAGGCCTAGTCCAAAGGGAGAGTGTCAAGAGAGGACCCTATTATTGGGTGGACCAAAGGTGGGTATGAGATCCTACAATTATAGGGACGTGTATGGGTGCCTACAGACATACGTGAGGAGCTGATGCGGCATTTTCATTCCTCAGTTTGGGCAGTTTATCCTGGTGTCACCAGGATGTATCGTGATCTTCACCGCCAGTATTGGTGTCCAGGTATAAAGAGATATGTCTCTAGTCTCATCATGATATGTTCTACTAGTCAGTAGGTGAAGGCAGAACATTAGCGACTAGAAGGTCTTTTACAGCAGTTACCCATTCTTGAGTGGAAGTGGAACGATATCACGATGGACTTCGTGACAGGGTTGTCGTGATCACATCATGGGATTGATGTTGTATGGGTTGTCGTTGATAGACTTACGAATGTTTCTCACTTATTGAAAATCAAGGATACCTTCATCGTTGATGAGATTGGGTGGTTATACAACCAAGATATTGTACGTGTGGATGGAGTTCCACAATCCATCGTTTCAGACAGGGTTTCATGTTTAACTTCTCGGGTCTGGAAGGGGCTTCAGAAAACTTTGGGTACACAGGTGATTTTGAGTATAGCTTACCATCCCCAGTCAGATGGCTAGTCCGAGTGTATGATTTAGGTTCTTGAGGACATGCTCCGAGAATGCATTTTGGATTTTATAGGTTCTTGGGAGAAACATATACCTCTTTTGGAGTTTTCCTACAACAATAGTTTTTGAGAAACTATTCAGATGGAACCTTATGAGGCTTTGTACGGTAGGTCATGCTGATCACCCTTATGTTGGCTTGAGGTAGGGGAGGCAGCTTTGCTGGGACCTCATCCTCTTTAGGAGACCTCAGAGCAGATAGAGTTGATTCAGAAGAGGATAGATATTGCACAGTCTCGTCGGAAGTCGTATGATAATTATCAGAGATGACCTATGGAGTTTGAGGTCGGGGATCATGTTTTCCAGCCTGTCACACTGAGGTTGGGGAACCGGAGGATCAGGAGATTGGGTAAGCTTTCACCAAGGTACGTCCGACCATTTGAGGTGTTGGAGAGAGTTGGGTCGGTTGCCTATCGGTTGTAGTTACCTTAGAGGTACCAGGGTATGCAAGATGTTTTTCTTGTTTCTCATCTCTGACGTTACTTTTCAGACTCATCTCATGTCCTTCAACCCAAGGAGGTTGATCTTGATGTGGATGCATCATTTGAGGAGCATCCAATCCGGATTGTTGATCGCAGTACAAAGGTTCTATGTGGCTGGTCTGTTCCTCTGGTACGAGTTCTATGGCAGCACGGGCGGGTACAAGACGAGACCTGGGAGTGGGAGGCCGATGTGCCAGCATAGTGGCTAGAGCTATTCGATTTTTCTTCTCCTATGCCGCACTATGGAAATTCCAGGATGAATTTTTTTAATGGTGGATGTTTTAAGATCCCGGATCTTTTTTTCATGTATGTTTTTCCTTTTCTGGTCATTTTTTAGGAAAAGAAGAAAATCTAGAAATTTTCAAAGTACATGCAATATACATTATAAGTACATTCCATGTACTACGATGCCGCTAGAGGCTGTGTGTTGGCCGTTTCATGGCCACACACATGGCCATGTAGGGGTGACATGGAGGCCTCCTAAAGTAGAGTGTGGAAAGGGAGAGTACACGCCGTGTACTCCAAAAGTACATGCCATGTACTTTCAATTTTTTCATTAATCGCACAGGGGTCACATCTAATCGCCAAAATCTACTTCTTTTAGGTCGTCTTCGTCTTAGATCACCAATCATCCCTAGATCTCCGATGATCCCCCTCACCTTCATCCATCCTCTAATTCGAACACCGATGAGTGTGTTGGAATCGTAGGGGTGAGTTCTCTATTCCCCTAGATCATCATTTCCCAATTCCTACTCTTTTCCAAGTTATCATGGGATGAATGTTTTAGAAATTTTTGTTGATCTTCAATGTTCTGAGTTGATTAAAGCCCTTTGGTTCATGTATATCGATCTCCTAACATCAAGGTAGGTTTTTTGTGCCTTCCTGTTGAAATTATTTCAATATTTTGTGCAAATTCCACCATTACCCTTGAACGGGGTATTTTGTGTTTACCATTTTAGCCCCATTGATTTCATGCTTTTCTTGTATGCTAGAGTAGAGTATTTTTAATGTCTTTTGGGCTAATTGTTAGGATTTGGAAGTGTTCTCCATGAATTTTCATGCCTGTCTAGACCATTGGGTCTAGATTATCTTTTTACTGTGGTTTTTTCCCATGCCTAGAATTTTAGGATGGTGTGACTGTTGTTCTTCCATGATGAGATTTTGTATAATGCTAGCCAATTAGTTCTTGAGGTTACATTTTCCATTACATGATGCGATACCTGATGAATTTGGACAGGGATGTGAGAACCTACTGTAGTATACCAAAGGGAGAATGGACATAAGGGCTTCTCCAGAGTGTCTTTATACTACGATATTAGACCACAGGGGGAATTGACGTTGAGTTCTTCCTCATACTGCCTGTAGTTCCTCGACGCGGGACACAGGGGGAATGAGATGTTGAGTGCTTCCCCAGAGAAACTTTAGTACGATACGAGACTATAGGGGGATTTAACGGTGAGTGTTTCCCCAAAGAGTATGTTCTTCAGTTGAACCAGAGCGGTGAGACTGTGTGTGCCTCCCATAGGGTTGCAAGTACGTGTAGGTTGAACAATGTGGGTTAGGCTGTGAGAACTACCTAGAGGGTTAACTGTTTTTTCTACATGCTTGAGTGGGTTCTTACTTGTACGTAAATTAAATGCAATAAATTGTGGATTTTTTTGTTGCTGGGTACTTTCCTTTTTACTGCTTTCTGTACTTTTACCTGCCATATATTCGCTGACTATTAGGCATTGATCTTCAGGTGGTTTCCTACTGGGATTAGTCTCACACCCAGTTTGGGTCATGCTTTTGGGCCCAAACAGATTATATTCATATAGGTATAGATAAGGGAAAGAGCCCTTCGACTTCAGGTACTTGATTGAATTGGAGCTGGAGGTCATGGTACCAAGCCGAGGCTTGCGATGCTGAAGAGTACCTCATCTATTTTCCTTTTGTACCTTGGTCTAGTACTATTTTTAGCATTTTTATTTGTTTGGCTATTTTCGTAGACAAATATGTATCATGCATCTTTTATATATATTTTTCTCCAGCTTTTTCTTTACCAGCCTTCCACTATTTACTATTGTTGGATATTTACTGCTTCCGTTATTGTATAATTGCCTATCTTTCACTATGTTAATCTTCCAATTTGGGCATAGATTCTCCATTATAACACCCAAGGCCCTTGCTACTAGTCGGTAGCCTTTGGAATTCGAGGAAATGTACTTGAATCCATGTGACCAACCGGGTACAGGGTTCCTCTATAAGGATTCCGGAACCGGGACGTCATGGGTTATGGTAATCCCACATCGTAGGAGGAGCATCAAGCACCGATTTATATGGTTGTGTGGATATCTCTCCCATCATGAGGCCTTTTCCTGGGGGTTTCTGAGGTCTAAGACCCAGGGAAAAACAAAACCATGTGGGTTTGGCCCAATGCAGAAAATATCATGATTGTGGTCTAGACTAGGTCGTTACAAATAGTATCAGAGCCTGTGTCCATTTGATGTGCCAGCGTGGACGATGGGCCCTTCTAGGGGGTGGGTTATGGAAATCTCACATCGAAGAAGGATGAGCATGAATCACCCCTTTATATGGTGGTGTGGATACCTCTCCCATCATGAGGCCTTTTCCAGGGGTGCCTGAGGGCCAGAACCCAGGGAAACAATGTGCGGGCTAGGCCCAAAGCGGACAATATCATGATCATGGGCTGGACTGGGCCATTACAAATACAACGGTGACACAGATAAATAATAGGGGAATCATATTTCCATATAGTTAAATGTCATTTGGTAAGGATGAAAATGAACCGATATTAAAAGAAATAAATTTTGTAACTTGGTTAATGGATAAAACCCAAGTGTCACTATATGTCTTGATGGGGAAAGAATCAAGTCATACATGGTTAAAGGTTAAGACATAATCCTCATTTATTATTTAAAGTAAATACCTCTTTCAAATAAGGTATAAGAGACCCATTACATAGCTTGACGGCCCAAGACCAAGTGGTCTAAATTCAAGGCACGAAAGCCCTTTTTTTTTGCCTAAAGGCCCTTCGGTGAATAGTACTACTACATACACGGGCTACTATAGTACCTGCTACAGTACAGCCACAACTACAGTACCTGCTACAGTGCTACCACCGTTACAGTTCCGCCACTACTACTTTACCTTACTACAGTGATGCTACAGTACCCCCAGAAATGTTTCCCTTCCGGATTCGATCCTGGGTCTTTTCGATGCCAAGAATGAGCCTTTACCACTTGGGTATGGGATCGTTGGAAAAACAAGATGTGGGTAATGAGGTATTGGTGATTTCCACACCACACTTATTTTGTTCCCCATTCACCACCTACGTGTCGCTCGTCCCCAGCTAAATTCAAGTGTGGTGAGACTCGAACCTGCGCCAGTTCCGTTGCCAGGGAGTGCCCTCCTTACACGGTACAACTAAGCCAACCCCAGTGGGCAAGTCATACATAGTTCTTAAAACATTATCAATGTAGATTTAAATCTTGAACAAGAAATAAAGGGTAGTTTTATCATGTTTGGGCCCAAGATTGGAGATCTATCTATCTCTACGTATCTCAAAAATAGAAGAGAATCAATCCCTACGTAGTTCTTTAAACAATCATTCCTCTTGCTAATGGAGTTTGACATGATGAATGGGGGATTTTTTTCATGTTCTAAGATAATGGTAAATATTAAGGCCTAAAATGGTATAAGGAACAAATCATATATCTTAAGGAAACACTCTGTATAGATCTGATTTATATACAGGAGGAGAAAAGAAAATAAGAAGATTTTGTGATTGTGGCTAGGCCCAAAATTGGAGATTCAGGTGTCTCTACGCATCTCATTGAATATGAGAATCAAGCCATATGTAGTTCCTGAAACACGGTCACTATGTAGATCTAACTTAGACATTGGAAAGAGAGGGACTCATGTACTACTACGGAGTAGTGATGATGTCAATGATATTTTATTATGGAAGCTTCAAACGTTAATTTGAGAAAATTTTAGTTGTACAAATGATGTCATGCAATTTAACATCATGCAACAAGGAAAAAGATGTTATGAATTTTATTTTCATGTATTATGGATGCTGATGGTTGTATGTAGTTTAATGTCATGTAACTAGGACATGGGGGATATGCAGTTTTATGTCTTATAGCAAGGACATGGTACTATGCAATTTAAAGTCTTGCAGTGAAGACTAGTTTGTATAATTACACAATGTATTTATTTAAAAATCTCACATTGGTTGGAGTTTTAATGAGCTCTCTATCCATTTAGATTAAGGCATAGGCTTCATTTGAATATACCTTATGTAAGGAATATGTTCCTTCCCATTTTTGTTCATGTTTTCTAGGTTTCATTCTTGGTATCATTGGAGTCTTAAAGACCAATACCAATTCTCCTTGAAGGAATGAATGAAGGAAATTTTTCATATTAAAAGCTCTCACTATTTAGTTCTGATATACTTCTAAATGATGCAAAGTATGCAGTCATTTCTCATCTAATATTTCCAAATCATTGAACCGTTTCTATGAAATTTCATCTGTAGACAACTTATCACAGATTGCAACTCTAATTGATGGTAATTGTATTTAAATTGGCATAACTACTTCTGTTCCATGTACTAATGAATATGGAGTTTCTTGGGTAGCAGTATGGGTGGTTGTCCGATAATCCCATAAAGCATTCAATAGTTTATCCGGCCATGATTTCTTATCTTTATCCACCATCTTCTGGAGTATATTTGATAGAGTCTTATTGAAGGCCTCAATCTGTCCATTGCCTGCTGTATGATAGTGAGATGAATGGTTGAACTTGATATAATGTTCCTGATACAACTTTTTTACTTCAGTAGAAAAACAATTGGTGCCATTTTTCATGAAAATAGTATGAGGAATTCCCAATTTGGTGATGATATTATTTTTGACGAAACAAAAAAGGATTTTAGCTCTGACTTCCTTGAGATGTATTACCTCATCCAATTTAGAGAAGAAGTCCATAGCAGTGAGAATATACTTGAACTGCTTAACCGTGGCTAGAGGATAAGGCCATACTACATCTATTCCCCATGTGGAAAATGTCCAAGACTGTTTAGTTGTATGTAGCAACACTGGGGGTTGGAGAATGAAGTTTGCATGCACTTGACAAGGATGACATTTTTTAGTGAAATCTGTATAATCTTATTTCATTGCAGGCCAAATGTATCCAAGCCTTCAGATCTAATCAGAGAGCATGTACCTAGATTGTTGGGCTCCACAAGCTCTTGAATTTACATCGTTCATGACAGTTGTGGTCTCTTCTCCATCAATACATCTGAAGATAATTCCATCAAATCCTCACTTGTAAAGGATCTTTTGGTGGTTTGGACTATCATAAAGAGTAAAATTGGCCGATCGTCACCAGATCCACTCCTTCTCATTCCTATTTGGTGGAAGTACCAGATTTTGAAGATATTCTTGGATGGATGTTCTCCATCCCTTGGTATGACCATATGGTTCAGAAATATGGAAATATCATTAATTTCCTCCATTCTGTTCTGAACAAAAGGTGATACTACACAGTGATAGGTTATGTTGATAACTGTCTCATCCTGATTTGGATTAGCCAAGGCTATAGTTTCATTAGCCAGTGCATCTACTTGAGCATTTTGTGATCACATGACATAAGAAAATGTCGGATCTGTGAAAAATTTATCCATTAACCCTCTAACGTAATCACAAAAAGGAATTAATTCTTATTTTTTGATATAATATTCCCCATTAATTCGTTTGATTACCAATTCTTAATCACCTTTTACCTTTAAATTATCCATTTTCACCTGAAGGGACAATTCCAAACCTATGATAAGAGCTTGATATTCTACATCATTTTTGGTACCACTTTCCAATGATAGGAAAGAATATGGAAATACTGCCTTTTCTAGGGAAATAATGACAATTCCTAATCCAACCTTGTTTAGTTTAGTGTTTTCCATTCTCTTTCCTATTGGACTCCTGGAAGCACCATCAAAATTCATTTCCCATGTTTGGGAATTATCTTGAATAGATAAGACCTCTTCCTCATGAAGCTCAGTATTAAACGATGTATCTTCCGCAGAAGGATGTTAATCAAGGAAGTTTTCTAGATCTTGGCCTTTTATTGCCTTTTGAGGTACAAATTGGATATCAAATTGTTGAGAAATAATCTTTCACTTTGATAGATGTCCTGTAAGTATAGGACGGATGAGGATAAATTCGAGTGGGTAATTATGAGATACCAATTGGGCCTCATGATGTTTCAAGTAGTGTCTCAATTTTTGAACAACAAAGATTAATGCCAGGCAGCACTTCTGAATACTTTAATACCAATTTTCCACATCAAGCATAGTTCGACTAAGATAATAAAGATTGTTTTCATTCTCAACATCATTCTTCTGGATGAAGAAGTCTTCTATCGATCACTCTAAAGTTGTCTTGTAGAGAATAAGTGGTCTTCCATCAATAGTTGGAATTAATACAGGTGGACTCAAGAGATATTTTTTAGGATATTGAATGCTTCTTGGAAATATTCAGTCCATTTGTAGGTGACTCCCTTCTTTATTAATATGATGCAAGGTAAACACTTTCCTGCCAAATTAGAAATAAATCGCTGAATATAGGACACGTGTCCCTGGAGTCCTCTTAATTATTTTAAATAATCAGGATGTGACATTCCAAGGATTGATTTTTTTTTCTTAGGATCAACTTAGATACCATGACGGGATACAACAACGCCATTGAATTTTTCTGAGGTTACCCCAAAAGCAAATTTAAAGGGGTTCATCTTCAAACAGTGCTGCCGAAGTTTATTGAATATGGTTTACAAATCAGAAAAGTGATTGGAACGTTTCCTGGATTTGACCACCAAATCATCCACATAACATTAAACAAGTTTCACTAATAAGGGTTTAAAGATATGTTGCATGGTACGTTGGTATGTTGTGCATGCATTCTTTAAGCCAAAGGTCATTACCCGATAACAAAACACACCATGAGGGGCTCTAAAGGCTGTAGATTCTTCATCCTTTGGGGCCATTCAGATTTAATTATACCCAGAGTAACCATCCATAAATTAAATAGTTTCATAGCCATCTTTTGCATCAATTAGAATTTATGTAATCGGTACTGGAAAATCATCTTTAGGACAATACCGGTTAAGATCTATGAAATCAATGAAGTCTCTATTTTACCATTATTCTTTCACTAGGACAATATTGGATATCCATTTGGGAAACTTAACTTCCCTAAAAAAGTTTTCCTTTATAAGATTATCAACTCCAACATCAATTTTAGAGGCATGAGTTGGGTGGGTCCATCTTGTTTCTTTCTTGAATCCACAATGTTCTTCTGCCAAACCCAAATGATGGGTGGCTATATCAGGATTAAGAATAGGAATTTCTGTATAATTACAAGAAAATATATCTTACTGTTTCTTTAGAAAGGAATTTTACACCTCTTTCTCTTTAGAGGTCATGGTTTCACTAATTAGAGTGGGTCTTGGATCTTCTTCTATCCCCAGATTTATTTCTCTGAGTTCATCCGCGATGGTAGAGACTCCTTCTTCAAATGTTGGAGGAGCCTCACCGAGATCTTCCTCTTCTAATTCATTATGTGTCACCTCTTATGCTTCCATTTTCATGGTAGATAATGAGGAAAAACTCCCATAGTTAAGGGAGGAGTCTATATTTGAACATTTCAAAGAAGAGGCCACTATATCTAACCCTAATAATAAAGAAGGGTCATCATGTGGTAATAGAGAGGGGTTGATGGATTGAGAATCAACATATTTTTCTTCCCCTAGCATTGTTATAATTTATTCTACTCATATTGATGAAGTAGAGGCTTGTTGTAGTTCAGTAGATGAAATGAAAACATCTCCATTCAGGCTTCCACCATTTGATGGTGTATCAATAATTTCTCCCATGTTGTCAGGATCAATTTCCGCAATTGACATTATGGAAACTACTAGATAAGTTCATGGATTTGGTTTTACCCATTCAATTTTAGTGATGGGTAGCACATAATTTGTACTCAAATTCATGAATGGATTTGTTGGAATCTTTTCCAGTCCATTTGGAGCATTAACTCTGGTTATTTCCTTCATTATGTAATTCATTCCTTTTTTGTGATAAAACTCTGCCTCAATGTATTGAGACTCACATGTTTTGAATGGATCCTTGTCACCATAAAATGTCCCAATTTTTCCATTAAAAAATTATTTCAGACATTGATGTTATGAGGAAGGTATGGCTACATGTTGATGAAACCAAGGCCTTCCAAGAAGAATATTTAAGGTTGTGTCCTGACAAACAACCATGAAATATGAATTAGAAACAAGATCTCCAAATTGAGTTCTGAGTATAATCTCACCCAGAGTTTCTTGTTCATTCTTTTCATATCCTTGCAACATTAAAGTTGAAGAAGATAAGTCAGATTCATTCAGCCCCAATCGATGAATTGTACGAAGGGGAATGAGGTTGACCCCGGAGCCATTATCAATGAAGGCTCATTGGATATCTATGACATTGACTTTTCTAGAAATATACAATTGTCCGATATTCCCATGTACCACATGGTCTTCATCTTCTTCTATAAAATATATTATTGCATGACATTCTACAGAATTATTATCTATATGGTAAACCTCAACAGCAACAACTTTGGTTTCAATCTCTTGAGGACTTGAAAAATTCTCATTGAGTGCCTCTTGAAGATCTTTTGATTGATTCAAAGCATCCAAAATTGAAAACTTGGTCGGTACATGGGTCAATTGTTTCAGGACGTCATACTTTTGGTCCAAAGGTTTTTTTCCATCATGGGGATTCAGTTTTGTAGGTGCTTTAGAAGTTGATGCGTATGATGTAGTCATATTCTGTGTTGAAGCAGAAGCGGGAGATATTCTTTACTTTTGAAGATTAGACTGACTATGTCAATTCACCTGCTGAGAAGAAGATGGTGTTAGTTCTAATCGGTCCTCCAAAATAATTGTGTCAGAACTATTCCTGTTTTGCATAGAAGATACTCTTTGTTCTTGTTGAGCCCGAAAAAGGGATCTTCCTTGAGTTGCTTTCGCATATATGGATTGAGAAGGGGTAAAGTTAAAATAATGATTTCTATAATTCTCACATCTTCCCATGTATCCTTGACCTTGGCCTCTTTCTCTAGTTCCCTAATGAGGTATAAAGAATTCTGGATCATTATAATCTGAATCATCATTGGTATAAGCATATGTTAAATGGATGACATTAATGGAACCAAATATCAAGTCTTCGTCTGATGAGGATTCTGCCTAACAGGTTACTTCTAGTTGTGTCGTTTGGTGGAGCGGTGCCCATGGTTTTGAAATAGATGGCAAAAAATCTACCTGGTTCAAGGAAAACTTTAGCCTTGATATGATCTCATCTTCTTCTGACTTCACTTTGTCCTTATGATCAATTTCCTTCTTTGAGGAATTTCCTTTTGATGAAGATTGTTTTGCTATGGTAGGAGTGGTTGAAGACACAATTGGATGTTTCAATTGTGTTAATAAAACAGCATGAGTCCATTTGATCATTTTCCTGATCATCCAATCATCATATTTTTTTACATTTTTACTTTTAACCTCTTGACATTCTCCCTCTTATTTTGGATTGGTAGTAGTAACACATGATACTTGAGCTGATGAAATTTTTAATGTCACTTGTCCAGAGTCTAACATATTTTGCAGAAGGTCTTTGAAAACTAATCAATCTTGAATGGGGTGTCCCAATATCTAATAAAAGGGTCAATAATTTAGATGATCTTCATCTCCATCATTATTTGGCTTCTTCAGACTTGGAAACTGAACCAAATTTTTTCTAAGGCTGAGATGAAGTAGCCAGGAACTTGCTCATTCCTGAAATAATAAACTTTATTCTTTAATTCCTCAAACTATTTACACCTTTGATCTCTTTGATCATCTTGATGAGGAGGTCATGGCTGGTGATGATTAGGAAGAAAATCCCTTCGGTATGATGAAGGTTTTGAAGTAGAAGCAGGTACAGGTGCCTGCTTGAGTGTGACTTCAGCAGCTTCTGCCTTTCCTATCCTCTTTCCTGGAGCTAATGGAATTGCATGAGTTTCATCCCTAGTTTCTATAATGGAATATTCTATTTGTTGGATGATCTAGGTAAGGTCTCTAAACCCTCCTGTGTATTTCACAGGGTTCAATGGTGTGCGTAATTCATCATGCATATTTTCCACACAGATTGACAACAACTCTTCTTGAGGGACTGCTGAACTTAATGAATATGTCAATCCCTTCCATCGAGCAATGAAATATGAAACTCTTTCATTCTCCCTTTGTTTACAATTTGTAAGATCAAAAACTATCATCTTTGGAAGTGTTTATATAAATTGAAGAATGAATTTTTGAAAGATTTATTCCCACCCCATAATTGATAAAGATTACAAACTTGTATACCAAAATAAAGCTAGTCCTTGTAATGACTGCACAAAACACCTAAGCTTAACTACTTCTTGTTGTTGAGAAGTTCCCATCATAGGATCATAACAAGAAAAAAAATGTGTTAAGTTTTGTTCTAGATCTCTCAAACCATTAAATATTGGGAATATGGTATTCACAAAATTTGGTGGTGGAGGAATTACATCCACCCATTTAGGGTAAGCTATCTTTTCCAGATGAACTGGTGTGTGTCGTTCCTCCATAGCTTCCAATAGAGTCATTAATGCCTCAATTGTGTTCATATGATTTTGGGGAATATTCGGATAAGATGTATTATGTGAAGGTATAGAAACTGGAGCTTGAGCTAGTGCAATGACCTGTAAAACCACTGATGGTGGTGCTGATATCTTCCTTAGATAACCTATAGGAATTGATATATCAAAACATATATGACCTTGCCTTGATTGTGTACCCAATAGAGGTAACTCATTATCCACATCTGTAGTTACTACAAATCCCCTTTGTTGTGGAGCTCCTATAGGATTTGAATGTTGAGGAATTTCCTGGGGATTATCCCAAGCAGAAATTCTATTTCTATGTAACTCTGTATTGAGTCTTTTCAACTCCTTAATTTCCTCTTCTTGTTGTGAAAATCTCTCTTCAAGTGAAGTAGATTAACCTTCTTTAGTGGAAAAGTGAGATGCAATCTGATTTTTCCCTTTCCCCTTGTAAGATTTCATTCAAAGAGGGGGAGCTGGTTATTTAAAGGCATACCTTAATTATTGGTAAGCCTCTGATTTCGGGTATGAACGCCTTCTTCATTCACCTCAGTGTGTACCGTATTGTTGAAAATAACATCATCTTCTGATTCCTATTAACTAGACATAATTTCTAGAGGATCTTCTTCAATGGTGTTAATAAAATTCACTGACACATAATGCATTGATGTCATTCTGTCAGTGTTTCTGCTAGATCATATCCCTTTTTGATTTTCACGATACATCGTTCTCCTATATGAAGAATTCCCTGGAATTTTTTGGCAGTCTGTAACGTGAAAGGAACCATTGGATAGTTCATTTGTACAATTTCCTTGGGGCTTCTTCCCTAATCGAGAGAAAACTATCTTCTGTTGAGGAGGGGATTGTAGATGTTAAAAATTCCATAGCCTTGTAGGATGGGGTTGATCTTGTTCTTCATCTTCAAATTGTTGAACATTGTTTTATTATTTTTAAGGTTGAATTAAATGATCCCCACATCCTGGAAGACTGGGTGACTCTTGAACTACTATAGCTAAAATTTGTGCAATTTATCTTCTGGTTTTGTGGATTTTAGATCGAAAATTTTCTAGGTGCATTATCTAGAAATCACTCAAATCATCTATTTCAGAAGATCACTGAGCTATTTCAGACATTTTCATCCTCTAACGCTGGATATTCTCTAATCGGGACACCTGCTCAAGATTCTCATATTCTTGATGTAAAAGTATCTCAAAAACTTCTTTTCTTTGGTCCCAATTCTTATGAGAACTTGTTGAGGCATGTTCTTGAGCGTACATTTGATTACATACAAAACATATTGATTGGGGCTGGTCGTGAGCAATAACATTGCATGAAACCACTTTTGGAAGACTTTATTGATTTTCAAGTGCATTGAAATGCAATGCTCTATATGCACCCCATCCTCTGATACAAACATTACATGTGGAATCAAAAATTAACTGGCGTAGTCTCTTTAGAGCATTGATACATGCATGCTGAAGGGTTCTCTGCTATTTTTCAACCTTTGGATGTTGGGAAACTGAGTGATATGCCAAGTCAATTTTGAATTATAACCCTTCTATTACCTTTACAGGATTTTGATATTCATCATATTGTATGAATTTGTTTTTTAAATGACAAAGATTTTTCTATAAGTTGAGATGAATTCCATGAATGCAATCTTCTGTTATCAATTCTAGAATGTTATACTGAGAATTTTCCAATGGCCAGAACATGACTGGGATTTCTCCCTTAGCTAATTATTTCCTCATGCTTAACACATCTTCTTCACCTTTCACAAAAGGTTTCTCTAATTGATTTGACCAGTGTGGATTCTCTATATTAGAAGATAAATGACCTAAAAGAGGTTCTGAGAATGACCATTCCCTTAAGCCGTCTTCTGGTTGATAAACTATTTCACCCGTAAATGACAAGGTATCAGATATGACTGGATTTGTGTTTTAAAGTGCCTCAAGATAGGAGGGATTGCTCATCGCTACATTGTACATTATGGAATTGTCTTGACAATTTGAAACACTACTATGGAGTGGAATTTCGCAGAAAATTATATCATGGGGAGGATCGCCACAATGGATTACAGCTAGGGGTAAATAATCATTCTCCTTAGTCTTCGGGCCACGCGAAGGGTTGTTGTGGCTCTCATCCAGAGATAGTTACTCTGTATTGACCGAATTTTCATGAATCAATACTTCATGATAAAGTTTCTGATGGGGAACTTTAGAATTACAACTACCACTCCCATAATTTGGTAATGAGAGGATTGGATCTTGAGAAGTAATAGATAAATGTATGAGGGCTTCAAAACCTCCATAATTAAGAGGGGCCACATCGCAGCTTAACAATTGATTTTATAACAATTCTTGATGAGACTTTTTCTTGGATTTTCTATTATACTTAGTTGGGGACACATTCTGGGAAAACTGGTTATCATGGGTTGGTATATGTGCCATCCTTTGAGTGGTTACCAGAACGAACTGATTACCTTCAATTGGAAAGGGTGTATGATCCCGATCTTATTGTCCATATGATATGGGGGAGTATGCCCCATGATTCTCTTGAACTAGATTAGAGGTGTGTATCTGCTCTGGGATGGTATTCCAATGTGTAATCCCATGTGTGGGGATATATTTATGTGTATGTTTCCCTGATACTACTGAAGTAGTTGTTATAAAATCATAGAATGCTTCTAAAATATGGGTAGGGATATGCGTCTACCCTTTAACTATTGATAAGATGTCTTTGGTGACTTCAATAGCTGAAATGGGAATATACATCCATTCTGAATCTGAATTAGGTTTCTGTGATTGCTCCTTCCTTCCTTTTCCTATTAATGGTTATTGAAAGTACTCATGCATAAGGGAAGAGAGTTGGGTCTACCCCAAATTTATCGTCGGAGCTTTTTTACTGACTTCTCCAGGTGCTACCAAACAAGACAGTTGGTAGGCTTGATGAAAATTAGAAGGTGTATGTGCCTGCTAGCTATTTTTTGTCAAGTATGGTTGACAAACATCCATCAATATAGGTAGATGAGACTAATGATAGAATTGGTGATTGTAAATAGGTGTAACTTCTGGATTACCGGTTTCCACCATACTAGATTGGTGAACTTCTTAAAATATATTCAGATGAGTCTGATGACTGGTTGATAACTTTTAAAGAGGTGTATGTTCCAGTTCACGGTGCTCCACTGGATTTATTTGGTGGGATTGGTGGGTTACTATCAGAATAGTCTATTGAGCAGCAAAATTGGGATGGATGAGTGTATGTGACCACTAATTGTTTTCCATCAAGTTAAATTGATGGTCTTCTCCGGAGGAGGCAGAGGTGGGAACCTTCTCCCTATTGACTGGACGTTGTCCCTGGTGGTTCGTCTTGCATGCTCGAGTCTGAGAGACTTGGGCCAAATTCTCAGAGGCAACACCCCTATCATGTTGGTGGTACACTACCGCATGATTCTGGCGGTGATTGCGGGTGGGAGTCCCCATGAAGTAATTCTACATTCTTGAATTGAGGCCTTGAGTGACCTCTTGATTCACCTCCCTCTAGTATTGTAGGGATTGATTGTTGTGTTCTGGGGATAAAGACCCATAATGGTTGGATGTGGTGGTTGTCACCGTTTTCTTCATGATCATGGGTCATCATTGGCCAGATGATTGAGAATTTTTGTTGACTTGGAGGGCATGTCGAGCAGTCTCCAATGTCGGTATTGTACCGTGCTGGCGATATTCCTTTATCAACACATTAGAGACGCAACATTGAAGACATTGGGTTGGTGATGACGTCCTTCCCATATATAGAGATCCAGCTTGAGCAATGGTTGATAAGTTCATAGATGATGTCTTAGAGAAGGCCATTCTTTGGATTGATGGAATTCTATGGAAAACTTTAATACAACAACAAGATCTAATAAATCAACATCTTTTTAGATGGATACATTCATGATTAATTACTTTGTTTAGCCTTCCTCTATCAATTAATAGGGGCCTAACATGTGGGTAACATTATTGACATGGTTAAGGATTCACGTAGTGTTCACCATTTTTGTTTCGTAGTTCCTTGAAACATGTGTTCTAGTTTAAGAATCACTATTTCCAGGAAGTTTCCATTGGATTTATTTATGGAACTGGAGACTTCCAATAGTTCTTTATCCAAAGGGGGCCTTCTTTCCCAAGGCATGAGTTCATTAAGTTTGAACTTTATGATACTTAAGAACTTGCATTGGTCGAGAGGATGGGAGGTCAGACACATCACACCCTTTTGGGGGAATTATTGTCTACTCTGGGACTCACTTTTTAATATTTAAGATCTTTTCATGAATCCTTATTAATTCAACAATTATATCATAAGTCTCCCTTGGAATTTAAAATCACTTATTAACATTTGTAAAATTTAGAATCATCAGTATGCATTCAAGGTTCTTCATTAATGGAAACATTCATCTATTTAAGGTTTTCCATCAATGGGATCCTCTAATATACTGATTAGTGATTATTTTATTCATCATTGTAATGATACTATGTTTTAAGACACTTATTGGGGCACTCTATAATTTTTTGTCATCCAGGGACATGAAGTTTTGTTTTGATCTTGGTATCATGCCCATAAAATGGGCTACCTATGTATCCTTGTGAAAAGAATCAAAACCATCGTTGTTCGGTGTCACTTAGTAGGACACATCATACCTTTTAAGGTCGTGTGATAAGGAACTCTAAGCAAAATGTTCTTGGTCAAAACATATTGTGGGACTTATACTAAAGCAGTCTGGGGAACATAGAAAGTATATGAGTTTTCCAAGTATGATCAGACCCTATTGGGAATATGGCCTAAGGTATTAATGGGGATCAAGGCCCACATAGTTCTTAAAATATCATAGGAGGGTATGGTCCTCTGAGAAAGATGAGTTTGGGCTTAATTCCTAAAAAGGATGCCTTGATGGTTTGAAGATTGAATTTGTGGTTTATTTTCTAAGGAGGATGCCCAGTGATCTCGGGACTTGAGATGACTTCTTATGTATCCTGGTTTGAACATGAATTGAAGTTCTCATAGTTCCTTTGATGAGTGTTTGTGCACATGTTGTAACCATCACATATCTCTAAGCCCACATGATTCATGATCTGTGTGAGAAACAAGAGGATGTGAAAGATTCAACAATGACACTTCACATTTTCCTCCTCCGCTAATGGAAGAGGGTGCATCGACCGTAGAAGAGGGTGAGGTGACGAGCCTTCCCTCTATTCTATTTACATTGGACAAGGGTCCAATGTAAGGGGGAAGGGATGAAGGTGAGGGGATTACACCAGGATGGTTTCCCTAAAATTGATCCTGGTAGGAATGGGAGACTTATCCTTTGCTTGTGTGGGAAAGTAAGTGTGAACTATACCTTCCCTACCAGAGACGTGAGGTTCCGAGTCAACTCTTTGAAAAAGGATAGGCCAGGACCCAACCCACCTCCAAACTAGGAACCTCCTAACACTTTTTTGGGAGAAACGTCAATGTGACTATGGATATACAAACCCACAGACATTTTATGAATTCAAAACCCATTGTGAAACAAATGTGGGAAACCTCTGACTATGAAAATACAAATCCAAATAGAAGACACACTAATGTGACTTTACCAAAGGTTTGATAAGTCAAGAGGTTTTGGTGGAGGTCTCAACAAAATCCCTCTCAGAAAAGGGTGCCAATGAATAATAAGCCTTTCCATGAATGGTTGAGGAAGGCTTGATGGCTTGTTGATTTAAGAGAGTTAAGAGAATAAGTGAATCAAATAGAGGTTCCCAAGTATATAAGGGTGTATAAGTATGGTCACAAAAGTACACTTGGGCGACATGATTTTCACTTAAGTGATGAAAAACCTATATGGTAATACATGCGTGAGACTTTTCTTAAGCCTTCAAAAGTATTCACAAGTGATCCAAAAATTTTGGTACTCATGTTTTTTGAGATGAATGGGAGGCGCGCAATTATTTCTTACTTAGGTAGGTTGGGTGCTTTAGGAATGCAAGTGTTATGGTTTTCAAACACTAAAAGCACTTATGTCCAATGATCCTCCCTTAAATCCTCCTCTCAAGGTGTTGAAGAACTACCTTGAATGTTTAGGAAGACTGGGGTGAAGTACTAGGGTGACCAGAGATGCAATTGGGATTCAAGGAAATTCGCCTTTTTAAATGGGGTCCCTAAGGGTCTATTTATTGGAAAATAAATTACCTTGGCTGAAATTAGTTGGGCATGCAAGTGACTTGTGTGCCAAATAGGTTCATGCAAGTAGGTTGCACAACATTTTTGGGCGTGCATGTAGGCTATGCGCTGCAGGTGCATTGGTTTGACTAAAGCGATTCAGAATTCATACCTTTGAAAATTTTGATTTTTCTTCATGTACTTTTCTATTTTCTTTCTATGTGGATTTCCTTTGTCATTTTTTAGAAGCTTTTATGGAATGGATTGTCAACATGTAAATTTTTTTGATTTTTCTGAAATGCTTAAATTTTTTATGAATAGTAAAATACAGTAATTTACCATATATATACATTATCAGTTAAATTAATTATTCCTAGATTAATGTATGATGTAATCACACTTGGATTGAAATCATATGAACTTATTACTATTATGGGTCACATGAATCAATATTATTTGTTGTCTTGAGGGAGATAATAAAATAATGAATAAGATATTCAAAAAAACACCCCTAACCATCCTTTCTCTTGACTCCTCTCAAGCCTTGTGCCTTATATAAATTCTGATCATATCTCCTCCCAATATAATCCACCATGTCCATCAATCCTTGGTCTCATAAAAAGACCAAAACCTATCCCCCAAAGAGGCTCTCAAGGAAGATAACTTCAATAAGTAAATTCCACTTTTCATTTCTTTTATTTTGAGTTCCTTTCTTTTCTTTTTCTTTCCTTTCCTCCATTCATCCAAATTTTATGATAACTCTACTTAAATATATGTAATGGAATTTTTTTATGATAATATAATAATTAATAACCATCTCTCCTTTCCCCTTATTTTATACTAGAAATGAAAACACCATCGAAGATGTGTTAATTTATCACATTCAAGGATGATGGGTTATCAATTTCTATTACCATCTTTAATTCTGGTCATGAAACCATTTTTATGGTTTAAATTGAATATAATATATGTATTATAACTTATTTAAGGTTATTTAATCCTTTTCTACACATGATATTAATTTATAAATCAAAATCTGTTCCTTGTGATCAAAAACCACCAATTAACCTAAACAATTACCATTAATGTTTTATATAATGATTCATCTTCACTCATAATAACAAAATGAATTTTATAACCATGTAATCTTATAGATGTTAAAAAATAAAATAAAACTTTTATTATGGACAAACATTCTAATCTTACATGGTTATCCTTAAGTATATATAAGTAAACCGGTCATGAATACCAATGAAAAAACGCTCTGAAACAATAAAATTGAAACTCTTAAACACATTAAGAATGTGATGAATGAACTTAATAAGGATATAATAAATAAATTTAATAAATAAAATGTTTTTTAAATATTAATTAATGAATTTAATTTGGTTATCCAAGGAAGTAGATCAAGTGAAGAACACCATCAGACTTAAGGTAAGGGTTTTCTACCCGAACCTCCATTTTCATTTGGGTCACTCTTATTATATAATTATCTCAATTAAATTATTATTAATTCATGTTTTCATCTAATATATTCGGTGATAATGTTATATATATGTGTACAAACAAAAATCATACTTTCATTTATCAGAAGTTATATGTTTTAAAAGGATCATTCAAAAAAAGCTTCCTGAAATACAGGCTCGATTCAAGGGAATTTTCTTACCTATTTTCAAGGGAACTCTATAATATGTTATTAGAAACCACTATCTTCCTAAAATAAATAATATTAATATTAATATACTATCTTACTTCACTTCTGGTTCTATATAGTGACTTTTCCAAAAGAACTCTTCTTTTCAAAGTAAAAGAGTATTTATCTCAAGAATTACTCGATGATTTTTTAAGTGTATCTTCATCAATTTCAATGCTCTTATATATTTTTATATATTATTGGTATTAATATTTTATGATATAATATTCCATATTTAATTGATTGGTTTATGATTAGTTTGGCAGTGGATGTTATATCTTAAATCCATTCACCAATTTACTCTGAATGGTTAGTGTTTATGCTTAATGTTCGAGGAAAGTTATTTACATTTCATATTTTAGTTTCAATATGAATTTATATGTTGTTTAGGTTTATCCCCATTAATATGAGATATTAATTGGAATTTGAATGTTATAGGTTGGGCCTCTTATATCTCTTTGATGCATCGGTAGGTCTAATGACAAAAAACTATGGTCTTTACACGAGGCCTTGTCAAAATGGTTATTTATGGTCTTAGCTTGAGGCCTTGATGGTGTGGTTATAGTGTCCATAATTATGAATCCCATAATTATGAAACTATTAATTGAAATCTCATGTGGTTATGTGAATAGAAGAATACCCATGATTGTTCATTATTATGGAATTATTTATTCAGCTCTTATTCCTGTCATAATGTGTTTAAGTGTATTTTTTATATGCATGTGTTTTTAGTAATTCACCATGTATAATGTTTATGTTTATAATATCTTCCATTGTATTACTTACCCTTACTGAGAATTTGTGATCACCCCTTTCTTATGTTTCATTTTCTTAGGATATAAAGAGGTATAATATAAATGACATGCAGGGATAACCTAGGAATTGTGGATATTGTCAAATGGATTTTTATATTATATTCCCTTTCATGTTGTAATGTTGAAGTTATGTATGTATCTGCTATTAAAAATCTAATATACTATTCATTCCTTAGGGATGAAAATTTCTTGTAATCATGCCAATGTGATTAATTAAGGCACCAGCTCCGAGCAATTGGGGTTGGGTCTTTACAAAAGCATTATATGGGAAGAGGTGTCGTACACAAACATGTTGGGATGAATTTGGAGGATACAACACCGAAGGTAAAGACTATTTGAACCCATATAAAAGTATATAAAAATAGAAAAAAGTGATATTCTGATACTTGAAGGAAGGATTTGGAATTTCAAGTGGGAGATCATGTTTTCTTGAAAGTATCTCCATGGAATGGTGTTATAAGATTTCGGATGAAAGGGAAATTGAGCCATAGGTACATTGGTCCTTTATAAATTATGGAGAGAATTGGAGTTGTGTATTATTGGTTGGAAATGTCTCCAAGATATTATATGGTACATAATGTGTTCCACATCTCTTTATTAAGGAAGTACATGCCAGAACCAACACATGAACTCACTTCTAAAGAAATATAATTGGAACCTGACTTATCGGACTATGAAGAACCTATACATATTTTAGACACTAAAGAATAGTTGTTGAGGAATTGGATGGCTTAGCTGGTAAAGGTATTTTGGAAAAAAAACATAAATTTAAGAGGTGACATGGGAGCCTAAGGAGCTTATGATGAGGAACTACCCACACCTTTTTTTGAGGTGACATTTTCGAAATTTCAAGGATGAATTTTTTTCAGAGGGGAGAATGTAACAACCAGAAATTATATCAATGAAATTTCCCTTATTATGTTTATTTTATATATTTTGAATCCTAAAAAACAACATATAGAACACAATAAATTCTTTATAAATGAAAAATAAAAGATATAAGAAGTATCTCTAGACGTTAAGAAACTTACACCGATGAAAGAGTAACATAACCTTAGCAATCGTAATATGACCCTTATGAATAGTAAATCAGCCTAATGAATTGTAACCTCACCCATGAAAGAATAAATAAAATTTAGGCATCTCGTAACTGAAATTATAATATAATTATATCATAGTAAAAGTAAGTGAATAATTTTAAAAAAAAATATTTAAGTGTTAGTATATTTATAAGTCATATATATTTAGCTAAAATTTTATAATTAATTAAATTATTTAAGATAAAATTAATATTCATAAAATGATAACATAAATCAATTTTTTTATCTTATGATTTTATTATAATTTTATGAGACCTTATTTAATTTTATAAAGTCTTATAAAATCGGTTTTAAATTTAAAATCTGTATTTTTTAAGTAAATAATAATTTTATTTAAAAATTCAATTTAACATGTTTAGAAAAACATTTTGATAAAATGGATTCCATTTTTTAATTATAAACATCTAAAATGGTTATAGTTAATTTTTTGGATTTTACAAAAATACATGAATTTTTAGTGAATAGTAAAATAAGGTAATTGACAGTATAAATACATTATAAGAAAAATACACTATTCCTTTAGACATATATGATATAAGCACAACTATTTTGAACTTAAATGAACTTATTATTGTATTTAGTCACAAGAACCAATATTATTGGTTTTCTTGAGAAAAAGTAATAAAATAATGAATAGAATAATGAGAAAACACCCCTCTCCTCCCCTATAAAACCACCCTTCACCCCCTCTTCTCATCACTTATATAAGCCTTTAATCTTATCCAATTTCTGCCCAAATATTATTCTCTAGTCTCTACCCATATACAGGAGCTCTTGGTATTTCCAAAATACCAGAACTCGTTTTCCTAAGGAGTTTTTGAAGGCGATTAATTCAAGAGGTAAATCCTCTACCTTTTTATTTTAATTTCATTTCAATTTATTTCATTTTATATATCCTCTCCTCACCACCTCTATCAAAATGAGAATGAAAACACTAGTATAATATATATAATATAATTTTATCGTGTTATTGGGATATCCATCCTCAATCTTCTCACTCTCCCTCTTTTATTTTAAAAAAAATCATCTTCCGAGAGGTGCTGATTTACAACCTTCATGAACGACAAACATTATTATTCAATTTATTCTTCAAGGATGGTAATTATACAATTTTTAATTGTTAAAAAACTATAATATAAGTATTAAAACCTTTCTTATGTTTTTTAAGTGACGTATTTATATTATATCGAATGATAAAAAATGAGTTTGTTATGATCAATAACTATGGTAATAATATAAACGATTATCGTTGCATGTCTTATCTAATGATTCATAATACTACCTTATAAAAAATTATATATATAACCATTTACAATTCTTTATGCTCATAAATATCATATAAATTCAATTATGGATAATTATACCCATTCCACTTGAACTTCCA
The DNA here is from genome assembly GCA_963277665.1 of Viscum album. Classification (NCBI taxonomy): domain Eukaryota; kingdom Viridiplantae; phylum Streptophyta; class Magnoliopsida; order Santalales; family Viscaceae; genus Viscum; species Viscum album. The sequence goes on from OY728119.1 coordinate 445,329,885, forward strand.
TACTCATATACAAGTATACCGATCGTGAAACCCAAGGAAACGAACACTCCCAAGCAATAAAATTGTATCTTATACCTCATAAAATGGACACATAATTTAATAAAATTATAATAAATAAAATAAATGTATATAAGGTTATGAATTAATTAATTAATGGACTTAATTTGGTTATTCATTATTTTGAGGTCAAGTGCAAAGCACATTTAGACATAAGGTAAGGGTTTTCTACTCGATCCTCCAATTTCTTTCTAGAAACTCTTTTTCTCTATTAACACTAGTGAAATTATTTATTAATATTGTTTAATAATTATAATTTAAATGTTAATTTTTAATATATATGTACCAATCATAGTCATTATTTATTTTATGGGGAGTTACATGTTTTAAAAGGAACTTTCTCAAATACTTCCAGAAAAACAAGCCTATTATAAAAGAACATCTTAATTTCATAAATATTTTCAAGTAAAATCTATAATATTTTTTTAATAAAAAATTAGTTTTATAAAATGACTAATTTCATGATAAAAAACAAAATCTTATTTCATTTCTAGTTTTATGCAATGATTTTTCCAAAATAACTCTTCTTTTCAAAGTAAAAGAGTATTACTCTAAAGAATTCTTCGATTGTTTTATTCGAGAATTATCATCTATTTCAACACCCATGTTAGATATTATGTTTTATTTGGATTAACCTCTTATGGTTATCATCTACCATATTTTATAAAAAAATTTATGATTATATTTACTATATATGTGCTATCTTGATACCATTCACCATACTACTCATAATGGTTAGTGATTATGTCTACAGATTGGGGAAAGATATTTCATATGTTCATGTTATTCATGTTTATCTCCATTCATATGAGAAATGAATTGGACCTACAAAATTGATGGTTGGGGACCATTATAGCCTCTCTATGCATTGGTAGGTCCCATGATACGTAACAAAATTGAGTTTTGTCTAAGGCCTTACCCTAGTATTTTCAGACGTCTTGGTTGAGGCCTTGACAATATGTTTCAGATATCCATAATTATACATTCCCTAATTATGATAATAGTAATTGATAAAAAAATTGATTATTTTGACTAGAGTAATTTCCATGGTTATGTTTCATTCTCTTATAATTAGTTATATAGGTTTATTTACTTAGCTTTCATTTTGTCCCCTAAGTTTATTTTTTTTACAGGAATATTTTATTAGTTATTCACCATTCCTAATGTTTATGTATATGATAACTTATAATATATTAATTACCCTTATGGAGCATCTAATATCACTTATTTATTATGATTTATTTTTCCCCAGGATGTGGAGAAGTATATTATGAATGATTTGTAGGGATAATCTAGGAGTTATGGATGTTTACTATGGAATTTACATGTTGTTTTTACTTTCAAGATGTTATGTTGATCTTATGAATATATCTTATTTTATAAAGCTACTAAAATATTTGATCCTTCCTGATACAAATTATTTGTAATCATACCAATTTATTTATGTATTGAACTGGATCAGGGAAATGGGGGTTGGGGGTCTTTAATAATGGTCACTTTTTCTCAACCCCTAAGAGGATTGGAAAAAACCAAATCACTTTCCCATAAAAGAAATTAAGAGCCAGTTAGAGGAGAATCGCCTGAATAAAGGATAAAAACCCCAATCATAATATCCAAACATTCTGCGAAATCTAATAATAAAGGACCAATCCATCTAATCATAGGCCTTTTCCATATCAATTTTAATCATAAAGTTGGTCCCAAGAGATTTCCTTTTAAGAACATAAATCATTTCCTAAGTGATCCGAATTTCTCCCTGAATTCCTCTCCCTTGGATGAAACCATGATTTTGTTCATAAATATGGAGGGGATGATACGAATAAAATCTTTTATTAATAATTTCATCCAAAACCTTGTAATAGAAATTACACATACTGATAGGCCAAAATGTCCAAAACTATTGGGATGATTGAATTTTGGAATTATATCCATAATAGTAGCTGAGGTGGCTCTTAGTAAAGGCACACCACTGAAATAATCCCAGATATCAAACATCATGTATTATTTGATAATATGTCAAGGATAATAATAGAATATACCAGGGAAACCATCAAGGAATGTACATATTTTTGTATTAAGGGTCTTAACAGCATCAAAAATATCCTCTTAACAATGAAGAGAACTCATCCTTTGAATGCCCAGATCAAAAATATAAGATGTAATATTATCAAAAAAGGGTTCATGGTCACCCTAAGTAGGAGAATAATACCTTTTAAATGGTAATTACCATATAGAGATTCAGAGAAAAGATCCACTACCATAGGACTCCCAATACTAAAATCACTAGTAAAGGAACCATCTGGAAGAGGAAGATTAAGTCTACCATAAAATTGCTTCTCTTTGATACAGGCATGAATGTAGGTTGTATTATTATACCCTAAATTGATCCAATTTTCATTAGATATTTCTATGGATGAATGCTCATGTTTAAGTAAGGCCTCCTATATACAAACCTTTAAAATCGTAAGGAAATAATAGAAAGTAATCTCCCAATGAGATTGTAATATAATATAAAGTTGACTAATATCTTCCTAAAGAGATTACAAATTAACATCAGGATTGGAAAGAGATGAAATCCAATAAATAATGGAACTTTTGAGCCTTCTTAATTTGTTTTAGAGAGAAACCCAAGAAAAACCCTAAAATTGAGATGATCAAGAGGAGATGACCAAATCTCAGAATCCATCTAACTGCATCTAGTGACTAGAATAAAAAACTTATTTTTTATTCACTTGAAAAATGAACATGAAGAAGATGAGGAGAATGGTCTAAATGATATCCAGACAAATAAGTCATAGAGAAGCCTAAGAAAGAAGAAATTTCCTGGAGGTTTCCCAAACATCTATCAAGATGACTCCAAATTCTAATACTACTCCTTCAGTTATTTCACCAAGTGAAAGAATACCCTCATAAACCCATGTCCATAAGTTGTTTGGAAGTAATAAAGGATTCAAAATCTTGAATACCATTTTTGGGGTAAAGACCTCCCCCTTTATTTTTAGAGGGTTCATGAATAGTATTATAATATCCTCTAACAAGACAAGCTTCTGATCCTCTACTAAAGGATGACAGAGAATCCAAAATAAATTCTCCTAAGTTGGGTCACATTTAATTTAAAAAATAGACATTAAATAATGACCCATATTGGATGTAATCTAGACAGAACTCTAATGATTATAACTTTCTAAAAATTCCACATGATTATAGTCATTCCAAGAGATCCAAATGTGACTATTGACCAGGTTGACCAAACATATATTTTCCAAAATGAATACTTTAAGAAAAGTATTTTATTGTATTATAATTATGCTTTGGTTATGGGATAACCAAAAAATAAATGGTTTTCTTCTCAATGTCATTTCGGATAAACTACCTTTTTCTAAGGATCTCATACACTTAGAAGTCCATATTATTGAATATATCATTGGATATAGGGGATAACGACTTGTAGGCCTAATTTAATAGTTTTTTCAAGGAAATTATCCTTGACAACAGATTTGGTTTTTGATCTAGTCTCAATGGAGCTAGGAGGAATCTTGGATTTATCCACCCTTGTACCATCTATATTAGGATATGGAAGAATGGTATCCTCCACAACAAGTTAATGAAGAAGAAAAGAATTATGAGTAGAGGTAGAAATAGAGGGGGAGAAGACCCAAGGAGTCCACTCAAAGAGACATGAGGAATATCAATATGAACTAGACAAGGAGCATACTGATCCAATCCAGTAAGAGACATATGAGGAGGTTTAGTCATATTATTCTTGTGGGAGGAAGAAGTGTAGACCAAAGGTTCCATAGATGAACCCTCAATAATAGAAAACAAAAAAAACTGAGAAGGATTAAGATCCAAAATTAGAGGGACTACATTCTTTAGAGAAGATATCTCAAACATAAGCTAGTCACTGGAAGAATAAAGGCCCCGAGCATTTGAAAAAACCATGGAAGAAGCCTTAGAAAACAACACTAAAGAAATGATAGCTTAGGAAACTAAGTGTAAATTCACAGAGGACATTAAAACCAAGGTTTTTTCATCCTTCAAATGTCCCACATTGAAGTGGTCATTTATCACTAGATCCTTCATCATCTTATTAAAAGTAAAGTGGGGCACAAAGATGTATCACCGACTAGAGAAGGAGCCTTGTATGCAGATTTGTACCGATTACCCTAGTTTCTAGGGGATTAATCTAAATGACCATGAAAACCATAAAGAGAGAAGAATATAAGAGTAATTGGATAAATAATATTCTTCCATTAATAAAATCAATTCCTTTCACCCATGAGAACCCTAAGTGGATGTGGAGATGATAGATCAAACTTCACACAGATTCGGGCAGCCACAGTGTCTTCCATCTTATGAGTAGGTTAATCAGTGCATAGAAAAAGACCAATAGCATTACCAATTGATTTGAACATAGTATAATTCCAAAAATATATGGTATTCTATGAAAGGGAACCTAAAGCACTACCAGGGAGGACTCCTTACCTCAATGATCTTCGAGATACCACCGGAGAAGAAGAAACCTATGATGACCACAAGACCGCCCCTCCCTTACCCAAGCCTGAATGAAATCCAACTCTAAGAATAGATGAATGAAAAAGGACTTCCTAGACAGGATGGACACTGTCACAACACTAAAGAGATCCCAAGAGTTAAGAAAACTAGGTAAAACCCCCCCAATGTAGGTTGATCATAGTTGAAATTTGCAATACAGGGCCACCCGTGAAAGTATTAGGCATCAGAAAGCTCTCAATATGAAAGGGATAGCAGCATATAACCTTCCACCAGTTCCCATTCCTTTGGATACAAAGATATAGGATGAACCATAGAAAGGGGTCTAGTGAAAGGAACTAGACACAACCAAGCTAAAAGTTAGAGCTGAATAATGGAGATCTGAAACACCTTGGAAGAGATGAAGTGATGATTGAACTATGATAGTAGAAACCAAATAAACTGAAATCATATTCTGAGTCAAGCTATATGAGATCACTTAGTAGTTCCCAAATTAAAGACCCATAAAAACTCCCACAAAAGGAGAATTATCTGAGCTCTCACCCAGAAGAAACATCATATATCTACCCAGAAAGTGTCAAGGGAAGAAAGAAAATTTGAATATTTTGGTGGCATGCGAGGTTTGTACTTACGAGGAAAATCCATTATCCCTCTCATGTGTATCCCTTTTAATCATACACTTCCCTAATGAATTTTTTTTACCAAGACTAATATTTCATTCACATATATATATATAGACATTTTTTCATAGTATGTGTATTGCTTCAAATAGATAATTTGTAGAAACTAAACATACCAACCAAATTTTCAGTCATTTTAATGTTCAGATGTTGTGTTGTTGAAAATTATTTCTTCATCATAAAAAACATAACTATTATAAGATTAATATATTTGTAAAAAATGTTTTAGCGTATATTTTATAAGATTATTCATTTTTATCATAATTCAAATGAATTTTTTAACATTGATAATCTTGGTTCAACCAATAGATGGAAAATATAAACTCATAAATCTTATAATATTTACATAGATCATTAAACACTTTATATTGTATCATATATACATTTTCAAATTTATTATCTTTATGGAATAAAATGTTGAAATCTATTTAAAATATCTTATAATCATAAATTTTTTTAATATATATATATAATGGTTAAAATGGGTTTGATAATAACTATTGTAGAAGAAGTATTATACATTCTTGACAATGAATTTATTTAAATCATTTACTATCCTGACCAAAATTTTAAAAAACAAAATATAGCATCCATTTCAATATAATTATTAGTGACTTAATTTCACCATATGGGTCTCAACCCTTTGGTTTAATGTATTAGTTTAAAACCTTATTTGTGTTCATTGATTATATTTTAAATTATATTAATTTTTACATTTTTTAGATTTAAAAATTATGTTCATCTCATTGAAATATATTATATTGTATTATTTCAATATTACATATCCTTCCTTAGAAAAGACAGATCAATATCTCAATGGTTTTTAAAAAGTAAACCCTAAAATTATATTTATTATGTGTTCAACACTGGATAATTTTCTAATATTATATTTTTTGGATTTATCCCTCTTTTAAATAGTATTTCTGTATATTTTTTTAACTTCACAATGTTAAAATATTCTCCCACTAATTCACTTAAATATAAATTCCCTTTTTAAAAATATATCTTGTATAGTTATATACACTTTTTTCTCTTATAGAATATAATAATAATAACCCACAATATATTTTATATTTCCAATGATTATATTTTTTTTAAATTTTGGTTCACGTTTACTTTATATAATATATCAAAAATATCCCTTACTCATAAATCTTTGTGAATAAAAAAATAAAATCTTTTTAGTCCATATATTATGTGATTTTCATTAAATTGAATTTTATTTATCACATTTTAGTGCATATAAATTATTATCTAAATCATAAACCCAAATGGAAATATGAATGCATACATGAATCATCATAGACTAAACCATTCATCAAATTTTAGATTCTTCCATTTAGATAAACTATTAAACTATGGTGTTCCACATGGTTTTAGTTGTGATAATAAAAAATAATTTCATATATGGTAATAAAATTCTTTGTTCAAGTATTTCCCACTTTATCCAGATCAAAAAAAATTATTTTATTTTTATTTTTTAATTAGTAATTAATAGTTAAAAACATTGAAAATTTTAAATGTTTCATATATGTTTTTTATAATATAAAAATTCATATACATTATATATTCATGGTTAAATGAAATGATGTTTTCAAATCCACCTTGAGGAACATTATATATCAAACCATATACATCTCTTGAACCCATGGAATTATTAATGGTGTTGTAATTTTTGTCATAGTTTTTTGTGATAATTTTTTTCAGAAAAAATTAAATATGAATATGTTTATACTATAATTCAAAATCCAAATTATATGTTTTATGGTGAAATAATTGGTTGACTTTAGAAGTCCTTGTAAATAATAAAGAGGTAATGTTGTTAAGTATTTGAAAGATAAATCAAATTTTTTATGTGATAAAAGGATATATAAATCTAAAAGTTATATATGTTTATGGAAAATAGGGATGGATATACTGAAAAGTAAAAAAAAATGAATTACCTAAGTTTGAATCATGATTTCTCATAGATTCTAGAGTGTAATTCAGAAGGTTCTAAATCATGATAAATTAACTCAAGGAATTATAAGTCATTGAAAGTTTCATTCAACCCTTACATAAATTTTATCTTCATTAATTAATAATTATGTTTCATATGTTTAATATAAAATATTAAATTAGAAAATTCTGTAATTATCTTTATAGTATTAAATATCATTATTGTTTTAAAATAGTTTGTGAATTGTAATGAGTTTAAAAATGGAGTTTTTATAAGATTAAAGGTAATGTATATAGATAATAAAATATTTTATAGAAAGGATATGGTTCAATTATTTGGAAAATTTAATTGACCATTCAAGAAGAATTTTCATATATTTATAGTCCAAATTAATAAATTCAAAAAAAATATGTAAGATAAGAAAAAATTTAAGAAGAAACTTTTTCTCTATTTTGGAAGATGATTTGAAAAACCTATTGAGAATAAAATTCTAGAATAAGAAAATTTTAAATTATATTCCCAAAAGTCTATAAAATATAATATATGGTAATTCTATAAGTAAGTGTATTTAGTTATGCTATAATTTTAAGTTGATATAAACCCAAATTAAATCTGAAGGAAATAGTTGCCAATGATTTCAAGGAATGATGTTGAATTATTTTATTGTCTGTAAGACCAAAAGAAGAGAATACTGAATGGTATCAACTGATTTGGAGTTCATAAGTATAAATGAAATGATTTTAAGTTGTACATTCATCAAATATAATATCATGAATTAAATTTTATGTATTAAGAAAAGATTTATATAGGCATTGAATATGGTTGAAACTAAATTTTAAAGAATCAATGATGATTCTATAATCTAATTATTGTAAGTAGTGATGATGGTTGGACATGTGTTGAGTAAGATAGATTTATGGAATTTTGATCCCATGTTTGAAGATTTTTTTTCATATGGTTATAATAAATCAATAAAATGATGACTAAAAAAAGTGAAAATAGTGATGAATAAGATATGGATGAGTGTATGAGTGTCTGGCCAACATTTTTTGAAATAAATTGATTATAAGATAAGGGATGTGATTTTTAATTATTTTTGTGTAGGTTTTGAAATGCCAAAATTTTGGAATATTATAGAGTTTACATACTATACATATAAGTTCCAAACATTGATATTCTAGATAGAAAATGTCTTGAAAATTGAGTTTATGGGTATAAATTAATTGTGAGTTATTCATAAGGCTTTTAGGATGATTAAACGTTTGGTGGAGAAGAATCCTAAACATAATGGTTTTTTTAATTCTAGAACAATGACCATTAATGATTGGAGGGCTCCAAAATAATATTTTCAAAAAAAAAATACTATCGAGAGATAACATTTTGTCAAGGATAATACCATACCAATAGTTAAGGATGATTCCTTCCAAACCCTTCTAATTTCTAAGTTAAGGATGATGGCTTCTCACCTTTTGTAATCGTGTCAATTGATTAGTCATAAATTAGTGTCTCGGAATCCACTCTAACACTAGAAAGATTAGATACCCACATTTGGATGGAACCTTGTAAAAAATATCATGTTCTTGTTTTATTATATTATTATTTAATATGGGTATATCTGTGATTAAATTTCTGAGATGATCATGTCTCTTAAAATTAATAGAGTTTAATTTTAGTAAGACAATTGTAAAATGGAAATACATATTCAACTCCCCCCCCCCTTCAGTGTTACATCATACATATGGGCCCTTCAACATCACTATATATGAGATCTAATTTATCATTATCTCTCTTATTGTTACCTTTAAAAATTAACATAGTCATTTTACTTGATAAATAATTATTACAAAAATTGAAAAAATCATAATCATTCTAATTCAATAATTAATAATTGTGGATTTATTATATATGGTTGTTATTTATCTAGACTAAGTGACAATTATAAGGACAATTATAAATTAAAAAAATAATGCTATTGTTAATATTATTTATATTATATATGGTATTTTAATAATCTAATATGAATAAACCATTAACACTCTTTCACAACCAAATGACACTTCATTCATATAAATGAAAAAAATCCATGTTCTTTAATAAAATTGAAAAAAAACAAACTTATATATTTAAAATTAGAAAAAAAATCCCCTTTATTGATGGTATATAACATAAATTTTCAAGATATAATATAAATATAATGGTATGAAATAGATTCATTATCAACATGTATAATGAAAATAATTTGTCTTTATTCAAAACTCAAAGTTCCACTTCTCCATAGTTAATTCCACATTTTTTTAAATATTCACATTATCTAAACTATTTTATTCATATCAAATATCTAATAATAATGATTTAGAATCTGAAATAGTTATCTCTTTAACATAAATTTCCTCACTCCTATAATATTTTTATTTTGTCCTAATATATTCAATCACATTGAATGATTCAATGTTTGTCTATATATTTTGAAGCTTAAATTGCATGGGTGATATCACAATACACCTTATACTAAATAAATAATTATATTAATTTCCATAAGTATCATTTTACACATTAAATATGAAATAAAATATATAAAATCTGAGGGTTTCTCATGAAAATATAAATGTTCATTTTGTTTAATTTTTTTTATGAAATTTCAATACTGATCAATGAATTTATTACCATTCCATTTTTTCTCAAGAATAATCACATTTATTTTTTATATAATTTCATGAATGTATATATAAAAACACATATTATAATTATTATCAATAATTTTTTATTCAATATTATCATTTACTAAATATTCTACTATAATAAAAATAATTGTCGTTGTACTTATATAAGAAAACTTTTATAGGATAATAAATATATATATACATGTCCTTCCTTATATATATTATTCTCTTGAGAAATATATTTTTAGGTAGAAATATGTAATCAAATTTCTAAAATAACAATATTGTATTATTAAGTAGATAACACCTTTCTCAATTTATCTCTTCAATTTTCTCATCACCATGACCCTCAGTTCCAATTAGATTGGGTTACCTATAATGTGTCAAATAATATTCAAAATTGGATAACTTTTACCCTTGTATCCTAAAAAAAGATAGATAGATGATTTTTGACTAAGAACAGCCAATTTGTTTAACTTATCATGGTAATGAAGAATTTAATAATTTCTCTATAGCATCAAACATGTAGATATTTTAATGGTATTTTATATTTTTCTCCAAATAGCATTATATACATCAAATAAATATTATATATGATTATATTATATATAATTTAATCGTATATATATCATATATACTTGATCCATATCATTTAACTTATTAATTGTGAATATATTTCATTAACTATTTTATCTCATATAGAGATCAAGGTTTTAAAGAAATACTCGTATAGAATGATACATTTTGTTTATATAGATTTCTATAAGAATAAAAATATTAAAATTTTAAATTGGTCCAATGGATTAGATATTAATATATATAATATATGATATAAATATATATAAAATTTACACTATTACGAATTACTCTTAAGTGGAGAAACCGAAACATTAAACATTCCATTGATTCTTCTTATAAGACATAAATGGATTTTATGTATTGTTCATACATAATGAAACATATATAATTATAAAAAAATAGTTAATATATATTCAGAATTCAAAATCATATTAAAATTAATATAGAAATAAAATATCTTCATTAATTTAATATGGACATTATAGTTTCTTACAGTGGAAAGATAATATCCATCATATGAACATGTTAAATGTGAAATTCTTCTGAACATTTTAAAGTTCTCCATTTTACAATCTAATAATATATTTAAACTATTTTGATCATAAATAGATCTCTCAAATAGAGAGGCTCACATCATCACAACTCAATTCATCTGATTTCTAAGAAATTGGTTGACACTCAATCTTTTCTATATTATCATAAAATAATTTTTTTAATGATATCTCCACTTGAAATGTAGTGGATGTATAAAATTCCATCAAATATAATTATTAATAACTTAAATTATAAAAACACAATAATAAAATAAAAAACATAATTTTAATTATTTGTGTATTATTTAGATAAAACATGAATTATCTAATCCAATACTCCTCTATAATAATCCAATAATTCTAATCACCAATGCATATGTGGTCTCAATTTAAATTCAAGTGATTCAAGTCACTCCGGTGAAAGAATATAGATCTAGATATTTCTAAAAATCACATTTTTTATCCCTCGATCAATTTAAGACACCTCCATCTTTATTAAAATTAATAAATATATTAAATTTCCATTAAAATAATATAAACTAATATAACTCCTAAGTTACTATAATAATGATCTTATAGATATAATTTAATATATTAAATATCCTAATAAAATTGTAATGGTTATAAAAAATTAGGAGGTTCATTAATAATATATTAAATGTGTTTAAACAGTAAAATTCAGTGCTTTAATGGACTTATAAAGTTGGCCTTCAAAATTCCCTAATTTATTCGACTTCAATGAAAATTACATCATGTTCAATCTATAATACCGTTTTATATTTATAATTTATTCTTATTATGTATTAATAATATAAATATCTCATTATTAATATTACAATACCATGTTAATTATTTAATTAAATAAGTATTGTATAATTAAATTTTTCAAACTTATTAAACTCGGGTCCTGTTTATGATGGTAATAGATATAAATACATTAATTCATACACCAGTCATATTAACCTAAATAATTTTAATTAGAATAATGTGATATCTCAATCCAAGAAACATTTTCAAAGATGGGTAATGAATATAATTATCATTCAGAATCAAAATCTAAGGGTTGTGTCTAGAATAATTGAATACCTAAGGGAATATAATTTTACAATTGTACAATTTGAATATCTTAAATAATATTTTTAGAGTTAGTTATGGATTTGGTGAAATGTTCCGTATGATTTAAAAAGCCAATTTTGATATATTAAGAAATTATATATATTAATTTATGTGCATGAATTATTTGGTAAATGATGTATTTTATCTCTAATGGAGTGTTGGATGTGGAAAATGAGACCTACATTGACTCAAGAGCATTGGATTTACCTTAGGTTCAATATATAATTTTCAAGAATTATGACCTATTATAGTGTTTAGTCATGGGAAGATTAAATAAATTGATAAAATAATTAAATAAAAATTATTTAATTTGGTGATACCCTAGTGATCCCACTATTTAAATTCTACTTAAGAACTCCTCTAGTGTTTGCCTCTTAATGTAGATTGATGGATATTAAAGAATGTGATTGGTGTTAATGAATCGATCATGAGCTCATCAAAAGTAATCAACGTCACCAATGGTTTTGTCAACAAGAACCTTATTCACTAATGAAAAATCATCATCAAGGAAGGGATTTTATTATAATATATTTTTTATAGTCTTAATAAGGATTCAAACATGAATTAATTTCTCTTTAATTAATCCTTTGTTAATTCTTTCCATGGACCCGTCAATTTATATTATTCCTAAAATTGTAGAATAATTTTTTTTATAATTGTTAACCACCTAATGTTTCTTCAATTTCTATACAAGAAAAATGGATTAATAGCTATTGGGCATTGTTAATTACTCACTTTTTTGTATATGGATTTCATTATCCATTAATTATATGTTCATATCCTCTTTTTATTTGGATAGAAATTCATCTAATCTGTAGATCATTTAATCATGATATTATTTATCATCATTATGGATTTTTATATTGGATTCAACATCAAGGTTTTCTGTATAGATAATCATCAATGGTAATGATAAATCCTAGGGGGGACTCAAGATGAATGTTCCACAAGATTGGATGTGCAGGTGATGTGAGAATGAAGAAAATTCTCTTTTTTCAAAAATGATGGTTAGAATCTAACCTATAATAGTGAAACAATTTAATTCATTGAGTATTACGGTAATATGGGTGAGATTCATAGAGAAGATGGTGGAAATGGTGAATCATGTTGTAGAATTTAATAATCTGGAAAAGAAATTCATGACTACAGGGTGTGTTGTTTAGATGAACAGATTCCATATATTTTTGGAGATGTGGCACTACTGTTTTCAGAAATTTTTAAATGTGATATATTGTTAGTATTAGTAAAAATTTCAAGTATCCCTAGTTGTAAAACACAATTTATATATAAATTATATTCCCATGGAAATCTTTTTGGCCATACATTGTGTGTATCAGACCATATGTTAGGTATCCTCAAGGTCACATGACTCAGGTGGAATTGTAAATGTTGAGGGACTCATTCAATTATTAAAAACCCTGTACACAACCAATATTCCTTATATGTGTACTTTGAAACACTGTGTTTGGCATCCAAATAGGGGTAGGCAATTTCATATGGTTCAAATAGTTTGTACACAAGGAAACATGTCATATATTATAACCAAAACTCCCTAGATCCCATTATTCCATCATTCATGATCAAGCTCGGACTTGTGAGTTGTTTATATTGGGTTAAATGATAAGAAATTAATTTTTTACCTCATATCGACATAGGTATATCACTCTATTTCTCTAGCTATGTTACCCCTTATTAGTGGGATAATCATTGATAGGGTTAAGTATCCACTCATGGGATTGGGATTGTGTTCCCTATTTTACACTCCCTTGAGTAGGGCTAGGTGTCATGAATCCCTAACTTGGGAATGTGATCCCCTACATATGGGATAATATAGTTCGGTTCAAGTAACCCCCTATGACTTAGGGGATGATCCTATATCTCTAATTTCAATTTCATTACATGAGGTATCATCTAGTGATGTGTCACTTCTCCTTCAGGAATTTCTTAACAGGCCTAATGGATTTTATTTTTTATTGTATAGTTACGTGGTGTTTTATGAGGAGTGATATTTTTTGGCAGGCAGTGAGGACTGAGACCTTAATGGGTTACTTATGCCCTGATATGAGAATATTTGGATTCTTCCACCTTCACCCTCTTTAATATGGTTATGAGGTGACTCTTTTTTTATTACTTATATCTTTTAGGGATATTATGGTTTTTCTAATGAGTATTTATATACTCGCCCATGCATCATATTTTCCTAAGCATGTCATGTATTTTGCATATGATAGGCAGTTCAGAGATGGTCTAGGTGGACCTACAGTAGGTGGTGCATATTGGTTCTTGGGGGAAATGTTAGCTAGACCATGTTTAGTTATAGGATGTTTTCTACATAGATAGTAGTTATTCTATTTATTAGGTTAGACCTCTCTATAGGATATTAGGCCTATAATTTTCCCATTTTTATTTTGGATTTGTTATGTTTACTCTTGTGTGGGTGGTTAAAGGTTATGAATTCATTTATTATTATATCAATTTATTATTTCTCCATTCCTCTGGTATATATTGAGTTATGTGTGTGTGAATATAGGTATATTAGGCTAAGGCCTCCCATATGAGAGATTTTTCGACCCATATCTATTCACTATCCCCCAGACTATTCAAGGCTGGATTGTGGGAAAAAACATAACTTACTATGGGCCCCATTGGGGCTTCAGCAGATCAGGGAAGGTTATAGTGGTATTAAATATTGGGCTGACCTATGATGGAATTTTTATATAGAACAGTATTAAGGATTTTTTTATGATTTTGGGATACAGAGTTAATGTTTATCAATTTTATCTCTCGCTCTTTATACCCAAGAATTTGGGCAGTGATCCATGTATCCATTCATTAAGATATTAATAACCTATAAGTCAACTATGTACACTAAAACATTGATTGTAGGATGACATTGGTACATTCATCATATCATAATTGGTTTGGAATTACTATATAGGTTTTTAGTTATCTCCCCAGATATACTCAATTTACTCTAGTATATCTTGACTATTGAAGTATGGGACCACACAGGCAGTCAACAAGGACTCCAGAATAGGGTTTTGGCGTTAATGAACATACTAATGTGGCCTTTCTGGGGGATTGTGCATGGGTTATTTCTTAAAATTGGATAGTGAGTGATACATTCACCTATATAGTAGTGAGTATTCCCACTTATCGTTTTTATATAGATTACCTTCATTATATCATATAGTATTTAGTTTATATGGTATTGGAAAATTATACACATAGTATGAACGTGGTTCATGAGTTTTAAAGACATAGACTGTCTAGGTTCCATGGTGAGTCAGAACTATAGGTAGTGAATGAATGGATTGAGTAAATGGATTGAGTATTTTATCTTATTTGGATACCTTTTGACCATATTTTTGTTCTTAGAGTTGGTATTATCCATGGAACAACATGATGTTGGTTGAGATTGATTACTCACATTGATGATTAGGATACATTTCTTTGGACTTATTTTGAGTACCTCTTCAAGGATGAGTATTTTCTTGTGACTCCACTATCGATGCACATCTAGGATCTCACCAAGTTTCAATAGGGTAGAATGCATGTGTCTGAGTATGCATCATGGTTCACTGATGTCATGTAATACACTCATGGAAAAGCTCATGATGGGTAATTTTGATCATGAATGATCTAGAGGTTTATTTTTATATATATTAAATTTTGGGTAGTGATCAATTATATACCACCTATGTTGGGGTATTAGATAATTCCATGTTGGAGGAGATATTTTTAACATAATAACCATAGTCAGTAAGTGCTTATAATGGTCACTCAAAATCATTGACCATAGAATCAGGTGGCCATAGATGGACATATTTATATATATTATTATGATTCTTGTAGTTTTTAACTCAAACAAATAGGATTAATGGACTATAGTTTCATAGAGGTGATATTTCTAACCAAGATAAACCCATTTAATTTCCCACAAAAGAGGGGGGATATTGCATAAAACTTCCGAACCCATTATGTAAAAAAAGGGAGGAATGACATTGGATAGGCCACTACTTCGGTGGTAGTATGGTGCCCAAAGATCCCCTATGGGTGGTTAGGGATATCATAAATGAGTATTTGTTGATAAATGAGTCATAGGGGCATCAATAATTGGAAAACATTACGATTAGATATTGTATCTACCAAATGAAGGAGGTATATTCTAATCTTAGAGGGATAATGGTCATGATCACAGGTAGAGGAAATACCTAGGTCATATAAACCAAAGGCTCATGGTATGTTTCAAGGTATGATATATGTCTTCTAAACCTTATCATAATTTTTAATGGACATAATAACTAGCCTTTACTTCTTATTTAAGTCCCGTTTTTTAGGGCTTGACATTCCAATAGATTCATTAGTTTGACCCTTGCGGCTAGAGAGTCCTTCGATGTGAGATTCAGTGATTACCCTCATCTACCAATTGTGTGATTTATCCCTCTGGGGAGAGAGATTCATGTGTTATCCTTTAATATTTTTATTGAGATCATATGATTTAATTCATTTTATATATTGGTTATCTATATTTCAATACAGAATTTATTGTTTTATATGTAAATTGTGGTGTATTTGGGATGATGGGTCAAAATTTTCCATCACTTGAAGGAAATAATTCAAGACAGATCCAGATAAGATCATATGTATGAGGATACAACCAATTTCCCTTCAGTTAGATAGCTTGACCCTTGGGGAGACAAACTCAATGTGATTTTAATTTATACAATGGTAGGAAAGTACGAGGAAATATTATATGAGGAATTACTAGGCTAACCTTTACATTAATAGATTGATATTTATTTCAAAATACACCCTATGAGAACTTGGATATCCTTGTCAGATTATCCGATAGCTTCTATTGAGCTGTGGAAGTTGAGAAACTGGTTGAAATACCTTCAGAGGAAGGGTTTTTACAAACTAATTGTGTCATTATAGGCAGATCTTGTATTATTCTGTAGAGAGAAGATGGGAGTTTGAGTTTATGTGTGGACTATATTCACCTAAACCAAATAACAATTAATAATAAGTATTCACTACCAAGAATTGATAGACACCATCAATAGATGAATGGGGAAAAGTGGTTCTTTAATATTGACCTCATATCTAGCTATCACTGACTATGGGTTCATGATGTGGATATATTGAAAATCTAATTATGTTGTGTATATAGTCATTATGAGTGTTTGGTGATTCTATTTTCAAATTATAATACCCTATTAGTTTATATGGGACTCATGAACCACGTCGTTCATCCTTTATTATACTATTTTTTTGTGGAATTTACTTATTACATCCTCATTTACTTGGAATCATAGAATAATCATGGGTTGAATTTTAGGATGGTACAAAATTTACTATGAGAACATCAACTATATAGAAAACTATTATATTTTTAGTTTTGTATTAGAAATTTCCAGTTTATCTCAGATGATGGATTAGTCATAGATCCGATTAATATTGTGGTAATTCTATCATAATAGGTGACCAAGAGCATGATTTATGTATGGAAATTACTTGGGTTGGATGGCTATTATTAGAAAATCATTCTCTATTTCACTAAGATTACTTCTGTTTTGAATTCCTAGAATCAAATGGGGAAACATTTTCCCATGTTAGATAAATTCCAAAAAGCCTTTATGGAGTTGTGGAAAAAATAATCAATTCCTCCCATCATGAGACTTCCAAATGAGGGGTTTGATTATGCTGTGTTATGAAATTATTCTAGTGATCATCTTAGATGTGTGATACTGTAGAAGAAGGTCTTGATTTATTATGGATCTCAACAACTAAATACCCTTTAGTAGAACCACTCCACCAATGATTTACAGCTATAAATTGTTGTGTTCACCAGTAAAACATGGAGATACTTTTTTATTAGTGGATGTTTTTTTATTCTAGTTATAAGAGTGTAAATAACATCTTTACTCAAAGAGATCTTAACCTGAGTAAGAGGTGACAGCCATAGTTCTGAAAATATAAGGACTTTGAGATAATCAATACTCTAGGGAAATAAAATTTAGTGTAAGATTCTTTTATTATAAAATCTAATTCAGATTTACTAGGATATGTGTAAAAGTATTTGGTCTTATTGAATTTATCATTATTGGATTAAGGATAAGTAACATATCTTTATTCAATGGTTGTGAACCCACCACTTATTTAGTACATGAGGGGATAATTACTTGGATTAATTGATTTTGAGGTATTATGCGACTAGATATTCATTACGCATACTCCTAATGGATACCTTAAATGTGGATATCATATCATCCTCTACTAAGGAAGGACGGTGGTGCTAGGTGTTCCTAGAGAGAACATTTTGTGAGACATACATACATCTCCCATAGAGGTATATCTTGGAGTGAAAATTATGTTCTAATATATTCAATATTAGTTTCATTGGATAATAATAAATAAGAGTTTCAAAGAGTCCATCTCTTGATTCTCAACATATTAGTAGGCGAAGGTCGAGTAGCCGGTACCATTAGGTTTGGCCCCACCCATCAAGGTGTAAAAATGGATGTAGGGTGGTATATCGATGAATATTATCATGAGATATCAACAAATGTTGGGAGATCATAATTATATCCAGGTGGTCATGGGTCAACTCATCATGTCAACTCGCTTCCTTATTATTAGGGAGTATAGTTTGGTAGAAAGATTTAGATTCATGTATCTTTAAGAGATCATCAATATCCATAGTTTTACCTTGATAAGTTTCTTGAACCATGATACTTTTTTAAGATATTGGTTGGGGAGATGTTTGAAATAGGTTTTTTGAACCCTTTTGTGATGAGTATTTTTTTTACTCCTAGATGGATGACCAACCCAAGGACACCATTCAAATCTTAGAGGAAATGTTTCAGGCTTTCGTGTTAAACATCGATTGAAGATGGGAGGATCACCAAAACATAGTTTAGATTTTCTATGATATAATTTATAAGACTACCATAATTATGGTTTTATTTTCTTCCCTGAATGGGAGACCCTATAGGTCAACATTATTCTAGATAGAGTTAGGAGAATTACCAGTTTTGGGGATAGATGTTATTCAATTAGTGAAACAAAAGTGCAGATCAACTAGTATAAATTTAATACCTCCCAAACCCATCATAATTTCTATTTAGAATAATTATGTTTTTCTTTTTAATTTATTTAGGGTTCATATTTGTTCTTAAAGGTCTCAATATAGTGCAGTTTGTAGAGATTTTTCTTGGGGGCATGCTATTTGAGCCACCCGAGACCTATACTCCCGAATCTAGGGATAAAAAAATTTATTTATGAGTTAGATTAGATTAAAAGTGACATAAAAATATTTTTATTTCGCATAATTTCCATTAGATAAATATTATATACTATGGTAATATAACAATCCTAATAATATAATTTCTAGTTTCATTAAGGATCAGTTACCTAAGTAATTTTTTTAACAATTGTGAACATTTCTCCATAATTGAGCCACACTAGAATCCCTTTAAGAATTATCATTGGTTGTACTAATATTCATAACCAAGGGAATGTAAAAATAATAATGGATTGAACTCAAATGCTCAGTAAAGGAAAAAACTTCATCAACATTTCATCATGAATTAGATTATAAATGTATGAGAAATCATTAGTATGATAGAATATCTTATAAAAAAGAATATAGAATTCTATGATTTATTCGAAATATATGATAGTAGAACATGTAATATAAAATATATAAATATTTATCATGTAATAAGAGTGTCATATAATCATGGAATCATATAATAAGGGGATGAATACATATGTTTATGGAATCATAAATATATGTAAAAAATGCATTACATCCTCAAAATAATTCAAGTATCACCACCATGAGAACATGACATAGTTTTCTTAGGATAAAAAATGATACACCATATTAAAATATAGTTGTAAAACCACAAATTTTTTTAATTTTTTCAAATAAATTTAATTTCTTTGATAGCTTGTGTTACACAAAACAGAAAGTTTTAATGAACCACGACAAACTATTATACAAACATGATCATTTTTACCTAGATGTTAAACATGGAGGCATGAATAGAAATGATAAAATTTTAAAAAATTTGTATAATGGATTTATAAAATTAAAATATTTATAAATAAGAACAAAATTTTTATTAAAGACTTTATATGCATTGAAAATACCTTTTTCTCAGGAAAATGATTTTCATTGCTTCTTGTGAAAAAATAATAAAATAGAAATTTTACACTTTTAAAAAATTAATTTTAAATAAAAACATCGTTTTTGTAATCACAATTTTTATGTTATATTAGGTTAAATATTTGATAATTTTTTGAAAAGATTAATTCTTTATTGAATAGCCAAAAATACTAATTTTTATTAAAAACAACCATTTAGTTTAAAGCATTTACAAAGTTTTATATTTTTTAAAAATGATTAAAAAATAAAAGAATTTCAATTATATATTTACAAATACAATTTATATCATTTAATTGAATTTAATTTTTAATTTTTATTCTAAAACATTCTATACTTATGAAAAGTTTCTCTTTGGAAAATCATTTTTCATCGTGTCTAGAGGTTTAATTTTAAATTAAATTTTCAAAATTATTTTAATGAAATTTTGAAAAATATATTCCATATTTTGAATTAAAATACTTAATATTATATAATATGGTCACAAATTTTTTGGTTAAAATGAATATTATAAGAAATAAACATTTTGTACTACAGTTATGGTTCAGATGGGTTTACAGAGGGTTAAACTAAAAATATAAGGGTTAAAATGACCTAAAACATATTTAATTCATATTGAATGGACATATTTAAAACTTTATTTCCTTAGGATATATTTTTATGTGCTTCCTGTAAAATATTCCGTGATTATGACTAATATAACAATTTAAGTAATGAAAATGAAAAAATATCACCCACTTGCATTTAAAATTTAACTATATGTTCACGTAGGGACAAACGAAAGATGTGAATGAATATTGATGGTAATTAATAGAATAATGAATTTAATTTCATGATGTTAAATTATTTTTAAATTTTAGTAATTATATAATAACTTTAAATGTTTATGAAACGCCAACACAGAAATTCTTTAATTAATATAAAAATACAATAAATGATACTAAAAATATTAAATTTAATATAATTGTAATTAATTACTGTATTGAATGAATTTTTTAAATAAATTTAACAACATAAACTGGTTCTAAGATAATATATACAAACTCAACTTCAATTTTATGTTTTAAAAGTCAAATTAAATGAACTGTGTCTAAATTGAAACTAATGTTATTTTATAATAAATAGTATTTCTAAAATGATTTTAAATTCCTAGAAATCACATCCTTGGTAAATATATTGGTATATGTTAAAAAATATCATCCATAATCTATTCATAGTCCAATGTTCCTTTTATAATAATTTTATTGACACCTAAATAGTTAAAACTATGTTTCCATTATAAAATGTAAAATAAGGTTTTGCAAGTTTCATGCGTTTCTGTTCAAATTCATTTTCAAAACACATCGGATTTTTATTTTATAAATTTTATTTTATATTTATAACTATATTTAAAAATATATCTAATAATTATAATATTATTTCTAGTCTTAAATTATAAATTACCTAAATTAAAAGGCTAGTTACCGTAGTGAAAACTAAAATGGTAAAAGTATTGAATCTTAAAAGTTAAGGACAAACATGTTTCAAAATGAGTTTTTTTAAAGGATTCAATTGACCATATAATACCTATAATCCATTTTTTATTAATTTTTGAGGTAATTGGGCTGAGAGTGACTTCCCATTATAAAAAGGTTTTTTGGGAATTTATAAAAAAGCTACTCCTCCATTATAAAAGACCACCTCTACACATCACTTTTTCATACCTCATAATCGATTTGTCTTGCCCAAACCCTAAAACAGTAAATTCAAAAAATCATTATAAATTTTATATAGATTTAGGTATTACCAAAATACCAACCATATGGTCCTTAATAAGTTGTCAAAATCACATTTTTCTATGTAATGGAAATAGTCTTCACTAAACTCTATCTTTTTAATTATTCTCTTACTAACTTCATTCATGTTATATTAATTAAATTATAATAATAGTAGTATCTAACATATAATTATATTTTATTTTATTAATTTAAAAAATTATATCTATCTCCTCTTCCATCAAATGGAAAATAAAATTATTGATCGTGTGTATAACGGACTACCTCATCGCGAACCGATGTAATTCTTTTTCAACCACCACCTCTCACAGTTATATATAATTATGTATTTGACATAATTTTTCAAATTTATAAAATAATTATACTTCTATGATTATAATATAAAAAATACCTTCTTAGCTTCCTTTTCATGGGAATATGATAACTTCGCTCGTTTGTATGGCAGACTACCGCCTCACGAAGCATTGTCATTTGTTCTTCACATATGCTTTATATGGAAATTAATAACTATATAAATGAAAATATGTTATTTAAATTAAATGATAATGATTTTTTAATTTTAATTTATTATTTATCTTTCCTTCATTTTATCTATCAAGAAAATGGAAACAACATTCATCTGTGTGTATGGGCTACCATTTCCATGAATGCTGTAATTTATTTTCTATCTATAAATATTATGGATTACTCTAAATACATATATAATGAATATATATGATATTTATATCATGTATTTAAATATTTATATGATGGAACTATGAAAAAAAAAAATAACCACCGAAAATACTAAACCAAATCATAAATGGAAAACGAATCACTTATTACCCGAAACGTGATTTTAAAAAGTAATTGTTAATAAATAGGTAAAAAAATGATTTTAATTAAATAATATATATTATGGTATACCTTATTATGGTTATTTAATATATTTATATTACAATTATATTTATTATCTAAGAGGTTGTAATGTGTATAAAGGAAGTCAATCCATAAGGTAAGGGATTTTGGTTTTAAATTTATTCTTGTGTGACATATCTTATGTTATGTACTTATCCTATTTAATGTGGAGTATATAAAACCCATTTGAAATGTTATATCATAAATTTCATTATTATAATGATATTTAGTGTTTCATTTAAATTTATTCTTTCATGGGTCTTATGATTGAAAAGATAACAATGTGTCATATTTTTATGTTGCAATCTCATTATTGTTTGGGATTTTATTCGATTATGCTATCGATGATGAAATATTAGGATCTATATCCTGATAACAGCATGAATTTTATTATTCTATAGTTATTTTATAAAAATAATTTTTCCCTTCATTTTACTCACTTTATTTACTCAACATTTCAAAATAATATTTTGATGAAAACCAACAAGATTTATCACTTGGGTCAAAAAATTATTTTTTTCCATATCAATATTTTCTAAAATAAGATAATAATTCTTTAATTTTACTATATTATTTTTTAAAATAATTTTTAACCTTTTGAATTTTTATGTAATGGTTTTAAATGAATCTTCTTATCATTTTCTAAACAAGGATTGTTAGTATTTGTTCAAAAATGTGAAAGGAATATATGTTTTAACATGTTTGTAATGGAAAATATTTCCTATAACCATGAATGATCAATTATTTAAATGTTACCATACAATGTTCCCATTTTATTTTTAAATAAAATGTTTTCTTTGATATTTTTAAAAATATATATATATTAAATAAATTATTTCATGTGAAAATTGTATTTTCGATAAGAAATGTTCCCAATGATATTTTAAAATCGTTTTTCATCCAATATGACATCCATTTATGTTGCTGATGATTTATGGGGATATTATCCAATGATATCATCCTTATTATTTATCGGGATTGTTTATGTTTATGATGACATGATGTTTAAGAAACTCATTCCTTTTTCGGGGGATATTCTATGATGAAATGTTTTTTATTAACCATTTATTTTTATGCTTTTTGATGTGATGAATGTTTTAAAATCTTATGGAATGGAAATTTTTGAATTATCTAATTGTTGGAAAATATATCTACATCCAGTGAATTGGGTAATTATTAACATTATATTAGAAAAAAAGGGTACATAGGAGGT
Source organism: Viscum album (assembly GCA_963277665.1). NCBI lineage: Eukaryota > Viridiplantae > Streptophyta > Magnoliopsida > Santalales > Viscaceae > Viscum > Viscum album. Next base: position 445,354,019 of record OY728119.1, read on the forward strand.
TATCCCAAGCCTAAAATAGGGTAAACGGTAGGTTATACCAATCTTGAAAAAGGATACACAAGAGGTTATCCCAAGCCTAAAACATATACATTAGTGGTTACCTTAAGAATATCATGTTATATATTTCATGGTGGATATCCTTGACATAATATTTCATATTCTTATGTGCATGCTAAAAATCAATATCTTATGCTAATATTGGGTTCTCATGGTACATGTTCCTTGATTAATTTATGATTCATGTATTTTGAACTACCAAGATTTATGTAGTTACTCGTGTTTATGACCTATGAAATGTAGGTTATGGTTTCAAATATTATTCTCATATTCTCATACCATTATTCTCATATTATCCTTATGTGATCATTGATATCTCCCTTTTTCATCCTTACTAGGCATCTTTGCTCACCATTTATTATGATTAATTTCACCGTGTTATGGAGAATGGTTTTAAGTTGAGTATTTCTTAGAAGAATACTATGTAAAAAGATATTTATGGGAGATATTAATGGTCTTTCATAAAATATGAATATTTGGTATATAGTTTCCAAACACACTAACCCTTTACTATCCTTTAGGTGAGTTTTTGTGACATGTATTGAATATTAATCTAAAAATATGTAATATATAAGTATTTAAATACATGGTCATTGTAGTTTTTATCAAAGGAAATTATTATTTACCCTATTTAAAATAGGATGAGAAAACATTAGTGAGTTAGTTAGGTTTATTCCCAAGGATATATCTTGAGATACTTCTACGGATATGTCTAAGGATATGTCTGATGATAAATATAAGTATAAGAAAATATCTTGGAACATTAATGAAGGATAGATGATGTTTTCTCCAAGGAATTACTTCCCTATATAGATACTACATGTGTATGTGACTCTACCAAAGTTTCACCTAGGTATAATAACTCTAAAATGGGAACATCGAGCTAGATTACATCATCACTAGGTGTATGATAGAAACCCTTATTTTATACCAGGTTTGACACACCCAGGTGAAATGGTGGGAATTTTAAAAATGCATTAAGATACCTTAATAAGAATTAAGATAGATGATGAATATGAATAACCAAGGCTAAACCTAAGGAATCATAGATTGAAAATAAGGATTCATGATTTAGACGTCCTATTAATAATTTTCCTTAATTATGTGTTTTTTTATAATTATTAATATTTATCACACTATGGTTTTTTGTTTTAGTCAATGGAAGGAACCAGAAGGAACATGGTTAATTTTAAATGTGATAGAAAATTTGTTAATGATAAACTATGTTGGGTGATTACTAGATTGAGGGATATTGTGATTATTCCTAATCAGTAATCACGATATATGATTAACAACATGCACATTTAATAACTCTTGGAATCATAAATAAAGATAATGATAGGGTTTAATGAGGGCTTGGGTGGTGGAGACCAAAGAGAAAATATGATTCATTTTATTATATATCAAGAATGTATGAATAATCACCAAATATAATTCATTAAAGAAATGGTAAGATGTTTTATGTGTAGATAAAAAGGGAACTAAGTATGAAATTTCTAAGGGAAAATGAAAATTTATGTTAACAAATTGGATGGGATTATTTTTCTTCTTAAGTTATTGTCAATGAATGAATGTTTTAAATGTGAGAATTATGGTCATTATAAAAATAAATTCCCTAGGGTAAAATCTCAAAAATAATATTTGAAAGGATATAGGTGTAAGGATTTATTTAATGATGATTAAGATAAGACAAATGGAATATGAAATGAATAATGTATTAAATAATATGATGATGAATCCTTGATAATGATTTAATAATGAATTAAGATTATTAAATTTATTATATATTGTATGAATCAGGAAATATATAAGGATTGTTCTGTAGAAGTTTTGTGTAGAGGATTTTAAAGAATATTTTCAGTAGAACTAGTGACCTATAAGTTATAATTAATGTAAAGGTGATATTTTATGGAAAACACATGATTTAGGTAAATATATCCCTTAATGTATTCTTGATGTTGAGATAATTATGTTAGTATAAATATATTATTGGTATGGATAATGTAAATTGGATAGTATAGATTACCATGGAACTAATTAAGGATGTGATGATAAAGTAGATTATGTTATCATTGATGGAGTTCAAAGAAATTTTGATTTAAGGAATATGTTTAAAAATATATGTTTTTATTTTAAATAATGATCACTAATTTTTGTATTCATTGAGATTTTATGGTAATTCTGGTTATTACCATGATTCAGGAGAATATATACCCAAGGTATTCAGACATTGGGTATGTGAAAGATAAGACCTACTTTAAGATATTTTTGGGATTATTTTAATTTGAAATTTAGAGAACGTATTAGTAAATTTATTAATTTTTCTAGTTTCTTATGGTTAAAAATTTATAGAATGGTTTATGTTTTAATTTGGATGAGTTTTTAGATACTAATGTATTATTTCACCATATAAAGATTGATATATATTCATTAACCTATGCTAACCATTATGGTTTTGAAGATAAATAGAGATATATGGAATGAATTATCACTATTTTAAAGATCTGATGATCCATTAGTATTTCAAGAATAAAAAATAAATAAATTTCATCTTCACTTCATAGAAAGTTATATTAAGTGGAAATTGATTGAATCACAACCAAAGGATGATATTGTAATTTTGAAATACAAAGAAATCAAGTAATTATATTTTCTTGTATTATATATCTTTATTTTAAAACTTCCCTAAATTTTATGAAAAAAGGATATTGTGACAAATATTTTGTATTATTACATACATTTTTATTGAATAAATAATCTTTTAACTCATCAAGGAATTATGGTTTTTTAGTTTCTAACTTTATCCTGACCATATTCTCTATAACTCAATATCAGTATTTGGGTGTTGGTTTACTCTTTCTTGTCTATATTTTTTACTTCCCACCAATGTTAACATATTTGGAAACCTGGTTATGTAATGACCTTCATAATTTATTTTCCCTCTATCTAAGAGGATGGTTTATTGACCCTTTTTATGATTTGGTATTTCCACAAAGGAGTTTTTAAATATAAAACCATTGATTATCAATATCAATTTAAAGTTATGAGGGAAATTTTTTAATGGTGTAGAATGTAAGAACCTTATATTTTATGAAATCTTTTAAATTAAAATTAATTTATTTGATCACTTGTGTTACATTCAATATAGAGTTTTACTGAACTATGTAATACTATTAATTAAACATAGTTGTTATTACATAACTGTTAAAATTGGAACCATGAACAACAACACCCACATTTTAAAAAATATGTATAATGGTTTTATATAAATAATATATATTTATAAATAGGGACTTAGTTTTTATTAAATCCATTATATGCTTCAAAAATACAATTTTCTCAAAATAATGATATTTTTTTAACTTTTTGTGAACAAATTATGAAATTAAATTTTGAGACTTTTAGAAAATTTATTTGAACAAAATAACTTTATATTTGGAATAAAAATTTAAAAATTATCTTATGGTGAGTTTTTTGATAATTTTTTTAAAAATATTAATATTTTAGTAAATACTGAAAAATACTGATTTTTATTAAAAAACTGTCTTTTGATGAATGAATTCAAAAGGTTTGATATTGTTTAAAAAAATAAAAATAAAATTATTTCAGTTATATATTATTTTTCTAATTTATATCATTGGAATCAATTTCATATCGAATTTTTATATTAAAACTTTTTGTACTTATGAAATGTTTCTCTTTGGAAAAACATTTTTCATCACATCTGAGGGTTTAATTTTAAATTACATTGTACCAATTTTGTGAATGGAATTTTTCAACATGAATTAGATATTTGGAATCAAAATAATTATTATTATATAATAATTTCAACATAATTTATGGTCAAAATGAATATTAAAACTAGTAAAAATTAATCACCACTGTTAAGGTTAAAACGGGTTCACCAGGGGTTAAAATAAGAGGATAAGTGTTAAAATTACCCAAAAACTTATAAAATTTATATTTTATAACCATATTTTGACCATTATTAATTTTTTTTAAATTTAAATGTTCTTTTTGGATACTTCTCCAATATAGGGACCAATGTAATAATTTATGTAAAGAGAAGAATAAGATATATCCCACTTGCTTTTAAATTTCAATTAGGTGTTCACATGTAGAAAAAAAAGAAATATGTGAAATGATATTTATTGTAATTTTGAGATTAATTAAATTAATTTCATGAGTGTAATTTTAGTTTTAGTTTGTTTATAATTAAATAATTAACTTAAATTCTTAAGAAACATCAACATATTAATAATTTAATTAATATAAAAATAAAATAGACGATACTAATTAAACTACAAGTAATATAAATTGAATAAATTATTATATTATGTGAATATTTCGGACAAATATAACATTATATATATGTGGGAAAATAATATATTTTAATTTAAACATATTCTTAATGTTTTTAAAGTCAAATTATATAAATAGTTTAAAAATCGATAGTAATGTTTTTTTATAATAAATAATATTTATTAATGATTTAAAATTTTTAAAATACATATCACTTTACAATATATTGGGTTTTTAGTAATTTAAAATTCATTCTTATGGGGCATGTGTATTTTCATTTACTATTTCCCTCTAATGGGTCAAAAAATCATAGAGATTTTGTCTTATTGTTTTGAAGCTAGGAATGGTGTACCTATAAGAGTGCGATCAAAGATTTAATCTATTTGATGTTAATAACTAGAGGGCCCATGTTTGGGTGAAAATATATATTATTAATTGAATTTTATAAAATTAAATAATTATACATGAAATTGTTTCCACTTAGGGTGTTCCCTTTAAAATGGACCAGGAAATAGATGAATCTAAATTTGGATTTTATGCTTGTGTTTTAGTTGATTTGGAATTAATATATCCTATCATTAATAAGGTTGTTATATCTACATTGGATAATAAATTCTGTTTATGATTTAAATATGATAAGAAACCCATTTTTTCTCGTGTTTTTAATCCATTGGGAATGTTATAGATCAATGTCGTGAGGACCTATCATGCTCTTTTTGTTTGAATATGGGGAATGACATGATGCACTACCTCAAGAAGAAAAATTTCGTTGAGGGGGCACATCATAATTTAATTTAGGGTGATTATGATCACATCCATCGAGCTTGTATGAGTGTTACATTAATAAATGAAGAAAATTTACCAAAGATATTTTAGGATTTCTCAGTTAAGGGGAAAGATATTGTTATCAGGGGTCAGGATAATAAAATGGGTGTGACTCAAACATTGTATGGTGGTGGTGATATATAAAATAAAAATAATTTTTTTAATTCTTCTAGATCAGGATTTTCAATGAAAAGGGGTTGTGAATATGTCCAAGAATACAAAGGGGAAATTGAAACTTGTTTCCTTCCAAGTCACTAGAGGTACTGAGTAGGGCCTATCTTATAGTGGTATAGAGATAGATAATAATCAGTTATCTAGAAATACTAATGTATAAAGTGTGGCTGGGGAGAACTTGTCCTCATGAAAAAAAATCATGGGCTTACATTGCAGCAAAAGCCAACATTAAGAACATGTCTGATGGTAAATCTATTTTTGGGACTGATGTGTTGGAGGAACATAGTGGTGAAGATGGATTGCACGTGTTTCGTGTTCCTAATGAGGAATCAACAGATTATCAATATATTTATTATTCTACTATAGAATAGTTGGTTGATCAACTGTTAGAGTAGGACTAGATTATTGCATCAGGGGATCACAAAGGTAAAAAAATGAATTACAAATCTCTTATAATGATTAACAATATGAAGGAAGAACATTTTCCTCAAACTGGTGATGGACATGAACGCTCTCTTATACCATTAGCTATTGATTTATTTTTTCTTGGTTTTTATTCCCTGGAGATGTATCCTTGGGAGTAAAATATAGTGGAGGAGGGTGAAGTTTGAATGCATATAAAGCACTTTATTTCTCTTTTTCTAGAGGCAATGGGATCATCCCTAAAATAAATGGGTGTTTTGACACCCAAAGATAAATAATAATATGAAACTTCAAAATCCCAGGTGATTACTCACTATCCATACGGATTTATTGATTCTCTTAATGAATGATGGGATAATGGAGAGCAAGTTGGTCGTGGGGCATACTTTACTATTATAGTCCCCAAAACTCCTTCTAAATGAGAAATATATCCAGATGATAATTAGACTCTCATAGGTAAAATCAATGAGGTTACCCTTCTTGATTAAATATATAATAAGTTGGTTCATAAAAATTATGTAATAATTAACTCTAAGGATAGTGGAATTTAAGGACTTTGGAAATAAGTGAAATCATGGAGGTGAAGTCTTCATCCCAAAGGTCAAGGATGGAGGTATGTGATATCTAATTATAATTCCATGTGTGATGAGGAGTGTAGGATTGGTTATGAGATATGGAAAAAGTTAAGACATTGAATATTTTTTGATGAGGGAATTTTTTCAATGTCTAACCCCATATATCACCTCCTTTGTTTTCATTCTTTTTAATAAAAGGGCTTTGACCCTACCTTTTCAAAACAAATCCACTCCTCCCCCATTATAAAAGGCCACAAAATCCCATCACTTCTTAAAATCTCATAATATATTTGGATTGAACATACCATAAAAACATACCTCCCCAATATCCTTATACATTTTCTAGATCCACTGGTCTTACCAAAAGACCAACCCTAATGTCCTTAATAAGAGATCCAGATGCTTTTTTTCTAATAAAAGGTAATTGTATTCACTAAACTCTCTCTTTTTAATTATTCTCTTACCAAATTCATTATTGTTATATTATTTAAAATATAATAAATTCATTATCTAATATATAATGATATTTTATAATGTTTCTATCATAACCTATATGCATCTCCTCTTTCATCAAATGAAAAATGAAACTGTCAATCGTGTGTACAGCGGACTACTACCTCTCAAACTGCTTTAATTTATTTTCCATCACAACCTATCATGGATAGATATAATAAGGAATTTATCTTTTTTATACGAAATTTATGATGAAATTATATTTATATAATTATAGTATCACATATATTTTATTACCTTTTATTGTGTGTAAATATGATAACATCGCTTGTGTGTACAAACAACTACTGCCTCACGAAGTGATGTGATTCATTCTTCACATATTCATTTCATGGAAATTAATAAGGATATTATTATTCAAAATATGTTATATATATGAAAAAAATGATTCATGGAATAAAAAATATTATTTACTTTTATTTCATTGCATTTTTTGATAAAATGGAAACAGCATTCATGCGTATGTATGACCTACTATCTCCATGAACTATGTAATTAATTTTTAGACTATAATTTTAATGGATTACTCTAAAAACATACATAATTAATATGTATTATATTCATATCATGGATAAAATTAGGTATATTATGTAACCATGATTAAAATATTAAGGACTAGAAATACCAAACTAAATCATACATAAAAAACAATGTTGTCATTACCCAAAATGTAATTTTAACAATGAATTGCTAATAAATAGTTAAACAAGGTCATAAATAAATAATATATTGTATTATAAATTTTATTATTTTTTAAATATACTTTTAATAAAAATATATCCATCATACATGAGTTTCAAACATGTATGGTGGAATTCAATACTGAAGGTAAGGGGTTTTTCTCAAATTCCCATCTTTGAGACATATGTTTGGTTATGAATCTATCTTCTTTATTAGGTGTATATAGATCCCATTTCACATGTTATATAAATAATTGATTTATACTCATGATATTTAAATATTCATTTGATGTTATTCATTAAGGTAGATTATGATTCAAATGATAATAATTTGGTAAATGTTTTGGGTTAAAATCTCATTTTTAAGGATTATTTATGATCATTTTTCTGATGATGAAATATTATGATCCACCTCTCAATAAAAACATGAATTTTATTATAATTTGGATATATCATAAAAATAATTTTTTTCTACTAATTTTCCTATCTTTATGAACTCATAATTTCAAATTATTGTCTTTAATGAAAATCGACAATATATATGTCTTTAATCGAAAACCCGTTTTCCTCCAGATAAATGTTTTATAGAAATGTTTTATGAATTTTCTAATATTACTCTATAATTTTTTAAATTCATTTTTACTCTTATATTTCTTTTGAATTTTTTTTTAAAATGATTCTCCTATTTGATATTTAATTATAGCATGTTTTCCTTTCACTAAAAATATGAACATAATAATTATATTAACATGTATGGAATGAATGGTATTAACCACATACATGACCAATCAATGTTTTAAATATTCCCTTAAAAAATTCCAATGTTATTTTAAAATAATATATTTTCTTTAATTTTGTAATAATTTTTAGATTTTAAATAAATTATTTCAAGTTAAAAGGTTCTTTTCCACTGAAAATGTTCTAAGTGATATTTAAAAATAATTTTCCATCTAAGATTAAATCATTTGATGATACAAAAGCTTGAATGGGGATATGATCTAGTGATACCATAATTATACTTTTACTAGATGGTTAATTTTTATGATGACATGATGTTTGTGAAACCATTCCTTTTCCACATGATATTCTATGATGAAATTGTTTACATGACACATTTCATTTTATGGGTTCTAATATGATGAATGTTTGTTAATCTTATGAAATTAAAATGTTTGTATTTTGTGATTGGTGGTATATATATCTCCCTATAATTCATTGGGTAATTAATATTGTTATACGAGCTTAAATGGTACAAGGGAGGTTATACCAATCATGAAAGAGGTTACACGAGAACTATCCCAAGCCCAAAACAAGGTACATGGGAGGTTATCCCAATCCGAGAGTAGGTACGTTGTAGGTTATCCAAATCCTAATATGTTGTGAATGTATTTTTGTATATCCTTGAAATAATATTTTTTATTCTTATATGTATTCCAAAAATATATATCATATGCCAATGTTACGATCTCGTGGATAATGTTCTTTGATTACTTTATGATTTATGTGTTATAAATAACCAAGATTTATGTGATGACTCATTTTTATTATCTACGATATGAAGGGTATGTTTTTTTTAATTTTATCATCATGTTACCAAACCCTTACGCTCATGTAATGCTTATGTGATCATTAATATATCCCTTGATTATCCTTACTGAGCATCAGAGCTCACCCTTTCTTAAGTTTCCTTTCCCCAGGTCATGAAGAAAAGTTTTATGTATACTATGTTTAATAATAATACTATGTGTTAAGATATTTTTTGGAGATACTGATTATTGTTCTTGAAATAAGAATATTTGTTATCTACTCTCCAAAGACACTAATCCTTTACAGTCATCGAGTGAGTTTTTGTGACATATATTGAAAATTCATGTAAAAAATAAATATTATTTATGTATGTAAAGCTAATGTCACTATAATAATCACCAAGTCAACATAAAATAGTGTTACTGGGCTGACCAATTGTGCACTATAGTCAAGGATAATTTATATGAAAACATAACATAATGTTTTAAGTATAACCAACTATAAACCACAAGTGTTATCTCATGAGATGAAAATATTTCCTAATTCGAAGGATCATTTTTAGGGAAAAACTTTTAAATTCATAAAATGTACTGATATTTTTTTCTAAAAGAGTAAAATAAATAATACATAAATCATAAACATGATAAAACAAAAGAAATACAAGTGGGATTCATAATATTTTTTGAAGCATTGCTGAAGGAAATATCATAAGGATTCTCAAGAGAAGAAGGAATTAAATAATTTTTGATGTTCATATTTGAAAAATAAATAGAGGTCTTGATCATTGAGTTCAATGTATGAAAATTCACAAGAAGTGTTGGAGAGGTAATAAGAAAAATGATCCACTTAGGTGATGCTTTATGAAATGTGTATATTATCTTTTAAATAAGGAAGGCTCTTATTATTTTCCTTCAAAACCGAATTTAACCAAGAATTTTTTTATATAAAATATGATTTTCTTATAATATTATCTTGAAAAAATATTTTATGGAGTTCTTACTTTAAATGAAATAATAAATTGAGAATTTACATTAAATTAGGGTTTTCTTAAAAGAGATAATTTTGAAGGGAACTAAAAACATCAATTATTCCCCAAAAAAATATAATGTAAACTATTTTTATATGTAAGGAACATACATAAAATAATTTATGAATTAAATTTAAAGTATATAGAGTAAAGGTATAATAATAAATACAATGTGTTATAAAAAATTAATGATGGTAGTTCATAAGACCCCTTTTATGTTTTAAAATACATTTGTTAAAACCCACATTGATTAGAGGATAAATTGTTTATAAAAGGGGTAAGGATAAATTTTAGGATGATAAGAGATAAAAACGTATTTTTGTTCCTATATAGGAAATGATAACATTTAAATGATGGAAAAATATGGGCATGGATAGAAAAGGATGTGATAAATCATTTGTTTTAATAATAAAAATGTGGTAAATTTAATGAAACAGCTCAACCGATAAATAATTTTTAATTTAAAAAGGTAATTTTAACAAATGTAAAAAATAGGATTTACCAATTTTGATAAATATATGGTAGAATACGGTAACAATGATATGAATTTTTATATAATATATCTCCAAACCCATATATAAATAAAATTGAGTAAAAAAACTTATGACATGGTTCTATTTTGAATACAAACTTAATGGAAGAACATGATATGGATATGTAAATATCATTTATTTCATCAAATTTATGAAAACAATACATCAATGGGAAATGTTTGTGAAACTGAAGGGTAGTGAGGGGTGCATATAAATCATATCACAATAGATCAGATGTGGAAACTCATACCATGAGTCCTGATTTGTTTTGTTCATATACCTAAATTCCAAAATAATAAAGTTTCATTTAGAAAATAAATTATTAAGACCATTTTAAATCGTTATTTAAACTTATATAGTCAATTTATTATCTTGGGTTATTCATTTTTTAGATTTTTTTCACTTTTGATAGTTACATGATGTAGTTCGGTCAATTTCTATGAAAGTTCCTTGATATATTAACTATGGTCAAATGTGTAATAAAATAGATTAAAAATCACATTAATTTTTTATTATTTCTTTTATTCTTCCATTATCATATAATTTTTAACGTTTCATTGGTTATTTTGAAATTTTAATCAAATTTATAAATGTTCCTGGATATGTTCATTTAAAGTTATTAAAATTACTATGAAAAAATATTATTAATATTAAAAATATAATTACCAATATTATCTTTATAAAATATTAATAGTTTGATAAATTTATTTTTTATTCATTAAATACTTTTTGTAATTCTTCCATGTTATGTGGTAATGCAAGATGAAATACGTTGTTCTGTGGAAGCGGTAGTATGTATGTACACACGGACGTCAGTCCTATTTTTCATAGAATGGGGGAGGTATAAAATAAAATAACATATTGTTTAATAATATTAATAACGTTATAAATATTATATTTTTTAAAATTATATAACTATTTTGAACTATTCAAGTAAGTTGGTTATGAAAAATAGAACACAACATACAAGGTGGTCATAGTCTGCACATAATCATGATGATGCCTTTATTTTTTAGTTATTTTAGAGGAAGGTATAAAAATTATATTATATTAATATAATAAAATCAAAAACTATTAGTACTATATTTTTAACATAAATTCAATTATATATCATATTTGGGGAATTGAAGAAGAAATGAATTAAGATATTTTTATTGAGAATATCTCCTCTCCCTTTGGATGGTCTCTCTTGGGTAAAATCCTAATGAACCTATGCTTGGTATTTGGAAATAAAAAGTAATATTTGAAATTTTAGATGATTTAGGAAATACTTTAATATATTTTTGTTCTAGAAAATTCTTTATAATGAGTGGATTAATTAGTCATATGTGATCTCCTTTTATAGGTGAATGGAATGGCGTTTTTTATGTAAAATTCATTAATATAAAGAGAGGATATTTTTCAAAAGAAACTTGGAGAAAAGGTAGAAATTAATGGATTTTGGGATGAGGTAAGGTAGATAATACTTTATTAATTCATTTTAACACATGTATTAAACATGATTTTATGTCATTTGCACTATGATTTTTAACTTTTTCTATTTTGGTTTTTATTGTGGAAATTAATTCATACATAAGTAATTTAATATTAATGAATAAAATTTAAACAGTGCTTATTAAATAATTTCAACCCACTAAATCCAAATAAAAAATCCATTTTATCAAATAAATTTTTTTATATAAGTAATAATAATTTTAAAATTAGCACATGTAACACTTAAAACCTTATTTTTAGAAAAGTGTATTTTTAAGCATAAATGTAAGGTTTAGCATAAAATTATCAGTTTTTTGAGTTTAATGATATTAATAAATTTATTATTTTCAAAATAAGATTTATGTGGATTAATATCATGCCAAAAAATAATTCTACATTATGATATTAAAGTTAAAGAAAATATATAAAAAAATTAGAATAAAGATTAATTAAGTTTCAAAATGTTAGACAATGGTTTTTCTAAATAAATAATTAAATTCCATAAATAAACATTATCATGAAAAATGTTTTATAATATTTTAATTTAAAATAACTTCTTAATATAATCATAAATGATATAGTTTTAGTAAAAACTATATGTTTCGCAATCACCTAAAAATCAATTATTTCAGAAAAACAATTAACCAAAAGATAAATTTATAATTATAAATATAAAAAAGAAATATATATTTTTCAAATAATGTTTATCAAAATTAACTTTTAAGTAAAAAACATAAATATAATGCAATCATTTTTATAGGAAATAAACATTTTGAAAAATATAAATCGTTTAATCTATTATTTCTTATAAATTTATAATTATATTTGTATTATATTACCCATAAAAATATTATATTTAAAATATAATTTTCTTCAAATATAATATATAAAAATTTAAATCTTAGAAAAAAAATACATTTTTATGAATAAAATGATCTCATTATTTTATAAATGAATTTGTAAATAAGCCATTTCTTTTTCTTTAAAAATAAGAATGTGGAATATGTAAAATAAATATGATATATAACTTATTAAATTAATATTTATATGTTTATATCATCACAATTTTTAGTTACGTATCATATCAATATCAACTCATAAATCTAAGAAAAATTTAATCTCTGGTGGCGGTCATGGGTGGTGATTCTACTAGTATAGATCTTGTTTCAATTTCTAGGAGTTTAAACTTCTCTCCCATTAGATTTCACTCAAACCATAATTCTTAGATTTTTGGGTGTTTATGGTCTAAGTAAACCCATAGTGAAGCTACCATCATTTAGAGATCTAAAAAAGAGCTTCATAAGGGAGACCTCCACTACCTGATTCCATTTATTTTGTTTTTTGTTCATTGATTTTGAAATATAAAAAATTCTTTTATAGTTGATAATTTAAATACTCTATTATAATAGTAATTTTTAGTAATATTTGTGTATAATTATTTCATTTCAATTTAATTTTCTTATGTCAAATAATATAATTAATACATTGGGTTTTAAATGAACAAAATATAGTGAAATCATGGATTGTTTCATTCTCCCCACATAGATAAATTATATCATCCCAATTTTAAATACAACTCAATAATGAAATTATTAAAGATGTCGTTAAGATTGAAATGAATAAGGATTTGATTTATAATGAGTTATCAACCATATTAACATGGGTAGAAAACTCATATTTTCCTTTATAATAGACATATAAAAAATGATATTTCTTCCTAACCATTTAAGAAAAATACTCATCACAGTTATGCTTAAGTCTTATCTAATAGAATCAGTTTTCCTAGAGGGTTCATTGTCAACCTTTTACTGATATGAGATCATAGATTGATTTTAGATATGAAATATGATCTCTGTATTTCATTAATATAGAGTCTGTGTGGAGATATCCAATCCATTTTGAAAATAAAATCAAACACATTTAAAGGAATGATAATAATATTTTCAAAAGTAAATTTCACATAAATATATTATTGGGATGCAAAAATCATAACATATGTATTAGTTTATATAAAATTCAACATCTAGTCATATAGGGGATGATTTTATGTTCAAATAAAATATAATATTTTCAAAGAACTGATTTGTATTAGATACAAATAAAATACTTGAAATTATTGAGTGAATGATTGGTGTTCATCTCTCCATGTCATTTTTTGAACCCACTTAAGTATTTGTGGTTTAATTTTTGTTCTCTTCTTTTATTGGACATGGAAAATTTTTATTCCAATATTACTTATTATACTTTATATAAGGGAATTTATTTAGTTAAAAATCATGTTTCCCATATTTAATACAGTAAAAATATATTGGTACATCTAGAAAAACATATTTTCTTTTCACTATGTCTATCGAACACTAATTTTTTCCATAGAAATTAGTTTATCTGTGGCCTCCATTACTATAGATAAAAAATCTTTAGGTTCCATTTAGACATTCCATTTTATTCCTATTCCCACATTACTAAAATGAATAAAATGGAATCTATATCCCTTCATCTTCTTTATCTCCTAAACAAACATGAGACTATAACATTCTCTTCTTTTGTGAGTTTTGAGAATCAACTAAGTTCAATTTGTTAAATTAATTTCTTCGTAGTTGGTTTGTAATAAACACAATATTTACCACTCCAAATCTTATATTATTAGGTTTCTTATTGGGGAAACCTCATCATTTCCAATGGAATCCATTGTTAATACGGTTCCCTCAGGATTCATCCATTACAAAAACTAAAAGGTGTTGACATGAGTGATAACTAATTATTAAAATAAGAGAATTTAATAAAAGTTCATATGAATAATTCAACCTAAAATCATCTTAATCTTTAAAACCATTTCTTTAAGTCATGTTTGATCATATTTCATAACCCAATTACTAAACATAATAACTCGTTCATAATAGAGTATAAAAATAATGTGATTGACAAAATCATATCCTTGGAAAGTTTAAAGATTGGTTTGTTTCTTTAATCTTACTCATCATTAATGATGTGAATATTTCATTAATACCCAACCATCATTTGTTAGGGTGATTAACCCTAGATGCATTTGTGCCATAGTCGCATCCACTTACCAGTATCTAAAATAAGTATAAAATTTCTTGGAAACCCACGTACTCAAAACATCACCAAAATTTAAGGTTGTTATCATATAGTTAGAAATATTATTTATTCTTATCCCAAGGGTTTTCACTAAAGTTATATTATCATATTACATAAAAATAATAGACTAATCCTAAAAAATTACTAAACATATCGTAAAAAAAATTGAACCCTTCTCTTATATAAACTGAGATATATTAAAGCCACGCCCCTAGATCTGGTGTTAAAAACACATTATTACAACACTATATTTGATAATAAGTGAGATAAACCTATTTTTATTTTATATAATTACCATTATTTAAATATTATATCCCACCAAAATATCATAATACATAGAATATATGGTTTGGTTTCTTTGAGGATCAGCAACATAAGAAACTTATTTTCTAACAATTGTAAACATTTTTCTATAATTGAGCCACACTAGACATCCATATACACTTATCATAAGTTATACTCATATTCATATCATATGTAATGGAAACATATGTATGGGTTGAGATCAGATGATCAGTAAGAAAAAAACTCATCAATATTTCATAAAGGGTTAGATTATACGTGTATAAGAAAACATGAACAGGAGAAAATATCTCATTTAAATGAACATGGAACAATAATAGTTATTCATAAGTTTTGATCATGGTACAATAAATTGCAAACGAATGAACTGGTAACATGGTATAATAATGTGATACAAGCATGGAATTCTAGCATAATGGAATGACATCATAAGTTCAGTGAATCATAAATAGACAATAACACTATAATGTATAACATCAAAAGTATAAGAAAAGTTGTCATGACCCATCCCCCGGGGCCCGTATCATGACTACCCTAAGCCCGCCTTCCATAGGCCAAGGGCTGGTGACTAGCACCAAAGGCGTAAATCCCTAAACTGGGAAGGCATTGCCTTTATAACCGTAAATAAGAACAACAGAGTATGCAACTTGAATTAAAACAATAATTAAAACTTTATACAAATGAGGGTACTAAAAGTAAAGGGGCCATAAATACAAGCCCAACAACAAAGAACAATACAACTGAAAAGCTAGTACAACTGAAGAAAATAAGTAAAGAAACTACTAGATCATCCTCCAAAATTCCCACCTGAAGGGTGGGTACAGATGGACACCTCAGCACCCCAATTCCATCTATCCGCTCCGTGTACATCTCACAAAGTGGTCCACCTCTGAGTACCATCCTTTTCTGCTACTCTCTACCCCGATCGGCACTATCTATCATCTGCAACCAACACAACGAGGAGCGGGCATAGCCCGTGTAGGGGTGAGTATAATGATAATCAGTAGGGACCCTGATACCCTCATGGTCCCACAAAATTTAACAAGTATAACCACAAATTATGGAATCAATGGATAATAATTACCTAGGTATATACCCATACATATACCTAAGTTATTTAGTAACCAATCCCAATCATGAGGAAAACACAAAAGTCATTGACTCAACTCAAACCAGGATCTCAGTGAAGTATAGAAGTACAGATCATTAGTTGCGAAGCTCGATCATCGTATTCAGTCAAGAGGCATTTCTTTGGACCATACGGAGTCTGACCCACATAGAATAGATAGGTACTAACCCCCACAGTGACCCACACAGGATCTGATCCACACAGAATCGGTATGCGCTGACCCACACCGGATCGCTGAGCGCTGACCCACGCAGGATCTGACCCACATCGGATCGGTATGCGTTAACCCACACAGGATCGCTTAGCACTGAACCACATAGGATCTGACCCACACAGGATCGGTATGCGCTGACGCACATAGGATCACTGAGCGCAGACCTCCGTATGATCTATCTCCACCATCTGCCTCACTATCTGCCCCTGGATTCCTCGCACCCGGTGCGCTTGAGTTCCATAGAATCAACCCTCGAGATATCGGTCACACCTCGACCACCACTAATATTCACTAAGGATTAACCCAAAGTACTGCCATGTCGTAAGGGTTCCTATGCGACAGACTGTGCGTCAATCGGATGTCCGGTCTGTGAGTTATTGGCATTTTCATTCCAAGGGCCCAGTTTGTTTTTATGTTGAAACCAACATGAACATAACCCAAATTTGTCTAAACCTTAATTGGGGTATTCCAATAAAACCGTATCTCTCTACGCTTTCAGTCACCACAAACGGTTCATCGATCGGACACCCGTAGCCCATGATATGGGCAAAATGGTGTAAACATGCCATAGTGGGATCGGGTCCGGTCCAACCCAGTTAAACTGACATGACCTGATTCGGGTCTAGACCAGGGTCTCACTCGGTCCGCAAGTCCGACCCGGTCTGAGGGGGAGACCCGGCCTAAGGGCAGCCGGACCAAAGGCTACTGGACCCAAGGGCGGCCCGGCTGAGGGTGGCCTGACGGCCTGCCCTATCCGCGCCCAGGGGGAGGCGCGCGCCTCCTGGCACTTGAATGGTTGAACCATTCGGGTGGAACCGAAACCAGCGCCAAGTGGCCCCGGTCTAGCACACGCAGGACCCAATGGGTTCCCGCTCTTCCTGGATAGCCTGAGCAGCCAGCCGCTCCTTGCCACCGGCATAGCGCAACAGCGCCGTAGCTCGCCCTTGCCATGGCCCTCTGCTGGCTTCCGCACAGCTTGATGACGTCGTGCGCCTCTGCCATGGCCCGTTGTGTTCGTGGATCTCCTTCAACGGGGCACGGTGGTGCCTCGCCCTCTAGGCGACCCGGCGGCCTTTCACCACTAGATCCTTCATAGACATCCCGATTCTGCCACCGTCGCTCCGCCTACACCATCGTTATAACAAGAACAACAACAAGGGGGAGGGTCGAACGGTGTTCATGCGGTCCGAGCCCTCCTCATTAAGATGATATCAATCGGTAGCTAGGGGGAAAAAAATGACGAAGAACGGAGGGTATAAACTGATTCATAATTCAACCCCTACCTCATATGACGATCATTGAAAATGGAAGGATAGGAAAAGAAGACGTCGATTTGTCGACATCGGAAAGTGTCCGGGGAAGAAGCGTCACCAGCATTCTTCACGGTCGGTTCCTTCTCTTTTGGATCGGTCGAAGATCGATGAAGAAGTTCATAGTTCTTCGGTGGTGTGTGGCATTCTTTGTTGGAAGGATTAAGTTCTCCACTCAAATCTCCACCAAAAGTTTTTCGAGCCCAAAAATAATAGAATATCTATTATTTTAATGGTCGGAAAGAATTCAAAAGAATTCAAAAGGGTGCCAATTAATTAAAAGAAGTTAAAATAATTAATGGTAAGGGTTGGTATATAATATTATGGGTGAAGGTGGAGAGTTGACATCCCACATAAATGGGGAGTTAAGAGGGGGGGTTTAAATCTCGTGTGTTCCACACCAAAGATATCCTCCCAAGAAAGGTTATGTGCGGGTGGGCCCCATCACAATAACCTCCCATGGGAGGTTAGGGTGTCATAGCCCCCACCTATAACCTCCCCATGGAGGGTTAAACCACCACAAATAAAAATAAACACTTTATTTTTATTTAATTAAATAAAAAAACCCCAAAACATAGCTTCAATTCACGTCCGAACGCAACTGCGGTGAAGGTCTCACTAAGAAATCACTGATGTTGTGAGTTCAACGGTGCCCTTGGATTTCAATTATGAGCACCGGTTCAAAAGTTATAAAATCCCACTTATACATTTACTGAATATACCATAACAAAACTTCTGAAAATGATTTCGAGCACACCAGGCCTCCGAATCAAGTGCCATAAATTTTTGCAGTCTTGTAAAAATCCAATGAATTTAAGAAAAAAAATTCCATGGAATTTTCGGGTCTTTACATAAGGATCATTTATAATAAAACATAAAATAGTGTTCCTATGATAACTTACCATTCAAAATTATCAAGGACCATCTAAAAGACAAAATATAATAGAGTTATTTGGAAAAAATCCTATAAACCATACTTTAGGATCACTGTAAAGCCAACATAACATTGTGTGTTTCACAAATTGCATGTGCACCATACATGGTATCTCATGAGATGAAAATATTACCCTAAAAATTAGAGTGATTTATAGGTGAACCACTCATATTAAAAACATGTACATTCATATGTGTTCCTTAAGAGGAAAAGAAACTATAAAAAATTATAATCATGTTTAAACATATGAGAATAAAGTGGGTTTCATATTCCTGACACAAGGTATTAAAGAGGATATATTATAAGTATTCCCTAGATTTAATGTAATTAAATTATTTTGAAAGTTCATAGTTGAAAATTAAACATATTTAAATAACGTTTATTTCCTTTTTTAAATCATTAATTATAAATTTTAGAGACATAATAACAAAATGGAGCCACTTACGTGATGTTTTATGAAATTAATAAAGGTTCTTTTATAGAAGTAAGGATATTATTGTTTTATATTAAACCATATTATAACCCTGAAGTTTTTTCAAAAAATAATTATGGTATTAAATATATATTATTCATTAAAAATATTTTTAAGGAGATGTTACATGACATGAAATAATAAATTAGTAAGTTCTATTAAATCATTTTTACATAAAAGTGGGAATCATGAAGGGAACTTCAAACATAAATTATAACTAATAAATAAAGATACATTAAAAAATTTATATATATAAGGAAAATTTATACATAATATAGAAAAATTAAATGAGAATAAAATAGAGTTATATTGAGAAAAATAATGATAACGTGTAACCCGAACGCAATTGTGGGTCGGAAGATACATTTTAATGTTTTAAATAATTTTATTGAAACCCAAAAAGTTAAGAATACAACAAAACAATATTTTAAAAAATTATATTGAAAATTTATGGTACATATGAGATAACAAATATTATTTTTCACAAATA
Organism: Viscum album; assembly: GCA_963277665.1. Classification (NCBI taxonomy): domain Eukaryota; kingdom Viridiplantae; phylum Streptophyta; class Magnoliopsida; order Santalales; family Viscaceae; genus Viscum; species Viscum album. The sequence goes on from OY728119.1 coordinate 445,374,079, forward strand.
ATAATGATTAACAGTGGTGGGAATAGAATATATGGAATTTGAGAAGAAAATCCATTAGAAAGGATGAACTTTCAAACTAACAAAGTCATTTTTTGGAGAAATCAACTAATGAATATGATTTAATTTATAAAATCAATTTCCTTGATGGGAAAAATGAATTACCATATATAATATATATTTTAGAATAAGAGAAATTAGAGATGCATAGTTAAAAAATATAGATCAAAACCTAAATTGTAGGAAAAATGAGTCAAGACACTACTCTTGACTTCATTGTATTTTGAATCAAAAAAAGAAGAAATGTAGATAAAATAATTAAATTTAAAACAATTTTATTCTGCAAAAAATATAGTAAAATAAATCCAATTGAAATATTTACATCAAAAAAAGGAAAAAAATTGTGAATATAAACCATATCTCAATAAATCAATATAAAGATGTAGAAACACTTACCTTGAGTCTTGATTCATTATTCACTTTTTATAAATTCATAAATATAAAAATAAATTTTAATAAATTATTGTATAATATCCTTTTACATCTATATTTAATTTTTATAGTTCTATTTATTATCATGTGTTATTCATTTTTTTGATAGTTTTCTCTTATGAAAATTACTTGAGGGGGTTTAGTCAATTTTCAGAAAACATCATTTTATATAAACCATGATCGCATGTGCTGTAAAATATCTTCATAGTCTCCATATATTTTGAGTTTTATATATATTATTATTCCTTTAACATAAATTTTACACAGTTTAATAAGTTTTTGCAAAGTGGACTCAAATTAATAAAGGTTTCTCAATGTGTTCATGTATGGTCTTCATGTGTACTATGAATATTTATTATTAATAATACTTATAGAATATCAAATATTATATTTAATCGATAATAATAGTTTCATAAATATAATTTGTATGAATCGAAAATATTTTTATAATTATCCATGGTAGGTGGTATTATAAACCAAAATACTTCATTCGGTTAAGTCGGTAGTTCGCACATACATATAGATGACTCTCTCATTTTTCGTAGAATGAGAGGTAAATAGAAAATAAAATAACATATCATTTCATAATACCATTATTTTTATAAAATTTATATTTTTTAATTTGATAACACTTTTAATCTCCCCATGTAATATGGTTATGGAAAATCAAACAAACTTTTGGTGCAGGTAGTAGTATGCACATATGTATGATGATGTTTTGATTTTTAAAATTGTTTTGGAGAAAGGTATAAAAACTATATTCCAATAGAAAAATAAAATTTTATAATATTAATAACGCTGATTTTATTATCATTACATGGATAGACCATATTTTATGGTTTAATATAAGAAATGAATTATGAGAGCACAGTTGAGAACCTTACCTCTCTCTTTGGATGTTATCTCTTGGGTAACACCTTAAGGGTCCTTAGCATTCCATTTTTTAAGAACAAGGAAAAAAGGGTGTAGAGAGAGGGATGATTAGCGACTAGGGATGAATTATTTTGAGGTAATGTTTTAGAATGAGTGGAGAAATAGTGTGGCATTGAGCTTATTTTATATCTGAAGGGAATGAAATCTTGGAAAATACAACTGATTAATATAAAAATATATCATTTTTTCACCTAAAATGTAGAATAAAAGTGAAAAATAATTGATTTGGTGATGCTTTAAGGTAGATAATACCTCAACCATTCATTTTCACGCATTTTTAAACATTTTTTTAATTCTTATACTCTTTAATTTTTTTACTTTTAATATTTTTGGTTTCTAACTTTCTAAATCATTTTTTCATATGTAATTTACATTAATTCCTAAAAATAAATAGGCCTTTTATGTAATTTAAACCAAACGATTTAGAATATGAAATCAATTTTTCAAATAAAATTTCTTAGTATACAAAAATTTAATTTTAAAATTATCACTTGTAAAGTGTAAATAATCGTTTTCTAAAAAAGTGTGTTTTTTATAATGAATGATCCATTTTGGGAAAAAAAGAAAACTTATTTTAATTATAATAATTGGTTTACGGTTAAATGAATTTGATTTATATTTTTAATGAAGGTATAATACACATATTTCTACATAGTTATATCATAATTAATTTAAAGATGAAAAATAATTTTTCATTATAAAAACATTTCTTATGTTTAAAAATATTAAACCTAAGTTTTCGAAATTAAATATATAATTTTTGAATTAATTATATTAATTCACAAAAACATTTTTTAATGTAAAATGTTTTATACTTGTTTATGTTATACTTACTTCAAGATATTGTCCTAATCACTATGATATTATTAAAAACTATATTTTTCAATATTCACCTAAATATCAGTAATATTAGAAAAATAGAAAAAATAACCCTTGGATAATTTTGTTATTAACTATATAAAAATTAATTTAAGTTAGTAAAATTTTAATTATATTATTTATCTTTTAAATAAAAACATAAAATTATAATAAAAACTATTTTCAAGGGAAAATAACGTTTTAAAAATTATAAACTATACTTACACTTTTTTCTTATATATTTATATTTATATTGGTGTTGTATTTTACACATAAAAAATATATTTAATTTATTTATATTTCTTTTAATAAACCATATAAAAATCAAATTTGATAAAAATTATATTTTCTAGAATAAAATGATATCATTATTTTTATCAAGTCATTAGTAAAGAGATTTTTTATTTTTCATTAAAATAAAAAATATGAAATATATAAAATACATGTGATAAATAGCTTATTGTATTAATAGTTAAATTATTATTTCATGTTAATTTCTAGTTACATAGCCCCATAATATTTCCACATTAGATCTAGGCATAAGGAATGCTCTTTTGTTTTTCGTGGTTGGTGATTCTTTTAGCATGGATCTCATGAAAATTGCCATGAGATTGAACTTTTGTCACATAAAATTTCCCTTATTCCATAAATTTTTGTGTTATGATCGGTCTTCGTTTATTAAAAAGCCAAGTAAATCTACATCACTTGCAAGAATTTATAAATGAGCTTCGTAAGGGAGATTTCTGCTACTCAATTCCATTTCTTCCCTTTTTCTTTGTAGATCTCACCATATAGTTACTTCTTTATATACTTTCAAACGTAATGGTTATATCATAACTATCAAATTTAATAGTTTTAATTTATAATGGTTTAATTTTATTTTGATTTTTCATATGAAACAACCTATATAATGAATTTGGTTTTAAAGGTAAAAATATAATAAAATATTTGTGAGTTATACTAATTTAGAGGTTTATCGGTCCATTTGGCTTCCATTTAAGTTTGTAAAGGTTTCATACAACCTATATTTACATCCACAGTTGGAAACTTTTCTTTTTTTCTTCCACATGTCACAACTAAGGAGATACATGAATGGTCAATCACATGTTATTAATTTGGGGGATCTATAAATTGAGGATGAAACCACATTTTCAATGTATCTAGTGTTGATTGGGGATTATCAAGATAATATACTTCATGAGACAAGAACTCCCCCTTTTAAAGATATCTAGTAGTATAAGAATTATTTTGAGAGCTGGTTAAGAGAGATAAATTGATGTGAGCTCACTACACTCACTTGTTTATGGAGGCCATACATTACGAGATGAAAATAATTCAAGATGAGGAAAGTGTAATGACTCTAGTTTTTGTGATTGTACCCTTTAAATATCTTTAATTACATTTTCAGATCTATTTAGAGAGGAGGAATGGATGTTTGGATGAGGTTCAGTCCTGATTTTTTATATTAATTATATTAAATATTTTAAATATACACATGCATATTATTTTTGAAATAATTTATTTCCTCTCAAAAGAATTCGTTAATTAGAAAACCAATACATTCATTGAATCCAAAAAGTGGTATTCAGTCTCGGTGAAAAATAGGTTTCTATTCTATCAAACCTCTCTTTAAGAATCCATAGTGGAATGATTAAATTAATTAATTATATAATTAAATTCAAATAATTCAATATTGAGAAACCCTAGGGATTACTCAATATAAAATCTCATTAGGGACTCATCTAGGGTTAGTTACATAAAATATAGGGATTCATGATAGTAGTGTTGTGGGGGTATATTTATGAATGATAATAGTGTCGAAGAATCGATCATGAATGTGTCAGAGATCATCGATGTCACCAATGAGTGAATTCTTCACCATTGAAAGATTATACCAAATGTAGGGGTTTTATTTTTTATTAATTTTTTATCATTCATAACATTTTTATGAAAATGAATTAATTCCTATTTAATTAAAACCATGTTCATTATTTGCATTCCCATTTCAATTAACCATTTTTCAGTGAATTATAGTTTGGAAAAAAATTTATATTTGTAATTTTTATTCACAAAATTTTTATTTTATAACTATCCATAAACTATGTCCAAGTCATGCATGGAGAATATTTGTTACTAAATTTTGTGGTTTGTGTAATTCACCTTACCTTTTTTACAATTTCAACTATAACATTCAATTTTTATTGAGATTCGACCAATCCAAGGAAAATTTCATCAAAATATCATTTATTATCTTCATAATTTTTTGTTTTGAATTTAGTATCAATGTTTTTAGAATAAAATATGATCCATCAAAATGGAAAATTTGTGGTGGAGGTATATAATATATGTTCCATGATCCATGAAATGTAAGTGATGTTAGAAGGTGAGTAAGTCATGATTATTAATGAAAGCTTGTTGAAATCCAACCTCTAATAGTGACACATTTTAAGATTATGAATTTTTCAGCAATATCATTGAGATTCAGGGATAAGATGGTGTTATCTATGTAGCTTGTGGGAAAATATGATAATCTGGGAAAAACCCGCAATAACGTGACATACTATTCAAAAAAACACACATTTTGTATTCTGATAAATTTATCCCTATGTTTTTTGTAAAAATTTAAAAAAAAACTACATGTGTCCTATTAAATAGGTCATTTATCCTTGTCTATTATGCTCGTTGTGTATGGAAATTACGTTCCCATGGATCTCGTATGGTCTACAAATCATCTGTATCTGACAACATGTAATGTACCTTCATGGTCACATGACATAAGAAACATTACACACACTGAGTTCCACATTCATCTATAACATTCCATGTATAAAACCAACATGTCATGTATATATAATTTGACACACCATGTTTTACTCTATCATGATAGTATGTGATTTTTTGTGGGTCACACATCACGTACTCTATGAAAGATGTTGTATACTCTGACTTGAATTGTTTGAGACCTTTTCCCCTTTTTCAAGAATTTTATTGGGCTTGTCAGTGTTTTATAATGGGTATATAAATGATATTTTTATTGTTTCCGAAAAATAAAGTGAGTTATCCTTCCATGTTACTCATTTTTTTGATCCCCTGTTAGTGAGATGATCGTGGATTGGTTCAGGTAAAGTCTGTAGGACCCCAAAACACCATGAGAGGGGAGGGGTGAACTAGGGGGTCAAATTTTTCTTTTAAAATGATGGATCTTTTTCCCTGATTGATAGGAACATATTAAAACTATCCGATGACAATGTTTAGAAAACAAAAAATCACATGAAAAGATATGACCTAGTAGTTTTACTTGGTTCACCACTATGTTCTAGTCCAATGAGCATATGCTAAGAGGTTTTGAGTCATACCAAAGTCCACTAATATTCGCTAGTTGTGAAGTAAAATAGTTTATACATAGTCACTCTATTCTAGGAACACTTCCTTTACAATATTTTAGGGATAGCCCATTATACCCCTTAGAGCACTTTAATCGACTCCCTCTTTCTCACTGCCTTAGGTTAAGTCTGACACAGTTTATCGACTTGAAAGTCTCTTCAATATATTTTCATTAAAGTCATTGTGTCTTTCTATCATGAGAATATTATCTCATCGAATTCCTAAATATATTCATTTTAAAGCACTAAATAAATTTACTGGATAAACAAATCTTGTTAGAAGCTTGATATTGCACTTGCAGGGAACACCACTTCTAGCACCCAAGTTTTGGGGATTGTCGCTCAAGATAACATTCAAGAAACCCATAATTTTCAAGAAACCCTTATCTATCACTCAATCCTTATCTTTCATGAAACCCTTATCTATTTCATATCTATACCATAAGTTTCACTTGTACTTTTTGAGACAAAAGGAACACTTTCGCACAAGATTTACTTCGTGCTAGTGGTTCTCATGCAAGTCCCTTATACACTGAGACAATAGATCTTCATTGGAAAAACTTATTAAGTTTTGAGTTGGGGTACTCACATATTTATAGGAATTTTTGATACATTGAGATCATGGTACATAGATTTCCCCCAAACACACTAGTCCATTCGCCCGAGCCACTATTGTGAATCTCACCTTGTGCACCAACTCCAAAACCTATGTACCCTTCTTTCCTTTTCAAAATTTTGAAGAACTAATATTGAAAAATATATGGAACAAGAATTTATAAACCTATTTATGACTAGAGCACAAATCTCTTTTCTAAAACACTTTTCTCCATTCTCCATTTTTTGGAAATTTTTTTGATAAAAACTAGGAAACAACACCACCTTCAATAATGTTGTCTTCTTGAACTATAGGATCCCTTTCCTTACAAACTCCATGATCTTCTATGTAAAGATTGAAAACTAACACAAACCATTCTCCATTTATATAAAAACCACACTTGGTTCTAACAATACCCCCTTTGGGTTTTTTGGTAATCTATAAATAAATTCAATGATGCACCTGTGATAATAAAAACCTGATACGCAAGAAACAACTGATACAATAATCTAAGTCTACATGATCAAATCTTGGAGTAGATAAGAAGAGGGGAAGCATGAATCATGTTATCATATTTTGGAATTCTTAAAGATGTCCAATCTATGCTCTGACTATTTCCTCAAAACACCGAATTATTTTCTCCAAACTCATTTTCTCCCTTCATTTTCCCCCTTTGTAACTCAACATCCCCCCCCCCCACACTATTACAAATTTTATACTTTCCATATTTACTACATCTAAAAAAACATTTCATTCTTATATTTTGTACCAATTAATTTTTACTATTTAATTTCTCCATTCTCCCTCGTTGTCAATAAACATAATGAACCTAATTTTGACTTGTAGAGCTCTACAAAACACTTCCCCTAGATCATATCTCTCCCATAAACCTACATCGCTTCCACAAAAATATTACAACAGCTACCACAAATGGGGAGAAGTGAACACTCATGACATCCTTATGCACTAAGATGTAGTTAAAAACTATGGTTTAACTGATGTTTCTTAAACACATGTGTTGATAATGGCTTGGTCAATAAGTCAACCACTTGATCATCAGCTCCAACATGATCCAATTTAATCATGACTTACATTCTTGTTATCATAGTAAAGCACCATTATCTGATTCACCTCATCACCAATATCATACATTTTTTTCTTTATCTACAATAGATGAGTGCATTCTTTTGTAGAAGATATGTACTCAAATTTAGGAGTACTGAAGGGATTTTCTTTCCTGTTTATTACTCAACCAACCCACACAGTTCTTTCCAATAAATAATGCTCCCCTACCTGTGGAATTTCTATCCACTACATCTCCATCCCGGTCAGTAGCAGAAAATAATGATAGTTCATTATCACTTCATGTAGCAAAGTATAAGCCGTAATTGTGAATACCTTGAATGTACCTTGTGGTTTTTTTAACTACATTTATATGTTCTTCCTTAAAATTACTTTGAAAGAGAGCTGCTAAGCAGGTTGAAAAAATTATATTCGGTCATGTTGCAGTCAAGAACAATAGGCTTCCAATGATTCTCTTTTACATGGGGGATTCACATAAGTCTCATCCTCATGCTTTCTAATTTTTGTTTCAAATGCAATCAGAGTCAACATTGGTTTGGAGTCATGCATATTGAATTTCTTTAACAACTCTCTAGCATAATTTTCCTATGAAATAAAAGTGTATCCTTTCTTCTAAATCACTTGTAGCACTAAGAAGTATGTGAGTTCACCAATGAAGAAATTTTAAATTCTAATTTCACATGATTGAAAATTCTTCCACTGATCTATGCCTACATACACCATATATAATATCAACCATGTACACCAACACCATAAATTGATATTCCTTGTAATTCATCACATAATGGGTTTGGTCAACACCTACTCCTTTAAATTTGAGCTTCATCAGATAGGAATCTAGATGAGAATTCCAATCTTTTCGTTCCTACTTTAGACCATATAGATCTTTTTTTAATCTAAAATCCTTAATTTCATCATTTCCAATTAAAAAACCCACTGGTTGTTCGATATAGATTTATTCTTCAAGAACACCATTTAAGAATGTTTTTTGATGTCCACCTAATAAACTTTATATCCTATATGAATTTCCATAACAAGGAAAAGACTTATTGACTCTATCCTCACCACTAGAGTAGATGTTTCTTTGACATCAACTCCTTCAATCTATACATAGCCTTTACACGGAAATCGAGCCTTATTTCTTACCACATTTCCAAGTTCATTGAATTTATTTTTAAAAACCCATTTCATAATAGTCACATTTGGATTTTATGGTTGATTAACAAGATCTCATGTTTGGTTCTTGTTGATTTGATTTAACACTTCAATCATGGATTTAACCCATGATTCATCCTTTGTAGCTTATTTAAATGAGGATGGTTCCATAACTGATAGAAAGGTAGACTGTTCATTATTACTAATTCTTCCAATTTGTATGGGTGTTGTCTAATCCTCAATGATGTTGGATTGATCAATTTCTGCTCTTCGATTTCTCCTATGATTTTAACAATAATTTTCTTCATCCATGGTTTTGTCTCTCGATTCTTCTTCTAAATCAACATCTTGTTGTGACCTATGAATGTTTTTCACTCCTTCCTTTACATTTTCATCTAAATCTATTCTATCTCTATTATCTTATGCATCTTTAATCACATCAATATATGATCCCCTCATGGTATTTTTGATCCTATCTTCAACTATATTAACATCACTTTTTTCTAAAATTTCATCGAGACACTTATTGAAACACTTGTAGGCTTTGATATTCATTGAATATCTAAGGAATATTCCTTCATCTAACACATCACCATACTTTCCTTAATTTATTTCTTTGTTTTTAATAAAACACTTACTTCTGAAAACATGAAAATATCTCAAATAGGGCTTCCTTCCATGCCAGAACTCATACAGTGTCTTGGTTTCACCCATATATATCCTTGTTCGATTTTGAATATAAAATTTGTCTTGAATGGCCTCTTTCTAGTAATGTTGAGGGATATGACCCTCAATCATCATAGTTCTTGCTATATTGTTCACCTGTCAATTCATATACTCAACAACTCCATTTTGATATGGGGTCTCACAAAATCCACCTCATGTAGTATTTCATGCTTCTCTATGTAATTTTTAAACTCAATGGATGTGTATTCCCTTCCATTGTCAGATTTTATAACTTAGATTGTTCGTCCAGTATCATTCTTGATGATTCGTCTATAAGTTTTCGTGCAATCAAGAATTTCTGATTTCATATGTATAACCATCACCCAATCCATTCTACTATAATCATCAATTAAAAGGACTAAGTACCTTTCTCCATTCATTCTATAAACATTTATTAGACCACATACGTCTATATGGATGAGATCAGTAATATTTTATTCCCTTTTCTTCATTGGCTGAGAAGAACTATATACCAACATCCCTAATATGCAAGCATCATGTGTCTTTTCCCATTCCTATTTAGATTGGGTATATCCAATTTATTTTTTTAGAGAAGTTTGAGGGTCGATCCCCTTTATTAAATAAAAATTATAGAACCTCTTTTTGGTCTGGGAAAGAGGTAACCCATTATAAGAAATGAAAAATGCCTTAAAAATGGTTAAAAAGTCCAATAAGTCCAAAAGAAGAAAATGTACAAATAAGAACTACAAATCCTCATCACCCACCTCACCATACATTTCCACAGTGAGATCAGTCCAAAAAATGTGTCACCCCCTCTTCCAAAAGTTGCAACGTGTTGGCAGCACAATGAGGTAGATCACCTCTCCAACCAACATAGAATGTAGAGGAGAGCCGGAAGAAGGGTTCCAACACATCCTTCTCTATTTCAGTCCTCCCACCTGATAAATTTTGAAAGGAACTCCCATAAATTTCAACCTTACTCAACTCAAAATAAGACTAAAATCACTAAGAGAATTTTATGGTAAGGAACCCATTCATCCATTAAAGTGATGATGCATGGTTGGATGATGGGTGTCATCACACCCATCCCTCATTCGAGGCCTCCCACCTAGCGGAACCTACAATATGGAGTGTCATAACCAAATTCAATAAGTAAAACAAGTTTTTGCAAAGAAATTTTCTCCTCAATAACAAGAAGAAAAAATTATAAATGAATGATAGAATAGAGTAGGAAAAAATCAGAAGAAATCACACTACAACCATCAATAGGTAATCTTCACTTGAACATCTCCACCACTGACACCTGAAAGTCTTCTCCACATACCCATAGAAGTTATTGTACAACCTGATTGAACCCAATCCACATCTCACTAGGATTTCTCTCCATGACCGGAGTCAAGATATTGCACTTCCACGTCACAAAGATCAACATCCCACGGCCCGAGACCACCGAGGTTTTGATCCCACAATAATCACCGAATGCAGAAACGACATACACTAAAGTCACCGTCAGTCACCTAAGAATGCCTAGAAACTAAAATCCTCTAGATCCAGAAGACATAAATCTGACCTCAAAGTAGCAGTGACCAGCAATGGACACTGCAACCATCTTCACAATAATAATTGTGGAGGAAATTCATGGACAGCGTACGCATCATAAGATTATGACAATGGAGAGAAACATATGATTTCCCCATCTTTCCTTTTATAGTGTAGCCTTTTTTATTTAAAGTCACTATCAGTTCTAAGTCACATAGTTTACTCACAATAAGGAGATTGTGATTAAATCCTTGTACATATATAAATTTTGTTTTCTTCAGCTTGCCATTTGCTAGTTCAGTACTTCCATTGTCTTTGATCTTTAATGCACCATCATTATAGAACCTTACCATTCCAATCTCCCTTTTTTAACATTTTTTAATAAGTGATCATTACCTATCATTTGGGATGAACATCCACTATCAAGGATCTAGGTGTTGTTTCTCTTTATATCTTTTAGAGAAACTTCTGCATGGTTGGACTTATCAATTTTCTTCTTTTACTTCCCTGAAATATTAGATTGAGTGAATGATAAATATGGACTTTCAGATCTCTCTTCCATGTTGGTAGGTTCTTCATACTCATAATATTCTTCTAGAGGAGAAAACCTATTTGTAAGGGAAACACCATTTCATTGAAAATTATTGACTTGTCTTTGAGTTCTTTATGAATTTTTAATGTATTTCATATGCCTACAATAAATAGAATTATGGACAAAGTTATAACCAATAAAACAATATGTATATAAATTATTTCTTATATAAAAAGTAGAATATGAATTTTTTCTCCTTTTTTGACTTACTAGATCTTCCCTGTTCAAATAGCACTTTGATTCTTCACAGTATGACATGGTATGGTCTAGATAGCCACATAATTTACATTTCATAGTTGAAAATATCTCCTCATTTCTATTCCTCCACATGTATCCTTCCATAGTATGGTAGTTTTGTTGCCTATCATTTTTGGATGCCTGAGGATAGTTTTCCATTCTCTTTTCAGTTTTAATTGAGGGTTCTTTTTTCATCACATCAGGTGACTTTTCAACATGTAAAACATTCATCTTGCTTTATTTTAACCCATTTTATTTGTAGTATTTTATGTTTTGGCATCATAACTAATTCCACTATTTCCCATGCATACAGTTCTTTGATCATTCAAAATCTTTTCAAATCCATGGGAACCATGCTTAGCTCTCTCCAGCAACTCAGTGTCTAAGAATTTTTTGAACATTATTTTTTTTCACTTATTTTGAATTTGATTCACTTTCAAGTTTACTCTTAAGAGTAACAAATTCTTCTTCGATTCTTTCAATAGTCTGGGAAATATCCTATAGTTTGGAGGTAAGGTCATTGATTTCCTTTTCTTGTTATTTAATTTTAATCTTTAGTTCCACTACATATTCTATTATTTCAAGCTTTGTTGATTTTAATTTCACTACTTCTACCAATCATTCAATTTGAGTTTCAAGCTGATCAATATATTCTGATGATTCTTCCACAACTACTCTCCACTTTTTGCGTTTGTTGCTTTGATTCTCAATATTACCAAGAGCATCCTAGATTTTTACTTTATATCAGCATCAGTATTCAACTAATGATCTCTAGCTTTATCTTTTGATGGTTCAGACTTCTCAACTATAGCCATCATGGACGCTTGGTTTCTAGGTTTAAACTCTTTTTCTTCTTCCTCAAATAATTCATTATCAACATCTTCTTATTCATATAAAAAACTATTTTTCTATAGCTTCCTTCTATATTTGAAGTTTCCATTTTGAGGAAATAACTTCTGAGGCTTCTATGAGTTTCCAGCTTCACCTTCATCATCATTGAACTTCCTTGAGCATTGAAAAGAAATGATCCCAATTCCAGTACAACAGAAACATTCTAAGGATAGATTTCAGTCAAATCTACCTTTTCTTCTCTTGGCCTTCTTGGTAAAAAGGGAAAAAAATTTCTTCCTCGTTGTCTTTATTAACACTCTATATTAAAATATTGATTTTTTTTCCATGGCATTGAATGTCATTTCCTTGTTGATACATGTCATCGCATCATCTGGCTTAACCCTCATTTCATAGGATCCTAGAATACTTAGAATGTCATATAAAGAAAGTTTATACAAGTAAATTTCTTCAAGGGTTGAAATTTTTGGATTGTAGAGAGGTGTAATCCTTCTAAAAATATTCTTCACTGTGTCGATGTCTTTAATCACTTCGCCGATCCCTCTAATTACTCCTATAAGTTAACCAATTCAATTAAAGAATGTATCTTTATTTTCATCAATATGAATATTCATACCATCATACATGTTGTGAAAAACTTGGACTTTCACATCCTTCACTTTACATTCTCCTTAATAAATATTTTTGATGTTTTCCCACAAAGACATTGTTGAGGTGAAAATCATCACCTTCAAATAGATATAATCAGAAATAGTAGTAGTGAGGGAATTTTTCACTTTAGCATCTGCATCAAGCATTTTTCTGTTTGAAACATTCACAGATTTCCCAATACGATTAGTGGCCTATATTCTTTATTTATTAGAAAAAAGGACTTCCATTCCAAGAGTTATTAAATGAGATCTCATCTTATTCTTCCAGATATAAAAGTTTCTTCCATCAAATTGGGGTACTCCCCTGAAATTCACTAAATTCTCCATGATAAAAAAGAAGTATATATTTAACACCAGCAACCATTTCCCTCTGAAACCATTTTTTGACCCTGAAACACCCTGAGAGGGGAGGGGTGAATCAAGGTGAAAACATTTTCTTTTAAAATGATCTATCTTATTCTAATATCGGTAGAAACCAATTAAACCATTCGGATGAGAACCTGTAAAAAACAATCACATGCAAAGATTTGACACCGCAATTTTACATGGTTCACCACTAAGGGATTTTCCAAGGAGCATACGCCAAAAGAATTTTGGTTGTACAAAATTCCACTAATCTTCAACACTTTTGGAGTAGAAGAGTTTAAAAACCTTCACTCTATGCTAGGAACACTACCTTTAAAATATTTTAGGGATAGCACACTGCGTCCCCCAGAGCACTTCTATCAACTACCACCTGCTCACTACCTTGGGTGAAGTCTCACATAGTTTATCAACTTGAAGGTATCTTCAATAGATTTTTACTGAATTATTTGTCTCTATATATAATGAAACTCTTCTCACATTGATATCCATAATATATTCACTTAAAAGTTCTGATCAAACAAACTAGATAAACGAAGCCTGCTAGAAACTCAACACTGCACTTGTGTGGAACACCATTTCTAGCACACAAGTATGGGGATTGTCATACAAGATAGATTTCATGAAGCCCTTTATTTTAATTAAAATATTCATTGTAGTTAAACCCTTATCTATCATGTAACCCTTTTCTATCGTGCAGCTACACCATTAGTTTCACTTGGACTTTTAGAGACAAAATTAACACTTGTGCACAAGTTTTACTTTGCAAAAGTCATTCTCGTGCAATTCCTTTTCACACAGAGAGAATGAATCATCATTGAAAATTTTTACTAAGTTTTAAGTTTGGGTAATCTCAAATTTATAGTCATTTTGGAAACCCTGAGAGCATAGCACACAGCTTTCCCCCAGCCATGCTAGTCCATTCACTAAAGCCACTTCCGCACAACTCACTTTGCACGCCAACTCCAAAACCATGCGCCCTTATTTTCTTTTCCAAAATTTGAATCACTAATATTGAAATAAATTTGGTGGGAAACTTTATAAACCTATTTACTACTGTTGTGCAAATCCCTTTTTCAAAACACTTTTATATATTCTCCCATTTTTGGACCTAAAATTTGGCAAACACTGGGAAACAACGCCACCATTAATATTGTTGTTTTATTGAACTGTAATATCACTTTCCTTGCAAAATCCATGATCGTATATGTTAGTATTGACAAAAACCACAAACCATGATCCATTTACAGCAAAGACCATCCTCGATTCAAACATCCCCTTGGGATCCTAGTGTCATTATCCCATATTCCCCATTTCCTTGAGTAGGGTAAGGTATCCCATATCCTTATTTTGGTCATTTGATACCCTACCTATGGGATTTTACATGTATGTTAAGGTATCCCCAATGTTCCAAGGCACAATCATCTATCTGTGAGTTGAATTACCTCTCATGAGGTGTCTTCATGCAAGGTGTATCTTCCCTTCCAATAATTTCCAAAAGGTCCCATGGATTTCATTTTTATTAGTTTTGATTGATGGTTACACTTTAATAATGGTGTTTTTTTGGCTATATTGGAGGTCAAAGTCCAAACTGGGTGACTTATGTTCATTTGTGAACATATTTGGTTCTTCATTCTTCGCTTTCTTTATTAATGATTCAAGAAACCTTTTATCTTTTATATATTTTATGTCATCCTACTGGGTATGTATATACTCACCCCTACATTATCTTTTCTTGAAGATTCCACATTTAGTGAAGAAGACTTTTTATTACATGATAATCTAGTTAGACCAGGAGTGGGTTGTAATGCCCATAAGTTTCACTATTTATCATTTTTTAAAATAAATCTAATGTGCTTTATAGATTCCTATATATGAAACACCAAACTAAAATGATCCATGACATATTATATGACTATTATTTAAAAATTTATAATAAGAATAACACTTATATTAGAAAACTATTACTCAACAAAAATTAATTATATTTATAGGATAAATAATTAATTTGATTTAATATTAGAAAGGAACTTTCATTATAAATAATTGTTTTTAAAAGTAAATCCTAATAAGTTAAATTGACTAAATTTAAAATATTTTTATATATAAACAAATATATTAACATTCATTTAATTAGAAATTGACATGAAATAATATTATGAACACTTTAAAACATCATTTTTAAATAAATATACTTTTTCATTATACATTTTAGTTTTAATTTTAAAAAAAAAAATCAATAATTTTAATTATATATAATAAATATAATTTTTAAATTAATCATTTCATAATTATATTAGAATAAATTATATTTTTTTGTAAAATAGTTGAATTTTGGGATGATTAGTGAAATATACTAATTTTGTAAATACTGTTACTTTTATGACATTGTCAAAATATAAGAATGATTTCAATGTTTATAGAAAAAAAAATCTATAAAATATTATTCTTTAAATTAAAATAAATAATTTAAAAATAAAATGTTGAATTTATAAAACCCATCCTTTATAGTTTGTAAACTTAAGGTAAACGTTTACAGTAATAAAAACTATTTTTCGGGTTTTTTTAAATAAATATCCACAAAATGGAATTTTAGTTTTTTCATACTTTAAAATACACATAACTCTAGTTTGTATAATTTTAAAATAATTAATGTTATATAAAACAAAAATATTTATAATTATCTTAATATTAATTTTAAGCCTAAAATACACTTTTTATACAAAAAGGTTTTTATGCCTTATGTACGCTGATAGTAAAATTATTTTTTTTACTACTTATATAAATTTTATTTGAATATATGAATTAAATATTTGGAATCATTATATCCAAGTATGTAATAATTAAAATTTTCTTCTTGAACATTAAAAGTAAATTACTTAGATAAAAATTAGTTTCCATCGTAAAAACAGAAAATGGATAAAGTGAAAAATATAAGAGTAAAATAATTACAAATAAGTATGAAAATGCATGGGGTAGAATTTGATAAAATAACCCCTTCCCACACTCCATTAATTTCCTTTATTAATCTTTCAATAGTGGCTTTACCAATTATATTATTACAAAAATGCAACTCATCTCTCTTATAAAATGATACATCCTCACCCAACATCTCTTCACACCCATTACCACTTATATTCACCTGAAAAATGACCAAATAACCCTTTTCCATTCTTATCAACTTCTTAGAGTCTTTGTTAATCTCAATATACATCCTCTCAAGTCCAAAATCAAATTTAAAAATGTCACAAACCATCCTGGGATATCATCTGACCCGACACCCGTCCCGGTCCGCGACATGGCCCTCAGGGTAGTCATGATCCCCACGAGCAATCAACTAGTTTTGTACATCAAATATAAGTTAAGTGGGAATGGTTTTAGCCTAAAACCGGATCAAAAAAATAAAATAGAATAAGCAGAATAACTAGAAACTGAATCTCAATAAATAAATAGACTTATTCACTTACAAGATACAGATTAGAAGACTGAAACTAAAAACAAAACTGAGAACAAAACTAAAACTAGACCAAGATATAGCGATCTCCATGTGACCACTCGTTCACCACCGACCATAAAAACCACTCGCTCCAATAATGAGCTCATGCACATGGAACCTAAACAAGAAAAATAATCTGTAAAATAGCTCGGGTCTACTAACATCGAGTGATACAAGGAGGGTGTGAGCTAGATAGATCAGTAGGAAATCACCAGATAATTCATGTGTTTCCTTTCCCAAAAAATAAATTAACACTAGTTTGAAATAAATTTATAAAAATTGGGTTTTCATATTTTATGAAACAAATATAGCTTCCCCCATTTTAAAATCCAACACACACCAAATTTCATTTCCAAAAAAATTTACTATTTAAAAAACTCTAAACAATGAATACCAGACTATGCTAAAAATAGATAAATAATGCAAGATAAAAAATAAATAAATCTAAAAGTAAACAAGAAAAGATAAATAGTATCCATGGTTGATCCAAAACATCCCTAGAGAAACCATTATATGTACTCAGTTTCGAACCACCTGATGGTGTATGGTGAAGCTCCTAAGTCTATAATAAACTGGACACCCTCAAATGACCAATCTAGTGGCACATTATACCTGGACACTCAAAAAATCTTGGGGTAGCAATCTATCTAATCGAGGTTAATCATCAATCGACACTCAATCCTATAAAAGGACCCTAGGAATGCATGGTAATAATATACTGTGTAAGTGGGAGGCCCTTGCACACGTGACTCACCTTACCTACCATCACCAAACTTGCATACCCCAAACATGGACACCACTACACGATAACACATAAAGGTAAATACATCTTATAGAGGTTCCCTATATATATATCACATCATTGAAAGTTCCAATCAGTCCATCACATCATCTATGCATTCAACCCTTTGTTTAAAATCATGTAAATTTCTAAATGTTCCTTTAAGAATTACATATCCAAATGAATTTACCAAAACTATTACACAAGATCATTTCAAAACAAAACCAAACACCACTTTTATGTTTGAAATTTTAAATGGTCCCTTAAGCAAATTTTTTTACCAAAACATACTCCAAGTGACCAATGGGATTAGCTTTGAATGTTTCATTTGAATAACCATTTCTAAAATCAAACAAGGGAGCCAACATTATTAAGAAACCAAATAGACCTTTGAGAAACCAAGGTTTAAGGAGAAAATAATTTCAAATTCAAGGTTGAAAACATACATAAATAACCAAAGTATTTCCAAATGGGCTTTCGATCTATTTAGGAACCAATACTCTTTTATAAAACACCAATCATTTTATAACTATCATTACATTATTGAAGCCACTTTATCTCATTTAGAAACCATGAAACCATTTTACAAGAAAATAAGGAAAAGAAGAAGACGAAGATCCTTTTTAAGAAACCAAATTTCAAGTGAAGAATTACTTCCAATGCCATCACCATTTGCAAGCTCATCCATATGTGTACTTTGTGAATGCATGGGTGTGCCCACATCAAATGGAATACCCTAAGTCCTTTCCCCCAAACCATTTCCAATGAAACAACACCTTATTTCCAATTAGAACAACAAACCATTATATGAAATGATTTCCATAGACCATATAATAAGACCAACCCAATTTAATAAATCTAATAAAACATTTCAAATGGGGAAACGCTACTCAACAACAAAAGTTTACCCTTAAAGCTAAATTGGAATTTAATCAAACACATTTACCATAGAAATATATAAGAATTACCCAAGAATCACCTCAAAACATATTTTTAACAAATTATAATAATTTGAAAACACCATAATAGGATAACAAAGAGTATCATGGGTATGTGAATCATGTATAGAAATTAATTGAAACTATTCAAACATCAAATGATTTCTTCAGAAAAGAAATAAATAGAAACACTTATCTTAAAGGTGTGTGAATGTCACAGAACTTCAATAAGGTTACGTAAAAGGCCTCACGAACCCACTGAACACCCTAAATCCAAATAAAACACAACCCATACACAAACCCTAACCATTAGGGTTTGTCCGAACAAGATCCCACCAAAGGGAAATCGGGAAATCAAGGAGGGAGGAATGAAAGTGGGGGAAAGTAGATCAAAACCTTAAGAAACATACCTTGGATATTTGGAGGAGAATCCATGGAGGAGGGGAGGCCAAGGGAAGAATGGTTTTGGGACCCCTTGGTGCGCCCAAAATGAGAGGAATGAGGGGGTTTAATTTTTGGTTAAAGAGAGGAGAGAGAGGAATGAGGGTTTTAAGATTTTAATTACCAAGCATGACCACACAATTTGGCTGCATGGTTTACCAAATCGTGTACTAACTGTGTTGTAGCCTCTTCCAAAAATCCAGACATAAAACATGATTATCCTGCATGGTTTTTGAAACTGTTCAAAAACCCTACGGTATCTTCTTTCCACTCTCTGGATTGGTTGCACGGTTATCTGGGATGACCTGCATGGTTTCTACTAACCATTTAGTGACTGTGCTCAAGCCAAAAATCATCTAAACATCTAAAAACACAAAACTTTCAATTGACACTCAATCCAAAAACTTAAAAAAATCATTGACCAATAAAATGATTAAATAAAAAATTATCTAAGGTCAGGGTGTGACAATTCTCCCCAATACAGACACTTTCTTCTCCCAGATAGTTATCTAGCTAAATGATGAATCAAAAATAGAGTTCATGCCTGATAAAAACTTAAGGAAACCATGAACTATAGGGAGATCTTTTAATCCATGAGTCACAACAAAACAACAAAGAAGAAAGCACAACCCAAAAATGAGGGGAGAACACGATGGGGTTATTTATCCTCATAATAGGAACTTAACTAGCTCAGGAACCTCAAAACAATAATGCCACCAACATGTAAATAAGAAACCCACTACGGAGGGACCCAACAGACCAGGACCAAATGATATAAATCAACCTCTCCTAACAATCCAAAAAACACCCCCAGTACAACTAGGAACTATGGAATTCCCAACACGAACACATCTCATTTCCTCAACAGGAATGAAACATCACTACCATTGGAACTCGGAATTTCTCCACACTAACCGAACCCCCAACACTAGGGGAACCCATGAATAGAACTCAACCCAAAAAAATCACCATCCATTACCTCCACAATCTCAAGAATCTCCAAATTTGCACGATTGAAATCAAGACCAACCCACAAAAGGGTTAAAAACACCCAAAGATAAACAAATAATTATAGAAGACACATTCAAATAAAAAAACCACTTATATAATAAAATGGAAAGTTCATCACACATTTAAAATAAAATTATGAACCCACAACAATAGAAAATTTACAAAAAGGAATCTCCAGATGATTTCACCTGAACTTGGGAATCAAAACTAGGCTACGGTTTTACACACCCCAACAACTCCAAAATATGCGCCAACTTCACTATGAGGAATATGGATAGAGCCCTGGTGGATGAAGCATATCTTTCCTCATAGTATATTACAAACAATCCCCAGTCAATACTCCTTTAAGAAAAAATTTTGAAAAATTTCACTAGGTGACCCAAATGGCCACAATGATGGCATGTCTTGAGAGGGATGTGCCAAGATGGATTTGAATGCACAAACCTACCACACTATTAGCATACAAGTGAACGGTCTAATGAACTAGAATCTAGAACCAACGAGGAAAACTCTTTAGATATATTTTTCTTCAGCATGCACTTTTCACCAGTTGGGGAACCTTTTTGAACAACGAGATGCACTGGACTACCAACTTGTGATCTGAAAACCAACTCTCCTAGGAAAACTTTCTACATCAGCTTCATGAAATGAAAATCCTTAGAATAGAGGACTATATCCTTGATCTCTAGATGAATACTCCAAAGGAAAATATAAGCCTTCATCAGATCCTACAATGCCACCTCGGTATAAAAGGAAACCATCTCCTTGAAGTGGGAAAGATAGGCCTTCCCTGTCCACTGGCCTTATTGAATACACATGAGATCTTCCCTATTCTTCATCTTCACCTCCTCAGGTAGAAACCATCACATAAATACAGACATAAAAACCTCCCATTTCATCCCAACTTTCAATGATAGTGTGGAAAACAATTCCCATTTATCCAAAGCTATACCTTTAAATAACCCCAGGGCAACTCGAACCCTTACTCCTTCGGGAGTTCCCAACAACCTCATGATAATCTCAACCTCTTAAAGCCACTCCACTACCTTTAACGGACCACGATCAAATTGATGGATAGGTAACACTAGAGAAAAATCATAAACTATTAATTACTCATTAAAAATTTTGGCACCACTTTGGGTGGAATTTTTGGAACAACATAGAAAACACAATCCAAAAACCACATCAAACCAAATAATAATAAAAAAAGAACACCTCAAGCTAAAGAAAGAGGCTCTCAAACCAACACAAAAAAAAACTCTTTTCAAAAATCCCATTTTACATTTTAATTTTCAGAATTTCCTTCTTCCAAGTCCACTTTTAAAATAAAAATCCACTTCTCATAGAAATAAACCCACAAAATAAAACAAAAATCAATTTCTAATATTGCATCCTCATTAAAATCCATTTTAAAAAACCCAAATTAGCCTTTAAATCCAAAACACTCACCAAATTTTAAAACCCAAATAATATCCTTTAAGACCCTTTCTACCAGTTCAAGAAAATTTAATAGAAAATATTTTCATTACAAACCCATTTTATTATCATAAATCCATTTTCACTTTAAAAATTCACTTTCACCAACCCAAACCAAGATGATACTCAACATAGACCAAACTACTAGGAGGGAAAAGTAGTCATGTCTAACTCGGTGACAGAGTAGTGGTCTATGCCCCAAGATGGAAATAACAACTATGCGGACCTTGAACTGTGAACATAGAATTCACATGGTTCACTACTCCATGTGAGGTCACAACATGACACTGAATTTCGTATATCTTCATCCCTCATTCCAAAACAAACCAAGATAAAATACTCAAATCCTGGACTATCCCTAGTAACTCAAGGATTAGAACAAACAAGGGTTCATGACAACCTTTTCATGCATATCTATAAAATCTGAATAGTCTTAATCTCTAACTACCAAATACCCCTGATAACAAGAACCACCTCTGATACCATTTTGGCACAAACCTGCTTGGGATTCCATCCAACCCAACACCCGACCCAATTCGTAGCATGGCTCGAAGGGCGTTCCTAATTCCCAAGTGCTAGAAACTAGTGTCAGGAATCAAATATGAACTAGGTGGTAATGGTTTTAGCCCAAAATAGTATGAGAAAAATAAACTAGAATCACTAGAATAACCAGAAACTAAATCTCAATAAATAAACAAACTAATTCAATTACAAGATATATCTAAGAAGAGTGAAACTAAAAACAGAACTGAGAACAAAACTAAAAATTAAGCATGCTACTGCGATCTCCATGTGACCACTCAGTCACCAGCAACCATAAGATCCACCCGCTCCAACGACAAGCTCATAAACTAGGAACCCAAACATGAATAAGAATCTACAAAATAGCTCAAGTCTACCGAAACTAAGTGATTCAATTAGGTTGTGATATAGACAGGTTAGTAGGTGATCACCAAATAATACATGTGTTTCTTTTCCCAAAAACAATCCATTAGCACTAGTTTGAAATGTATTTATAAAAAATATTTTTTTTCACATTTTATAAAAAAATACAATTTCCCCCATGTTAGAATCTAGCACACACCACATTCCATTTCCAAAGCACGATACTATTTTGAAACCAAAACCCAAAACACGGAATAACCAGCTATGCTAAAAATAAATAAACAATGAAAGATGAAAACTAAATGAAGTTCAAAGTAAATAAGAAAATATAAATATCAATCATGGGTGATTCTAAACATCCCTAGAGTGACCCCAAGATGTACTCGATTTGGATCCACATACAATCATATGGTGAAGCTCTTATGTCTATCACCAACTGACCTCCCTCAACTGACCAATCTAGGGGCACATTCCACCTAGACCCTCAAAAAATACAATGGGTATCAACCCATCTAATCAAGTTTGATTAGAAATCATCACTCGATCATCTAAAAGAAACCGAAGAACCCATGGTAATAATATATTGTGTAAGTGGGAGGCCCTCACATGAATGACTCACCTTACCTATCATAACTGCACTTGGCTACCCCAAACACGTACAACACTATATAATAACCCATAAAATAAAATACTTCCTATATAGTTTCCATATATATATATCCGGGTGTGTGTGTGTGTGTGTGTGTGTGTGTGTGTATCACATCATGGAAAGTTCCAACAGGACCATCACATCATCTAAGCACTCAATCCATTCTTTAGAATATTGTAAATTTCTAAAAAGTCCTTTAGGATTTACATATCCAAATGTATTTACCAAAAACATTAAACAAGCGCTTTCCAAAACAACACCAAACACCTCTTTTATGTTTGAAATTAGAAACGGGTCCTTAACCCAAACTTTTAACAAAACAAACTATAGGTTCCCAATAGGCATAGCTTTGAAGGTTACATTTGAAAATCCCTTTTCAAAATCACACAATGGAGACAACATCATTTACAAAAACAAGAGCCCTTTGAGAAACCAAGGTTTGAGGAGAACTCCATTTCTAAGTCAAGGTTCAAAACATACATAAATAACTAAGGATTTACAAATGGGTTTTCAAACTATTTAAGAACTAATATTCTTTTTTAAAACACCAAACAAGCTGTAACTTCCAATAAAGTTTTGAAACCACTTTATCTTATTTTGAAACAATGAAACAATTTTACAAGAAAATAAGGAAGAGGAGAAGATGAAGAACCTTTTTAGGAAACCAAATTTCATCGGAAGAATTACTTCCAATTCCATCATCATTTTCAATCTCATCCATGTTTGCACTCTATGAATGCATGGATGTGCCCACATCTAATGGCATACCACCAGTCTTTTCCCCCAAACCCATTTTCAAAGAAACAAACCATTCCTTAAAATTGGAACAACAAACCACTCTATGAAAAGATTACCATAGTCCACATATTAAGCCCAAACCTAATCCAATCAATCTAATAAAATATTTTAAATGGGAAAACTCTACTCAACAATCTAATTTTACCCTTAAATCTAAATTGGTATTTAATCAATCAATTTTAGCATAGAAACACACAAACATAACCCAAGAATCACCTCAAACCCAATTTTAAACAAATTCTACTAATTTTAAAAAATCATAATAGGATAACTAATAGTATCATGGGTATGAAAATCATGTATAAAAATTAATGGAAACTATCCAAGAATAAAAATATTTCTTTAGAAAGGAAATAAATGGAAACACCTACTTTGGAGGCATGTGAATGTAATGGTGCTTCAATAGGTGGAAGATCAAAGAATCATGGACCAACCACACACCAGGAATCTAAATAAAACACAACGTACACACAAACCATGACCATTGTGGTTTTGATGAATAATATACCACCAAAGAAGAGTTGAGAAATCAAGGATGGAGGGAAGAAAAAGGAGGAAAATGGATCAAAACCCAAAGAAACATTCCTTAGTTCTTTTTAGGGGCATCAATAGAGGATGCGAGGCCAAGGGAATAGGGGTTCTGGTAGCCCTTGGTGTGCCAAAAATGAGAGGGAGGTGGGGGTTCATTTTTTGGGTTAAATATATGAGAGGGATAAATGAGAGTTTTAAGATTTTAATGACGTAGAACGACCGCATGGTTTTCCAAACCATGATCCAACCATGGGGTAGCCTCTTCCAAAAATCTAGACCTACCACATGATCAGGTTTCATAGTTTGTACAACCATGTGAAAACTATACAGTAGATTTGGTCCACTTCCTGGACAAGATTCATGGTTAACTAGGCTGACCCGCATGGTTTATACTAATCATGTGGTGATCATGCTCATGTAAAAAATCACCCAAACTTCCAGAAACTCTAAAATTTCAACCAGGACTCAATCCCAAACCTAGGAAAAAATATCTAAGACTAATTAAAGGATAAAATAAGAGAGTATATGTGGTCGGGTTCTAACACCAAATGATCTCTTCCAAGTAGTAAGGTAAGCATCTCAATTACTCATTTTAGATTAATCATGATTTTTATTTCTCTCAAAAAAATTTAATATAAACATTTTGAAATAATTAAATCATTATCATAAGTATACGTAAATATTATTACGATTATTTTATAACCATTTTCCTCCTTCTTTAAAAAAGAAAAATCATTGCTTGTGTTATATGCGGACTACCACCTCCATAAGTGACATGAGTTTCTTTCCTTAGCATCTCTACATGGATGGTTAAGATGGGTATTTAATTATTAAATATGGCATATAAATAATTATTAATATTATGAAAATTTAATTCAATTATTACCTTCTTTCTATTCTATTTAAAATTAGAATGACTCTTGTGAGTACTGCGGGCTACCACCTCCATAAAGCGACTAATTATTTTTCATATATGATTTTCTTATTTATCATAATATAATAAAATATAATTAAACTCCATAATAACATGTATATAATATGACTATACATCTAAAATAGTGAAAATACTCTATATAAATCACTTTCTTACCCATACTCAACCATCAACTATACCAGGTTCTAGTTTGGGTCGGTTTGACCACCTATGTGAAAATGATATTAATATATAATATAGATGACTATAGAAACATAAATACTTATATTTGTAGATATAAATGGAAATATAATATTCATTTTATTATTTTTGGAAATTTTATATTAATATTTAAATTATTATTCATATACCACACTTTGTTCATTAATTTTTTTTGAATCATTCATCCAACTGATTTCATCTCAAAGAATCGTAATCAAAACTCCCATGGAAAAAAATAATAATAGTATAAATCATTATAAAGTTTATATTATAGTACATTAAATAGACTATAAATTATTAAATAGGTATTAAATAATGGGGATGTACATTGATATTACAAAGTGGTTAAAAAATAATTAAAATTACAAACACCTAATGATGAAAATAAACTATTACTAATTAGTAAATATGTGATAAAAAATTATAATTTAAAAATATAAACGATAACAAATATGACTATAACCTTAAAATAAGTTATTAAAAGAATTATTTTATATATAGGATGTTACAGAATGTTCAACTAAATGGGAAATTTAGATAAGGGTTTTTCATCTCAATTTCCATTCATTAAGATATGTTTTTATTCACATAGTTTAATTTTAATAGTGTTTATATTACCTATTGGATATATAATATTTTGAATAGTATTTTATTCCTCTTATTTCATGTTTAATTTAAAGATCCCTCTTTCAAGAGTTTTATACTATAACATTTCGTAAAATGTAACAAGATTTGTTGACTAAACATTATTTTCTTAAGACAAAATTATTTCCTTTTATAATTTGGTTTTAAAAGATATTTTCATTTGGTTCTATTATTATATTATAATTTTATTCCTACAAATTTTATGTGGAATTATGCCGATAAATATCTTTCTTTATATAATTTTATGATGTTAACAATGATTCTCATTCTCTTTAAATGAGCTCATTATCATCCATGTCTATGTTCACTATTCCCATAAATGTTCTATATTCTTAATTTATAATCTTAATGTGTTTTATTTCTGTTAATATTATTATTTCTCTTTATCTCCATTAAAATTAATGATTTATCACACTTATTATGATTTGGGTTTCAATGATTGTATTTGAAAAATAATAAAAAATATTTTTCTTCCATAATTATAAATTTTATCTTTCACTCTATATTATTCTCATAAAAACCATTATATATTTTTCAAGAATATATTATTAAATATTCTTTTTATAAGTAAAAAATATAAAAATGAAAATATTTATTAAAATTTTTAAAAATGAATTTTGAATGTCAGCAATAACTTTCAATTTTTGGACTATGGTATATGCATTTTCTAAAACCTATTTTACGGTAACTTTCACCATTATGAAACTATTATTTAGAAACCCTGATTTCGTGTTCTAAAATAGTTTCCCAAATGATATTTAATTAATATGTATTTTTAATATAAAATTAATCCTTTTTTAATTTTTAAAAGAAAAAAATTGATTTTTTAAACGAATTCTTGTTTATAAAATGGATTTTCAAAGGATAGTGTTTTTAAGAAATAAATAATTAGGGTCATTGTGCATTAGAAAAGAATTTTTTTTTAAAAAAAAATCTTTTAGAGATTTTTTTTCTATAACCTTTTTTATTTGAAAGGTTCATTTTAAAATTATTTATCAAGATCAATGTATTTCATTTTAATGAAATCAATATTAATTGGATTTTGAGGATTTCAAAAAAGTGTAAAATAATCTTTTTTTCCAAAGTGAATTATCTAATAATCTTAATAAGGTGTTTTCATCAATTTAAACATACTTTTATATTCTTTATGATACACATTAGATATGTTATTATGATACAATTCAATTTATTTCTGTAGATTTATTATAATGATAATATATTTTTGAATTTTTTAGGATAATCATTTCATTCCCATGTGTTAATTAAGATATAAGGGAATGATAATTATTTTATGTTCTTATATAATACTTATGAATGGTTTATTATTATATGATGGATTGGTTCTACTAAATTTTAAAATGCTTTGTTTAAATTATATTTATCATAATATAATGAAGCATGGAAAAACATGGAATTTTGAACATAAATGGGGAGCCTTCATGGAATATTCTCACAATTAAAATAATGATCGTTCTTGGATGAATCAAGTATCATGATGGTTTAAACTTCTTATATTATTCTCAAATAAAATAAATGGTGGAATTTGTTGGATTATTCTCACAACATAAAGGTGATCATTCTTGGATTATGTTCACAACATAAATAGTGATCCTTCTTGTATTATGTTGACAATATAATGTGTGTTATTTCATGGATATTCTCAAAATTTTAAGAG
The DNA here is from genome assembly GCA_963277665.1 of Viscum album. NCBI lineage: Eukaryota > Viridiplantae > Streptophyta > Magnoliopsida > Santalales > Viscaceae > Viscum > Viscum album. The sequence continues at coordinate 445,401,953 of OY728119.1, forward strand.
TGATACATATTATATATTCTCAAAACCTAAAGTGTGGACCTTATTGGATATTCAAGCAATATAATTATTCACTTCTCTTATTATTTATACCATAATTCCATGTTTTGTTATGTTTCAATGACATCATGTATTTCTATATTGTATGCCTAGGATTAGGCTCCATATATCATTGTTTTTTTCTCACACTCTTATTCCATGTTATGTTTTGGTCATTTGAAAATACTTTCCTTATTTCATGACTTATGGGAAACTCTTAAAATTCCAAGTTTTGTTTAGTAAGATTATTTTCCCCTGTTCATGTTTTCTATATGATTATGATCTAATCTTGAATGACATATTGATAATTTTTCCCTAACATAGCATCTAAGATATCCATTTTCTTATATTTAAATTCCACTATAATGGTGATTACAACCTACAAAGATAAAAAAAATAAGTCTAAAATGGTTTGATTATGGAGAAATAATAATAATTATTGTAAGATAAGTGACTTATGCAAATGATCCCCAAAATAAATTAAACCTCCTTTTACTGGGATTGTTTGATTATTGTGAATGTTAATTTTTAAAATATTTAAATATATATAGTATTTTCTTAGTCCATCTCAGTTTGAATCAAATAATATATGTAAAGTGTATTGTTTTAGAATCAAGCCTAGGAGTGTAAGTATGGGGAACCTCATTGGAAGTGGATCATGGTTCTTAGTGGTAGTGATATCTAGTCTGTGGTCAGTTTTAGGACATTATATATAGAGAGATTCATCTTTATGTTTGTTTATATAGGCCCTTCAAATGGATTTTAGGCCTTTATTTTTCTTTTTTTTTATTTTGGATATGTTTTATTTACACTTTCATTGGTGGTTAGAGGTTATTCAAGAATTTATTTTTATAACTATTTTTTATTTTCATATTACTATGGTATATGTCGAGATGTGTGTGTGAATACTAGAATATTAGGATTTGGCATCCCATATTTGTGATATGTCTTCTCGATGCTAGCCACTCACCCCATAATTTTGTTTATATGGGATTAGCGTACCACACTTGGCTTACTGGTGACCCAGGTGGGGCCCTGGTGAGTCATGTGATTTCATCATAATTTCCTAGATTATAATCCAATTTTTATTTGATATAATCCATTACATATTAAAAAAAGGTTTCGTTTTTACTTGATATCAAGATGTATCCTGAGACTTGTATAAGTAAAATTCTATATAGATTATCTCTTATTACAAATTTATAAGTTAACCATACATATATAAATACACCACATGTAATTATATTGACATAAAAATGAACTTACATAGTCATAAATAAATTGAGGACATGATTTTATAAAACCAAAAAATAGGTGGACACATCCTATCATGGTTAATCATATCCCTAAAATTGATGAGAATCAAACCAAATAACTTTTTGTATAACCAAATTAACAAATAACATTGGATATGTATCAATGTAAAAAACCTCACATGGAATGAATATTTTTAAAACATCATGTAAAATGATCCAAATATAATTTACTTTTGAGTAACAAAAGTAACACATATAATGATCTTTGTGGTACACTTTAAACAGCTAAATTCATATACAAGTTCGTTAACTTATATCTTCTAAATAATCCATCATAAAAGAGACCATATTAATTATAATAATCATACTTCATCATAATAACACATGTAGAATATAAATTATGGATAAAATGGTCACACATATTTTTAGGGGTTATTATCATATCTTTACTCATGTTATATACATTATACATAAATTAATACTAAAATATTTTAATTAATATACATTACATGATATATAATCTCCCAATGTCAATAATAATTAAATAAATTTATAGAACAAAAAATACCACTATTTTTTATCAATATATTAGATTAAAAATCCTTGATAAATGAATTGAATAGTGACAATTGTAAGTGAATCAAAAAAATGTGTTATGGATTATTGGGATGAACATGTTTTCTATAGAAAAAAATGTATAATCACTCTACTATTTATATATATAATAAAATAAGTATTATTTTAATATATTATAATATTAATTGAAGGATTGATGTTTTTTAGAGTTAGACTTTTCATTTACTTCTAAAAACAAAAACCATATGATATGTTAGATATTTATATAACCCAAACCATTTGTGTAATATTCATGATCTGAATGAAAGTTAAAAAAAATTATTTTTTTATATATTATATAAAAAGTATTAGATTATTTAAAAAGGATTCATACCTTTAATAATCATAGAAAATAATTTTTACTTTGATAATAATAAATGTCATGATGTTTGAACTTAAAAATATTATGCATAAGAACTTATAAAATAAATAGTATACACTTTTAAACATAGGCTGATTAGAATCCCAAAGACATATTTTGAATTCATAATTAAGAAGATGTATTGAAACTTTATTATTTAACCACTATATAAATATTTATTAAGATAAATATGTAAAATAATCTATATTTAGAAATATTTTGAAGATTTTTTTTAGGTACTTTAAGTTGTGAATAATTTACATAAAAGAAGTTATTATAATTATAATATAAACTCTACGACAATGTCTTTCAATATTAAAATTTTACTAGATCTGAATACATTCAAGACGATACTTGGAGGATCATTATAAAAACAATATGAATTTTAATTGTGATTATTTTATGGTAATTAATGTATATCGTACACATTGAATGTTAATTTTAAGTAGTCGTGGAGGAGAAATATAAATCATCATATCATTTCATTTTATAGTATAAAATTTTATTTTATTTTATTTAAATTCAATTGTGTTTTAAATAAATAATTTTCATATATTTTTTTATTTTTTATTATATTAATTAAAGAAATTATCTATTGGTTAAGGATAATATTAATTTTTTGTTAATCACACATCATGAGTTGTATCACACTAAACATTTCTACTCAAATCCAAAAATATATTTTTTATTATTTAAATTTTAGTGGGTGTCTATTTTATTATTATTTTGAAATAAATAATTATTTAGTAGTGTTTTATATGGATTTATTAAGTTCAATACCACTTATATAATTTTTTAAGATTTTGAGAATTTAAATAAAAGCGTGCACAAATCATTTTCTCCAAAAGCCTCATATCTAAATGAAATTTGTATTTTCTTATTTAATTATTGAAATCATGTACTATTAATTGAATTTATGTTGAATTAATCTATATTAATATATTATATGATCAAATAAAATGAGATTTTATAAGTTTTATAATAAATTTTACAAGAAAAACGTTTTGAAATAAATTATAGAAATAAAAATTATGTTTTAATATTTAATATCTGAAATGAAAAAGATTAACAAGATTTGAAAAAAATTTGTATAATGAATTATTTATATCAAAAAATTCCTTAATAATAGGATAACTATTTTTTATTAATTTAATATGATAGGTACATTACATTGTTCATTTGATTCTCTCAATATATAGAGTTTTATTAAAATTAAATCCAAAATATGAATTGATATTATAAATATCTATTTGGACTATAATTTTAATATTATAAATGAATGAGAACATGTTTAGTGTGTTTTAGATAAAATTTATGGGAATAATTATTATGTATATTTTTAATAATTAGGGTGTGTGGATGAGTGTTGGTTTTTTAATTCAATTTATCTTTTTCCCTTTAATTTACCTCAACATTTATCGGTGAATAGTTATCTCATTCTCTCTTATCATCATTGATTATACATTAAAAGACATACAAATGAAAAAACACAAGAGGAATTATATTTTTATAAGGTTCACCATTCAAAACAAAATCATAATATTTTTTGTGATTTGGAAAAAAATCCATAGTCACATAAACAACTAGTATTAACCTATCAACTACAATTTGTATGGTGTATCAAAAAATAATTTTACACATGTCCTAATAGCGTATGGTGAATCTCATACTCTAAAAACATCCTATTAGGTCTTTATACTGACTTGTTAAGGTGATATAATATATTTTATGAAACAACAGGATAGTATATGATTAATTTAATATTTTTATAGTTATTGATGTATTTTTTGGTCCTCTTATTATTCTATTACATATATTAAGCATGAAAGAAACAATTTTCTTTATAAATTCATATATAAATTATTGAACACATCCACTTATAATTTTTCTCAATATTAAACTATAAATATTCTACTTCTTCTCTTACACAAACTCAATCCACTTCTTCATTTGCAAACTACGCTACACAACACTCTCCCTTCATCCCTTTTCTTCTCTATCTTCTTCAGTGAAATAGAAAAACACTATTCCTTCTTATAACTTTCCATCAAATCATACTAATGTGTCTAATGTGATATTTAGTTAACCTTTTTCTTTCATTTGATTCCGTATAATATATTGTAATTGTTGGAGTAAGGGGGTTCTCTCTTCTTTGATACTCAATGTTTTTCATCAAGGAGTAAAATATAAGCTTCTCTATATCTATTTTATTGAACCTTAAAAAAATATGTGTGTGTGTGTATTATATAATAAGATATATTTTGTTTATACTTATCATGTACAATGGATGAATAATCTTCTCACAATTTGGGTCTACAAAAATCTCAAAATTCAATTCACTGATGTTCCCATTTTACCCACCTAAAGGATAATATTTTATACTTATTTTCCTCATACTATTTAGAAAAATTATGGATTCAATAAAATATACATAATAAATTAAATCCATGTTTGAATTACACCATGTATATTAAAGTTAAGGTTTCACATTTTATTATAATGAAAAACATTCGTTAATTTCCTTCTTCCATTATAAAAAAATCATGTCTTGTAGAATTATGATATTTGAATTTGAAGGTAATATATAACTTCAAATATATGGTACCTTATGAACTCCTTAAACCCTAATATTATTGTGGATATATTTTATGAATTGAATTATATATACCCTTTGAAGCTACTCATATCTGTTTGTTTGTAAATTCTTATTCCCTACGATCAACATCACTATACCTTTCAATCCCAATTTATTACACCCCACAAACTCTACTTCCTTAATAAAATTATACACTATAAAGAAATATTCATTAACTCTTCAGATATAACTTCATTTACATTAATAATTCAAGGATAATCATTCTTCTTCTCCTTATGATATCCTAACCTTATTTTAATAGGCTCATATTACCCACATGATTTAGTGGATTTTATCAATATTCTTGTAGTTCCAAGTGACCACATCTCACACTTTTTCTATTGAACTTTCACATACTTCTTCCATGAAAACATAGGTGCATACTAAAAAAATATATATCTTTTAATGATTATGAATCATGTAATATGATATTTGGATAATAAAACATCACCTCATACTTATAATCACAAATGGTAGTTCTTTATGATATGGGATAGTTATGGATGATCTAAGTCATGCAAGGAATAAATTAATTTCATCATGATATCATGTGGTTTTTAAATGTTGATCTATGTGTGTGTATAAAGTGACTTTATATATAATTATACTTTTCAAACATAGATATTACATATTAATAGAAGAATATTCATTACATAACATGATGATTAATTCTCTAACTATAAAGTATCAGTTTCTTTGGATATTAGACACATAATATTGTTGTTTTATGAATGATCTTAAACATATCCAATAATTAACTTTCCAAATGTTACTATTCTTAGACATAACATACATAAAAACATTCTTCATAACTTGATAAATTGAAACATGAGAAATCATGATCTAAAATGATCAATAGTAGTAAATAAGATAGATATCAGTGATAATTTACACATAACGTGAGTATAATGGGTTTGAAAAAAATATGTTAACATTTGAAAATCATACCAAGTTATTATTTTATCATAAAAATGAGGTGTGTAATATTTTATGGTAGGTCATAAGACTTTAATCAAAAAGTAATAAAATACTATGATCTACGAGAGTATTAAATTGGCATAATACATAATTTTGTGGCATATAAATAAGTATATAAAATAATTTCCATGGTAGTCAAATATCATTTCCAAAAAATTTATAGTGGTTTGGGTTCACTTCACAAACCATCATATATTTTGTGATGGTTTATTACCAATACTAGCAATGTGGATAGAGTGTCTTAGTGAATAGGGTCCAATCCTAATTATAATCCTTTTTATCTCAGGGTATATCCATCTTTACCTAATAAATTGGTAGGTTATATAATTCTAATCATATCCATTGCATAATGAAAATATTAAAAATATGTTCCATATGATCATAAAAAATTCATAATATCAAAACCAATGAAAAATAATGGGGTTTCATAAACATTTCACCATGGCATAACCTATGGAAAAGAAATGGGTTATATAATAATTTCATCAATTCATTGTAGCATAACCCAAGGAAAAAAGAATAGGTTTTAAAAACATATTTTCATAATAATAAAAACCCATACATATAAAAAATAAGTATGGAATCATTGGATCATATCCTCAGTAAATATTATATAACATCATTGTATTTTAACAAAGATGAAAATTTTATTTAAAATATCTCTTGGAACATTTCTTGAAGAAAACACACTTTTAACACAGAAATTACTTATTTAAAAAATAAAATTTTCCAAAATATTATGGAATATAATTTCATGTAAAATAAATATACAAACATGTAATGGAAGTTTCAAAGAATTGGAAATTCCTTAGGATGGGAAATATTGGTCATTCAATATAATTTAAAACAAAATGTTTCGTTCATATTATTTTTTAAAAACAATAGTACCTTATTTTGAAGATAAAAATAATATTCTTTTTGAAATATTTTGTAATAATTCAATAATGGTTAAAATGAATTTATGAAACATATTAAAATTGTAAAAAAAATACAAGAAAATATTTTTGGAAAACATGGTCATTGAAAAATATATTTTCGACCAAAGAGAGAAATAAACTGATTTTCCTTAAAAACATTATTTTGGTCGGTTAAGTACTTAAAGATTGGAAAATGGATGTGAAACATTTAATATAAATAAATTAATATAGGATAAGAAAATTAATTAGTTTCTTAATAGTTTTTTTGTAAAATTTCATCATCTGAAACATAATCATAAATAATCCAGATAAACAATGAGATTGCACCATAACTCTTTTACTATTTCGGTGAATTTTAAATTTTATGCACCATGAAAGAATAATATAAAATTATATATTAAATATCATTAAAATAATAAGATTCATGATATAAAATTTCAAATGGTCTATATATACACCTCATAAAATAATATAGTTTCATAACATAACCTATATCCCAAGGAAAACAATTTTAGACCAAAAACCCTTACCTAAGGTTTGACTTTCTTTAAATGAAATGTAAAATCCTATATAATAACATTAAATTTATTATAATCCTATAAAAAATATTAAAAAACTTATAATATCGTCAATAATACACTTATAGAATTTGGACACCCATTTATTAATAATTTCTCATTAAAATAATAGTTTTTAGTATTAATTGTTTCGTTTTTCATGAAACATTCAATTCAGCTGTTTTGGTCCTTATATTTTGATCATGGTTCCATAATATAAATAATGTTTTTAGTGATATAAATATAATATATGTATATACACATTATATATATATTTTTATTCATCCATAATAATATAGATAGAAAAATAAACCACACTGTTCATAGAGATGGTAGACATACTTATGCATGAACGTTGTTTTCACTTTTTAATGGATGGAATGAAATAAAACTAAATAATAATTAACATTTAAAAAATATTTATTATTTAATATATAACATATATATTGATTAAATCATTCCTTATTACCATATATTTAAATTATAAATTAAAAACAGATCACATCACTTCCAGGAGGTGGTTGCCCACACGTACACACAAGCAACATTACCGTTTTCCATCATATTGGATGGTAATAAGGTAGATATAATATTATAATATCTAAGAGAATAATTATTTCATTAATATCATATATAAATGTTAAACCTATCATAATAACCTTCCATAAAATATGGTGATGGAAAATTAATTGTTTTATAATGTGAAGATGGTATGTCTTATGTACAAACGATTGATAATTTAACTTCCCATTCGATTAAAAAGAGTCTAGATAAAGGTTTTTTCAAAATATTAATAAAATTTAATTATATTTATGAAAATTAATTTATTATTTTTATTAATAATATCATAGATTTATAGGCCGTATTAGAGGAGAAAAATTGAAATAGGTCGGGTAAGATGATTACATTTTCTTTGATAGACCTCTTTCACGTCCTTTCTTAAAGACTAATAGAATGGTATTTTAAGATAACCAAAACAAATAATTCATTTATATGAAACTATATTATATACTTTTTCATGGTTTTTTGAGATATAATGGTAAACGTGGTGTAAATAATAGAAAAAAGTGGAATCCTTTTTTGAGTGAGGGGAGGGGAACTTGTGAAATTTTATAAATTATTAAACCATAATAAAAGAATTATCTAGAAAAATACTTCCTAATAAATAGTGATTCAATGAAAATTTTTAATTTGTTATAAATATCATCAATTTAGAAAATTTTGATAATTCTATGTGGTGTTTTAATCCTTATCTTTTGGATTAACCCCTTAGTTAACCTATTTTATCCTTAACTATGATAATGTCTTTTACACTTTTAAGGAGTTATAATTTCCCTTATAAGGTAAAAAATGTATAATAAATGGAAAAGGGATGATAATGTGACCATTTATCATTTAAATTATTCTATTTCAATTTTTTTATGTTTTTAAATAATTTACTAATATGTTATTTTTTCATAAAATGTTATTAGTGTCTTTTTTAACACTATTCACATAATTTGACTTTGATCACAACATCAAATAATTTTAATTGGAATAAAAAAAAATTCAGCATATATAATAGGTTATATTATCTATCAAATTGTTGTAACACAATAATTAATCCTAATTTTATTACTATTTATATTTTTAAAATAAATTATTTTATATTCTTAATAATTGAATAAGAACTATATCAACGTTGCATGAGAATTTTGGGTAAATATTACTAAAAAAATAAAAAAATGAATATGATAAAAAAAAATTTATTTTTCAAATAAACATTTATATCCTAACATAGCCTCTTTTTACCCTTTCTATAAAATATTAGAGATATTAAAGTCAAGAGTGTGAGATTTTGGACTTTTCTTTTACATAAATTAATATAAACGTAACAATAAATTAAATATAACACCATGTAGAAATATAATTGACACACAGATGTAAATTTACCAAATTCATCCATTCAATAGGATAAAGGCAAGTTTTTTTTAATTTTAAAGCCTTAACCCAAATTTTTTACCCTATTTAACATATTTTATCCTTATAGAGGGGAAACATATTTACTATGATTAATACTTATATTGACCAAAATTAAATGTATAATTTACCAAAATTGTATATAAATATTTCATATATTTAAACCATTTTTCAAGAAACCATTTCTATAAATGGTAGAAATAAATTTTAGATAAAAAATAGAATGCAATGAAAAATATTTTTTCAAAAAAATGAATTCTTATGTATAAACATTTTGTGTAAAAAATTATAGAATAATATTTATTAAAATTAACTAAATTTGATTTTACATAATATAATAGACATAATTTTACTTTTAAGACATCTTAAAAAATATGTAACTCTGTAAATGGTTCAAAAAAATACAGTTTTCAATAAAAAAAAGTTTTTTTCTTACTATTCATAAAAAAATCATTATTTTCATAAAATTTATAAAAATAAAATCTATTATATTTTTGAAACATTTATTTAAAAATTAAATTTAATTTTAATAAACAAATTTTTTAATATTTTAAAAAATTAAATATAACATTTTATCACAAAAATGAAATAAAAAACATATTTGAAGGAAACATTTTTTTAAAACATAATACAAATTTTCTAAAAAAATGATTACTTTTTTCTTAATAATTAGTCAAAAAAATATTGATTAATACCTTTTTATATATATCATGATGTTTTTATTCTTATTCATACTCTCCAATTCAACGACTGGGTTATAAGAGTCATATTTAAATTATAATAATTTTTGGTTCGTTAATGTTCAAAGTTGTGTGACATTTATGCTATTGAACATAATTTTATTATTTTAAAATCATCTGGTGTTGCATTCTCCCCATTTTAATAAATTTCATCCTTTAAATTTTATCGTTTTCTTAGTATTCATTTGTTTGACATTTAAATATTCCTTTTTCAAAACCACACATCTTAAAACGGGTTAACAAAACTTCCTCTTAAAAAAGGGAAAGGGAAATATGAAAGTCATCTAGAATAAAAAAAATTGGTTTCCAAATATGTTAACATTATTTTGAAGTTAAAATATGGACATGGAGTCTAATACTATCACCTGGGGACTAGTAGTGATTTGTAGAAAATATGGTCCGGAGATAATTAATGACCACAAAACCAAAAATCTATGAGGGGTGAAAAGACAAAAGTTTCATAAAAATGAAGGTAAAAGTATAACATTTTATTTCAAGATAACTTTCTTAATGTTGATAGATTTTTTACAATAAATATAGACAACTTGAGAAAATATACATACTTAATTTACTTCAAAATCATAATATAAGTTTCATCCTTTGGTTGGGCAATGATCAATTTGAACTTCATATCTTACTACATGAAATTAATATTCATGATTAATTTTTCAAGGATAAATAAATTAAATTAAATTTTGATGAATAAAATGTTCACTAAAATAATGAAAATAAATTCTCCAAGCCTCAATATATTTAACAAAACCAAAATAATTATGAAAATTTATCCAATATGAAAAATTATACATTGACCTCAAACAATAATACCTTTTGTTCAACTTAAAATATTCCAAATTTAGTTATCCTTAGAACCCTTCCATAATATGTATGAAAAAATTAAAAAAATCCAAAAATTTAGAATTATGGCCACTGAATCTCCAAAATATACTTAATATTAATCCCCCAATAATATAAAGTAGATCTAAATATCTCATAACAAATATGAGAATACCATGATCATATATTCTCTTGAAAAATGGTAATAACATGAATTACCAAAAAAACAATGAAAATATAAATGCATCTAAATATTACCTCTCTTATAATTCTTTAAATAAAATCAATTATTATCCAATATATTATTTAAATCCAAAAAATCTATAAACTACATCAAATATAACATAAACCACTTTGTCATCAAATTATTAATCAGTACCAAGGTCATCAATACAATCCCATTTACCATATCAATAATCTCTATATCTCAACAAAAATTTATTATTTCAACATTGGGAAAATGTTAACATATAAACTTACCTTAATCATTTGTTTTTCTATAAAATTTCGTATTACCAATAAATTAATTTTCTAGGTCATCTATATCATTCAACATATTCTTGAAAATTCATTAATAAAACATATTTCCGAACAATCCATAAATGTTCATGATTCTTATAAAAATAATATAATTTATAAAAATACTTACACATTATATTTATATAATTAAAATACATAAACACTTCAATCATTCCACTTCTTTCATAAACCATTAACTTTGATTCATCATATTATTCCTTAATACCTCATTCTATTTATATATCATTCATATTCTCTTCATTATCAGAAATAAAATATTTACAAGTACAACCATATTGATCCTATTTTTGATATTCCCCTTAAGTCATTGATTATATGATTCCTATTATATTACACATTTAAAATATTCAACCATTTATGATACCTTATAGAAACCGTTATTCTTATCCATTATGGAAACCAAAAATTTTATTTTCCATCAAAAATTACTTTATCTATGCATTTCCTTCCCATACCCAAAAAATATATTCCCCTTACACTAAGACATTACCTTGTGTGCTTATTCCAGTACTCTAAATTTTTTGTAAGATGATTCTCCATTCATATATTTTCTTCATGAAACTCAAATTTTATCTTACTAGTTGTTTCAACAATATCATTCATGTTGTGCTTATTAAACATATAATTGGATAGCTGGTTGGTTATAATAACATGGCTTCTTATTCTATATCACATTTCATTTGGTTTTTTATGATAGAAATAATTTTTTTCCATTGCATCAGTGTTAACATGAATCCCTAGATTCCATCCATTGATTAAAACCAAAATTTGAATTATGAGAAATATTAATCATGTTGATTAATCGTGTAATCATGAAACATTATTAATAGGATGTCTAAACCATTACACATTCATTTCAATCTATGAAACCATAGGATTAATATAGTACATACATGGCCATTATCTATTGAAATCTTTTATAATGGTTCATAATTAAAATTTGAATTATCCCAAGATTATCCCTCGAGAGTGTTGAACTAGGTGTGTATTATGTTCACACTCACCATGCACCAGAATGATGGTTAAGATATACTCAACCAACTCTTTTTAGGTTTATTACTCCTAAATGCATCTATTCCAAAACCAAATCCACTTATTTTATCCATATAGTGATATATTGATAAGAAAACCACATAATCTATATCTTAACAAAACTATAAGATGTTCTTCTATAATTAGGTTTATCTCTATCTTTTCCAAAAAATATATATCTAAACATGATCTTTGAATATTGACTAAACCCAACTTTGATACCAGTAATAGTGAACCATATTTTTTTCATATGTATTACATCATAATAAATGAATATTAATTACATAACAATACAATTTCCACCAGAACCGTAATGTTTTAGTGTCTTTAGGGACTATATACACAATCATCTTATTTTTTGATAGATCATCAACATCTATCATATAGATGTTTCCAAATAATACTCTTCTTATACATACCCTACTTAAAACAATTATTCATAACATAGGGAAAGTAATCATAAGAACGTGTGGTCATAGATTCTCATTGATAGTAAAAAATGGAGATATCAATTATTATTTAAACATAACATGATCATAGTGGGTATGAAAACATGATATTAACCTTTGAAAATAATTACCATAAATCATTATATCATAAACATGAGTAATGGAATTATTATAGGTAGTCTATATGATATGAATCACAATATAATAAAATAACATGATCCATTAGAGCATAAAATTGACATAAGACATTACTTTTTGGCATGCATGTAATCCTAGAAAAATAATTTATTTTATAGTAATGGATCACTACCAAGACTATAATAGTGGTTTGGTTTCAACACTCAATCAATTGTATCTCCATTAATGGTTCATTTAAAAGAATATTATAGTAAATAGAGTCCCTTACTGAGTAGGGTTAACTCCCCATTCTAATCCTTATTATCTCATGAGATATCTATATCTTCCTAATAGATTGGAGTGATATATAATTTTGGTCCCACCCATCACAAAAGAGAAATTGTAAATATGTGTTCCATAATATAATAAAACATTAATCATATCATTACCTATGAAAACATAATTGGTTTCATTAGAATTTGATTATGGAATAATCCATGGAAAAGAAACAGGTTTCATAATCATTTCATTAATTCATCATAGCATAACCCAGAGTAAAGGAATGGGTTTCATAAATATATTATCATTATAATCATAAACCATCTAGAGAAATAATATGGATGGTATCATTAAATAATATCCTCATTAAATATTAGTTAATATCAAAGGATTTCATCTAATTAGAAAAATTAATTAAATTATTACTTGAAACATTTCTTGATTAAAAAACCATTTTCACTTTGAAATAACTTATTTAAAATAAAAAAAAATTCAAAAATATTAAAAAAGATCATTTTATTTGAAAATAACCATGGAAACATCAAAATTAATCTTCAAATCATTTATTGTTCATTATAATAATAAATTTCATTCGTGTTTTATAAGTTAAAAGTAGTCATTCATTTCATACATTTTTAAAAAAACCAAAAAAAAAACCCGTTCATAAAACAAAAAAATTATTCCATTTATTTATTTTTTAAATTAAGAAATTGGAAAAAAAATTACTTAAATAAAACTATATTAATAATAATAAAATTAATGAAAATATTTTTAGAATTCATGAACATGGATGAAAATGAATTTCAAATGAAGAGAAAAATAAATTCATTTTTTTTATAAAAACATTATTTCAATATATTAAGTACATAGAGTATAATTAAAGGAAAACATATAATATCTTGAAATAAAAATATTATAATAAAATTAATTTGTTTTTGAAGAGGTATATTGTTAAATTTTATAATTGGAAACTTGATTATAAACAATTCCAGTTAACAATGATACTGTAACATAAATCTCTTACGTATTTGGTAACTTTTGAATTGTTAGCCTAATTAAAGAAAAAATTCAATTGAAACTTTAAATATCATGAAAATATAGATATTAAAGATATAATAATTCAATGGGGATGTACATACACCTCATAAAATAATATAGGTGCATAACATAACATTTGTCCTAATGAGAATAATTTTAGATAAAAAACCCCTTACCTCGAGTTTGAATTGCATTAAATACTTTATAACATCATGTATAATAAATTTAAATTTATTATATTATTATAATGGAATAGTTTAAATAAATTTAATATCATATAGGATCTATTTTGTAACCTTTCAACACCAATTCATTTAAAATTATTTATTAAAATCATTCTTTTTGGGGTGTTAACTATTTTAGTTTTTGTGAGACCTTTGGTGTGGTAGTTCCAATATTTGTATTTTGATTTTGGTCCCATAATAAAAAAATTAATAATGATATAAATATCATAAATATACATTATATGTATTTTAATATTCATCCATAAAATATAGATATAGAAAAAATAATAATCACACCGTCCATGGAGATGGTAAGTCGTATGTATACATGAATAATGTTTTCACATTTTAACTAATTAAAATAAAGGTAAATGATAGTTCACCTTTAAAAAACTTTATTATATAATATATAACATATATATTCATTAAATATATCATTATTAAAATCCATGTAAATAATAAATGGAAAAATAATCGCATCGCTTCGTGGAGGTGGTAGCTTGCACGTACACAGTAGCGACGTTTTCATTTTCCAATAGAATATAAGGTAAAAAGGTAGATGTGATATTATAATTAAATAAGAATAATTATATAATTAATAACATATATAAAAATTAATCTAATCATAATAACCATTCATGAGTTATGGTTTTTTAAAATAAATTATGTCACTATGTGTAGATAGTAATTTTTACACACACATGAGCGGTAATTTCACATCCAAACTAATAGAAAAGATGGTGTAGAAATGAGATTTAATATTAATAATAACATATCATTATATTGAGTATAAAAAATTTATTATTTTATTAATAATATAATAGATTTTTATGAAGTATAAGTAGAATAAAATTTATATAGGTCGGGTAATACAATTACCTCTTCTTAGGATGGTCTCCTTTAGATCCATTCTGGAGTACCTATGGAATATTACTTTAGGATGATAAAAATATAATTTATGTAATTGATAGTTTATAAGATAATTCTTTATGGTATGGTAGATCTATATTTATCAATGTGGTATAAAGAATAGAAAGGAGGGGTTACCTTTTATACGTGAGAGGAGGGTCACTTGGGGGATTTTTTAAGAGTTTCAAACATAATAAAGTCATTATCTAGAAAAAATTTTCCAAATGGAATGATATTCAATGATATGGTAGAATTTGGTTGAAAACGCATTAAATCTTTAATCTTTTCAAGGTCTAAGTATGGTTTTAATCCTTATCTTTTGGTGTAACTCATAAATTAACATATTTTAACCTTAACAATTGTAATGCCTTTTTCACTCTTAAACGGTAATAATTTTATTTATAATGTAAAAATTGTATCAGAAATGAAAAAGGGATGATAATTTAGACCATTTATCATCCAAATTATCCTATTTCAATATTTTTATGATTTTTAAATAAATTGAAAAATTATTATTTTTGATAAAATATTATTATTGTCATTTGTGTCACTATTCACATAATTGGAATATGAATGCAACATAAAATAAATGGAATTCAAATAAAAGCTGTTAAAATTATATAATATGTTATATTTATTTATAAAAAACCATGCATCATAATAATTCAACATAATATAATTAATTTTAATATTTTAAAATCATTTATTTTTTTATTAATTGAATAAATATTGTTTCGAGGTTGTGTAAGAATTTAGGCTAATTATTAATTAAAAAAATTTAAAAAAATATAAGATAAATAAAAGTAATTTATTTTTTAAATAAACATATATAAATGAATATAAATAATTTTTACCCTTATGATAAAATATTAGATATATCAATGTCAAGAGTGACATTTTTTACTTTATATTTTACTTAAATTAATATAAATGTCCTAATCAAAGAAATATGGAACAAAGTGGACATATATTTGAGGAAAGGATTTAAATGACCAAAATAAACTCATAAAATAGGATAAATGCAAGTATTATGGAAACATTAGAGTCTTATACAAAAATTTTAACCATATTTTACCCATTTTACCCTTACCTAGGTGATAAGAATTTACTATGGCTACTACTCATAGTGACAGAAAACAAAAATGGGCCAATATAAAAATTTTGGAAATGGTGATTGCAAATATGCAATATATTTTTCAAGATTTAATATGGGGACCCATGATTTTCAAACCTAGTTATTACATCTTTTTAGATGAATATTCAATACATTACATAAACACACACTTGAGGACTATAATAATTTAGTGTCTTTGGATAATAGTTATAAAATATTCTAATTTGGTGAATGATCTTCAAAATATCCCATAATGATATTCCCCTTTAGTAATCTTCACAAACATACCCTACTAAAAACCTTTCTTTATAACCTAGGGAAAGTAAATATAATAAAGGGTGATCTTATATGCTCAGTAAGGGTAAACAAGGGAGATATGTAAGAATAACATGAAAATAGGGTATAAGAGCATGATAATAATATTTGAAAACCATACCCTTCATATAAAAGATCATAATATTTAGTCATGAAAGAAATATTTGAAGTTTATAAGACATGAATCATAAGGAAATCAATGAAAATGTGTCAAGAGAGTGTAACATTTGGATAAGACATGGGATTGTGGCATACACATAAGCATATAAAATCATTTTCATAATAGTCAAATATCATAGTAAATATTATCAAAGTGGAATGGGTTAACTCCCAAAACCATCATAATAGACAAGATTCAATCCTAAGTCCATCATAGAATAAAAAGTCACTAACTGAACTAGGTTGACTCCACTTTCCAATATTTTTAATCCCATGAGACATATATCTTTACCCAATGCATTGTCGGTAGATATAGGTCCCAACCTTCAAATATTGAAAATCATACGTATGTGTTCCACAAGATCGTAAAAAAATCATTATATTATAAATTACTAAATTAAATGGGTTTCACAAAAATTTATTTATATCATTAAATGTGTAAGAGAGACATATTTCATAATCATTTCATCATAGCATAACCCATATAAGAAGTAGATTTCATAATAATTTTATCATAGTATAACCCATATAAGAGAAATGAGTTTCATAAATATAATTTAATCATAAAAATAAAACATTCAGAGAAAGAAAAATAATTTTATCCTTGGATAAAATTCTCAATAAATCATAAGTAACATCAAATTATGTCATCTTAGTTGGAAAATAGTTTTTAAATAAAAATCACTTGGAACATTTCTTTAAGAAAATAACTTTTTTTGAAAATAAATTTTTAAAACTAAAAAATAATAAAATGTTTTGGGAGTATCTATATTTGATAAAAAAAGTTAAATTATTATAAATTTATCTTTTAAAATCATTTGAAACATTTCTTAAGGAAAATATCCATTCCAGTTTGAAAAAAAAATTATACATTTCCAAAAACCATTTTATTATTGAAATCATTTATTTAAAATCAAAAAAAAAAGCTCCAAAATATTATGGAAGACATTTTCCTTAAAATTTTCTTTGAAATCCTATAATCTAATCTTGAAATCATTGATTGATAATGATAATTAGAAATATTTTTCATGTTATTCATGCTACAAATGAATATTCTTTTAACATTTTTAGTAATATCCAAACGGTCGTTGTTTGAAAAAATTACATGACGATTAATTTTCAAAAAATTGTAAAAATTAAAATAGGAGTAAAAAACTTTATTAAAAAATTCTTTATGAATTTAAAAAACAAAATTCAAAAACATTTTTAAAAAAATTGGTTTTGGAAGTACAAGGTTTTTTGACCGAAGAGTGAAATAAAGAAAATTTTTATTAAAACGTTCTTTTAAACTCTTGAGTACATAAAGAGAATATAATTAAAGAAAAAGATATATTATCATGAAATAACTAGAGGAAAATAAATTACATGATTTTATTGAGACATATATATTAATAATTCTTCATTTAAATCATAATTAAAAACATTCTTGATAAACAAATAGATTATAACATAAAACACTTTCCACTTTGGTAACTTTGAATCATAATCCTCATGAATAAATAAACATAAATGAAAAATATAACATCATTAAAAGAATTTTATTCAAGATATAAAATTTATAAGGGTAATTATATACACCTCATATAAGTAGATATGTGAAGAACAAAACTTATGTTCCAAAGAAATAAAATTGAGACAAAATTTCCCTACGTTTTGGAAACTTTTGAACTGTGAACCCCATAAAAGAGTGATCCTAAAATGTATATGTAAATCCAAAAAAAAATTAAATATAATAATCATAAAATAAATTCATGGGTATTATATATACCACATAAAATAAACATGTCGTGAATATGTAATTTTTCTCATAGAAACATACAAGTGAGATGAAAATCTCATACTCTTTAGTAATCTTTTGAATCATAAGCCCCCAAAATAGAATACATAAAATAAAACGTAAGATATCATGAAAATAATAATATTAATGATATGAAATGTCGAATAGGTATTATATAATCCAAAAAAAGAAACTAGTGGTGAATTTTCATATGTCTCCCAAAAATAAAAGAGATACTAGAAATCTCATACATTAAGTCTCGACTTCCTTCGTACACAATTGAACCTCATTTATAATAAATATAAGTTTGTTATAAATATATTTTATAACCATTATTATATAAATTATAACATATATTATTAACTTATAACCATTTATTACCCATTTATTTCTAATTCCTTAATAAAATCACACTTTGACTAATAACTGCTTTGTTTTTATATATGTTTTGATTTGTTATTTTTCGGTCCTATTAATTTTATCATAGTTAAATAATATAAAAAATAATAATAATGAAATAATTATAAAATTTATACATTAATTATACTTTTATTACCAATTATTAAATAAGGTTTTGAGAAATTAAGTATGTTACGATCATGGAGATGGTATGTCGTATATACGCATCAGTAATGTTTCCTTTTTTTTTAGAAAAGCAAAGCAAGAGATTCAAATAAATGAGGCAAATTACAAGAGTCTAAAGGAGGAGATTTTACACTTGTCCCTATTAAGCAGATCAGTCAAATCTTCATCAGGTGAAGTCAGTTGCACTCTGGAGGTTGCAGAGATGCCCTTGGAAGCCAGCTTATCAGCAACCGAATTGGCTTCACGATAAACATGAGTAATGATAAAGTTCTTGGTGGCAAGAATTTCAAAGCATTTGATCCATTTAGGGGTGAGTTTCCAGGTAAGATGAATCTGATTTTTCCGGACAGCTTGCACTATAGTAGAGGAATCACTTTCAAACCAGAGATCATTCCAGTGTCTTTCATGAGCCATATCCACTGCAGTAATAAGTGCCATAATCTCAGCTTCAAGAGCAGTAGCATAACCACAAGATCCATAGGAGCCTTCAAGGAAGTTGCTATTCTCGTCTCGGAACACAATGCCATAACCAGGTGGTCCAGGATTTCCTTTTGAGGCACCATCAAGATTGCATTTGATCCATCCTGCCAATGGAGGTATCCAGAAGATTTCCATAGTGCCTGAAGGTTTGGGGAAGTTACCTGACAAATGAAGCCTCCTCAGGACTACAAAATCCTTGATAGAGTTGTGACATTATCTAGGATGTAACTGGTTTGCAATTCTGGTCATTGAAAGAATGCTATAAATAGCAGAATTTTTGTTGAAGGCAGACTTGCCATGCCTGATGCTGTTCCTGCCTCTCCATATGGTATGAAAACCTTCAGCACAGGCAGCAAAGAAGAGGACTTGAAGCAGCATGGAGAGATGAACAGCTGTAATAGAGTGCAGAAAATCTGCAACATTGTCAACATGCGGTAAGGAAATGTCAAAAAGATCAAAAATGAAAATCCAGATTGAAGCAGCGGTTTTGCAAGAGAGAAAGAGATGATCCAGGTCATCTCTATGCTGATGACACAGGTCACATCGTGAGCAAAGGGAGATGCCAGCTCTTTGAAGATTGCTGTCCATTGGGAGTCTTTTCCTTTGAATTCTCCACAGAAGAGTATACCGAGAGGGTTGTATCCATTTTCTAAAAGCCTGGACAGCAATAGAGTTGTTGCTGTAAATGGAATGATGATAGAAGCTTTTAGAGTCCAGCATTCCATTGATAGATGGTTCCCATACCATAATATCGTCAGCATGTATGAAGTCATAAGAGTTAACAATTTCCAGAATTTCCATAGGCAGGTTATGCTTCATCATAAGTTGGGCAGCAATAGAGGCATCAAGATCAGCATCCAAAGAGTTAGCATTGATACCCTCGGCCAAAGGTGCCCCTGTCCAGTTATCCCTCCAAAATTTCAGGTTGGAAGAGGCATTTACTAACCAATGAGAGTGTGTCGTGATCTTTTGATAGATTTCTTTCAGACCAGGCCAAACAGAAGAATTCATGTAAGAGAATTTACCAGCAATCAATCGAGAGAGAATACGTTTTCGGAGAAAGTCCAGGGAGGCTGAGTTTCCATTTATGAGTCTCCACATAAAGTGATCTTGAAGGGAATGATTGAAACATTTAATGTTCTTAATGCCAAGTCCCACCATAGTGAGGGGTATGCAGCACTTGTTCCAAGAGACAGTAGCAATTTTCCTTTCAAGGATACTGCCACTCCAAACAAAATTCCTCATAAGGGAGTTGAGAATTCTGAAGGTAGAGGTAGGCCAGGAGTAGACCATAAAGGAGTAGACAAGTTTGGAAATGATCACATGTTTGACAAGACAGATTCTACCTGCCATAGTCCACACGTACACAAACGATACTATCAACTTTTATTAAGTGAAAAGGTAAGAAATAAAATGATATATTATGTTTTAATAATTATAATTATGACAAAAATATTATAATTATTTCATTTATATCACATATATTATTTAAATTTTCCTTTATTATCTACCATGTAAAGCGTTAGTGAAAAACGAATCACATCGCTTCGTGAGGCTGTGGTCCACTGTACACACGAACGAAATTATTGTATCCCCTACGGAATGGAAAGTAAGAAATTATATATGATATAATAAAAAATATGTTTAATTTTTTTTATCAATATCATATTTATGATTTATATAGATAATCATTCCAAACTGTGAGAGTTGGTAATGGAAAAATGAATGACATTGGTTTGCGAGATGGTAGTCCATCGTACACAAGAATGATTATTTTGTAACCCATATGACAGAAGTGGGGATTATCATAGGTCATGATATTAACATAAAAATATATAATTATATGAAAAATACTTATTTTATTATATAATAATGTTTTGAAAGTAATTTAAGGATGTGGGTAAGAAATAAAATAGAACATGCTCATTAAAGAATGTTATATCTTCTTTGGGAAACCACCTTAGGTGTTCACCAAAATCCTTACTAGAGTGTATTTTTGAGAAAAATAATGATAATAGGATAAGATAATGTAAATTGGGAATTTATATGGGTAGGTTATGGTATAACCAAATGGTTTTTATGGTCAGAAGAGGAGAGGATAGGGGGTGGCCTTTTATAAGTGAGGTGAGTGGCACAATTGTAATGTCTTCAAAAGAAAAACGTATAACCCCATTTGTTTCTTAAACAAGGATCCAAAATGGATTATTATCATGACATAGATATTATAAGGTTTTAAAATTCCCATAAAATATATTTTAAAAATGTTTTTAGGTCATTTTAACCATTATATTTTTAGTTTAACCCCCACCCCCCGATAAACCCATTTTTATTTTAAACATGGTAATTAATTTTTAATTTTTTCATTATTATATTTTGTAAAAAATTAATTTGAAATTATTATTTAATATATTTAATTTTTACTCAAAGTATCGAATCCATTTTTCCAAATTCAATTAACATAATTTGACAAATTTAATTTAAAATTAATCTGGTAGACGTGATGAGAAAACATGTTTTCAAAGAGAAAATGTTCAAAAGTTTAAAGGTTTTTTATATCAAAATTAAATATTAAAATAATTTAATTGAAAAAAATTTTATTGATAGATATATAATTTAATTAATTTTACTTTAAAATATTTTTAATTTATAATTTAACTTTATAATTAATTTATACAAAAAGGCAGTTTTCAATTAAAATTTAGTATTATTCACTATACATCAAAAACATAATCATTTCATAAAATTATCAAAAATTTATCCCATATAATTTTTAAAATATTATATAAAAAATTATATTTATTTTTTCGAGTACATTTTCTAAAAGTTTCAAAAAAAATCAAATAACTGTGTAAAAGGTGATAAAACTACATTTTAGAAAAATGCATCTTTAAGCATAAAATTGAATTTATTCTTATCAAACACATAAGATGAATTTTAAACTGTTGGTTTAATATATAAAATATACTTTTAATTTAAATACTTCACTAAAATTTGTTTTTTTAATTAATTAAGGTGAAATGCATTTTTTCATGGAATATTTTTTCAGAAAAAGATTTCCTTTATATTCAAATATTTTAAATTTTCTTTTTTAATTGATTGGTCACTAATAAATTCATTTTATATAAATCTGTAAACTATATATTTTCACAATTTATTTAATCATATTCATACCTTCTATTTAAATATTTGGGTTATAACAGTCATTGGGTAATGATTTATATCTCACGAGATAGATAGGACTCGAATGGGAAGTAAAACTGGTTTAGTAAGGGAATTATTCCACTAGGATAGCCTAGGGAGTGAACCTTGACTACTTTGATGGTTTTCCTATTGAACCCATTACACTATGATAGCCTAGGAATTGATCCTTAACTACTATTGAAATGGTTTTCTATACTTATGTTTATTCACTAAATCTATGTATTTTACAAATTTTATGCTCTCATGGATTTTTTTTTCGATTACTTTATGATTCCTATCTTATTAATTGACAATATTAATACCATGAATCAATATTATGATCTTTAATATTTAGGGTTTGGTATTGTAATGTTATGATCATGTTCTCAAACCCTTATGTTCATATAAGGTGTACATATCTCAATTTTTTACCCTTACTAAGTAATGGAGCTCGTTAATCCTTATGTTTACTTTCCCCATGTTATGAATAATTTTATTATGTATGATATTTCTAAAAATGGTGCTAGTTTTTAAGAAAATAGTGGGAGATTTTTTAGTTCACCTATGAACCATTTTTTAATGTTTCCAATTTTCCAAAGGCATTATACCTTTATGATCCTCACGTGTGTTTATATAGTATAATTAATGTTCATAAAAAATGATAAAATTTTTATACTTGAAAATTCTAGGTGACTATACATTCTATGGTGACACATTCTTGATCAATGAGTTTTGTATTAATTTAGTTGATATTCATGGATAAGATAGTGAAAATGGTGAAGCTTTGAGGAGAAGCTATAAATCATGAAAAACATAACCTTGACTATATTGTGTGTAGTTTGAAAGAATGTGCACCATGTATTTTTACAGTTGTAAAAATTGGGTTTTTATAATTACTTAAATATAAAATATTTTATGACCTAGCCCACATGACGTGTGTACCTATATATAAATCACAACATGTATGGAAATTAAATTCTTATACAGCTGTTGTGGTATGCACATCATGTGTATCAGATCACATGTCTTGTGCCCTCAGGGTGACACAACCTAGGAATCATTGAACATGATGATTTCACCATTTTGGTATTAAACACCATGTATACAACAAACATTAAATATAAATGGACTTTAAAACAACATGTGTGGAACTAACACATGGGAACTTGATTTCTTGTGCGTTATATAACATGTACTCCTAGAAACACATCATTTGCTTTGGCCATAGAACCCTAGAGACATTTTTCCTTCATTTATTAGTAAGACCTATATTCTTAATTGTTTATATTGGGTGTACTAATAATTGATTACATGTTTCCCCAAGATAAATTATGGTATATCACCCTATTTACCTAGCTTTATGATCCTTTATTAATAGGACAATCATAGATAGGGTCATGTAGTCATTGTGGGTATGAGATTATGGCCCCTATTACCTAATTCCATGAACATGGTTAGGTATCATGTATCCATCACTTGGGAATGTTTTATTCTGCCCATGGGATAGTATAAATGGTTTCAAGTATCCTCTTATGTCCTAAGGCAAAATTATTTTACTCTGAGTTTAATTCCCTCACTTGAGGTGAGAAAGGTGTTTGTTCTCTTTCAAAAAAATTTATAGAGGTATAATGGATTTTTTCTTTTACTATATATATTTGTGGTATGGTATGGAAAATGATAAAAAAAAAATATGAGGTATGAACCCTTACTCGGTGACTTATTTCCTTCTATAATCATATATAGATTCTTTTATCTTCACCCTCTTTAATATGATATTGAGTTACTCTCTATTTCTTGAAGTATTATATCATTTTGGATATTGTAGGGAATCCTACTAGGTATGAATATACTCACCCCTTCATGGTATTTTCGCACATATTTCATGTATTATATAGATGAAAGGATTCTTTGGGACGATCAATGTGGACTAGGAATAGGGATTTCATAGTGGTTCTTCATGATAATGTTAGTTGGACCATAATCAGTTTTTGGAGGTGGTGTGTATAGACAGTCATATTTTTAGTTTTTAGGTTTTATCATTATCTATTTTTTTGGGCCTATATTTTTTCGTTTTCATGTTTGGATATGTGTTGTTTAGTCTTATGTCATGACCTAACCAGACGGGGCCTAGGCCGCAACTCCCCAAGCCCACCTCTAATAGGCTAGGGATTGGTGACTAGTGATGAGTTGGCTACCACACACATGGGAGGACTTAGACTAAGATACCTATACAAACTCACACACATAGACCTCCATGAAAAAGTTCAAATACATATAAAAACTAGAAATAAATTCATGCATGCGTCTATCCCAAACCCGAGTACAACAGAAGTACAAATAGAGAAAATATAGGGCCCACCAAAAGAAAACTACAAAAAACATTCAACCTTCTCAGAGGGATGGGATTAATATCAGATTCACTTACCAAATATCTCCTAGACCGAGCTCTAATAAACACCCCAGTCGCTCTGGCTCACTAAGCTCTGTCTTCTTTGGATCCTCCTAGGACTCCGTCGAAAGGCTTGTGATCTACACAAGACACAAAACATGTGTGGCCATTGCTCATGTAGGGGTGAGTATAAATATACTCATTAAGAACCCCAAAACCCCAAAAGAAAAGGGATCATCTGAAAGGTATCAGCCTGCTCATCCCATTCAAATGTAACCCAGTGAGAGAGAAACTCCATCTCGAGACCATCCTCGGCTTAACACGACTAGTTAGCTCAAACCATTGGGTCTGTCAATGAAGAAGTGATAATACCATAAAGGAAGCAAAAAAGAGAATCAATATAAAACCACAAATATAATCTTTTTAGGCACCAAGACTCATGAGTTTCCAGCCTCATCATACATTATAGGTTCTACATGATACTCTTTTCGAAACAATGCATTATGCTCCGCCTTAGTGCCCAGCATCAGAGGTCATGTCATCACTGACATTCACTCATCGCAAGGTCCAAATAACCCAATTGGAGAGTCATGAACCTCACCAATGCCCCATATTTGAGGGTGTAATAGCTCTAAAATGAACCCTTGAAAGCTTTTTCACTCATCTATAGAGGGGTTTGTGCCTCAGTCCATTGAGGGAGCACTAACTCCAAATCCGGAATCATGCATAACAAGTGGAGGGGCCAGCTCCCCGCTTCTACTTGTAGACGGGGGGCACTACTACATTGTCATGGACCCACAACCTAGTATGTTAGGGAATTACGACCCTAAGAAACATGGTTTTGTACCCCAACCTGGTAGGGGATCTCCACTTTGAGAAACATGGGACTGCACCATAATTCAGTAGGTGAGCGCATTTTCGAGAAATGTGGGCCCTCACTGTAACCCAATAGGGTATCCCCACTCTATGTAACATTGGACAACACCCTAATCTAGTAGTGGAGCACCATTATAAGGCTAGAGGACTTGTACCCTGGTACGATAGGGGTGTACTAACTCTACCATCCAATGCAATTAGAGAGCCTGCACCATGGAATGACAGGGGAGCAGTCTAAATTTATGATCTCCATGGGGAACCCGCGCCCTAGTCCAATATGGGATTAATACAAGATGATACTACCCAAAGGAAATTAACTCGTTCCCTTGAATTAGTGAGTCTCATCTATACATCAACAGAGGGCTAAGGTAAACCCACACCCTGGCACCATTGGGGAAAACCTAGCCCAGCATCTCTCTCCAAGAACTATATTGACCTCCAACATCAGTCGACCACCACTACACATGAGTCTTTCTCGATTCATGCCTCCTCATATCATTCAAGACTTAATGGAGCCCATCATCGTGTTATATACAGAAAACTGCCTAGGATAGGCTATTCATTCGTCCAAAATAGACACCCGCTGAAAAGGTCACATTTCACCACAATTCCCAAACCAGGCCTCATGGGGCCTATACTTCAATTTTAGTTTAATCATCTGAACTTGGTCTTGAAAAATACTCATTAAATTTAGGGTCACAACATCACTGAATATGTGTTAATAGAACATCGGATGCAGGAGATACAGCTGATATAAGAAGCTACAAATAATAATAATTATATTATTATTATTAAACATAGGAATTATGTGAAACCGAGCCACGAAACCAAGTCTTAAAATACCTTAACCAGTATAAAAATAACCATATCGATGAGAGGAATTCATTATTATTTATGGTGTGTCAATCATATTCCCATTTTGAGAGTTACGGGGTTTGAAATCTCCTCAGTCTAACCTGGCCCGTTCTGGCCCGTCCGACCCTCTCCAGCTGGCCCGCCGCTCCAGAGCCCATTC
This sequence comes from Viscum album, assembly GCA_963277665.1. NCBI lineage: Eukaryota > Viridiplantae > Streptophyta > Magnoliopsida > Santalales > Viscaceae > Viscum > Viscum album. The sequence continues at coordinate 445,429,319 of OY728119.1, forward strand.
ACCCAATGCACCCTCAAGATCTACCCCTATGTACTCCACACCATTGTTCTATCCAATAGCCTTTTTCGTGCTTCCCGACAGCCTCCACCGTGCCACCAGAACCTATCGCGTTGTCGCCTGACCGAACATGCACCGCTGCCACCTTCTACGGACCACCAAAACCACTTTGGTGGTTGGAAAATTAATCTCACACTAGATCTGGGATCCTTGGGACCCAATCTAAATATAATCAGGCTTCACTCAATGATTTGAACAAAAATTCAGCAAAAAACAAGGTGGATTAGGATTAAAACTCAAACTTCCTACCTCAAGGGTGAAACGTCGATACTTTGGGTGCAAAATGACAATTAGGATGCATTGATTCTTGATCTAGTGACGGTCAACATCAAAAATGGCATCTGGTATCACCCCCTCACCTTGGTTCATCCATCGGTTGAAGGGAAAGAGGGGAGGGTATCCTCCTATGTACTCACCATAGGTGGTGGAGGAGAGGAGGGATATTGTTTAAATTTTATTAAAACAACACCCTCCATTTAACTCCCCATAACCAACCCACCTCGGACCGAACTCCTGATGCTGATGATGTTTATGTCATGCCTAGGGTAAAAGCGGCGTTCTGAACTCAACCGTGGTCTCATAAATTTGATATGAGACTCTATTTAGAAGTTATTTGATTTGAAGTGTCAAAATAAATTTATTTATTTATTTACATAAACACCCTCAATAAGTTTTTCCCCAGAAAGCATGTTCCCAAAAAACATATACCTCGATTATGGTAAAAAGAACACATCATATTCAACTATGGCCTCAATTTTATGATCCAATCAACCATTTAATAGATAATCCATTTTATCCATGTTCATTGTATAAAAATTATTAATATTTTTATAAAATTTATTTTGGAAACAGTTATCCATGGAATTGCATATCGTCTATGCGCCCAACTCTACAAATATTTGTAGAAATATTCCAAAGTCTGATATAGCTAAACCTGAGTTTCTACATCCTCCCCATCTTAATAATTTTCATCCCCAAAAATCTAATGCCTATTAACATGGGATAAAACCTGGGCTCTCCACTAGGACTCTCAGGCTAGTGAGCTCACCTGAAGTCCTTGTGTGGTAACAAACACGCACCAAGAGGAACCACAACACTGAAAGACCACCAAAAAAGCCACTAAGGGTTCTCATGCTTCCCACAAGAACACACTTAGGGGAACCATGATGGTTACCACAGCCAATTCCAACTCATCCTAGGATAGCACAATTCCACTGGGAACATGACTCCTCAACTGCGACAGGTGGGAAACACCAAGTGCATGGTCTCCTACAATCATAGGGTCTAGCGGTACACTAACTCACTGACCTGATGTAGAGTCCAACAAATCTACTCCTAACACAAAAGTCAAAGGGACTCATCTGCTTCACCTCGAAATTATCCACTTTGAGTGGCACTGACTCTCCTACACATTTTTTATCGTATCTTAAGAACACATGTTATTGGGGAATGCATCCCTCATCATTCTGAGCCCAAAGCCATATCAAACCGCACCATGACCTTCTTAAGTGAATCATGTACCATGCTGAATCCATACATGCAAGAGTATAAATGAACAAAATAGGGATTCACAAGTACACACCTTGGGTATTAGCAGGCCCTAAGCACAAACATTCCAACACACAACCCCACCCTGAACATACAAGTCATAGAGACTTTTCCACCACACCTCGATGTTATCCTCTTTTGGAAGCACTGACTCACCTGCACGGTTTTTGTTATGTATCAAAAATGCATCTTTGTGGGGTAAGGATCCCTATTTCTTGGTTACTTGAAGCCATGAAAAACAAAACTGACATATCGTCTCACCGATGCCCCGTTCCACTACGAATATACCTCGAGCAATAAGTAGAAAGAAAAGTGTACCTCCTAACAGTTCCTTTCAAAACTACTATAGAAAGTAGAAAGGATAGAGAGCATAACTCTATCCATTAATTGATCCTTTGGGTCGAATGCCTCTAAGGCCTACAGTAGTCCTTCCCCCATCCTCCAGCTCTTTAATCCTAGAGTGGACCACCTAGGGGTGGTGGTGGTTGAAACTCATACTGTATACACCTCTCGTTGATACACCATCTCCTCCACCACATCTACAACCCAGGGGAACTCTATGATCGAAATGATACCTCTACCACTTTGGTCTATCAACTGCCCCCCTCTCAGCAGCATGGAATGTTAGAAAATCTCTAGCAAGATTCCCCTAGCCGTCATAAGCATAGCATCACCTCTCCTACTACTGGTCTGATCCCTGATGTGGATCATGCGTGTCATACCCATGTGCCTGAGTCTGGGAATGGGTATACCTCATGCTCTTCGATCCTTCTACCTATTTCCTCCCGCTATGGCTGACGTCATAGGAAAAAAACCCCACTACAGGCCATGTCTTCCTGTCCCTCGGCTAGGAAGCTCTCCACCACTAGAGTCTTCTCCAGTACCGGCGTATAGGTGGGAAGGCACAATGAGACCAAACCAATACGTACATCTCTACTGAGGCCCTACTCAAAAGTTTGGGCACTGAAGAACAAGTCATGAATCATATCCAGGGAGTAATTTGGTAGGCCTGTAAACCTCTCCGAGTACTCCACCATGGTCATGCTATCCTACCGAAGCTACAGAAGATCCAGGATAAGCTCTGACCTCAGTATGGCCAGATAGAACTCCTTTCTAAAGATCAACTTGAACTCATCCCAGGATAAAATCTACTAATTGTGGGTCTATGTCACAAGACTCCCCCAGCGCCCGACTAAACATTGAAAAAGTATCTCCTCTAGGACCTACATCTGATTCGGAGGTTTCCTCACAAGTTGAAAAACGTGTGTGAATACCACGAGATAGTCATCGGTTTCTTGGGGGTCTTGGTCACCATGAAAGCTCAGTGTTTTCTCCCTTTGGAACTCGTGTAGCACACTCATCCTTCACACATAATCTTCCTACACTATCATCACAACCTGCTTCTCGATAGGTGGTGGTTCAACTGGTGAACCACTAAGAGTTCCAGCCTCAGAACCCATTCCATGCACCGAAGCATGTCCACGAGGCAGATCATTTCCATAATCCCACTATGGAACCCTGTCTGGATATTATTGTGGATGAATCCCAAAATAACATCAAGATGCACCACCGTCAAAGAGTATATCTGGGGATATGACTCAAGAAGGAATTGAGAAACTAAAAACCCAGTCATATATGATGCATTTACAATTGATTTCCTATCACGACCCATCCCCCGTGGCCCATGTCGTGGGTACCCCAAGTCCACCATCCATGGGCCATGGGTTGGAGACTAGCACCAAAAAGTCATTTCCCTAAAATGGGAAGGCATTGCCTCAAGACTCGTACACACACAAACAGGGTACACTACACACAAGTAAAACATAAGGGAATAAGAATGGTGGAACCACAACTAGAAACTACCACAGAGTGTAAAAGTATGTACTAAAGTAAAGGGGCCAGAATACAAGACAAACTGAAATGGAAATATAGAAAAAATAGAGAACATATCCCGAGGTCGTCCACCAAGGATCCTACTTGAATGGTAGTTATAGCTCGTCACTATGGCTCTCCATGACAACTGATCACCTCCATACACCATCAAGTCCTGGCTCCTCGAGACTCTGTCAAAGCATTATGTCATCTTCACAAGACATAATAAGGTGAGATCAAAGCCTATGTAGGGGTGAGTATAACAATACCCAGTAGAGAGAGTGAGACCCCTGAAGGTCTCTCATAATTTCACAAAGGAAAACCCACAAAGCATGATCTCAATCACAAAGCACAAAGAAAAATTTAGCTCACACCAGGTTTAACATAATTAAAGATGTAAAAATGTTTAGTTATAAAAATAAATCATCTTATTCTGTCATGAGGCTCTACTGTGGACCCACACAGGATCACTCGGTGCTAATTCACACAGGATTTCTTGGTGTTGATCCACATAGGAATGATTGGTGCTGATCCACATGGGATCACTATTCATTCTTCACGTCTCATCCAGCCAATAGATTTTCATACACAGAACCCTCGATTCTGAGAGGATATACACCTAAAAACATCATTCATATTTCAACCAAAACGAATTCCCATGAAGAAGTAACCTAATGAACTGTCATGTCATAAGGGTTCTAATGCAATAGACGGTGCACCAACTGGACACCCGGTATATGAGTTATAGGAATTTTAGTGTCGAGGGCTTGGTTGGATTTGTGGTCGATCCAACTCGGTCATTCTCCAACATTCTTCAAAACTCATGTGGAATATCATAAAAGGTATACCTCATCCTAATAGTTCAGGTGCCATAGACGGTTTGTCAAACAGATGTTCGGTTTAGTAGATAAGCACATTTAAGCATAATTGGGCCGAAAAGGGTCCAAGTCCGGTCCGACCAAGTCCACTGGGCTTATCTTGATTTGGCTGGGCCATGAGTTCAGCTCGGCCCACCCTGTTAGGCATGGCCCACCAGGCTGCAGAACCACCTGGCCCACTTTCCAGGCCCGGGGGTCCACTCCCCTTCCCGAACAGCCGAGCAGTTCGGGTTTTTAAAGTGGAATTGTGGGATGGCGCCACACAACCTAGTCGGTTTGCTTGGACTGGTCACATATGCGACATGCAAGGCGCGGTTCCACCCTCTACCACGGGGTGTGGGTCTTCCCACCATCGTGGCTCAATGTTATGGCCTTCCTCCAGAGCACGCTGTCATGGCCTTCCTCCATGGCACGCTACCACAGTGCGCCTCTTGTTGACAACGCAGTCGGTGATGGTCGGCCACCCCTTCTATCTGCCATTGCATAGTGTTGTGGCCCTCCTCTGTGGCGCGCTGACATGGCGCACTGACATTGTCAGCACAGCCAATGTCTTCCAGCCTCCCTTGTTCGTCGCGGTGCCTTTGGGCACCGCCTCTTCTTCGCAGCTGGTGGGTGTCGGTCATTGCCTTCTTTGGTCACCGTCACTGCCGTGCCGGAAAAGCTTCCACATGCCTCTAGTAAAGATCTAGAGGTCTGTTTCAACTACCAATTGTGGCTATGGGACTCTCGAGATGCTTCCATCACTGAGTGGCTCCCGATTTGGCCTTATCACATATTTACTTGGTCACCCATGAAGAAACACAACCAAACCAAAAACGGTGGAGGGTATGGGCCTTGTCTATTTGGCCCGCGCCCTCTGCGTTAGGATTATAACATGCGAAGGATTATTTAATCATAAAATCTCCCTTAAAGAAACCCCGAATTATCCTCCCACATTAAAGAAAAAAACGCGGATCAACCCATTGGACAGTTGATCCGTGTTTTTCAAACTATTCCAAAATAGGGTAAAACAGGGGAATTAAGCACATAACCCCTACATCGAGCATGTACAAGTCACTACAGATGAGGAAGGAGTGTCCACATTCGAGGGTGTTGTGGACGAAGGAGAAATTTTCATACTTGGGAACTCATTGTTGAATCCTCCAAAGGTCATTGAAGCCTCGTTCTAGGTTGTTGGAAGACACTGCAACTCTTCATCATAGGTTCCTCCCTAGAGATCACTGGAACCATGGTACATTCCCGGAAGAGGATGACATACTCCCCACCTTCATAAAATCCTTCAGGAGCATGTCATGAGGATATATGAGCATGTCTGGTCTCACCGTCAATGTCCCCAAGTTTTTCCTCCCTGACTTGCTGATGAAGTGGGGGAGTGACTGTCATAGACTATAGGTAAGCTGGTCCATCACTATCCACGACGGATAACTACAACATGGCTAATTGCTCTGTCACCTCACTCAGCTTTTGTAGACCTGACCTCTTGCTGAGTGCATCTGCTACTATGTTTTCCCTTCCCAGGAGTGTAGACCATCTCAAATACATAGTCCCAGAGGAACTATAGCCATCGTCGTTGTATCAGGTTTAAGTCCTTCTGTAAGAAGATATACCTCAGACTCTTTTGATCAGGGCAGACATTAAACCATTCTCTTAACTATACTCTCAGCTCCTAGAGCCCTATAGGAGCCATATGATATGCAGTTGTAGATATCGGTGTCATCCTTGGGTACAATCAAATGCAGAATTCCCTCTCCCTATGAGGAGGTAATCATGGAAACTTATTTTGAAAGGATGTTCCCAAACCCTTCCACTACTATTGGGAACTAAAAACTCAAAATACCTGCTTCCATGAGGGTAAGGATGGCCGACTCAAGAGTGATCAGCTGCACTGTCCTATGAATGAGTCTATCATGTTCTGTCTGGGATTCCTTTTTCTCTGACCAAGGAAAACCCCATTTCAACACTATAGATATAACAAAAAAAAATTTCCTAAAATAGTCAATCTAAGAATGAACTCTAGATGACCAGTCCATACTCAAACTAACATCATAAGTCCTCGATGCTTCCACCAAGAGGTTCCAACCCAAACTCTCACCTCAAGGGTCAGATCACACCATTGGAATAAGTTTGATTATCAAGTCTCCTATCATAGGTATCTCTATACATAAGGGTCAATTCAACAGTTTAACCAAGAACTCTTGGTCTTGAACAAGATTCGTGACAAAAACGAATGATTGGTACCAATTTCTATTATTTACAGAAGCTACTAGTAGACATAGACCATACCTTGAATCATTCATGGAGCCCATCAGTAAAACTCATTGACCACATGTAGCAACTTCATTCCCCTATCCTCCATCTACCTAAGCCTAGTGGGGACCACATTGGGTTGGTGATTATAACATTTAGAAATGTACACCACTTATTACTACTCTCCTAGATCCCCTTCCACATCTGTTTCCCTGTAGATTCATCTGTCTCTATCACTCCATCTTCTTGAAATAATATACATGTCTATGTCTCTGACACTGATGTCGATTTTCTACTTTCCCACTACTAACATTCACTAGCTATATCTACTGGGCCAAAGAATTTTCAACAACAAAGGAACTCTCTAGCACCCTAACATAATTAGGAATGCACAGAGGAATAGTGTTGGCCTAGATGTCCCAAAACATGTATCGCTCAAGGGTTTGAGCCTTGAATCACTAGTCATATCTTATTCATTGAGTACCTGTAATGGTTAGTACACCTCAAAGAATACTCAATTAATGACTTTTTGTCCTGTCAAAACTGTAGAAGCTCTTGAGAACACAAACCCCATAGATTTTCATGGAAAGATACCCCCTTCTCTGAGGATGGTTATCAAGCTCTGTCTATGGAAAAGGTGACCTTATCATAAGATAGGGGTAATCTAAACCATGTCATCACCCAGCTGAGCCACATATAATGATCACTTCCAGGACCACCATCTGATTTAATAGTGCCCTAGCTAGATGGACACTCAGTCACCATCTCATGCTAGTCCTTATCCGCCTGTGAGTTGGGCTTGCCTCGGAACCTGAGGGGTATCTGTCACTAAAACTCATGTAAGGAACTAAGATTATATATTTCCTCTACTAGTAGTGCTGGTAGTAATTACTGACCAATGGGAAGTGGTATCGTTGGTATGCCACACAAAGGTACAATCTTAGGCAACAGTCCTCGTACTGAAGCCTTATCACACTATGGACCATCCTCATGGTCACAGATTGGAATCCTGGCTAGCTGGCTACGTAGAGGCATCTTGAAAGTGAATCAAGATAAACCATGGTCAATAATTTATACCTGGTGAGATGACTCAAAGAGATAAAAAATAAAACAACATTTTCAAAACACACGCAACAATTGTTTTCATGTACCGAGCTGGAAATCAGAATTATTGGTCTTGGTATATGGATATGTTGGATGGTGCACCAACACCGGACTCCCCGACCTAAAACCCATACTCAAGACACTTAACACTATTGCTCCTTTGAAAACATAGAATCTTAGTTCTTCTGGTAGAACCAACAACCTTTGATACAACTTTTTCATGAACCATCCCCCAGAGCCCGTTTTGTGACTACCCCAAGCCCGCCTTACATAGGCCAAGGGTTGGCGACTAACACCAAAAAAAAGTTTCCCTAAAATGGGAAGGCATTTCCTAAAAACCAGTACACATACAGACAGGGTATACTACGTATAATTAAAACATAATGGAAGATGAAAGGTGCAACCAGAACTAAAAACCACTATAGAGAGTAAATGTAAGTACTAAATTAAAGGGGATAGAATACAAGCCCAACTAAAATGGAAATACATAAAAAAGGGAAAAAATATCGTGCGGTTGTCCACCAAGGATCCTACCAGAATGGTGGGAACAGCTCATCACTACAGCTCTCCACGCCAACCGGTCACCTCCATACACTGTCAAGTACGAGATCCTCAAGACTCAGTCAAAGTTTCTTGTCTTCTGCACAAGAAACAACAAGATGCGGGCGAAGACTCTGCAGGGGAGAGTATAACAATACCTTGTAGGGACCCTGAGACCACCAAAGGTCTATCAGAATTCCACGAATAAAAATCCACAAAGCATGATCTCAATCAAAAAGCAGAAGGAAAAATACATCTCACACAAAGTTTAAATTAAGTATATAAGTAAATATGTTTATTCATAAAGATAGATCATCTTATTCTGTCATGAGGCTCAGCTACTGACCCACACATGATCACTCGGTACTGATCCACATAGGATCACTCGATCCTGATCAACATTGTATCACTCAGTGCTTATCCACATAAGATTACTCAGTGATGATCTACACAGGATTACTCAGTGTTGATCCACACACAATTTCTATTCATTCTTCACGTCTAAGCCAGCCACTGGATTCCCGTACAAAGAACATTTTATTTTGAGAGGATCTTCTCCTCAAGCCATCAGTTGTATTTCATCAACCACAAAGTCCCACAAAGAAGTAACCCAATTAACCTTCATGTCATAAGATTTTTAATGCAACAGACATTGCTTTAACCGAACGCTCGGTTTAGGAGTTATAGGCAATTTAGTGCCGAGGGCCCGGTTAGATTCGGAGTCGATCCAACCCGGCCATTCTCCATACTTTTTTAAAACTCATGTGGAGTATCAAAAAAGTTTTTCCTTTTCCTAAGGGTTATGGAGCCATAAACGGTTCATCAAACAGACATTTGGTTTAGTAGATACGCCCATTTAAGTGTAATTGGGACGAAAAGGTTCTAGGTCCTGTCCAACCCAGTCACATCGGCCTGACCCGTCCTGCCAAGCTTGGTCTAGTTCTGATGGGCCTGGTCCATCTTGCTGGGACACGGTCTCGGCCCACTATCCATGGGCTAGGCCCGCTAGGCCGTGGGTTCACTCCGACCCATTGTCCGGGTGTGGGGGTATGCTCCCCTTCCAGAACAACCAAGTCGTTTGGGTTTTAAAAGTTGCAGTGTCAGATGGCGCTGCACCACCTGGCCAGTCCACTAGGACTGGTCACCCATGGGGCATGGGTCTGCCCTCTGCCGCATCTCTAAGTTTTCGCCTACCTTCATAGTGCACTACCGAGGAGTGCCGCCTGGTGACAACGCAGATGGCGATGGTCAGTTTCCCCTTCTTTCTGTACAGCTCGGAGCCATGTCCCTCCTCTATGGTGCGCTACCATGGTGAGTTGCCATTGTCATTGTGTCCAGTTTCATCCAGCCACCCCTATGAACTACGGTGCCTTTGGGAACCGCCTCTTCTTCACGGTTGGTGGGTGTTGGTCGTTGCCTTCTCCGGTCGTCGGCGGTGCCATGCCGGCGAAGCTTTCGCTTGCCTCTGATGAAGCTCTGGAGGTCCGTTTCCTCGACCGATTGCGCCTATAGGACACCCAGGACACTGGCATCACTGTGGGGCTCCTGTTTGGGCCTTATCGCGTTGTTTCTTAGTCCCCCACAAAGAAACACAACCAAACCAAGAACGGGGGAGGGTTCAGGCCTTGTTCGTTCATCTCGTGCCCTCCGTATTACAATTTTAACTTGGGAAGGATTATTTAATCATAAAAACTCTCATAAAGAATACCCGCATTATCATCCCACATTAAAAAAATAAAAAACGATCAACCTGTTGGATGGTTGATCCGTCTTTTTCATAATATACATGAACATTGAAAAAGGGAGGAATTAATCACATTACCCCTACCTCAAGCTCATTATAAGTCCTTGCAGATGATGAAGGAGTGTCAACATCTGAGGGTGTTTCAGATGAAGGAGAAGGTTAATTTCCTTTGGCACTCATTGTCCAAGCCTTGTTATAGGTTGGTGGAAGACATCACGACACTTCATCAGAGGTTCCTCTCTTGAGTGCCAAAAACTCTTTCCCAAGCATCGTTTAAATAGACAAAATAGAGTATCAATGCCCAACACAACTAAAGAGGTTCATTAATGAATTAAATTAATGAACCTTTTAATTCATCCAATGGTGCGGTCACACAACCAAGTGCCGCCGGCCATTTAAGGGTATGACAACCCAGTGGTCCCACCACCGCCACTCAATAGTTATAAGAAAGAATAAAATAACATGTTGAGTTATTTTATTGTCATTTTTGTAAAGTCCAAAAACTAACATTTTCGTCTGACCCATTTCTTTCAAAGTTATGCTTTCCTTATGTGAATCTTGGTGCTTCAAATTCAATGGTGCCCTCAGATTTTTAATCTGATCACTAGTTAAAATGATAGAAATCATCGCACGCACGTTTACTGAACGTACCTTAAAAAATTTCAAAAATTGTTAACAGTCACCCTCAACCGGCACCGGTCGAGGTTAGGCTCTTCCTAATTGAAAAACACCCTCATGTGCTCAACCGTACTCTCGAATTTCTAATCCAAGATATCGTTTATGAGTTAAATAATTTAACAAAAAAATAATTGTTACTGAATTATTTTATTTACGGCCAAAAATTAACTTCCACTATCGGACTGTTCCATCTAAGGTTAGAATCTTCCTAATGAAAGCATACCCTCACAAGCTCAGCAGTGGTCTCAGCTTTTTAATCTGAGTCACCGTTCGTGAGTTATAAGTATTTGAAAAATTAAATAATTTTGTTTAATTATTTTATTTATGGTTATACCATTTTTGGGTTTTCTTACTGGAGGTCTGCGCCGACTAAACATAATTCTTGCCTAGGGTGAACCCATCATCCTAAATGCAACGATGACTCAGATTTCTAATCTGGGCACCCATTTAAGAGTTATTCAGCTTTTTCAAGAAAACTGCTCATGCGTGCTATTTAAAGATTAAAACTTTTTCAACGGATCATTCTGGGCACTCCAGGCCTCCGAATCACATGTTGTCAGTTTTCACAGACTATTAATAATTCCATTTAATTAAAAAAATTACATGAAATTTTCGGGGCTTTACATTTCCTCTGCAAACAGATTCCTAATATATCGAGTCGTAAGGTAGGTTATCAGAGTCTTGGTGAATGGATATGTCAGCTGTTGCACCACCACTAGAGTCCCTAGTTTAAAATCCAAACTTAAAACACTCTAACTATATCGGTATGAAACCCAAACAAAGCTCACAACTATGATTCCCAAGTGGAAGCTCCCACCTTTGATACCACACTATCATGACCTGACCCAGCGGTGGTCGGTTTGTAACTACCCAAGCCCGCCTCCAATAGGCCAGAGACTGTAGACTAGCGCCGAGTAGGATATCACAGACATGGGAGGCCTTATCCTAAGATACCTCTATGTACACACCCACATACACCTCCATGAAATAATGTAGAGGCGTATACAAAATGAAAATAAATTCATGGATACATATATCCCAAACTAGAGTACAACAGAAGTACCAATAGGGAAAATAAAGGGAACACCAAAGGAAAACTGAAAAAGTGTCCAAACTACTCAAAGGGAGGGGATTGTTTTTAGATGAACCCACCAGAAATCTCCTCGTCCAAGCTTTAGTAATCACCCTGGTCAGTCTAGATCAATAAGCTCTACCTACTATGGTTCCTCTTAGGACTCTTTCTAAAGGCATGTGGTCTATACAAGACACAAAATATGCGTGGGCAAAGGCCATGTAAGGGTGAGTATAAATATACACATTTGGCCCCCCAAAAACCCCAAAAGAAAAGCGAAAAACTGAAAGGCATCAGTCTGCTCATCCCAGCCAGAGGGAACCCAACGAGAGAGAAACAACATATTGAGACCATCCTCACGTAAACACAAATAGTCAACTCAAACCATCAGGTTTTCAATGAAGAATTAATAGAACCATAAGGGAGACCTAGAAAACACTCCAGATATAACACTAGATACACTCATTTCAATCACCAAGCCTCATGAGGTTCCACCCTCATCACTGGCGATAGGTTCTACATGAGAATCTTCCTAAATCAACAAACTTAGATCTTCTCTAGTGCCTAGCATTAGAGATCATGCCAACACTATCCTACGCTCAACACAATGTAAAAATATCCAAAGTGGTGAGTCTTACACCTCACCACTTCCCCGCAATAGAGGGTGTACTATCTCCTAAACTAACCCATGAACCCATCATCACTCTTTTATGCAGGGGCCCATAACTTAGTCCATCAAGGGATCACTAAATCTGAATCAGGAATCTCACTTAACAAGTGGAGGGGACTAGTCCCCGATTCAACTTGAATATGGGGGAGCACTACTCCATAGCCATAGACCCACACCCTATTATGATAGGGGAGTACCACCTTAAGAAACATGGGCCCACACCCTAACTTGGTAGGGGAGTGCCACTCTGAGAAATATGCTCATGCACCCTAACCAGTAGGGGAGCACCATTTTAAGAAACATGGGCCCAAACCCTAACCCAGTAGGGGAGGGCCATTTAGAGGCTAGAAGAACCATACCTCAGTATGATAGGGGGTTATCGATTCTACCATTCAACATGATTAGAGAGCTCACACCCTGTAATGATAGGGGAGTATTCCAACTTTAGGATTTCCATGGGGAACCCACACCCTAGTCCATCAAGGGAGTAGACCTAGAGGATACTACCCAAAGTAAATGAACATTAACCCTTGAAGTGGTGAGTCCTATCTCTACATAAAAATAGGGATAAGGTAAACTTCCACCCTAGCGCCATATAGGGAAAACTTGACCTAGCATCTATCTTCACGAACCACACTGATCTCCATCATCGGTCAAGCACCACTACAAATGCATCCTTCTTGATTGATGTCACCACATATATTGAAATCTATAACAGAGGCCACCATCACATTATATGTGGAAAACTACACAGGATATGAAATTCATTCATCTAAAATAGACCCCCCAAGTGAAAATGTCACATTTCACTACAACCGCCCAAATAGGGCCTTATAGGGCCTGCACATTGATTTTGGTTTAAGAATCTGAAATTGTTCTTGAAACTTTTTCGTTGAATTCTGGGATGCAATGCCATTAATAATACATCAATCATATAACGGATGCAAGAGATATGTATGATACGATAATCTCTAAATAATAATAATAATATTGTTATTATTAAAATTAGTTGTTTTGTGCAACTGAGCCACGAAACCAAGTCTTCAAATTCCCAAACATGTCTAAAGAACTATATTGATGAGAGGAACATGTTTCCATAGATATTTTATTAATCGGATTCTTGGTTTGAAAGTTATGGGGTTTTGAAATTCCATCGGCCCGACCCGGCCTATTCTGGTCGGTCCAGCCCACTCTGGCCGGCCCGATTCTCCACATCCCACACAACCATCACTCCCACTAGCTCTGACCTCCGGCACTCCTTGTCACCATGCTTCCCAATGGCCTCCACCTTCACTACTGGAACCCACCACATCACCGCCTGATAGGAGTTACCTCTCTGGATTCACGCCGCTGCCACCTTCAAGGGACCACCAGGACCACTCCAGTGGTTAGAAAATTAATATGAGTCCAGATATATGATCCCCAAGAACTGATCTATATAGAATCAATCATCGATCAACGATTTGAAAAAAGAAAAAAGAAAAAAAGGGGCTCAGGATAAAAACTCAAACCACCTACCTTGAGGGTGAAACTTGAAAGCTTTATGTGTAGAACGATTCTCCGGGCACACTGATTCTCAATCTGATGATGATCAGTATCAAAAATGTGATCTGGAGTAACCTCTCTTCCTTGGTTCAGCTTTTGATTAAAGGGGAAGAGGGGAGGGGGGCTCCAGCATGCACACCAAATGGGGTAGGGGAGAGTAGGAATATGGTTTTAATTCTACTAAAAAAATATCCTCCATTTAACTCCCCATCACCAACCCACCTCCGAACGAACTCTCAACGCCGACAAAGTTTATGTCGCACCTAGGGTAAAAACAATATTTTGAACTCAACCTCAATCTCATAAAACCAATTTGAGACTCCTTTCAAGAGTTATTTTCTCTGAAGTCCCAAAATAAATTAATTTAGTTATTTGAGGAAATTTCATTGATAATTGTTTCCACAAAAATCCTCTGCCCACAAAAATTATACCCCACCTAGGGTAAACGACATCATTCAGACTCAACTGTGGGCTTGGTTTTCTAATCGGATCTATATTTTAAGAGATAACTTGTTTCCATTGTGTAAATATTTTAGAAATACTTAATATTTTTATAAAATTTATTCTAGGAACATTGGGACATGAAATCGTATTTCGTCTTAGCGCCTAGCTCTGGAAGTATTCGTAGAAATATTCTAAGGTATGATTGGGCCAAAACCGATTCACTATATCTTATGTGGATGGTTAGAGTTTATGCATGCATTTATTATTCCCAGAATTCATTATTTGTGCATTTCTCTATAATGTGTAGAGATGTGTCTGTAAATATATGTACATTAGGTTATGGCCTCCCATATGTGTGATGTTTTTACTTGATACTAGTCACTATCTCATAGTCTATTGGAGGTTTCCTTGGGGTGGCATGCTTATCATATTGTTAGCCTAGTTGGGGGACAAAAGGACCAATTCAAGTCAATATATATAAAAACCTAATCCATCCAAGATGGAATTTATTGATAGGATAGTTGTGAGGATTGGATTAGGATTTTTGGAAATGGTGTTAAAGTGTCTTTAGTTTGGATCATAATCTAGGAATCCCAGTGTTGGTGACATAGTTTATGTATCCATTCACCATGATTAAAATGACCTACTTGTCAACATGGTACACTGAAACACAAGATGAATTATAATAATGGTACATTCATAATATATAAATGTGTTTTTGGTTTGCATTTCCTTTTTGAGTTCTCTCCCCATACATACTCATAAGATTATGGGACATCTTGAATATTGAAGGATGGCACCACATAGATAGCCAATGATGAATCCATTGTAGGGAAAGGATGTTGATCAGATTACTTCTGAGGATGTGGTTCAAATGATTACGTGTGATTAATTTCCTATATTAATAGAGTGAGTAATATTTTTCTCTGTAGATTATAATGTAGAACCCCATCTATTAGTTCAGGTGGATGATCATTGTTATATTGAGCAGTAATTATTTCATGTTGTATTGGATTCTTACACATGTAGGTTGAAGCTGCTACATGAGTTTTAGAGATATAAACCATTTAGGTTATTGTGTGAGTGAGACCCATATGATTTAGAGGACTGGAATGAGTTAATGGTTTAATTATTATATCTTATTAGAACCCCTAATGAGAAAATGGTTTCTCTTTTGGAAAGTCACTTCCTTATAATGATAGGATGTCGGTTTATCTTAGTGACTCATATGATTGAATAGTAACTCTTCCTTGGAGTAAGATCCAGTGACTCTTCTTAGAGGAGTATTTTCCCATGACTTTGTGATTGGATCACATCACAGGGATCCTAGATTTTTTGAAGGGGAATGTGTATATGTCTATGTATTTTTGAGGTTCACTGACCTCATAAAAGATGCTCATGAAATGGTACATGTGGTAACTTTTGAGAATGAACAATCAAGAGTGGGTATCATACACATATTTTAGCTAGAGTAGTTACCCTTTGTATACCTACCAATTCTGGGGTACTGGATAATTCCCTAGTAGTGGATATATTTTTAACAAAACAATCACTATTAGTAGGTACTGGTAATAGTTACCTAGGAAAAGATAACTCAGTATTGGGAGGCTAGTAATATAATTATAAGTATTATTCTTATGTTTATCTTAGTTTTAGTCTCAAATAAAGAGTATTAGTTTCTTAGGTTTCCCAAGGTGATCTTTCTAACTGACATAAATACATTACATTTCTTGTGATGGGTGGGATCATATTTCTTAAGACTACCAAATCTATCATGAAACAAATACAGGATAGACAGTGGACATACCACTATGTCAGAGGTAGAGATTTGACCATGGATATTCTAGAGGCCATCAGTGATATCCTTATAGTAGTAGTCATGATATAGGATTCAGATGGGGTTTTAGAGTTGGTTGAGATTGTGATATGATACCACCACAACCATCTCTAGGTGGTCAACACTAGGATTAGATGTAGGTGTTCAGTGTCATGGAAAGATGAAAGCAGTTGAGGCTTATGACCTAGATTCTCCTAGAATTATTTAAGGTATGATTTTTTTTTCTTCACTTCCTTAGAGTGAACTCTGATAGATAGAGGAAAAAGATATTTAGTCCTACTATTATACCTTGTTTAAGAGTATGAGACCACAAAAGAGCCATTAGTTCAACACTTGTTTCTAGAGACTTCTACCATGGATGATTTTTCAATCACACCAATCTATCAATAGTGTGACTTATCCCTAACTAGAGATGTATTTATGTGGAATATCTTCATATCCATAATGTGACTGTATAAGGTCATTCTTGTTATAGATTGGTTATTTATAGTCTATGCCCTGATTTATTATTTCTAATGTAGGGAGTGGTATTTTTTAGATGATGCGTTGTGATTTTCCTTCACTATCTAGAGGGATTCTAAACATATAATGTTAGAATAATGTGTGGGAGGCTATAACCAATTTTACATTAGTTAGATAGCTTGACCCCTGGAGTAGTAAACACTATTGGTTTTCAATTCACTATGATGGTTGAAGAGTATTATGAAATTTCACATAAGGAACTGACAGGTTTACTTCCATGTTATAAGATTAAATTATATATAAACTTACACCTCCTGACTAATTGGATATCTTTAGAGGCTTATTCCATGGATTCTTTTGAGTTTGGGAGCATAGGGTGATATTGGAGGACCATCATAGGAGGGGATTTATCAAACCTAGTGTGCCCCCCTAGGTATCCCAAGTGTTATTATCTAGATAGAGGATGGGATCCTAAAGATCTGTTTTGACAGTATTTCTCTAAACCAAATAACCATTAAGAATAAGTTTCTACTACCAATAATCAATAATCACTTCTACCAACTGAATGGGGAAAAGTTTTTCTCAAAGATTGACCTTAGGTTAGGCTATCACCAGCTATGGGTTAATTATAAGGACATACTAAACATAGAAATCTAATATAACTATGAACATTTTTAGTACCAAGTGATTAACTTTGGCATGAATAATTCCCCAGAAGTGTTTATGGGACTAATGAACCAGACCATTCATCCTTTCCTAGACTAGTTTGCGGTGGTCTTCATCGATTAAATCCTTATTTACATAAAATCATATTTCATGCTTATGAATAATTTTAGGGTGGTCCTAGATGTACTATGAGAGAATAAACTATATAGTATACTCTTTTAGTGTTAGTTTTTTATTATAAATTTCCAATTCATGGTACATGTTATCTGAGAAGAGGGGCTAGTCATAGATCTTGCAATGATTGAGGAAATGCTATCTTGGTAGGTACCCAAGAGTATAATGGAAGTGTACATATTATTTATATATTCTATATATCATTAGAAAATATTAATTGATTTATCATATATTGAAATATATTTGATTACTCTAACTTGAAAGGGGAAGCCTTTTTTCTAGCCAAAGAAATTATAAATGGAATTTGAGGAGTTGCTGTTTATATTAATAATCTCTCTCATCCCAAGACTACCAGAGGAAGGGGATGAGTACGTGGTATTCTGAAATTTCACTAATGATTTATATGGATGATTGTTAAAATAGAAAGAGGTTGTGAGGCCAAATACATCCAAGAAACTCACACCCCTTGATCGGAACTACAAAACATAAGATTAGAATCTAGAACCTTTGGGTTTATCCCTAAAAACGTGTCAACACAAGCCTCTTGGTGAATGTTTTATTATTTATTCTGACCACAAGAGTCTCAAATATATCTTCACATAGAGAGATCTTGGCATTATGGAAAGCTGATGACTATATTTCTCAATAGACTACAACTTTGAGTTAGTCTATTCATCAAGGAAAGGCAATGTGATGGAAGATGCTCTTAGTAGGAAATATCATTCCCATTTACTAAGAGAGGCATCAAAATAGTTGGCCTCATTGAAGATTAAATAAATTAGAAACAACATATATCTTATCAATGATTGTGACCCATCCACTTCTTTATCATGTGAGGGAAGAACATCTTGGAGACATTTGTTGTAAGTTCTTGCAAGACCATATATTCATAGGAGATTCTCTAGTTTGATTCTCTAATAGTGGTTTGCACATCATCAGTATATAAGGATAGATGGTGGTGTTTTTTCACACAGAGTGGATGTAATGAGATATTCCCATGAATCTTATATAGAGGTATATCATGAATTTAAAAGATTTACTAGGAACATTGGTAGAAATATTGGCGGCCAATGATGATGAAGAGTGTTGAAATGATCATCTCTCAATGCATCACATATCAGTAGGTAAAGGTTGAGAAGATAGTTCAATCAAGATTGACCTAGCCCCTCAATGTTCTATAATGTAAGTGAGATGGTATATCCGTATATTTTTTCATTTGGTATTTTGTAGAAGGTGATAAGTCATTATTTTATTTTGGTGATCATGGATAAAATCTCTATATCGTCCTGCATACTCACCATAAGATATAAGAGTTTGGTAAAAAGATTGGGATCCTTATACATGTAAAGGATCATCCATCTCTATGGTGTTCCCTTGATAATTTTTTAAACCGTGATTCTCATTTAACATCAACATTTTAGAGACATTTGAATGAGGATTCTGAAACCCTTTTGCATAGGTGCATATTGTTCCACCCCTTGACAGATGACTAGACTGAGTAGACTATTCAAGTTTTAGAGGATATTTTTTGGGATTGGGTGTTATAATTTGACTGAAATGATGAGGATAACCTACCCTTAGCAGAGTTTTCCTATAATAACAGTTATTACTACAACATTGGTATAGATCCATTTGAGTCATTTTATTGGAGACCTCTAAATTTGTCATTATTTTGGTTGGATTTGGGAGAATCAACACTTATATAGCTAGAGATAGTGCATGATATTGAAGTGATAGTGAATATCATCAACGAGAAATTGAGAACAAACCAAATCCATCAGAATTCTAACCTATAGAGGTGATGGAGGCCATTAGAATATAGTGAGGGAGACTATTTGTTCTTAATGGTCTCACGAGGACATAGTTTTCAAATGTTTATCTGGGATGACATGATAATTGAGGTGCCCCAAAATCAGACTCCTTGATCCGGTGCAAAAAATCATTATGAATTGAATTTAATAAAAAGTGATAAAAACCTATTTTAATTTTACATCATTTCTATAAGTGAAATTTTACATATCGTGATAATATCATAGTTCCAAGAATGGAATGTTTATATTCTTTAAGGACTAGCAACATTAATGAATTATTTCATGAAACTTATGAATATTTCTCCATAATTAATCCACACTATATTCCCTTATATAATTAACATAGTTTGTACTCATATTCTTGACCTAGGTAATGGAAACATAAGAAATGGATGAGATCAAATTCTCAATAAAGGAAACAATTCATAAACATGTTATCAGGTGTTATATTATAAGTATATGAGAAAACATAAGTTGGGTAGAAATATATTATTAAAAAGAACATGGAATAATAAGATTTATTAATAAGTCAAGATATTGAAACATGAAATCTCAAATGAAAAAACATGTACCTTAGGATAATAGTATGAGATAATCATGTAAATATTGTGTAAGGGTATAATATCTTCTTTTTATGGAATCATAAATATGTGGAAACACCAAAAAACATAACATCCAAAGAATAATTCAATGATCACTACCAAGAAAATATAACATAGTTTTCTTAGTCTAACAACATATTCAACATTGTAAAGGTGCACCATTAAAACAATATAAATAGTGTTCTTAGTCTGACTGCTCAAGCACCATAGTCAAGGCTTGTCATTAAGTCAATGTAACATATTATTATAAGGTTAGACAACCATGCACCAAAATTGGTTTATCATGAGATGAAAACATTACCCAATGCATTATAGTTATATTTAGGTGCATTGTTCATATTCATAACATGTACATTCATATATATTTCACAAGAGTAAAATAAACCATGAGAAAATCATAAACATGATAAAACCCATAAAAATCAAGTGGGGTTCACAATATTGTCTCAACACATAACCAAAGGCTATATCATAAGGATTACCATGAGAAGAAGGGATTAAATTATTTTGGATTTTCATGTATGAAAAATAAATAGAGCTTTTAATCATTCAGTTGCAATGTGGAAAAATCATTGATAAGGATTAGATAAATAAGAATAAATATTCTGTAATTGGGTGATGCTTTATGAAATGTGTAGAGGATAATTTAAAGAAGAAATGAGATTATTATTTTCCATTAAACTAGAATTAAATTGGGATAGTTTTATGTTAAATAATAATTATTTTAAAAATATTTTGTGGTGGTGGTACATAACATGAAATGAGAAATTGGGACATTCCCTCAAATTGGGTTTATTGAAAATAGAGAATCAGGATGGGAACTTAAAACATGTATTATCCCCAACAAATAAAGGTAAAGTAAACTAATAATATAAGTAAGGAAAATATATAAAATATATTGATGAATTACATGAGAGTAATATAGAGGAAAATGTATAAAATAAAATATAATATGTGTTCTAAAAGTAATGAGGGGGGGGGGGGTTCCAAAGATCCATTTTATGTTCTAAAATACTTTTATAGAAACCCATGTCATTAAAATGATAATAAAAAATTATTTTTAGAGGGTTTTTGGAAAAAATTGAGATTAATATGATATATAACATATTTTATTTCCCAATAGAAAAGGATAAAATTTTCAGGAAGGGAAAATATGGACATGGAGGAGAAAATCTATTAGAACAAAAAGAGTTTTAATACTAATAATGACATAACTTTTAGAAAGAAATTAACCAATCAAAAATTTTTAATTAATAGAAGTAATTTCCTCCAATGTAAAAAAATTGATTTACCATATAAAATAGAGATATTAATGAATAAGGTAACTTATAAAATAATATACGTAAAAGATAGTTCAAGATCTAAATAGAAGGAAAATATATATTGAAAAATCATATACGACTTCTTTATATTTTTTATCAAATAACCATAAATGTATAAAATTATATTTATTTTCAAATCCCTTATATTATAAGAAAAATATGATTAAAATACATCCAGGGTAAATTTTTAAACTATAAAAAAGGTAATAATTAGTGAATACAATTCATATCTCAATGAATCAAAATTGAGATGCGAAGACCCATACCTCAAGTCCAGATTCATTCTGTGTGTGAACCTAAAATTATTAATAATCATATTAAGTTTATTATATACTTTATTAATATAATTTTTTTATATATAATTTATTTTTTAATGTATATTTATTAATATATTATATTTATTTATTAGATTTTTTTCACTTATGGTGATTACTTGAGGTGGTTCAGTCAATTTCTCTGAAATATACTTGTTATATTGACCATGTTCAACTATGCTTAAAAATTGATTCATAATAAACATACTTTTAGAGTTTTATTTAATTTATTATTCTATTAGAAAAAATATATTATAGTTTCATAAGTTTTCCTAAAATTGACTCAAATTTAGAAAGGTAGCCCGATATTTTCATTTACGATGATTGAGTTTAGAGTGACTATTTATTATTAATATTACTTAAATAATTACCGATATAAAATTTCCTGAATATTTTTAGTTTCTTATATATTCATTTTATATGTTAAATACATTTTTAATGTCATCTATTCTAGGAAGTATTTTAAAATAATATACATTATTTTGTGGATGTGGTAGTCTATAGTTAGAGACGAATGATGCTCTAATTTTACATAAAAATAGAGGGAGGGAAAAAATAAAAATAAATTATCCTTTAATATTATTAAAAACTTTATTGGTATTATATTTTTCAAATTAAATAAATGTTTTTAACCGACCATATAATTTGGTTATAAAAAATAGAACACGTCTTTCAAGGAGGTAGTAGTATGCATATACACATGAGGATATTCTCAATTTTTGAATGGTTTTAGAAACATATAGAATGTGTATATTACATTAGTATAATAAAATTTGACTATTTTAATAATATTTTTTTCATAATATATTCATGGAGAAATTAGATTTGGGGGGTATAAGAATAAATGAATTAAGAGATCTTGGTTGAGAACATTTCCCCTCCTATTGGATGTTCTCACTTGGGTAACAAATTAAGGATCCTTATCTTGTTATTTGGAAAGGCCAATTATTTTAGGGAATTTTGAGATGGTTTATGAGAGACTAGGGCCCAATTTGTTCCCATATAATGTTTTATAATTAGTAGAGATATTTGGTCGAGGTGAGCTCATTTTATATACGTAGGGGATGACATTCTTGAAATTAAAAAAATTTAATATAAAGAGATAACATGTTTTATTAGTAAAGTGGTGTAAAAGTGAAAAATAATGGAGTGGGGTATTATTTATAATATATAATTCCTTAATAATTCTTTTTTACACATGTTTTATATGAAAACCCTTGTTTTATTACAAAATTAAACATGATTTATTACATATACCATTCACTTCATACAACATGGATGATCTAGAGGTCTAGTGTATTTGGGGCTTAAGAACATTACATAACAACTTAAAACATGAATTACAACATCTTTATTGAAATCTTCCTTTACATGACCACTACAATCCCTCATACTTAGCATTGATTGGGATAACCTGAGGACATGCATAAGAAAAGGGGTGGGCTATAAAGCATAGTAAGGTAATAAACATGGGATACATGAGGAGTACAATACATGTCAGAAAATTGGAATATCAATAGGGCATAAAAGAAACATGAACAAAAAGGCATGAAAAAGCATGATAATCATAACATGGAAATGTGGCAACGACACTTAACATGGAATTAGCATGAGCCAAGGCTAATTGCACATGGAGCATGAGTAAAACCTCATTGCAATGATTCACGAGTAAACCCTCGTTTCACTTGAATTAGCATGATTCAATACTCCTTGCACATGACGTATCATGATACTATACTTTACCCAATGCATTGTGCTATAAGGGCGCATCCTTCTTAAACATTTCATTTCATGCATAAGGGTGCCACATGGATCATAAAACATGGATTCAGAAAACATAATCATTTATTCCATGATGAAGTAATGTGGAATTAATACATGAAACATTATAATCAATAAGTAAATGTGCATAATTTTAAATACCCTTGATGGAGAAATGGGAATGGTATTCACTACACAATGTCATTGGCTTAGAAAATCGGTGCGATTTCAGCAACGTAACGGCGTGACATAAGAATTCATAAAAATGGTTGATGAGAGAGAAAGGGTTCCTCATCATATTTACATATAATGAAAAGTAAGGAGGTCATATAGATACATGTACCAACAATTTTAATGGAATTTATATTCATCATACAAAAGTATGGTTTGAATGTAAATGAGGAGAGAGAAGTTTCTTTCAGAATTTCGGCATAGTAATGGGTGTACATGGGAGGAATTTAAGGAGAGAGAAAGGGGTTACTCATCGTATTTACATGTAATGGACAGTAATGAGTTCATATAGATACATTTCCCAACAATTGTGATGGAATTTAGATTCATTATACAAAATTATTTCTTGAATGTAAATGAGGAGGGAGAAGTTCCTTTCGGAATTTTGGCATAGTAACGGGTGTACATGGGAGGAATTTAATGAGAGAGAAAGGGGTCTCCCATCATTCAAACATAAAGAGGTAAGTATGTGGGAGGTTAGAAAACATACCCCAACATTCATAATTGAAATTAAATGGGCAAAACAACTTAATGAAAATTGGACAAAAATGAGAAAGGAAGAAAAAAACCCTTTCTTGGAAGTGTGCTTCCAAAGGCTTGAGAGAGGCTTGATAGAGGCTTCGTGGGAACTTGGGGGGACCTTAGGAGGATTATAGGGAGAGTAGGGAAGAGTTTGGACGAACTCCAAAGGATTTTAGTGAGGAGGAAGTGGGAGATTGGGTGGGTTTATATAGGAAAGGTGAGGGAATTCATTATTATTTAGGTTTGGGACCCCTTATATTAAATCAATCCAAACCAAAAACCATCCCATGGTTTTTGAACATGGTTCTTTTCAAAGGTAATAGGAAAAAAATATTTTATATGGTCAAAGTCCGAACTTCTTAAAATAATATGGTTTCCTATGTGGAGGTGAGTCACACTCCCATGAAAAACAATTTAAAAAGACAAGGTGTATAATAAGTCTTGAAGGGTCCATTAATGCTTTGAAAAGTAAGTAAAACAAACCCAAAATCACATTATTTTAATGTTAAAACATATATTGGCCTAACATAAACCTTTTATTATTTTATTACATCACTTTTGGGTCATTATGATGTCATAAATCACATTATTTATTTAAACAGTATTTAATTTTTACCCAAAAAATTGACTGTCTCAGAAAATTATGAAAAATTCACCATTGGATAATTTCGACATCCTGATTCTAGAAATAACATATATTTTATCTAAATAATTTTATAACTATGTTAATTTTCACTTTTCAAATAAAAACCGACATTTATCAAAAATTCACGGGTTTTGACCAAAATGGCTTTCAAACCTTAATAAAAATTTCAATTTCATTCATCAAATTATATGATAACTTATATATAATAAAATTAATTTAACAATAAGAATAATAATAATTTATTAAAATATTATTTAATTCAAAAATCCATTAATTTAATAAAATATAATTCTTAATTAAATAATAACTAAAAACACTATTGGCACCTTAAAAACTATTTACAATGTATCAATAATGAAAAGAAAGTGTATTAATTATTATATAAAAAAACTAATGTATATGAACATATTAATTGTGATTTTTTACATAACCCCTTAAAACAACTTCATAAGACCTAAGGGTAAGGTGTGCTATGGTGACCGACTCTTGGGGTGGCTCGGATAACATCGCTCGTGTGGTAATTTCTATCAACTTCCTCTTTTCCCATAGACGGTCACATTCGAGCTTGAAATGATGGATTTTAGCTTGGGCTTGGTCAAGAGCGATGCCCAAAGACGCCACCTCTTTTCCGAGCTCCGAAAAATGGGCTTCGTATGGAGCAATTCTACTGGATGAGGTCATCTCTTCCTTTTTCTGAGTAAATTGGGTTTGTTAAAGCCTTATATTTATACTAATCATGCGATCACTGTTCAACGGATATACAAGCAACAGTCACAATTCTTAACATAAAACCAAATAAGTTGACATTTTATATAAACATTTTACATAACAAGACATTTAATTAGATCAAGAAGGATTTCCATTAATGAAACTTTGGGTCCTTACAATCTTAAGGGAATTTTTTTAATTCCCTTAATAAGGGTTCATACTAAGCTTGTGAATTTATCAGAACATATCCCTTGGGAGTGTCGTAACCAATAGTGCAGCAAGGCCCATTTTCGTGCACCAGTTCCCATTCAAGTCTAGCTCAAAGTGGTATTTTCGGGTTTTACCCCTAGGATACATCTGTGCCAGAGCCGCCTCTACCTGCTTGTATCCAGACAGGGATGTATTTGTTTGATAAACCACTTACTCAGAACATACCAAAACATAGGGATGTTTTTATTATACTTAGTCTTGTCTATAAGGCTTTACTAGGGTTTTCTAATCCTAATCCCAAAAATAACTAAACCTATCCTCAGATACCAACTATGACAACCCTTCTTTTATTACAAACTTAAACATGATTTATTACATAAACCATTCAATTGATACAACATGGATGATCGATAGGTATAGTGTATTTGGGGCTTAGGATCATTACATAACAACTTAAAACATGAAGTACAACATTTGTTTTGAAAACATCCTTTACAAGACCACTACATTCCCTCGTACTTAGCATTGCATGGGATAACCTGAGGACATGCATAAGAAAAGGGGTGAGCTATAAATCCCAGTAAGGTAATAAACATGGGATACATGATGAGTAAAATACATGTTAGACAATTGGAATATAAATAGAGAATAAGAGAAACATGAACATAAAGGCATGATAATGCATGATAATGATAACATGGAAATGTGGCAACAACACTTAACATGGAATTAGCATGAGGCAAGGCTCATTGCACATGGAGCATGAGTAAATCCTCATTCCACATGAAGCAAGAGTAAAACCTCATTGTACATGAATTAGCATGAGTCAATACTCATTTCACATGACTTATCATGATACTATACTTTACCCAATGCATTGGAGCACTATAAGGGTGCACCCTTCTTAAACATTTCATTTCATGCATAAGTGTGCCACATGGATCATAAAACATGGATTCATAAAACATAATCATTTATTCCATGATAAAGGAATGTGGAATTCATACATGAAGCTTTATAATCAATATGTAAATGTGCATAAAGGTGAATACCCTTGAGGGAGAAATGGGCATGGTGTTCACTACACAATGGCATTGGCTTAGAAAATTAGTGCGATTTCGGCAGCGTAACGACGTGAAATAAGAATTAATAAAAATGGTTTATGAGAGAGAAAGGGGTTCCTCATCATATTTACATGTAATGGACAGTAATAAGGTCATATAGATACATGTCCCAACAATTTTAATGGAATTTATATTCATGATACAAAATTATTTCTTGAATGTAAATGAGGATAGAGAAGTTCCTTTCGGAATTTCGGCATAGTAATGGGTGTACATGAGAGGAATTTAATTAGAGATAAAGGGGTTAATCATCATATTTACATGTAATGGACAGTAAGTAGGTCATATAGATACATGTACCAACAATTTTAATGGAATTTATATTCATGATACAAAAGTATTGCTTGAATGTAAATGAGGAGAAAGAAGTTCCTTTCAGAATTTCAGCATCGTAACGGGTGTACATGGGAGCCATTTAATGAGAGAGAAAGTGGTCTCCCATAATTAATACATAAAGAGGGAATTATTAGGTAGGTGATGAACTATACCCAAACATTCATAATTAAAATTAAGTTGGCAAAATAACTAAATGAAAATTGGACAAAAATGAGAAAGGAAGAAAAAAACCCTTACTTGGAAGTGTGCTTCCAAAGGCTTGAGAGAGTCTTGAGAGAGGCATCTTGGGATCTTGGGGAACCTTGGGAGGATTATAGAGAGAGTATGGTAAAGTTTGGACTAACTCCAATGGCTTTTATTCAGGAGGAAGTGGGATCTTGGGTGTGTTTATATAGGAAAGGTGAGGGAATTCATTATTATTTAGGTTTGGGACCCCTTATATTAAATTAATCCAAACCACAAACCATCCCAAGGTTTCTGCCCATGGTTTTTGGAAAAGGGAAGAGAAAAACAATATTTTATAAGGTAAAATTACTAAATTCTTAAAATAATAGGTTTTCTTATGTGGAGGTCAGTCACACTCCCATGGAAACCAATTTAAAAAGACAAGGTGTTTAATAAGTCTTGAAGGGTCCATTAATGCTTTGAAAAGTAATCCAAGCAAACCCAAAATCACATTATTTTAATTTTAAAACATAAATTGGCCAAAAATAAAGTTTTTAGTATTTTATTACATCACTATTGTGTCATTATGATGTCATAAAACACATTATATATTTAAACAGTATTTAATTTTTACCCAAAAAATTGACTGTCTCAGAAAATTATGAAAAATTCACCGCTGGATAATTTCGACGTCCTAATTCCATAAATAAAATTTATTTTATGTAAATAATTTTCTAAATATGTAAATTTTCACTTTTTACATAAAAAATGACATTTATCGAAAATTAATGGGTTTTGACAAAAATGGCATTCAAACCTTAATAAAAATTACAATTGCATTCATAAAATTATATGATCATTTATATATAATAAAATTAATTTAATAATAATAATACTATTTTATTAAAATATTATTTAATTAAAAAATCCCTTAATTTAATAAAATATAATTCATAATTAAATAACAACTAAAAACACTATTTTCACCTTAAAAACTATTTAAAATGTATCAATAATGACTAGAAAGTATATTCATTATTATATACAAAAAATAATGTACATGAACATAGTACTAGAGATGTTTTACATAACCCCTTAAAACAGTCGCATAAGACCTAAGGGTAAGGTGTGTTATGGTGACCATCTCTTGGGGTGGCTCGGATAACATCGCTCGAGTGGTAATTTCTATCAACCTCCACTTTTCTGGTAGATAGTCGCGTTCGAGCTTGACATGATGGAGCTCAGCTTGGGCTTGGTCAAGAGCGAAGCCCAAAGATGCCACCTCTTTTCCGAGCTCCAACAAATGGGCTTCATATGGAGCCATTCTGCTGGATGAGGCCATCTCTTCCTTTGTCTGAGTAAATTGGGTTTGTTAAAGCCTTATATTTATACTAATCATGTGATCACTGTTCAATGAATATAAAAGAAAAGGTCACAATTCTTAACATAAAACCAAAGAAGTTGACATTTTATATAAACATTTTACATAACGAGACGTTTAATTAGATAAAGAGGGATTTCCATTAATGAAACTTGGGGTCGTTATATTTTAAGAAAATCAAGTCTTTTACTCTTATATTTTTCACTTTTTCCTTTTTTGGTTTTTACCGTTGTAATTAATTTTTACATAAGTAATTTAATTTTAGTTCATAAAAATAAAATGGAACTTGTTAAATAATTTGAACCTAAAAATTCCATGTATTAAATAAATTTTATCAAAAAAATTATTTTGAAATAAAAATTAATTTAACCATTAGCGCATGTAATGTGTAAAAAAATGTTTTTAGAAAAAACTGTATTATTAGAAATAAATATTATGCTTAGGGTATCATTATCAATCTAATTTATTTTAATGAAATTAATATATTTATTATTAAAAAATTAATATTTTTATTTCTTAAAAATCAATTTAAAATAAAATATGACCTTGTGATATCATAATTAAAGTATAGTTGAAAAACAATATTTTAATAGAAGATTACTTATGTTTCAAAACATTAAACATGGGTTTTATAAATTTAAAATGGTATTTTTAAATTCATAATTTCACTTAATAAATATATTTTAATCATGAAAAAATTTTCAACAGTTTTTAACTTATATTTACTTCTTGATATAGTCATAAATGCGGTATTTTTAGTAAAAACTGTAGTTTTTACAATTCACCTAAATTTAAATTATTCAAGAAAAATCACAAAACTCCACCCCAAAATAATATTTTTATTATAAATAAAATAATGTACTTAATTATTTTAATCTAAAATTATAAAATTTTAATTCTAAATAAATATATAAAATATAACGAAAACATTTTTCAAAAGATCCTAACTTTTTTAAAACATACAAATTTTTATTTCTCTTTTTTCGTATAAATTACTAATTAGTTTGGTGTTATATTATCCATATAATATTTATATTTAATATATTTCATTTTTTAAAATAAATAACCAAAATATCTAGTTTTATAAAAAGAATATATTTTTATGAATAACATATTCTCATTAGTTTTTTCTATGCATTAATAAAAGAAATTTTTTCTTGTTTCTTTAAAAGTAGAAAATGTGAAATGTGTAAAATACATGTGTTAACTAAATTATTTAATGAATATTTATAGGTTTATGTTATCCTAATTTTTTGTTACATATCCCATCAAGATATTCTAATAATATGTAATAATAAGGATAGCTTTGGTGTCAATAATAGGTGGTGACTCCGCTAGTATAGATCTTGTTGAAATTTTCATGAGCTTGAACTTCACTCTCATATGATTTCTCTCATACCTTAATTATTGAATTTAGGATTAAGATTTTTTATAGGAAAACACTAGTTAAGATACCTATGTTCCAATAATGGAAAAATGAGTATCATAAGGGAGACATCCACTACTCAATTCTATTTCTTTCCTATTTTTTTTGGATTTAAAAATACAGTTACATCCTTCTATACTAAATAATTTGATGCCCATATTATAATATTCAAATTTAATTATTTTATTGTGTCAAAGTTTCACTTTAAGTTAGTTTTGTGTGTGGAATAAGATATCTAATTAATTTTGATTAAAAAGAAGAAGAAAAAAGAAAAATCTTGGGGTGTTATATTCTCCAACCTTAAATAAAATTTGTACCCTTAATTTTAATAATTACATTGTAATAAAATATTTCATGATTTACTTAATATAGACATGAATTGGAATATGATTTATAATAAGGTATCATCATTAGTAACTTTCATAATTCTATGAAACTCATCTATTTCTTCAAAATAGAAATATCACAAAATAGAGTTTCTTCCAAACCATTTAAGATAGATACTAATGAGGGTCGGGGTCAATTCCTATCACAAACCAACCTGGGTCGACCCTGAACCAGTCACCTGAGTCGGTCTGAGGCATGGCCTAAAGGGCATTCCCAATCCCCACGGGCTGGCAAACTAGTGTTCGGCATCAAAACCTAATCGTTGAGAACGATTTGTCCCAAAAAAGATAAACAAAAATAAAAAGAACAATAGAACTGAACTCTAACAATGAAACAAATATAAATAAATAAATAAATAGAACTGAACAACTCAACATACCTTCACATGACCTTCCAGGTCACCTCCCAACCAAGGGTCGACCTTTCTCTAATAATGAGAAATCCATCCAAGAGAACCTGAGAAAAGGGAACCTGCAACTAAAAGGATAAAATAGGCGTAAGCGTAAAAATCCTCATTAGGGATGCCAAAAATAAACCACAGAATCTATGAATCTTACAATTCCAAAACAGAATAATAATACTATTTTGAACTAAAATTATAAAAAAATATGGTTTTCACATATATAATGCATTTTGAAAACTAAAAATCACAATTCCATTGCACTTATAATTCAAAAACAAGGAAAAGAAAAAAATAGGGGTGCACACAAACTTTTCCAAAACAGTTACTTTGGAATCCTTTTTAAAACCGACCACACATAAAATATTTTTCCAAGAAAACACCAAAACCACATTCAAGGGTATGATTCCACACAAAAAACAATGGTAATGGTAGTAATAGTTCTTGTATCAAAGGATCATGGAAAATTTACGAACTCAAAGGTAGACCAGAACGTATTATACATGTGACTCATCCTGAAGGCATGCCTACTCTCGATGACATCATAATGCCCAAATGCTCAGTGTTTCCCTACCTCACCTAATTGAGGAGTCCAATCCCCTAGCAGAGCAATTTCCATACTAAAGGTCACTACCCAGTGTATAGGATAAACTAGTGTAGCAATAATTCTTAGTAAACCCTCTTACAATGATAAGTTTATGTGCTATGTTCACAAATTTGTGTGCCACACATTAAAATAACAAGCCATATATATATAACCAAGAACACGACACAATCCAGCACCACCCTGTCCAGCTCAAGATTAGTCTCATTCCTTAAAATAAATATTCTCAAAAGGAGGCCCATACCAAGGACCCTCTTTTCTCATGATCAATTGGAAAGGTAAGAGATATAACCAAAGAGGATTTTTCCAACATACCATTTCAAAGATGAAAAATGGGTCTTTAGCTTTACCTCATTCCACCATTTACCAAAACATTAAGAAAATTTTCCAAAATAGTAATAAATGGCATTTCTTATAAACATGGTTAGACGGACAAAAACATGCCAATATTCTTTCATGAAAACATGCATTTACCAAAACATGTCAAAACAATAAACATTTACAAATCATTTTCAAAAAACAATTTCAACACCAAAACATGTTTCAAACCCAATTTTCAAACCTTAAATAACCAATTAAAAACCATGTTTTCCGAAACACTTAAAGCAAAACTTTATAAGACCTTATTTAAAACTCTCCTTAGAAACAACTCAAGGGGACCAACTTTATTTGAAAATTTAAAACTTATTCGGGAAAAACCAGAAACATTATAAAACATTTTAAATGGACCCTTAACTAGATATAACCAAGCACACACCCAAAAACCTCACAATTGTCAAGCGAATAGTTTTCCTTTCCAAAGTCACACCAAACCATATTCACTATGTCTTTCAAAAAATATAAATTGATGGAAACGTTATAATAAAAACCCAAAAATTTCTCAACAATTACACGAACAAAGAAAAAAAATTATAAAAAATGTAATAAAAAGACCAAATGATTTATAAATAGTTTTATAATGAATCAAATAGTTTATTAAAAAAATGATAAACATATCCAACAAATAACACAAACTAGAAAACATTATACACGCTACTTTTAACAAAACCAGCTAGATTGAAAACACTATACAAGATTGAACAATTATTTTGAAAGTTTAAAATAAATTAAAAGAATTAATTAAAACACTGAAGCATAAAAGGACCTACTAAAAAAGAAAAATGAAAATTCTCCTACCTCAAAGTCAAGAAAATATGATGTCTATTCCACAGAAATAGGAACAACCTCCTGCACACCAATCACACACCTAAAACAACTAAGAAAGCTTATAGATCAACACTTGAGATGTCGGGGTTTGACCACTTAAATAAACACACTGAAAAAGGGAATAAAACTACCATATGTCAGGTCATCGGGCCAGAGAACTCATGGAAGGCTAGAGTAGGAGTGGGAGGTCGTCATGAGGTCGCACGACGGAGAGCACCGAAATCGAGAGGTAGTAGGGCCGCCACTAGGAGAGAGGGTACATATGGATAGAAGTGTGGTGAGGGAGTAGGAGGTCTGGCTGATGGTGCGGAGGGCTGGAACGAGGCACAGCCGGCACTGGGGTAGGATACTGGGACAAACCGAGGGAGATGGGGTCTTCTGGAGCAGGCATAAGGAGGAGGTCAGGTGTGGGAAGGCCAGAGTGTGAAGGTCTGGTGTGGGGGGTCAAGGCATGGTGGCTTTCTAGAGCACAAGAAGGCCAAAGGCCGAGCTATTGGGTGAGGCTAGAGAGAGGGAGAGGGTACCGGTTGGGGAGAGAGGTGGAGTGAGGGCGAGGGCACTGGGCGAGGGTGCTAGGTAAGGAAGAGGGTGAGGCGGCAGCTCACACAGGAGATGGGGAAAATGGGGGAGGTTAGTATGAGGAGAGGGAAAGGGGGCATTGGTTGCAGGTAGATTAGGGTTAGGTTTAGCATTTTTTTCATTCTTATAATAATATTATTATTACAATAATAATATTAGAAATAAAGATAATTATAATAAAAAATTATTAATATTAAAAATAATAATAATAATAATAATAATAATAAATAAATAAATAAAATAAAAATAATAATAAGAATAATGAGCAATTTATCGACTCCTAGGCTGATTGCGCAGCTACCGTCAATTGCACGGTGACCTTGCACGGGTCCAAAGCCCAGTAAAAAAATTAAATGACAAAAATTTTAAAATGAGACCCAACCTGAACCTTAGCTCGAGGACCCAAATCCAAGAAATAATAAATTAAAAATAAATTAAAAATTTGCGGTGTGAAAATTCTCCCCACCACGGACACTTTTCCCCCCAAAAAGTCACCTAGTCGAACAATTGACAAAACATGAATCCATGCCTGATTGAAACCATAATAAATCAAAACACATGAGAACCAGAGAACACGATAGGGTTCTCCCCACCACCAGAACTCAACTAGTGCATAAAATTAAAACCCAAACATATCACCTTAGGAAGGTGGTGACATGGGAACTTCCAAATGATCCAAACTATGTTTTATATCCCAAGAAAGCAACACCTTCACCGAAACCTGAAACTCTCAACCCAAACCAGAAACCTCGATTACTAGAGAAAAACCTTAAAGGGGAACTTAACCCAAATAGTGAACCTGAGCATAACCACAAATGTAGATTCTTCCACAGGCACTTACATCTCCAAACAAACATAGCTAAACCGAGATCAACCCATACAAGGTCTAAACACACTTTAAAAAAAACACATGACTCATAAAACCACATCAACACAAACAGGACTATTTGGATTATAATGGAATGAGTCCATCATAAATTCATAGAAAAAAAATGAACATACAACAACTTTAAGACTTTAATAGCAGAAAAACAAGAATGGAAAGACATTAAATGTTCTACTACCAACACAGAACACAAAACCCAGACCAAGGATTTACACCCTAGGAAACTCCTAACTGTGCACAAGCTTAACCCCAAGAACTGTGGTTGGGGCTCTAATGGATGAAGCTTATCCCGCCTCACAATCAGGCATTGGAATTCCTGGGTCATAACATCTTCTTTAGGAAATTGTTCCAACAAAACTTCTCCAAGAGACCCAAACAACTGAAAAAAAGGCATGAACTCAGAGGGATGCGACATAACAACTTCACGTGCCCAAACTAGCCACACTGGTGGAAAACCACTGAACGATCTGATGAACTAGAAGCCAAAACCATTATAGAGGACTCTTTTGAAATAGGTCCCTCTATCACACCCTACTTTCCTGATGGAGAACCTTCACGAGCAACTAGATACACTGGATTTCCAACTATTTGTGCTCTAGAGAACAACTCAGCTAAAAACACCTCATCCACTAGCTTCTCAAAATGAAGGTCCCTAGAATAAAGGACCCACTCGTTGGTCTCTGGATAAAGACCCCTGATGAAGAGAGAAATATTCATCAAATCTTTTTGTGCTACCTCCAAAGAAAATGACACCATTACTTTCAAATGGTCATTATATTCATTAACCATATATTGGCCTTGATAAATACACATTATCTCTTCCCTTTTCTTCATCTTCAACTCTTCATGTATAAACCATCGGACGAAGATGGATTTAAAGATATCCAAAGTCATCTAAACTTACATTGATGGCGGGGAAAACAACTTCAATTAATCTAGAGTTGGACCTTCAAACAAACCAAAAATGGAACACACTCTGACAGTTTCAAGAGTTCCCAATACCTTAAAGATGTGCTCGACCCCTCCAATCCACTATGCTGCTTCAAATAGACCCTAATCATTGTGAAGGATGAGAAATATCCAAGAAGGACCAAAAATTAGACACGACTTGTTATAAAATCTGGGGACCTTTCTGTGTAGCATTTTCTAAACAACATATAAATCACCAAGACAAAACCAACATCAAGTTGAAGAAACATCAATGAAAGCACCTTCATCCAAAAATATTCATCTCAAAAACCAAACAAATAAAAATGCAACCCAAAATTACCTTTTTAAAATCACCTTTTCATTTAATATTTCAAAATTGCCTTCTTTCAAGGCTACTTTCCAAATACCAAACCAACTTTTCAAATCAAATTTAATTTCTAAAATCATTTCCCCTTTTTTTAAAAACACTTTAGAAAAATAAGGTCAAGCCTTTAATTCTAAGTACACACCCCAGTAATCGCATGAATCATCACACAAGTCTTCATCCTCTTTCATTCATATGCACCAACACACACTTCCCATGAATTCCCTCACATGTGCAAACATTCATAAAGTATACCTGAGGTTTCACCCAAACCATTTCTCTACCAGTTCCAAGCAAGCATCATATTTTTAGACAAAAATCTTTCAGTTTTAGAACCCATTTCATGAATTTAAATCCATTTCAAAGAAATATTTCTCATTTCAAAAACCCTTTTTCATTTTCAGAAGTGTACTAACACTATCTAGGACTAAGAAGACATTCAGCTTGCATCAAACTACCATAGTGTGGGACTAGTAGGCATGCTTAACCTAGCCACATGGTAGTGGGCCATGCCCCATAAAATCATCAATAACTAGGAGGAACTTATATAATGTACTCAGACTCTACATGGGTCACTACTTCATGTGAAATAATAATGTAACATTGTCTTGCATTCGTTTACATCCATAAATCTAAAACAAACTAGCATGAGACAAGGACTCAATTCCTAGACCACCCCTAGAAACTCGATGTTAAAAATGGGAGAGGGTTCATGACATCCTTTCTGTACCTAACTCTCAATTTCTGACAATCCTAATCTCCATCTACTGGACAGCCCAAATAACAAGGTCCCCCTATGATACCATTTTTTCGACGAACCAACCCAGGTCGACCCTGAACCGGTCACCCAAGACGGTCTACGGCATGGGCTGAAGGGTGTTCCTAATCCCCACAGGATAGAAACTAGTGTTGGGTATCAAAATATAATCCCTAGGAATGATTTTCCCAAAAAGATAAATAGAACTAAATTGAACAATAAAACTAAAATCTATAAATGAAAAAAAAAACTAAACAACTCAATATACCTCTACGTGACCTTCCATGTCACCTCACAAATAAGGAATGACCTTACGCTAAAAATGATCAATCCATCCAAGAGAACCTAAGAAAAGGGAACCTACAACTGAAATGATAAAATAGGCATGAGTATAAAAATGATCAGTAGGGATTCCAAAAATGAACCATAGAATCCATGCATTTTCGAATTCCAAAATAGACCAATAATACTAGTATGAACTAAAGTTATAAAAAAATAAAGTTTTCACATATACAATGCATTTTTAAAACAAACAATCACAATTTCATTGCCCTTATAATTCAAAAACAAGGAAAAGAAATAAATAGGGGAACACGCAAAATTTTCCAAAATAGATACCTTTAAATCTTTTTTAAAACCAACCACACGTACAAAGTCTTTTCTAAAAAACACCAAAACCAAGTTCAAGGGTATGATTCCACACACACAACAAGGGAAATGGTAATAAATGTGCTTGTATCAAAGGATCACAGAAAACCTAGGAACTTAGAGGAAGACCAGAACGTATTATACATGTGACTCATTCTAAAGGAATGCATAATCTCGATAACGTCATAATTCTTAAACGCTCGGTGTTTCCCAACCTCACCTAACCAAGGGGCACAATCCCCTAGAAAATAAAAGTTTATACTAAGGCCCACTAGCTAGTGCGTATTCAAAACAAGTTCGGCAATCATTCCATATGCTAAGTTTATGTGCTATGTTCACAATGAGGTGTTCCACACATTCAAACAATAAGACATATATATATAGCCAAGAATGAGACACAATATGGCCCCACCCTGACCACCTCAAGATTAGTCTCATGCATTAAAATAAATATTCTCAAAAGTAGGACCATACCAAGGACCCTCTTGTCTCATGATCCATCAAAAGGTCAAGAGACCTAACCAAAGAGGGGTTTTCCAAAATACAGTTTCAAAGATTCCAAATGGTAATGTTGCATTACCTCATTCAACCATTTACAAAAACATTTATAAATGTTTCCAAAACATTAATAAATGTCATTTCTTACAAACAAGGTCAGAAAAACCAAAACATGCCAATATTCTTTCATTAAAACATTCATTTATTGAAAGACACATTTACCAAAACATGCCAAACAATAAACATTTATGAACCATTTTCAAAACAACGTTAAACACCAAAACATGTTTTAAACCCAATGTTCAAACCTTAAAGAACCCCATAAAAACTATGTTTTTTAAAACACTTAAGGAAACACTTTATATGACCTCATTTAAAACTCTCCTTAAAAACCACTCAAGGGGAACAACTTTATTTAAAAATTTAGAATCCATTTAGGAAAAACAAGAAACTATAGAAAACAATTCAAATAGCCCCTTAACCATAAATAACTAAGAACACACCCAAATACCTCACATATTTTGAGCAAATAGTTTTCCTTTCCAAACTCACACTAAACCATATTCACTGTGTCTTTCAAAAACTCGAAGTGATGGAAACTTTATAAAACAAACCAAAAAATTTCTCAACAATTACACAAAAAAGACAAAAAATTTATAAAGAATATAATAAATAGACCAAATAATTTATAAATAGATTTATAATCAATCAAACAGTTTGTTAAAAAAATTATAAATAGATCCAACAAATTACACAAACTAGAAAACACAATACACAATACTTTAACCAAAACCAGCTAACATAAAAACACTATAGTAGATTGACCAATTATTTTCCAAGATGAAAATCAAGTAAAATAATTAATTAAAACACACAAGCATTAAATGGATTTATTTGGAATGGAAAATGTGGATTCACCTACCTTAAAGTTGAAAAAATGAGACGTTGCTTCCACGAAAAGAGGAACAACCTCCTGCGCACCAATCACAAACCTAAAACAACTAGGAAAGTGTGTCAATCAACACCCGAGATGTTGGGGTTTGACCACTTAAATAAAAACACAAAAAAGGGGACGAAAACTACCATATGAGATGTCTTTGGGATAGAGAACTCATGGCTGGTGGGAGCAGAAGTGGGAGGTCATCATCGGGTCACGCGATGGAGAACGTTGGAAACGAGGGGAATTCGAACCACCATCGATAGAGAGGGGATGGCTGGATGGAAGTGAGGAGAGGGAAGTGGTGGGATGGATGGTGGTGTGGAGGGCTGGAATGTGGCACTTCTGGAACTGGGGTGGGAGACTGAGACAACCCAAGGGAGGCAGGATCTACTAGTGCTGGTGCATGGAGGAGGCCAGGTGTGGTCAAGCTAGAGTGTAAATGTCGGGTGTTGGGGGTCAAGGAGCGGCAGTCTTCTAGAGCACGAGAGGCTGAAGGTCAAGCTACTGGGCGAGGCTGGAGTGAGGGTGAGGGTACCGGTATGGGAGAGAGGCGGAGCAAGGGTGAGGGTGTTGGGCGAGGGCACTGGGCATGGAGGAGGGTGAGGTGGCAGTTTGTATAGGACAAGGGGAAAACGGGGGAGGCGAGTAGGAGGAAAGGGAAAAGGGGGTTGCCTGCTACAGGTAGATTAGGTTTAGGTTTAGTTTTTTTTCATTATTAAAATAATAATATTATTAAAATAATAATAATAATAATAATAGTAAAAATAATAATAATACAAATAAAAATTAATAACACTAAAAATAATAATTATGAAAATAATTATTATTATTATAATAATAGTAAAAATAATAAAAATAAAAATAAAAATTACTAACTATAAAAATAATATTTAAAAAATATTGATAATAATAATACAATAAATACAATAATAATAATACTAAGAATAACGAGCAATTGCCCAACTCTTGGGCTGATTGCATGGCTACCTCTAACCTTGTAGTCACCGCACACGGGTCCGAAGCCTAGTAAAAAAATTAAACGGCAAAAATTTTAAACCGAGACCCAACCCATACCTCGGCATGAGGACCCGAAGCCAAGAAATAATAAAAATAAAAAAAAATAAAAAAGTCTGGGTGTGACAATTCCAATAGAATGGAAATAATTTTCCTTGATGGATCGTTATCAACTGTTTGGTGATGAGTGATCATATGTATATTTGAGATATTAAATATGATCTATCTATTTTTTTAATATAGAATATGTTTGAAGATATCCAAACCATTTCAAAAATCACTTAAAACTCATCAAAATGAATGATAAAAATTTCACAAGGAATTTTCCCATAAACATAATCATGGGATAAAATAATCGTATCAATTTTAATTTTTAATAAAAATTCAATATTGAGTCATCAAGGTGATGATTTTTTGTTCATATAAAATTTAGTTAGTATAAAATAGTGGGTTTAGCAAGATAAAATTACAAAACCTATAGTGCTTGAGAGGATGATCAACGTTCCTCACTCTACATAATTTTTGGAACCCACATCATTAGTTGTTGTTGTGTATTATTTTTATTTTTAATTTAGTATTGAAATTTTTAGATGCATATCATCCATGTTATCCCTTGGATTAGGGAATTGATTTAGAAAATTCCCAAGTTTTATAAATTTTAGACATTGTAATATTATTGGTTCCTCAGGAAAAACTATTTTTCCATTCAAAATATACACTAAACTCTTCATTTTTCTATAGAAATTATTTTCTCTATACCCTCTTTTAGCATAATTAAGATATCTTCCAGTTTCTTTAATACATTCTATTAGGTTCATCTTCCCATAATTTAGAAATTAAGGAAATTGAATATTCTTTCCATCATATATTAATCACCTAAACATCAATGAGACCCTATATGTCTCTTTCTTAGTGTTGTTGGAAACATAAATAATTTCATATTGTTAATAAAATAATTTGACAGATAATTCTACATAATCATAATAGTCCTCACTGGAGATCTTATCCCACTAGGTTTTTATTGGAATAACATCTTAATTTCCCATAGCATTAATTATTAACATTATTTTTTCAGTCTCCATCCTTTTCTAAATCCAAAAGGGTTAACCAGAGTGATTAATAATAAATATCATAATATAATTTTCATAAATTATCTATTAAAAATTCAACCGTGATTTTTCGTACTCATTAAAACCATGACATTAGCTTTTACTTCAACCAAAACAACCCTTAGTTCAATCTTGGTTTTATTAGAATGGGTTCCCTCATAAACCAAAAAATAGTCCTCAATATAATAATATATTAATAATGAAGATTATAGAGAATTTGGTTGTCCAAATAATATCCCATGGGATTGGCAAGCAAGGTTTCAATCCTTAGTCCTACTCATCGTACACTGAGTAAATATTTATTTAATACTCAATTAGACTTTTCCATTTTGATTACCCCTTATTAAATTTTTTTCATATTTAAATCCAATTAGTTGTACTGGGAAAAGAATATAATATCTAGAAAAATAATATACTCATAACATAATCCAAATTTCAGGTTTTATCCTACAAAAAGAATTTCCCCTTAGACTTATCTCATGGGGTTTAACTAATGTTATATTATATTATTCTCCAAAGAATCTAAACCAATTATTATAAATAACTAATATATTATTAAAAAATAATTAAACCCTGCATTGATACCAAATAAGATGACCTGGACCTACACTTGAGGATATGGTACTAATAACACATTATTTAAACACTAGATTTGAAACAATGTGAGATGAAACTATTTTTATCTTACATAATTTCAATAAGATAAACATTATGTCTGAAAAAAAATATAAAAATCCCCTTGAATGGATGTTTTAGTGACTTTTAGGATCAACTATATAAAAAACTTATTTTATGATAATTGTGAACATTTCACCATAATTGAGCCAAACTACACACACTTCAATAATTCTTATTTATTATACTCATCATTCTTACCTATGAAATTGAAATATATGAAAGGGGTTATCTCAAATTATAATTAAATGAAAAAATTAATTAACATTTCATCAACTATTAGATTATATGAATATGTGAAAGTTGGTCCAGGGGATAAATATCTCATTAAGAATAACATAACATAATAATGATTTTTTATAAGAAATTACAGTGGAACATGAAACCCAAATGAACAAACATGTACCATGGCATAATATTGTGGTATAAGTATGGAAACATGATCTAAATTAATCACATAATAAGTTCGTGAAATCATAAATATATATCAACAATATAAATCCTAATATTATAAGAATAAGTCAAGGATTACCACTAAGAAATTATCAAATAGTGTGATTAGGATATCCACCCATGAAATATAGTCATGAATCATCTCTATGAGAACATAACATAGTGTTATTAGCCTAACCACTCATGATCGATAGTCAAATATCTCCTCTAACACATTATAACATATTATAATTAGGCTAATCAGTTGTGAATCACAAATGGTATCTCATGAGATGAAAAAATTACCCAATGCATTAAAGAACTATTAGGGTACACCATTCATATTCATAAAATATAGAGTCATATGTGTGTCACAATAGGAAAATAAAACAAAACAAAATCATAATCATGATAAAACCCTTAATAATTAAGTGTGTTTCATAATATTGTATCAAGGAATGACTTAAGGCTATAACATACAAATTCCCAAGGGAAGACAGAATTCAGTTATTTTTTACATTCATATTTGAAAAAAAAATATATTTCTTAAAAATTAATTTCCAATGTAGAATTATTCATGAGAAATATTGGATATGTATGAATAAAAAGTAGTCACTTAGGTGATGTTTTGTGAAATGAGAAGACGATAATTTAAAAAAGGAATGATATATTTATATTTCATTAAACTATATTTTAATTAAGAGGTTCTTACATATAATAATAAGTGATTTTTAAATATATTAACTATTAAAAATATTTTATTGAGGTGGTAATTTAATGGAAATAAAACATTAGAAAGATCCCTTAAATCAGGTTTACTTAATAGAGAGAATGAAAAGTAGAACTTAAAATATAAATTATACCTAACAAAGAAAGGTAATGTACACTTAGAATACCTATAAGACAAATATATACAATATATATATATATTAAATGTGAATAAGATAGATTAAAAGGGTGTAAAATATTGATAATGTATAATAGAAAAGTGACGAGGTGGTTTATAAGATCCCTTTTTATGTTTTAAAATAGTTTTATCAAAACCTGTGTCACTAAAAGGATAAAAACATTCATTTAAATGGGGTAAGGATAAATTTTTAGATCACATGAGATTAAAAATACTTGGTTTCTCAAATATTAAATATAAAAATGCTGGGAATAAAAAAGATGTATATGGAAGATAAAAAACCCATTTCAAAGAATGATTATTAATACCAATAAAGTCATAACTTTTAGGAAGAAATAAACCAATAAAGAAGTTTTAATTTAAAGAATTAATGTCACCCAATTTAAAAAATATTTTTCACCATTTATTATAATGAAATGGAATAGTAATATAACTTAGAAAAAAATTACTCACGAAAGATAGATCAAGACCAAAATAGAAATTAAATTGAGTCAAAACCCCACTTATGAAAGTTCTATCTTCCAAATAATAAAAACATAAAGGTTTAAAAGGATATGGATTTTTAATCACTTAAATTTTATTATTAATATGATAAAAAATATCCAATGGAAATATTTACGTTGAAAAAAGGGAACAAGTGGGGAATAAAATCTATATCTCAATAAATTAGAATTTAGATGCGAAAAACATTCCCTCAGGTCATGATTCATTATGTGCGGGGTAATAACTTCTAGAATAGTAAAATTATTTTTTTTAATTACTTTTATATAATAATTTTACATCTATAATTAATTTAAATTTTTTTATTTATTAGCATGTGTTATTCATTTGTTAGATAGTTTGGGCTTATGGAATTCTGATGATGTTGTTTAGTGAATTTCTTTAAAACAACTTAGATATATTAAAAATGGCCAAGTGTGTTATAAAATAGATTAATAATATAGAAACAAAATTGAATTTATGTATTTTATTATTCCATAATCACAAAATTTATGTACTTTCATACATTTTCCAAAAATAGTCACAAATTATGAAAGGTTCTTGGATATGATCATTTAAGACGACTAAGATTACTATGGATGTTTATTGTAAATATATCATATAGAATATCCAATATTAGCAATAAATAATATTAATAGTTTAATAAATATATTTTACATACATTTAATATATTTACAAAATTATCCATGTTAGGTTCTGATTGAAAATTAAATATGTAATTTTGTGCAGGCGGTTGTCTGCATGTACACATAGAAGATACTCTAATTTTTCATAGAATGAGAGGGGAGGAGAAATAAAATCAATTATGAATTAATAATCATAATATTGTAATAAATATAATATTTTTTAGTTATATAATTCTTTTTAACCATCCATGTAATGAAATTATAAAAAATATAACATGTCATTCATAGAGGTGGGTGTCTGCATATACGCATGAAAACATCATCATTTTTCGTTGGTTTTAGAGGAAGGTAGAAAATATATATATTCTCTTTGTATAAAAATATTTTAAAATATTAATAATTATTATTTTATTATTATTTCTTAGATAGATCATATTATATGGGGTAGAACATTAAAATAATTATGAGAGACCAATTGAGAACAATACCTATCCATTTGGAATTTCTCCCTTAGGTAACACTTTAATGCTCTATAGTTTTTTATTTTGGAAACATCATGGATTATAGGATGTGTTGAAATGGTTGAGTGGAGACTAGGGTAAATTTTTTTCATATAATTATTTATAATTATTTGAGATATGGGGTGGTGTTCAACTACTTTTTTTATTTAAAACGAATTGATGTTTTTATATAAAACATTTTAACA
This sequence comes from Viscum album, assembly GCA_963277665.1. Lineage (NCBI taxonomy): Eukaryota > Viridiplantae > Streptophyta > Magnoliopsida > Santalales > Viscaceae > Viscum > Viscum album. Next base: position 445,473,585 of record OY728119.1, read on the forward strand.
TAAAGAGAGCACATGTTTCAAATGGAAAGTGGATAAAAATTGAACTCTAATTAATTGGGGGATTATTTATGGTAGGTAATACCTAAAACAATCTTTTCACACATGTTGTAAAAAAAATTAAGTCTTTTACTCTTAAACTTCTCAATTTTACAATTTTGTTTACCGTGGTAATCAATTTTTACCTAAGTAATTTAGTTTTAATTCCTAAATAGAAAATAGGTATTATTAAATAATTTGGACAAAATAATTATAAATTTGAAATATAGTTTTTGGAATAAAATTTTTATAAATGAGAGAAATTAATTTTAACATTAACACATGTAAAGCGTACAAACCTATTTTTTGAAAAAGTGTATTTCTGAGCATAAATTTTATGTTTATGAAAACATTATAAATGTTTTTATTTTAATGTCACTATTTGGTTTATTATTAAACAAATAAGAGTTTTATTTCTAAAAAACCAATCCAAAATAGATTTATACCATGTGATATCACAATTAAAGAAAATCGGAATAAATCATACTATAACAAATAATTGGTTAACTTTCAAAATTCTAAACATGGGTTTTCTAAATTAAATATAGTATCTTTAAATGTATCATTTTACTTCAAAAGATATCATGAAATCTTATAATTATATTATGATATATCTATAAACACTACAGTTTTAGTAAAAACTGTATTTTTTACTATTCACTTAAAAATCAATTAGGCTATAAAAATCCAAAAAAGTAAACATAGGGTAATTTTTTGAGTATAAATTTAAAAATGAAATTATTTTCTCAAATTTATTATTCAAAAATTTAAAATTTAAGTAAAAATATAAAATTATAATCAAAAATCGTTTCATAAAAAATAACTTTTAATAAAATATAAATTGTTCTTAGTTATATTCCTATCAATTACTAATTAAAGTGGTGATATATTATGAATATCAATAATATATTTAATATATTTAGTTTATTAAAATAAACAACATGAAATTAAAATTTTCAAAAAAAAATAAATCTTTAAGAATAAAATGATCTCATTAGATTTATTAATGCATTTGTAAATAAACTTTTTTCTTTTCTTTAAAAGTAAAAATATAAAATGTGTAAAATAAATTGGATAAAAACCATATTAAATCAATAATTTCATGTTTATATGTACTTAATTATAATTTACATAGCCCCTTAAGATCTTCTTATAAGATCTAAGCATAAGGTAACCTTTGGTGGCTATCGTAAGTGGTAATTCTGCTAGCATAGATCTCATGGAAATTTCCATGAGCATGAAATTCTCTCTCATATGATTTCACTCATACCATATGTTTTGCAGTTCATCTTAGGGTTGATCTTGGAAAACCCCTAGAGTAGTAAAATCCTTTTGAAATATGGACAAATGATCTTCATAAGGGATACATCGAAAAACCAATACCATTTCTTCCCTTTTTTGTTCGTAGATTTCATCATAGGGTTGCTTTATTTTATACTCACTAATATAATGGCTATATTACCATGGTAAATTTTAATTATTTTAAATTATCATGGTTTTTTTATTTTGGTTTTTCATGTGAAAAAATATGTATAAAGCCTTAGGTTTTAAAGTAACAAATAATAAAATCTTGGTTCATTATAATATCCGAGAGGTTCGTTATCCCAGTTTAGTTTATACATTGTATTAGAATGTTTAAAAAACACCTGGATTTACCTTCACAATTTGACTAAGTTTTTAAATATTTTATATGTCACAAATGAGAATATATGTGTGACACCCCAAGTTTAAATAAAAGAATTATTAATGAATTATAATTTAATTGAATAATATTTTAATAAAACCTTGTGGTTTCAATTAACCAAATTGAAATTTTTTTACTGACATACATGACGACTTATAAATTAATTACACTTTTAAGAAATGTAGTATCATGAAATGATTTTTTCTAATATATTGTTTTAATAAATAGAAATAATTAATGGTAATATTATTATTAATAAAATTATAATTTTACAATATAAATATTTTAAATGTACATTCCATTTAAATTTTTATTTTAATGTATTATATGTAACATTATTTAGTAAAAAATGCACTATTAAAATTCACATTAAAATTTTTAAATAATCGTATTAATTTTTTTTAGGGTTTTATATATTTTTATTTTCAAAAATATGATATACACACACACACACACATGAAAATATATACATATACATATATAATGTAAAAAAATTATTTGTTTTAAATTATAAATTTGGATTAGAATAATTTTTATAAAATTATTAATATTATCATTTTTGTTTAATGAAATTATAATAATATAGTATAAATATCATAATATTAAAGTTAAACATAAAATATATTATACATATCTTTAAATTAAATATATAATAATAAAAATACAATAATAATAATAATAAAAGAAGAAAATGAATAAAAAATAAAGAAATCATGAAAGTTGGTTGGGGTCAGTTCGTGAGTCGCGTAGGGGTAGAATAGGGTTTCGAGAGGATTTCCTCTCTTTAGTATGAGCCAAAGAAGAGTTCAACCACCAGAATGGGAAATCAAGTCGGCGACGGGTGTCATCTGGTCTAGGGTCGAGCGCGGTCGAGGTCGGGGGTCTTCTCCATGAGAAGTTGAGGTGATGCGAATAGTTCACACCGGGTCAAGCCAAGTCGCGGTTGTCACAACCCATCCCCCGGGGCATATACCATGACTACCCAAATCCCACCTCCCAATGAATAGGGGCTGGTGGCTAGCATCAGAGGCATCATCCAATAAGTGGGAGGCATTTTCCTGAGTAACTGTACACACACACACGCTCAACCAAATCCCAACACACTAAAAGGGGGAAACAAGTACCACTAAAATATGGTTGAGTGCAAGTACAACTTAAAGTAAGTGGTCCAGAATACAAACCCAAAAAAGAACTAAAAACAGCATGTACAAAAAGGAAACTCTAATGTCCATCTATTGAAAACCCCACCTGATCGTTAGAGTGGTGAAGCTACTGGAAGCCGAAGTAGTATGTCTTGTGCACCCGGACCTACTGGGCCCCGCCTAGTCCTAGGCCACTAAGTCCACCATCATAGCGTCTGTCAGTCCCGTCTCCCTGAGCACCCATGTCGAAACGTCGGTCATCTACACCAGACACAACATGTGTCAGAAAAACCTATGCATTGGTGAGTAACACAGTACTCCGTAGGGACCCTAAAACCAAAAGGAAAGACCACAGAATAATTCCTCAAAGTAAATCACGAAATACAAGACAACTCACACCAGGTATATTCTAGGATAGTAATAATAGTATCATCAATCACATCGTCGAATACCTCAGATTTTGGAGAACTCCTCCTATAATGAGTACAATAGGCCTACCAAGTCACGAAAAAGTTCTTCCCACTAACCTTGGATTGCTTAGGTACACCTACACATCACGTATTGTGGGCCTATAAAGTCACAGAGAAGTGATTTCCACTAGTCATGGCCAACTGAGGTACTCCTCCTCATCTTGTACCATGGGCCTACAAAGTCATAGAGAATTGATTCCCACTGCGGGGATGCAAATTCATAGAAACTTTCTTCTCACTTGGCCATTGTTGAGTCATACATAGTCGAAAGTCAGTAGTCCTAAGGTCTCAGCCAACCGTAGGGTTTCTTACGTATTTCCCTAAGGAGAACCTCACCTCAAGCCCTTAGTTGCATCTCAACTACTATTAAATTCACCCTAGATTGTTCCAAAACATCTTCCTAGTTGATAGGGTCCCAAAACCACAAACGGATCATCAATCCGATGTGCGGTTTGCAAGATAAAGGTGTTTTAGTAACTAGGGGATAATTGCGACGGGGCCAAATCTAACCTAGTCAGACCGACCCCACCCACCCGGCACAGGGGTTCATCATACCCTGGTTCATTTTGATGGACTCGATATAACCTGGTGTGGTTCATGGTTGGTCTAGTCCTACCTGGCCAATGGGTCAGGCTCAATATGTCTCAATGGGCCTGGCCCGAAGGGTGTGGGTCTGGCCTATCGGTGTGGGTCCAGCCCGCTAGGTGCAGGTCCGGCCTGCCAGGGTAGGTCAGGCCCACCAGCCTGGGTCTGGCCCATTGGTGCGGGTATAGCCTGCTAGATGGTGCATGGCCCGCCAGCCCGAGGCTCAGCCGCATGAGGCGGCTGGGGTGCGCCGCCCGACTGGGACGCGACAACCACATCATGTCCCGTATCCTCTGCCCTGCAGGATGAAATGGGGCCTCCTCCTCCATCCATGGTCGATAGACCATAACTCGTCCAGTCGAATCGGGTGGGCCAGACATGGGAAACCTCCCTTCACACGGTGCCCCACATGGCGCCACGTCCTCTACTGTAACGGCCTGATGGCCACGGTCTCCGGCCTCCGCGGTGTGTTGCCGGGTGCGCCTCTCCACCCGGCCACCGGCGTGGTTGGCGACCCTCCGTCCCACTGACCAACATGCAGCTAGCGTGTTCTTCCACCACCGTTATCGAAACATTGGAAGGTCCTTCGACGGACCACCAAACGTGCATCGGTGGTCCATTCTTCACACCGCCTACATCTATAGCCTCTGGAGTTCACCTTCTTCTCTGCGATGGACTTAAATCACCCTTGTCGTCATTTCGAGAATGCGACAATCAAGAACCACAAGCAGAGGTTCTTGAGCCTTGTTTTTTTCAGCTCAAGTCCTCCGCTTTAGAGTTTTATAATCAAGGGTGAGGCTCGGGGATTTTTTTTGATCATACAATAATAATCATAATTCTGGATAAAGAAATACCCAATAGTGTTACCCTCTTGAAAAAACACCCAAATCACAGGTCAACCTGTTCGTGGGTTGATCTGTGTTCATCATTTCAAAAAAAATAACAGCGAATAACATTAAAATCTTATAAAACCCTAACCTCATTGACATTCGATGCCAAATCGTTCATCCTTGAGGATTCAAGAAGTCAACGTCGTCACTTTCAGCTTTGTTCTTCGAGTTTCACCGAAGTCGGTGAAGTCTCACAAGAATTATTTTTTGTTCTTTGTTGGAGAGGAAATTCTTCAGAGTTTTGGTAAATAATCTTACAGGTTTAATTCCCAAAATCCACACTTTGGATTATTTAAAGAGAAAAAAATTGCAATGATGTTGTGTCCATTAATAATGCTCATTAAATTATCCTCATTTAATGAGCCACATTTAATGATCGATTAAGGTAATTTCATCGTGGTTTCAAATGAGCCATTATTGAACCTCCATTAATGTGAATCTCCACTACCTCATCTTTGAACCATAGCATCACCGTTTTCCACCCAATGGTGAGAACGAAATAAAATAATTCCTTTAAATTATTTTATTATTTTTCTCAAAAATCCAAAATATAAATTTTTCGCTCGGCCCTTTCCGGCTGAAGTTAAGTCATTTATAGGCAAATCCTGACATTTTAAATTCAATGGTGCGTTCAGGTTTTTTGATCTGAGCACCGGTTCAAAAGATAGAAAATCCCACCCACATGTTTACTAAACATTCATTGAAAAATGTTCAAAATTATGTTATGGGATCTCCAGACCTCGGAATCACGTTTTGTTGAATTCTGTGACCTCAAAATAATTCTATTTAATTAAAAAATACATAGAAATTCCAAGACATTGCTTTCTCCCCACCTTAGGTCTTTACATCCCTAAAAATCCAAAACAAAATTAATTAAATAGATGGGGGTATTGAGCATGAATCTGAGCCTCCCGCTCCAATGTGATCTCTTGTAGATTCTCATACTGCCACTGAACATGCACCATAGGAATCGACCGTCTACATATTACACACTCTTTTCGATCCTCTATCTCCACTGGAAACTCTGCAAAAATTGCCCCATCATTAATTTCTAGCTCTCCCCAATCGATTACGTGTGATGGATCATTCCCATACCTCCTCTACTGCGACATGTGAAAAACATCATGCGCCATGTGCATCTGTGGGGGAAGTGCTAGGGGATACGCCAACTCGCCAACTCTTCTCATTATTTGAAAAGGTCCGATGAACTTTGTATATAGCTTTCCACTCTGTCCAAATCTCTAAATTCCTTGATGGGGTGAGATCTGAAGTAAAATATAATCACCCTCCTCAAATTCCAACGGTCTCTGTATCCTTTCGGCATAAGACATCAGCTTTCTCTGTGCAGTCCTCATCCTCTCCTACATGATCTGCACCTTCTTATTGGTAGCCCGTACCAACTCAAGACCCATAAGTTCTGACACCCTTGGGTCTATCCATGATATGGGTGATCTGTAAGGCCGCCCGAACAAGGACTCAAATAGTGACATTTCGAAAATGGAGTGATAGTTGTTGTTGTATGCAAACTCCACCAATGGTAGGTTTTCCTCCCAACTATGACCAAAGTTAAGTACAAAAGCTTGAAGAATGTCCTCTAGGGTTTGTATGGTCCACTCTATTTGACCATCCATTTGGGGATGAAAAGATGTCCTCAAATGTAGTTTCATCCTGAATGCCTCATTTAATCCCTTCCACAGCTGGGATGTAAAGTGGGTGTCACAATCTGAGACGATCATCGAAGGCACCCCATGTAGCTTCACTATCTCCTAGGCATAGAGGTTTTACAAGCCCTCTACCATTCTATACTCCCAGATGGGTAGGAAGTGAGCCGACATTGTGAGTTGTTCAATGGTCAGCCAAATATAATCATGGCCCCTAGACATATGTGGTAACCCCGTCACGAATTCCATCAAGATACCATCCCATTTCCACTCGGGTACCTTGAGTGGCTAGGCCGAGCTTGCTGGAACCTGATACTCGGCCTTCACTTGCTAACAGTTGAGGCATTGTGAAATGAACTCAGCCACTTCTTACTTAATCCTTGTCCACCAATACTGACGTCGGAGGTCCTAGTTGTCACAAACCAACCTGGTTTTACCCTGAACCCATCACCCAAGTCGGTCCACAACGTTCCCTGAAGGGCGTTCCTGATCCCCATGAGCAGGCAACTAGTGTCGGACATCAAAATACACCATTTGGGAATGATTTGGCCCAAAATAAAAGATAGATAAGTAAGCATAAACTAAAAAAAATAGATAAATAGAAGGAAAAAACTGAACAAAAAGGAATCGTAAAAAGAAATGAAATAGCAACGAGACATACCTCATGTGACCTCGTGGTTTACCACAAAACATAAACTACACTCTCTCCAAGAGTGATCCAAAACTAGAAATACCTGAAACTGAAAAGTAAAGTATGTGTGAGCACTGAGATGATCAGTAGGAAAGCTACGGAATAACAAAACCATATTCTATTACTTTAAAATGAAATCCAATTATTCTAGTTTGAAGATAAGTCATAATAAAGTAATGTTTTTCATTCTTTCCAAATTCAAGTAACAAGTTTCACCTTTATGGAAAATATTTCAAATCTAATATAATTCCTAGTAGATTCCAAGAATACATTAACACTTAAAAATGAATAGAAAATAGTTTGAATTCAAGTATGGTTTTCACAAATGAGGGATCATGAATGAAACTAAAATCACTCCAAAAGCATTGAGTCATAAGTGAGGATAATGGTCAAAACCCCTAAGGTTCATCTAGTTCTTGTGGACCCCTAGAACCTCACATCTTGTTGGAAGAGTAACCATAACAAATATCTATTCTCGTGAAAGATCCACTAGTAGGGAAACACAACAATAACCTAGTGGTCTTTAACATCATTATAAATGTTTAGTTAGTTTTGTAAGCATCAGACTTGGTAAGTGAAGAAGGGACGAACCACTCAGAATCACTAGCATGCTATAACTAGTCTGCCCACCTAGATACCCAGGGTTTCCCAAGTTCTCTATTTCCACTTCTCTTGTCACATATGTATGACCACTTTCACTTGCACACAATATCAATATTAATACACAATAAAAAACACCATTTCTCATAAGAAAAACTTTTTTAATATTTACACGCACACCAAATCCACTTTCAAAACAAATTCATCTTAATAACTTTCAAAAACACATTTTTCACCATACACATAAGTCATGAGACCTTCATAAGCCGAAATATGCATTTTCAAAATCATTTTAAAGTTCTAAATGAACAACCATAGAATCACATGTTTAAAATAAAGTCTTATACCATGCATAATTCAAAGTATCCACTTTTAATGGTTTAAAAGAAAATCTAATAACTAAGTGAGAGGCCATTTTTCAAAGTGCATGACTAATTATGTATATATATATAGAATATACATTTCATATAAAAATGGAAAATTTTTTTAAAAAAAGAACACTAAGCAATAAAGGAAATTCTAAATAAAGATCTAGGAATAGGAAACCTACCTCAGAGTACAATCAAGCCGTCCACTTTGGCTCTTGGTGCTTTCTAACTCATGGTTGTTTCTACCCTAGTAAGCATATACACTTTCACATACATGCAAGGACACATATCCCCTATTCACACATATGCATGTCCATGGGCATGCCCAAGGGGATCCTTACATATATTCTTATATGCATATTCCAGTCTCCACTCACCTATGCAAGAAATTTTATATATATATATATATACTTAGGCACACCTATACCCATACATGTATAAACATTTCCATGAATGAATATATGTGTAATGGGGAAACCTATATATGTATATAAATATCTATGCATATGTAGGTGAGTCTCCCTTTACTTGGAAACTCGAAACTGATGAGCAGGGATCAACCTACTACACAGGTAAATACTAGAACTCTAAAACACAAAAAGAACACCATAAATCAAGTTCAAAACCAAAAAGTGTCATAAAAGTCGATACCTCAAAATACGCAGCTTTTGACGATGGCAGCCCAAGGCCAATTCACCTTACATGCATATACATTTTCATATAAATATATATACACCCTTTGACCCAATTACATATTCCCCATGCGATGAAGGAATAAATGCTGGAAGGATATCCACATATACATGATTATCCATGTATATACATGTAGGCCTCTGTTGTAGATTAATTGTGCCCACACTACGATGACCAAAAAATGCTAAAATAAAAAAAATGGAGTCTAAAATTAAGGGATCCAAACATAACATAATTAAACAGGGAACCAAGAGAAAACTCACCCCAAAACAGTACCCAAACATGTTTCACACACTTTAAAAGATTTAATAAACAACTTAAGAATTTAATAAAACAACTCCAAGTGGTATCACAAGACTTTGAACAGAAACGCCCACTCAAAAACCTCTTCTAAGGCCAAACACACACCAATAACATGATAAACTGGAATTCACAGCCCTTGCACAACATAATAAAACACTAATAAAACACTAAACATTGATTTTCATCATGAACGCACTCCATTTCTTATAAACATGCTACAAAAAGGATCAAATGCATATTAAACTCCGTTAAATCCAATTATGCATTAAATAATTAAATTAGTGACCATGATAAATTAATTTAACAAACAAAATAAATCATAAAATAAAGATTACGAATGGACCCACCTATCTTTGGTGTTGAAATCCTCAAATTTTGGTGCGAAATAATCACTGCACACCATTCGCACTGCAAGAAACCACAATTTGAGCATAATTCAAGAATTTGAACCAAAATCAACAAAATCAAAAAAAAATAGAGACCCTAAAAAAGAAAAATGAAAACCCAAGAGATGGGGAAGAAGGGTCTACCTGGGGGGTTTTCCAGAGGTGAGAACCACAGGTAAGAGGGGGATCGCGTCACCGATATGGGGTTGCGCTGGAGGTGAGGGCACACAGACCGGGTCGAGCAAGGCTGATGTGCGTATCGGAGCAAAAGGCATCATGCTGGAGGGTGGTGCGCGTAGGTAGAGAGTTGGAAGGAAGAGAGTTCAGAGCTAGTTGGGGGGAGAGAGAGTGCCAAACTAGGTAAAGGGGAGGAGGAACCTACATGGGGGAGGGGTGCGCGTAAGCTAGGGGAAGGAGGAGAGAAATAAGGGAGAAGGAAATAATAAAGAAAGGGAAAAAGGAAAAGAAAAAGAAAGGATACCCCAAAAACCCCAAATATAATAATAATAATATTATTATTATTAATATTAATAATAAATTAATAATAATAATAATGAATCAAAAAAATAATATTATCATTATTATTTTTAAATTTGTTTCCATTTATTTTATTTTATTTCATTTTGATTTTAATTTAATAAATTTTTTTAACTTTAAGAAACCAAAAGACTCAAAGACAAATATAAATAACTACAATCACATGATATTGGGTCGGGGTGTGACAATTCTCCCCACCATAAAACTTTCTACCCCCAAAAAGTCACCCATCCAAACAAGGAATCAAAATCGAGTTCGAAACTGAATGGGGTAAACAAAATCATGAAATTAGTGTGACTTTTCACTCCACAAGTCACACCTGACCAGCTCTATGGGAAACTACAATGAGAAGAGACATCAAGAAACGAGGTGTGTTCTCCCCACTAGAAGAACCCGACTACCACAACCAACATTGAGACTCTTAGCACGGGTTAACTATATATGTTCTAACTTGAACCAAAGAGGAAACCGCAAAACAACCCAAAACTTCTACACAGACCATCTATCAATGAGGGAACGGAAAGATCCATGGTTGATCATCCCATCAGTTAAATACCAACTAGATTAGTCCAATTAGCATGGACCAGTATGGGCCCCACACAAACTAACCCATGAACTCTTCACACAAACCAGACCCCCACCACATGGGGTCCCCGACAAAAGACCCCAAACCGAATAGTGGAAAAAACCCATATTCATTATTTCCCAAGATGCATGTGTCTCCCAAAATTATCATATCCTAAAACAAGAGCAGGTCACCAAAGGATCTAGACAAACAAGAGAGACAATCATCTTGAGACTCACATCTATAAAGACATAACATTCGAAGCTCACATTTGAGGAGGCACAACTACTAGAATTATAAGAAAACAAGATCATCATTCCTTATTAAAAAAAAGTGGGGTTTTAAAAGAACAAATACCATAATGAAGAAATGAGACCTCTATGTCACTTACAGTAAAACATAACCTTCAAAGATGATGGAGCTTGAACAGATAAATTTACACTTTCCCCATTCCAACACTAGAGAGAAAAGTTAGACCAAGGTTCCCCACACCCAATAATTCATGACTGCGTGAAAGGATTCACTCTGAGACCTGTGGTTGGATCTCTGATGTCTTGAAGCATATGTTTCCCTTTAGTTAGGATATAACATCCTCCAGTCACGAATCCTTCTGATGATACTGTTAGAGGAACCTCTCTAAGTGCCCCAAATGGGCACACTGATGATAAGCCTTTAGATGATGATGACAATGAGACTTAAAGTAACCAAACCGTCCACACTAGAAACAAACAAGAGAGTGGACCAACTAATATAATATGGAATTGACAAGAAATATTTTCTGAGAGAGGTTCCCTCGGTTCTCTCCCATCACCCAATGGAGAACCATCCCAAACACCAAAAAGAATCAGTCCTTGAACCCTATATGAGTACCCCACACAAGAGAAACTTTAACTGATTTCATGATCCTACCTCTTGAGAAAATGGAATCAATCCCTTAAATGTCTGACGTATGCCTTCACTATATTTTGGCCTTGCTGGACACTCAAGAGCTTGGTCACTTCCCTCACCTTAACTTCCTCATATATAAACCATCAGACAAGTGTGGTCTTAAACACCTTCCAAGACATCCCATCATGAAACGATGCTGGGATTTTATCCCACACCAATTCAAAGTTGAACCCTCAAATAAACTCGAACCAGTAGGAGATCTTATAGTTTTGGGAGTTCCCAACAACCTGAAAACACCAATGGTTTCACCAAGCTAGTTTTTTCATTCAATAGATCACAATCACTATGGAAGACAAACAACAACCGAAAAGAATTCAATTCCACCACATTGCTAAGAGTCTGGGTAGGACAAACAACTGTAAGAGACTAACTATAACCCTCTAAGACTTTTTTGGTCAGCATACTCAAAAACAAGAGGCACAAAGCCAAAACAAACTCATCATAAATCAATATTACACAATTCAATCACAAACTAAAACTCAAGCTCAAATAAATATTCCAACCACAATTTTGTATGTCAAAACCAAGAACACACAAAAAAAAGGATACCAAACATGAAAGGAGAACACTAAACAGTTGGTCACTCAATTTTCTAAATGTTTTAATTGCCTTTTTTAGAACCATTTTTTAGCAAAAAAAACAACTTAAATATCCACCATTGGTATCCCATGAAGTCTCACATATACATATACCCTTGTTCTAAATCATGTGCCCATCCACACATACCACCAATTATCGATGTGCCACATGCATACCTCAATATATGTGATCCCTCATAGGAATACCAAGAGTTAATTCAAGACACTTCCCTTTTTTTCTTTTTAAACCACACATTCCATTAAAAGAAAACAATTTCCATTTCAAAACAACTTCTCCACTCCGAAACCACATTCCCTTTTGAAAACCCTCTTTTCCTGAAACATTTTCATTTTTTTAAATCCACTCAAGTCATTCAAAACTAAACCCAAGAAAAATTCACAGTAAAACTTCCAAAAATAAGGGAATATTGGCTGTGTAAACCAGGTAACATGACATAGCATACCACGCTCCAAGCAAGTATCCACCATAAGATTTATCTTGAACAGTGTACTCAGGCTGTACATGGGTCTCTAATCCATGCAAGCTCATCTCGTAACAACGAATCACTTCATTTCTTATCCTTTATCCACACAAACCAAGCAAAAGAAAAATTCAAATCTCAGACTACCCCTAGAAACTCATGTCTCGGGATGGGTAAGGTTTCATGATGTCATTCTTGCACCTACCTCTCGAGTCCAGACATAACTAATCACCATGCTATCTAACACCCCAAATAATAAGAACCCCCGAAGATGCCATTTAGTCAAGAACCAAACTGGGTCCACCATGAATTGGTCACCTGATTTGGTCTGCAACTTAGCCCGAAGGGAATTCCTGATCCCCACAGGCTGGCAGCTAGTGTCCAGCATCAAAATACACCAGTTGGGAACAATTTGGCCCAAAATAAAAGACACATAAGTAAGCATAAAATAAATAAAATAGATAAATAGAAGGAAGAAACTGAACAAAAAGGAAGCAGAAAAAGAAATGAAATAGCAATGAGACATACGTCAAGTGACCTCATGGGTCAACACGGAACATAAACTACAATCGATCCAAGAGCGATCCAAAATTATAAAAAAACCTAAAACTGAAAAGTAAGTAGGCATGAGCACCAAGATGCTCAGTAGGAAAGCCAAATAATAACAACACCATATTCCCTTACCTTTAAAAATAAATCCAATTAAGCTAGTTTGAAAATAAGACATAATAAAGTAATGTTTTTCATTATTTCCATATTCAAGTAACAAGTTTCACCTTTATGGAAAACATTTCACTTCCAATATATTTCAAAGTAGATTCCATGCTTACATTAACACTTAAAAATGATAGTAAAATAGGTTGAATTCAAGTATGGTTTTGAAAAAAGAGGGATCACGCATGAAACAACTAAAACGAAAATCACTCCACAAGCATTAAGTCATAAGTGATCACTATGGTCAAAACCACTACGGTTCATCTAGCTTGTGTGGGTTTCTAGACCCTCATGTCTCGGTGTAAGATTAACCATCACAAATATATGTTCTCATGAACAGGACATTAGTAGGGAAACACATCCATAACCTAGTGGTCTTCAACATCATCATAAATGTTTAGTTAGTGTTTTAAGTGTCAGACTTGCTAGGTGAAGCAGGGATGAACAATTCAGAATCACTAGCATGCTAGAACTAGTCCGCCCACCTAGATACCCTAGGCTTCCCATGGGCTCTATTTCCACTTCTATCGTCACATATGTATGACCACTTTCACTTTCACACACTGGTAATGTTAATACACAATAAAAAAATGCCATATCTCATAAGAAAAACCTTTTTCCATATTTACACGCACACTAAATACACTTTCAGATCAAATTCATCATAATAACTTTCAAAAACGTCTTTTTCACCATACACATAATTCATGAGACCATAAAAATACAAAACAAGCATTTTTAAAATAATTTTTAAGGTCTAAATGAACAACCATAGAATCACACATTTAAAATAAATCTTTATACCATGAATAATTCAAACTATTCATTTTTAAAGGTTTAAAAGAAAATCTAATAACCAAGTGCAAGGATATTTTTCAAATTCCAGGACCACTTACGTATATGTATATAGAATATGCATTTCATATGAAAATGTAAACCACATTTTTAAAAAGAAAACCAAGAAATAAAAGAAATGTTAAATAAATATGAGGGCATAGGAAACCTACCTCATAATGGAATCAAGTCATCCACTTCATCTCTTGGCGCATTATAACTCAAGGCTGCTGCTCCCCCACTAATCATACACACTTTCACATAAATTCAAGGACACCTAGACCCTATTCACACATCCTCATGGACATGGGCATGTGCAAAGGGATCCTTCCATATATTCTTATATGCATCTACCAGTTTCCACTCACTTACGCCTGCACTTATATATATATATATATACATAGGAAAACCTAGCCCCTTACACGTATAAGCACTATCATGAATGAATATATGTGTAACGGGGGAACCTATATATATATTATAACACCCTAATATTCCACAGTAGGTTTCCCTTTGAACAATGTAGTGGGTTGCGTTGTACGCAACTTGGAGTTTTAACACACCACGACTAATCAAACTAGCTGTTATGAATAGTAATACCAAAATTTTCAAATTTTATAAATTTTATTTTTTATAATGGACTTCATTTTTGGATTTGGAATATCAAAATTAGCTTAGGGTGAATTTTTGGTATTTTTCTAAAAACTATTAATTTTTGATGAATAGTGAAAAACACTGTGTTATTGTTTAAAACCAACTTTTAATTTAAGTAATTAGTTATTTTATTTTAATTTATTTTATGTCAAAATAGATACATAATACCTATATTTTTCAATTTAATTAATTTGAATGATTTTACAATAAATTTAGATAAATAAAATTTTATTGAACTTTTTACCGTCTTTTACCCACCTTCTAAGAGCATTTGAAAATTTGCATAAAACTTAATTTTACCACTTCTATGAGTTAAATTCAAAAAATACAAGACACCTGATTGACATCAGTAAATAAATTTGGTTCAATAAGATGGAAATAATTTATAGTGAATAGTAACTTTTGACTTTTATTTACCATGGTTAAAAGTAAATTGGGTAATTAAGGGTAAAAATGATATTATAATTACCCTAACACATGTAATAATTTTATTGGATAAGTTTAATTCGAAAAAAAACAACCTTATGAATAAATATGATCCACTTTGGTCCACTATAATTATATTAGGCCAATTATTATTATTTTATTTAAAGAAGAGTTAAAAGTGTTAAATTAGAAGTTTAATAACTAAACCATTTTTAATATAGGGTTAAACATAAGATAAATTCGACTATAAATATTAATTATAAAGATAAAAATATTTGCTAAATAATGGTATTTTGTTTATAATTTTTAGAAATTAAATAATTTAATTTATTTATGACACAATGATGATGCAGTAATTACCTTATTAATAAAATATTAAAATAATTGATATTATAGATATCCAAATAAATGTAAATTGAGACCCTTGATTAATTAAACTAATTTTATAAGTTAATATGACATGTTAGGGTTGATTAAATAAATTTTATTTGAAGTGATAATGTTTTTATGGCTTTGAAAAAAATCAAATACTAAATAGTGTCAAAATTGATATAATTTAGTTTTTAAAACAAATACAATATTATTAATTGATATAATATTCCTAAAAATATAATATTTGGACGAAAGACTTATATAATTTTATTTATATTAATAATAAACCACTAGGGGTTCTCTTGGCTTGTTATAGTAAGTTTATTTACCATATAATATAAAAATACAAGAGACATGGTAAATGTCAAGCTATTTAACTAAGAGTTAAATCTAAAAGATAAGGTTGATATGGTGACCTAAACCTGTATAAAACCTATTGGTTGAGAGGTTTTAGACCCATCCCCACCTTATCCTTGAAATAATTCATTTTGGATCCATTATAAACCGAAAATTATTTTATTATAAAATAATATTTTAATCTTTTCCTAAAGTAACCTTCACCCCTCTTATAAAAGGGCACGTCCCCTTATCTCAAAATCAAACCTCCAAAGCCATTTGGCTCTTCCAAACCCTACCCAAATATCCTCCCAACTTTCGTCACATAAAACTAGAGTCTATAATTTGGTCATAAAGCCATCATAAGGATCCCTTTTGATCAACTCAAAAGGAATCACCCAAAGAAGAGGTAATAATTGCACCACCCTCATTCGAGTTATTTTCTTCTTCCACTTCCGCATTCATTATTGATTCCATAAAAAAATAATAACTCCAGTACCTCCTACATACTGTGATGTTATTATAAATAGGGTACAACCATATTCATTATTCTATCTGTCCTATTAATGATAAAGTCACCATACGTGCATACGTACGACTTACCGTCTCCACTTCGTGGTGTAGATTGTTATTCAAACACTTAATTATTTGGATGGGTATAATAATGAGTATAATTGATGTAAACAATAAATTTAAAATGTTAATTATTAGGTATATATGATATACCATCAAATTATATACAATTGCACCATCAATATAATGATATTTTGGCTCGTTCATACGTATGGATTATTGACTCCATGAATGCAATGTGATTCATTCTCCATCGTAATCATTCAAGAATAATTTTCATTTTATGATTAAAAATAATTTTTAAGAACTTAATATTATTATAGATATGAATCAAATACATCCTATTTATAACAAAATGTCTTATATAACCAATCATATAATGGAAAATGAATCAGTTAACACCTGAAACGATGATACTACTAAAATATTATTAACAAAGCAATATTGGAAGATCATATATGATATCATATTTATGTATATTATTATTTTATAATTTAATAACAATTGTTTAACTATTATATAGTAGGTTAAAATACCCTAGACCAATTAAAAGTACAAGTTAAGGGTTAATTTCACAATCTCTTTATTATCAGAAGTTGTTATACATGAGTATCTACTGGGACTTCTTTATCATCCAAATCCTTGTTTCATAAAAAAATATTTCAAAACATTTTTACTATTTCTTAAAATATGGGTTAAATTCAGTTATACCCTAGTTTTAACTTACATGTTTTGAAAGAAATCTTTCAGTCTTTTTCCAAACAAGGTACTTTATGACCTTTTCAACAAAATTAAAGTAAGAATGTTTTTTAACTTATACGGTGGGTGCAGATATTTTCCACTATTATAACATCATAGAAGCTTACCTTAAAAAGCTTATAAGAATATTTTCAAAATAAATGTTTTCTTTTATAATTACATGACTTCTAAATGATTTCGAAATAGAAAGAGATATATCTCTCAAAATTTTTTGATTTCATCTATATCGACATCCTTTGATGGATTTTAAACTTATTTGAAGTTGTTTTATTATGAAACAAATCTTCCATATTTTATTGAAGGTTTTTTGATATATTTTACTATGGATGTGTTATTTTTATACCATTCATGGTTTATAGTTAAAGTATTAACATTTCATATGCTAGTTTTAATACGAATGTTTATGTTATGTCTCAACCTTTTCATATGAGGAATGTATTGGGCTTAGTAAGTGATGGGTGGAGCCTGCTATAGATCCTTGGTGCATTGGTTGGTCTCATGAGACAAATTATATGTTGAATTGTCTGAGGAATTTCCCAATTTTTATATATGGTTGTGGCTGAGGTCTTAATCATTTTTAGACATCTTGGTCGAGGCCTTGACAAAATGTTTCAGAATGTCCCGCATTATACATTCCCTCATTATGAAAATATTATTGATGGTTCATGTGGTTATTCAACTAGTAGAATACCCATGACAATATTTTATTATGGAATTATTTACTCATCACATATTCCTGCCATAAAGTGTTCATGTTTATTATTTATAAAGGCATGTGTTCTCAATTATTCACCATGCCTAATTTTTTTGTTATCTTCTACTGTATTTCTTACCCTTACTGAGCGTCTGAGCTCACCCCTTACTTATGTTTCATTTTCTCAATATATATATAAGATAGTTATGGGTGAATTGCAGGCATAATTTAGGAGGCTTGGATGTTTCTAATGGATTTAATTAGTGTTGTATTTATTTTCAAGTTATAATGTTGAACTTATGTATGTATCTTGTCTCCAATAATACTTAACTGATTAGTCTTTCGGGACACGATTTCTTCTATCATGTCAATGTTATTTAATAAATCACTGACTCTGGGTAACTGGGATTGGGGCATTACAGTTAGTATCAGTGGAAGTTTAGTACAAACCTTGGAAACTATATCTTGATAAACTCTTATTAAAGCACATTACCCTAAGATAGACATTGAGGATTAGTGTGGAAGAACTTTCTAGAATTTTGGTAATGTAGAGATTTTATGTATTTTCCAAACAATATATCCCTGTCTAGATACGAGTAGGTAGAGGAGGCTCTAGAATAGATGTACCAAAGAGTTAATACTCTAACAATCTGTTTCGGGATTGACCTAGGGTATCCAGGTACATGACAACGGGCCTTGTTTCACTCTTGGTTACAAAACTCCCGGGGGATATGCTTAGGATAATTCACATTTTATTTACAAACCGTTATGAAGGATTTCTGAGTATATACCTCCTTAAATAAAACATTTTTACGATTATGGAATATATCCATAAATAGTTCAATGTAAGTTAAGTGTTTCATAAGTTTGGAATTATGTATTATGACTTATAAACTAATATAGGGAATGCCATTTTTTAGAAATTTCGCCTATTGGAAGAAATGAAAACTGTATCAATCCACGTAATCCATGTAGGGATTTCCCTCCTTATCAATATAATTATAGTGAAGCTGGTGATGAAACTGGTGATAATCAACTTATCACCATACTGGGACAACCCACTCAAGTTATAAATAATAACCTTACCCATATGGAGCACCCTGATCCACAACGCGGAGTATCAATGTTAGACCACTTCCTGAGGCAACAACCTCCAACATTAAATGGGAGTAAAAATACATTAGTAGATGAGCAATGGATAAGTTCCTTAGAGAAAATATTTCATACTTTTGGGAGTAGCAAAAGGGAAAAAGTTTTCATGGTAGTTTATCGCCTCATGGGAGATGCAGATCAATGGTGGTCATTAATCCAAAACACAAAGGAAGATAAAAAAGTATAAAACATGGAATGGAGGAATTTTAATGGGTTTTTCTTAATAAAAATACTTTCCTCGTGACCATTGAGTGGATATAGAAAGAAAATTTCTGAGTCTCAGGAAAAAGGAATATAAGAATGTTTCAAAGTATGAGGATAACATTACAAGGTTATCAAGACATGCAGAAGATTATATACATAAACCAAGGAGTAATATTGATCGATTCATTGATGGGTTAAAACCATTTCTCTATCTAGAATTAGTCTCACAATCCTTCTCATCATACGAAGATATTGTCTCATGTGCTATCAAGACAGAAAAGGAATTCTCTAAGTCTTGTGACTTTAAAGAAAAGCAAGAGAAGAAGAGATATACTAAATACTCTGGGAAAGGAAATAAGGAAACAGGGAAGAAGTGAAGAGATGAGTTTCCACCATGTGATAATTGTGGAAGGAAGGACCCTGGTGCCTGTATAAAAAGGAAAAGGAGTATGCTACAAATGTTGAATGAAATGTCATCTTACTGGTGATTATAAGGGGAAGAAAGAATCTACCAATGTTAAATGATACAATTCTAGGGAGATGGGACATTATGGACATGAATGTCCTGAGCACCAAGGAAACTTACCTTAGAAAAGGCCAATGGATAAAGGCCAAGCTTATTCGAACACTAATGCTAAGGTTGAAGCTCTGAAAGACGTGGTGGCAAGAAATTTAAGGGTTTCTTCATGTTTAGCCAAAGATTTATTTGATTCTAGATCATCCCACTATTTCTTATCTTCCCAGTTTGCTAAGAAAATTAGATATTTTCAATTTGACTTAACAAGGGAGTTGTCAGTCAAAACTCCAAAGGTAAGTATCAACGCAATAATGTTTTGTGAATCAGTTCCCATTAGGGTATATAAATGTTCTTTATCTTTGGATCTCATCATCATACACATGATTAAATTTGATTTAATCCTTGTAATGGATTGTCTTTTCAACCATGATATGAATGTTTATTGTAAAAATAAGGAGGTTATAATTATTGATGATGATAAAGAGTACCTTATTTTTAAAGCAGATACATCACCATCTGATTTTTATCTAGATCCATCCCTAGTAGCTCTAATAAATTAAATTATTGGGGAGGAATAGAATGAAATAACATTGGGTGAGGAAAAGAATGTTAAAATAGAGGGCGTACCTATTGGGCATGAATATGTTGATGTGTTTTCAGAGAATTTACCTGGACATCCTCCAGAATGATAAATTGAGTTTTCCATTGATTTAATTCCTGGTTCAAGTTCCATATCAAAGACCCCTTATAGAGTGGCCACTATGGAATTAGTGGAACTAAAGAAACAACTAAAGGAATTGAGTAATAAGGGATTTATTCAACCTAAGGTTTCTCCATGGGGAGCCCCTTTCCTTTTGGTTAAGAAGAAAGATGAATCTATGATGTTGTGCATTGACTATAGGGAGATCAATGCTATAAAAGTAAAGAACCAGTATCCCCTACCTCACATTGATGATTTATTTGACCAACTTCATGGAGCTCAAATATTTTTCAAAGATTGACCTTTGATCTAGATATCATCAGTTGTGTATGAAGAAGGAAGACATTTTAAAAACAACATTTCGAACTAGGTACGGGGATTACGAGTTGACAATAATGCCTTTTGCATTGACAAATGCAACCTTTGTTTTCATGGATCTGATGAACAGAGTTTTCAAGGAATATATTGATTACTTTGTAGTGGTATTTATTGATTATATCTTGTCATACTCCAAAAGCTATTAAGATCATGATAATGACTTGCCCATTATTCTAAAGTCTCTTAGACTGACTGAAAATTATCTTTTTTATTATCAGAAAACTTTTTAGGATAAAGTGAGAAACCACATGATCCAACATTAAAATCTAATAAAACCATAAATAAGGATAACATGAATCAATACTATAAGATTTTTTCCTCCCCAGAGATTACACCATGGTGCCAACACTCCACCATCGCATAACGGCTTGGCTAGAAATCCCGTGCAGAAGCACAGGAACATTATCGATGGCAGAGCCTAACCCTCTCAAACATCCAAATTCAAATGTCATGGAAAGGTAAAAATGTCTTTCTCTGAACCTCATCTGGAGAAAAATCAGGTAGAAATACAGTGCGAACACCTCCAAACTTTACAAGAAAATCAAACAGAACCATCCACAAAGAGAGTCTCTAAACCAACAGTCAAAAAACACAAAAATTCTCCACAAGATCTCAAATGAATCCAAAGGATTGTAGAAGAACAATTTTGCATATACAACATCACACAAGTGATAAGACGATCACTTGGTGTGCAGAACAAACCAACTTCAAATCTCAATCAAAGGAAGAAAGCAAATCCCCAAAATAATCCAAAATTTCACCAGCAAACCGAACAAGACCAATGAGTGAAATACTATTCACCATGTTTGATATGGAAGCAAAACAATATACTGTTTGAATCTTACTAACACCCACATTCAAAATGGCTGATCCAAATTTAGTTCGAAAGAGAATAGATGCAAAATGGATGAGCTTCAAGCAGTATCATTCACCACCAATCTCCCCCAACCAATAACCCATACACTGATAAGCCATCCCTAGTTGCTGGAGCAGAAGTCGGAACCCAACATCATAACACAGAATCAACCAAAAATAGAGAATACCAACACACGAATAGCAGATCCATTCTAATCCAAAAAATAAGGTAAAAATCAAATAACAAGTAAGCATCACCACGTCAACATCCACCTAGACTCCATGGCTCGCTAAACCCTACCGCAATCCAACTCCCAAATCTCGTTGCCTCCATCCACACTATCTTTATGGTGAGAAATGTGAAATTTATATTAATAAAAAGAGTTTGAAGTATATTTTTTCACAAAAATAACTCAACATGGCTTGAACTACTCAAGGATTATGATTTCACTATACACTACCACCCAAGGAAGGAAAATAAGGTGTCAGATGCTTTTAGAAGAAAGGATCATAGAGTTTTGAACAAGATGAGAGTTGAAATGGATCATATTTTCATGGATCTAGTAATTATGGATATGGGGATAACCATGAAAGGTGAAACATCAATACTCATTTAAATTGTTTCCCAACCATCTTTACTAGAAATGATAAAAAGTTCTCAGACTGATGATGAGGAGTTTAAAAAGAAAATTAAAGATGTGAATGATGATAGATTGATTGAATTTGTATATGAAGATGCGATTTTAAAATTTTGGAAGAGGCTTTGTGTTCCTGACAAACCTATTATAAAATGTCACGACCTATCCTCGGGGCCCATGTCATGACTACCCCAAGCCCGCCTTCATAGGCCAGGGGCTGGCGACTAGCACCAAAGGCGTAAATCCTGATAACTAGGAAGGCATTGCCTTTATAAAAGTAAACAAAACACCACAGAGTACAAGCGGAAGTAAAACACTCAGTACCAAAGTATGTGATGAAAAGTAAATGGGCCAGAATACAAACCCAATTGAAAGTATACCTACAACTGAACAAAAGTACAACAGAAAAAGATAACAGCAGGAAGAAAGGAAGCAGCTCCTGGATCGTCCTCCTCAGATCCTACCTGAAGGGTAGGTACAGATAGCGCAGCTCCTAGATCATCCACCATGGATCCTACCTGAAGGGTAGGTACAGATAGCCTCCACAACACTCTCGCCCGCCAACCTCCTCCGTGTGTCATCTCGTCGTGAAGTCCACCTCCAGATACTGACTCGTCGTGAGGTCCACCTCTGGGTATCGTCCAGTCCTCGAACACTTGGCCTCCGTCAGCACTGCTCGTCGTCTGCAACCAACACAATGAGGTGTGGGCATATCCCGTACAGGGGTGAGTATAATAAGACTCAGTAGGGACCCCAAGACCCTCAAGGTCTCACAAAAACCAACATGGATAACCACAAATAATATCTCAACAAATAACCTCTACTTAGGTATATGCCCATACATATACCTAAGTTATCAAGTAACCCATCTCAATCATGAGGAAACACAAAGATTAAGAAATCAACGGATAACCACTACCAATGTATATGCTCATACATATACCTAAGTTATCAAATGACCCATCTCAATCATGAGGTAAACAAAAAGGTCATAGTCTCAGATCAAACCAGGATTTTCATTATCAAAACCGTAATTACTGATGAGTCCGTCTCTGGAGTGTACAGTGATCATGTCACAACTCTGAGGTACTTCTCACTAACCTAATACTACTGAGGTACTCCTCCTGTCGAGTACCGCGGGTCTGCCACCTCACATAGTAGTGCTCCTCCGCCATGGGTATGCCACCTCACGCAGTAGTGCTCCCCCTCATATCTTACAGAGGTACTCCTCCTGTCGAGTACCGCGGGTCTGCCAACTCACACAGTAGTGCTCCTCCTCCATGGTTCTACCACCTCACAAAGTAGTTCTCCCCACTGGGCTATGCTAGTCACTCCAAATCAAATCGGACAAGCATTCATTGGTCACAGCCAGCTACACAGTCTTCGAACTCTGTATGCTCGTCTCTGGGAGGGTCCGCTCCACGAGCTACAGGTCGATACTCAAAGTATCACAATTACCACGAAGAAGTATCTCAAAGGACCGCCTCATCATAGGGGACTCAATGCAACAGACGGCGCGTCAATCGGACGCCTTTCTGTGAGTTATTAGCCTTTTCGCCATAGGGGCCCGGTTGGTTTCGTGTCCGAACCAACGCATCCGTATCTCAAATGCACCCCGAACTCTCATAGGGTATACTCATAGGGACCTTTTCTCAATGTGATCACCAACGCCACTGACGGTTCATCAAACGGACGTCCGGTCTGAAAGATATCAGCTTTTCCGTTCCAGGGGCCCGGTTGGATTTCGGGTACACTCTAACTCGGACATACTCCAACAGCATCCAAAACTCAGTCGAAGTATGCCAAAAGTTCCGTCTCATCAAGAGGAATCCAAAAAAGTCGATGGCATGTCAATCGGACGTCCGGAGCTCAAGATATAAGCGTTTCCGCTCTGAGGGCCTGGTTGGTTTCGTATCCGAACCAACCCGGCCATACTCAACGTTCTCCAAAACCTTGGGTGTAATATATCGAAACGACCGTAACATTTTAAGGATCGTGTCGTCGCTGACGGTGCATTGATCAGAGGTCCGCAGCCCATGTTATGGGCAAAAGACTGTAGATAGTCCGAAATGGGGGTCCGGGCCCTGCCCGGCCTGGCCCAACCCCCCCTGGGTCGACTAAAACCGGGTCCAGGTCCGGCCCAGCTGGGTGCGGCCCGGCTCGGCTGCGTGGCCCGACCCGGCTGGGGCAACCGGCTGGCCTCGCGTTGGCGCGGTGCGACGGGTGAGGGGGGTTACAAACCCCCCCCCCCTCCGGTTGTCAACCTGGCGCGACTTAAATCCGTGCCGCCTCAAACCCGGAACGGCCCGGCCTTTCCGGTTCATGTCCCACCACCGCGGCTCAGCTGCGGCGGTTTTCTCTAGCGGCGCGCCGGCACTGCCGCACCGGGGGGCGCGCTGCCATCTCCTTCTGCGGACCACCGGACTCGCTCGGGTGGTCCGTTTCGCCTGCCGCCTTTTCCAACAGTCCTCCTGGGACCTAATCTTTACTAAAAAGGAATTCAAATGCCATTTCGGCCCGATTCGTCGTCACCCGTCGATATTTATGTCAAATAACAAATTGCGTTGTCTTCGTGGTTTTCCGGCGCGGCGCCACGGCGCCGCGCCCCTTTTGCCGCAGCCCGACTCCGACCGCAGATTCGTTCGGCCTCAAGGCGCAGTGCGATGGCGCCGCTCTTCTTCTTCGTGATTCTCTAAATTCCCGCACAAAACGATGGCACTGCGTTGCTTCCATTTCAAGCCACGTAGATAACCATCAAAATAAAAATGGGAGGAGGTTCGGCTGTGTTTTTGCGGTCCAACATCCTCCGTTATTTTGATAACAGTTGGACGTTAATATCGAAGAACGTCAAAAAAATTATTCATGACATAAAAACCAAACCCCTACCTTGAAAAGACGTTACACGTCGTCGAGCTGCGGAAGAGGCAAGCGTCGCAATGATCAGAGGTCACGGAAGATTGGTGCTGATTCTGTTGACGCCGGAGGGTGAGTCGTCTTCAAAGGTGACGTTCCCTGCGGTGGTGTCTCCTCTCTTGACGCAGAGGAATAAGAGGAGAAGGCACGTCGTCGGTGATTGCCCGATTAAGAATGAGGCATCTCGCATCCTTCGACGTGGATAGAAGGTGCAAGATGAGACATCATTTTTCGTCGAAACTTTGGTGTTCTTCACATTCTTCAACAAGGAGATGAATCATTATTCTTCTTCGGAGGAAGTTCTTCAAAACTCAAAAGCTCTATTCCCATCCTCTTAACACAACAATTATAACCAAAATAAAATACGGATGCACCTTATTTTATTTACCCATTCCATTCATTCAAAATTACAAAATTCAAAACCAACGAACTTAATTAATTGATCTTGAGTTGTCAAATTAATTAATGTTTAGGTGGCATGAATTAAATAAGGGAGAGGGGGAGGTGAGTGGTCTCACATTAATGGGGGGGGGGTTAAACATGTTAAGAAGAGTTACCAATTAATGAGAGGAGAGGTTTAAGGGAGTTTAGGGAAGGTGAAAGAGGTGGGGTTCATGTGGGCCCCACCTCACCTTTAATTCTCTCATGGGATGTTGGGTGGTTACCCCAACTTCCACTCAATGGATAAACCCCTTAAAAGAAATAAAAATTGTAACTCAAATCTTTATTTTATCATCCAAAATTTTTTTACAACTCCTGTGAAAACGCAACTCCAAAAAAGATCTTCTTAATCAATTATCGGCATTGTGAATCCATCGGTTCCCTCAGAAGTCGATTCTGAGAACCGGTTCAAAAGTTAGAAAAACCCGCTCATTCGTTCACTGAACGTACCTGAGCTATACTTTGGAAATTAATTCCGGGCACACCGGGCCTCAGAATCAGGCGCAGTTAGAAACTGCGTTCTTTTAAAATTACAAAGAAAATTAAGAATAAAATTTCCCTTGAATTTTAAGGATCTTTACATTACTCCCACCTGAAGGCTTTACGTCCCCGTAAAGCTTTAACACAAACTAGGGATACAAAAGCGGTACTGAGCACACATCTAAGCCTTCCACTCCCAGGTGCTCCCCTGGAGGTTCCTGTGTTTCCAGTGAAAGCACACCTGAGGAATCAATCGTTCACGTGGGACCCACTCCTATCGATCCTCGATCTCCACTGGAATCTTTGCGCAAGTCACCCTGTCATCGACATCCAACTCCCTGAGGACGATGATGTGTGAAGGATCATGCACGTATCTCCTCAGCCGAGGTACGTGGATGATTTCATGAACCCGGTGCAACTAAGGTGGAAAGGTCAAGTGATAAACCACCTTGCCTACCCTGTTGAGGACCTTTAAGGGTCCGATGAAGCGCAGAGATAACTTTCCACCTCAGCCAAATATCCGTAATTCCATGTCGAGGTGAGACCCGTAAGAAAACGTGGTCGCCATCCTAGAACTCTAGTGGTCTCTACCTCTTGTCAGCATAAGGATTCTATCATCTCTAATCTGTCCTAAACCACTCTTGGATAACCTGGACCAACTCTGTCGTGGTCTGGACCATATCTGGTCCCACAAGAGCTGCTATGATTTTTTGTTTTCTGATAAAAGAAATTCGGTCTCATCCCCTGGATGAACCATGTTCTTTGCCTAATACAGTCAATCCAGACATGAATGATGTATTCATTCCATGGACAACGTCGTAAGGCCTCGACGATACTACCAAGAGATCCAACTGTCACTCTCGCCTCCAAGGGTCGAGTCACACTGTCGGCATCAGTGTGAGGTCACTGGGTCTCCTCTACTAGAAATCTCAAAAGTGAGGGTCAAGTCAACAGTTTAAACCAGAACCTCTTAGTACACAAAAAGGAAAGAAGCAAATGTCACAAAGGTAAGTGTCTTTATATTATTGTATCTCTTAGTACAAAGACACAAATGTAACAACAACCACTACTGGAATGTGGGGTTTTCCCCACACTTACATAACAACAGTTTCATAGAACCGTTGGTAAAGGATGGTTTAGGGATGGTTTTACCAATGGTTCTAGTAAACCGTTGGTATTGATGTGTTTAAGGGATTTTTACCAACGGTTATCATTGAACTGTTGGTAAAAATGTTGTTGGGGGAGGTTTTTACGAACGGTTCTAAAGAACCGTTGTTATAGGTGTGGTTAGGGGAGGTTTTTACCAACGGTTCTAATGAACCGTTTGTATAGGTGTGGTTGGGGGAGGCTTTTCCCAACGGTTCTTTAGAACCATTGGTATAGGTGTTCCCTGAAAGTATATACCAATGGTTTTTAAAAACCGTTGGCACAACTTTCCCCCAAATTGGCAGTGGCCCATCGTCTCTCCCATTCATGATACAGAACCCTAAATGGGAGCAACAGGCGATTTTGGATCTCCTAATGCCAGACGAGTTTGGATCTTCGAGCTCCTTTAGGTTCCTCTTTATCCATCCCATCCAAGGTGTTGAATCTACTTTCGAATCTCATAAGACCCATCCTAAATTAGGTATTTTATTAACCGGCACCTTATTTTTATTGAAATTTATCTAATATTGTAGTTTTTAGATTTGATTTTGATGTGTTTTTGTTTTTGTTTTTGTATTGATTTAACATATATGTTTTTGATTTAGACCCATCCTATATGTTTTTGTTTTTGTGTTTTTGATTTTGATGTGTTTTTGTTTTTGTTTTTGTTTTGATGTGTTTAAGGTATCTTATTAACTGGTACCTTATTTTTTATTGAAATTTATCTAATTCTGTTTTTGATTTAGACCCATCCTATATGTTTTTGTTTCTGTTTTGATGTGTTTATGTGATGAGCTTGTGTCGTCATTAAGATGTGTCTAATGATTATTTGATCATTGTTTTGTGGAGAATGAATGGTTTAGGACCATCATTAGAAGTAGCTTCCAGTGAGACCATTTTAGTATAAGGGGAAACAAGATTATGATCTACAAGGGGGTGATTGAGTTGGTAGAGACCAAACATAGTTTGTTCCTTGTGTTCAAGAACCATAAATAGTGTTCCAATTAGGTGGTCATCAGTAAAGACATGGGTAAGAATTCAAGGTCCTGTTTCATGAAGTTAAATATGTGGCGCTATAGTGGTTTTGGATTGTTCGAGGTACTCTTAGTGTATTGTAAACCCGCATTTGTTCCATATTCATTTAAATTGATTTAATATCATTTTTTTCACACACACCATTATATACTCTCAAACTATATTTAAAGTGTATTTTTATTCGTATGGTGTTAAATATTTTAGTAAATGTCCATACTAGATTATTTTATGTGTTCTAGGGGTTTAGACTAATGACAGGGC
This sequence comes from Viscum album, assembly GCA_963277665.1. Taxonomy (NCBI): domain Eukaryota; kingdom Viridiplantae; phylum Streptophyta; class Magnoliopsida; order Santalales; family Viscaceae; genus Viscum; species Viscum album. The sequence continues at coordinate 445,502,286 of OY728119.1, forward strand.
TGCATGATTATTGTGGGGGTATTCTTTTCATATAAATATACCTATACTATGTCATCAAATGAATCAACCGTGGACAGCCCGACCACCCCCCATGGCCAGCCCCCCCCCCCCCCCCCACCCCACCCCCTGGAAAGCCCCCCCACCCCCTTGACACCCTAGACCCCACTGGACAGCGCCGCCACCCCCGTGGACAGCCCGACCACCCCCCATGGACAGCCCGCCCACCCCCCTGGACAGCCCTCCCACCCCCCTGGACAGCCCCACCACCCACATGGGCTGCCCACCCACCCCCTAGACACCCCGTACACCCCATGGGCTGCCCGCCCACCCCCAGGACACCCCGTACCCCCCCCCCCCCCCCCGGACAGCCCCACCCACCTCCCTCTCACCCCTCTCACCTCCTTGGATAGCCCACCCACCCCCTAGACTCCCCCTACCCCATTGGACAACCTGACCACCCCCACGGACAGCCCGGCCACCTTGATACACCGACACCCCTAGACACCCCCTGGACACCTCCGACCCCCCAGACGGCCCCACCCCCTAGACACCCCGCACCCCCCTGGACACCCTGCACCCCCTTGGACAGTCCCGCCACTCCCCTGATCGTTATCATACTCCTCATCCTGATCTCCCTGAAGAATTTAAAGTATAAAACTCATGTACTCCCAACAAGATCCTTACGGATTATTTATTCCTTGATCCACTTCCAATATCTTACTGAGAAATCCTTGAATATAGGCATTAGAAATTATGTATCTTATTTTCTTATATACACTGTATTTTGTTGTATTTCTTAATATGGTTCTCATATAGAGTAATGTGTCAGTTATGCTTTTATATAAATTAAAGAATTGTCATTTACCTAAATATTTTTTTGATTATACGTCAATATTATTGAATTGCTTTGAAATGAATTATTGCAGTTTTTTTACAAAATGGACAGAAGTTGGATGTACGAAACTGATCAGATTTCAACCGATTATCAAAATAATTTGAACATCTTTCTAGATTTTTCATTTGAAAAGGCTTCAGATAGTGGTCGCATACACTGCCCATGTTTTATTTGTGTTGGAAGACCTTGGTTGAGTCGTGACACAGTTAGCTATCATATAACCAAATATGGTTTCCAAACAAACTATTATGTGTGGTATCACAATGGAGTGAAAATGGAATCTCAAAATGTTGATGAACCAAATGATAAGACTGAATTGGAGAGTTTTATATATGATCGGTTTCCATTTATTTGGCATCATGAGAAGGAAAGGATGTCCAGCCAACAAGATTTCAATACAAGCACACATGATGCGTCCATTGAAAATGATGATGTTGATAGGGTGAAAAAATTGAATGATGATGCGACGACTCTAGTATATCAGCAATGTGGTAAAATGAAAAAGTTGGAAATTTTAATCTAATTGTTTCATGGGAAAACTATGTATGGGATTTCAAATACTGTAATTGATTACATTATTACCTTCTTGAAGGACTTACTTCCAGATGATGCAGATATTCCCTCAAACCAATATATGGCATGGAGGTTAGTTGATGAACTTTGATTCTCAAAAAAACATTCACGCTTTCTCGAATGATTGAAACTTATTTTGGGAGGAAACTGCTGAAAGAAATGAATGTATCAAATGTGGAACCTCCCGATGGAAGCCAAAAGATGATGAATCACCATCTCGTGTGCCACAAAAAGTAATGTGGAACTTTTCATTGATACCCAGATTACAGAACCTTTTCATGTCTGATGAAATATACATAAAAATGTGATGGCATGACACCGAGAGAAAAAGGAATAATAAAGAGTTGGTTCACCCTGCAGATGGATTTGCATGGCAGAGATTTGATTCTTGATATCCTGAATTTGTAGCCGACGTGCATAATGTGAGACTGGGTCTTTCATGTGACGGTTTTAATACATTTAGGCAGATACTTACTTTTCATAGCACATGGCTGGTTTTCATGCACATTTATAACCTTCCCCCTTGGTTGTGTATGAAAAATCCTTACACTTTCTTGAGTATACTGATATCTGGCCCTTCTGATCCCGGCAATGATATAGATGTATACATGCAAACATTAATAAAATAGTTGAAACTTCTTTGGGATGTGGGTGTGCCAACATACGATGCATGTTGGAAATACATATTTCAGATGCATGATGCACTTATGTGGACGATCAATGATTTTCCTGCTTATGCAATGTTGTCTAGATGGAGCACTAAAGGAAAATTGTCATGTCCTGTTTGTATGAAGAATACTCGATCGAGAATATTGAAATATCGTCGTAGTTTTAGTTTTATGGGACATCGAAGATTCATGCCAATGAACCATCCATATAGAAACAATCTTCAAAGATTTGACAATACCATGGAGAATGACGCACCACCTCAGTGTATGTCTGGAACTGATGTGCTTAATGAATTTAAAGATTTCAGTTATTCATTTGGGAAGGGTGTAATGAAATCTAGAAAGAGGAAAAATGTTTCCAATGATACCTGTTACAATTGGAAGAAGAAAAGTATATTCATTGAGTTATCGTATTGGTCAACCAACTTGTTACATCATTGCTTAGACGTAATTCACATTGAAAATAATATATGTGAAATGTTGATTTCGATTCTTCTAAATGTCAAGGGGAAAACAAAAGATGATTTACGATCTCAGCGTGACTTCGCAGATTGGGGGATCAGAACAGAATTGCATCCTGTCTGTATCAGTGAAAATAAATGGAAAGTTCCATGTGCTTCTAATGTGATGACACCTACTGAAAAAAATCAATTTTTGGTTGTTCTAGAGACTATTAAAGTTCCCGATGGCTATTCAAGCTATATATCAAAACGGGTGAATAGAAAAGAGTTGAAGCTGAAATCTTTGAAGACTCAAGATTATCACGTCCTTTTGCATGAGTTCATTCCAATAACAATCTGTCATCTCTTGTCCAATAATGTTAGAGTCTAAGTTATTAGGTTGTGCTATTTATTTAGAGATCTTTGTGCTAAGAGGCTATCCAAATCCTTCCTGCAAATACGGTTGGTAGAGACACCATTAATTTTGTGCGAGTTAGAGAAAATATTCACTCCATCATTTTTACATGCATGTTGCATCTGACTATCCATATTACGGCAGAATTACTTCTTGGAGGACCCGTTGCTTTCTGTTGGATGTATCCAACTGAAAAAAACATGTGCACATTAAAATAATTTGTTCAGAACTGGAATTATCCAGAAGGTTCTATTGTGAATGGTTAATTGGCTCAAGAATGTATGGATTTCTGTGCTATGTATTTGTCTGATCTTACTACGAGAGTAAACAGACCAATGAGAAATGAAGAAGAACAGTATGGGAAAATTGAACCCAGTTTTCCATCACTTCCTCAGACAGGAGGAATTCTGGAATCATATACATTGATGACATTAAGCCATGAAGAGTGAGAGATGGCACATCGCACAGTGTTGTTCAATTGTGATTTTTTCGATGAGTATATCAATTAAGTTAATTGTACATGTATCTCTTATCTTATCTCTTGTAATGTTAAATATTTTTTAAACTATTATTATTTTTATCTACAGAGAACATAAAGAATTGATATATAGGAAGCATCGTTCTTTATCTTTGAGAAGGAAAGAGACTTTGCATAGAAAAGGGTTTTCTGCTTGGTTTAAATTGAAGGTAAAAATATTTCTGTAATAACTAAATAAAAATAATATTTAATTAAGTTTACAATTTGTTTATATTTCAGGTATCAAATTTTCCTGCAGACTCTGTTTCTGAGGACACAAGAACTTTGGCTTTTGGCCCTAATACCATGGTTCGTGCTTGTAAATCACTTGTGATTAATGGATACAAATTTATTATCACTGAACGAGCAAGAAAAATGAGAACAAAACCTAATGGTGTTATTCTAACTGCCACAACAGACTGTTATGCCAGTTCATCGGATAATAGACCTCGTTCTGAAAATGTTTCCTATTATGGAGTCGTGGAGAAAATAATAATTTTGGATTATTTTTCCCATGGTCGAGTCACGATGATGAAATTTCAATGGTTTGATTCAATGACGAGGCAAGGAACCTTTATTGATGATTGTGGATTTCGAGTTATTGACATGACTCGCACTCTTGCCACCGATGAACCATATGTATTGGCATCAATGGTGAAACAAGTTTTTTATGTCAAAGATCATCGTTATCCACAATTTGATTTAATTATTGAAGTAAATCCCAAACATCTTTTTGATGATGGTGATGATGAAGTTGACACTATCCCTACTGCAATTGGAAGAAATCAGTTTATTACTTATGATGATGCCAATAACTCAATTGTAAAAGTTGTTTGTAAACCTGAAGTTGTGGTGGGAAATATATAGAATCATACAGTCGTGTTCTCACCTACATGTTTCACCTACATCATTTAGAGTGTGTATCCTAGTACTTACCTTCAAACCACCATAAATCATCTTTTACTTTATGTTTTTTATCAAAATGGTTTTTATATATATTTTTTTTGGGTTACACATTAGTTATCAATTTTTAATTACTTCCATATTTGTTTTCATTGCAGGAAATAACACCCATTGATGAGAGGCGACGGAAAAAATGACAGATAATAATCGTCGCATGATACAGATGGGTGTTCCTCCACTCATCCCTTTTGTGAGTATTTTATTTCAAATATAAATATTTCAACAACTTATAATATCATGTGTTTACTTATGTGTTAAACTTTTTTTCAGGATCGACCCCCTAGATGAGAGATATCTGATGAGGAGCCTGATATTGCTCCCAGTAGAGTGGCTGGTGTTAGGAGGGGGTGGTGTCAGAGATGGACGATCATCTAGTGGGCCCGGTACTGAGGCTGGTGGTATGAGAGCTCATGGGGAGAGAGTTAGATGATCCACCGCCACAGACGTATCTTCTTCACCCCATTTTGATCCTGGTGTGTCTCCAGGGACACACGGGATATTTAGACCTCCGATGTTTACACTACCAGTTGGCCAGACGTCTCTGCCATCATCTTTTGCTTCTGGTTCATTATATACGAGATATTATATTCCGCCTTCTTCGATTCCTGATGCGACACACTATGCGGCTAATGAGTGTACACTGAGGGACACTCCCCCTATACAGGATATTCCTTCATCTTCTACACATCCAGTGACACCCATTAATCCAACTACCACAGGTATATTTATCTGACTCTATCAAATTTTTATACCAAAATTTATTTTATTATAACTTGTACTGATATTATTTTTCTTTAATAACAGATTCATCTAAATATAGGAGGTGGGGGAGGGGGCGTACTCACTTGCGTGTGTTATGGAACCACCAGACATAGTTGATGGTTGAATATAATGTTGATGGACAAATGATTGAGAAATCTGGGTAGGAATGTAAGGTTTTTTGGCGACGCTAGCCAAATACTCCGATATCATTCCGGTCAGCCCTCTCTCTTGGAGACAACTGCCACACGAAGTCAAAGATAACGCATGGTGACAAATATGGGTAAAAAATCTATTGGATGTAATGTAGTATTTTTTTGTATATATATGAACTAATCTATTGGGTTTCAGCTTCGGTTTAACTTCCATGATGGCGAAGGTGCATGACCAACGCGTTTAAAAGAGTTGGGAGAGCTTTGGAGAGCTTATAAGCATGACTTGTATGTTGGCTTGTGTGATAGGGTGGGCATGGATTTAGAGACATTACCTATCATGGATGACTTCCCGATAGAGAAATATCGCCAAATGATTACCTATTGGGCGACTGCCAAATTTAAGGTATTAATCTCATTTGAGGTATTCAAATCAGAGTTTTCATATTTTGAATTAATATAATCTTATTTATTATTAAACATTATTTAGGAATCTTTTGAAAAAAACAAAAAAACATTGATTCAAAGTAATAACTCCACACATTGGGGTGCACAACTATGTCAGTTCATGAGAGGCAGCTGGTACGATATAGTTGTTTATGATTTTTATTTAGGACTTTCCCTTTTTATTATTTCCTACTTAAATTATATGATTTATTGAATATTTAATATATGATTATACTTCCACTTTATATTGTTTTAATTTCATTATATAAGCACAAATTGAATATTGAAGGACGTATCCCTCGAGAAAAATTGTTTTGCTAGAGTAGAAGAAAAAAATATGGAACTGCGGTAAATGAATCAACCCAAGAAAAGATTGTAAGTTTTAATTTGTTTATTTTAAAGTTTAATATCTATTTTGAAATTTATTAATCTATTAATATTTTTAACAGGCTGCTTTAGAGGCTCTTGATGCCTAGGAGCCTGACAATTTTGGGCCACACGATCATTTATATCAGGTTTTTGGAGAGGATCACTCTGGTCGAGTACGCTGCCGACCTGGTAAGAATATAGTCCCGACGAGGTATTGGTCCTCTCTAGGTATCCATTATAGTATGACTGAGTTGGAATAGGTCATGGAGCAAGAAAGACAATCTGATAAAACGGTCACAGAGTTGGAATTACAAGTTCAAATGAGGGACAAAGAATTTATGAAACTGATGAAAGCTTTATATTCATCACTTCCACCAGAGGCTAGCGCGGCTTGTCAGACATTTATGTCGTCGATGGGTGCATTATCCAATGCACCAGGCGATAGATCTAGTGTAGATCGAGATCATAACGTTCCTGGTGATGATGATAATGTTGAAGAGGAAGAGGGAGAGGATGAGGATGATAACGAGGTTGAGGATGGGGTCGAGGGCGAGGATGGGTTCGAGGGTGAGGATGGGGATGAGGACGATGATGAGGCCGACGATGAGCATGGGGACAATGATGAGGATGAAGACGAGGACAGAGATGGCAGTGAGGATGAGGCCGATGATGATAGTGTTGATGGTGATGGTGATCAGGGGCAGATTGATCCATTTCATTTTTGAATTCTGTATAAATATTTATTTTTTGAACCTGGTTTTCCACTCCAGGGTTTTCCTCTGCTTCATAGGGATGTTGTTATTAGATCTCTTTTTTGCAATTGATTCTTATTGAATAATTATTCTACTACCTAGACCTTTAGTATTCCTTGGTACTGTGATTCTCTGTGTGATATCTGGTTGGATAAGTTAATATGGTCATCTTAATATTCAAAAACAATCACTCGAAATTAGGGGTGTCCATGGGTCGGGTCGGGTCGGGTCGGGTCATGGGTGTTCTAGGGACTAAGGACATATGGTCATCCATAAGTAAGATTTAGGTCCTAAAGACATGACATGAAAAATTATGTGTTTTAGATCCATGGGTAATATTGGGGGTTCATTTAAAAAATAATAAAATGAGGGTTTTTGAGGTGGAAAATGATTTATTAGGTGATGAATTACCTTGGTTAAAAAATATAAATAAGTGTGTGACTTTTTTATTTTGATAAATGGATTTTAATGATAATGAAATATTGGTTAATTTATTTGGTTAAAAAACTTATTTTTAACATTTTTATTCTCTATTTTATATATTTTCATTGATTGGGAATATAATTTACAAACAAAAAATATCCAATTACATATAATATTTATATGAAATAAATTGAGAAATTTTGAGAAATTTTTATATTGTATTATGTGCAAATTTTTCATATATAATATGAAAAATATGAAGAGTTTATATTTCACCCTTAATATCAATTATTTACAGCACTTTTAGTTTATGGTTGGTGGCTTAGAGTTCACTAAAAATGGATTCGGATTATATTTAAACTTTAGTAAAATGATCCATGGGTCATTTTTGTCGTGTACGAGTCAATCCCGCCTCAATCTGAGGCACGGTGTGGCCGGAACCACTCAAACTGTGTCACTTTTATTTGAAATGGATAAGATTTTAAATGAAAACAACTACCAGCATATGGAAAACCGACCAAACGCATTTAGATTCTGTTGAAACGTTAGGAAAATGATCCATGGGTCATTTGTGACGTGTACGAGTCAACCCCGCCTCAATCCGAGGCGTAGTGTGGCCGGTACCACTCAAAGTGTCTCACTTTTCTTTGAAATGGACAACAGTTTAAGTAAAAACCACAACTGACATTCAGGAAATGGACCAAACGCATTCGGATTCTGTTGATACATTAGGAAAAGTATCCATCGGTCATTTTTGTCATGTACGAGTCAACCCTGCCTCAATCTGAGGCACGTTGTGGCTAGTACCACTCAAACTGTCTCACTTTTATTTGAAATGGACATGATTTTAAGTGAAAACAAATACCGGCATAGGGAAAACCGACCAAACACATTTGGATTCTGTTGAAACATTAGTAAAACAATACATTGGTCATTTTTGATGTGTAAGAGTCAACCCCACCTCAATCCGAGGGCCGGTGTGGCCGGTAACACTAAAAGTGTCTTTCTTGTGTTTAAAATGGATGCACTTTTAATTAAAATAAACGACATATGGAAAACCAACCAAACCCATTCGGATTGTGTTGATACTTTATTAAAATGATCCATGGGTCATTTTTGATGTCTATGAGTCAACCCCACTTCAATCTGAGGCGCGGTGTGGCCGACACCACTCAAAGTGTCTCACTTTTCTTTGAAATGGACAACAGTTTAAGTAAAAACAACAACTGACATACGGGAAATGGACCAAATGCATTTGGATTCTGTTGATACTTTAGGAAAAGTATCCATGGGTCATTTTTGTCGTGTACGAGTCAACCCCACCTCAATATAAGGCACGGTGTGGCTGGTACCGCTCAAACTGTCTCACTTTTATTTGAAATGGACAGGATTTTAAGTGAAAACAACTACCAGCATAAATAAAACCGACCAAATGCATTCGGAATCTACTTAAACATTAGGAAAATGATCCATGGGTCATTTTTGATGTGTACAAGTCAATCCCGCCTCAATCTGAGGGCTGGTGTGGCCGGTACAACTAAAAGTGACTTTCTTTTGTTTAAAATGGATGCGCTTTTAATTAAAATAAACGACATACGGAAAACTGACCAAACGCATTTGGATTGTGTTGATACTTTATGAAAACGGTCCATGGGTCATTTTGGACGTGTATGAGTCAACCAAGCCTTAATACGACGCACGGTGTGGCTGGCACCACTCAAAGTGTCTCACTTTTCCTTGAAATGGACAACAGTTTAAGTAAAAACAACAACTGACATACGGGAAATGGACCAAACGCATTCAGATTCTGTTGATACTTTACGAAAAGTATCCATGGGTCATTTGTGTCTTTTAGGGGTCAACCCCACCTCAATCTGAGGCACGATGTGGCCGGTACCACTCAAACTGTCTCACTTTTATTTGAAATAGACAGGATTTTAAGTGAAAATAACTACCGGCATACGGAAAACCGACCAAACGCATTCGGATTCAGTTGAAACTTTAGTAAAATAATCCATGGGTCATTTTTGAAAATTAAGAGTCAACCCCACCTCAATATGAGGCACGGTGTGGCCAGCACCACTCAAAGTGTCTCACTTTTCTTTGAAATGGACAACAGTTTAAGTAAAAACAACAACTGACATACGGGAAACGGACCAAACGCATTTGGATTCTGTTGATACTTTAGGAAAAGTATCCATGGGTCATTTGTGTCATGTGCGAGTCAACCCCGCCTCAATCTGAGGCATGGTGTGGCCGATACCACTCAAACAATCTCACTTTTATTTGAAATGGACAGGATTTTAAGTGAAAACAAATATCAGCATAGCAAAAACTGACCAAATGCGTTCGAATTCTATTGAAACTTTAGGAAAACGATCCATGGGTCATTTGTGACATTTACGAGTCAACCCTGCTTCAATCCAAGGGCCGGTGTGGCCGGTACCACTAAAAGTGTCTTTCTTTTATTTAAAATGGATGCGCTTTTAATTAAAATAAAAGACATACGAAAAACCGACCAAACCCATTAGGATTGTGTTGATACTTTATGAAAACAATCCATGGGTCATTTTTGACGTGTACAAGTTAACCCCGCCTCAATCCAAGTCACGGTGTGGCTAGCACCACTCAAAGTGTTTCAATTTTCTTTGAAATGGACAACAGTTTAAGTAAAGACAACAACTGACATATGGGAAATGGACCAAACGCATTCGAATTCTGTTGATACTTTAGGAAAAGTATCCATGGGTCATTTTTGTCGTGCACGAGTCAACCCCGCCTCAATATGAGGCACAGTGTGGCCGATACCACTCAAACTGTCTCACTTTTATTTGAAATGGACAGGATTTTAAGTGAAAACAACTACCGGCATACAGAAAACTGACCAAACGCATTTGGATTCTATTTAAACTTTAAGAAAATTATCCATGGGTCATTTATGACGTGTAAAAGTCAATACCGCCTCAATCTGAGGGCCAGTGTAGCTGGTACCACTAAAAGTGTCTTTCTTCTGTTTAAAATGGATGCGCTTTTAATTAAAATAAACGACATACGGAAAACCGCCCAAATGCAGTCGGATTGTGTTGATACTTTAGAAAAATGATCCATGGGTCATTTTTGACGTGTATGAGTCAATCCCTCCTCAATACAAGGAGCGGTGTGGCCGACACCACTCAATGTGTCTCACTTTTCTTTGAAATGGACAACAGTTTAAGTAAAAACAACAACTGACATACGGGAAATGGACCAAACACATTCAGATTCTGTTGATACTTTAGGACATGTATCCATGGGTCATTTATGACTTTTACGAGTCAACCCCACCTCAATCTGAGGCATGGTGTGGCCGGTACCACTCAAACTGTCTCACTTTTATTTGAAATGGACAGGATTTTAAGTGAAAACAACTACCGCCATACGGAAAACCGACCAGATGCATTTTGATTCTGTTGAAACATTAGGAAAACGATCCATGGGTCATTTGTGATGTGTATGAGTCAACTCAGCCTCAATCCAAGGGCCAGTGTGGCCGGTACCACTAAAAGTTTCTTTCTTGTGTTTGAAAAGGACATCATTTTAAGTGAATACAACTAAAATTTACACTTATCAACGACAGTCGCCAAATCTTTTTCATGAGTTGGGTAGTTTCACTCATGGGTTCATAAGTGATGAGACTCCTAAGAAAATACATTTTCACCATATATTATAAACAATATAGTTACAATTCAAAATTCATCACAAATCATTATATATACAAATCTAGGATCATAAAAAAATGGGATATGAGCCAATTTCAAACTCTTATTCAACTCCAATAGGTATTTCTCATACTATTCTGCCTATTTGAATTTGATGGGGAGGTGGGGGCTATGCTGGTTGGGGGGTTGTGCAGGGGTGAGGTGAATTAATACTGGATGATTGTTGTCTTATAAAGATTGAAATAGGGAATTGTGGTACATGACATACTTGGAAGAGTTTGATGATTTTATGTGTTTTTTTCTATTTTAGGTGTTTTTTATACTGTTTCAAGTCTGTATGTGGTTTTTGTGATTTTATTTATGCAGGTGTACACTGGAGGGGCTACTGGAGGGAGGGGGGATGCTGGGCTGCAGTTCTGAAAAAACTCAATACCAACGGTTATAAACCGTTGGTATAAGGGTGATGGATTTCTTGAGAAACACTATACCAACAGTTTAAAACCGTTGGTATAGGTGTTCTGGATTTATGAAAAAACATATACAAATTGTTTTAAACCATTGGTATGGGTGTCTGGATTTCTGGAAAACCAATTCCAACAGTTTATAACCATTGGTATAGGTGTTGCTGGAAAACCAATAACAACGGTTGTAAACCATTGGTATAAGTTTTCTTGAAAATCACATTACCAACGGTTAAGAACCGTTGCTATAATACTTCTTAAAATGCATTACCAACGGTTTATAACCATTGGTATACATTGGGTTAAATTTATATAACCAATATACCAACGTTTTGGATCAAACCATTGGTATAAGTCTTTCCTCACGGCTTACTAGCAAATGGTTTGGAAAACTGTTGGTATAGGATATAACAATAGTTTTGAAGCCTATACCAACAGATTATAACCGTTGGTATGACCTTCTTTTCCAGTAGTGAACATGGAACTAGAAGTACGAAGAATAATGGAAACCACTAGTTCCACTCCTTTCCACTTGCTTTCGGAGCTCTGTAGTCGTATGCTTCTGCTACCTGAAGCTGAGCTCTCCCATGCCCACCTATTCCCTACAGTCGGGGTTGATCTCCTGGTGGTGGTGGTGGAAACACCTCGAAGCGTCGTCCACCTCTAGCTGCATGGCCAACTCCTAGCGGTCCGCCTCGATCAAACCTTTGCCTCTGCCTGGGAGGTTCTACATTTAACTTCCGGTCATCTGCATGGCGAGTCGGACAGTCACGTGCCATGTGACAAATCCCGCCATAGGAAAAACACTGCATGGCGGGTCTGGCTCTATCATTTCCCTTGGTGCCTCGCACTACCGACCCTGAGTCATGCGATTGACCACCTGTAAGTCTGGTCCTCTTGGACCTCTGCATCATCTGTCTACTTCCTGCTACAGAAGACTCTGCTGCATGCCGGATGGTGGTGGGTCCTGCTGCTGGAGACTGCTCAGCAAGGAAACTCTCCACTAAGAGGGATCACTCCAACACTCATGTCTGCATCAGGATGCTATGAGAAACAAAAGAAGCTTTAATCTCTCGCCTGATCCCCTGCTCAAAGGTTCGGTCCCTGAAGAACGGGTCTCGTACCATATATGTGGAGTAGCGTGAGAGGTCTGTGAACCTCACTGAGTACTGTGCCACTGCCATGCTACCCTACTGTAGATGTAGAAGCTCCTGTATGCGCACCGCTCGAAGGGTGGCTGGTACAAACTCTTCCCGGAACAGGCTCTCAAATTCTTCCCACAAAAGTGTTGCCTCGTTATGCATCTGGAGCATCAGGCTCCACCATCTGCCTACTGCTGCCTAAAGAAGACTGGAAATAAGGATCACCATGAAGTCTGGAAGTGTCCCCACTAGCCTGAAGACTCTCACCATAGCCTCCAGCCAATCCTCAGCTGCCTGCCGGTCCGTCTCTCCCCTGAAACAGGGTGGCCTCTGGCGCTGAAACTCATGCAGTGCGCTCAAGCGACGTGCACCCTCTGCTGCTGGGGCTGGTGGAATCGGTGGCCCAACGGGTAGTAGTACCGCTGGTACCTCCGATGGTGCCTCAACTGGGATAGGGCCCTGTACTGAAGCCACGTCGCTCGGCGGGCTGTCAGTACGAACAACTCTCGGGGCTCTAGCTGGTCGTCCGCGGGGAGGCATCCTGAAAGAAACAACGTGACACGGTCAAACGATTTATACCTTGTGAGCTAACCTAGTTTGAGCTGAATTTTTACTTTTGGAAACACACACGCAATTATTGTTTTCATGCACAATGTCAGAAATCATAAGTTAGGGTCTTGTTGTATGAATACGTCGGCCACCGCACCAATATTGGACTCCCTGAACTGAAAACCATACTCAGTACCCTTAACACTATTGCTTCACAGAAAGAAAAATAACAGAGTCCTGAGTTCTGCGGTAGAACGAAACTTCTTTGATATCAATTTTTCACGACCCGTCCTCGGGGCCCGTGCCGTGACAACCCCACACCCGCCTTCATAGGCCAGGGGCTGGCAACTAGCACCATAGGCGTAAGTCCCGATAACTAGGAAGGCATTGCCTTTATAAAAGTAAACAAAACACCACCGAGTACAAGAGGAAGTAAAACACTAAGTACCAAAGTAAGTGCTGAAAAGTAAATGGGCCAGAATACAAACCCAATCGAAAGTACATCTACAACAGAACAAAAGTACAACAAAAAAAGATAACAGCTAGAAGAAAGGAAGAAGCTACTGGATCGTCCTCCTCGGATCCTACCAGAAGGGTAGGTACAGATAGCACCTCTCCTGGATCATCCACCACGGATCCTACCTGAAGGGTATGTATAGATAGCCTCCACAACGCTCTCGCCCATCAACCTCCTCCGTGTGTCATCTCGTTGTGAAGTCCACCTCTGGATACTGACTCGTCATGAGGTCCACCTCCAGGTACCATCCAGTCCTCGAACACTCCGCCTCCGTCAGCACTGCCCATCGTTTGCAACCAACACAACGAAGTACGGGCATAGCCCGTGCAGGGGTGAGTATAACGATACTTAGTAAGGACCCCGAGACCCTCATGGTCTCACAAAAACCAACATGGATAACCATAAAGAAGATCTCAATAGATAAGATCTACTTAGGTATATGTCCATACATATACCTAAGTTATAAAGTAACCCATCTCAATCATGAGGAAACACAAAGATTAAGAAATCAATGGAAAACCACTACCCAGGTATACGCCCATACATATACCTAAGTTATCAAGTGACCCATCTCAATCATGAGGTAAACACAAAGGTCATAGTCTCAGCTCAAACCAGGATTTTAATTATCGAAATCATAACTGCTGATGAGTCCATCTCTTGAGTGTACAGTGATCCTGTCACAACTCTGGGGTACTGCTCACTAACCTAAGACTGCTGAGGTACTCCTCCTGTCGAGTACCGCAGGTCTGCCACCTCACACAGTAGTGCTTCTCCGCCATGGGTCTGCCACCTCACACAGTAGTGCTCCCCCTCATAGCCTACAGAGGTACTCCTCCTGTCGAGTACCACAGGTCTGCCACCTCAAACAGTAGTGCTCCTCCGCCATGGGTCTTCCACCTCACAATGTAGTGTTCCCCATTGGGCTATGCTAGTCACTCCGAATCGAATCGGACAAGCAGTCATCGGTCACAGCCAGCTACGCGGTCTCCGTACTTTGTATGCTTGTCTCTGGGAGGGTCCGCTCCATGAGATACAGGTCAATACTCCAAGTATCACAAGTCCCGCGAATAAGTATCTTAAAGGACCGCCTCGTCATAGGGGTCTCAACGCAACAGATGGCACGTCAATCGGACGCTCGGTCTTTGAGTTATTAGCCTTTTCGTCCCAGAGGCCAGGTTGGTTTCATGTGCGAACCAACCCGGTCGTATCTCAACTACACCCCTAACTCTCATAGGGTATACTCATAGGGACCGTTTCTCAACGTGATCACCAATGCCGCTGATGGTTCGTCAAACGGACGTCCGGTCTGAAAGATATCAGCATTTCTGTTCGAGGGGCCCGGTTGGATTTCGGGTACAATCCAACCCGGACATACTCCAACTACATCCAAAACTCAGGTGAAGTATGCCAAAAGTTCCGTCTCATCAAGAGGAATCAAACAAAGTCGATGACCCGTCAATCGGACGTTTGGAGCTCAAGATATAAGCATTTCCGCTCCTAGGGCACGATTGGTTTCATATCCGAACCAACTCGGCCATACACAAAGTTCTCTGAAACCTTGAGTTTAATATATTGAAATGACTGTATCGTTTCAAGGATTGTGTCTCCACTAACGGTGCATTGATCGGAGGTTCGCAGCCCATGTTATGGGCAAAAGATCGTAGATAGTCTTAAATGGGTGTCTCGGCCCGGCCCAACCCCCCCCCCCCCCCCCAGGGTTGACCGAACCGGGTCTGGCCCAGCTGGGCGCGGCCCGGCCTGGCTGCGTGGCCCGGCTCGGCCTGCGTGGCCCGGCCTGGCCTGGGCAGCCGGCTGGCCTCGCGCAGGCACGTTGCGACGGGTGCGGGGGGTTACAACCCCCCCCCCCCCTCAGTTGTTAACCTGACACGGCTTAAAGCCGCGCCGCCTCAAACCCGTCACGGCCCGGCCATTCTGGTTCACGTCCCACAACTACGGCTCTGCCGCGGCGTTTGCTCCGGCGGCGCGCCGCCGTTGCTATCTGTGGACCACCGGACACACTCCGGTGGTCCGTTTTGCCTTCCACCTTCGCCAACAGTCCTCCCGAGACCTGATCTTTACTGCGAAGGAATTCAAACGCCATTTTGGCCCGATTCGTCATCTCTCATTGATCCACACATCAAATAACAAATCACGCCATCTTCGTGGTTTTCTTGCGTGGCGTGACGATGTCATGCCCCTTTCGCCATGGCCCAACTCCGACCGCGGATTCGTCCAGCCTCAAGGCACGGTGCGACGGCGCCACACTTCTTTGTCCTGATTCTCTAAATTCCCACACGGAGCGACGACACTGCGTCTCTTCCATTTCAAGCCATGTAGATAACCATCAAAATAAAAAGGGGAGGAGGTTTGGCTGTGTTTGTGCGGTCCGACCTCCTCCGTTATTTTGACAACAGTTGGTCGTTAATATCAAAGAACTTCAAAAAAAATAATTCACGACATAAAAACCAAACCCCTACCTTGAAAATACGTTACACGTCGTCAAGCCGCAGAAGAGGCAAGCGTCGCGATGATCAGACGTCGCGGAAGATCGGTGCTGATTCCGTTGACGTCGGAGGGTGAGTTGTCGTCAAAGGTGATGTTCCCTGCGGTGGTGTCTCCTCCCTTAACGTGGAGGAAGAAGAGGAGAAGGCACGTCGTCGGTGATCGCCCGATGAAGAATACGGCGTCTCGCTTCCTTAGACGTGGAGAGAAGGTGCAAGATGAGACGGTGTTCTTTGTCTAAACATCGGTGTTCTTCACATTCTTCAACAAGGAGATGAAGCGTTCTTCTTCGGAGGAGGAAGTTCTTCAAAAATCAAAAGCTCTCTTCCCTTCCTCTTAACACAACAATTTTAACCAAAATAAAATAAGGCTCCACCTTATTTTATTTACCCATGCCATGCATTCAAAATTAAAAAATTCAAAACCAACAAACTTAATTAATTTATCTTGAGTTGTCAAATTAATTAATGTTTAAGTGGCATGAAATAAAGAAGGGAGAGGGGGAGGTGAGTGGTCTCACATTAAAGGGGGGGTTAAACATGTTAAGAAGAGTTACCAATTAATGAGAGGAGAGGTTTAAGGGAGTTTAGGGAAGGTGAAAGGGGTGGGGTTCATGTGGTCCCCACCTCACCTTTAATCCTCTAATGGGATGTTTGGTGGTTACCCCAACTTCCACTCAATTGACAAACCACTTAAAATAAATAAAAATTGTAACTCAGTTTTTATTTAATCTTCCACAAATTTTTAACTACTCCTCCCGTGAAAACGCAACTCCGAAAAAGATCTTCTTAAGAAATCACCATTGCTGTGAATCCATCGGTGCCCTCGGAAGTCGATTCCGAGCACTGGTTCAAAAGTTAGAAAAACCCGCTCGTTCGTTCACTGAACGTACCTGAGCTAAACTTCGGAAATTAATTCCGGGCACACCGGGCCTCGGAATCAGGCGCCGTAAGAAACTGCGTTCTTTTAAAATTAAAAAGAAAATTAAGAAAAAAATTTCCTTTAATTTTACGGGTCTTTAAATAAAAAGGTAATTGTTGGATGATGCTCGTAGCTCCAATTTCTCTATACACCCTGGTTGAACTAAGATGTATAGAGATTTGAAGGAACATTTTTGGTGGGACCACATGAAGAAGGAGATTGTTGGTTTCGTGTCAAGATGTATGGTTTGTCAACAAGTGAAAGTTTGAAGACAAAATCCTAGAGGAGTCATGAAACCTCTTCCCATACCTCAGTGGAAATGGGATGATATTATGGTGGACTTTATCATGGGACTACCAAAGACTCCTTGAAGGAATGATGCAATATGGGTCATTGTAGATCGTCTTAAAAATTCAGCACATTTTATTTATATAAGATAAGATTTACCACTTTAATTTCTAACAAGAATATATATTAATGAATTTTTAAGATTTTATAGAGTAACCCTATCGATTTTTTCTGATCGTGATCCCCATTTTACATCAAGATTCTGGAAAACTCTTTAGAAGGCCATGGATACTGAACTTCGTTTGAGCACTTCCTACCACCCTCAAACCGATGGACAATAAAAATGGACTATTAAAAACTTAGAAGACATGTTGATATCTTACTCACTTGAGTTTCTAGGTATTTGGGATCATTATTTACCTCAGGTATAATTTTATTATAACAATAGCTTCCATTCAAGTATTTAGATGGCACCATATGAAGCGTTATATGGAAAAAGATTTCGCACACCAACTTGTTATGATGATGTTTGTGAAAGAAAACTTGTAGGCCCCAAACATGTTGAGGAAATAATGGAAAAGGTAAATATTTTTCAAACCCACATCAAAGCAGCCCAAAGTAGTCAAAAGAGTTATGCTGATAACTGAAGGAAGGATTTGGAATTTCAAGTTGGAGACCATGTTTTCTTGAATGTATCTCCATGGAAGGGTATTATACATTTTGGTAAGAAGGGTAAATTGAGTCCTAGGTACATCAGACCTTTCGATATTCTAGAATGAATTGGAGTTTTAGCTTATCATTTGTAAATGCCTCCAAGTCTCTCCAAAGTTCATGATGTGTTCTACGTATCACTATTAAGAAAATACAAACATGAACCAACGCATGTAATCCCCTATGAGGAAATTGAATTGGAACTTGATCTATCTTATTTTGAAGAACCTATCAAGACTCTTGATACAAGAGAACAAGTGTTAAAAAACCAGACGACTCATCTAGTGAAAGATCTATGGAGAAACCATAAGATGGAAGAGGCAACATGGGAACCTAAGGAACTTATGATGAAGAACCACCCAAATCTTTTTATGTAATAATATTCTAGAAATTTAGAGGAAGAAATTATTTTAAGGAGGAGATAATGTAACACCCCAAGCGTCAATGGTATGTTTCCCTTTGAATAATGCAATAGCTTGCGTTGTATGCAATTTGGAGTTTTAACACACCACGGCCAATCAAACTAGCTGTTATGAATAGTAATACCCACTTTTTGAAATTTTATAAATTTTATTTTTCAAAATGGACTTCATTTTTGGATTTGGAATATCAAAATTAGCTTTGGGCGAATTTTTTGTACTTTTCTGAAAACTTTCAATGTTTGATGAATAGTGAAAAACATTGTGTTGTTTTTTAAAACTGCCTTTTTATTTAAGTAATTAGTTATTTTAATTTAATTTATTTTAGGTCAAAATAGATACATAATACCAATATATGTTCAATTTAATTCATTTGAGTCATTTTATAACAATTTTTCATATATAAAATTTTATTGAACTTTTTACCGTCTTTTACCCACCTTCTAGGAGCATTTGAAAATTTGAAAAAAACTAAATTTTACCGCTTCTGTGAGTTAGATTTCAAAAATCTTAGAGACACGGTAGACATCAGTAAGTAAACTTTGGTTCAATAAGATTAAAATAATTTTTGGTGTATAGTAACCTTTGACTTTTATTTACCACGGTTAAAAGTAAATAGGGTAATTAAGGGTAAAAAATGATATTATAATTACCCTAACACATGCCCTAATTATATTGGATAAGTTTAACTAGACTAATAAAAACCATATGAATAAAATATGATCCTCTTTGGTCCACTTGGATTAGATGAGGACATTTATTATTATTTTATTTAAAGAAGAGTTAAAAGTGTAAAATTCAATGTTTAATAACTAAACCATTTTTAATATAGGGTTACACATAAGATAAATTCAACTATAAATATTTATTATAAACCTAAAAATATTTTCTACCTAATGGTATTTTGTTTATAATTTTTAGACATTAAATAATTTAATTTATTTATAACACAATGATGATGCAGTAATTACATTATTAATGAAATATTAAAATAATTGGTATTATAAATATCCAAATAAATGTAAATTGAGACTTATGATGAATTAAACGAATTTTATAGGTTAATATGACATGTTAGGGTAGATTAAATAAATTTTATTCGAAGTGATAAAGTGTTTATGGCTTTCAAAAAAATTAAATACTAAATAGTGTCAAAATTTACATAATTAAGTTTTTAAAACAAATACTACCTTATTAATTGATATAATATTCTTAAAAATATAGGTTTAGGCCATAAGGACTTAAATAAGGTTATATATATTAATAATGAACCACTTGGGGTTCTCTTAGATTATTATAGTAAGTTAATAACCATATTATATAAAAATAAAAAGAGACATGGTAAATGTCAAACTATTTAACTAAGAGTTAAATCTAAAATATAAGGTTAATATGGTGATGTAAACCTATCTAAAACCTATTGGTTGAGAGCTTCTAGACCCATACCCACATTATATTCTAAATAAATCATTTTGGAGTCATTAGAAACTGAAAATGAATTTATTATAAAATAATATTTTAGTCTTTTCCTAAAGTGATCGTCACCCCTCTTATAGAAGGGCACTTCCCCTTCTCTCAAAATCACACCTTCATAGCCATTTGGATCTTCCAACCCCTGACCAAATATCCTCCCAACTTTACTCACATCAATCTAGAGACCTTATTTTTATTATAAAACTAACCTAATGAGCCCTTTTGATCAACTCAAAAGGAAACACCCGAAGAAGAGGTAATAATTTCACCCTCCTCTTTCAAGTTTAATTCTTCTTTCACTTCTTCTTTCTTTGTTGTTTCCATATTAAAATAATTACTCCAGTACCTCCTAAATACTGTTATGTTACTATAAATATGGTACAACCATATTCATTAATCTATCCATCCAATGAATGAAAAGTCACCATACTTTCATACGTACGGATTACCGTCTCCACGTCATGGTGTAGTTTGTTATTCAAACACTTTATTATTTGGATAGGTATAATAATGAGTATAATTTATGTAAATAATAAATATAAAATGTTAATTATTATATATATATTATATACTATCCAATGACATATGGTTTCACCATCAATATAATGATATTTTCGCTCGTGCGTACGTATGAATTATCGGCTCCACGAACGCGATGAGATTTATTGCCCATCGTAATCATTGAAGAATAATTTTCATTTTATGATTAAAAATAATGTATAAGAACTTAATATCAGTATTGATATGAATCAAATAAATACTATTAATAATAAAAATGGCTTACATAACCAATCATATAAAGGAAAATGAATCAGTTAACACCCGAAACGAGGATACTACTAAAATATTATTAATAAAGCAATATTGGAAGATCATATATGATATCATATTTATTTGTATGATTCTTGTATAATTTAATAACAATTATTTAACAATTATACAGGAGGTTAATGTACCCTTTCCCAAGGAAAATTACAAGTTAAGGGCTAATTTCACAATCTCTTTGTTTTCTGAGGTTGTTATACTTGAGTATCTACTAGGACTTCTTTACCATCAACATTTGTGTTTCTTAAAAATGTATTTCAAAACATTTTTAATATTTCCTATACTATGAGTTAAATTCATTTATACACATTTTTACCTTCTATGTTTTGATTGTAATCTTTCAGTCATTTTCCAGACAAGGTACCTTATGACCTTTTTGACAATAATTAAGGTAAGAAAGTTTTTTTAACTTATAAGGCGGGTGTGGCTATTTTCTGCCATTATAACATCTTTGAAGCTTCCCTTACAATCTTATAATAATATTTTCAAAATAAATGTTTTCTTTTATAATTACATTACTTCTAAATGATTTCAAAATTGAAAGAGATAACTCTCTCAAAAAGTTTTGATTCCATCTATGTCAACATCCATTGATGGATTTTAAACTTGTTTGAAGTTGATTAATTATAAAAAAAATCTTCCATATTGTATTGAAGGTTTTGGGATATATTTGAATGTGGATGTGTTATTTTTATATCATTCAGGGGTTATGGTTAAATTATAGACATTTCATATTCTATTTTTAATATTAATTTTTATGTTATGTCTCAACCTTTTCATATGAGGAATGTATTGTACCTAATAAGTGATGGGTGGAGCCCGCTATATCTCCTATGTGCATTGGTAGGCCTCATGAGACAATTATATGTGGACTTGGCTGAGGCCTTTCCCAATTTTGATATATGTTTTTGGCCGAGGCCTTAATCATTTTTATATGCCTTGGTCGAGGCCTTGACAATATGTCTCAGAATTTCATGCATTATACATTCCCACGTTAGAAAAATATTATTGATAGTTCATGTGGTTATTTGACTAGTATAATACCCATGACTTTGTTTTATTATGGAATTATTTACTCATCTCATATTCCTTCCATAAAGTGTTCATGTTTATTATTTATAAAGGCATGTGTTTTCAATTATTCACCATGCCTAATGTTTATGTCATCTTCCGCTATATTTATTACACTTACCGAGCATATGAGCTCTCCCCTTTCTTATGTTTCATATTCCCAGGATATGAAGAAGTTAATTATGAGTGACTTGTAGGCATAATATAAGAGGGTTGGATGTTTATAATGGAATAAATTAGTGTTGTATTTCTTTTCAAGTTGTAATGTTGAACTTATGTATGTATCTAGATTCCAATAATACTAAACTGATCAGTATTTCGGGACATGATTCTGTGTACCATGCCAATGTTATGTAATAAAGCACCGACTCTAGGTAACTGGGGTTAGAGCATTACATATATATAAATACATACCTGTGGATATGTAGGCGAGTCTCCCTTTTCATAGCAACTCGAAACCGATGAGCAGGGATCAACCTACTACACAGGTAAATAATAGAAATATAAAACACCCAAATAACACCATAATTCAAGTGCAAAACCAACCAGTGACATAAAAATCTATACCTCCAAATACGCATCTTTTGACAATGGCAGCCTTCGACCGCTTCACCTTACACGCATATACATTTTCATATATATATATATACCCTTTGACTGAAGTACATTTTCCCCATGCCATGAGGGAATATGTTCATTGAGGATATAAATATATACATTCTTACCCATGTATATACATGTAGGCCTCTATTGTGGATGACTCGTTCCCACACCATGATGACCAAAGAATGATGCAATGATAAAAAGAGAGTCTAAAATTAAGGGCATCCAACAAAACTGAATTAAACAGGGCACCAAGAGAAACCTCACCCCAAAATAGTACCCAAACATGTTTTGCACACTTTATAAGATTTAATAAACCACTAAATAATTTAATAAAACATCTCCATGTGGTATCACAAGGATTTGAACACAGACTCCCACTCAAAAACCTCTTCTAATTCCAAACTCACCCCAATAACATAATAAAAAAGGAATTCTCATCCCTTGGGAAACATATTAAAACAATAATAAAAGACTAAACATGGATTTTCATCATTAACACACTCCATTCAATATAAACGTGCTACAAAAAGGATCAAATTCATATTTAACTCCCTTAAATCCAATTACGCATTAAACAGTTTAATGAAAGACTGTGCTGAATTAATTTAACAAAAAAATTAAATCATCAAATAAAGATTGTGAACATACCCACCTATCTTTGGAAATGAAACCCCCAAATTTCGGTGCAAAATAATTACCACATTTCATTTACACTGCAAGAAACCACAATTTAACCCTGATTCTATCATTTGAACAGAAATCAACAAAATCAAACCAAATAGAGACAAAAAACGGAATGAAACCCCTGGGGAGGGGGGATAATGGTCTACCCTAGGGTTTCCCACAAGTGAGCAGTGCCGGTAAGAGAGGGGTCATGCCACCGGTAGGAGGTTGCATGGGAGGTGAGGGCACACAGACTGGGATGAGCGGGGCCGCTCTATTCACTAGAGAAAGAGGCATCAGGATGGAGGGTGGTTCATGTAGGTAGAGAGATAGACAAAAGAGAGGTCAGCATGAGCTAGGGGGGAGGTAGTGCATCGAACCAGGCGAAGGGGATGAGGAACCCACGTGGGGGATGGATGCGTGCAAGTTAGCTGAAGAAGGAGAGAAATGAGGAAGAAGGAAATAAGAAAGAAAGGAAAAACAGAAATGAACAGAAAATATAACCTTAAAAAACCCAAATATAATAATAAAAATATTATTATTATTATTATTATTATTATTAACTTAATAATAATAATGAAACTAAAAAAAATAATATTATCATTATTCTTATTAAATCATTTTCCATTTATTTTATTTTATTTCATTTTTATTTTAATTTAATAAACTTTTTAAACATAAAGAAACCAAAAGACTCAAATATAAATATAAATAACCCCAACCATAAGATGTCGTGATGGGGTGTGACACTGGTATATTTTTTCCACTCAAAGATTTACTGGAAAAGGGGACGTATGGAACTCCATCAACACCTCCCCATGCAATGCCACTGGTACTAAGGTGAACCCTCTGAAAAGGATGATGTGCTCCCCATCTACCTAAAATCCATCAGAAACTCGTCCTGAGGATAAATGAGCATGTCGGGCCTCACAGTCAACATCTACCAGTTGTACGTCCCTGATTCGCTATAAGAGTGGGGGAGTAACAGTCATTGACTGAAGGTAAGTAGCTTCACCATGATCCATTAAGGATATCTGTATCGCGACTAACTGTTATATCTCCTCACTCAGCAGTTGCAACCCGGTCCTCCTATTGAGCGTTTCTGCTACCATGTTCCCCTTTCTAGAAGTATAGAATATCTCAAAGTCATATTCCTAGAGTAACTCTAGTCATCATCGCTCTCTCAGGTTCAGGTCAATTTGGGAGAAGATATACCTAAGACTCTTATGGTTGGAGTAAAATTTAAATTGTTCACCCATCAAGTAGTATAGCCACATCTTCAAAGAAAAGACCACTGCTGCTAACTCCATGACATGGGTCTCATAGTTCTGGTCATGTTTTATCAACTATCGTGATTCGTAGGAAATTACTACCCTCTCTTGCATCAGGACACAACCTAGTCTTTTCCCTGGTGGGTCGTAGTAAACTACATACCCAACTCCCTCCTTTGGTAGTCTCAAGATAGGGTCACTAGTTAGTCTCCACCTCAGCTCCTGGAAACATTTTTTTCATTTCTCTATCCACATGAAGGGTTGTCCCTTCTGTGTCAATGCCTATAAGGGTTCTTGTACCCTGGAAAGTTTGGTATGATCCTTTGATAGAAACCAGCCAACCCAAAGAATATCCGCACCTGAGTAACGCTTCTGGGTGGCTCCCAAGCAAGTATTGCATCTATATTCACTAGATCTACCACAAATTTAGCCTCTAAGATGATGTTTCCTAGAAATTGGACTTCCCAAATCCAAAAATGACACTTCAAGAGCTTACCATAAAGATAGTTCTCTCGAAGTGTATCCAAGACCATCGTCAGGTGTGTAGCGTGCTCCTCCTCTAACGTTGAGTATACCATGATTTAATCAATGAGGACCATGACGAACCAATCAAGGTAAGGCTGTAAGATCCAATTCATTAGGCCCATAAACACTACTGGGGTTTTGGTTATTCCGAAAGGCATCAACAAGAAATCCTAGTGGTCCTACCGGCTCCTGAAGTTTGTCTTCGGTATATCCTCATCTTGTACACAAAGCTTGTGATAGCCTGATCTAAGGTCTATCTCTGAGAACCACCTCACTCCCTTCAACGAGTCGAAGACGTCATCAATTCTCGAAAGTGGATACTTATTCTTCACGATCACCTGGTTCAGCCTTCAGAAGTCGACGCACGACCTCAAAATTTTGTCCACCATTATGGAAAAAGGAACCGAGGATTCCCATAGTGAAATATTGGGCCTTACGAACCCCTTCTCCTGCAAGTCCTCTAGTTGTACCCTCATCTCATTAATCTCTATTGGAGCCATATGACATGCCGGTGTGGAAATTGTTTTCATATCAGGGTATATGTTGATGAAAAAATCTACCTCTCTAGATGGAGGTAGTCTTAGAACATCCTCAGGGAAAACATCCTTGTACTCGTCCACCACTACAGGGAATCTTAGACTCATCTCATCCACTGCACCGAGGATGAGACAATCCAACTAGTGAGTGATCGGCTACACCCTCCTCCGAGAGAGTATGTCCTGCACTGTAAGGGTTTCCTTCTCGTTAGTGAAGGAAAACCAGGTCCCATCTCCGCAGACACACCACACTGTATGCCTAAAACAGTCGATCTAAGCATGGCCTGTAGATAACCAATCCATACCCATAATGACATCGTAAGGCCTTAAAATCAATACTATGAGATCTTAGCAAAATCTCTCACCTCCTAAAGTAAGTTCACATTGTCGACACTAGTGTGTGATCATCGAATCCCCTCCCGTAGGAGTCTCTAGCAGTAAGGATCGAGCCTAAGGCTCTACTAGAATCTCTGAGCTCTGAACGAAAGTCATGGAAAAGAATGAGGGACTAGAACATGTGTCAATAAGTACTATAGTTAGGGTGGAGAGGACAATGATCATACCTTGGATCATCTCAGGCTCACCATTCCCATATGCCTCTGCTACCTAAAGTTGTGCTCGCCCCTATCTACCTGCTCTATGAGGTCAGGGTTGACCACCTAGGGGTGGTGGTGGTAAAATCTCAAACCGCCTCCAAATATAGGCTACTCATACTACTCCCCTACCACGTCTACCGCTTTATGGACCTCCTCGCTCGAACCATTGTCACAGCCTCAACGACCCCTCGACCATCTGCTAGTAATCTATACAATGGGTCGGGAAGTCATGAGCCATGTGTTCCTGACCACCGCATGAGTATAGAAGCCTTTTTCCTATCTAACTCCCTCTGTTCTGGGATCCTTACAATGCCGACCTTGAGTCCTGGGGTCATCCTCTGAAAGACCTGCCCCACATGGGCCCTCGTGTCCGCTATATGTTGCCTGCCAAAGACTCTATCACCTGGGTTCTACTGGCGGCACTAGCTGTCGGCGCCTACTTTGACAAGAAGCTCTCTACTATAAGGGCTCTCTCCAACACCCCGGCCTATATAGGTATGTTGATAGATAACACCGATGCCTTGAACTCCCACCTGAGTCCCTAATCAAAGGCTCAATCCTTGAAGAAAGGATCTCGCACTATGTCTGATGAGTAGTGGGAAAGCTCCATGAACCTTGCTGAGTACTTAGCCACCATCATACTGCCCTTTTAAATGTGAAGCGGCTCTTGGATGCGCATAGAGCGTAGGGTCATGGGAAAAAACTCCTCTCGGAAAAGCCTCTCAAAATCTTCCCAGCCGAGGGTTGCCTCATCAGGCATCTCGGTGGTCAAGCTCCACCATCTCCCTATCGAGCCTTGTAGAAGTCTTGCTGGTAAGATCACCATCTGGTCAGGCAATTTCCTCACTAAGAGGAAGACCCATGTCATGGCCTCCATCCAGTCCTCAGCGACTTGAGGATCTGTATCTCCCCTGAACCTGGGAGACCTCTATCTATGAAACTCATGTAGAGAATTGAGCCTATGAACATCCTCTGCTAGAAACTTCAGCAGTAGATACTGACCATCCGGTGGTGGTAGCACTAGTGCCCCACCCGGTGGGGTCATCTCTATAACTGGTCCCTGAACGGACGCCATGTCTCTGGGAGGGTTGTCCTCATGACCTCGTATCGGGATCTTAACTAGTCATCCACATGAAGGTATATTGAAATAGATCAAGATGTACCATGGTTAGAAGGTTATACCTGGTGAGATGACTACTATTAAAAATAACATAAGGAGACACTTATGCAACCAATGTTTTCATGTATTAAGACAAAAAGTAGAATTCAAGGTCCGGGTGTATGGATACGTAGGCCACAACACCAACACTAAACTCCCCAAATCTAAACGTCGGACTCGCAATACTTAACACTGTTGCCCCAAAACAAAACATAGACTTCCGGTATTTAAGGGGGAACCGACAACCCTCTGATACCACTTTTTCAAGACCCATCCAATGGGGCCCATGCAATGACTACCCCAAGCCCTCCTCCCGAAGGCTAGGGGCTATCAAATTGTACTGAAGGCATCAACCTGAAAATGGGAGTCATTTTCCTGAGTACATGTACATAGACAAACACCCAACCACATCCCAAGACACTAAAAGGGGGAAATAAGTACCACTAAAACAAGGATGATTGCAGGTACAACTGAAAGTAAGAGGTCCAGAATGAAAACCCAACAATGTACTGAAAACAACAAGTAATAAAGAAAACTATGATGGCCCTCTGTAGAAAACCCCACATGATTGTGAGAGTATTAAAGCTACTATAAGATGACGAAGTATGTCATGTCTAGTGGGTCCTACTGGGCCCCACCTAGTCCTAGGCCACTATGTCCACTATCGTAGCATCTGTTAGTTCCGTCTCCCCAAGAACCTCTGTCAAAACATCGGTTACCTGCACCAAACAAAACACATGCAGGCGAATCCCATGTAGGGTTCAGTAACACAGCACTCAGTAGGGACCCCATAAAGAAAAGGAAAGACCACACAGTAATTCCTCAATGTAAATCATCAAACACAAGACAGCTCACATTAGGTATATTCTAGGGTAGTAACAGTATAATCATCAATCACATCATCGAACACCTTGACTATTGGAGAACTCCTCCTCTAACGAGTAGAGTGGGCCTTCCAATGAATAAGTTCTTCCCACTAACCTTGGACTTCTTAGGTACACCTCTACATCACGTAATGTGGGCTTGCAAAGTCACAGAGAAGTGCTTATCACTAGTCGTGGACAACTGAGTTACACCTACTCGTTGCGTACCATGTGCCTGAAAAGTCACATAGAAGTGATTCCCATAGTTGGCCTACAAATTTGCAGAGAAGTGCTTCTCACTAGGACATTGTCATGTCATACAGAGTCGAAAGTCAGCAGTCCTTAGGTCTCATCCAACCGTAGTGTTTCTTATATAGTGCGCATCGGACAACCACACCTTGAGCCATTTTTCTCATCCCAACTTCCATTAATGTCACTATACAATGTTTCAAAAGATCCTCCACATCGATAGGGTCCCAACACCTCAAATAGATCATAAATTGGATGTGCATATTGTAAGATATGGGAATTTTAGTAACTATGGGGCTGGTTGTGATGGGTCCCGGTCCGACCCGGCCAAACCGACCCGACTAACCCGGCCTGGGGGTTCCTCATACCCCAGTTCATTTTGACAAAATTGACCTGACTGGGTGTCAGTTTGGGTCAGTTTGGTCTGGCCTAGCCAGTGTGCCAGGCCCAAAAAGGTCTCACTGGCCCCAGCCTAGTTTGGTCGGGGGTCCATCCCACCGGATTGCCCAACGACCCATTCTAATCTGGCTTGGCCCAAAGGATGTGGGTCCAGCATGTCAATGAAGTTTCAGACTGCTAGGTTCGGGTCCGGCCCGCCATCGCAAGTATGGCCGGTTGATGTAGGTCCATCCTACTGGCCTGTGGAACCGCCCCGCCAGCCCGAGGCCCAGCCGCATGAGGTGTCCGGGGGCACCGCCCGACCGGGATGCGGTAGCCATGCCGCCCGACTGGGACACATAAACCACACCATGTTTAGTCGCCTCCACCCCATGAGATGCTACAGGGACTCCTCCTAAAGTTGTGGTCGACGAACCATGGCTGGTATAGCTGAACCAGGTGGCCCAGACATGTGCCACCTTCCTTCACGCAGTGCCGCGCCTAGCACTGCTTCCTCTACTGTTGCAGCCTGATGGTTGCGGTCTCTAGCCACCATGGAATTCCAAAGGGAATTCCTATCCACCTATACAATGGTGTGGCTGATGGCCCTCTATCCTGCTAACTGGTATGCGGCTGGCTCGTTTCGCCGACCCCACTGACGACACGGTGGCAGGTCATTTGGCGGACCACCGGACGTGCATCGGTGGTCCATTATTCACATAGCCTATGTCTATAGCCTTTGGAGTTCATCTTCTTTGATAAGAAGGCCTTAAATCACACTCTCCATCATTTTGAGAATGCGGCCATCAAGAATGCACAAGAAGAGGTGCTAGAGCCTTGACCGTGTCGGCCCAGGCCCTCTCTGTTAGAGGTTTATAATCAAGGGGGAGGCTCATCGATTTGTTGTTTGATCATACAAGAATAATCTTAATCTCAGAAAAAGAAATCCCCTATATGGTTACCCTCCTGCCTAAATGCATGAAGCGTGGGAAACCTATTCATGGGTTGACCTGCATTCGTCATTTCTAGAAAAGAATGGGTAAGAACATCAAAATCATATAAAACCCCTAACTAGTTGACTTTCAATGTCAAATCATTCATCCTCGAGTATTCAAGATGTCGAAATCATCACTTCCGACTTTTTTATTCAAATTTCATCGAACTCGGTGAAGTCTCGTCAGCGTTCTTCGTCATTCTACATTAGAGAGAAAGTTTGTCGAAGTTTCATCATAGAATCCTCCAGGTTTAATTCTCAAGCTTCACATGTTGTATTATTTAATGAAAACAAAAAGAAAAGCGACGTTGCATCCATTAATAATTCTCATTAAATTAGCCTCATTAATGATCCAAATTTATTGATCTATTAAGTTAATAGTATCATGTTTTCAAATGATCCATTGTTAACCCTATATTAATGAGCCTTGTCTTCTCATCATCGATGCACCACAGCATTTCCATATGCCACCCAATAGTGACAAAGAAATAAAATAATTACTTTAAATTATTTTATTATTTTTCTCAAAAAATCTGAAAAATAACTTTTCCTTTGAGCCTTTTTTGGCTAATGTTAAATCATTTCTAGGAAAATCTCAACATTATGAATTCAATGGTGCTCTCGGATTTTTGATTCGAGAACCGGTTCAAAAGATAGAAAATCCCACTCACACATTTAGTTAACATACCTTAAAAATGTTCAAAATTCTATTTTGGGAACTTCAGACCAAAAAATCATGTGTCATAAAATTTCCCGGTGTCAAAATAATTCCATTTAATTAAAAAAATTACACAAAAATTTCGAGACATTATAATGGTAGCTTCCATGAGTGAGATCTACTACAATTCGGGTCGAGAGAAGGGTTGTGCATAATTATGGATTCATTTCTTCTGATCTGCGAGGTAGTTATTCATTTTCATTTTTGGTGTCCAATTTTCTATTCACTAAACTCTGATGTTGTCGTTTAGCTTCTGATTTCCCCATTGAGTTCTTTCTAAACACTATGGTTAATTTGTGTTTTTATGGTTTTCCTTTATCCTATGAACAGATTGTATTGTTTTGTTCTACTAAAATTCATTTCCTCTATCTCTGTAATGATAGTCAAGGTTTTTTGATCTGTTTTCATATTGTTATTTTGTGCATTTTTTCCCATATGTTGCTTTTATCTATAATCCCATCTTTCTCTATAAGCTGGAATCTATTATTTGATTTGGCTATAAAATCCTTCTATGTGTTCCTGCTATGGGGGAAAACCCCAGTTTTTCATCCTGTGTATATGTTCAAGGGAGTAGAATTTTTATCCTTTCTTCATCTGCTAAAATTAAAATAAATTAAGTGTGTATTTAAGTTACTTGAAGTTATTGTTTTTTTAATGTTCTTATGACTATCTAAATCAAGTTTTCAAAATTTGGTGTAAGGGTTATTATATACATGTTTTGTTTCAAAATGAATTTATTCGGTCATAAGGAAGATTGTGTATTTTCATATTTTCATAGTATTATTTTTATTTTTGAATTCATTTTATAATGGTTTAATTTATTTACTTTGATCTGGATTTACAATTTTGTAAGCATGATATTATGATCAAATTTGGATTTTCAGAATGAATAAGAAAATTTATTTTAAGTCATGTGTCAATAATCTGGTTTTCTTATTTTATTATGATATTCTATTTTAAGGGAACCCTTATTATTGGTTTTAATTTCGTTAATATTGTTTATAAGGATAGATTTTAATTTCTATCAATCTATGCTTATTTTAAAGAAATATACATATATAAGTATACCTAACCAACTATGTATAATTACTCATAGTGTATATTTATTTAATTTATTTTTTAATAATGTGACGTTTCATAAAAATTATAAATATTTTCAAGAATTGATATTTCAAAGTACTCATATTAAAACTGTAAAGGGGTATTTTCATTTATCTATGTTTTGATTAAACATGAGTTTATTCAGTGATTAAGAGTATAATAAATTCCATGTCATGTGTATGTGTGTGTGTGTGTGGATGGATGGAATGATTATATTGATGCTTATAATTTTATCGCAATGTTTCTAAAAAATACACATTTTATGTCATCGTGTTATATTAAAATTATGGACGTCGCATCTATGTATAAACCTGACCATGCATTTATACATTACATCAACACCTGTTGTGTTTATAATAAGTTCATGTTTTAATTTTATGGGTTAATTCCAAAAATTAACAAGTGAATGGATATCATTGGAAGTGATTATGTTAAATGTTTCCATTTAATTTTTATGTGTAGAACTAAATTAAATATTATTATTAATTTAAAAAGATCAAACTACTCATATGTGAAATAAAGGTAATTCATGAAAGGAAGATAGAATACATGGATAATCTATGCAAATTCTATGTGGAAGAAGTTTTGGTTATGACCAAACTTGAAAGTGATGCAATAGAAGTTCATATATCTATATACATACTTATATATATAAATATGAATGTGTATTTTAATACATTGATGTGTTTTCAAACTCCAATGGAAAATTCATACATATATAATGCAAGCTTAAAATGTTTTTAGAAAATTTGGTACTTATACACTGTAAATATGGAAGGTCATTGGGGATTGAACCCATCCTTCACTAAGTGGGTAGTCCCAAGATAGATTTCATCATTTGAGTGGCCTCAGAATAGTGTTTTATTTTCATAATCTTGTGAGTTGTTTTCAGAAAAACACTGCAATATATTTAAAGTGAATTTAGAACATAAGTATTTTTTAAGGTGATATGGTTATTTTAAGGTGTAAGTAATTTGAAATAATGTTTTCAAAAAAAATATTTATAATTATATTTTCAAAATTATTTTCAAATCAATACTTTAAAATGATTTGTTTAATATTTTTAAACCCCTTACTAGGATTATCCAATGATTCCCCCTTGTTTAAATTTTTTTTCAGAGGTCACCTTGAAGTCATAAGATAAACACCTTCATTTTTGGTGTGCGCGTGCGTATAAGCTTAAAAGGCTTATTATTTTATTTTATGCTTATTGAAACTCTAATAAATGTTTGATGTTTTTTTCTAATACTCCATAACCTAGACCAGTGAAAGGTCATCTGTTGTAATAAATGTTGTGTAAGTTTATTTTTTTAAAAAATATACACATAATTTTAGGCACTGAGTCTGGTGGTTTAGGCTCAGATCCTTATAATATATACTTTATTCATCACACATTATTGATTTGTTATAGCAAGACGTTGAGTTTAGAGCTAGATTTTCATTGTATCTGGTGGATATTTTATATTAGAAAGAGAATATACTTTATGGGTGAATGATTCTTCTTTTACAATTTCTATGGAAGCATAAGAATCCTATGAAGATATTGAAGAGTGGGAGAACAAAATGTGATCTCAAAACCCTCACTTTTTTATGTAAGTCCTTCTTTACAAGAAAAAAATCATTAAGGTATGGGATATTTTAATGGCTACAATATTTTCAATTTTACTATTCAAATATTTTAAATCATATTTTAAAATCTATTTAAAGAGTTGGCATGGATGTTCAAGCAACATAGATCCCTAATTTTGATATATTTAAAATATTAACTATATTAAATTACATGTGAACATTACATTATAAATAATGGATTTCCTCTCCATAATAGTCTTGAATGATGAAATTTAAAACCTCTATTGAATCTAGAATGTGGGTTCCACCGAAGGTATGATATAGGTTTTTCTTATATGTGATCCCAAGATAGGGTGCACTCTTGAGTAGTTAAATGAATTAATTAGTATTGATTTGGTTTTTGATGGATTTTAGTCTGTTGGGGCATTGTTTAATTCTTTACATCTTTGATATCTTGTTTGGTTCCCTCTTACCCATTAAAAGGGTGTTTATGACATAATAAAAAAAATTAATTTTTAGTCAGTCAAATGAATTAATTAAATAATTAAATTTCAATTATTTAATTTGGAGAAAACATAGTGATCCCTCAATATAAAATCTCATCGAAAACTCATCTGGGGTCAATTTCACAAAATTCATGAAATCATGAATGGAGTGTTGTTGTGTAATATTAACAATCAATATTCATGTTAAATAATCAATCAATAATGTTTCTTAAATCATCAACATCACAAATGAACTTTTTCTTTACCAAAAACCAATAATACTCATGATAGGGATTTTATTTTAATATATTTCCCCATTTTCATAGTTTTTTTATGAATATGAATCAATTATTCTTTAATTAATATTGTTTTCATTCATGTCATGGGCCTATCAATTTACCTTTTTATAATAATTATAGATTATTTTTTTTATATGTAATTATTCTACAGATTATGTTTATTTTACTTCCATCAACAAATGATAACTATGCTTTTCATATCCAATGTCACTTACTCACTTTTTATGGATTATGGATTTCACCCTCTATTTCCTTTTTTTATCTCCAATATTCAATTTGGTTGGGAACATTACCAATATATGAGGCATGTCATCACATGATAATTTATTAGCTTAAAAAATTATGGTAGTGGATTCAAAAATGAGATTTTTTCATGGAGAAAGATCAAATACAATGGGAAATTTGAGGGCGAGGAAGATGAATGATATTTCACAAACCGAGACACAGGTGATTCAAAGAGGTAAGAGAGTTTTGATTTTTTTTATGAAGGGTGGACACGGTCCAACCTCTAATGGAGACACATAATCTGTCAATGCAATTTATGATAATTTTAGTAATATTCATGAAGAAGGTAGTGTTAGTGGATAATCTTACTAGAGAAGCTGAGAGTATAAGAAAAACCTCTAACTACCCAACTAGTCGTTTGGAAGAACACATGTCACATATTCTTAGATATGCAATGCTATGGTTTTTAGATTGATTTAATATATAAGATTTCCTATGTCCTAGTCTACATAATATGTGTACCTAGTTGTCTAGCTCAACATGTATAGAAAGTAAATTCCCTAGGAACTCGTATGGTATTCACATTATTTTTATTAGTACACATGTCATGTACCCTAAGGGTTATATGACCTAGGTGGTGTGGTACACATCGAGTGACCCCTTTAGATCTAAAATCATTGTTATACGACCTATACACTATGTATATAGATATTGTAACTCCATGTGTGTTGCTAACACATGATAAGATTATTGTTTATGGGTCACACATTGTGTACTCATAGAAATGTTGCATGTACTCTGACCAAAGATTCCTTGATCCACTTTCCCCATTGTTTGAGCATGGTATTGGGCTTGCGGATGATTTATACCAGTTCTTCCAAGTAAATATTCCTTTTTTCCACTGGATAGGGTTAGGTATCCCACCTTGTTACTTTGGTTGTGTGATACCCTATTAGTAAGAATATCTTGGATTCGGTCAAGTATGCCCCCATGACCCCCAAAGTCATGAGCCCATATTACCCACTTCCCTAAGTATAGTCAGGTATCATGTATCCTTCACATGGATGTGTGATCCCATGCATATGGAATAGTACAGATAGCGTAGGGTATTACCCTATACCCTAAGTCACAATCATATATTTTTGAGTTTAATTCCCACTTTTGAGGTGTCTTCCAGCAAGGTATATCTTCCCCTTCATGCATTTCTTGAGGGGCCTCATGGATTTATTTTTTGGTAGTACATATTCATGGATTTTCTAAAATAATTCTATTTTCCTCACTAGGAGGTCTGGGACCTTACTGGGTGACTTAAGTCCATCTGTATGCATATTTGTGGTTTTCATTCTTCACCCTCTTTATTGCGGCTTTGAACTGACTCTCTATTAATTTCATGCCAAAAAATAATTCTACATTCTGATATTAAAGTTAAAAAAAATACAAAAAAAATATTAGAATAATGATTAATTATGTTTCAAAATGTTAGACAATGGTTTTATAAATTTAACATGGCGTTTCTAAATAAATAATTAAATTCCATAAATATATTTTATCATGAAAAATGTTTTATAATATTTTAATTTAAAATAACTTCTTAATATAGTCATAAACGATATAGTTTTAGTAAAAACTATAATTTTCACAATCACCTAAAAATAAATTATTTCAAAAAAATATTAAAAATTAACCATAAGATAAATTTTTAATTATAAATATAAAAAAGAGATATAATTTTTTCAAATTACATTTCCCAAAATTAACATTTAAATAAAAAACAAAAATAAAATACAAGCATTTTTATAAGAAATAATCATTTTGAAAAATATAAATCGTTTCATATCTTATTTATTATAAATTTATAATTATATTATTATTATATTACCCATAAAAACATTAAATTTAAAATATAATTTTATTTAAATATAATATATAAAAATTTAAATCTCAGAAAAAAATATACATTTTTATGAATAAAATGATCTCATTATTTTATCAATGAATTTGTAAATAAGCTATTTCTATTTGTATAAAAATAAGAATGTGGAATATATATAACAAATTTGATATATAACTTATTAAATTAATATTTATATGTTTATATCATCATAATTTCTAGTTACATATCATATCAATATCAGCTCATAAATCTAATAAAAATTTAATCTCTGGTGGCAGTAATGGGTGGTGATTCTACTAGTATAGATCATGTTGCAGTTTCTAGGAGTTTGAACTTCTCTCCCATTAGATTTCACTCAAACCATAATTCTTAGATTTTTGAGTGTTTATGGTCTAAGTAAACCCATAGTGAAGCTACCACCATTAAGAGATCTAAAAATGAGCTTTATAAGGGAGACCCCCACTACCTGATTCCATTTATTTTCTTTTTTCTTCATAGATTTTAAAATATAGAAACTTTCTTTTATAGATGATAATTTAAATAATATATTATAATATTAAATTTTAGTAATATTAGTGTATAATTATTTGTTTAAATTTAATTTTTTTGTGTCAAATAATCTATTTAATACATTGGGTTTTAAATGAACAAAATATAGTGAAATCATGGAGTGTTTCATTCTCCCCTCATAGATAAATTATATCATCACAAATTTAATTACAACTCATTAATGAAATTATTAAAGATGTCATTAAGATTGAAATGACTCAGGATTTGATTTATAATGAGTTATCAACCTTATTAACATGGGTAGAAAACTCATATTTTCCTTTATAATAGACATATAACAAAATGATATTTCTTCCTAAGAATTTAAGAAAAATACTCATCACGGTTATGCTCAAGTCCTATATAATAGAATCAGTTTTTCTAGAGGGATAATTGTCAACCTTTTACTAATATGAGATCATACATTGATTTGAGATATGAAATATGATATCTCTATTTCATTAATATAGAGTCTATGGGGATATATCCAATCCATTGTGAAAATGAAATCAAACACATCTAAAGGAATGATAATAATATTTTCAAAAATAAGTTTCCCATAAATATATTATTGGGATGAAATTATCATAACACATGTATTAATTTATCAAAAATTCAACATCTAGTCATATAGGTGAAGATTTTTTGTTAAAATAAAATATAATATGTTCAAAAAACTTATTTGTATAAGATAAAGATAAAATACATGAAATTATTGAGTGAATTATTAGTGTTCATCTCTCCATGACATTTTTTGAACCCACTTTAGTTTTTGTGGATGAATTTTCTTTCCCTTATTTTATTGGACATAGAAATTTTTTATTCCAATATTACTTGTTATACCTTATATTAGGGAATTTATTTAATTAAAAACTATGTTTTCCATATTTAAGACAATAAAAATTTATTGGTACATATAGAAAAACATCTTTTATTTTCACTATGTCAATCAAACACTAATTGTTTTCCATGTCAATTTGTTTATATATGGCCTCCTTTACTGTAGATAAAAAATATTTAAGTTCTATTTAGACATTCCATTTTATTCATCTACCCACATTATAAAAATGAATAAAATGGAATCTATATCCCTTCATCTTCTTTATCTCCTAAACAAACATGAGACTGTAACATTATATTCTTTTTTGAGTTTTGAGAATCAACTAAGTTCAATTTGTTAAATTAAATTCTTGATAGTTGGTTTGTAATAAACACAATATTTCCCACTCCAAATATTATATTATTAGGTTTCTTGTTGGGGAAAACTCATAATTTCCCATGGAATCCATTGTTAATATGGTTCCCTCAGGATTCATCCATTACTAAAACTAAAAGGTGTTGACATGAGTGATAACTAATTAACATCATAAAATAATTACCATAAAAGATCTTATGAATAATTCAACCTAAAATCATCTTAATCTTTAAAACCATTAAAATAGCTTTCATTTCATCCTAAATCACTTTGGATTTAATATATATTTCTTTATGTCAAGTATGATCATATTCCATAACCCAATTACTAAACATAATAACTTGTTCATATTAGAGTATAAATATAATGTGATTGACAAAATCATATCCCTGGAAAGTTTAAAGATAGTTTTTTTCTTTAATCTTACTCATCATTAATGATGTGAATATTTATTTAATACCCAACCATCATTGTTTAGAGTGATTACCCCTAGACACATTTGTGCCACAGTTTCATCCGCTTACCATTATCTAACAAAAGTATAAAATTTCTTTGAAACCCACGTACTCAAAACATCACCAAAATATAAGGATGTTATCATAGAGTCAAAAATATTATTTATTCCTATCCCAAGGGTTTTCACTAAAGTTTTCTTATCATAGTACATAAAAATAATAGACTAATCCTCAAAAATAACTAAACATATCTTAAAAAATAATTGAACCCTTCTCTGATACAAACTGAGATGTCCAAGAGCCACGCCCCTAGATCTAGTGTTAAGAAAACATTATTTCAACACTATATTTGATAAAAAGTGAGATAAGTCAGTTTTTATTTTACATAATTACCATTTTTTAAATATTATATCTCACAAAAATATCATAATCCATAGAATATATGGTTTGGTTTCTTTGAGGATCAGCAACATAAGAAACTTATTTTCTGACACTTGTGAATATATATCTATAATTGAGCCACACTAGACTCACATATACACTTATCATAAGTTATAATCATATTCATATCATAGGGAATGGAAACATATGTATGGGTTGGGATCAAATGATCAATAAGAAGAAAATAATCATCAATATTTCATAAAGGGTTAGATTATATGCGTATAAGAAAACATGAATAGGAGAAAATATCTCATTTAAATGAACATGGAACAATAATATTTTTTCATAAGTTATGATCATGGTACAAGAAATCTCAAATGAATAAACAGGTAACATGGTATAATAATGTGATACAAGCATGGAATTATAGCCTAATGGAATGACATCATAAATTCATTGAATCATAAATAAACAATAACACTATAAATTATAACATCAAATGTATAAGTTAAGGTGTTATGACCCATCCCCAGGGGCCCATATCGTGACTACTTCAAGCCCACCTTCCATAGGCCAGGGGCTGGCGACTAGCACCAAAGGAGTAAATCCCTAAATTGGGAAGGCATTGCCTTTATAATAGTAAACAAATACAAGAGAGTATGAAAATTGGAAGTAAAAAAACTATGTAAAACTTTATACAAAAGAGGGTACTGAAAGTAAAGGGGCAATAAATACAATCCCACCAATAAAGAACAATACAACTGAAAATATAGTACAACTAAAGAAAAGAAGTTAAGCAGCTACTTGATCATCCTTCGGAATTCCCACCTGAAGGGTGGGTATAGACGACCACCTCAGCACCCCAGGTCTATTCGTCCACTCTGTGTATGTCTCACCGAGTGGTCCACCTCTGGGTACCATCCTGTTTTTCCACTCTCTACCCGGATCAGCATTGTCTGTCATCTGCAACCAACACAACGAGGTGTAGGCATAACCCGTGTAGGGGTGAGTATAACGATACTCAGTAGGGACCCCGACACCCTCAATGTCTCACAAAATCCAACAAGGATAACCACAAAGTATAGAATCAATGGATAACCATTACCTAGGTATATGCCCATACATATACCTAAGTTATTTAGTAACCCATGTCAATCATCAGGAAAACACAAAAGTCATTGACTCATCTCAAAACAAGATTCCAGTTAATTATATAAGTACAGATGATTATTCATGAAGCTAGATCATCTTATTCTATCAAGTGGCACTACATCGGGCTATACGGAGTCTGACCCAGACAGGATCGATAGGTACTAACCCCCGCAATGAACAACACCGG
This sequence comes from Viscum album, assembly GCA_963277665.1. Classification (NCBI taxonomy): domain Eukaryota; kingdom Viridiplantae; phylum Streptophyta; class Magnoliopsida; order Santalales; family Viscaceae; genus Viscum; species Viscum album. The sequence goes on from OY728119.1 coordinate 445,542,292, forward strand.
ATCTGACCCACACAGAATCGGTATGCGCTAACCCACACAGGATCGTTGAGCGTTGACCCACACAAGATCGGTATGCACTGACCCACACAGGATCATTGAGCACTGAACCACACAAGAACATACCCACATAAGATCAGTATGCGCTAACCCGCACAGGATTGCTGAGCGCTGACCTCCGTATGATTTGTCTCAACCTTTGCCTCACTATCAGCCACTAGATTCCTCACACCTGGTGCGCTCGAGTTCCGTAGAATCTACCCTCAAGATATCAGTCATACCTCAACTACCACTAAACTACACAAAGGATTAACCCAAAGTACTTTCATTTCGTAAGGGTTAAAATGCAATAGACGGTGCGTCAATCAGATGTCCAGTTTGTGAGTTATTTGCATTTTCATTCCAGGGGCCCTGTTGGTTTTTAGGTTCAAACCAACCTGACAATAATCCATATGTGTCCAAACCTCAAGTGTGGTATGACAATAGAACCGTATCGCTATAATATTTCTGTCTCCGCAAACGGTTCATCAATCGGACACCCGTAGCCCATGTTATGGGCAAAATGGTTAAAACTGGCCATAGTGGGTTCGGGTCCGGTCCAACCCAATTGGACTGACCTGACCCGATTCGGGTATGGATCGGGGTCCAAACGGTCTGCGAGTCCGACCTAGTCTGAGGGGGAAACCTGGCCCGAGGGCGGACCGGCCGAAGGCAGCCCAACCCGAGGGCGGCCCGACCGAGGGCGGCCTGACAGAGGGTGACCCGACCAAAGGCGGCCCAGTCGAGGGAGGCCTGGGAGAAGGCGGCTCGACGGCCTACCCTGGTCGTGCCCAGGGGGAGGCGTACACGCCCCTGGCACCAGAATTGTTGAACCATTCGGGTGGAACCGAAACCGGCGCCCGGTGGCCCCGGTCCAGCACATGCGGGGCCCAACGGTGTCCCGCTCCTCCCGGCTGGCCCATGCGGCCAGCCGCTCTCTGCCACCAGTGAGGCGTGACGGTGTCGCGGCCCACCCAGGCCACGGACCTCTGCTGGCCTCCGCGCAGCACGACGACGTTGCGCGCCTCCTTCGTGGCCCGGCGTGGTCGCGGCTCTCCTTCCTCGGGGCACGGCGGTGCCGCGCCCTCTTGGCGACCCAGCGGCCTTGCGCCGCCGGTTCCTTCGCGGCTGGCCCTATTTTGGCCGCCATCGCTCCGCCTCCACTATCATCATAATGAGAACAACAAGGGGGAGGGTCGGACCATGTTCGTGCAGTCTGATCCCTCCTCGTTAAGACGATATCAGTCGGTAACAAGGGGCACAACAAAATGACGATGAACGGGGGGTATAAACTCATACATAATTCAACCCCTACCTCATATGACGATCTTTGATGGTGGAAAGAGAGGAAAAGAGAACTTCAATTCATCGATGTCAGAAAGCATCCGGGGAAGAAGTGTCGTCGGCGTTCTTTGCAGTCGACTCCTCTTTTGGCTCGGTCGAAGATCAATGAAGAAGTTTGTCATTCTTCGGTGGTGTGTAGCATTCTTTATTTGAAGGATGAAGTTCTCCACTCAAAGCTGCACCAAAATATTTTCCAGCCCAAAAATAATAGACTATCTATTATTTTAATGGTTGGAAAGAATTCAAAAGAATTCAAAAGGGTACCAAATAATTAAAAGAAGTTCAAATAATTAATGGTGAGGGTTGGCACAAAAATTAATGGCTGAAGGTGGAGAGTTGACATCCCACATAAATCGGGAGTTAAAGGGGGGTTTTAAAGCTCATGTGGGCCCCAACAAATATTTCCTCCCAAGGAAGGTTATGTGAAGGTGGGCCCCACCACCATAACCTCCCATGGAAGGTTAGGGTGTCGTAGCCCCCACCTTTAACCTCCCCGTGGAGGATTAAACCACCACAAATAAAAATAAACACTTTATTTTTTTTAATTTAAAAAAAACCCCCAAAAAACTAGCTTCCATTCTCGTCCGAGCGCAACTGCGGTGAAGGTCTCACTAAGAAATCACTTATGATGCGAGTTCAACGGTGCCCTCAGATTTCAATTACGAGCACTGGGTCAAAAGTTATAATATCCCGCTCATACGTTTACTAAACATACCCAAAAAAACCTCAGAAAATGATTCTGAGCACCCCGGGCCTCGGAATAAAGCGCCGTAAATTTTCACGGTCTCGTAAAAATCCAATGAATTTAAGAGAAAATAATTTCCACGGAATTTCGTTTTCTTTACATAAGGATCATTTCTAATAAAACATAAAATAGTGTTCCTTGGATAACTTACCATTCAAAATTATCAAGGATCATCTAAAAGAAAAAATATAATAGTGTTATTAGGAAAAAATCCTATAAAACGTAGTTTAGGATCACTATAAAGCAAACATAACGTAGTTTGTTTCATAAACTGCATGTGCACCATACATTTTATCTCATGAGATGAAAATATTACCCTATGAATTAGAGTGATGTAAAGGTGAACCACTCATATTAAAAACATGTACATTCATACGTGTTCCTTAGGAGGAAAAGAAACTATAAAAAATTATAATCATGTTTAAACAAATGAGAATGAAGTGGGTTTCAGATTCCTGACAAAAGGTATTAAAGAGGATATATCATAAGTATTCCCTAGATTTAAAGGAATTAAATTATTTTGTATATTCGTAGTTGAAAATGAAACATATTTCAATAACATTTAGTTCCATTTTTTAATAATTAATTATATATTTTAGAGACGTAATAACAAAATGGAGCCACTTAGGTGATGTTTTATGAAATTTATAAAGGATCTTTTATATAAGAAAGGATATTATTATTTTATATTAAACCATATTGTAACCCTGATGTTTTTTCAAAAATTAATTATGGTATTAAATATATATTATTCATTAAAAACATTTTTAAGGAGTTGTTACATGACATGAAATAATAAATTAGGAAGTTCTATTAAATCATGTTTACAAAAAAGTGGGAATCATGAAGGGAACTTCAAACATAAATTATAACTAATAAATAAAGGTAAGTTAAACATTTTATATATATAAGGAAAATTTATACATAATATAGATAAATTACATGAGAATAAAATAGAGTTATATATATAAAAATAATGATAACCTGTAACCCGAACGCAATTGTGGGTCGGAAGATACCTTTTTAAGTTTTAAATAATTTTATTGAAACACACAAAGTTAAGAATACAGAAAAACATTATTTTAAAAAATTATAATGATAATTTATGGTACATATGAGATAAAACATATTATTTTTCACAAATATTAATGATTAACAATGGTGGGAATAGAATATATGGACTTTGAGAAGAAAATCCATTAGAAATGATGAATTTTCATACTAACAAAGTCTTTTTTTGGAGAAATCAACTAATGAATATGATTTAATTTATAAAATCAATTTCCTTGATGGGAAAAAATGAACTACCATATATAATATATGTATTTTAGAATAAGGGAAATTAGAGATTCATAGTCAAAAAATATAGATAAAACCCTAAATTTTAATAAAAATGAGTCAAGAAACTACTTTTGACTTCGTAGTTGTTTGAATAAAAAAAGAATAAATATAGAAAAAATAATTAAATTTAAAACAATTTTATTCTAAGAAAAATATGATTAAAATACATCCAAATGAAATATTTACATCAAAAAAGGGAAACAATTGTGAATATAAACCATATCTCAATAAATCAATATTAAGATGTAGAAACACTAACCTCATGTCCGGATTCATTATTCACTTTTTATAACATCATAAATAACAAAATTAAGTTTAATAAATTATTATATAATATCCTTTTAAATCTATATTTAATTTTGAAATTTCTATTTATTATCATGTGTTATTCATTTTTTTGATAGTTTTCTCTTATATAAATTACATGAGGAGGTTCAGTCAATTTTCATAAAAAATCATTGTATATAAACCATGATCGCATGTGTTGTAAAATAGCTTCATAGTATCAATATTTTTTGATTTTTATGTATATTATTTTTCCATTAACATAATTTTTACACAGTTTCATAAGTTTTTAAAAAGTGGACTCAAATTAAGAAAGGTTTATCAATGTGTTCATTTATGGTCTTCATGTTTACTATGAATATTTATTATTAATAATACTTATAAAATATCAAATATTATATATATTCAATATTAATAGTTTCATAAATATAATTTGTATGAATTAAAAATATTTTTATAATTATCCATGGTAGGTGGTAATATAAAACAAAATACTTCATTCTGTTAAGTCGTTAGTTCGCGCATACATATAGATGACTCTCTAATTTTTCTTATAATGAGAGGTAGATATAAAATAAAATAACATATCATTTCATAATACTAATATTTTTATAAAACTTATATATTTTAATTTGATAACACTTTTAATCTCTCCATGTAATATGGTTATGGAAAATCAAACAAACTGTCTATGGTGGCGGCAGTCCGCACACATGTATAATGACGTTTTCATTTTTCAAATGGTTTTGGAGGAAGGTATAAAAACTATATTCCCATAGAAAAATAAAATTTTATAATATTAATAACACTGATTTTATTATAATTTCATGGATAGACCATATTTTATGGTATAATATAAGAAATGAATTATGAGAGCACAATTGAGAATATTACCTCTCTCATTGGATGTTATCTCTTGGGTAACACCTTAAGGGTCCTTAACATTCCCTTTTCTAAGAACAAGGAAAAAAGGTTGTATAGAGAGGGATGAATAGTGACTAGGGATGAATTATTTTGAGGTAATGTTTTAGAATGAGTGGAGAAATAGATTGTCATTGAGCTTCTTTTATATCTGAAGGGAATGAAATCCTGGAAAATAAAACTGCTTAATATAAAAATAGATCATTTTTTCACCTAAAATGTTGAGAAAAAGTGAAAAATAATGGATTGGGTGATTCTTTAAGGTAGATAATACCTCAACCATTCATTTTCACACATGTTTTAAACATTTTTTTAATTCTTCTACTCTTTTATGTTTTTACTTTTAGTATTTTTGGTGTCTAACTTTCTAATTCATTTTTTCATAAGTAATTTACATTAATTACTAAAAATATATAGGCCTTTTATGTAATTTGAACCAATGTATTTAAAATATGTACTCAATTTTTCAAATAAAATTTCTTAGTATACAAAAAAATTAATTTCAACACTATCACTTGTAAAGCATAAGTTACCATTTTCTAAAAAAGGGTCTTTTTTAGAATGAATGTTCCATTTAGGAAAAGACAAGAAAACTTATTTTAATTATAATAATTGGTTTACGGTTAAATGAATAACATTTATATTCTTAATGAAGGTATAAAGAACATATTTCTACCTAGTTATATCATAATTAATTTAAAGAAGAAAAATAATTTTTCATTAGAATAAAACATTTCTTATGTTTCAAAATATTAAACCTAGGTTTGATAAATTCAATATATAATTTTTGAATTAATTATATTAATTCCCAAAAAATATTTTAATGTAAAATGATTTATACTTGCTTATGTTATACTTACTTCAAGATATAGTCCTGATCACAATGATATTATTAAAAACTATATTTTTCAATATTCACCTAAATATTAGTAATTTTAGAAAAATATAAAAAATAACCCTTGGATAATTTTTTTATTAACTATATAAAAATGAATTTAAGTTAGTAAAATTTAAATTCTATTATTTATCTTTTAAATAAAAACATAAAATTATAATGAAAACTATTTTCAAGGGAAAATAACATTTTAAAAATTATAAAATATACTTACACTTTTCTCTTATATATTGATATTTATATTGGTGTTGTATTTTATATATAAACAATATGTTTAATTTATTTATATTTCTTTAATTAAACCATATAAAAATCCAATTTTATAAAATACATATTTTCTAGAATAAAATGATATCATTATTTTTATCAAGTCATTAGTAAAGAGATTTTTTATTTTTTATTAAAATAAAAAATTAGAAATATATAAAATACATGTGATAAATAACTTATTGTATTAATAGTAAAATTACTATTTCATGTAAATTTCTAGTTACATGGCCCTATAATATTTCCAGATAAGATCTATGAATAAGGAATTCTCTTTTGTTTTTCATGGTTGGTGACTCCTTTAGCATGGATCTCATGAAAATTTCCATGAGATTGAACATTTCTCTCATAAAATTTCCCTTATTCCATAACTTTTTCTGTTATGATTGGTATTAGTTTATTAAAAAGCCAAGTAAAGCTACATCCCTTACAAGAATTGATAAATGAGCTTTGTAAGGGAGATTTCTACTACTCGATTCCATTTCTTCCCTTTTTTTTAGATTTCACCATATACTTACTTCTTTATATACTTTCTAACATAATGGTTATATCATAAATATCAAATTTCATAATTTTAAATTATAATTGTTTAGTTTTAGTTTTATTTTTCATATAAAACAACCTATATAATGAATTTGGCTTTAAAGGTTAAAATATATTAAAATATTTGTGAGTTATACTAAGTTGGAGGTTTATCGGGCCATTTAGCTTCCATTTAAGGTTATAAAGGTTTTATAAAACCTATATTTACATCCATAGTTGGAAATATTTCATGATTTCTTCTACATGTCACAACTGAGGAGATACATGAATGGTCTATCACATGTTATTAATTTGGAGGATCTAGACATTGAGGATGAAACCACATTCTCAATGTATTTGGTGTTGATTGGGGATTATCAAGAGAATATACTTCTTGAGTTAAGAACTCCCCTTTTTAATACTCTCTAGTAGTATAAGAATTCTTAAGATAGATTGTTAAGAGAGATAAATAGATGTGAGCTCACTACCCTCACTTGTTTATAGAGGCCATAAATTACGAGATGAAAATAATTCAGGATGAGGAAAGTGTAATGACTCTAGTTTTTGTGATTGTACCCTTTAAATATCTTTAATTACATTTTCAGATATATTTAGAGAGGAGGAATGGATGTTCGAATGATGTTGAGCACTGATTTTTTTTATATTAATTATATTAAATATTTTAAATATACACATGAATATTATTTTTTGAAATAATGTATTTCCTCTCAAAAGAATTCATTAATTTGAAAACCAATACATTCATTGAATCTAAACAGTGGGATTCAATCTCGGTGAAAAATAGGTTTCTCTTGTATCAAACCTCTCTTTAAGAAGCCATAGTGGAATGATTAAATGAATTAATTATATTATTAAACTTAAATAATTCAATATTGAGAAACCCTAGGGATTCTACAATATAAAATCTCATTAGGGACTCATATAGGGTTAGTCACATAAAATATAGGAAGTCGTGATAGGATTTTTGTGGGGGTATATTTATGAATGAGAATAGTGTCGAAGAATCGATTATGAATGTGTCAGAGATCATCAATGTCTCCAACGAGTGAATTCTTCACCATTGACAGATCATCCCTAATGTAGGGGTTTTATTTTTGATTAATTTTTTCCCATTCATAATATTTGTATAAAAAATAATTAATTCCTTTTAAATTAAAACCATGTTCATTATTTGAATTCCCATTTCAATTCACCATTTTCATGGAATTATAGTTTAGTAAAATAAATCTATTTGTAATTTTTATTCAATTTTTTTTATGACTATCCATAAACTGTGTCCAATTTATGCATGGAAAACATTGATTACTCACTTTTGTGGTTTGTGTAATTCACCTTACCTTTTCTACACTTTCAACTATAACATTCAATTTTTATTGAGATTTGACCAATCCAAGGAAAATTTCATCAAAATATCATTTATTATCTTCATAATTATTTTGTTTGAATTCAGTATCATTGTTTTTAGAATAAAATAGTATCAATCAAAATGGAAAATTTGAGGTGGAGGTATACAATATTTGTTCCATGATCTATCACATGTAAGTGATGTAAGGAGGTGATGAAGTCATGATTATTAATGAAAGCTTGTCGAAATCCAACCTCTAATAGTAACACATTTTAGGACTTTGAAGTTTTCAGTAATTTCATTGAGATTCATGGATAATATGGTGGTATCTATGTAGCTTGTGGGAGAATATGATAATCTGGGAAAACCCACAACAACCCGACATACTAATCGAAAGAACACACATTGTGTATTCTAATAAATTTATCCATATGTTTTTTGTAAAAATTTAAATACAACACTACATGTGTCCTATTAAATAGGTAGTTTATCCTTGTATATTAAGCTCGTTGTGTATGGAAATTACATTCCCATGGATCTTTTATGGTCTACAAATTGTCTGTATCTGACAACATGTAATGTACCTTCATGGTCACATGACTTAAGAAACATTACACACACTGAGTTCCACATTGATCTCTAACATGCCATGTCTACAACCAACATTTCATGTATATATAATTTGACACACAATGTTATAATCCATCATGATAGTACGTGATTTTTTGTGGGTCACACATCGTGTACTCTAGGATACATGTTGTATACTCTGACTTGACTTCTTTGAGACCTTTTCCCCTTTTCCAAGAATTTTATTGTGCTTGTGAGTGTTTTATAATGGGTATATAAATGATATTTTTCTTGTTTCATAAAAATAAGGTGATTTATCCCACCATGTTACTTAGGTTTTTCGATCCCATGTTAGTGAGATGATCGTGGATTGGTTCAGGTAAACCCTGTAGGACCCCAAAACACCCTGAGAGGGGAGGGGTGAACCAGGGGGTAAAATTTTTCTTTTAAAAAGATTTATATTTTTTACAAATTAATAGTAACCTATTAAACCTATCTGATGACAATGTGTCAAAAACAAAAAAAGCACATGCAAAGATATGACACAGTAGTTTTACTTGGTTCACCACTAAGTGCTAGTCCAATGAACATATGCTGAGAGGTTATCAGTCATACCAAAGTCCACTAATATTCACTAGTTGGAAAGTAAAATAGTTTAGACATATTTACTCTATTCTAGGAAAACTTCCTTTATAATATTTTAGGTATATCACATTGTACCCCTTAGATCACTTTCATCAACTACCTCTTACTCACTGCCTTAGGTTAAGTCTCACATAGTTTATCAACTTGAAGGTGTCTTCAATATATTTTCATTGAAGTCTTTGTGTCTTTCTATCATGGGAATATTGTCTCATCGAATTCCTGAATAGATTCATTTGAAAGCACTAAATAAATGTACTGGATAAAAAAAATCTTGTTAGAAGCTCAATATTTCACTTGCACGGAACACCACTTCTGGCGCGCAAGTTTGGGGATTGTCGCTCAAGATAACATTCAAGAAACCCTTACTTTTCAAGAAACACTTATCTATCATGCAACCCTTATCATTAATGAGACCCTTATCTATTGCATATCTATACCATAAGTTTCAATTGTACTTTTATAGACAAAAGGAACACTTTTGCGCAAGATTTACTTCGCGCAAGTCATTCTCATGCAAGTCCCTTGTGCACTGAGACAATAGATCATCATTGGAAAAACTTATTAAGTATTGAATTAGGGTAATCAAATATTTATAGGCATTTTTTATTCCTTGAGGTCATGGTACATAGCTTTCCCCCAGTCACACTAGTCCATTCGCCCGAGCCACTATCGTGAAACTCACCTTGTGCACCAACTCCAAAACCTATGCACCATTCCTTCCTTTTCAAAATTTTTAAGAACTAATCTTGAAAAATATATGTAACACACATTTATAAACCTCTTTATTACTAGATAACAAATATATTTTCCAAAACACTTTTCTCCATTCTCCATTTTTTGGAAAAAAGTTGATAAAAACTAAGAAACAACACCACCTTCAATAATATTGTCTTCTTGAACTATGGGATCCATTTCCTTCTATGTAAAGACTAAAAACTAACACAGCCATTCTCCAATTATAGAAAACCCACACTTGGTTCCAAAAATACCCCCTTTGGGTTTTTTTTCAATCTATAGATAAATTCAATGATGAATCAGTCATAATAAAAACATGATACGCAAGAAACAACTGATACAATAATCTAAGTCTATGTGATCAAATCTCAGAGTAGAAAACAAGAGGGGAAGCATGAATTGGGTTCTCATATTTTGTAATTCTTAAAGATGTCCAATCTATGCTCTGACTGTTTCCTCAAAACACCAAATTATTTTCTCAATACTCATTTTCTCCCTCCATTTTCCCCTTTTGTAACTCATCATCCCCCTCCCCCACTGTAACATTTTTTATACTTTCCATATTTCCTACAACCAAAAAAACATTTCATTATTATATTTTGTACCAATTAATTTTTACTATTTAATTTCTCTACTCTCCCTCATTGTAAATAATCCTAATGAACCTAATTTTGACTTGTAGAGCTCTAAAAAACACTTCCCCTGGATCATATCTCTCCCATAAACCTACATCGCTTCCACAAAAACATTAAAACAGTTACCACAAATGGGGTAAAGGGAACACTCATGACCTCCTCACACACTAAGAGGTGGTTAAAAACTAAGGTTTAACTGATGCTTATTAAACACATGTGTTGACAATGGCTTGGTCAATAAGCCGGCCACTTGATCATCAACTCCAACATGATCCAATTTAATCATTCCTTACATTCTTGTTATCAGAGAAAAGCACCATCAGCTGTTTCACCTCTTCACCAATATCAGTCAGTTGTTTCTTTATCCACAATATATGAGTGCATGCCTTTTTAGCAGAGATATACTCAAATTTAGCAGTACTGAGGGAATTTCTTTTGTATTTATTACTCAACCAACCTACACATTTCTTTCCAAAAAATAATGTTCCCCCACTTGTGGAATTTCTATCCACTACATCTCCATCCTAGTCAGTAGTAGAAATTACTGATAGTTCATTATCACTTCCTGTAGTAAAGTATAAGACATAATTGTGAATACATTGAATGTACCTTGTGGTTATTTTAAGTACCTTCATATGTTCTTCCTTCGAATTACTTTGAAAGAGGGCTGCATAGCATGTTGCAAAAATTTTATTCAGTCATGTTGCAATCAAGTACAATAGGCTTCCAATGACTCTCTTTTACATGGTGGGATCCACATAAGTCTCATCCTCATACTTTCCAATTTTTGTTTCAAACGCAATCAGAGTTGACATTGTTTTGGAGTCATGCATATTGAATTTCTTTAATAACTCTCTCACATACATTTCCTATGAAATAAAACTTTAGTCTTTATTCTGAATCACTTGCAGCCCTAAGAAGTATGTGATTTCACCAATGAAGAAATTTTAAATTTTAATTTCACGTGATTGGAAACTTCTTCCACTGATCTATGCCTAATTACACCAAATATAATATCATCCATGTACACTAACACCATAAATTGATCTTCCTTTGAATTCTTCACATTGAGGTTTTGGTCGACACCTCCTCCTTTAAATTTGTGCTTCTTTTGATAGGAATCCAGATGAGAATACCAATCTTGTAGTGCCTACTTTAGACCATATAGATTTTTTTTTCAATCTAAGAGCCTTAATTTCAACATTTACAATCAAAAACCCCACTAGTTGTTTGATATATATTTATTCTTCAAGAACACCATTTAAGAATGTTATTTGATTTCCATCTAATAAACTTTATATCCTATATGAATTTCCATAAAGAGTAAAAGACTTATTGACTCCAGTCTCACCACTGGAGTAGATGTTTCTTAGACATCAACTCCTTTAATCTATGCATAGCCTTTACAAACCAATAGAGCCTTATTTCTAACCACATTTCCAAGATCATTGAATTTATTTTTAAAAATCCATTTCATACCAGAAACATTGTGATTTTAAGGTTGAGTAAAAAGATCTCATGTTTGGTTCTTGTCGATTTGATCTAACTCTTCATTCATGGATTTAACCCATGATTCATCCTTTGAATCTTATTCAAATGAGGATGGTTCCATAACTGATATGAAGGTATATTGTTCATTATTACTCATTCTTCTTATTTGTATGGGTGTTTTCCAATCCTTAATGATGTTGGATTGATCAATTTCTTCTATTCAATTTATCCTATGATTTTAATAATAATTTTCTTCAGCCATGGTTTCGTTTCTCGATTCTTCTTCTAAATCAACATCTTGTTGTGACCTATGAATGTTTTTCACTGCTTCCATTACATTTTCATCTGAATTTGTTCCATGTCTATTATCTTATGCATCTTTAATCACATCAGTATATGATCCACTCATGGTATTCTTTATCTTATCTTTAACTATATTAACATCACTTTTTTCCAAAATTTTCTCGAGACACTTATTGAAACACTTGTAGGATTTGATATTCATTGAATATAAAAAGAATATTATTTCATCAACCACATCACCAAACTTTCCTTGATTTATTTCTTTGTTTTCAAAAAAACATTTAATTCTGAAAACATGAAAAATACTTCAAATAGGGCTTCCTTCCATGCCACAACTCATATAGTGTCTTGGTTTCACCCATATATATCCCTGTTCGATTTTGAATATACAATGTGTCTTTAATGGCCTCTTTCCAGTAATGTCGACGGATACAACCCTCAATCATCATAGTTCTTGCTATATTGTTCACCTGTCAATTCATATACTCAACAACTCCATTTTGATATGGGGTCTCAAAAAATCCACCTCAAGTAGTATTTGATGCTTCTCTATGTAATTTTTTAACTCAATGGATGTGTATTCCCTTCCATTGTCAGATTGCAGAAATTTGATTGTTCGTCCAGTATCATTCTCGATGATTCGACTATAAGTTTTCAGGGAATCAAGCATTTTCCATTTTCTATGTATAACCATCACCCAATCCATTCTACTGTAATCATCAATCAAAAGTATTAAGTACCTTTCTCCATGTATTCTATAAACATTTATTGGACCACATACATCTATATGGATGATATCAATAATATTTGATTCCCTTTTCTTCTTTAGCTGATAAGAACTGTAGACCAACTTCCCTAGAATTCAAGCATCACAAGTCTTTTCCCATTCATCTTTTTTTAGAGAAGTTTGAGGGCCAAACCCCTTTATTAAATAAAAAATATAGAACCTATTTTTGGTCTGGGAAAGAGGTGACCCATTAAAAGAAAAGAAAAATTCCTTAAAATGGTCAAAAGGTCCAACAAGTCCAAAATAAGAAAATGTACGAACAGGATTGCAAATCCTCATCACCCACCTCACCATTAATTTCCACAGTGAGATCATTCCAAAAAAGGTGTCACCCCCTCTTCCAAGAAGTTGCAACATGTTGGTAGCACAACGAGGTATATCACCACTCCAGCCAACATAGAATGTGGAGGAGATCAGGATGAAGGGTTCCAACACATCGTTCTCTATTTCAATCCACCAACCCAATAAATCTTGAAAGGAACTCTCATAAATGTCAACCTAACTCAGCTCAAAATAAGTCTAAAATCACTAAGAAAATGTTATGGAAAGGAACCAATTCATCCATTAAAGTGATGATGCATGGATGGATGATGGGTGTCATCACACCCATCCCTCATTTGAGGCCTCCAACCCAATGGAACCTACAATATGGAGTGTTATAATCAAATTCAATAAGTAAAACTAGTGTTCGCAAAGAACTTTTCTCTTCAAGAACAATAAGAACAAATAAGAAATGAAAAATAGACCAGAGTAGAGCAAAATCAGAAGAAATCACATTACAACCATCAACAGGCAATCTTCACTTGAACATCTCCACCGTTGACATCTGATAGTCTTCTCCACATCCCCATATGAGTTACTATACAACCTGCTTAAACCCAATCCACATCACACTAGGATTTCTCTCCATAACCGGAGTCAAGATATTTCACTTCCACATCACCGAGATCAACATCCCACGACCCTAGACCACTAAGGCTTAAATCCCACAATACTCACCGAATGCAAAAACGACATACACTAAAGTCACCGTCTGTCACCTAAGAATTCCTAGAAACTAAAATACTCTAGATCTGGAAGTCATCGATCTGACCTCAAAGTAGCAGTGACCAGAAATGGACAACGCAACCATCTTCACAATAATAATTGTGGAGGAAACACCTGGAAAGCGTACGCAGCATAAGATTATGACAATGGAGAGAAACAGATGAATTCCACATATTTCCCTTTATAGTGGATCCTTTTTTATTTAAAGTCACTATTAGTCTTGAGTCACATAGTTGGCTCACACTAAGGAGATTGTGATGTAATCATTCTACATAAATAAATTTTGTTTTCTTCAGCTCACCATTATCTAGTTCAGTACTTCCATTGTCTTTGATTTTTAATGCAACATCAATATAGAACCTTACCATTCCATCCACCCTTTTTATAAATTTTTTTAATAAGTCAGCATTACCTATCATGTAGGATGAACATCCACTATCAAGCATCTAGGTGTTGTTTCTCTTTGTAGCTTTGAGAGATACTTCTGCATGGTTGGACTTATCAATTTTCTTCTTTTACTACCCTGAAATATTAGATTGAGTGAAGGATAAATATGGACTTTCATATATCTCTTCCATGTAGTTAGGTTCTTCATACTCATAATCTTCTTCTAGAGGAGAAAAGCTATTTTTAGGGGAAACACCATTTGGTTGAAAATTATTGACTTTTCTTTGAGTTCTGTATGAATTTTTAATGTATTTCATATTCTTGCAATAAATAGAATTTTAGAAAAAGTTAGAACCAATAAAACAATATCCATATAAATTATTTCTTATATAAAAAGAAGAATATGAATTTTTTCTCTTTTTTTGACTTACTAGATCTTCCCTGTTCAAATAGCTCTTTGATTCTTCACAGTATGACATGGTATGGTCTAGATAGCCACATAATTTACATTTCATAAGTGTAAATGTCTCCTCATTTCTATTCCTCCACATGTCTACTTCCTTAGTAAGGTAGTTTTGTTGCCTATAATTTTTGGATACCTGAGGATAGTTTTCAATTCTCCTTTCAGTTTTAATTGAGGGTTCCTTTTTCATCACATCAGGTGACTTTTCAACATGTACAACTTTCATCTTAGTTTATTTTAACCCATTTTATTTCTAGTATTTTATGTTTCGGCATCACAAATGATTCCACTATTTCCCATGCATATGGTTCTTTGATCATTCAAAATCTTTTCAACTCCATGGGAACCACGCTTAGCTCTCTCCAGAAACTCAGTGTATAAATTTTTTTGAACATTATTTTCTTCTTTACTTATTTTAAATTTGGTTCAATTTCAATTTTACTCCTAAGAGTAACAACTACTCCTTCGGGTCCTTCAATAGTTTGGGAAATATCCTCTAGTTTGAAGGTAAGGTCATTGATTTCCTTTTAATGTTATTCAATTATAATATTTAGTTCCACTGCATATTCTATTATTTCAAGGGTTGTTGTTTTTACTTTCACTACTTCTTCTAGTCCTTCAATTTGAGCATCAAGATGATCAATTTATTCTGATGATTCTTCCACAATTTCTATCCACCTTTTGCATTTTTTGCTTTAATTCTCAATATTACTAAGAGAATCCTCGATTTGTACTTTATATCAACATCAGTATTCAACTGATGATCTCTAGATTTATCTTTTGATGGTTCAGATTTCTCAATAGTAGCCATCATGGATGCTTGGTTTCTAGGTTTAAACTCCTTTTCTTCTTCCTCAAAAAATTCATTATCATCATCTTTTTATTCAAAGAAAAAACTTTTTTTCTATAGTTTCTTTCCATATTTGATGTTTCCCTTTTGAGGAAACCTCTTCTGAGACTTCTGTGAGTTTCCAGCTTCACCTTCATCATCATTGAACTTCATTGAGCATTAAGAATAAATGATCCCAAATCCACCACAACAAAAACATGCCAAGGATATATTTCAATCAAATCTACCTTTTCCTCTCTTATCCTTCTTGGCAAAGAGGGAAAAAATCCATCTTCCTCATTGTCTTTATTAACAATGTATTTTAAAATATTGATTTTCCCATGGAATTGAATGCCATTTCCTTGTTGATACATTTCATCACATCATCTAGCATGACCCTCATTTCATTGGTTCCTAGACTACTTAGCATGTCAGCTAGAGAAATTTTAGACAAGTTAATTTCCTCAAGGGTTGAAACTTTTGAATTGTAGACAGGTGTAAGCCTTCTAAAAATTTTCTTCAAAATATCGATTTCTTTAATCGCTTCACCAAGCCCTCGAATTACACATATAAGTTCACCAATTCAATTGAAGAAGGAATCTTCATTTTCATCAATATCCATATTCATATCATCAAACATGTTGTGAAAACTTGGAGTTTCACTTCCTTCACAATACTTTCTCCTTAGTAAATATTTTTGATGTTTTCCTGCAAAGACTTTGTTGAGGTGCAAATCATCACCTTCAAATAGATCTAATCAGAAATAATAGTAGTGAGGGAATTTTTCACTTTAGTATCTACATCAAGCATTTTTATATTTGAATCATTCACAGGTAGCCCAATAGGACCAGTGACATGTATTCTTTATGTAGTAGAAAAAAGGACTTCCATTCCAAGAGATATTAGATGAGATATCATCTTATTCTACCAGATATAAAAGTTTCTTCCATCAAATAGGTGTAATCCCCTGAAATTCAATATATTCTCCATGATAAAAAAGAAAGACATATTTAACACCAGCAACCCTTTCCCTCTGATACCACTTGTTTGATCCTGAAACACCCTGAGAGGGGAGGGGTGAATCAGGGTGACAACTTTTTCTTTTAAAATGATTTATCTTGTTCTCATATCAGTAGAAACCAATTAAACCTTTCTGATGAAAATGTGTAAGAAACAATCACATGCAAAGATATGACACCACAATTTTACATGGTTCACCACTAAGGGATAGTCCAAGGCGCATATGCCAACAGATTTTTGGTTGTACAAAATTCCACAAATCTTCAATATTTTTGGAATATGAGAGTTTATAAACATTCACTCTATGGCAGGAACACTACCTTTACAATATTTTAGGGATAACACACTGCGTCCCTTAGAGCACTTATGTCAACTCCCACTTTCTCACTACCTTGGGTGATGTCTCACTTTGTTTATCATCTTGAAGGTATATTTAATAGATTGGTACTAAATTCTTTGTCTCTGTATAGAATGAAACTCTTCTCACATCTAACTCCTGAATATATGCACTTAAAAGTACTGAACAAACAAACTAGATAAACGAAGCCTTCTAGAAGCTCAACACTGTACTTGCGTAGAACACCACTTCTAGTGCGCAAGTATGGGGATTGTCATACAAGATATTATTCATGCAACACTTTATTTTAATAAAAATATTCATTATATTTCAACCCTTATCTATCATGTAACCCTTATCTATCGCGCAACTACACCAATAGTTTCACATGGACTTTTAGAGAAAAAATGAACCCTTGTGTGCAAGTTTTACTTTGCACAGGTCATTCTCATGAAATTTCCTTGCACGCTGAGACAATGAATCATCATTGTAATTTTTTAGAAAGTATTAAGTTGGGGTAATATCAAATTTATAGTCATTTTGGAAACCCTGAGAGCATAGCACATAGATTTCCCCCAACCATGCTAGTCCATTCACTAAATCCAGCTCCACACAACTCACCTTGCATGCCAACTCCAAAACCATGTGCCCATATTTTCATTTCCAAAATTGGAATCACTAATCTTGAAATACATATGGTGTGAAACTTTCTAAACCTCCTTATTAATGGTGTGGAAATCCCTTTTTCAAAACACTTTTCTATATTCTCACATTTTTTGACCTAAAATTTGGCAAACACTGGGAAACAACGCCACCATTAATATTATTGTTTTCTTGAACTGTAAGATCACTTTACTTGAAAACTCCAAGATCTTATATTTTAGGATTGACAATAAACACAAACCATGCTCCATTTACAGCAAAGACCATCCCCGATTCCAACATCCCCTTGGGATCCTAGTGTCATTATCCTATATTCCCCATTTCCTTGAGTAGGTTAAGGTATCCCATATACTTATTTTTGTCATGTGATACCCTTCCTATGGGATTTTACATATAGGTTAAGGTATCCCCAATGTCCCAAGGTGCAATCATCTATCTGTGAGTTGAATTACCTCTCATGAGGTGTCTTCAAGCAAGGTGTATCTTTCCTTTCAATAATTTCCAAAAAGGTCCCATTGATTTCATTTTCATTAGTATTGAATTATGGTTCCACTTTAATAATGGCATTTTTTGGCTAGATAGGAGGTCAAAGACCAACCTAGGTGACTTATGTTCATCTGTGAACACATTTGGTTCTTCATTCTTCACCTGCTTTATTAATGTTTCATGAAACCATTTATCTTTTAGATATTTTATGTCATCCTACTGGGTATGTATATACTCACCCCTACATGATCTTTTCTTGAAAATTCCATCTGCAGTGAAGATGAATTTCTATTTGGTTCTAATTTAGTTAGACCGGAAGTGGGTTGTAAGGCCCATAGATTTTACTATTTATCATTTTTTAAAATAAATCTAATGTGTTTTATAGATTTCTATATAAGAAACACCAAACTAAAATGATCCATGACATATTATATAACTATTATTTAAAAATTTATAATAATAATAACACCTATATTAAATAAAAATATATTAATCAATAAGAATTAATTATATTTATAGGATAAATAATTAAGTTGATTTAATATTAAAAAGGAACTTTCATTATAAATAATTGTTTTTAAAAGTAAATCCTAATAAATTAAATTGACTAAATTTTAAATATTTTTTTATATAAAAATATATATTAACATTCATTTAATTATAAATTGACGTGAAATAATATTAAGAACACTTGAAAGCATCATTTTTCAATAAATATAATTTTTCTTTATACATTTTAGTTTTAATTTAAAAAACATAAACAATTGATAATTTTAATTATATATAATAAATATAATTTTTAAATTAATCATTTCATAATTATATTAGGATAAATTTTAATTTTTGGTAAAATTGTTGATGTTTGGGATGATTAGTGAAATATACTAATTTTGTAAATACTATTACTTTTATGACATTGTCAAAATATAAGAATGATTTCAATGTTTATTGAAAAAAAAATCTATAAAATTTTATTATTTTAATTAAAATAAATAATTTAAAAATAAAATATTGAATTTATAAAACCCATATTTTATAGTTTGGAAACATAAGGTAAACTTTTACAATAATAAAAACTATTTTTCCAGTTTCTTTCATATAAGTATCCACAAAATCGAATTTTGGTTTTTTTATAATTTAAAATACACATATTTCTAATTTAGATAATATTAAAATAATTAATGTTATATAAATAAAAAATATTTAGAATTTTCTTAATATTAATTTTAATCCTAAAATATAATTTTTATAAAATAAGGTATTTATGCCTTATGTACAATGATATTAAAATTAATTATTTTTACAACCTATATAAATTTTATTTAAAAATATGAATTTAAAATTTGGAATCATTATATCCAATTATTTAATAATTAAATTTTTTTTGTACATTAAATGTAAATTACTTAGATAAAAATTAGTTACCATGGTAAAAATTGAAAATAGTTAAAGTGAAAAATAAATGAGTAAAATAATTACAAATAGTATGAAAATGTGTGCTGTAGAATTTGATAAAATTACCCATTACCACACTCCATTAATTTCCTTTATTAATATTTCAATAGTTACTTTACCAATTATATTATTACAAAAATTCAACTCATCTTCCTTATAAAATGATACATCCTCACCCCACATATCTTCACACCCAATACCACTTATATTCAACTAAAATCTGACCAAATAACTCCTTTACACTCTTATCGGCTTATTAGAGTCTTTGTTAATCTCAAAATACATCCTCTAAAGTCCATAATCCAATTTAAAAATGTAACAAACCATCCCGGGATACCATCCGACCCGACACCCAACCCGGTCCGCGACATGGCCCAAAGGGCATTCATGATCCCCACGGGCTAACAACTAGTGTCGTACATCAAATACAAATTAGGTGGGAATGGTTTTAGCCTAAAACATGATTAAAAAAATAGAATCAGCAAAAGAATCCAAAAATGAATCTCAATAAATAAATAGACATATTCACATACAAGATACAGATAAAAAGACTGAAACTAAAAACAAAACTGAGAACAAAACTAAAACTAGACCATGATACATCGATCTCCATGTGACCACTAGGTCACCGTCGACCATAAAACCCACTCTCTCCAATAATGAGCTCATGAACTTGGAACCTGAACAAGAAAAATAATCTATAAAATAGCTCGGGTCTACCGACACCGAGTGATAAAAGTAGGGTGTGAGCTAGATAGATCAGTAGGAAATCACCAGATAATCCATGTGTTTCCTTTTCCAAAAAAATAAATTAACACTAGTTTGAAAGAAATTCATAAATATTGGGTTTTCATATTTTATCAAACAAATATAGATTACCCCATTTTAAAATCCAACACACACCACATTTCATTTCCAAAAAAAATTACTATTTTAAAAACAAAACCCAAAACAAGGAATACCAGACTATACTAAAAATAGATAAATAATGCAAGATAAAAAATAAATAAAGTTGAAAGTAAACTAGAAAATATAAATAGTATCCATGGTTGATCCAAAACATCCCTAGAGAAGCCCTTATATATACTCAGTTTCGAACCACCTGATGGTGTATGGTGAATCTCCTAAGTCTATAACCAACAGGCCACCCTAAAATGACCAATATAGTGGCACATTCCACCTGGACCCTCAGCAAATCTAGGGGTAGAAAACTGTCTAATCAAGGTTAATCATAAATTAACACTCAATTCTCTTAAAGGCACCTATGAACTCGTGGTAATAATATACTGTGTAAGTGAGAGGCCCTTGCACACGTGACTCACCTTACCAACCATCACCAAACTTGCCTACGCCAAACATGGACACCACTATACGATAACCCATAAAGGTAAATACATATTATAGAGGTTCCCTATATATATATATCACATCATTGAAAGTTCCAATCATTCCATCACATCATCTAAGAACTCAACCCTTTGTTTAAAATCATGTAAATTTCCAAATGGGCCTTTAAGCATTACATATCCAAATGAATTTACCAAAAATATTACACAAGATATTTCCAAAACAACACCAAAAACCACTTTTATGTTTGAAATTCCAAATGGTCCCTTAAGCTACAATTTTACCAAAACATACTCTAAGTGCCAAGTGGGATTATCTTTGAGTATTTAATTTGAAAAACCCTTTTTAAAATCACAACAGGGAGCCAACATTATTAATAAACCAAATAGACCGTTGAGAAACCAAGGTTTAAGAGGAAAATAATTTCAAATTCATGGTTGAAAACATACATAAATATTGATGTATTTCCAAATGGGCATTCAAACTATTTAGGAACCAATACTCTTTTATAAAACACCAAACAATTTATAACTTCCATTACATTATTGAAACCAATTTATCTAACATGGAAACCATGAAACCATTTTACATGAAAAGAAGGAAAAGGAGAATATGAAGAACCTTTTTAGGAAAGAAAATTTCAAGGGAATAATTACTTCCAATACCATCATCATTTTCAAGCTCATCCATATGTGTACTTCGTGCATGCATGGGTGTGCCCACATCAAATGGCATACCACAACTCTTTTCCCCCAATCCATTTCCAAAGAAACAACACCTTATTTTCAATTAGAAGAACAAACCATTCTATGAAAATATTTCCATAGACCATATAATAAGACCAACCCAATTTAATCAATTTAATAAAACATTTCAAATGGGGAAATTCTACTCAACTACAAAATTTTACCCTTAAAGCTAAATTGGGATTTAATCAAACACATTTACCATAGACACACATAAGCATTACCCAGAATCACCTCAAAATATATTTTTAAAAAATTATACTAATTTGAAAACACCATAATAGGCTAACAAAGAGTATCATGGGTATGTGAATCATTTATAAAAATTAATTTAAACTATTCAAACATCTGAAGATTTCTTCAAAAAATAAATAAATAGAAACACTTACCTTAGACGTGTGTGAATGCCATGAAACTTCAATAAGGGAAAGTACAAGTCCTCACGAACCAACTGAACACCCTAAATCCAAAGAAAACATAACCCACACACAAACCCTAGCTATTAGGGTTCATCCGAATAGGATCCCACCAAAGGGAAATCAGGAAATCAAGGAGAGATGGAAGAAAGAGGGGTAAAATGGATTAAAACCTTAAGAAACATAACTTGGATATTTAAAAGAGAATCCTTGGAGGAGGGGAGGCCAATGGAAGAAAGGTTTTGGGACCCCTTGGTGCGCCAAAAATGAGAGAAATGATGGGGTTTAATTTTGGGTTAAAGAGAGGAGAGTGAGGAATGAAAGTTTTAATATTTTAATTACCTAGCATGACCACACGATTTCGTCGGATGGTTTTCCAAATCGTGCACCAACTGTGCGGTAACCTCTTCCACGAATCTAGACATACAACATGATTATACTGCATGGTTTTTGAAACTGTGAAAAAACCATGTGGTATCTTCTTTCCACTTTCTAGATTGGTTGCACGGTTATATAGGATGACCCGCATGGTTTCTACTAAACATTTAGTGACCATGCTCAAGACAAAAATCATCCAAACTTCTAAAAACTAAAAACTTGTAATTGACACTCAATCACAAAACATAAAAAAAGAGTTATGACCAAGAAAATGATTAAATTAAAGAGTATCTAAGGTCAGGGTGTGACAATTATCCCCACTACAGACACTTTCTACCCCCAGAAAGTTATCTAGCTAAATGATCAATCAAAACTTGAGTTCATACTTGATAAAAACATAAGGAAACCATGAACTATAGGGAGACCTTTTAATCAACGAGTCACACCCGACCAACCAAGAATAATGCACAACCCAAAAATGAGGGGACAACGCGATGGGGTTATCCCCACTACAGGAACTCAACTAGCTCATGAACCTCAAAACAAAAATGCCACCAAGATGTAAATAAGAAACCCACTACGGAGGGACCCAATAGACCGGGACCCCAAGATCTAACTCAACCTCTCCAAACAAACACCAAATAGCAAGAAAGCAGTAGAAGTAAACACTAAGTAAAAACTGAGTACAACAGTAAGTGCGGAAAAGTAAGTGGGCCAGTATACAAACCCAAACTGAATGTAAAGTACTATTGGAAAGGAAAAACAGCAACTGTAAAGTAGAGTCGCAGTGTCGAGCCGTCCACTAGAAGTCCCACCTGAAGGGTGGGTACAGATAGCCTCCACTGCTCCTCGGGTCCAGCCGACCACTCCGAGTACATCCCGCACAATGGTCTACCTCTAGGTACCATCCTGCTCCGCAAGCCTCAACCACGATCAGCGTTGTCCGTCATCTACAACCAAGACAACGTAGTTCAGGCATAGCCCGTGCAGGGGTGAGTATAAGCTACTCAGTAGGGACCCCGAGACCCCCGAAGGTCTCCCAGAATCCACAAAGGATAAACCAAAAAGGAAAGATACAATCACAAAGTAACATCTGACACTGCTTAGGTATATGCTCATACATAGACCTAATTCATCAATTCTAGTACGCTCTAACTTCCGAGCCTACGTACAACCTAGTCCACATAGAAAAGAAAAACGTAAATCCACACAAGATAGCAAAACACAATCCACATAGGAAAGCAAAACAGGATTCAGCTCACACAGGTATACTTCTTTGTAAGATGATAGAGATGATCAGATATATCCACTGATTCATCTTAGCTGTTAGACCCACAAAGGATCGAAAGGTGATAACCCCCGCAATGACCCACAAAGGATCTGACCCACACAGGATCGATAGGTAAATAACCCCCGCAATGACCCACAAAGGATATGACCCACAAAGGATTGATAGGTAGCTAACCCCCGGAAAGACCCACACAGGATCAGACCCACACAGTATCTGTAGGCGCTGGCCCACACAGGACCGTTGAGCGCTGACCCACACTGGATCAGACCCACACAGGATCGGTAGCACTGATCCACATAGGATCGCTGAGTGATGTAGACGTCACCGTCGAATCCACTGAGGATCTCTGTACAGTCGTCGTCGTCGTCGCAGCCAGCTCTAGGGTTCCCGCACACAGCAAGCTCATTCGGAAGGGTCCGCTCCACGAGCCGAGAGGCTGATACATCAACTGACACACAGTCCGGAGTTGATGTATCCAAAAGATCCATATCGTCAATAGGAACTCAACGTCGCATACGGCGTGTCAATCGGACGCCCTGTCTGTGAGTTATTGGCTTTTTCATTCCAGGGGCCCAGTTGGTTTTTGAGGAAAAACCTACCCATCTGTACTCCACATGCATCCAAACCTCGGGCGAAGTAAGCCAAAAGCTCCGTCTCACTTAGAGGAATCCATCACAGTCGGCGGCATGTTAATCGGACATCCGGATCTTAAGTTATGAGTGTTTCCGCTCCGAGGTCCTGGTTGGTTTCGTGTACGAACCAACCTGGCCAAACCCAAAGTATTCCGAAACCTTGACTGAGATATACCGAAATGACCGTCTCGATCCAAGAATCACATCGCATCTGACGGTGCATCGATCGGAGGCCCGTAGCTCATGTTATGGGCAACAGACCAAAGAGGATCGGTAATAGGGGTTCGGGTCGGTCCGACCCAGCCCGATACCCCCAGGGTCGGCCCGAACCGGGTCGACGCGTGCCGGGTCCGGATCCGGCCCGCTTGGGCGTAGCCTGGCTCGGTGGTCCGGTTCGGCGGACTGGCCAGGACAGCCGACTGGTGCGCGGTGCGCTGGCACGCTGCCAGGGGTTCGCCCGAACGGCCGAACCATTTCGGGGCGGGGGCGCTCAGCAGGCCGGCCGGGGGTTATGACCCCCAGTGCTCTCCTCGAACCGGTCGGCCGGCTGCTCCACCACGGGACCGGCAAGGGCCGGTCCCCTGGCTCCGACGCCGGTGGCCTGGTGTCGGCCGCCGATTCCCTTGCATCACCGCGGCCTTGGTACGTTCGGCACGGCGCGACGGCACCGCACCCTTCCATCGCAGCCCCGCTCTAGTCGCGGTGCTTCTGAGGTCCTTCGGCGCGGCACGACGGTGCTGCGTCCTTTGTTCATCTTCTACGGTGCGGCGTGATGGCGTCGCGGATTTGTAGCTTCCAAAGGCACGGTGTGGCGGCACCGCGTTTCTCCGCTCTCCCTTTTACAATTTCCGTGCAGTGTTTCGGCACCACATTGCCTTGTTCGCCGCATCAAAAATCCACAACCAAAAGGGGAGGAGTGTCGGCCGTGAACGTGCGGTCCGACCTCCTCCCGTTAATGTGATAACAGGCGGTTCAAATAAAAAAGGGGGAAAATGACGGAAGTAATCACAAAAAGAGAAACGCATAAAACCCCTACCTCAATGTTGTCGTCGAACAAGCGTTCGTCATGGAATTAACTGTCATAGAAGAAGAGGGTCACCGCAGAAGAAGAGGTTCGCCCCAGAAGAAGATGATCTCCGTTGGAGTTAGGTGATCTCCGAGGAAGGCGTCTCTCACCATCGTCCACCTTCAGAGGTTGGCGTTCTTCGTTGGCGGTGGTACGTTCTTCACGTTCTTTATCGAAGAACAAAGAATCTTCTCTTTTCCTCCAAAAGGCTTAACACAACACAACCCAACCATAATAAAATAAGTCCAACACTTATTTTATTATCAACCTAAGTATTTGAAATTAAAAAGATAAGAAACAAACAATTAATTCAAAGAATTAACTGTAACGATTTAACCACCCAATTAAATGGGGCATTTCATAACCAGAAAAATGCACGGTTGACTTTCATTAAAGAGGGGGTTGCAGGTGCGTTAATTATGAGGGAATAAACAGCGGGGCTCGTGCAGGCCCCACCTCACAAATATCCTACCAATTGGGTAGGATATTTTGGGTTCTACCCTATCCGCTTAACATAGCATAAGTGTATTTTAAGTGTCTTTGAGTGAAATAAAATAAAATGTTGCACCAAATTTATTTTATTTCTTAACTTAACCCCAAAAATTAAAAACCACACCCGAGAAAATGCAACACCGGAAAACGCGTTTCTAAGAAAATACCGGCACTACGATTACATCGGTGCCCTCGAAATTCGATTCTGAGCACCGGTTCAAAATTTAGAAAACCCCGCTCGTTCGTTCACTGAACGTACCCGATCCAAACTTCGGAAAATGATTCCGGGCACACCGGGCCTCGGAACCAGGTGCCGTCAGAAACTGCGTTCTTGTAAAATTCATAGGAAAATAATAAAAAAAATTCCTTGAATTTTATGGGTCTTTACATCACTCCCACCTCAGGGCTTTACGTCCTCGTAAAGATATATCATAAACTAGGGGGAAAAAATGCAGGTACTGAGCACGCATTTAGGCCTCTCACTCCCAAGTGCTCTCCTAGAGGTTCCCGTGCTGCCAACGGATGTGTACTTCAGGAATCAACCATCCACGTAGGACCCGCTCCTGTAGATCCTCGATCTCCACCGGGACCTCCGCAAAAGTCGCCCCGTCATCAACGTCCATCTCCCCATGGTCAATGATATGCGTTGGGTCATGCACGTATCTCCTCAGCTGAGATACATGGAAGACATCGTGCACCCGGTGCAACTGAGGTGGTAGAGCCAGGCGATAAGCCACCTCGCCAATCCTGTTGAGGACCTGGAATGGTCCAATGAAGCATGGAGACAACTTGTCGCCTCGACCAAATCTCCGTAAACCACGTCGAGGTGAGACCCGCAAGAAGACGTGGTTGACATCCTCAAACTCCAGTGGCCTCTGCCTCTTGTCAACATAGGACTTCTGCCAGCTCTGAGCTGTCCTAATCTGCTCCTGGATGATCTGGACCTTCTCTGTCATGGCCTGGACCATCTTCGGTCCCACAAGTGCTGACTCCCCAGGGTCTGTCCATCACAAAGGAGATCTGCAAGGTCAGTCGTACAACGCCTCGTATGGTGCCATCTCGATGGTGGAGTGGTAGCTGTTGTTGTATGCAAACTCCACCAAGGGTAGGTGGTCCTCCCAGCTGCGACCAAAGTCGCGGACACATGTGCGGAGCATGTCCTTGAGAGTCTGTATGGTCCTCTCCGTCTGACCATCTGTCTTAGGGTGAAAGGCGGTGCTCAGACGTAGCTGTCTCCCGAACGCCTCCTGCAACCCCTTCCAAAGCTGGTAAGTAAAGCAAGCATCTCGATCGGAGACGATAGATGATGGCACACCATGAAGCCGTACAATCTCCTGAACGTAGAGACATCCCAAGCTCTCCACTGAGCCCTGCTCCCTTATTGGTAAGAAGTGGGCCGACTTGGTGAGTCGGTCGACAATCACCCAAATAGAGTCATGACCTCTAGAAGTGCATGGAATTCTAGTCATGAAGTCCATAGATATGCCGTCCCATTTCCACTCCGGGACCTCCAAGGGCTGTACCAAGCATGTTGGTACCGGATACTCTGCCTTCACCTGCTGGCAGGTGAGGCATCGAGAAACGAACTCTGCCATATCCTTCTTTATGCCCGGCCACCAGTGCTGTCGTCTGAGGTCCTGGTACATCTTCGCCACTCCAGGATGTACCACCAAGGGAGAAGTGTGAAAATCTCTCAGCACCTCCTCCCGTAAATCAACTAGTACCAAGGTACTTCCTCTGAAAAGAACTTCGTTCTCTGCTCCAAAGGAGAAACCATCAGGTGCCCGTCCTGAGAATATTTGCGCACGCCGCATCTCACAGTCGGTGTCCCCACATTGTGCCTCTTTGACCCGCTGAAGTAGTGGAGGAGTGACTGTGAGAGACTGACGGAAGGTTGCTCCATCTCTATCCACGAAGGATATCTGCAAAGAGGCTAGCTGCTCGGTCGCCTCCTCAAGTAGCTAAATGCCCGTCCTCCTGCTGAGAGCATCGGCTACTACATTCCCCTTCCCAGGAGTATAGTATATCTCAAAGTCATAGTCCTGGAGGAACTCAAGCCATCACAGCTATCTCAGGTTCAAGTACTTCTGAGTGAAGATGTACCTGAGACTCTGATGGTCAGAAAAGATTGTAATGTGATCGCCCATCAGGTAGTGTCGCCATGTCTTCAAAGCGAAGACCACTGCTGCTAACTCCAGGTCATGGGTAGCGTAGTTCTGCTCAAGAGACCTCAAATGACATGATCCATAGGCGATCACTTCCCGTTCCTGCATCAAGACACATTCAAGTCCGGTCCCTGATGCATCGCAGTAGACTACGTAACCTACTCCCTCCTCCGGCAACCTCAAGATAGGTGTGCTGGTCAATCTCTGTCTTAGATCCTAGAAGCTCTGCTGACATCTCTCTGACCACAAAAAGGGTTTCCCCTTCTTCGTCAAAGCTGAGAGTGGTTCTGCAGCTCTGGAGAAGTCTGGCACAGATCTTCGATAGTATCCAGCTAGTCCCAAGAAACTCTGCACCTCCATCACCCTCCTAGGTGGCTCCCAAGCTAGCATTGCCTCGATCTTCACAGGATCCTCCACAACTCCCGCCCCAGAGATGACGTGTCCCAAGAAGTGGACCTCACGTATCCAGAACTGACACTTCGAGAGCTTTCTATAAATCTGGTTCTCTCAGAGTGTGTCTAGTACAACCCGCAAGTGGTAGGCATGCTCCTCCTCACTCATCGAGTATATCAAAAAGTCAACGATGAAGACCACGACAAATCGATCGAGGTATGGCTAAAAGATCCTATTCATGAGGCCCATGAACACTTCTGGAGCATTGGTTATGCCAAATGGCATAACCAAGAACTCATAGTGTCCATACCAACATCTGAAGGTTGTCTTCTGCACATCCTCGTCCCGAATTCTGAGCTGATGATTGCCTGACTTGAGGTCTATCTTCGAGAACCACTATGCTCCCTTGATCTGATCGAAGAGGTCATCAATCCTTGGTAGTGGATACTTGTTCCTCACTGTCACCTGGTTCAGGCGACGATTGTAGACACAAAATCACAATCTCCCGTCCGCCTTCTTGGGGAACAATATCGGGGAAGCCCAGGGTGAAACACTAGATCAGATGAATCCCTTGCCCTGCAAGTCCTCCAACTGTACCCGAGGCTCCCGAAGCTCAGCGGAAGCCATCCGATATGCTGGGGTGGATATCGGGGCTTTCCTGGGGTATAGATCAATATAAAAGTCTACCTCTCTGCAAGGAGGTAGTCCTGGAACGTCATCAGGGAAAACGTCCACATACTGAACCACCACTACAGGAAAACCAGGACTCCGCACATCAACTGCTACTAGGATGAGGCTAGCCAACTGATGAGTGATGGGCTATCCTCTCCTCTGCGGAAGTCCATCCTGTGTTGCGAAGGCTCCCTTCTCGCCGGTGAAGGTGAACCTGCTCCCGTCGGTGCGTACAGATCACACCTTTCACCTAATATAGTCGATCTGAGCATGGACTGTAGATAACCAATCCATGACCAAGATGACGTCGTAAGGCCTCAACACCACTACAAGAAGATCCCTTCCAATGCTCTCGCCTACTAGAGTAAGCTCACACTGCCATCACCAGTACGTAATCGTCGAGTCTTCTCCCGTAGGAGTCTCTAGCCATAAGGATCGATCCAACGGCTCTGTCGAAGTCTCCGAGCTCCGAACAAGGGAAGCGGCTATGAAAGAATGACTCGCTCCTGTGTCTATAAGAACTGCAGAAAGGGTGGAATAGACACAGATAGTAAATCGAATCATCTCGGCCTCGTCATGTTCATAGGCATCCGCTTCCTAGAGCTGTGCCTTTCTCTGCCTGCAAGCTCCCTGTGGTCTGGGTGGACCTCCTGGTGGTGGTGGTGGTAGAGCCTCAAAGCGTCTCCCACCACCTGCTACTCGGCCAGATCCTCTGCCTCGTCCGCCTGATCCCTTCAGACCTCCACGGTCGACCCTCTGCCTCTGTCTCGGTGGCCCCTCAACCGTCTTTTGCTCCTCGGCACGACGGGTCGGGCAGTCACGAGCCATGTGGCCCTGCCCGCCGCATGTGTAGCACTGCCTGCCTCTCGAAAGACTGGCTCCTCGCTGTGTGCCCCGCACTGCTGAGCCAGTGTCCTGAGGTCGTCTTCCTGAGGGTCTGGTCTGCCTAGACCCAGGATTCATCCGTCGACTGCCTGCTGCAGAAGACTCTACTACCTGCCATCAGGCGGTAGGTTTTTCTATTGAAGAAGGCTTAGCAAGAAAGCTCTCGATCAAAAGGGATTGATCCAGCACTCCTGCCTCGGTCGGAATGCTGAGGGAGATCAGTGATGCCCTGATCTCATGCCTCAATCCCTGCTCAGAGGTCCGGGCCCAGAAGAATGGGTCTCGTACCATGTCTGCCGAGTAGCGCGAGAGATCGGTAAAACTCGCCGCGTACTGGGCAACCGTCAAGCTTCCCTTCCGCAGCTGAAGAATCTCCTAGATGCGCACCGCACAGAGGGTGGTTGGGAAGAACTCTGAGCGAAAGATGCTCTCAAAGTCCATCCAAAGAAGAGATGCCTCATAGTACACCTAGAGCATCAGGCTCCACCATCTGCCTGCTGCCGCGTGCAGTAGGCTCGCTGCGAGGATCACCATAAGGTCTACTGGTGTCCTCACTGACCTGAAAACTCGTACCACTACCTCCAGCCAATCCTCGGCTGCCTGGGGATCTATCTCCCCGAGGAACCTGGGTGGCTGTTGGCGCTGGAACTCGTGCAGTGCGCTAAGGCGACGTGCATCATCAGCGGCTGGGGATGGAAGCATCGGTGGCTCGGCGGGTAGAGGTTGAAGGACCCCGGGACACCCTGAGAGGGGAGGGGTGAATCAGGGTGGCAACGTTTTCTTCTTAAAGTTGTGGATCTTGTTCCCACGTTGGCAGGAACTTCTTAAACCTGTATGAAGGATATGATCAGCAATTAAACATTCACATGCAGAGAGATGACACAACAATTTTTACTTGGTTCACCACTAAGGGCTACGTCCAAGGAGCATACGCCGACAGATTGTTGGTCGTACCTAAAACCACTATGCTTCACTAGCTGCGGATACAAAAGTTCGGGTACAGAAACTCTGTCCCAGGCTCACTGCCTTTACATAAGGTTTAGGGATAGCTCACTGCTTCCCTCGGGTCACTCCCGTTGACTCCCCCTGGCTCACTGCCATTGGTGAAGTCTCACTCAATTTATAGACGTGAAGGTCTCTTCAATAAATTTGCATTGAAGTCTTTTCCTCTGCTCAGCACGAGACTCTGCTTGCATCGAAGTCCGGAAGAGATGCACTAGAACACACAGAACCACTGAACTGGATAACCAAAACGTGCAGACAAACCTTACTGAGAAATATGCGAAACATCAACCATTTGCGCGCAAAATCATCCTATTGCGCGCAACATTTTCTTTTGGCGCGGAAAAAATATTTCGCACAAAAATCCCCTTTTTCGCGCAACTCCAAATATTTCGCGCAAGCTCCTTTACGCGATCCTTTTCGCGCATCAGACCTCGGATCTTCTCTAAGTCTTCCAACCACTCGAATGAAGGGGGTCACCTCATATTTATAGGCGACTGAGACCACTGCGCGCAAAATCCCCTTCGGCGTGGAAAATCTCTAATCTGGCGCGTAATCTTTCGCCCAGCTTATGTATTTCGCGCACAACCCTTATTTTCCGCGCAGCCCATGCCTTTGCCATCTTTCACCAAACTGATTCTGAAACAGCATTTGCGCGAAAAAACTATTTCGCGCATCCCGCTGTTTTCCGCGCCCAACTTAAGTATTTCGCGCACATCCCTGATTTTCCGCGCAGCCCATGCCTTTTCCATTTTTCACCTCTCTGATTTCGAAACACTGTTTGCGCGAAAAACTATTTCGCGCATCCCGCTGTTTTCCGCGCCTAACTTAAATTTTTCGCGCAAGCCTCTTATATTTCGCGCACCACTTCCTTTTTCTGCGAAGCTCCTTTTGCAGACAATCCATGTCTTCATTTTCCGATTTTGAGGCCCAAAAATTTGGCAAACACTGGGAAACAGCGCCACCTTCAAAACTGTTGTCTGCTTGAACTGTATGATCACTTTGCTGGAACACATTCGGAACTTCCACTGAGGATTGAAAACAAACACAAACCATACACCAAATCATGCTTTGAATAACCTGGTTCCAACAATCTCCCCCTTTGGGTTTGTTGGCAATCAGAATAAATTCAATAGATCAAAACGCAAGAATCAACTCATCCAACACTCTAAGTCTACGTGAGCAATGCTCGGTGTAGAAAACAAGAGAGGAAGCTTGAATTGGGTCATAGTGTTTTGAAATTCTCCATGACTCCCGATGTTATCCTTATTAAACTTCTCATCACGCAAGAATCAACTCAGCCAACACTCTAAGTCTACGTGAGCAATGCTCGGTGTAGAAAACAAGAGAGGAAGCTTGAATTGGGTCTTAGTGTTTTGAAATTCTCCATGACGCCCGATGTTATCCTTATTAAACTTCTCATCACAATCTTACACTTCCATCACAGAAGAATTTCTTGCCGTAAATTTCTTGCCGTGAATTTCTTGCCTTGAATTCTCTTGCCGTGAATTTATTCCTTTCTCCCCCATTGACAATAAAACCAAAGACCGAAAAGTTTGTTCAACGTTCAGCTCAAGCCATACTCCCCCTGGATAGTATCTCCCCCATAAACCTGCATCACAGCCATAAGCAGATAAAAACAGTTAAAACAAACGGGGAGAGGGGGGGTTTCGAAACCTCCTTATGCAGCAGGAGGTGGTTGAACACCTAGGTTCAACCGATGCTTTTCAAACACAGCTGCTGACAGTGGCTTTGTCAGGATATCAGCTACCTGCTTATCAGTTCCCACATGGTCCAGTCTAATCACCCCTTGTTCAACCTTTTCTTTGATGAAATGATACCGTATTTCAATATGTTTTGTACGAGAATGCTGAACCGGATTTTTCGTGAGATCAATTGCGCTTTTGTTATCACAGTAGATCACCATTGGCTGCTTTACCTCATCACCAATATCTGTTAATTGTTGCTTCATCCATAGCAGTTGAGTGCATGACTTTGAGGCAGATATATACTCAGCTTCAGCAGTACTAAGAGAAGTACTTTCTTGTTTCTTGCTCAACCATCCAACACAATTATTTCCGATAAAGAATGCTCCACCACTGGTGGACTTTCTGTCCACAACATCGCCAGCCCAGTCAGCATCAGAAAATGCGGATAATTCACTATCACTTCCTACAGCAAAGTATAATCCATACTTGTAAGTACCTTGAATATACCTCATGATTCTTTTCACTGCTGTCATGTGTTCCTCTTTTGGATTACTCTGAAAGCGGGCAGAAAGACATGTGGCAAAGACAATATCTGGCCGCGTCGCTGTCAGGTACAATAGGATCCCAATAATTCTCCTGTACAGGGTGGGATCTACAGATTTCCCATCCTCATGCTTCCCAAGTTTGGTTCCAACTGCAATCAGAGTTGACATTGGTTTGGAGTCTTGCATGTTAAACTTCTTCAGCAGCTCTCTTGCATACTTTTCCTGAGAGATAAAAGTGTAGTCTTTCCTCTGAGTCACTTGCAGTCCCAAGAAATATGTGAGCTCCCCAATCATTGACATTTCAAATTCTGATTTCATATGATTGGAAAATTCATCCCCTGATTTCTGTTTGCTGCCACCAAATATAATGTC
The DNA here is from genome assembly GCA_963277665.1 of Viscum album. NCBI lineage: Eukaryota > Viridiplantae > Streptophyta > Magnoliopsida > Santalales > Viscaceae > Viscum > Viscum album. Next base: position 445,575,978 of record OY728119.1, read on the forward strand.
ATCGACGTAAACAAGAACCATGAACTGATCTTTTGGAGAATTCTTCACATAGAGATTGTGATCAACTCCTCCTCTTTTGAATTCCAGCTTTTTGAGATACGAATCTAGTCTAGAATACCATGCCCTTGGTGCCTGTTTTAATCCATAAAGTGCTTTCTTTAGCTTTCAGACCTTTGATTCATCAGCACCAAGAAGAAAACCCACTGGTTGTTCAATGTAGACTTCTTCTTCGAGTACACCATTTAAGAATGCTGTCTTGACATCCATTTGATATACTTTATATCCTCTTTGGAGAGCCATGGAAAGGAATAGCCTGATTGACTCCAATCTAGCCACTGGAGCAAAGGTTTCTTCAACATCAACACCTTCAATCTGAGAATACCCTTTACATACCAGTCGAGCCTTGTTTCTGATAACATTGCCATGCTCATCAAACTTGTTCTTGAAAATCCATTTGGTGCCAATCACATTGTGACCTTTGGGTCTCTGGACCAAATCCCACGTCTGATTTTTGTCAATCTGATCTAACTCTTCATTCATGGCTTTCACCCAGGATTCATCCATTGCAGCTTCTTCAAATGAGGTTGGCTCTACAACTGATAGAAATGCAGAAGGTGTGTTATTTCTCATCCTCCTTGTTTGAGTGGGTGCATTCATGTCCCCAATTATGTTGGATGGATCAATCTCAGCTCTTCGGTTTCTCCTGAGAGATTCAGTAGCATTCTTTTCAGCTATAGGTTCTTCTTCTGATTCTTCTTCTGAGTCAACATCATGATGTGACTGCTGAGAGTTTTGAACAACTTCCTCTATCTCTGTGTTTGTGTTTTCTTCACGTTCACTTTCTTCCTGATTGTCCATCACATCCGCATATGGCTTCCTTGAAGCATTTGTGGTTTTCTCTTCAATTATCTTAACATCACTGCTTACCACAATCTTCCCCAAGCGTTTATTGAAACACTTGTAAGCTTTACTGTTCATTGGATACCCAAGAAAAATTCCTTCATCAGCATTGTCACCATACTTTCCTTGGTCTCCTTCTTTATTCCGGATGAAACATTTGCTTCCAAAAACCCGAAAGTATTTCAAGGAAGGCTTCCTTCCATGCCATTATTCGTACGGTGTCTTCGTTTCTCCCATGTAGAGCCCTGTTCGATTCTGAATGTGAACTGCAGCTTCAACAGCCTCCTTCCAGTAATGGCGAGAGATACCACTCTCAATCAACATAGTCCTGGCCATATTGTTGACCTGTCGATTTCGACGCTCAACAACTCCATTTTGTTGTGGAGTTCTCACAGCAGCTACCTCATGCTGTATTCCATGTTTCTCTAGATAGTTTTCAAACTCAATGGATGTGTATTCCCCTCCATTGTCCGATCGTAGGACTTTTATTGACCGTCCAGTGTCATTCTCGGCAATTCGGCGATAAGTTTTCATGCAATCAAGTACTTGTCGCTTCCTGTGAATCACCATTACACAAGCCATTCTACTATAATCATCAATGAAAAGGACGAAGTACCTCTCTCCATAGGTTCCAGCAACATTTATTGGGCCACATACATCAGTGTGAATGAGATCGAGAAGATGTGATGCCCTTTTCTTCTTTGGACGATACGAATTACAGACCAGCTTCCCATGAATACAGGCATCACAAGATTTTTCCCGTTCGAATTTTAGAATGGGAATATCCATGACTATCTTCAGCTTAGATATCTTTTCCATGTCTTGTTGGTTAATGTGCCCCAGCCTTCGATGCCATAAATTGTTTTCTTCGTCAACAGACAAGTAACAAGAGTTCACTTTGCTGTCAACCTGATATAAGTTTCCATCTGTTCTACAACCTTTCATAAGAGAATTCCCTGTTTTTCCTTTTATAGTGCATCCTTTTTGATTGAAGGTTACTATGAGCCCTGAGTCACAGAGTTGACTTACACTGAGGAGATTATGGCGTAGACCGTCCACATAAAGAACTTCAGTCTTTTTCAGCTCTCCGTTGGCGAGAGCAGTATTCCCACTGCCTTTAATCTTCAAAGCGCCATCGTTACCAAACCGTACTGTTCCATCAACCTTCTTTTCAATGTTCTTCAGAAGGTCAGCATTTCCTGTCATATGGGAAGAACATCCACTATCAAGAATCCAGGTGCTGCTACTCTTTGTAGCTTTGAGGGCTACCTCCGCATGATTGGATTTCTCGATTTTCTTCTTTTCTTTCCATGAGATATTGGATTGAGCATAAGACACTGATGGCCTTTTAAAACTTTCTTCCACATAATCTGAGTCTTCATACCCATAATCTTCTCCCAGAAGAGAAAAACTATTTGTGAGAACAACATCATCAGGAGGATGAACCATGTCCCGTCTTTGGGTGTTGTATGAATTTCTCTTGTCATACCGCTGCCTGCAAAACATAGCTTTATGGCCAAAGTTAGAACAATTAAAACAGTAACCATGGAAGATATTTCTTCTATAAGATGGAGGATATGAAATCGGTCTCCTTTGTTGATTTCCCAGATCTTCTCCATTAAAGTAACTCCTTGCCTCTTCGCAATATGACATAGTATGGCCCAGATAGCCACATAATTGACACTTCATGTGAGGGAATGCCTTCACACCTGAATTTCTCCTCATACCTTCATCCCTGTGAGAGTAGTTGAACTGCCTATCATTTCTAAATGTTTGATGGTAACTGTCAGTTATCCTTCTAGTTTGGATTGAGGGTTCCTTTTTGAGCACTTCAGAAAATGTTTCAACATGTTCAACCTTCGTTTTGTCTTTCTTTTGAATTTCTTTATTTCCAGCAGTTGATGTCTCAGCTTCACATCCAATTCCACGCTTTCCCATGCAGGCGGGTCTTTGAACGCTCAAGATTTTTTCAACTCCATCAGAACCACATTTGGCTCTTGCCAATAATTCAGCATTTGAGAATCTTCTAGGTTGTATTTTCTTCCTTGATTCTTTTGAAAAAGATTCGGTCTCAAGTTTACTCCTAAGATTAACAATTTCCTCCTCAAGACCCTCAGTAATCTTGGACTTTTCTTCCAGTCTTGAGGTGAGGTCATTGATGACCTTTCCCTTCTCTTCAATTCTTATCTTAAGATCCAATACATCATCATTGCTTTCAATGATTTTAGACTGAACTTTCACAAACTCTTCCAGACGTTCAATTTCAGCTTCAAGTTCATCAACATATTCTGATGACTCTTTGACCATTTCCTTCCACTTATTACATTTCTTACATTTACTCTCAATCTTGGAGAAAGCATCCTTAATTTGAACCTTTGGATTATCAAGGGCAGTACTCTGATTATCTATGCCTTTATTGATTGAAGAATCTGATATTTCAGTGGTAGCCATCATGGAAGCATGTTTTTCAGTTTTAAATTCTGGTTCTTCTTCCTCAAAGAATTCAATATCATCATCTTCTTCCTCACAGAAAAAGCTCTTCCTCTGCATTTTCTTTCCAGATTTGAAATCACCCTTTTTGAAAAACCTTTTCTGAGGCTTTTCAATGTCTTCAGCTTCGCTCTCATCATTATTCAACTTTCTTTGGCACTGAGAGGCAATGTGCCCAACTCTTCCACAACGGAAACATGCAAGAGGTAACTTACCTCTAAATTTACCTTTACCCTTTTTCAGCTTCTTCGCGATGAGGGAAAGAATTTCTTTTTCTTCGTCATCATCACCACTACTATCTTCTGAAATTTTCGGTTTGTCCATGGCTTTGAATGCCATTTCTTTTCTCACGCGAGTCGTGGCATCTTCAGGTTTGACTCTCATCTCATATGCCACTAAACTACTTAACAAATCATCCAGAGAATGTTTGGATAGATCTCTTTCTTCGAGGGCTGACACCTTTGCATTGTACATGGGAGGAAGTCTTCTCAATATTTTCTTAACGATATCAATGTCTTTGATTTCTTCTCCAAGACCTCGAATTGCTCCCACTACTTCAGTAATTCGATTAAAAAATGAATCTGCATTTTCATTGGGATGCATCTTTAAGTCGTCAAACCTGTTATGTAAAACCTGAAGTTTTGCCTCCTTTACCTTGCTATCTCCTTCATAAATGTTTTCAAGTTTATCCCACATAGACTTTGCTGAAGTGCAACTCATCACCTTTAGATATATCTGATCAGAAAGAGCTGCGGTGAGTGCATTTTGAGCTTTAGAATCTGCATCAAGAATTTTCCTGTCTGTGTCATTCATATCCAGTCCTGTTTGATCAGTGACTTGTATTCCTTGCACAATAGAAAACAAAACTTCCATTCCAAGAGATCTTAGATGAGATCGCATCCTATTCTTCCAGATCTGAAAATTATTTCCATCAAAGAGAGGTACTCCCCTCACATTGGCTGCATTCTCCATGGCGACAAAGGACAGATTCAAGACCAGCAACCTCCCTCTGATACCACTTGAAGGACCCCGGGACACCCTGAGAGGGGAGGGGTGAATCAGGGTGGCAACTTTTTCTTCTTAAAGTTGTGGATCTTGTTCCCACGTTGGCAGGAACTTCTTAAACCTGTATGAAGGATATGATCATCAATTAAACATTCACATGCAGAGAGATGACACAACAATTTTTACTTGGTTCACCACTAAGGGCTACGTCCAAGGAGCATACGCCGACAGATTGTCGGTCGTACCTAAAACCACTATGCTTCACTAGCTGCGGATACAAAAGTTCGGGTACAGACACTCTGTCCCAGGCTCACTGCCTTTACATAAGGTTTAGGGATAGCTCACTGCTTCCCTCGGGTCACTCCCGTTGACTCCCCCTGGCTCACTGCCGTTGGTGAAGTCTCACTCAGTTTATAGAAGTGAAGGTCTCTTCAATAAATTTGCATTGAAGTCTTTGCCTCTGCTCAGCACGAGACTCTGCTTGCATCGAAGTCCGGAAGAGATGCACTAGAACGCACAGAACCACTGAACTGGATAACCAAAACGTGCAGACAAACCTTATTGAGAAATATGCGAAACATCAACCATTTGCGCGCAAAATCATCCTATTGCGCGCAACATTTTCTTTTGGCGCGGAAAAAATATTTCGCGCAAAAATCCCCTTTTTCGCGCAACTCCAAATATTTCGCGCAAGCTCCTTTACGCGATCCTTTTCGCGCATCAGACCTCGGATCTTCTCTAAGTCTTCCAACCACTCGAATGAAGGGGGTCACCTCATATTTATAGGCGACTGAGACCACTGCGCACAAAATCCCCTTCGGCGCGGAAAATCTCTAATCTGGCGCGTAATCTTTCGCCCAGCTTATGTATTTCGCGCACAACCCTTATTTTCCGCGCAGCCCATGCCTTTGCCATCTTTCACCAAACTGATTCTGAAACAGCATTTGCGCAAAAAAACTATTTCGCGCATCCCGCTGTTTTCCGCGCCCAACTTAAGTATTTCGCGCACATCCCTGATTTTCCGCGCAACCCATGCCTTTGCCATTTTTCACCTCTCTGATTTCGAAACACTGTTTGCGCGAAAAACTATTTCGCGCATCCTGCTGTTTTCCGTGCCTAACTTAAATTTTTCGCGCAAGCCTCTTATATTTCGCGCACCACTTCCTTTTTCTGCGAAGCTCCTTTTTCAGACAATCCATGTCTTCATTTTCCGATTTTGAGGCCCAAAAATTTGGCAAACACTGGGAAACAGCGCCACCTTCAAAACTGTTGTCTGCTTGAACTGTATGATCACTTTGCTGGAACACATTCGGAACTTCCACTGAGGATTGACAACAAACACAAACCATACACCAAATCATGCTTTGAAGAACCTGGTTCCAACAAAGGTAGCACCGGTGCCTCAGCTGTCAAAGGGCCCTGTACCGAGGCCTCGTCGCTCGGTGGGCTGTCATCACACACAACTCTCGGAACCCTAGCTGGCTACCATCGTGGGGCCATCCTGAAAAGAAACAGGTGTTCCAAGGTCAGAACAATATACCTGGTGATCTGACACAAAGAAATCACAAAGAAAACATAAAACTCACATGTAATCAATGTTTTCATGCATTAAGTCGGAAATCAGAAGTCAGGGTCCTGGTGTACGGATACGTCGGCCGCCGCACCAACACTAGACTCCTTGGACTGATAACCACACCCAATACGCTTAACATTATTGCTTCACAAAGAAAAAGATCAGAGTCCAAAGTTCTGTGGTAGAACCGAACTCCTCTGATACCAATTTGTCACGACCCGTCCTCGGGGCCCATGCCATGACTAATCCAAGCAGGCCTTCCATAGGCCAGGGGCTGGCGACTAGCACCAAGGCGTGATTCCTGATAAAAAGGGAAGTCATTTCCTTTCTAAAGTAAACAAACACCACAGAGCAAGAAAGCAGTAGAAGTAAACACTAAGTAAAAACTGTGTACAACAGTAAGTGCGGAAAAGTAAGTGGGCCAGTATACAAACCCAAACTAAAAGTAAAGTACAACTGGAAAGGAGAAATAGCAACTGTAAAGTAGATCTGTAGTGTCGATCCATCCACTGGAAGTCCCACCTGAAGGATGGGTACAGATATCCCACACTGCTCCTCGGGTCCAACCGACCGCTTCGAGTACGTCCCACCCAATGGTCCACCTCCAGGTACCGTCAGGCTCCGCAAGCCTCAACCACAATCAGTGATGTCCGTTGTCTACAACCAACACAATGTAGTGCGGTCATAGCCCATGCAGGGGTGAGTATAAGCTACTCAGTAGGGACCCTGAGACCCCCAAAGGTCTCCCAGAATCCACAAAGGATAAACCACAAAGGAAAGATACAATCACGAAGTAACATCCAACACTCCTTAGGTATATTCCCATTCATATACCTAAGTCATCAATTATAGTACGCTCCAACTTCCGAGCCCACATACAACCCAGTCCACACGGGAAAGAAAAAACGTAAAATCCACACAGTATAGCACAACACAATCAACATAGGAAAGAAAAACAGGATTCATCTCACACAGGTATACTTCTTTGTAAAATGATAGAGATGATCAGATATATTCACTGATTCATCTAAGTCGTCGGACACACAAAGGATCGAAAGGTACTAACCCCTGAAATGACCCACAAAGGATCTGACCCACATAGGATCGATATGTAACTAACCCCCGCAATGACCGACAAAGGATCTGACCCACAAAGGATCGATAGGTAACTAACCCCCGCAAATTCCCACAGAGGATCGGACCCACACAGGATATGTAGGCGCTGGCCCACACAGGACCACTGAGCACTGACCCACACAGGATCGGACCCACATAGGATCGGTAGCACTGATCCACATAGGATCGCTGAGTGCTATAGTCGTCGCCGTCGAATCCACTAAGGATCTTTGTACAGTCGTCATCGTCGTCGCAGCCAGCTCTAGGGATCCCGCACATAGCAAGCTCGTTCTGGAGGGTCTGCTCCACGAGCCGAGAGGATGATACATCAACTGACACATAGTCCAGAGTTGATGTATCCAAAAGTTCTGTATTGTCAACATGAACTCAACGTCGTAGACGGCGCGTCAATCGGATGCCCGGTCTGAGAGTTATTGGCTTTTTCGTTCCAGGGGCCCAGTTGGTTTTTAAGGCAAAACAGACCCAACCGTACTCCACCTATGTCCAATCCTCAGGCAGAGTAAGCCAAAAGATCTGTCTCACTTAGAGGAATCCATCAATGTCGAAGGCACGTCAATCAGACGTTCGGAGTATAAGTTATGAGCGTTTCTGCTCCGAGGGCCCGGTTGGTTTCATGTACGAACCAACCCGGTCGAACCCAAAGTATTGTGAAACCTTGAGTGAGATATACTGAAATGACCATCTCGATCCAAGGATTTCATCGCATCTGACGGTGCGTCGATTGGAGGCCCGTAGCTCATGTTATGGGCAACAGACCGAAGAGGTTCGGTAACAGGGGGGTTCGGACCCGATCCGACCCGGCCTGATACCCCTAGGGTCGGCCCGAACCGAGTCGACCCGCACCGGGTCCAGGTCCGGCCCTCTTGGGCGCGGCCTGGCCCAGTGCGGCCCGGCCCGACCTGGGTGCGGCCCAGCCTGGCGGTCCGGTTCGGCGGTCTGGCCAGGGCAGCCGCTCGGCGCGCTAGCACGCCGCCAGGGGTTCGGCCGAACCGTTTCGGGGTGCGGGCGCTGCCCCTCGTGTGAAGGAAATCGTGACCCCTTTAATGGGGCCACTTAGCTGGCCGGTCGGGGGTTACGACCCCCGGCGCTCTCCTCGAACCGGCCGGCCGGCTGCTCCGCCATGGGACTGGAAAGTGCCGGTCCCCTTGCTCTGACGTCGGTGGCCCGGTGCTGGCTGGCGGTTCCCTTGCAATCGTCACGGCCCTGCTCCGGCCGCGGTGCTTTTGAGGTCCTCCGGCACGGCGCGACGGCTCCACGTCCTTTGTTAATCTTCTACGTCGCGGTGTGACGGCGTCGCGGATTTGTTTCTTCCAACGGCGCGGTGCGGCGGCGCCGCGTTTCTCCGCTCTACCTTTTACAATTTCAACGTGGTGCTTCGGCACCGCATTTCCCTGTTCGCCGCATCAAAAATCCACAACCAAAAGGGGAGGAGTGTCAGCCGTGTTCGTGCGGTCCGACCTCCTCCTGTTAATGTGATAATAGGCGGTTCAAATAAAAAAGAGGGAAAATTACGGAAGTAATCACAAAAAGAGAATCGCATAAAACCCCTACCTCAACGTTGTCACCAAATGAGCGTTCGTCGCGGAATTAACCGTCGCGGAAGAAGAGGGTCGCCACGGAAGAAGAGGTTCTCTGCGGAAGAAGAGGATCGCCGTTGGCATTAGGTGATCTTTGAGGAAGGTGTCTCTCACCGTCGTCCGCCGTCGGAGGTTGGCATTCTTCATTGGCGGTGGCGCGTTCTTCACATTCTTCGTCGAAGAACGAAGAATCTTCTCTTTTCCTCCCAAAGGTGTAACACAACACAACCCAACCAAAATAAAATAAGTCCAACACTTATTTTATTACCAACCTATGTTTTTGAAATTCAAAAGATAAGAAACGAACAATTAATTCAAATAATTAATTTTAAAGATTTAACCGCCCAATTAAATGAGGCATTTCTTAACTAGAAAAACACACGGTTGACTTTCATTAAAGAGGGGGTTGTGGGTGTGTTACTTAGGAGGGAAGAAACGGTGGTGCTTGTGCAGGCCCCACCTCACAAATATCCTACCAAGTGGGTAGGATATTTTGGGTTCTACCCTATCCTCTTAACTTAGCTTAAGTGGCTTTAAGTGGCTTTAAGTGAAATAAAATAAAGTGTTGCACCACTTTTATTTTATTTCTTAACTTAACCCCAAAAATTAAAAAACACACCCGAGCAAACGCAACTCCGGAAAAGGATTTCTAAGCAAATACCTGCACTGTGATTCCATCGGTGACCTCAGAATTCGACTCCGAGCACCGGTTTAAAAGTTAGAAAACCCCGCTCGTTCGTTCACTGAACGTACCTGAGCCAAACTTCGGAAAATGATTCCGGGCACACCGGGCCTCGGAATCAGGTGCCGTCAGAAACTGCGTTCTTGTAAAATTCAAAAGAAAATTAAGAAAAAAATTTCCATGAATTTTAAGGGTATTTACAATGATGTTTGACGCATATCTTGCCTCATTTTATAGTACAAACAATCCCCAGTCAAGACTCCTTCAAGAAAAAAAATTTGAAAAATTTCTCTGCGTAACCCAAATACCCACAATGATGGAAAGTCTTGAGAGGGATGTGACAATATGGATTTGAATGCACAAACCTACCACACTATTAGCATACAAGTTAACAGTCTAATGGACTGGAAGCCAAAACCAATGAGGAAGACTCTTTAGATATATTTTTCTTCTCCATGCACCTTTGACCAGTTGGGGAACCTTTTTGAACAATGAGCTGCACTGGACTACCAACTTCTGATTCGAAAACAAACACACCTAGGAAAGTGTCCTACAGCAGCTTCTTCAAATGAAAATATTTAGAATAGAGGATCATATCCTTGATCTATAGATGAATACTCCCAAGGAAAATAGAAGCCTTCATCAGATCCTACAATGCCACCTCGGGATAAAAGGAAACCAGATCCTTGAAGTGGTCAATATAGGACTTCCCCATCCAATGGCCTTATTGAATACACATGAGTTATTCCCTATTCATCATCTTCACCTCCTCATGTAAAAACCATCACATAAATATAGACTTAAAAACCTCCCATTTCATCCCAACATTCAATGATGGTGGGGAAAACAATTCCCATTTATCCAAAGATATACCTTTAAATAACCCCAGGACAGCTCGAACGCTTACTCCTTCGAGAGTTCCCAACAACCTCATGACATGATCAACCTCTTCAAGCCACTTCGCTGCCTTTAATGGACCATGATCACATTGAAGGATAGGTAAAACTTGAGAAAAATCATAAACTATTAATGACTCATTAGAAACATTAGGGACCACTTTCGGTGGAATTTTTAGAACAACATAGAAAACACAATCCAAAACCAACATCAAACCAAAGAATAATAAAAAAAGAACTCCTTGACCCAAAGTAAGAGTCTCTCAAACCAACACAAAAAAAAACTCTTTTTAGAAATCCCATTTTACATTTTAATTTTCAGAATTTCCTTATTCCATATCCACTATTAAAATAAAAATCCACTTCTCACTGAAAAAACCCACAAAATAAAACAAAAATAAATTTCTAAAATTGATTCCTCATTAAAATGCATTTTAAAAATCCCAAATTAGACTTTAAATCCCTAACACTCACCAAATTTTAAAACCCAAACAATTTCCTTTAAGACCCTTTCTACCAATTCAAGACCATTTAATATAAAATATTTTCATTTCAAACCCATTTTATTTTCATAAAACCATTTTCACTTCAAAAACACACTCACACCAACCCAAACCAAGATGATACTGAACTTAGACCAAACTACGAGAAGGAGGGACAAGTAGTCATGTCTAACTCAGTGACATGGTAGTGGTCCATGCCCCAAGAAGGAAATAACAACTAAGAGGACTTTGAAGTGTGAACTTAAAATTCACAAGGTTCACTACTCCATGTGAGGTCACAAAATGACACTGAATTTCATATATCGTCATCCCTCATTCCAAAACAAACCAAGAAAAAAGACTCAAATCCCGGACTACCACTAGTAACTCAAGGATTATAACAAACAAGGGTTCTTAACAACCTTTCTATGCATACCTATAAAATTCTAATAGTCTTAATCTCCAACAACCAGATACCCCAGATTACAAGAACCTCCTCTGATACCATTTTGGCACAAACCAGCCAGAGATGTCATCCAACCCAACACCTGACCCAGCCCGTAGCATGGCTTTAAGGGAATTATTGATTCCCAAGGGCTAGAAACTACTGTCAGGAATCAAATATGAACTAGGTGGTAATGGTTTTAGCCCAAAATAGGATGAGAAAAATAAACTAGAATCACTAGAAGAACCAGAAACTAAATTTCAACAAATAAACAAACTAATTTAATTAAAAGATATATCTAAGAAGAGTGAAACTAAAAAACAAAACAGAGAACAAAACTCAAACTGAATCATGCTACTACGATCTCCATGAGACCACTCAGTCACCACCAAACATAAGATCCACCCTCTCCAATAACAATATCATAAACTAGGAACCTGAACAAGAATAAGAATCTACAAAATAGCTCAGGTCTACTGCCACTAGGTGATACAATTAGGGTGTGATATAGACAGGTCAGTAGGTGATCACCAAAGAATACATGTGTCTATTTTCCCAAATATAATCCATTAGCACTAGTTTAAAATATATTTATAAAAAATATTTTTTCACATTTTATCAAAAAAATATAGTTTCCCCCATGTTAGAATCCAGCACACACCACATTCCATTTCCAAAACAAGATACTATTTTGAAACCAAAACCCAAAATAAGGAATACCTGGATATGATAAAAATAAATAAACAATGAAAGATGAAAACTAAATGAATCTGAAAGTAATTAAGAAAATATAAATAGCAATAATGGGTGATTCTAAGCATCCCTAGAGTGACCCCAAGATGTACTTGGTTTGGATCCACCTACTAGAATATGGTGAAGCTCCTATGTCTATCACCAACTGACCTCCCTTAACTGAAAAATCAAGGGGCACATTCCACCTAGACTCTCAACAAATACAGGGGGTACTAACCCATCTAATCAAGTTTGATTAGAAATCATCACTCGATCATCTAAAAGACACCCAAGAACCCATGGTAATAATATATTATGTAAGTGGGAGTCCCTCACATGCATGACTCACCTTACCAATCATAACTGCACTTGGATACCCCAAACACCGACAACACTATATAATAATCCATAAAATAAAATACATCCTATAGAGTTTCCATATATATATATATATATATGTGTGTGTGTGTGTGTGTGTCACATCATGGAAAGTTCCAACAGGACCGTCACATCATCTAAGCACTCAATCCATTCTTTAGAATCATGTAAATTTCTAAAAAGGCCTTTAAGATTTACATATCCAAATGCATTTACCAAAAACATTACACAAGATCTTTCCAAAACAACACCAAAAACCTCTTTTATTTTTGAAATTAGAAATGGGTCCTTAAGCTAAACATTTACCAAAACAAACTCCAGGTTCCCAATAGGCGTATCTTTTGAAGGTTTCATTTGAAAATCCATTTCCAAAATCTCACTAGGGAGACAAAATCATTTACAAAGCCAAGATCCCTTTTAGAAACAAAGGTTTAACGAGAAATCCATTTCTAATTCAAGGTTAAAAACATACATAAATAACAAGGGATTTACAGATGGGTTTTCAAACTATTTTAGAACTAATATTCTTTTATAAAACACCAAATGTGATATAACTTACAAAAAAATATTGAAACCACTTTATCTTATTTTGAAACCATGTAACCATTTTACAATAAAATATGGAAGATGAGAAGATGAAGAAAATTTTTAGGAAACCAAAGTTCAAGGGAAGAATTAATTCCCATTCCATCATTATTTTCAAGATCATCCATGTGTGCACTCTTTGAATGCATGGATGTGACCACATCCAATGGCATACCACAAGTCTTTCCCCTAAACCCATTTCAAAGAAATAAACCATTCCTTCAAATTGGAACAACAAACCACTCTATGAAAAGATTACCACCGTCTATATAATAAGCCCAAACCTAATACAATCAATATAATAACATATTTCAAATGGGAAAACTCTACTCAACAGGCTAATTTTACCCTTAAATCTAAATTTTTATTTAATCAAACAATTTTAGCATAGAAACACACAAGAATAACCCAAGAATCACCTCAAACCCAATTTTTAAAAAATTCTACTAATTTGAAAACACCATAATAGGATTAATAATAGTATCATGGGTATTTGAATCGTGTATAAAAATTAATTAAAACTATCCAAGAATCAAAATATTTCTTTGGAAAGTAAATAAATGAAAACACCTACCTTGGAAGCATGTGAATGCAATGGTGATTCAATAGGGGTAAGAATAAGGAATCATGGACCAACCACACACCCAGAATCCAAATAAAACACAACCCACACACAAACCCTAACCATTGTGGTTTGGATGAATAATATTCCACCAAATAAAATTTTAGAAATCAAGGATGGATGGAAGAAAATGGAGGAAAATGGATCAAAACCCAAAGAAACTTACCATAGTTCTTTTGAGGAGAAACCATAGAGGATTAGAGGCCAAGGGTATAGGGGTTTTGGTACCCCTTAGTGTGCCAAAAATGAGAGGGAGGAGGGTGTTCATTTTTTGGGTTCAATATAGGAGAGAGAAGAATGAGAGTTTTACGATTTTAATGACGTGGAACGACCGCACAGTTTACCAAACCATGAGCCAACCATGGGGTAGCCTCTTCCAAGAATCTACACCTACCACATGATCAGGTTTCATGGTTTTTACAACCATATGAAAACTATACAGTAGCTTTGGTCCTCTACTTGGACTAGCTTCATGGTTAACTAGGCTGACCTGCATGGTTTAAACTAATCATGTGGTGATCATGCTCAAGTAAAAAATGACCCAAACTTCCAAAAACTAAAATTTTTCAACCTGGAATCAATCCCAAACCTATAAAAAATATATGAGACAAATAAAAGGATAAAATAAATAATTATATGTGGTCGGGTTCTAACAGAAAATGATCTCTTCCATGTAGTAAGGTAAGCATCTCAAATACTCATTTTAGATTAATCATGATTTATATTTCTCTCATAAAAAATTAATATAAACATTATGAAATAATTAAATCATTATCATATGTTTACATAAATATTATTAGGATTATTTTATAACCATTTTCTTACTTCTTTCAAAAATAAAAAACATCGCTTGTGTTATATGCGGACTACCACCTCCATAAGTGACATGAGTTTATTTCATTAGCATCTCTACATGGATGGTTAAGATGCGTATTTAATTATTAAATATGAAATATAAATAATTATTAATATTATGAAAATTTAATTCAGTTCTTACCTTCTTTCTATTCTATGTAAAATAATAATGACTCTTCTGAGTACGTGTGGGCTACCACCTCCATGAAGTGACTAATTCTTTTTCACAGAGGATTTTATTATTTATCATAATATTTTAAAATATAATTAAACTCCATAATAACATGTAAATAATATCACTATACTTCTAAAATAGCGAAAATATTCCATATAAATCACTTTCTTACCTATAAGCAACCATCAATTAGAGCATGTTATAGTTTGGGTCGGTTTGACCACCTATGTGAAAAATGATATTAATATATACCATAGATGACTATGGAAACATAAATACTTATTTTTTTATATATAAATGGAAAAACAATATTCATTCTATTATTTTTGAAAAGTTTATATTAATATTTAAATTATTATTCATATACCACACTTTGTTCATTAATTTTTTTTGAAACATTCATCCCACTGATTTCATCTAAAATAATCGTAATCAAAACTACAATAAAAAAATAATAACAGTATAAATAATTATAAAGTTTATATTGTAGTACATTAAATAGACTATAAATTATTAAATAGGAATTAAATAATGGGGATGTACATCGATATTACAAAGTTGGTACAAAATAATTAAAATTACAAACACCTAATGATGAAAATAAACTATTACTAATTAGTAAATATGTGATAAATAATTATAATTTAACAATATAAAAGATAATAGACATGAAAATAACCTTAAAATTAGTCATTAAAAGCATTATGTTTTATATAGTATGTTACATCATGTTCAACTAAATGGGAAATTTAGATATTGGGTTTTCATCTCAATTTCCATTCATTAAGATATGTATTTATGCACCTCATTTAATTTTAATAGTGTTTATAATACCTATTGGATATATAATATTATGAATAATATTTTAATCATGCTATTTTATGTTTAATTTCAAGATCCCTCTTTCAAGAGTTTATTTACTATAACATTTCGTAAAATGTAACAGGATTTGTTGACGATATTATTTTCTTAAGACATAATTATTTCCCTTTTTACTTTGGTTTTAAAAGATATTTTATTTTGTTCTATGATTATATTATAATTCTATTCCTCCAAATTTTATATGGAATTACATCAATAAATATCTTTCTTTATATAATTTTATGATGTTAACAATGATTCTCATTCTCTCTAAATGATCTAATTATCTTCCATATCTATGTTCACTCTTCCCATAAATGTTCTACATTTTTACTTTATAATATTAATATGTTTTATTTCTGTTTATATTAGTATTTCTCTTTATCTCTATTAAAATTAATAATTTATCACTCTTATTATGATTTTGGTTTCAATGATTGTGTTTTAAAAATAATAAAAAATATTTTTCTTTCATAATTATAAATTCTATCTTTCACTACACATTTATTCTCATAAAAAAATTACATATTTTTCATAGATATATTATTAAATATTCATTTTATAAGTAAAAAATTTAAAAATTAAAAATTTTATTAAAATTTTTAAAAATGAATTTTTAATGTCACCGGTAACTTTCAATTTTTAGACTATGGTATATGAATTTTGTAAAACCTATTTTACCGTAACTTTCACCATTATGAAACTATTTTTTAGAAACCCTGCTTTTATGTTTTAAAATAGTTTCCAAAATGATTTTTAATTACTATGTATTTTTTAAATAAAATTATACCTTTTTTATTTTTTTAAAAGAAAAATTTTGATTTTTTAAATGAATACTTGTTTATAAAATGGATTTTCAATGGCTAGTGTTTTTAAGAAATAAATATTTAGGGTCTTTATGCATTATAAAAAGAAAGTTTTTTAAATAAATTTTATTTTAGAAATATTTTTTCTATAACCTTTTTTATTTCAAAGGATCATTTTAAAATTATTTATCAAGATCAATATATTTCATTTTAATGAAATAAATATTAATTGGATTTTTTAGGAGTTCAAAAAAGTGTAAAATACTCTTTTTTTTCAAGGTGAATTATCCAAAAATTTTAATAAGGTGTTTTCATCAATTTAAACATGCTTTTATATTCTTTATGATACACATTAGATTTGTTATTATGATACAATTCAATTTATTTCTCTAGATTTATTAGAATGATAATATATTTTTGAATTTTTTAGGATAATCATTTCATTCCCATGTGTTAATTAATATATAAGGGAATAAAAATTGTTTTATATTCTTATATAATAATTATGAATGGTTTATTATTATATGATGGATTGTGTATACTAAATTTTAAAATGCATTGTTTAAATTCTATTTCTCGTAATATAATGAAGCATGGACATACTTGGATTTTTGAACATAAATGGTGAGCCTTCATGGAATATTCTCACAATAGAAAGAATGATCATTCTTGGATGAATCATGTATCGTGATGGTTTAAAAATCTTATATTATTCTCAAAAAATGGTGGCCTTTGTTGGATTATTCTCACAACATAAAGGTGATACTTCTTGGATTATGTTCACAACATAAATAGTGATCCTTCTGGTATTATGATGACAATATAATGTGTTTTATTTCTTGGATATGCTCAAAATTTTATAAGTGATACTTATTATATATTCTCAAAACCTAAAGTATGGTCCTTATTAGATATTCACACAATATAATGATTAAATTCTCTAATTATTTATACCATAATTCCATGTTTTGTTATGTTTCAATGATATCATGTATTTCTATATTGTATGCCTAGGATTAGGCTCGATATATCATTATTATTCTCTCACACTCTTATTCCATTTTATGATTTAGTCATTTGAAAATACTTTCTTTATTTCATGACTTATGGGAAACTCTTAAAATTCCAAGTTTTGTTTAGTAAGATTCTTTTCCCCAGTTTATTTTTTCCATATGATTATGATCTAATATGTAATGACATATTGATAAGATTTACCTAATAAAGCGTCTAAGATATCCATTTTCGTATATTTAAATTCCACTATAATGATGACTACAATCTACAAAGATAATAAAAGAAAGTCTAGAATTGTTTGATTATGGAGAAATAATAATAATTATTGTAAGATAAGTTACTTATCCAACTGATCCTCGAAATAAATTAAACCTTCTTTTCTTGGGATTGTTTGATTATTGTGAATGTTCATTTTTAAAATATTTAAATATATATAGTGTTTTCTTGGTCTATCTCACTTTGAATCAAATACTATGTGTAAAGTGTGTTGTTATAGCATCAAGCCTAGGAGTGTGAGTCTCGGCCACCTCATTGGAAGTGGATCATGGTTCTTAGTGGTAGTGATATCTAGTTTTTGGTCAATTTTAGGATATTATATATAGAGACATTCATCTTTATGTTTGTTTATATATAAATTTTTTATGGATTTTAGGCCATTATTTTTCTCTTTTTTTATTTTGGATATGTTCTATTTACCCTTTCATTGGTGGTTAGAGGTTATTCAAGAATTTATTTTTCTAACTATTTATTATTTTTCATATTACTATGGTATGTGTGGGGATGTGTGTGTGAATACTAGAATATTAGGATTTGGCATCCCATATGTGAGATATGTCTTCTCGATGCTAGCCACCCATCCCTTAAATTTTTTATTTGGGAATAGGGTACCAAACGTGGCTTACTGGTGACCCAGGTGGGGACCTAGTGAGTCAGGTGATTTCATCATAATTTCCTAGTTTATAATCCAATTTTTATTTGATCTAATCCATTACATATTAAAAAAATGTTCCTTTTTTACTTGATGTCAAGATGTATCCTGATACTTGTATAAGTGAAACTCTATACAGATTATCTCTCATTCCAAATTTCTAAGTTAACCATACGTATATAAATACATCACATGTAATTATATTGACATTAAAATGAACTTACATAGTCCTAAATAAATTTAGTACCATGATTTTATAAAACCATAAAATAGGTGGACACATCCTATCAGGGTTAATCATATCCCTAAACTTGATCAGAATCATACCAAATAACTTTTTGTATAGCCAAATTCTCAAATAACATTGGATATGTATCAATGTAAAAAACCACACATGGAATGAATATTTTGAAAACATCATGTAAAATGATCCCAAGATAATTTACTTTTTAGTAACAAAAGTAACACATATAGTGATCTTTGTGGTGCACTTTAAATAGCTAAATTCATATACAAGTTTTCTAACCTATATCTTCTAAAAATCCATCATACAAGAGATCATATTAATTCTAATAATCATACATCATCATAATCATACATTTTGAATAGTAATTATTGATAAAATGGTCAAAAATAATTTTAGGGGTTATTATCATATCTTCCCTCATGTTATATACATTATACATAAATGAATACTAAAATATTTTAATTAATACAAATTACATGATATATAATATCCCAATGTAAATAAGAATTAAATAAATTTATAGAATAAAAAATAACACTATTTTTTATCAATATATTAGATGAAAAATCCTTGATAATTGATTTGAATAGTGACAATAGTAAGTGAATCAAATAAATGTGTTATGGATTATTGGGATGGACATGTTTTCTATAGAAACAAATGTATAATCACTCTAATATTTATATATATAATAACATATGTATTTTTTTTATATATTATAATATTAATAAAAGGATTGATGTTTTTTAGAGTTAAAATTGTCATTTACTTCTAAAAACAAAAAACAAAAAAAATGATATGTTAGAAGTTCATATAACCCAAACCATTTGTGTAATCTTCATGATCTGAATGAAAATTAAAAAAATTATTTTTTTATAATTTATATAAAATGTATTAGATTATTTAGAAAGGATTCATACCTTTAATGATCATAGAAAATAATTTTTACTTTGGTAATAATAAATTTCCAGATGTTTTAACTTAAAAATATTATGCATAAGAACTTAAAAATATATAGCATACAATTTTAAACATAGGCTGATTGGAATCCCAAAGACATATTTTGAATTCATAATTAGAAATATGTATTGAACCTTTGTTATTTAACCAGTATATAAATATTTATTTAGAGAAATAAGTACAATAATCTATATTTAGATATATTTGGAAGAGTTTTTTAGGTACTTTAATTTGTGAATAATTTACATAAAAGAAGTTATTATGACTATAATATAACCTCTACGACAATGTCTTTCAATATTAAAATTTTACTAGTTCTGAAAACACTCAAGATGATCTTTATAAAAAATCTAAGAATTTTAATTATGATTATTTTATGGTTATTAATGTATATCATACACATTGAATGTTATTTTTATGTAGTCATGGAAGAGAAATATAAGTCAACATATCATTTCATTTTATAGTATAAAATTTTCTTTTATTTTATTTAAATATTATTTTATTTTAAATAAATATTTTTCATATGTTTTTGTATTTTTTATTATATTAATTAAATAAATTATTTAGTGGTTAAGGATAATATTAATTTTATGTTAATCACAGATCATGAGTTTTATCACACTAAACATTTCTACTAAAAGCCCAAAATAATATTTTAATTAGTTAAATTCGAGTGGGTTTCAATTTTATTATTATTTAAAAATAAATAATTATTTAGTAGTGTTTTATATGGATTTAGTAATTTCAATACCACTTATGAAATTTATGAATATTTTGAGAATTTAAATAAATGTGTGCACTAAAAATGTTCTCCAAAAGCTTCATATCTAAAGGAAATTTGTATTTTTCCTATTGAATTATTGAAATCTTGTACTATTAATTGATTTGAAGTTGAATTACACTATATTAAAATATTATATGAACAAATAAAATGAGATTTTATAAGTTTTATAATAAATTTTACAAGAAAAACTTTTGGAAATAAATTATAAAAAAAATTATTTTTTCATATTTAATATCTGAAATGAAAAGATTAACACGATTTGAAATTTTTTTGTATAGCGAATTATTTATATATAAAAATTCCTTAATAATAGAATAACTATTTTTCTTAATTTAACTTGATAGGTACATTACATTTTACATTTGATGCTCTCAATATATAACATTTTATTTAAATTAAATCCAAAATATGAATTGATTTTATAAAAAACTATTTGGCCTATAATTTTAATATTTTAAATGAATTAGAACATATTTATTGTGTTTTAGATAACATTTATGGGAATAATTATTTTTTATATTCTTAATAATGAGGGTTTGTGGATCAATGTTTGTTTTTTTAATTCAATTTATCTTTTTATCCCTTTCATTTTCCTCAACATTGTTTGGGGAATAGTTATCTCATTCTCTCTTATCAGCATTGATTATACATTAAAAAACATACAAATGAAAAACACAATAGGAATGATATTTTTATAAGGTTCACCATTCAAAACAAAATCCTAATCTTTGTTGTGATTTGGAAAAAACCCATAGTCACATAAACCACTAGTATTAGCCTATCAACTACAATGTGTATGGTGTATCCAGAAATAACTTTACACATGTCTTAATAGTGTATGGTGAATCTCATACTATAAAAACATCCTATTAGGTATTTATACTGACTTGTTAAGGTGATATAATAAATTTTATGTTGCAACAAGAGAGTATATGATCAATTTAACATTTTTATAGTTATTGATGTATTTTTTGGTCCTCTTCTTATTATATTACATATATTATAGCATGAAAGAAACATTTTTACTTATAAATTCATATATAAATTATTAAACACATCCACTTATTATTTTTCTCAATATTAAACTATAAATCTTCTATTTCTTCTCTTACACAAACTCAATCCACTTCTTCATTTGCAAACTTTGCTACACCACACTCTCCCTTCTTCCCTTTTCTTCTCTATCTTCTTTAGTGAAACAGAAAAACACTATGTCTTCTTATACCTTCCATTGAATCATAATAATGTGTCCAATGTGATATTTAGTTAACATTTTTTCTTTCATTCGATTCCGTAGAATATATAGTAATTGTTGGAGTAGGGGGTTCTCTCTTCTTTGATACTCAATGTTTTTCATCAAGTAGTAAAATATAAGATTCTCTATATCTATTTTATTGATCCTTAAAAAAATATTTGTGTATGTGTATTATATAATAAGATATATTTTGTTAATACTTATCATGTGTAATGGATGAATAATCTTCTCACAATTTGGGTCTACAAAAATCTCAAAATTCAATTCACTAATGTTCCCATTTTAACCACCTAAAGGCTCATATTTTATACTTATTTTCCTCATGCTATTTAGAAACATTATGGATTTGATAAAATATACATAATAAATTAAATCCAAGTATGAATTACACCATGTATACTACAGTTATGTTTTCTCTTTTTATTATAATGAAAAACTTTCGGTAATTTTCTTATTCCATTATAAAAAAATCATGTCTTATAGAATTATGATATTTGAATTTGAAGGTACTATATAATATCAAAGATATGGTACCTTATGAACTCCTTAAACCCTAATATTATTGTGGATATATTTTATTAATTTCATTATATATACCCTTTAAAGCTACTCATATATGTTGGTTTGTAAATTCTTGTTCCCTACGATCAACATCACTATACCTTTCAATCCCAATTTATTACACCCCACAAACTCTCCTTCCTTATTAAAATTATACACTATAAAGAAATATTCATTAACTATTTAGATATAATTTCATATACACAATGAATTCAAGGATAATCGTTCTTCTTATCCTTATGATATCCTAACCTTATTTCAACAGGCTCATATTACCCACATCATTTATTGGATTTTATCAATATTCTTGTAGTTCTCAGTGACCACATCTCACTCTTTTTCTAGTGAACTTTTACATAATTCTTCCATGAAAACATAGGTGCATACTAAAAAAATATATATCTTTTAAAGATTATAACTCATGTAATATGATATTATGATAATAAAACATCACCTCATACTTCAAATCACAAATGGTAGTTTTTTATGATAGGGGATAGTTATGGAATAATCTGAGTCATACAAGGAATAAATTAATTTCATCATGACATCATGAGGTTTTTAAATGATGAAAAATGTGTGTATAAGGTGACTTTATATATAATTATACTTTTTAAACATAGATATTACATCTTAATAGAAGGATATTCATTACATAAAATTATGATTAATTCTATAACTGTAAAGTATTAGTTTATTTAGATACTAGACACATAATATTGTTATTTTATGAATGATCTTCAACATATCCAATAATTAACTTTTCAAATGTTACTATTCTTAGACATAACATACTTAAAAACATTCTTTATAACTGGATAAATTGAAACATGAGAAAGCATGATCTCAAATGATCTGTAATAGTAAATAAGATAGATATTAGTGATCATTTAAACATAACGTGAGCATAATGGGTTTGAAAACAATATATTATCCTTTGAAAATCATACCCAGTTATTAATTTATCATAAAAATGAGATGTGGAATATTTTATGGTAGGTCATAAGACTTGAATCAAAAAGTAATAAAAGACCATGGGCTACGAGAGTATAAAATTGGCATAATACATTATTTTTTGTCATATAAATAAGTATATAAAATCATTTCCTTGGTAGTCAAAGATCTTTGACAAGACTTTTATAGTTGTTTGGGTTCACTTCACAAACCATCATATATTTTGTGATGGTTTATTACCGATACTAGAAAAGTGGACATAGTGTATTAGTGAAAGGGGTCCAATCCTAATTATAATCCTTATTATCTCATGGGATATCCATCTTTACCTAATAAATTGGTAGGATATATAATTCTAATCATATCCATTGCATAATGAAAATATTATAAATATGTTCCATTTGATCATAAAAAATTCATCATATCAAAACTGATGAAAAATAATGAGGTCTCACAAACATTTCAACATGGTATAACCTATGGAAAAGAAATGGGTTACATAATAATTTCATCAATTCATCATAGCATAACCCAAGGAAAAAAGAATTGGTTTTAAAAACATATTTTCATAATAATCAAAATCCATACATATAAAAAATAAGGATGGAATCATTGGATCGTATCCTTAGTAAATATTATATAACATCAATGTATGTTAACAAATATGAAAAATTCCTTTAAAAGATCTCTTGGAATATTTCTTGAGGAAAACACACTTTTAACATAGAAATTAGTTATTTAAAAAATGAAATTTTCCAAAACATTAAGGAATATAATTTCATTTAAAAGAAACATTGAAGCATGTAATGGAAGTTTCAAAGCATTGGAAATTACTTAGGATGGGAAATTTTGGTCTTTCCTTATAATTTATAACAAAACGTTTCGTTCATATTATTTTTAAAAAAACTATAGTACCTTGTTTAAAAGATAAAAAGAATATTCCTTTTAAAATATTTTGTAATAATTCAAGAATGGTTAAAATGAATTTAAATACATATTAAAATTGTAAAAACATACATCAAAATAGTTTTGGAAAACATGGACATGGAAAAATATATTTTCGACCAAAGAGAGAAATAAACTCATTTTCCTTAAAAACTATATTTTGGTCAGTTATGTACTTAAAGATAGGAAAATGGAAGTGAAACATTTAATATAAATAAATTAATAGAGGATAATAAAATTAATTAGTTTATTAATAGGTTTAATATAAAATTTTATCATCAGAAACATAATCATAAATAATCTGGATAAATAATGAGATTGTACCATAACTCTCTTACTATTTTGGTGAATTTTCAATTTTAAGCCCCATGAAAGAATAAAATAAAATGATACATTAAATATAATTAAAATAAGAAGATTCATGATATAAAATTTCAAATGTTCTATATATACACCTCATAAAATAATATAGTTTCATAACATAACATGTATCCCAAGGAAAACAGTTTGAGACCAAAAACCCTTACCTTAGATTTGACTTTATTTGAAAGAAATGTAAAATCCTATATAATAACTTTAAATTTATTAAAATCATATAATTTTTTTAAAAAAACTTATAATATAATAAATGATCCACTTATAACATTTTAACACCCATTTATTAATAATTTCTTATTAAAATCATTGTTTTTAGGTATTAATTATTTCGTTTTTCATTAGACATTCAATTCAGTAGTTTTGATCCTTATATTTTAATCATGGTTTCATAATATAAATAATGATGTTAGTGATATAAATATAATATACATATATACACATTATATATATATTTTTATTCATCCATAATAATATAGATAGAAAAATAAACCACATTGTTCATAGAGATGGTAGACATACTTATGCATGAACGTTGTTTTCACTTTTCAATGGATGGAATGAAATAAAGGTAAATAATAATTAACATTTAAAAAAAATTTATTATTTAATATATAACATATATATTGATTAAATCATTCTTTATTACCATATATTTAAATTATAAATTAAAAACAAATCACATCACTTCCAGGAGGTGGTAGCCCACACGTACGCACGAGCGACATTACCATTTTCCATCATATTAGATTGTAAGAAGGTAGATATAATATTATAATATCTAAGAGAATAATTATTTCATTAATATCATATATAAATGTTAAACCAATCAAAATAACCTTCCATGAAATTTGGTGATGGAAAATGAATTGTTCTATTATGTGGAGATGGTATGTCTTATGTACAAACGATTGATAATTTAACTTCCCATTCGATTGAAAAGAATCTAGATAAAGGTGTTTTCATAATGATAATAATATTTAATTATATTTATTATAATTCATTTATTATTTCTATTAATAATATCATAGATTTATAGGATGTATTAAAGGAGAAAAATTGAAATAGGTCGGGTACATTGATTACATCTTCATTGATAGAACTCCTTCACGTATTTTCTTAAAGACTAATGGAATGGTATTTTAAGATAACCAAAACAAATAATTCATTTCTAGGGAATTTTATAATATACTTTTTTCTGGGTTTTTGATATATAATGGTAAAATTGGTGTAAATAATAGAAAGGTGTGGAATCCTTTTATGAGTGAGGGAAGGGGAACTCGTAAGATTTCTTAAATAATGAAACCATAATAAAAGAATTATCTAGAAAAATCCTTCCAAATAAATAGTGATTCAATTAAAATTATGAATTTGGTATAAATATCATCAATTTAGAAAAAATTTATCATTCTATGTGGTGTTTTAAGCCTTATCTTTTTTATTAACCCCTTAGTTAACCTATTTTATCCGTAACTGTGATAATGTCTTTTTCACTTTTAAAGAGTTATAATTTCTCTTATAAAGTAAAAAATGGATAATAAATGTAAAAGGGATGATAATGTGACCATTTATCATTTAAATTGTTCTATTTCAATATTTTTTTGTTTTTTAAATAATTTACTAATATGTTATTTTTTCATAAAATGTTATTAATGTCTTTTTTAACACTATTCACATAATTTGACTTTGAACACAACATCAAACCATTTTAATTGGAATAAAAAAATTTCAAGAATATATAATAGGTTATATTATCTATAAAATTGTAGTAACACAAAAATTAATCCCAATTTTATTACTATTAAAATTTTTAAAATAAATTATTTTATATTCTTATTAATTGAATAAGAACTATATCAACGTTGCATGATAATTTAGGGTAAATATTAATTAAAAAATTAAAAAAAATGAATATGATTAAAAATTAATTTATTTTTCAAATAAAAATATATATCCAAACATAGCCTCTTTTTACCCTTTCTATAAAATATTAAAGATATTAAAGTCAAGAGTGTGAGATTTTGGACCTTGATTTTACATAAATTAATATAAATGTAACAATAAATTAAATATGATGCCAAGTGGACATATAATTAACACACATGTGTAAATTTACAAAATTCATCCATTCAATAAGATAAAGGGATGTTTTTTTAAATTTTAAAGCCTTATCCCAAATTTTTAACCCTATTTAACATATGTTATTCTTATCGAGGGGAAAAATATTTACTTTGATTACTACTCATATTGACCAAAATTAAATGTGGAATTTTTACCAAAATTGGATATACATATTCCATATATTTAAACCAATTTTCAAGAAACAATTTCTATAAATGGTAGAAATTAATTTTATATAAAAAAATAGAATGGAATAAAAAATATTTTTTCAATAAAATGAATTCTTAAGTATAAACATTTTGTGTACATAATTCTACAATAAAATTTATTAAAATTAACTAAATTGGATTTTACATAATATAATATATATAATTTTACTTTTGATACATCTTAAAAAATATGTACATTCCTAAATAATTCAAAAAATATATAGTTTTTAATAAAAAAAAGTTATTCCCATACTGTTCATCAAAAAATAATTATTTTCATAAAATTTTTAAAAATAAAATCTATTATATTTTTAAAACTTTTATTTAAAAAATGAATTTAATTTTACTAACAACATTTTTTAAAATTTTAAAAAATTAAATATAATATTTTCTCACAAAAATGAAATAAAAATCCTATTTGAAGGAAATTTTTTTTGAAAGCATAATACGAATTTTCTATAAAAATTGATTACTTTTTTCTTAAGAATTAGTCAAAAAAATATCAATTAATACCTTTTTATATATATCATGATTTTTATTATTCATACTCTCCAATTCAACGACTGGGTTATAAGAGTCATATTTAAATTATAATAATTTTTGGTTCGTTAATGTTGAGTGTTACGTGACATTTATACTATTGAACATAATTTTCTTATTTTAAAATAATGAGGTGTTACATTCTCCCCATTTTAATAAATTTCATCCTTTAAATTTTATCTTTTTCTTAGTAATCATGTGTTTGACATTTAAAATTTCCTTTATCAAAACCCCACATATTAAAAAGGGTTAACAAAACTTCCTCTTTAAAAAGGGAAAGGGAAATATGAAAGTCATCTAGAATAAAAAAAAATTGATTTCAAATATGTTAACATCAGTTTAAAGTTAAAATATGCACATGGAGTATAATAATATCACCTAAGGACTAGTGGAGATTTTTAGAAAATATGGTCTGTAGAAAATTAATGACCACAAAACTGAAAATCTAGGAGGGGTGAAAAGACAAAAGTTTCATAAAAAATGAATTTAAAAGTATAATATTTTATTTCAAGATAACTTTCTTAATGTTAATGGATGTTTTACAATAAATATAGACAAAATGAGAAAATATACATATTTAATTTATTTCAAAATCATAATAAAAGTTTCATCCTTTGGTTGGGCATTGATCAATTTTAACTTTATATCTTACTCCATGAAATTAATATTCATGATGAATTTTTCAAGGATGAATAAATAAAATTAAACATTAATGAATAAAATGTTCACTAAAATAATGAAAATGAATTCTCCATGCCTCTAGATATTTACCAAAACCAAAATTATTAGCACAAGTTATCCAATATGACAAATCATACATGGGCCTCTAACAATAATACCTAGTGTTTAACTTAAAATATTCCAAATATATTTATCTTTGAAATCCTTCCATAATATGTATGAAAAAATTAAAAAATCAAAAATTTAGAATTATGGCCACTAAATTTCAAAAATATACTCAATATTAATCCCCCAATAATATAAAGTAGCTCTAAATATCTCATAACAAATATGAGAATACCTTAATCATATATTCTCTTGAAAAATGGTAAAAACGTGAATTACCAAAAAAATCAATGAAAATATAAATTCTTCTAAAAATTACCTCTCTCATAATTCCTTAAATAAAATCAATTATTATCCAATATATTCTGTAAATCCATAAAATCTATAAAATCCGTAAAATATAACATAAACCACTTTGTCATCAAATTATTAATCAGTTCCAAGGTCATCAATACTATCCCATTTACATTATCAATAATCTCATTATCTCAAAAAAATTTATTATTTCAACATTTGGAAAATGTTAACATATAAACTTACCTTAATCATGTGTTTTTCTATAAAATTCCACATTCCCAATAAAATAATTCTCTAGTTCATTTATATCATTCAACATATTCTTGAAAATCCATTAATAAATCATATTGTCGAACAATCCTTAAATGTTCATGATTATTATAAAAATAATATAATTTATAAAAATACATATACATCATAATTCTATAATTAAAATACATAAACACTTAAATAATTACACTTCTTTCATAAACCATTAACTATGATTCATCGTATTATTCCTTAATACCTCCTTCCATTTATATATCATCCATATTCTATTAATTATCATCAATAAAATCTTTACAAGTAAAAATATGTTGATCATCCTTTTGAGATTCCACTTAGGTCATTGGTTATAATATTTATATTTTATTACACAATTAAAATATTCAACCATTAATAATACCTTAGAGAAACCATTATTATTACCCATTATGGAAACCAAACTTTTTATTTTCAATCAAAATTTACTTTCTCGATGTCTTTCCTTCCCATACCCAAAAAAAATATTCCAATTACACTAATACATTACCTTGTGTGCTTCTTCCAGCATTATAAATTTTTTTGAAGATGATTCTCCGTTCCCATATTTTCTTCATGAAACTCAAATTTTATCTTATTAGTTGTGTCAACAATCTCATCCATGTTGAGGTTGTTAATCATATAATTGGATAGCTGGTTGGTTATAATAACATGGTTTCTTATTCTAGATCTCATTTTATTTGGTTGTTTATGATATAAATAATTTTTTTCATCGAATTTAGTGTTAACATGAATCCTTAGGTTCCATCCATTGATTAAAACCAAAATTTATTTTGTGAGAAACATTAATCATGTTGATTAATCATGTAATCATGAAACATTATTAATAGGATGTCTAAACCATTACACATTCATTTCAATTTATAAAACCATAGGTTTACTCTAGGTCATCCATGGACATTACATATTAAAATCCTTTATAATGGTTCATAATTAAAATTTGAATTATCCCAAGAATATCCCTTGAGAGTTTTCAACTAGGTGTGTAGTATGCCCACACTCACCACGCACTATAATGATGGTTGAGATACACTCAACCAACTCTTTTTAGGTTTATTACTCCTAAATTCATCTATTTTAAAACCACATCCACTTATTGTATCCATATAGAGATATATTGATAGTAAAACCAAATAATCTCTATCTTAACAAAACGTTAAGATGTTATTCTATAATTATGTTTATCTCTATCATTTCTAAAAAAATATATCTAAACATGATCTTCGAGTATAGACTAAACCCAAATTTGATACCAGTAATAGTAACCCATAATTGTTTTAATATGTATTATATCATAATAAATTAATATTAATTACATAACAATAAAATACACAATATAACCATAATGTTTTAGTGTCTTTGGAGATTATATACACAATTATCTAATTTTTTGATAGATAATCAACATCTCCCATATAGATGTTTCCAAATAATACTCTTCTTATACATACCCTACTTAAAACAATTATACATAACATGGGAAAAGTAATCATAAGAATGTGTGATCATATATTCTCATTGATGGAAAATAAGGGAGATATCAATGATTATTTAAACATAACATGATCATAGTGGGTATGAAAACATGATATTAACCTTTGAAAATCATGCTTATAAATTATTATATCATAAACATGAGTAAATGAATTATTATAGGTAGTATATAGGATATAAATCACAATATAATAAAATAACATGATCCATTAGAGCATAAAATTGGCAAAGACATTACTTTGAGGCATGCACGTAAACATAGAAAATAATTTATTTTGCAGTAATGGATCACTACCAAGACTATAATAGTGGTTTGGTTTCAACACCCAATCCATTGTATCTCTATTCAAGGTTCATTTAAAATAATATTATAGTGGATAGAGACTCTCACTAAGTAGGTTTAACTCTCCATTATAGTCCTTATTTTCTCATGAGATATATATATTTACCTGATAGATTGGAGGGATATATAATTTTGGTCCCACGCATCACAAAATAGAAATTGTAAATATGTGTTCTATAAGATCATAAAAAACTAATCATATCATTACCTATGAAAGGATACTTGGTTTCATAAGCATTTTATCATGGAATAATCCATTGAAAAGAAACTGGTTTCATAATCATTTCATCAATTCATCATAGCAGAACCCATAGTAATGGAAGGGGTTTCGTAAATATATTATCATCATAATTATAAAACATGTGGAGAAATAATATGGATGGTATCATTAAATAATATCCTCAATAAATATTAGGTAATATCAAATGATGTCATCTTATATGAAAAATAAATTAAATTGTTACTAGAAACATTTATTGATTAAAATACCATTTTTCACTTTGAAATAAATTATTTAAAACCGAAAAAATTCCAAAATATTAAAAAAGATCATTTTATTTGAAAATAACGATGGAAACATCTAAATTAATCTTCAAATAGTTTATTTTTCATCATAATAATAAATTTAATTCATTTTTTATAAGTTAAAAGAAGTCATTCCGTTCATAATTTTTTAAAAAACCAAAAAAAACACTTGTTCATAAAACAAAAAGAATAGTTCATTTAAATTTTTTTTTAAACGAAAAAACTGGGAATTTTTTTTTAAAATTATAATATAATAATAATAATAAAATTCATGAAAATATTTTTATAATGCATGAACATTGACGAAAATAAATTTCAAATGAAGAGAGAAATAAATTAATTTTTTTTATAAAAACATTATTTAAATATATTAAGTACATAGAGTATAATTAAAGGAAAACTTATAATATCTTCAAATAAAAATATTAGAATAAAATTAATTTCTTTTTGAAGAGGTATATTATTAAATTTTATAATTGGAAACTTGATTATAAACAATCCAAGTTAACAATGATATTGTAACATAAATCTCTTACTTATTTGGTAACTTTTGAATTGTTAGCCTAATGAAAGAACAAATTCAATTGAAAATTTAAATGTCATGAAAATATAGATATTAAAGATATAATAATCCAATGGGGATGTACATACACCTCATAAAATAAGATAGGTGCATAACATAACATATGTCCTAATGAAAACAATTTTAGATGAAAAACCCCTTACCACAAGTTGGAATTGCATTGAATACTTTATAACATCATTTATAATAAATTCCAATTTATTATAATATTATAGTGTAATAGTTTAAATAATTATAATATCATATAGTATCTATTTTATAACCTTTCAACACCAATTAATTTAAAATTATTTATTAAAATCATTCTTTTTTGGGTGTTAACTATTTTATTTTAGTGATACCTTTGGTGCGATAGTTCCAATATTTGTATATTGATTCTGGTTCCCTCATAAAAAAATGAATAATAATATAAATATCATAAATATACATTATATATATTTTTATATTCATCCATAAAATATAGATATAGAAAAAATAATAATCACACCATCCATAGAGATCATAATCTGTATGTATACATGAATAATTTTTCCACTTTATAACTAATTAAAATTAAGGTAAATGATAATTCACATTTAAAAAAACATTATTATATCATATATAACATATATATTCATTAAATATATCATTATTATCATCCATTTAAATAATAAATGGAAAAATAATCACATCACTTCATGGAGGTGGTAGCATGCACGTACACAGGAGCGACGTTTTCATTTTCCAATAGAGTATAAGGTAAGAAGGTAGATGTTATATCATAATTAAATAAGACTAATTATGTAATTAATAACATATATAAGAATTAATATAATAATAATAACCATCCTGAGTTATGGTTTTTTAAAATGAATTGTATCACTATGTGTAGATGGTAATTTGTACATACGCTTGAGTGGTACTTTCACATCCAAACTAATAGAAAAGATAGTTTAGAAATGAGATTTAATATTAATAATAACAAATCATTATATTGAGTATACAAAAAATTATTATTTTATTAATAACATCATAGATTTTTTGAAAGTATAAGTAGAATAAAATTTAAATAGGTCGGGTAATACAATTACCTCTTCTTAGGTTGGTCTCCTTTAGATCCATTCTTGAGTACCTTTGGAATATTATTTTTGGATGATAAAAATATAATTCATGTAAATGATAGTTTAAAATATAATTTTTCATGTTCTGGTATATCTATATTTCTCAATGTGGTGTAAATAATAGAAATGAGGGGTTACCTTTTATACGTGAGAGGAGGGTCACTTGAGGGATTTTTTAAGAGTTTAAAACATAATAAAGTCATTATCTAGAAAAATTATTCCAAATGGAAATATATTCAAATATATGGTAGAATGTGGTTGAAAAACCATTAAACCATTACATTTTTTAAGGTTTAAGTATTGTTGTAATCCTTATCTTTTGGTGTAACTCCTAAATTCAGATATTTTAACCTTAACTATTGTAACGTCTTTTTCACTCTTAAACGGTTATAATTTTATTTATAATGTAAAAATTGTATCATAAATGAAAAAGGGATGATAATTTAGACCATTTATCATCCAAATTATCCTATTTCAATATCTTTATGATTTTTAAATAAATTAAAAAATTCTTATTTTTCATAAAATATTATTATTTTCATTTTTGACACTATTCACATAATTAAAATATGAATGCAACATGAAAGAAATGGAATTCAAATAAAAGCTGTTAAAATTATATAATATGTTATATTTATTTATAAAAAATCTTGAATCATAATAATTCAACACAATATTATTAATTTTAATATTTTAAAATCATTTATTTTTTTATTAATTAAATAAATATTGTTTCGGTGTTGTGTAAAAATTTAGGCTAATTATTAATTAACTAAAAATTAAAAAATATATATAAGATAAATAAAATTAATTTATTTTTTAAATAAACATTTATAAATGAACATAAATACTTTTTACTCTTATGATAAAATATTAGATATATTAAAGTCAAGAGTGACATTTTTTACTTTATATTTTACTTAAATTAATATAAATGTCCTAATCAAAGAAATATGGCACAATATGGACATATATTTGAGGTAAGGATTTAAATGACCGAAATAAACTCATAAAATAGGATAAATGAAAGTATTATGGATACTTTAGAGTCTTATACAAAAAGTTTAACCATATTTTACCCATTTTACCCTTACCTAAGTGATAAGAATTTACTATGTCTACTACTCATAGTGACATAAAATAAAAAGGGGCCAATATACAAATTTTGTAAAGGATGATTCCAAATATGCAATCTATTTTTCAAGATTCAATATGGGGACCCATGATTTTCAGACCTAGTTATTACATCTTTTTATATGAATATTCAATACATTACACAAAAACACACATGGGGACTATAATAATTTAGTGTTTTTGGATACTAGTTAAAAAATATTCTAATTTTTTGAATGATATTCAAAATATCCCATAATGAAATTACCCTTTAGTAATCTTCACAAAAATGACCTACTAAAAACCTTTCTTTATATCCTAGGGAAATGAAACATAATAAAGGGTGATCTTATATTATCAGTAAGGGTAAACAAAGGAGATATGTAAGCATAACATGAACATAGGGTATGAGAACATTATAATAACATTTGAAAACCATACCCATCATATAAAATATCATAATCTTTAGCCACGACAGAAATAATGGTAGTTTATAAGATATGAATCATAAGGAACTCAATGAAAATGAGTCAAGAGAGTGTAACATTAGGATAAGACATGGGATTGTGGCATACACGTAAGCATAGAAAATAATTTTCATAATAGTCATATCTCATTGTAAATATTATCATAGTGGAATGGGTTAACTCTCAAAACCATCATAATAGTCAAGATTCAATCCTAAGTCCATCATAGCATAAAAAGTCACTAACTGTACTCGGTTGACTCCCCATTCTAGTATTTTATATCCCATGAGATATATATCTTTACCCAATGAATTGGAGGTAGATATAGGTCCCAACCATCACATATTGAAAATCATAAGTATGTGTTCCACAAGATCGTAAAAAATCATTATATTATAAAGTATTAAATTAAATGGGTTTCAAAAAAATTTATTTATATCATTACTTTTGTAAAAGAGACATATTTCATAATCATTTTATCATTTCATCATAGAATAACCCATATAAGAAGTGTTTTTCATAATAATTTTATCATAGTACAACCCATAGAAGAGAAATGAGTTTCATAAATATCATTTCATCATAAAAATAAAACATTCAGAGAAAGAAAAATAATTGTATCCTTGGATCAACTCCCCAATAAATCATACGTAACATCAAATTATGTCATCTTATTTGGAAAATAGTTTTGAAATAAAAATCACTTGGATCATTTCTTTAAGAAAATAACTTTTCTTTGAAAATAAATTTTTAAAACTAAAAAATAATAAAATGTTTTGGGAGTACCTATATTTTATAAAAAAAGATAAATTATTATAAATTTATCTTTAAAAATCATTTGAAACATTTCTTGAAGAAAATATCCATTCTAGTTTGAAAAAAAATTAAACATTTCCAAAAACCATTTTATTATTGAAATCATTTATTTAAAATAAAAAAAAAGCTCCAAAATATTATGGAAGACATTTTGTTTAAAGTTTTCTTTGAAAAACTATAATATAATCTTTAAATCAGTGATTGATCATGATAATTAGAAATATTGTTCATGTTATGCATGCTAAAAATAAATATTCTTTAAACATCTTCACTAAATCCAAATGGTAATTTTTTGAAACAATGACATGAAGATTACTTTCAAAACAAAATTGTAAAAATTAAAATAGGGATAAACTTTTTAAAAAAAAATACTTTATGAATTTTAATAAAATTTTCAAAAATATTTTTAAAAAATTTGTATTTTGAAGTAAAAGGTTTTTCGACTGAAGAGATAAATAAAGAAAATTTTTATTAAAACGTTCTTTTAAACTCTTGAGTACATAAAAAGAATAAAATTAAAGAAAAAGATATAGTATCATGAAATAACTAGAGGAAAATAAATTACATAACTTTATTGAGATATATATATTAATAATTCATCATTTAAATCATAATTATAAACATTCTTGATAAACAAAGAGATTATAACATAAAACACATTAAAATTTGGTAACTTTGAATCATAATCCTCATGAATAAATAAAATTAGATGAAAAATATAATATCATTAAAAGAATGGTATTCATGATATAAAATTTATAAGGGGAATTATATACACCTCATATAATTAGATATGTGCATAACAAAACTTATGTTCCAAGGAAATAAAATCGAGACAAAATTCCCTTACATTTTGGTAACTTTTGAACTGTGAACTCCATAAAAGAGTGATCCTAAAATGTATATGTAAATTCAAAAAAACATTAAATATAATAATCATAAAATACATTCATGGGTATTATATATGCCACATAAAATAAACACATGGTGAATATGTAATTTTTCACGTAGAAACATACAAGGGAGATGAAAATATCTTACCTCTTTAGTAATCTTTTGAATCGTAAGCCCCCAAAATAGAATACATAAAATAAAACTAAAAATATCATGAAAATAAGGATATTAATGATATGAAATGTCAAATAGGTAGTATATAAACCAAAAAAAGAAACTAGTGGTGAATTTTCATAAGTCTCCCAAAAATAAAAGAGATACTAGAAATCTCATACATTAAGTCTTGACTTCCTTCGTACACATTTGAACCTCATTTATAATAAATATATGTTTGTTATAAATATATTATATAACCATTATTATATAAATTATAACATATATTATTTACTTATAACCATTTATTACCCATTTATTTCCAATTCCTTAATAAAATCACGCTTTGATTAATAACCACTTAATTTTCATATATGTTTTGATTTGTTATTTTTCGGTCCTATTAATTTGATCATGGTTAAATAATATAAAAAATAATAATCATGAAATAATTATAAAATTTATACATTAATTATACTTTTATTACCAATTATTAAATAAGGTTTTGAGAAATTAAGTATGTTACGATCATGGAGACGGTATGTCATACAAATGCATGAGTAATGTTTCCTTTTTTAATGATCATTATAGAAATGAGATAAGTAACATTTTATATTTATATAATCACAATAATATCATAAATACCAAATTTTTAATTTAAATATACATATACATATCATCTATGTGGTTTGGTGATGAAAAGAGAGAGTTGCGCCACTTTTTGAAAGTAATAGTCCACACGTACACAAACGATACTATAAACTTTTATTGGGTGAAAAGGTAAGAAATAAAATGATATATTATATTTTAATAATTATAATTATGACACTAATATTATAATTATGTTATTTATATCAAATATATTCTTTAAATTTTTCCTTATTATCTTCCATGTAAAGCGTTATTGAAAAACGAATCACATCACTTCGTGAGGCTATGGTCCACTGTACACATGAACTAAATTATTGTATCCCCTATCGAATGGAAAGTAAGAAATTATATAGGATATAATAAAAAATAGGTATAAATTTTTTATCAATATCATATTTATGATTTATATACATCATCATTCCCGACTCTGAGAGTTGGTAATGGAAAAATGAATGACATTGGTTTGCGAGACGGTAGTCCATCATACACATGAATGATTATTTTGTAACCCATATGACAGAAGTGGGGATTATCATAGGTCATGATATTAAAATAAAAATATAGAATTATATGAAAAATACTTATTTTATTATATCAGAATGTTTTGAAAATAATTTAAGGATGTGGGTAAGAAATAAATTAAACATGCTCATTAAATAATGTTATATCTTCTTTGGGTAACCAACTTAGGTGTTCACCAAAAGCCTTACTATAGTGTATTTATGAGAAAAAAATGATAATAGGATAAGATAATTGAATTTGGGAATTTATATGGGTATTTTATGGTATAACCAAATGGTTTTTTATGGTCGGAAGAGGAGAGGAGAGGGGTGGCATTTTATAAGTGAGGTTAGTGGCACAATTGTAATGTTTTCAAAAGAAAAACCTATACCCCCATTTTTTCTGACACAAGGCTCCCAAATGGATTATTATCAAGACATAGATATTATAAGGTCGTAAAATTCACATAAAATAGATTTTAAAAATGTTTTTACGTCATTTTAACCATTATATTTTTAGTATAACCCCCACCCCCACCCTTCGATAAACCCATTTTTATTTTAACCGTGGTAATTAATTTTTGATGATTTAACTATTCACTTTGGTAAAAAATTAATTTGAAATTATTATTTAATATATATATAATTTTGAATCAAAGTATCGAATCCATTTTTCCAAATTCAATTCACATAATTTTCCAAATTTAATTAAAAATTAATCTGGGAGACGTGATGAGAAAACAGGTTTTCAAAGAGAAAATTTTCAAAATATTAAATGTTTTTTATATAAAAATTAAATATTAAAATAATTTCAATGAAAAAAATTGGATTTATAGATATATAATTTTAATTTTTTTACCTTAAAATCAATTTAAAATATAATTTAACTTTATAATTAATTTAAACAAAAAGGCAGTTTTCAATTAAAATTTAGTATTTTTCACTATACATCAAAAAAATAATCATTTCAAAAAATTATAAAAAATTAACCCTATGTAATTTTTAAAATATTATTTTAAAATTTATATTTATTTTTTCAAATACATTTTCTAAAAGTTTCAAAAAAAATCAAATAAGTGTGTAAAAGTTGATAAAACTACATTTTAGAAAAATACAGCTTTAAGCATAAAATTGGATTTATTCTTATCAAACACATAAAATTAATTTTATGCTATTGGTTTAATATATAAAATATAAATTTAATTTAAATACTTCACTAAAATTGGTTTTTTTAATTTATTAAGGTGAAATGCATTTTTTCATGAAATATTTTTTCAAAAAAATATTTCTTTTATATTCAAATATTTTGAATTTTCTATTTTAATTGATTGGTCACTAATAAATTCATTTTATATAAATATATAAACTATATATTTTCACAATTTAGTTAATCTTATTCATACCTTCTATTTGAATAGTTGGGTTATAATAGTCATTGGGTAATGATTTATATCTCATGAGATATATAGGACTCGAATGGGGGAGTAAACCTGGTTTATTAAAGCACTTTTTCCACTAGGATAGCCTAGGAAGTGAACCTTGACTACTATGATGGTTTTTATATTGAACCCATTCCACTTTTATAGACTTTGAATTGATCCTTACCTACTATTTAAATGGTTTTCTATAATTATGTTTATTCCATAAGTCTATGTATTATGCAAATTTTATGCTCTCATGGATTATTTTCTTTGATTAATTTATGATTCTTATATTATTAATTGACAATATTAATACCACGAATCAATATTATGATATTTAATATTTAGGGTTTGGTATTCTAATTTTATGATCATGTTCTCAAACCCTTATTTTCATATTATGCTTACATACCTCAATTTTTTACCCTTACTAAGTATCGAAGCTCGTTAATCCTTATGTTTACTTTCCCCATGTTATGAAGAATTTTATTATGTATGATATTTCTAAGAATGGTGCTAGTTTTGAAGAACATAGTTGGAGTTTTTTAGTTCACCTATGAACCAATTTTTAATGTTTCCAATTTTCCAAAGGCATTATACCTTTATGATCCTCAAGTGTGTGTTTTTATAATATAATTAATGTTCAAAAAAATGATAAACTTTTTATACATGAAAATCCTAGGTGAATATACATTCTATGGTGACACATTCTTGATCAATGAGATTTTTATTAATTTAGGTGATATTCATGGAGAAGATAGTAAAAATGGTGAAGCATTCAAAAGAAGATGTAAATCATGAAAAACATAACCTTTACTATATAATGTGTAGTTTGAAAGAATGTGCACCATGTATTTTTACAGTTGTAGAAATAGGGTTTTTATACTTAGTTGAATATAAAATATTTTATAAACTAGTCCACATGACATGTGTACCTATTTATAAATCACAACATGTATGGAAATTAAATTCCTAGAAAACTGTTGTGGTATGCACATCATGTGTATCAGATCATAGGTATTGTGCCCTCAAGGTCACACAACCTGGGAATCATTGTACATGATGATTTCAGAATTTAGGTATTAAACACCATGTTTAAAAACAACATGAAATATAAATGGACTTTAAAACAACATGTGTGGAACTAATACATGGGAACTTGATTTCTTGTGGGTTATATGACATGTACTCCTAGAAACACATCATGTTCTTTGACCATAGAACACTAGAGACATTTTTCCTTCATTTATTTGTAAGACATAGATTGTGAATTGTTTATATTGGGTGTAGTAATAATTGATTACATGTTTCCCCAAGATAAATTATGGTATCTCACCCTATTTCCCTTGCTTAATGATCCCTTATCAGCAGGATAATCAAAGATATGGTCATGTGGTCATCGTGGGTATGCGATTATGAACCCTATTACCTAATTCAATGAACTTGGTTAGGTATCATGTATCCATCACTTGGGAATGTTTTCTTCTACCCACGGGATAGTATAAATGGTTCCAAGTTTCCTCTTATGTCCTAAGGCACAATTATTTTACACTGAGTTTAATTACCTCTCTTGAGGTGAGAAAGGTGTTTGTTCTCTTTCTATAATTTTTATAAAGGTCTAATGGATTTCTTTTTTTACTATATAGATTTGTGGTATGGTCTGGAAAATGATAAAAAAAATTAATATATGACGTAGGAACCCTTACTGGGTGACTTATTTCCTTCTATGATCTTATATAGATTCTTTTATCTTCACCCTCTTTAATATGATATTGAGTTACTCTCTCTTTCTTGAAGTATTATATCATTTTGGTTATTGTAGTGAATCCTACTAGTTATGAATATACCAACCCCTTCATGGTATTTTCGCACATATTTAATGTATTATATTGATGAAAGGATTCTTAGGGAAGATCAATGTGGACTAGGAGTATGAATTTCATAGTGGTTTTTCATGATAGTGTTAGTTGGACCATAGTCAGTTTTAGGAGGTTGTGTGTAGAGATAGTCATATTGCCGTTTTTAGGTTTGATCATTATCTAAGTTTTTGGGCCTATATTTTTTCATTTTCATTTTTTGGATATGTTTTGTTTAGTCTTATGTCACGGCCTGACCAGACGGGGCATGGGCCACAACTCCCCAAGCCTGCCTCTAATAGGCTAGGGATTGGTGACTAGTGATGAGTTGGATATCACACACATGGGAGGCATTAGCCTAAGATACTTGTACACACTCACCCACATAGACCTCCATGAAAAAGTAAAAATACATATAAAAACTAAAAATAAATGCATTGATGCATCTATCCCAAATCTGAGTACAACAGAAGTAAAAATAGGGAAAATATAGGGCCCACCAAAAGAAAACTACAAAAAACTTTCAACCTTCTTAGAGGGATGGGATTACTATCAGATTCACCTACCAAAAATCTCCTAGACTGAGCTCTAATAAACACCCCAGTTTCTTTGGTTCACTAAGCTCTATCTTCTTCGGGTCCTCCTAGGACTTCGTCGAAATGATTATGATATACACAGGACACAAAACATGTGTGGGAAATGCTCATGTTGTTGTACCTCTCGAACCCCTCGAGGTTTGATTTTCATGATCACAATCACCCTCTTATGTTTCTAATATTGTGTTTTAAGTGTTTGTGATGATAGGCACAAGGTTGCCAAGAAGTTGGCCCAAGGATGGACAAGAAATGGACTACAATTCAGTCCACCGGTCAGCCGGTGGCTCTGTCACCGGCCAGCCGGTGGCACCCAGACCAAACAGTGGAAGCTACTGCCTTCCCACCGGTCGACCGGTGGCTCTGCCACCGGTCGACCTGTGGCACCCAGCACAAATAGTGAGACCTACTGTCTTTCCACCGGCCAGCCGGTGGCTCCTCACCGGTCGACCGGTGGAGCCTGGATCAAGACTCTTCTTCTCTATCAAGGCACCGGCCAGCCGGTGGAGATGTACCGGTCAGCCGGTGGCCCCTGGACAAGAATCCTATGCCTTTTTGCACACACCGGCCAGCCGGTGGGACTGTACCGGCCAGCCGGTGGACACAGTCAAACTAGCCGTTGGGCTGTTGACCAGCCTGTCCACTTGACTCCCAACGGCTCCGAAGACCTCTCCAACGGCTCCGAAGCCTCCCCAAGGGTTCCTAGCCTATAAATAAAGGCTGAGGAAGCCCCGGACAATTACCGGAACACTTGTGAAGCCAACGGACATATTTTGGATCAATTGGCCAACCTCCGGCGACTTCCTTCAAAGGAACCCCAAGAGCTCCAACAACTTCCACATCCAAGGAGCTCCACTCAAGAAGCTTGGGAGAGCACGCCCATCAACTCCATCATCCATTGGCGCCCGAGTCTTCCCAATTACGGGTTTTATTGCATTTATTTATTTTGAGCTTAAAATTGGGTTTGTGCCTACAAACCCCAACCCTTTTCTCTTCCCCCCTTCTTTTGGGTTTCACACCACCACTAAGGTGTGAAGAGGTTGTCAAGCCTTACCTTGTAAAAGGCTTGAGATCGGTGAGCTAGTCTTCACCCGTAAAAAGACTAGTGGGTTATTGCTTAACCATTAAAAGCATTGGGTTCTTGCTAAACCAATAAAAGCAAGCTGTAATAGGTCCTAGTGCTACCTCAAAGCCTAGTGGGTTTCTTGCTAAAACCATTGAAAAGCAAGCGGTAGGAATCTCTCAACGGTTGAGTTGGGAGCGGAGACGTAGGCCGGGTTTTGGCCGAACTCCGTTATCAAGTTCTTGTGTCTTGCCTCTTTACTTTCCGCTGCATTTATACTTTGATTTAAATTTCTTAATCAATTTTTTAAAAAGGCAATTCACCCCCCTCTTGCCATCATCCTTTTCGTCGTTTTCTTTCCGACCCAACATTTGGTATCAGAGGAAGTATTTGAATAATTCCTTACCCGGTTTCAAATTAAAGATCCTATTTTTTGATGGCTTCTACCGCTTCAACCTCTTTTTCCCCCGAAGGACATTCTTTGGATCGTGCTCCATTCTTTGATGGAGCCGATTATACTTTTTGGAAAACCCGCATGTCAACATTTCTTAAAAGCATTGGCTATCCAATTTTTAAAATTGTTATGCATGGTTTTACGCTCTCTTCTCCCGATGAGTCTAAGTGGACCACCATAGATATTAAGAATTTCGAGCTTGATGGCAAAGCCATGAATGCTCTACATTGTGGGCTAGACCGAAATGTATTTAATTGTATTTCTTCTTGCACTACTTCTTATGATCTTTGGAAATTGTTAGAACTAACCCATGAAGGTACTAGCAAGGCTCCAAAGCAAGAACCCGCTCAAGAGCAAGAACTCGACGAAAAATCCGTGCCCGCTTGCCCACTCCACAAGAAAAGGGCCAAGAAAAAGGAGAAGAAGAAGGCTTCAAAGGCATCTTGGAGTGATAGCTCCACCTCTTCATTCTCCTCCTTCTCCTCGAGCGACCAAGGTAAAAAATGCCTAATGGCAAAACATGAGGTATCTTCCTCCTCTTCCTCCTCTTCCTCCTCTAGTTCTTCAAATTCTTTCAATCTCAACACTTGGCTTTGAAATTCAAATTTTCTTTTAAATTTTCTTTTTTAAATATCCAACAGTTGGTGTCGATTTTTCAAAACTCTCAATTTCAAAAATTTCATTTGGTTTCAAATTTCGAATTTCAATTGGTTTTTGATTCAAAACTTTCAATTCAAACTGTTATTCAATTTTTCATTTCAAAATTTCCAACAATTAGTATCATTTTCAATTGGTTTAAAATCTTGTTTTTCAAATTTTTCCCTCAATCAAGTTTTATGCCCCATTCTATTTTGATAATCACAAAGGGGGAGAATTTTCTTGATTGATTGGGGGAGAATGGGAGAATCCTTTTTCATCATGCTTTGCATTTCCTTTTAATTTCATTTTTACTTTAATTGTTTTGGTGATTGTGATCATCAAAATAGGGGGAGATTGTTGTACCTCTCGAACCCCTCGAGGTTTGATTTTCATGATCACAATCACCCTCTTATGTTTCTAATATTGTGTTTTAAGTGTTTGTGATGATAGGCACAAGGTTGCCAAGAAGTTGGCCCAAGGATGGACAAGAAATGGACTACAATTCAGTCCACCGGTCAGCCGGTGGCTCTGTCACCGGCCAGCCGGTGGCACCCAGACCAAACAGTGGAAGCTACTGCCTTCCCACCGGTCGACCGGTGGCTCTGCCACCGGTCGACCTGTGGCACCCAGCACAAATAGTGAGACCTACTGTCTTTCCACCGGCCAGCCGGTGGCTCCTCACCGGTCGACCGGTGGAGCCTGGATCAAGACTCTTCTTCTCTATCAAGGCACCGGCCAGCCGGTGGAGATGTACCGGTCAGCCGGTGGCCCCTGGACAAGAATCCTATGCCTTTTTGCACACACCGGCCAGCCGGTGGGACTGTACCGGCCAGCCGGTGGACACAGTCAAACTAGCCGTTGGGCTGTTGACCAGCCTGTCCACTTGACTCCCAACGGCTCCGAAGACCTCTCCAACGGCTCCGAAGCCTCCCCAAGGGTTCCTAGCCTATAAATAAAGGCTGAGGAAGCCCCGGACAATTACCGGAACACTTGTGAAGCCAACGGACATATTTTGGATCAATTGGCCAACCTCCGGCGACTTCCTTCAAAGGAACCCCAAGAGCTCCAACAACTTCCACATCCAAGGAGCTCCACTCAAGAAGCTTGGGAGAGCACGCCCATCAAC
The DNA here is from genome assembly GCA_963277665.1 of Viscum album. Classification (NCBI taxonomy): domain Eukaryota; kingdom Viridiplantae; phylum Streptophyta; class Magnoliopsida; order Santalales; family Viscaceae; genus Viscum; species Viscum album. Next base: position 445,620,252 of record OY728119.1, read on the forward strand.
TCCATCATCCATTGGCGCCCGAGTCTTCCCAATTACGGGTTTTATTGCATTTATTTATTTTGAGCTTAAAATTGGGTTTGTGCCTACAAACCCCAACCCTTTTCTCTTCCCCCCTTCTTTTGGGTTTCACACCACCACTAAGGTGTGAAGAGGTTGTCAAGCCTTACCTTGTAAAAGGCTTGAGATCGGTGAGCTAGTCTTCACCCGTAAAAAGACTAGTGGGTTATTGCTTAACCATTAAAAGCATTGGGTTCTTGCTAAACCAATAAAAGCAAGCTGTAATAGGTCCTAGTGCTACCTCAAAGCCTAGTGGGTTTCTTGCTAAAACCATTGAAAAGCAAGCGGTAGGAATCTCTCAACGGTTGAGTTGGGAGCGGAGACGTAGGCCGGGTTTTGGCCGAACTCCGTTATCAAGTTCTTGTGTCTTGCCTCTTTACTTTCCGCTGCATTTATACTTTGATTTAAATTTCTTAATCAATTTTTTAAAAAGGCAATTCACCCCCCTCTTGCCATCATCCTTTTCGTCGTTTGTAGGCCGGGTTTTGGCCGAACTCCGTTATCAAGTTCTTGTGTCTTGCCTCTTTACTTTCCGCTGCATTTATACTTTGATTTAAATTTCTTAATCAATTTTTTAAAAAGGCAATTCACCCCCCTCTTGCCATCATCCTTTTCGTCGTTTTCTTTCCGACCCAACACATGTAAGGGTGAGTATAAATATACTCAGTAATAACCCCAAAAAATCTAAAGGAAAATGAATCATCTAAATGGTATTAGTCTATTCATCCCATACAAAGGTAACCCAATGAGAGAGAAACTCCATCTCGAGACTATACTTGGCTAAACATGACTAGTTATCTCAAACCATTCGGTGTGTCAATGAAGAAGTGATAGTACCATAAAGTAAATACAAAAAACAATCCATATAAACCCCAAATATACTCTTTTTAGGCACAAATACTCATGAGTTTCCAACATAATCATCAGTGATAGGTTCTACATGAGACTATTTTCAAAACAATGCACTAAGCTCCGCACAAGTGCCCAGCATCAGAGGTCATTTCAACACTGACCTGCACTCATCGGAAGGTCTAAAGAACCCAAGTGGAGAGTCCTGCACCTCCCCAATGCCCCACAGTTGAGGGTGTACTAGCTTCTAAATGAACCCTTGAAAGGTTTTTCACTCATCTATAGAGGGTTATGCACCTCATTCCATTGAGGGAGCACTAACTCAAAATCAAGAATCATACATAACAAGTGGAGGGGCCAGCTCCCCACTTCTACTCGTAGACGGGGGAGCACTACTCCATTGTCATGGACCCACACCCTGGTATGACAGTGGAGTGCCACCCTAAGAAACATGGTCCCGCACCCCAACCTAGTAGGGGATCTCTACTTTGAGAAACATGGCACAACACCCTATGTCTGTAGGGGAGCACAATTCCGTGAAATGTGGGCCCGCACCCTTACCCAATAGTGTGGCATCACTCTAGGTAACAAAAGACCGCACCCTAATCCAGTAGGGGAGCACCATTCTAAGGCTAGAGGACTTTTACCCTGGTACGATATGGGTGTACTTACTCTACCATCCAATGCAATTGGAGAGCCTGCACCCTAGAATGACAGGGGAGTAGTCGAACTTTACGATCCCTATGGGGAACCCTCACCCTATTCCATCATGGGATTAGACCTAGAGGATGCTACCCAAAGGAAATTAACTCATTCCCTTGAAGTAAGGAGTCTCATCTCTACATCAGTAGAGGGATAAGGGAAACCCACACCCATGCACCATTGGGGAAAACCTATCCCAACGTCTCTCTTCAAGAACCATATTGATCTCCAACATCGGTCGAGCACCACTACACATGATTCTTTCTCGATTCATGCCACCTCGTATCTTTCAAGACATAATGGAGTCCATAATCATGTTATATGAAGAAAACTACTCACAATAGGATATTCATTCGTCCAAAATAGACACCTGGTGAAAAAGTTACATTTCACCACAACTGCCCAAACCAGGCCTCAGGGGGCATGCACATCAATTTTAGTTTAAACATCTAAAATTGGTTTTGAAACATCCCCATTATATTTAGGGTCACAACACAACTGACGATCTGTAAATAAAACATCAGATGCAGAAGATACACCCGATATAAGAAACTCCAAATAATAATAATTATATTATTATTATTAAACGTAGGAATTATGAGAAACTGAGCCATGAAACCACGTCTTAAAATACCTGAACTAGTCTAAAAATAACCAAATCGATGAGAGTAATTCATTACTATAGATGGCATGTAAATCACATGCCCATTTTGAGTGTTATGGGGTTTGAAATCCCCTTGGTCCGACCTAGGCCGTTATGGCCGGTCCGGCCCTCTACAGTTGGCCCGCCACTCCAGAGGCCATGCACCCAATGCACCCTCTAGCTCTGCCCCTGGGAAATCCAAACCACTATTCCATCCAACAAACTTTTTTGTGCTTCCCAGCATCCTCTGTCATGCCACTAGAACCTATCGCGCTTCCGCCTGACCAGAGATGCACCGCTGCCACCTTCTATATGGACCACTGAAACCACTTTGGTGGTAGGAAAATTAATCACACACTAGATCTGGGATCCTCAGAACCCAATCTAAATATAATGAGGCTTCACTCAATTATTTGAACAAAAATGAAGCACAAAACAAGGTGGATTGGGATTAAAACTCAAACTTCCTACCTCAAGGGTGAAACGTCAAAACATTGGGTGTAGAATGACACCTAGGATGCACTGATTCTTGATCTGGTTATAATCAGCATAAAAAATGGGATCTAGTAGCACCCCCTAACCATGTTTCATCTATCGGTTGAAGGGGAAGAGGGGAGGGGATCCTCCTATATACTCACTAAAGGTGGTGGAGGATAGGAGGGATATTGTTTTAATTTTATTAAAACAACATCCTCCATTTAACTCCCCATCACCAACCCGCCTCTGACCAAACTCTTGATGATGATGAAGTTTATTTCATTCCTAGGGTAAACACGACATTCTGAACTCAACTGTGGTCTCATAAATTTTATATGAGACTCTATTTAGAATTTATTTGATCCAAAGTCCCCAAATATATTTATTTATTTATTTACATAAACTCCCTCAATAAGTTTTTCCTGAGAAAGCATGTGCCCAAAAAACTTATACCTAACTTAGGGAAAAAATAACACTTAGGATTCAACTGTGGCCTCAATTTTATGATCCAATAAACCATTTAATAGCTAATCCATTTCATCAATGTTAATTGTATAAAAATAATTAATATTTTTATAAAATTTATTTTGGAAACAACTATCCATGGAATTAAACGTCGTCTCAGCGCCTAGCTCTAGAAATATTTTTAGAAATATTTCAAACTCTGATAGGGCCAAACCTGAGTTTCTACATCCTCCCCATCTTAATAATTTTCATCCCCAAAATGCTAAATCCAAGGAACATGGAATAAAACCTGATCTCTCCACTAGGACTCCCATGCCAGCGAGCTCACCCGAAGTCCCTATGTGGTAACAAACACGCACCAAGAGAAACCACAACACCAAAAGACCACCACAAAGGCCATCAAGGGTTCTCATGCTTCCCACAAGAACACACTCAAGTGAACCATGATGGTTACCACACCCAATTCTAGCTCATCCTAGGCCAGCATCATTCCACTGGGAACATGTCTCCTCAACTACGACAGGTGGGAAACAGAAAGTGCATGGTCTCCTACAATCATAGGGTCTAGCGGTACGCCACCTCACTAACCTCATGTAGAGACCAACAAATCTACTCCGAACACACAAGTCAAAGGGACTCATCCACTAAACCTCGATATTATCCACTTTCGGTGGCACTGACTCTCCCACGCATTTTTTTAACATATCTCAAGAACACATCTTATTGGGGAAATCATCCCTCATCATTGTGAGCTCGAAGCCACATCAAACTGCACGGCGACCTCCTTAAGTGAATCATGTACCAAGCTGAATCCGTACACGCAAGGGTATAAATGAACAAAATAGGGAATCCTAATTACACACCTTGGGTATTAGTAGGCCCTATGCACAAACTTCCCAACACACAACCCCACCTTGAACACACAAGTCATAAGGACTTGTCCACCACACCTTGATATTATCCACTTTGGGAAGCACTGACTCACCCACATGGTTTTTGTTATGTCTCAAAAATTCATCTTTGTGGGGGAAGGATCCTTCTTCCTTGGGTACTTGAAGCTATGAAAAACAAAACTGACATAGCTTCTCACTGACGCCCCACGTCACTCCGAACATACCTCGAGTAATAAATAGAAAGAAAAGAGTACCGCCTAACAGTGCCTTTTAAAACTACTATAGAAATTATAAAGGATAGAGATCATAACTCTATCCATTAATAGAGCCTTTGGGTCTAAGGCCTCTAAGGCCTATAGTTGTCCCTGCCCCCATCCTCAGGATCCCTGATCCTAACGTGGACCACCTATGGATGGTGGTGGTGGCAACTCATATTGTCTACCACCTCTCGTTGATACACCATATCCTCCACCACGTTTACTACCCTACAGAACTCTATGACCGAAATGATACCTATTCCACTGTGTTATATCAACTGTCCCCCAATCAATAGCATGGCGGGTTGGAAAATCTCTAGCAAGATGCCCATGGCTGTCATAATCATAGCATCACCTCTCCCGCTGCTGGTCCGATCCCTGGCGTGGCTCATGCATGTCGTACCCATGTGCCTGAGTCCGGGCATTGGTATGCCTCATGCTCTTCGATCCTTATACCTATTCCCTCCCAGCTATGGCTGAATTCTTAGCACAAAAAACCCCCACTACAGGCCATGTCTTCCTGTCCCTCATCTAGGAAGCTCTCCACCACTATAATCTTCTCAAATACCGTCGTATAGGTGGGAAGGCACAAGGAGACCACACCTACATGGAAATCTCTACTGAGGCCCTACTAAAAAGTTTGGGCCCTGAAGAAAAGGTCATCAATCATATCCATGGAGTAATGTGATAGGTCTGTAAACCTCTCCGAGTACTCCACCATGGTCATGCTATCCTACCGAAGCTACAGAAGATCCTGGATAAGCTCTGACCTCAGTATTTCTAGATAGAACTCCTCCCTAAAGATCCACTCAAACTCATACCAAGAGAGAATATACTCATCATGGGTCTATGTCACAAGACTCCACCAGCGCCCGACTAAACATTTAAAAAGTCTCTCCTATAGGACCAACACTTGATTGGGAGGTTTCCTCACAAGTTGAAAAACATGTGTGACTACCGTGAGATAGTCATCAGCTTCTTGGGGGTCTTAGTCACCATGAAACCTTAGAGGTCTCTCCCTTTGGAACTCGTGTAGTACACTCATCCTGCGCACATACTTTTCCTACACTATCGGCACAACCTGCTTCTCGATAGGTGGTGTTTCAACTGGTGAACCACCTGGAGTTATAGCCTTAGAACCTGTTCCATGTACCGAAGCATGTCCACGAGGCAGATCATTTCCATAATCCCACTATAGAACCCTGTCTGGATATTATTGTGGATGAATCCCAAAATAACATCAAGATTCACCATGGTAAAAGAGTATTTCTTGGGATCTAACTCAACAAGGATTGGAGAAACTCATAACCCAGTCCTATATGATGCATGTACCGTTGATTTCCTATCACAACCCGTCCCCTGGGGCTCGTGCCTTGAGTACCCCAATCCCACCATCTATAGGCCAGGGGTTGGAGACTAGCACCGAAAAGGAACTTCCCTAAAATGGGAAGGCATTTCCTCAAAACCTATACACACAAAAATAGGGTACACTACACACAAGTAAAACACAACAGAATAAGAAAGGTACAACCACAACTAAAAACTAACACAGAGTGTAAAAGTAAGTACTAAAGTAAAGGTGCCAGAATACAAGGCCAACTGAAATGGAAATATAGAAAAAATAGAGAACATATCCTGAGGTCGTCCACCAAGGATCCTACCTAAATGGTAGGTACAGCTCGTCACTATGGATCTCCATGACAACTGATCACCTCTATACACCATCAAGTCCTGGATCCTTGAGACTCAGTCAAATTTTCCTGTCATCTTCACAAGACACAATAAGGTGTGGGAAAATCCCATGTAGGGGTGAGTATGACAATACCCAGTAGAGACCCTGAGGCCCCTGAAGGTCTCTCATAATTTCACAAAGGAAAAACCACAAATCATGATCTCAATCACAAAGCACAAAGCAAAAGACAGCTCACACGATGTTTAACTTAAGTATAGAAGTACAGATGTTTAGTCACAAAACTAAATCATCTTATTCTTTCATGAGGCTCTACTGCTGACCCACATAGGATCACTCAGTGTTAATCTACATAGGATCACTCAGTGCTGATCCACACAGGATTGCTTGGTGCTGATCCACACTGGAATGATTGGTGCTGATCCATATGGGATCACTATTCATTCTTCATGTCTCATTCAACCACTGGATTCTTGTACACAGCACCCTTGATTCTGAGAGGATCTTCTCCTCAAACCATTATTTATATTTCAACCAAAACAAAATCCCAAGACGAATTAACCCAATGAACTATCGTGTCATAAGGGATCTAATGCTATAGATGGTGCACCAACCAGACACTCGGTCTGTGAGTTATAGGAATTTTAGTGCTGAGGGCCTGGTTGGATTTGGGGTCGATCCAACTCAGTCATTCTCTAACATTCTCCAAAACTCAAGTGGAGTATCATAAATGGTATACCTCGTCCTAAGGGTTCAGGTGTCATAGAGGGTTTTTCAAATGGATGTTCAGTTTAGTAGATACGTACATTTAAGCGTAATTGGGTCGAAAAGGGTCTGAGTCCGATCCGACCAAGTCCACCGGGCTCAGCCTGGTTCGGCTGGGCCACGGGTTCAGCTCGGCCCACCCGGTTAGGCATGGCGCACTAGGCTGCAGAACCACCTGGCCCACTTTCCAGGCCCAGGGGTCCACTCCCCTTCCCGAACAGCCGAGCAGTTCGGGTTTTTAAAGATGAAGTGTCAGATGGCGCTGCACTGCCTGGTTGGTCTGCTTGGACTGGTCACCCGTGAGACATGCGGGGTGCGGGTCCGCCCTCTACCACGGGATGCAGGTCTGCCCTCCATCGTGGCTTGAATCTGTGGCCTTCCTTCACAACATGCTATCGTGGCCTTCCTCCATGGCACGCTACCGCAGTGCGCCTTCTGTTGACAACGCAGCCGGCGATGGTCGGCCACCCATTCTATCCTCCATAGCTCGGATCTGCGCCCCTCCTCTACGGCGTGCTGCCATGGCGCACTATCATTGTCAACATGGCCACTTTTAGCCAGCCTCCCTTGTTCTTCATGGCGCCTTTGGGCGCCACCTCTTCTTCACGGCTTGTGGGTGTCGGTCGTTGCCTTCTTTGGTCACCGGCACTATCGTGCTGGAGAAGCTTCTGCATGCCTCTTGTGAAGCTCTGGATGTCTGTTTCCTCTACCAACTATAGCTACTGGCCACCCGGGATGCTTCCATCACTGTGTGGCTCCCATTTTGGCCTTATCATATTTTTACTCGGTCGCCCACGAAGAAACACAACCAAACCAAGAACGGTGGAGGGTATGTGCCTTGTTTGTTTGGCCTGCACCCTTTGTATTTTCATTATAACATGGGAAGGATTATTTAATCATAAAATCTCCCATAAATAAACCCCTCATTATCCTCCCGCATTAAAGAACAAAACATGGATCAACTCGTTGAACAGTTGAACCATGTTTTTCAAACTACTCAAGAATAGGGAAAATGAGGGGAATTAAGCACATGACCCCTACCTCGAGCACATTAGATGTCACTACAGACAAAGAAGGAGTGTCCACATCCGAGGGTGCTGTGGAAAAATGAGAAGGTTTCATCCTTGGGAACTCATTGTTGAATCCTTCAAAGGTCATCAAAGCCTCGTTCTAGGTTGGTGGAAGACACCGCAACTCTTCTCCATAGGTTCCTCTCCAGAGTGCCAAAAACCCATGCTCGAGCTTCATTTAAACAGACAAAAGAGATGATCAACACACCACACAATTAAAGAGGTTTAGTAATGAGTTAAATTAATAAACCTACTAATTCTCCCAATGGTGTGGTTACACAACCAAGTGTAACTGGCTATTTAACAGTCAAACAACCCAGCGGTCTTGCCACCGCCGCTCAACAATTACAAGAAATAATAAAATAACTCGTTGAGTTATTTTTTTATTTTTTTATAAAGTTCAAAAATTTAATTTTTCATTCGACCCTTAGCAGATGAAGTTAATCTTCTCTTCAGTAAATCCTGGTCCTACGAATTCAATGGTGCCCTCGTATTTTTAATCCGATCAACGTTTCAAAATATAGAAATCGGCAGCCGCACGTTTACTAAATTTACCTTTAAAAAGATCAAAAATTATTAATATTCACCCTTGACCCGCACTAGTTGAGGTTAGACTCTGCCAAAAATAAAAATTTCCTCACGAGATCAACAATAATCTCATATTTTCAATCTGAGCAACCATTTAAGAGTTAAATAATTTAAAAAAATAATTGTTACTTAAATATTTTATTTACATCAAAAAACTAACATCCACTATTGGTCAGCGACGGCCAAGGTTAGTATCCTCCTAAGGATATCATACCCTAACGTGCTTAGCGGTGGTCTCAGATTTTTAATCTGAGTCGCCATTCATGAGTTATAAGAATTCTAAAAATAAAATAATTTTATTTAATTATTTTATTTAAGGTTATGCCATTATTTTCCTACTGGAGGCCTACGCCGACTAATATTTAGTCGCACCTAAGGTAAACCCGCGCTCCTGAACACAACAGTGCCCTCAAATTTCTGATTCAGGAACCCGTTTAAGAGTTATTACACTTTTTTAGGAAAACTTCTCACTCCTACTATTTAAATCTTAACACGATTTTAACGGATCATTCCAGGCACTCAGAGAATCAGAATCACGTGCTGTTAATTTTAAAAAACTTATAATAATTCTATTTAATTAAAAAAATTACATGTAATTTCTGGGTCTTTACATTCTCCCCACCTTAGGGATTTTTAACCCTGAAAGCTATAACAAAATCTTGGAAAACAAATGGGTGTACTGAGCACATATCTGAGCCTCCCACTCCCATGTGATCTCCTAGAGGTTCTCATGTTTCCACTGAACATTCACCAGAGGAATCGACCTCCCAAGAAGGACCTACTCATGTAAATCCTCTATCTCCATTGGGAACTCTACGAATGTCGCCCCATCGTCAATGTCCAGCACTCCCCAATCGATAATGTGTGATGAATCATGCACGTACCATCTTATCTATGATACATGGAAAACATTATGTACCTAGGGAATCTGTGGGGGAAGAGCTAGATGGTACACCACCTTTCCCACTCTTCTGAGAATCTAAAAAGGTTAGATGAACCACAGAGATAGCTTTCCACCCCATCCAAATCTCTTCAATCCTCATCAGGGTGAGACCCGTAGGAAGACATAGTCTCCCTCCTCAAACTCCAAGGGCCTCTGTCTCCTATCAGCATAAGACTTATGTTATCTCTATATAGTCTTCATCCACTCTTGGATGATTTTTACCTTCCCAGTGGTAGACCGTACCAACTATGGACCCACAAGTGTTGACTACCCTAGGTCTTTCCAGCATAGAGGTGATCTGCATGGTCACCTGTACAAGGCCTCAAATGATACCATGATGATGGTGGAGTGATAACTATTTTTTTATGTGAACTCCGCCAGGGGTAGGTGGTCCTACCAACTATTTCCAAAATCAAGGATTCAAGCACGAAGAATGTCCTCAAGCGTCTGTATAGTTTGCTCCATCTGACCATCTATCTGAGGGTGAAAGGTGGTGCTAAAGCGTAGCTGAGTCCTGAATGCCTCATGTAATCCCATCCATAACTGATATATAAAATGAGAATCACTATCTAAAATGATCATCGAAGGCACCTCGTCAAGTCGTACAATATCCTATACATATAGGTATCACAAGCCCTATACAGATCCCTACTCTTGGATGGGTAAGAAGTGGGTCAACTTGGTGAGTCAGCCAACGATCACCTAGATGGAATCCTGGCCCATGAATTTATGTGGTAGCCCTATCACAAATTCTATAGATATTCCATCCCACTTACACTCTGGTACCTCAAATTGTTGATTCATGTCTGCTGGAACCTAGTGCTCAACCTTCACTTAACGACAAGTGAGGCATTTTGAAACGAACTCTAACACATCTTTCTTCGTCACTGGCCACCATTACTGACACTGGAAGTCCTAGTACATCTTCTCCACATGAGGATGTACCGCCAAAGGGGATGTGTAGAACTCCCTTAACACCTCCCCTTGTAGCATCACTGGAACCATGGTATATTCCCTAAAGAGGATGACATGCTCCCCACCTTCAGAAAATCCTTCCGGAGAATGTCCTGAGGATATATGAGCATGTCAGGTCTCACAGTCAATGTCCCAAAGTTTTGCCTCCCTGACTTACTGAAGAAGTGGGGGAGTGACTGTCATAGACTAGATGTAAGGTACTCCAACACTGTCCACGAAGGATAACTACAACGTGGCTAATTTCTCTGTCACCTCACTCAGCATGTGTAGACCCGACCTCCTACTGAGTGCATCTACTACTATGTTTTCCCTTCCCAGGAGTGTAGACCATCTCAAAGACATAGTCTTGGAGGAACTCTATCCATCGCTGTTGTCTCAGGTTTAGGTCCTTCTGTAAGAAGATATACCTGAGACTCTTTTGATCGGGGCAGACAGAAAACCATTCTCTTAACTATAATCTCAGCCCCAGGAGCTCTGCAAGAGCCATCTAATATGCAGTTGTAGATATCGATGTCATCCTTGGGTACAATCAAATGCATAAGTACCTCTCCCTATGAGGAGGTAATCATGGAAAATTATTTTTAAAGGATGTTCCCAAACTCTTCCACTACTGTTGGGAACTAAAAACTCAAAGTACCTGCTTCTATGAGGGTTAGGATGGCCGACTAAAGATTGATCAGTTGCATTATCCTATCCATGAGTTTATCCTGTTCTATTTGAGATTCCTTTTTCTCTAACCAAGGAAAATCCCATTTCAACACTATAGATATACCAAAACATTTTTTCCTAAAATATTCAATATAAGAATGAACTCTAGATGATCATTCCATACTCAAACTAACATCATAAGGCCTCGATGCTGCCACCAAGAGGTTCCAACTGAAACTCTCACCTCAAGGGTCAGATCACACCATCGGCATAAGTTTGATTATCAAGTCCCTCTCATAGGTATCTCTATATGTAAGGGTCAAGTCAATGGTTTAACCAAAAACTCTAGTTCTTGAACAAGATTCGTGACAAAAAAGAATGATTGGTACTAATTTTTATTAATTACAGAAGCTAGTAGTATACAGATACCATACCTCGAATCATTCATGGAGCCCTTGGGTCACACTCATTGACCGAATGTAGCTACATACTTCCCCTGGCCTCCATCTACCTAAGCCTAGTGGGGTCCACATTGGGGTGGTGGTTATAACATTTCAAAATGTACACCACTTCCTAATACTCTTCTAGCTCCCCTTCCACATCTATTGACCTATAGATTCATCTATCTCTATCACTCCATCTTCTCAAAATATTTTACATGTCTAAGTATCTAAGACTGACGTTGGTTTTCTGCTTTCCCACTGCTAACAATCCCTGGCTACATCTACTCAGCTAACGAATTTTTAACCAAAAAGGTTCTCTCTAACACCCTAACATTAGTAGGAATGCACAGAGAAATAGTGTTGGCATAGATGTCCCTAAACATGTCTCGCTCGGATGTTCGATCCTTGAATAACTGGTCATATCTTATTCAATGAGTACCTGGAATGGTCAGTACACCTCGAAGAATAATATGTTAACGACTTGTCGTCCAGTCAAAACTGTAGAATCTCTTGAGAACACAAACCCCTTAGATTTTCATGGAAAGATACCCCCATCTCTGAGGAAGGTTATCAAGATCTTTCTATGAAAAAAGTCACCTTATTTTAAGATAGGAGTAATCTAAACCATGCCATCTCCTAGCTGAGCCACATAGAATGATCACTGCCAGGACTAGCATCTAATTTAATAGTGCCCTAGCTAGATGGAAACTCAGTCACCATCTCACGCTGGTCCTTAGACGCCTGTGAGTCAGGCTCGCCTTAGAACCTGAGTGGTATCTGTCACTAAAACTTGTGTAAGGAAGTGAGGTTATATATTTCCTCTACCGATAGCAATGGTAGTAAATAATGACCAATGGGAAGTGGTATCGTTGGTACACCACACAAAGGTACAATATTAGGCAACAGTCCTCGTACTGAAGCCTCATCACACCGTGGACCATCCTCATGGTCACAGATTGGAATCCTGGCTAGCTGGCTGCTTATAGGCATCTCGAAAGAGAATCAAGATGAACCACGGTCAATAATTTATACTTGGTGAGATGACTCAATGATACCAAAAATAAAACAACATTTTCAAAACACACGCAATTAGTGTTTTTTTGTACCAAGTTGGAAATCAGAATTTTGGGTCTTAGTGTATGGATATGTTGACTGCTACACTAACACCAGACTCCCCGAACTAAAACCCATACTCAATACACTAAACACTATTGCTCCATTGAAAACATAGAATCTTATTTCTTCTGGTAGAACCAATTGTCATTGATACCACTTTTTCATGACCCATCCCCCGGGGCTCATTCTATGACTACCCCAAGCCCGCCTTCCATAGGCCCAGGGTTGGAGACTAGCACCGAAAAGGAATTTCCCTAAAATTGGAAGGCATTTCCTAAAAACCTGTATACATACAGACATGGTATACTATGCAAAAGTAAAATATAATGGAAGACGAAAGGTTCAACCACAACTAAAAACCACTACAGAGAGTAAATTTAAGTACTAAATTAAAAGGGATAGAATAAAAGCCCAACTGAAATGGGAATACAGAAAAAAGGGAAAACATCTCCTAAGGTTTTCCACCAAGGATCCTACTTTAATGGTGGGTACAACTCGTCACTATGGCTCTCCACGCCAACCAGTCACCTCCATACACATTCAAGTACTAGCTCCTCAAGACTTAGTCAAAGTCTCTTGTCATCTGCACAAGACACAACAAGGTGTGGGTGAAGACTATGCCGGGGTGAGTATAACAATACCCAGTAGGGACCCCGAGACCGCCGAAGGTCTATTAGAATTCCAAAAATAAAAACCACAAAGCAAAATCTCAATCAAAAATCACAAGCCAAAATACAACTAACACAAAGTTTAAATTAAGTATATAAGTATAGATGTTTTGTCATAAAGATAGATCATCTTATTCTGTCATGAGGCTCAGCTACTAACCCACATAAGATCACTCGATACTGATCCACATAGGATCGCTCGGTGCAGATCAACATAGGATCTCTTGGTGATAATCCACATAGGATCGCTCAGTGCTGTTCCACACAGGATCGCTCAGTGTTGATCCACATATGATTTATATTTATTCTTCACATCTATTCCAACCACTGGATTCTCATACAAAGTAGTTTTTATTTTGAGAGGATCTTATCCTCAAGCCATCAGTTGTATTTCAATTGGCATGAAGTCCCACTAAGAATTATCCCAATAAAACATCATGTCATAAGATTTTTAATGCAACAGACTTTGCGTCAACTGAACGCCCGATCGGGGAGTTATAGGCATTTTAGTGCTGAGGGCCCAGTTAGATTCAGATTCGATCCAACCCGGCCGTTCTCCATCTTTTTTTCAAAACTCAAGTGGAGTATCAAAAATTTCTTTCCTCTTCCTAAGGGTTCTGGCACCGTAGATGGTTCATCAAACGGAGATTTGGTTTAGTAGATACACCCATTTTAAGTGTAATTGGGTCGAAAAGGGTCTAGGTCCAGTCCGACCCAGTCAGACTGACCTGACCCGTCTCGTCGAGCTTGGCCCAGTTATGATGGGCCTGGTCCATCTTGATGGGCCACGAGCTCGGCCCACTGACCATGGGCTAGGCCCGCTGGGCCACGGGTTCACTCCGGCCCATTGTCTGGGAGTGGGGGTATGCTCCCATTCCCGAACACCCAAGTCGTTTGGGTTTTAAAAGTGGTGGTGCCGGATGGCGCTGCACCACCTGGCTAGTCTGCTAGGACTGGTCACCCATGGGTCATGGTTCCACCCTCCGCCACAGCTCCAAGTTGTGGCCTTCCTTCACAGTGCACTACCACGGTGCACCGCCTGGTGACAACGCAGATGGCGATGGTTGGTCTCCCCAACTGTCTGTCGCATCTCGGAGCCACGACCCTCCTCTATGGTGTGCTGACACAGTGAGTTGTCGTTGTCGATGTGGATAGTGTCATCCAACCACCCTTGTCCACCGCGGTGCCTTTCGGCACCGCCTCTTCTTCACGGTTGCTGGGTGTCGGTCGTCACCTTATCCGGTCGTCGGCGTTGCCACACTAGCGAAGCTTCTGCATGCCTCTGAGGAAGCTCTGGAGGTCCGTTTCCTCGACTAACTATGTCTACAGGACACCCAGGACACTGCCATCACTATGTGGCTCCTATTTTGGCCTTATCATGTTGTTTCTCAGTCGCCCATAAAGAAATACAACCAAACCAAGAACGATGGAGGGTTCGGGCCTTTTTCATTCGTCACATGCCCACCGTATTGGAATTTTTACATGGGAATGATTATTTAATCATAAAAATTGTCATAAATAAACCCCTCATTATTATCCCGCATTAAAGAAATAAACATGGATAAAACATTTGGATGGTTGATCCTTGTTTTTCATAATATTCAAGAACATGGAAAAAGGGAGGAATTAAGCACATTACCCCTACCTCAAGCTTGTTAGAAGTCATTGCAGATGATGAAGGAGTGTTCACATCTGAGGGTGTTATGGATGAAGGAAAAGGTTAATGTCCTTTGACAGTCATCGTCAAAGCCTCGTTATAGGTTGGTGGAAGATGTCGCGGCACTTCGTTGGAGGTTCCTCTCTTGAGTGCCAAAAACTCATGCTCGAGCTTCTTTTAAATAGACGAAATAGAGGATCAATGTACCACACAATTAAAGAGGTTCATTAATGAATTAAATTAATGAACCTATTAATTCTTCCAATGGTGTGGTTACACAACCAAGTGTAACTGGCCATTTAATGGTCTAATAACCCAGCAGTCCCGCCACCACCGCTCAATAGTTACAAGAAAGAATAAAATAACTTGTTGAGTTATTTTACTGTTGTTTTTGTAAAGTCCAAAAACTAAATTTTTCGTCCGACCCATGGCGTTCAACATTAAGCTTCCATTAACTGAATCTTGGTGCTGAAAATTCAATGATGCCCTCAGATTTTTAATCCGAGCACTAGTTAAAATGATAGAAATCGTCGCTCACACATTTATTGAATGTACCTTAAAAAATTACGAAAATTATTAACAGTCACCCTCGACCCGCACTAGTCGAGGTTGGGCTCTTCCTAAGGGAAACACACCCTCATGAGCTCAACCGTACTCTCGAATTTCCAATCCAAGTTATCATTTATGAGTTAAATAATTTAACAATAAAATAATTGTTACTTAATTATTTTATTTACGGCTAAAAAATAACTTCCACTACTGGATCGTGTCATCTAAGGTTAGAATCTGCCTAAGGAAAGCATACCCTCACGTGCTCAGCAGTGGTCTCAGCTTTTTAATCAGAGTCAATGTTCGTTAGTTATAAGCATTTGAAAAATAAAATAATTTTATTTAATTATTTTATTTACGATTATACCATTTTTAAGTTTTCTTACTAGAGGCCTGCGCTGACTAAACATAAGTCATGCCTATGGTAAACCCACCATCCAAAATGCAATGATGACTCATATTTCTTATATGGGAACCTGTTTAAGATGAACACTTTTTTAACAGATCATTCTGGGCACTTCGGGCCTCAGAAACATGTGCTGTCAGTTTTTGCAGACTCTTAATAATTCCATTTAATTAAAAACATTAAATTAAATATTCGGGTCTTTACATTTCCTCTGCAAACAAATTCTTAATATATCGAGTTGTAAGACAGTTTATCAGAGTCCCGGTGAATGGATATGTCAGCTGTCGCACCACCACTAAAGTCCCTAGTGGAAAATCCAAACTCAAAACACTCTAACTCTATCTCTATGAAACCCAAACCAAGATCACGATAATGATTCCCAAGTGGAACCTACCACCAATGATACCACACTGTCACGAACTGACCCAGCAGGGGTCGGTTCGTAACTCCCCAAGCCCGCCTCCAATAGGCCAAAGACTGTCGACTAGCGCCGAGTAGGATATCACACACATGGGAGGCATTAGTCTAAGATACCTATATGCACGCACCCACATACACCCCCATGAAATAATGCAGATGCGTATAAAAACTGAAAATAAATTCATGCATACATATATCCCAAATTAGAGTACAACAGAAGTACCAACAGGGAAAATATACGGAACACCAAAGGAAAACTGAAAAAGTGTACAAACTACTCAAAGGGAGGGGATTGTTGTTAGATGCACCCACCAGAAATCTCCTCATCCAAGCTTCGGTAAACACCCTAGTCAGTCTAGATCAATAAGATCTGCCTACTATGGGTCCTCCTGGGACTCTGTCTAAAGGAATGTGGTCTACAGAAGACAAAAAATATGTGTTGGCAAAGGCCATGTAGGGGTGAGTATAAAGATACTCAGTTGGCACCCCAAAACCCCCAAAAGAAAAGGGAGAAAATGAAAGGCATCAGTTTGCTCATCCTAGCCAGAGAAAACCCAATGAGAGAGAAACACCATCTCGATACCATCCTCACTTAAACACAAATAGTCAGCTCAAACCATCAGGTTTATCAATGAGGAAAGTGATAGAACCATAAGGGAAACCTAGAAAATACTCCAGATATAACACTATATACACTCATTTCAAGCACCAAGCCTCATGAGGTTCCAACCTCATCACTGGAAATAGGTTCTACATGAGACTCTTTCTGAAACAAGACACTAAGCTCTTCTCTAGTGCTCATCATTAGAGATCATGCCAACACTAACCTATGCTCAGTGCAATGTAAAAATATCCCAAGTGGGGAGTCTTTCACCTCACCACTTCCCCACAATAGAGGGTGTATTATCTCTTAAAACAACCCATGAAACCTTCATCTCTCATGTATGAAGGGGCCCATGACTTAGTCCATCAAGGGATCAATAACTCTGAATCAGTAATCTCACTTAACAAGTGGAGGGGAATGCTCCCATATTCTACTTGAATATGGGGGATAAATACTCTGTAGACATAGACCCACACCCCATTATGATAGGGGAGTACCACCCTAAGAAACATGGGCCCTCACCCTAACTTGGTAAGGGAGTGCCACTCTGCGAAACATGGCCCTTCACCCTAACCAGTAGGGGAGCACCATTTTGAGAAACATGGGCCCACACCTTAACCCAGTAGGGGAGGGACATTATGAGGCTAGAGGAACCATACCCCAGTATGAAAGGGGATTACTGACTCTACCATTCAACATGATTAGAGAGCATGATCCCTGTAACGACATGGGAGAAGTCCAACTTTAGGATTTCCATGGGAAACCCACACCCTAGTCCATCAAGGGAGTTGACCTAGAGGATACTACCCAAAGTAAATGAACATTCACCCTTGAAGTGGTGAGTCCTATCTCCACATCAATAGAGGGATAAGGGAAACTTGCACCCTGGCGCCATAGGGGAAAACTTGACCTAGCGTCTATCTTCACGAACCACACTGATCTCTAACATCGGTCGAGCACTGCTACAAATGCGTCTTTCTTGTTTGATGTCACCACATATATTGCAATCTGTAAAAGAAGGCCACGATAACATTCTATGTGGAAAACTACACAGGATATGCAATTAATTCATCTAAAATAGACCCCCAATGAAAATCTCACATTTCACTGCAACCGCCCAAACAGAGCCTTATAGGGCCCGCACTTTGATTTTGGTTGAAGAATATGAAATTGGTCTTCAAACTTTTTCATTGAATTAGGGGGTGCAAGGCCACTAACAATGTGTCAATCATACAATAGATGTAGGAGATATGTATGATATGAGAATATCTAAATTATAATAATTATATTGTTATTATTAAAATTAGTTGTTTTGCGCAATCGAGTTGCAAAACCAAGTCTTAAAATTCCCAAACATGTCTAAAGAACTATCCTGATGAGAGAAACATGTTTCCATAGATAGTGTATCAATCAGACGCCTGGTTTGAGAGTTATGGTGGTTTGAAATTCCATCGGCCCGACCCGGCCTGTTGTGGCCGGTCCAGCCCACTCTGGTCGGCCCGCTTCTCCACATCCCACACACTCAGCAGGCCCACTGGCTCTGCCCTCCGGCACTCCATGCCACCATGCAGCCCAACGGCCTCCACCTTCACTACTGGAACCCTCCACATCACCGCCTGATAGGAGTTTCCCCGCTAGTTTCGCGCCGCTACCACCTTCAAGGGACCACCAAGACCACTCCAGTGGTTAGAAAATTAATCTGAGACCAGAACTATGATCCTCAAGACCTGATCTATATATAATCTGGCTTCATTTGACTATTTGAAAAAAAACATAAAAAAAAACAAAGGGGTCAGTATTATAACTCAAACCACCTACCTTGAGGGTGAAACTTCAAATTTTTAGGTGTAGAACGATGCCCGGGGAACACTGATTCTTAATCTGGTGATGATCAGCATCAAAAATGGGATCTGGAGGCACATCCTTGGCTTGGTTTATCTTTTGATTGAAGGGTAATAGGGGAGGGTGGATCATGTTTGCACACTAAATGGGGTAGGGGAGAGGAGGAATATGGTTTTAATTCTATTAAAACAATATCCTCCATTTAACTCCCCATCACCAACCCACTTCCGACCGAACTCTCAATGCTGACAAATTTTATGTCGCACCTATGGTAAAAACAATGTTTTGAACTCAACCGCAATATCAGAAATTCAATTTGAGACTCCGTTCAGGAGTTATTTTCTTCGAAGTCAAAAAATAAATTTATTTATTTATTTACAGAAATTTTATTGATAACTTTTTCCACAAAACTTTTGTTCCCACAAAACTTATACCCCACCTAGGGTAAACGACATGATTCAGACTCAACTGTGGGATTGGTTTTCTAATCAGATCTATATTTTAAGTGATAACATGTTTCCTTTGTGTTCATAGTATAAAAATACTTAATATTTTTATAAAATATATTCCAAGAACATTGGGCCATGAAATCGCATGTCGTCTTAGCACCTAGCTCTGGAAATATTCGTAGAAATATTTCAAAGTATGATAGGTCCAAAACTGATTCACTATATCTTATGTGGGTGGTTAGAGTTTATGCATGCATTTATTATTCCAAGAATTAATTTTTTAAGCATTTCTCTATTATGCGTGGAGATGTGTCTATAAATATATGTACATTAGGTTATGGCCTCCCATATATGTGATGTTCTTACTTGATACTAGTCATTATCTCCTAGTCTATTGGAGGTTGCCTTGGGGTGGCATGCTTATCATATTTTCAGCCTAGTTGGGGGACCAAAAGACCAATTCAAGTCAATAGGTATAAAAACCTATTCCATCCAAGATGGAATTTATTGATAGGGTAGTTGTGAGGATTGGATTAGGATTTATAGAAATGGTGTTAAAGTGTCTTTAGTTTGGATCATAATCTAGGGATCCCAGTGTTGGTGACATAGTTGATGTATCCATTCACCATGATTTAAATGACCTACTTGTCAACTTGGTACACTAAAACACAAGATTAATGGTAATAATGGTACATTCATAATATATAAATGTGTTTTTTGGTGTCCATGTCCTTTTTGAGTTCTCTCCCCATATATACTCATATGACTGTGGGACATCTTAAATATTGAATGATGGCACCACATAGATAGGCAATGAGGACTCCATGGAAGGGAAAGGATGATGATAATCTTACTTATGAGGATGTGGTTCAAATGATTACATGTGTTTAATTTTCTATAATAATAGAGTGAGTAATATTTTTCTCTGTAGAGTAGAATGTAGAACCACATCTATTAGTTCAGGTGGATGATCGGTATTATATTGAGCAGTAATTATTTCATGTTGTATTGGATTCTTACACATGTAGGTTGAAGCTGCTACATGAGTTTTAATGATATAAACCATTTAGGTTATTGGGTGAGTGAGACCCATAAGATTTAGAGGACTGGAATGAGTTAATGGTTTAATTACTATATCTTATTAGAACCCCTTATGACCAATTGGTTTCTATTTTGGAATGTCTCTTCATTGGAATGATAGGATGTTGGTGTATCTTAGTGACTCAAATGATTGAAGAGGAACTCTTCCTTGGAGTAAGATCAAGTGAATCTTCTTAGAGGAGTATTTTCCCATGACTTTGTGATTGGATCACATCACAGACCTCCTAGATTTTTAGAAGGGGAATTTTTATATGTCTATGTATTTTTGAGGTTCACTGGCCTCATAAAACATGCTCATGAAATGGTACATGTGGTCACTTTATAGAATGAACAATCAAGAGTGGGTATCATATACATATTTGAGCTAGAGTAGTTACCCTTTGTATCCCTACCTATTCGGGGGTACTAGATAATTCCTTAGTGGTGGAGATATTTTTAATAAAACAATCAATATTATTAGGTACTGGTAATGGTTACCTAGGAAAAGATACCTCGATATTGGGAGGCTAGTAATATAATTATAAGTATTATTCTTATGTTCATCTTATTTTTCGTCTCAAATAAAGAGTATTAGTGTCTTAGGGTTCACCAAGGGGATCTTTCTAACTGACAGAAATACATTACGTTTCTTGTGATGGGTGGGATCATATTTCATGAGACTACCAAATCTATCCTGAAACAAATATAAGGATAGAAAATCGACATACCACTATGTCAGAGGTAGCGATGTGACCATGGATGTTCTAAGGGCCATCAGAAATATCCTTAGAGAAGCGGTCATGATATAAGATTCAGATGGGGTTTTAGAGTTGGTTGACATTGTGATATGATACCACCACAACCATCTCTAGGTGGTCCACACTAGGCTTAGAGGTAGGTGTTCAATGTCATTGAAAGATGAAAGCAGTCAAGGCATATGACCTAGATGCTCCTAGAATTATTCGAGTTTTGATTTTTGTCTTCACTGCCGTAGAATAAACTATGATAGATAAAGGAAAAAGTTATACATTCTTACTATTATCCCTTGTTTAAGAGTATGAGACCACAGAAGAGCCATTAGTTCAACACTTGTTTCTAGAGACTTCTACCATGGAAGATTTTTCAATCACAATCATCTATAAATAGTGTGACTTATCCCTCACTAGATATGTATTTATGTGGAATATCTTCATATCAATAATGTGACTGTATAAGGTCATTCTTATTATAGATTGGTTATTTATAGTCTACGCACTGATTTATTATTTCTAATGTAGGGAGTGGTATTTTTTGGATGATGGATTGTCATTTTCCTTCACTATATTGAGGGTTTCTAAACATAGAAAGTTATACTAATGTGTGGGAGGCTATAACCAATTTCCCATTAGTTGGATAGCTTGACCCTTGGAGTATTAAACACTTTTGGTTTTCAATTCACTATGATGGTTGAAGAGTATTATGAAATTTTACTTAAGGAAGTGCCAGGTTTACATCCATGTTATAAGATTAAATTCTATATAAACTTACACCTCGTGACCACTCAGATATCGTTAGAGGCTTATTTCATGGCTTCTTTTGAGTTTGAGAGCTTAAGGTGATATTGGTGGACCATCATAGGAGGGGATTTATCAAACCTATTGAACCCCGTGGGTAGGCCCAGTGTTATTATCTAGATAGAGGATGGGATCCTAAATATGTGTTTTCACAGTTTTTTCTAAACCAAATAACCATTAAGAATAAGTTTCTACTACCAATAATGAATAATCACTTCCACCAACTGAATGGGGAAAAGTTGTTCTCAAAGATTGACCTTAGGTTAGGCCATCACCACCTGTGGGTTAATTATAAGGACATACTAAAAATACAAATTTGATATCACTATGAACATTGAGTAATAAGTGATTAAATTTGGCATAAATAATTCCCCATAAGTGTTTATGGGACTCATGAACCAGACCATTTAGCATTTCCTAGACTAGTTTGTGGTGGTCTTCATAGATTAAATCCTTATTTACATAAAATCATATTTCAAGCTTGTGAATAATTTTAGGGTGTTCCTAGATGTACTATGAGAGAATAAACTATGTAGTATACTCTTTTAGTGTTAGTTTTTTATTATAAATTTCCAATTCATGGTACATGTTATCTCAAAAGAGGGACTAGTCGTAGATCTTGCAAATATTGAGGAAATACTATCTTGGGAGCTACCCAAGAGTACAATGGAAGTGTAAAGATTCATTATATATTCCAGATATCATTAGAGAATATTAATTGATTTATCTTATATTGAAATATATTTTATTTCTCTAACTTGAAAGGGGAATCCTTTTGTCTAGCCAACGAAATTCTAAAATGAATTTGATGAGTTTTAGTTTATAGTAATAATCTCTCTCATCACAAGACTAATAGAGGAGGGGATGAGTATGTGGTATTCTGAAATTTCTCTAGTGCTTTATATGGATTATTGTTAAAATAGAAGGAGGTTGTGAGGCCAAATAAATCTAGGAAACTCAAACCCCATGATTATAACTATGAAACATAAGATTAGAATCTAGAACCTTTGGTTTTATCCATAAAAACATGGAAACACAAGCCTCTTGGTGAATGTTTTATTATTTGTTCCGCCCACAATAGTCTCAAATATATCTTCACATAGAGATATCTTGGACTTATGAAAAGGTGATGACTATAGTCCCCAAAAGACTACAACTTTGAGTTAGTCTATACATCAGGGAAAGGCAATGTGATGGAAGATGCTCTTAGTAGGAAATATCATTCCTAGTTACTAGGCGAGGGATCAAAATAGTTTGTCTCATTGAAGTTTAAATGAAGTAGAAATAACATATATCTTATCAATGTTTGTGACCCATCCACTTATTTATCATTTAAGTTAAGAACATCTTGGAGACATTAGTTCTAAGTTCTGTCAAGACCATATATTCATATGAGATGCTCTAGTTCGATTCTCTAATATTGGTTTTCACATCATCAATATATAAGGATAGATGGTGATGTTTGTTTCACATGGAGTGGATGTAATGAGATATTCCCATGAATATTATATAGAGGTATATCATGAAGTTAAAAGATCTACTAGGAACATTGGTGGAAATATTGGTGGCATGTGATGATGAAGAGTGTTGAAATGATCATCTCCCAATGCATCACATATAAGTAGGTAAAGGATGAGAAGAAGGTTCTATCAAGATTGACCTAGCCCCTCAATGTTCTATAATGGAAGTGAGATGGTATATCCATGTATTTTTTAATTAGGTATTTTGTAGAAGGTGATAAGTCATCATTTTATTTTGGTGATCATGGATAAAATCCTTATATCGTCATGCATACTCACTATAAGATATAATAGTTTGGTATAAATATTTGGATTCTTATACATGTAAAAGATCATCCATCTCTATGGTGTTCCCTTGATAATTTTTCAAACCATGATTATCATATAACATCAACGTTTTAGAGACATTTGAGTGAGGATTTTGAAACCCTTTTGTATATGTGCATATTGTTCCACCGCTTAATAGATGACTAGACTGAGTAGACCATTAAAGTCCTAGAGGATATTTTGGGGGATTGAGTGTTAGAATTTTACTAAAATAAGGAGGATAACCTACACTTAGTATAGTTTTCCTATAATAACATTTATTACTACAGCATTGGTATAGATCCATTTGATTCATTTTATTGGAGACCTTTAAATTCATCATTATTTTGGTTGGATTTGGGAGAATCAACACTTATACAGCTAGATATAGTGCATGAGGTTGAAATGAAAGTGAAT
The DNA here is from genome assembly GCA_963277665.1 of Viscum album. NCBI lineage: Eukaryota > Viridiplantae > Streptophyta > Magnoliopsida > Santalales > Viscaceae > Viscum > Viscum album. The sequence goes on from OY728119.1 coordinate 445,644,304, forward strand.
ATCATCAAGGAAAAAATAAGAACAACCCAAATCCATCAGAATTACAACGTATAGAGATAATGGAGGCCTTTACAATGTAGTGAGGAAGACTATTTGTTTCTAATGGTCTCACTATGACATTGTTTTCAAAGATTTATCTAGGATGACATGATAATTGAGGTGCACCAAAATCACACTCCTTGATGCAGTGCAAAAAATCATTATGAATTGAATTTGATAAAAAGTGATAAAAACGTATTTTAACTTTACATCATTTGTATAAGTGAAATTGTACATATCGCGATAATATCACAGTTCCAAGAATGGAATGTTTAGATTATTTAAGCACTAGCTACATTAGTGAATTGTTTCATGAAACTTATGAATATTTCTCCATAATTAATCCACATTATATTCCCTTTTATAATTAACATAGTTTATACTCATATTCTTGACCTAGGGAATGGAAACATAAGAAATGGATGAACTCAAATTCTCAATAAAGGAAAAAAATTCATAAACATATTATCAGGGGTTATATTATAAGTATATGAGAAAACCTAAGTTGGGGAGAAATATATTATTAAAAAGAACATGGAATAATGGTATTTTTTAATAATTCAAGATAGTGGAACATGAAATATCAAATGAAAAAACATGTAACTTGGGATAAGAGTATGAGATAATCATGGAAATATTGTGTAAGGGTATAATATCTTCTGTTTATGGAATCATAAATATGTGGAAACAACAAAAAACATAACATCCAAAGAATAATTCAATGATCACTACAAAGAAAATATAACATAGTTTTCTTAGTCTAACCACATATTCACTATTTTAAAGGTGCACCATTATAAAAATATAAATAGTGTTCTTAGTCTGACTACTCAAGCACAATAGTCAAGGCTTCTCATTAAGTCAATGTAACATTTTATTATAAGTCTAGAAAACCATGAACCAAAATTGATTTATCATGATATGAAAACATTACCCAAAGCATTGTACTTAGAATTAGGTGCATCTTTCGTATTCATAACATGTACATACATATGAATTTCACAAGAGTAAAATAAACCATATAAAAATCATAAGCATGATAAAACCGATAAGAATCAAGTGGGGTTCATAATATTGTCTCAACACATAACCAAAGGATATATCATAAGGATTACCATGAGAAGAAGGGATCAAATTATTTTTGGATTTTCATGTATGAAAAATAAATAGACTTACTCATTGAGTTGCAATGTATAAAAATCATTGAGAAGGATTACATAAGTAAGAATAAAAATTCTGCAATTAGGTGATGCTTTATAAAATGTGCAGAGGATCTTTTAAATAATGAATGAGATTATTATTTTCCATTAAACCAAAATTAAATCAGGATGGTTTTAAATTAAATCATAATTATTTTAAAAATATTTGGTGGTGGTGGTACATAACATGAAATGAGAAATTGGGACATTACCTCAAATTGGGTTTATTTAAAATAGAGAATCGTGATGGGAACATAAATCATGTATTATTCCCAAAGAAATAAAAGTAAATTAAACTAAGAATATGTGTAAGGAAAATATATAAAATATATTGATGAATTACATGAGAGTAATATAGAGGAAAAGGTATAAAATAAAATATAATGTGTGTCCTAAAATTAATGAGGGGGGTTCCAAAGATCCATTTTATGTTCTAAAATGCTTTTATAGAAACCCATGTAATTAAAAGGACAATAAAAAATATTTTTAAAAGGTTTTTGGAAAAATTTGAGATTAATAGGATATAAAACATATTTTATTTCCCAAATAGAAAAGGATAAAGTTTTCAGGAAGGGAAAATATGGACATGGAGGAGAAACATCCATTAGAAAAAAAGATTTTTAATACTAATAATGATATAACTTTTAGAAATAAATTAACCAATCAATAATTTTTAATTTAAAGAAGTAATTTCCTCCAACGTAAAAAAATTGATTTACCATATAGAATAGAGATATTAATGAATAAGGTAACTTATAACATAATAGATGTAAAATATAGGACAAGATATAAATAGAAGAAAATAGATATTGAAAAATCATATATGACTTATTTATATTTTTTATCGAATAACCATAAATGTATAAAATTATATTTTTTGTTAAATCCCTTATATTATAAGAAAAATATGATTAAAATGCATCCAGGGTAAATTTTTAAACTGTAAAAAAAGGAATAATTAGTGAATACAAATCATATCTCAATGAATCAAAATTGAGATGTGAAGACCCATACCTCAGGTCCAGATTCATTCTGTGTGTGAACCTAACATTATGAATAATCATATTATGTTTATTATGTAATTTATAAATATAATTTATATATATATAATATATTTTCTAATGTCTATTTATTAATATTTTTTATTTATTTATTAGATTGTTTTCACTTATGGCGATTACTGGAGGTGGTTCAGTCAATTTCTCTGAAATATCCTTGGTATATTTACCATGGTCAAATATGTTTCAAAATTGATTCATAATAACCATAATTTTAGATTTTTATTTATTTTATTATTCTATTAGAACAAAATTTATATAGTTTCATAGGCTTTCCTAAAATTGACTCAAATTTAGAAAGGTAGCTCGATATTTTCATTTACAACGATTAAGTTTATTGTGACTATTTATTAATAATATTACTTATATAATTAACGATATAAAATTTCCAGAATATTTTTAGTTTCATATATATTCATTTTATATGTTAAATACATTTTTAATGTCATCTATTCTAGGCAGTAATTAAAAATTATATACATTATTTTGTGGATGTGGTAGTCAACAGGTACACACGAATGACGCACTAATTTTACATAAAAATAGAGGGAGGTAAAAAATAAAAATAAATTATTCTTTAATATTATTAAATAATTTAGAGGTATTATATTTTTTTAATTAAATAAATGTTTTGAACCGACCATATAAGTTTGTTATAAAAAATAGAACACGTCCTTCAAGGAGGTAGTAATATGAATATACACATGAGGACATTTTCAATTTTTTAATGGTTTTAGAAAAATGTAAAATGTGTATATTACATTAGCATAATAAAATTTAACTATATTAATAATCTTTTTTCCATAATATATTCATGGATAGATTAGATTTGGGGGGTATAAGAATAAATGACTTAAGAGATATTAGTTGAGAACATTTCCCCTCCTATTGTATGTTCTCACTTGGGTAACAAATTAAGGATCCTTATCATGGTATTTAGAAAGCCCAGTGATTTTTGGGACTTTTGAGATGGTTTATGGGAGACTAGGGTACAATTTTTTTCCATATAATTTTTTATTATTAGTAGATATATCTGGTCGAGGTGAGCTCATTTTATAGATGTAGGGGATGACATTCTTGTAATTAAAAAATTTTAATATAAAGAGAGATCATGTTTTATTAGTAAAGTGGTGGAAAAGTGAAAAATAATGGAGTGGGGTATTATTTATAGTTTATAATTCCTTAATAATTCTTTTTTTCACATGTTTTAAGAAAATAAAGTCTTTTACTCTTATATTTTTCAGTTTCTCCTTTTTTGGTTTTTACCGTTGTAATTAATTTTTAAATAATTAATTTAATTTTAATTCGTAAAAATAAAATAGAACTTGTTAAATAATTTGAACCAAAAAATTCCATGTATTAAATAAATTTTTATAAAAAATTAATTTTGAAATAAAAATTAATTTAACCATTAGTGCATGTAATGTGTAAAAAAGTGTTTTTAGAAAAAACTATATTATTAGAAATAAATATTATGTTTTGGGTATCATTATCAATGTAATTGATTTTAATGAAATTAATTGATTTAATATAAAAAAATTAATATTTTTATTTATTAAAAATCAATTTAAAATAAAATTAGACCTTGTGATATCATAATTAAAGTAAATTTGAAAAACAATATTTTCATAGAAGATTACTTATGTTTTAAAACATGGGTTTTTTAAATTCGAAAAGGTATTTTTAAATTCATAATTTCACTTAATAAATATATTTTAATCATGAAAAATGTTTCATAAGTTTTTAAATTATATTTACTTCTTGATATAGTCATAAATACTACATTTTTAGTAAAAACTGTAGTTTTTACAATTCACCTAAAATTAAATTATTCTAGAAAAATCACAAAACTCCACCATAGAATAATATTTTTATTATAAATTAAATAATGGAGTTAATTATTTTAAACTAAAATTCTAAAATTTAAATTCTAAATAAATTTATAAAATATAACAAAAACGTTTTTCAAAAGATCGTAACTTTTTTAAAACATACAATTTTTTTTTCTCTTTTTTCTTATAAATTACTAATTAGATTGGTGTTATATTATCCATATAATAATTATATTTAATATATTTATTTTTTAAAATAAATAACCAAAATATCTAGTTTTCTAAAAAGAATATATTTTTATGAATAACATTATCTCGTTAGTTTTTTCTATGCATTAATAAAGAAATGTTTTCTTGTTTCTTTAAAAGTAGAAAATATGAAATGTGTAAAATAAATGTGTTGAATAAATTGTTAAACGAATAGTGACATGTTTATGTTATCCTAATTTTTAGTTACATATCCAATCAAGATAGTCTAATAATATGTAATCATAAGGAAAGTTTTGGTGTCAGTGATAGGTGGTGACTCTGCTAGTATAGATCTTGTGTAAATTTTCATGATCTTGAACTTCTCTCTCATATGATTTGTCTCATACCTTAATTATTGAATTTAGGATTAGGACTTGTTAAGGGAAAACCCTAGTTAAGATACCTATGTTCCAAGAATGGAAAAATTAGTATCATAAGGGAGACATCCACTACTCAATTACATTTATTTTCTATTTTTTGTGGATTTAAAAATATAGTTACATCCTTCTATACAAAATAATTTGATGTCCATATTATAATATTCAAAATTAATTATTTTAGTGTGTCACAGTTTCACTTTAAGTTAGTGTTGTGTGTGGAATAAGATATCTAATTCATTGTGATTAAAAAGAAGAAGAAAAAAGAAAAATCTTGGGATGTTATATTCTCCAACCTTAAATAAAATTTATACACTTAATTTTAATAATTACACTCTAATAAAATATTTATTGTTTTCTTAAATATAGACATGAATTGGAATATGATTTATAATAAGGTATCATCCTTAGAAACTTTCATAATTCTAGGAAACTCATTTATTTCTTCAAAATAGACATATCACAAAATATTGTTTCTTCCAAACCATTTAAGATAGATACTCATGAGGGTTGGGGTCAATTCCTATCACAAAACAACCTGGGTCAACCCTGAACCGGTCACCTGAGTCAGTCCGAGGCATGGCCCAAAGGGCATTTCTGATCCCCACGAGCTGGCAACTAGTGTCGGGCATCAAAACGTAATCTTTGTGAATAATTTTTCCCAAAAAGATAAACAGAAATAAAAAGAAAAATAAAACTAAAATCTAGAAATGAAAAAAAATATAAATAAAAAAATAATTAAAACTAAACAACTCAACATACCTCCACATGACCTTTCAGGTCACCTCCCAACCAAGGGTCGACCTTGCTCTAATAATGATCAATACATCCAAGAGAACCTAAGAAAATGAAACCTGTAACTAAAATGATAAAATTGGCGTAAGCATAAAAATGCTCAGTAGGGATGCCAAAAATGAAGTACAGAATCCATGAATTTTCCAATTCCAAAACAGACTAATAATACAATTTTGAACTAAAATTATATAAAAATAAGGTTTTCACATATATAATTCATTTTTAAAACTAAAAATAACAATTTCATTTCCCTTATAATTCAAAAACAATGAAAAATAAAGGTGGGTGCACAAAAACTTTTCCAAAACAGCTACTTTGAAATCCTTTTTAAAACCAACCACACATAAAATATTTATCCAAGAAAACACCAAAACCATGTTCAAGGGTATGATTGCACACAGAAAACAATGGTAATGGTACTAACAGTTCTTTTATCAAAGGATCATGGAAAACCTAGGAACTCGGAGGAAGACCAGAACGTACTATACATGTGACTCATCCTGAAGGCATGCCTACTCTCGATGACGTCATAACGCCCAAACTCTCAGTATTTGACTACCTAGCATAATTGAGGGGCCCAATCCCCTAGCAGAGTAATGTCCATAGTAAAGGCCACTAGCCAGTGTGTAGTATAAACTATTGTAGCAATCATTCTCATTAAACCCCGTTACTATTCTAAGTTTCTGTGCTATGTTCACAAATTAGTGTGCCACACATTCAAATAACAAGCCATATATATATAACCAAGAACACGACACAATCCAGCACCACCCTGTCCACCTAAAGATTAGTCTCATGCCTTAAAATAAATATTCTCAAAATTAGGCCCATACCAAGGACCCTCTTGTCTCATGATCAATTGGAGAGGCAAGAGATATAACCAAAGAGGGTTTTTCCAACATACCATTTCAAAGATGAAAAATGGGCCTTTAGCATTACCTCATTCCACAATTTACCAAAACATTTAGAATTTTTTCTAAAATATTAATACATGTCGTTTCTTATAAACATGGTCAGAAGGACAAAAACATCCCAATATTCTTTCACGAAAACATGCATTTACCAAAACATAGAAAAACAATAAACATTTATGAACCATTTTCAAAACAACTTTAAACACCAAATCATGTTTCAAAACCAATTGTCAAACCCTAAACAACCCATTAAAAACCATGTTTTCCAAAACACTTAAAGCAACTCTTTATAGGACCTTATTTAAAACTCTCCTTAGAAACAACTCAAGGGGACTAGCTTTATTTGAAAATTTAAAACCAATTTAGTAAAAACCAGAAACTTTAGAAAACATTTCAAATGGATCCTTAACTAGATATAACCAAGCACACACCCAAAAACCTCACAATTGTCAAGTGAATAGTTTTCCTTTATAAAGTCACACCAAACCATATTCACTATGTCTTTCAAAGAATATAAAGTGATGGATACTTTATAAAACAAACCCAAAAATCTCTTAACAATTACACGAACAAGGAAAAAAATTTATAAAAAATTTAATAAAAAGACCAAATAATTTATAAATGGTTTTATAACAAAACAAACAGTTTATTAAAAAATTATAAACAGAGCCAAAAAATTACACAAACAAGAAAACACTATACATGCTACTTTTAACAAAACCAACTAGCATGAAAACACTATAGAAGATTGACCAATTATTTCGAAAGATTAAAATAAATTAAAAGAATTAATTAAAACACATAAGCATTAAATGGACATATTCCAAAAGGAAAATGCTAATTATCCTGCCTCAAAGTCGAGAAAACATGACGTATATTCCACAGAAAGAGGAAAAACCTCATACGCACCAATCACAAACCTAAAACAACTAGAAAAGCGTATCGATCAACACCTGAGATTTCGGGGTTTGGCCACTTAAATAAACACACTGAGAAATGGAAGAAAAATACCACATGTGAGGTTATTAGGCTGAAGAACTCATGGCTGGACAGAGCAGGAGTGGGAGGTCTTCATTGGGTCACGCGATGGAGACTGCTGAAAATGAGGGGAAGTAGGGCTGCCACTATGAGAGAGGTTACAGATGGAAAGAAGTGCGGAGATGGAGTAGGAGGCCTGGCGGATGGTGCGGAGGGCTGGAACGAGGTGCAGCCGGCACTGGGGTTGGAGACTGGGACAAACCGAGGGAGGTGGGGTCTACTGGAACTGGAACAAGGAGGAGGTTGGGTGTGGGAAGGCCAAAGTGCAAAGTTCGGGTGCTGGGGGTTTAGGCGTGGTGGCTTTCTACAGCACAGAAGGCCGGAGGAAAACCTATTGGGCAAGGCTAGAGAGAGGAAGAGGGGAGCAGTAGGGGGTAGAGGTGGAGCGAGGGTGAAGGAACTGGGCGAGGGCACTAGGTAAGGAAGAGGGTGAGGCGGCGGCTCATGCAGGAGATGGGGAAGATGGGGGAGGTGAGTATGAAGAGAGGGAAAGGGGGGCACTAGCTACGGGTAGATTAGGGTTAGGTTTAGTTTTTTTCAATCTTATAATAATAATATTATTACAATAATAATAATAATAATAATAATAATAATAATAATTAACATTTAAAATAATAATTATAAACATAATAATAATAATAATACAATAAATACAATAATAATAATAATGAGCAATTTCCAGACTCTTCGGCTGATTACAGAGCTACCGTCAACTGCACAATGACCTTGCATGGGTCCGAATCCCAGTAAAAAATATTAAATTAAAAAAAATTTAAACTGAGACCCAACCTAAACCTCGGCGCGAGGACCCAAAGCCATGAAATAATAAAATAAAAATTATTTAAAAATTCGGGGTGTGACAACTCTCCCCACCACGGACACTTTTTTCCCCAAAAATTCACCCCGCAGAAAAATTGACAAAACATGAATCCATACCTGATTGAAACCAAAACAAATCACAACACAAGAGAATAGGAGAACACAATAGGTTTCTCCCCACAACAAGAACTCAACTAGTGCATAAAATTAACACCCAAACATATCACCTTAGGATGGGGCAACATGGGAAATCCCAACTAATCCAAACTAAGTTTTATATCCTAAAAAAACAACACCTTAACTGAAACCTGAAACTCTCGACCTAGACCAAAAACCTCGATTACTAAAGAAAAACCTTCGAGCAGAACTTAACCCAAATAGTGAACCTGAGCATAACCACAAATTTAGATTCTTCCATAGCCACTTAAATCTCCAAACAAACATAGCTAAATTAAGATCAACCCATACAAGGTCCAAACATACTTTTAATTAAAAATACATGACTCAGAAAACCACATCCATACAAACAACACTATTTGGATTATAATGGAATGAGTCTGTCCTAAATTCATGGAAATAGAATGAACATACAACAACTTTAAGACTTTAATAGCAGAAAAACAAGAATGGAAAGACTTTAAATGTTCTACTGTCAACATGGAACACAAACCCCATACCAAGTATTTACACCCCAGGCAACTCCTGACTGTGCGCGAGCTTCACCCCAAGTCCTATGGTTGGGGCTCTGATTGTTGAAGCATCTCCCGCCTCATTGTCAGGCATTGGAATTCCTGGGTCACAACATCTTCTTTAGGCAATTCTTCCTACAAAACCTCTCCAAGTGACCCAAACAACTGCAACAATGACACGTCCTTAGAGGGATGCGACATAACGGCTTCACGTGCCCAAAATATCCACACTAGTGGAAACCCACTGAACAATCTGATTAACTAGAAGCTAGAACCATTACAGATGACTCTTTAGAAACAGGTCCCTCTAGCACACCCTACTTTGCAGATGGGGAACCTTCACGAGAAACTGGATACACTAGATTTCCAACCATCTGTGCTCTAGAGAACAACTCGGCTAAAAACACCTCATCCACTAGATTCTCAAAATGATGGTCCCTAGAAGGGAGGAATCACTCATTGGTCTCTGGATAAAGACCTTTGATGAAGAGATAAATCTTCATCAAATCATGTGATGCTACCTCCAAAGAAAAGGACATCGGTACTTTCAAATGGTCAATATATTCTTTCACCATCTATTTTCCTTGATGAATACACATTAGCTCTTCCCTTTTCTTCATCTTCACCTCTTCAGGTATAAACCATCGGATGAAGATGGATTTAAATATATCTCATGTAATCTCAACTTGCATTGATGGTGGGGCAAAAAAATTCAATTCATCTAGACTTGGACCTTCAAACAGACCCAAAATGGCACACACTCTGATAGTTTCAAGAGTTCCCAATACCTTGAAGACGTGCTCGACCCCTTCAATCCAGTATGCTACTTCTAATGGACCCCAATCATTGTGAAGGACAAGAAATATCCATAAAGGACCAAAAACTAGACATGACTTGTTATAAAATCTGGGGACCTTTCTGGGTAGCATTTTCTAAACAACATATAAATCACCAAGCCAACACCAACATTAAGCCGAAGCAACATCAATGAAAGCGCCTTCATCCAAAAATAGCCGGCTCAAAAACCAAATAAATACAAATGCAACCCAAAATTCCCTTTTTAAAATCCCCTTTTCATTTAATATTTTAAACCGCCTTCTTTCAAGGCCACTTCCAAATACCAAACCCACATTTTAAACCAAATTTAATTTCTAAAATCACTTCCCCTTTTTTTTAAAACGCTTTAGAAAAATAAGGTCAAGCCTTTAATTCCAAGTACACACCCCAGTAAACCCATGAATCATCGCACATGTATTCATCCTCTTTCATTCATATGCAGCAACACACACTCCCCATGAATTCCCTCACAATTTAAAACATTCATAAAGAGTACCCGAGTTTTCACCAAAACCATTTCTCTACTAGTTCCAAGCAAGCAGCATATTTTTAGACCAAAAGATTTCAGTTTTTGAACCCATTTCACGAATTTAAATCCATTTAAAAGAAATATTTCTCATTTCAAAAACCCTTTTTTATTTTCAAAAGTGCACTTACACTAACCAGGACCAAGAAGACACTCAACTTGCATCAAACTACCAGAGTGTGGGAGTAGAATTCATGATTAACCTAGAGACATGGTAGTGGGCCATGCCCCACAAAAGAATCACCAACTAGGAGGAACTTAAATCATGTACTAGGACTCTACATGGGTCAATAATTCATGTGAAATAACAATGTAACATCTTCTTGCCTTCATTTCCATCCATCAATCTAAAAAAAACTAAAATGAGACAAGGACTCAGTTCCCAGACCACCCCTGGAAACTCGAGGTAAAAAATGGGAGAGGGTTCATGATGTCCTTTCCATATATACCTCTCAAGTCCTGACAATTCTAATATCTATCTACCGGAAACCCCAAATAACAAGTTCCTCCTATGATACTATTGATTCCATGAACTAACCCGGGTCGACCCTGAACCGGTCTCCCAAGCTGGTCTGCGGCATTGGCTGAAGGGCATTCCTAATCCCCACGGGCTCGAAACTAGTGTTGGATATCAAAAAACTAATCCCTATAAATGATTTGTCCCAAAAAGATAAATATAAATAAATTGAACAATAAAACTAAACTCTACCAATGAAAAAAAATAAAACTGAACAACTCAATATACCTCTACGTGACCTTCCATGTCACCTCCCAACCAAGGGATGACCTTGCTCTAAAAATGATCAATCCATCCAAGAGAACCTAAGAAAAGGGAACCTGCAACTGAAATGATAAAATAGGCATGAGCATAAAAATGATCAGTAGGGATGCCAAAAATGAACCACGGAATCCATGCATTTTCCAATTCCAAAATAAACCAATAATACTAGTTTGAACTACAGTTATAAAAAAATAAATTTTTCACATATAAAATGCTTTTTGAAAAATAACAATCACAATTCCATTTCCCTTATAATTAAAAAACAAGGAAAAGAAATAAAGTGGGGCACACACAAACTTTTCCAAAATAGCTACTTTTAAATCTTTTTTAAAACCAACCACATGTGCAATGTTTTTTCCAGAAAACACCAAAACCAAGTTCAAGGGTATGATTTCACACACACAACAAGGGAAATGGTAATAAAAGTTCTTGTATCAAAGGATCACAGAAAACCTAGGAACTTAGAGGAAGACCAGAATGTATTATACATGTGACTCATTCTGAAGCAATGCCTACTCTCGATAACGTCATAATGCCCAAATGCTCAGTGTTTCCCAACCTGGTCTAACCGAGGGGCCCAATCCCATAGAAAACCAAAGTTCATACTAAGGGCCACTAGCCAGTGAATACTCAAAACAAGTTTGGTAATCATTATTTATGCTAAGTTCATGTGCTATGTTCACAATGAGGTGTTCCACACATTCAAACAACAAGACATATATATATAACCAAGCACGTGGCACAATCTGGCCCCACCCCGACCACCTCAAGATTAGTCTCATGCATTAAAATAAATTTTCTCAAAAGGAGGACCATACCAAGGACCCTCTTGTCTCATGATCAATCGATAAGGCAAGAGACCTAACTAAAGAGGGGTTTTCTGACATACAGTTTCAAAGATGCCAAATGGGCCTTTAGCTTTACCTTATTCAACCATTTACCAAAACATTTAGAAATGTTTCCAAAATAGTAATAAACGTAATTTCTTACAAACATGTTTAGACAAACCAAAACATGCCAATATTCTTTCATGAAAACATTCATATAACAAAACACACATTTACCAAAACATGCCAAAACAATAAACATTTATGAACCATTTTAAAAAAATCTTAAACACCAAAACATGTTTCAAACCCAAGGGTCAAACCTTAAAGAACCCATTAAAAACTAAGTTTTTCAAAACACTTAAAGAAACAATTTATAAGACCTCTTTAAAACTCTCCTTAGAAACCACTCAAGGGGAACAACTTTATTTGAAAACATAAAATACATTTAGAAAAAACAATAAACCTTAGAAAACAGTTCAAATGGACCGTTAATCATATATAACTAAGCACACACCCAAATACCTCACTTTTGTCGATCGAACAGTTTTCCTTTCCAAACTCAAACCAAACCATATTCATTGTGTCTTTCAAAAACTCAAAAGTGATAGAAACTTTATAAAACAACCCAAACAATTTCTCAAAAATTACACAAACAAGACAAACAATTTAAAAAAAAACTAATAAATAGACCAAATTATTTATAAATATTTTTATAATCAATCAAGTAGTTTGTTAAAAAACATTATAAACAGATCCAACAAATTACACAAACTAGAAAACGCTATATACAATACTTTAAACAAAACCAGCTAACATAAAAACACTATAGTAGATTGACCGATTATTTTCCTAGATGAAAATCAAGTAAAAGAATTTATTAAAACACACAATAATTAAATGGAACTATTTGGAAAGGAAAATGTGGATTCAACTTCCTTAAAGTTGAGAAAATGAGACATCGCTTCCACAAAAAGAGGAACAACCTTTTGCGCACCAATCACAAACCTAAAACAACTAGAAAAGTGATCCAATCAACACCTAAGATGTCGGGATTTGACCACTTAAATAAAAACACCAAAAAGGGGAAGAAAAATACCACAAGCGATGTCTTCAGGCTAGAGAACTCATGGATGGTGGGAGCGGAAGTGGGAGGTCGTCATCGGGTCAAGCGATAGAGACTACTGAAAATGAGGGGAATTCGAACCGCCATCGGGAGAGAGGGGATGGCTGGATGGGAGTGAGTAGAGGGAAAAGTTGTCATGGATGGTGGTGTGGAAGGCTGGAATGTGGCACTTCTAGAACTGGGGTGGGAGACCGAGACAACCCAAGGGAGGCAGGATCTGGTGGAGCTGGCGCATGGAGGAGTCCAGGTGTGGGAAAGCCGGAGTGTGAATGTCGGGTGTTGGTGGTCGAGGAGAAGTAGTCTGTTATACCATGGAAGGTTGAAGGTCGAGCTACTTGGTTAAGCTGGAGTGAGGGTGAGGGGACTGATAGGGGAGAGAGGCGGAGCAAGGGTGAGGGTGTTGGGCGAGGGCACTGGGCGTGGAGGAGGGTTAGGTGGTAGTTTGTATAGAAGAAGGGGAAAACGGGGGAGGCGAGTAGGAGGAAAGGGGAAAGGGTGGTGCCAGCTACAGGTAGATTAGGTTTAGGTTTATTTTTTTCATTATTAAAATAATAATATTATTAAAATAATAATAATAATAATAATAATAATAATAAAAATTAATAACAATAAAAATAATAATTATAAAAATAATAATAATAATAATAATAATAAAAATTACTAACAATAAAAATAATAGTTAAAAAAATAATGATAATAATAATACAATAAATACAATAATAATAATAATAATAATAATAATAATAATAATAATAATAATAATAATAATAATAACGAGAAATTTTCCAACTCCTGGGCTGATTGAGCGGCTACCGCTAACCTTGCAATGACCGTGCATGGGTCCGAAGCCTAGTAAAAAAATTAAATGGAAGAAAATTTAAATTGCAACCCAACCCAAACCTCGGCATGAGGACCCGAAGCCAATAAATAATAAAATAAAAAAAAAATCTGGGTGTGAAAATTCCAATAAAATGGAAATAATTTTCCTTGATGGTTCGTTATCAACCGTTTTATGATGAGTGATCATATGTATATTTGAGATATTAAATATTATCTATCTATTTTTTTAATATAGAATGTCTGTGAAGATATCCAAACCATTTCCAAAATCAAATAAAACTCATCAAAATGAATGATAAAAAAATTCACCAGGAACGTTCCCATAAACATAATCATGGGATACAATAATCGTAACAATTTTATTTTTTTATTAAAAATTCAATATCGAGTCATCAAGGTGATGATTTTATGTTCATATAAAATTTAGTTAGTATAAAAGTGTGGGTTTAGCAAGATAAAATTACAACACTTGTAGTGATTGAGAGGATGATCAGTGTTCCTCACTCTACTTAATTTTTAGAACCCACATCATTAGTTGTAGTTGTGTATTTTTTCCATTTTTCATTTGGTCTTAGAAATTTTAGATGTATATCATCCATTTTAGCCCTTTTATTAGGGCATTGATTTTGAAAATGCCCAAGTTTCATAAATTTTAGACACTGTACTATTATTGGTTCCTCAGGAAAAAATATTTTTCCAATCAATGTATACACTAAACTATTCATTTTTCTATAGAGATTATTTTATCTATTCCCTCCTTTACCATAAATAAGATATCTTCCAGTTCCTTTAATACATTCTATTAGGTTTATCTTCCCACAATTTAGAAATGAGGGAAATTGGATCTTCTTTCCATCATATATTAATCACCTAAACTTCAATGAGAATCTATATGTCTCTTCCTTAGTGTTCTTGGAAACTTAAAAAATTTCATATTGTTAATAAAAATTCTTGATAGATAATTCTACAAAATCATAATAATCCTCACTAGAGATCTTATCCCACTAGGTTTCCATTGGAATAACCTCTTAATTTCCCATAGCATTCATTGTTAACATCATTTTTTTATTCTCCATCCTTTTCTAAATCCAAAAGGTTTAACTTGAGTGATTAATAATAAATATCATAATATAATTATCATAAATTATCTATTAACAATTCAACCTTGAATTTTTTTACTCATTAAAACCATGACATTAGCTTTTAGTTCAACCAAAACAACCCTTAGTTCAGTCTAGGTTTCATTAGGATGGGTTCCCAAATAAACCATAAAATAGTTCCTCAATATAATAAATCATTCATAATAAGGATTGTAGATAATTTGTTTGTCCAAATAATATCCCATGGGAGTGTCAAGATAGGTTTCAATCCTTAGTCCTACTCATCGTACACTGAGTAAATATTGAGTTAATACTCAACTAGACTTTTCTGTGGTGATTACCCCTAAGTAATTTTTTTCCATAGTTGTATCCAATTAGTAGTACTAGGAAAAGAATATAATATCTAGAAAAACAACATACTCAAAACATAAACCAAATTTCAGGTTCTATCCTAGATAAAGAATTATCCCTTAGACTTATCTCAAGGGGTTTAACTAATGTTATTTTATCTTATTCTCCAAAAAAAAATTAACCAATTATTAAAAATAACTAATCTATTATTAAAAAATAATTAAACCCTGCATTGATAAAAAATTAGAATACCTAGACCAACACTTGAGGATATGGTACTAACAACACATTATTTAAACACTAGATTTGAAACAATGTAAGATGAAACTATTTTTATCTTACATTATTTCAATAATATAAAAATTATGTATGAAAATAATCTGAAAATCCCATTTAATAGATGTTTTAGTGACTTTTAGGATCAACTATATAAAAAACTTATTTTATGATAATTGTGAACATTTCTCCATATTTGTGCCAAACTACACACACTTCAATAATTCTTATTTATTATACTCATCATTATTACCTTTGAAATTGAAATATATGAAAGGGGTTATCTCAAATTATCATTAAATGAAAAAAATAATTAACATTTCATCAACTGTTAGATTATATGAATATGTGAAAGTAGATCCAGTGGATAAATATCTCATTAAAAATAACATAGAAAAATAATTATTTTTTATAAGACATTATAGTGGAACATAAAACCCAAATGAATAGACATGTACCATGGAATAATATTGTGGTATAAGTATGGAAACATGATCTAAATTAATCACATAATAATTTTGTGAAATCATAAATATATATCAACAATATAAATTATATTATCATAAGAATAAGTCAAGGATTTCCACAAAGACATTATCAAATATTGTGATTAGGATATCCACCCATGAACTATAGTCATGAATCATCTCTATGAGAACATAACATAGTGTTATTAGCCTAACCACTCGGGATCCCAAGTCAAATATCTCATCCAACATAATATAACATATTATAATTAGGCTAATCAGTTGTGAACCATAGATGGTATCTCATGAGATGAAAAAATTACCCAATGCATTAAAGAACTATTAGGGTACACCATTCATATTCATAAAATATACATTCATATGTGTGTCACAATAGGAAAATAAAACATAATAACATCATAATCATGATAAAACCCCTAAGAAGTAAGTGTGTTTCATAATCTTGTATCAAGGAATGACCGAAGGATATATCATACGGATTCACAAGGGAAGACAGAATTCAGTTATTCTTTACATTCATATTTGAAAAAAAATCATAGTTCTTAAAAATTAAGTTCCAATTTAGAATTATTCCTGAGAAATATTGGATATGTAGAATAAAAACTAGTCACTTAGTTGATGTTTTGTGAAATGAGAAGTGGGTCATTTAAAAAAGGAAGGATATATTTATATTCCATTAAACTAGAATTTAATTAAGATATTTTTACATATAATAATAAGTGATTTTTAAATATATTAACTATTAAAAATATTTGATTGAGGTGGTAATTTACTGGAAATAAAAAATTAGAAATATCCCTTAAATCAGGTTTACTTAATAGAGAGAATGAAAAGTGAAACTTAAAATATATATTATACCTAATAAATAATGTTAATGTATAATAATAATACATATAAGACACACATATATATATATATGTCATGTGAATAAGATAAACTAAAAGGGTGTAAAATATTGATAATATATAACCGAAAAATAACGATGTGGTTTATAAGATCCCTTTTTATGTTTTAAAATAGTTTTATCGAAACCCTTGTCACTAAAAGGATAAAAACATTCATTTAAATGGGGTAAGGATAAATTTTTAGATCACATGATAAAAAACATACTTGGTTTCCCAAATATTAAAGATAACAATGTTGGTAATAAAAAAGATGGATATGGAAGATAAAAAACCCATTACAAAGGATGAGAATTAATACCAATAAAGTCATAACTTTTAGGAAGAAATAAACCAATAAAATAGTTTTAATTTAAAGAATTAATATCACCGAATTTAAAAAAATATTATTTACCAATGTATTATAATGAAATGGAATAGTAATGTAACTTAGAAAAAAATTACTCACGAAAGATAGCTCAAGACCAAAATAGATATTAAATTGAGTCAAAACCCCACTTATGAAATTGCTATCTTCAAAATCATAAAAACATAAAGGTTTAATAGGATATGGATTTTTAATCACGTAAATTTTATTATTAATATGATAAAAAATATCCAATGGAAATATTTACATTGAAAAAAGGGAACAAGTGGTGAATAAAATCTATATCTCAATAAATTAGAATTCAGATGCAAAAAACATTCCCTCAGGTCGTGATTCATTATGTGCGGGGTACTAACTTCTAGAATAGTAAAATTAAGTTTTTTAAGTACTTTTATAAAATACATTTACATCTATAATTAATTTAAATTTTTTTATTTATTGTAATGTGTTATTAATTTGTTAGACAGTTTTTCCTTATGGAAGTCTCATGAGGTTGTTCAGTGAATTTATTTAAAACAACCTCGATATATTAAAAATGGTTAAATGTGTTATAGAATAGATTAATAATATAGAAAATTTTATAGATTTATGTATTTTATTATTCCATTATCACAAAATTTATATACTTTCATACATTTTCCTAAAATGGTCACAAATTATGAAAGGTTCTTGGATATGATCATTTAAGACAGTTAAGATTACTATGGATGTTTATTGTAAATATATCTTATATAATATCCTATATTATATATAAATAATATCAATAGTTTACTAAATATATTTTATATACATTAAATATATTTTCAAAATTATCCATGTTAGGTGCTTATTGAAAACTAAATATGTAATTTTGTGGAGGCAGTTATCTGCATGTACACACAGAAGACACTCTAATTTTTCATACAATGAGAGGGGAGAAGAAATAAAATCAATTATAAATTAATAATCATAATATTTTAATAAATATAATATTTTTTAGTTATATAACTCTTTTTAACCATCTATGTAATTAAATTATAAAAAATATAACATGTCATTCATGGAGGTGGGTGTCCACACATACGCATGAAATCATCTTCATTTTTCATTGGTTTTAGAGGGAGGTAAAAAATATATATATTCCATTTGTATAATAATATTTTACAATATTAATAATTATTATTTTATTATTATTTCTTAGATAGATAATATTATATGGGGTAGAACATTAAAATAATTAAGAGAGTCCAATTCAGAACAATACCTCTCCCATTGGATTTTCTCCCTTAGGTACCACTTTAATGCTCTATAGTTTGTCATTTTGGAAAAATCATGGATTATAGGATGTGTTGAAAGGGTTGATTGGAGACTAGGGTAAATTTTTTCATATAATTATTTATAATTATTTGAGAGATGTGGTGGAGTTAAACTCCTTTTATATTTAAAAGGAATTGAAGTTTTTATATATAGCTTTTTAATATAAAGAGAGAACATGTTTCAAATGAAAAGTGGAGAAAAATTGAACTGTAATGAATTGGTGGATTATTTATGGTTTATAATACCTAAAAAATCATTTCACACATGTTGTAAAAAAATTAAGTCTATTACTCATAAACTTCTCAATTTTACAATTATTTTACCGTGGTAATCAATTTTTTACCTAAGTAATTTAGTTTTAATTCCAAAACAAAAAATAGGTATTATTA
Organism: Viscum album; assembly: GCA_963277665.1. Classification (NCBI taxonomy): domain Eukaryota; kingdom Viridiplantae; phylum Streptophyta; class Magnoliopsida; order Santalales; family Viscaceae; genus Viscum; species Viscum album. The sequence goes on from OY728119.1 coordinate 445,663,419, forward strand.
AATAATTTGAACACAATAATTTCAAATTTGAAATATATTTTTTGAAATAATATTTTTATACATGAAAGAAATTAATTTTAACATTAGCGCATGTAAAGCATACAATCCTTTTTTTTTTTGAAAAATGTATTTCTAAGCATAAATTTTATGTTTATGAAAACATTATAAATGTTTTTATTTTAATGTCACTATTTGGTTTATTATTAACCAAATAAGAGTTTTATGTCTGAAAAACCAATCCAAAATAGATTTATACCCTGTGATATCACAATTAAAGAAAATTTGAATAAATTGTACTAGAACAAATAATTGGTTATGTTTCAAAATTCTAAACAAGGATTTTCTAAATTAAAAATAGTATCTATAAATGTATCATTTCACTTAAAAAGTATCATTAAATCTTATAATTATATTATGATGTATCTATAAACACTACAGTTTTAGTAAAAACTATATTTTTAACTATTCAATTAAAAATCAATTATGCTATAAAAATACAAAAAAGTAATCATAGGATAATTTTTCATTATAAATTTAAAAATGAAATTAATTTCTTAAATTTATTATTCAAAAATTTAAAATTTAAGTAAAAACATAAAAATATAATCAAATATTTTTTCACAAAAAAAATAACTTTAAATAAAATATAAATTGTTCTTAGTAGTATTTCCTATCAATTACTAATTAGAATGGTGATATATTATAAATATCAACAATATATTTAATATATTTAGTTTCTCAAAATAAATAACATGAAATTAAAATTTTCAAAAAAAAATAAATCTTTAAGAATAAAATGATCTCATTAGATTTATTAATGCATTTGTAAATAATCTTTTTTCTTTTCTTTAAAATTTAAAATATGAAATGTGTAAATTACATAGGAAAAAAACTTATTAAATCAATAATTACATGTTTATATCTACTTAATTATAAGTTACATATCCCCTTGAGATCTTCTTATAAGATCTAAGAATAAGGTAAGCTCTGGTGGCTATCGTAGGTGGTAATTTTGCTAGCATAGATCTCATGGAAATTTCCATGAGCATGAAATTCTCTCTCATACGATTTCACTCATACTATATGTTTTGCAGTTCGTCTTAGGGTTGATCTTGTAAAAAACCCTAGAGTAGTCAAATCCTTTCAAAACATGCACAAATGATATTCATAAGGGATTAATCGAAAAACCAATACCATTTCTTCCCTTTTTTGTTCGTAGATTTCATCATATGGTTACTTTATTTTATACTCTCTAATATAATGGCTATATTATCATGGTAAATTTTAATTATTTTAAATTATCATGGTTTTGTTTTATTTTGGTTTTTCATGTGAAAAAATATGTTTAAATCCTTAGGTTTTAAAGTAACAAATAATAAAATCATGGTTCATTATAATATCCGAGAGGTTCGTTAGCCCAATTTAGATTATACATTGGGTTAGAATGGTTAAAAAACACAAGGATTTACCTTCACAATTTGACTAAGTTTTGAAATATTTTACATGTCACATATGAGGATATATGTGTAACACCCCATGCTTAAATAAAATAATAATTAATGAATTATAATTTAGATGAATAATATTATAAGAAAACTATGTGGTTTCAATTAACCAGAATGAAATTTTGTTACTGGCATACATGACGACATATAAATTAATTACACTTTTAAGAATTTTAGTATCACGAAATGATATTTTCTAATATATTGTTTTAATAAATAGAAATAATTAATGGTAATATCATTATTAATAAAATTATAATTTTACAATATAAATTTCTTAAATATACATTCCATTTAAATTTTTATTTTAATGTATTATATGTAACATTATTTTGTAAAAAATTCACTATTAAAATTCACATTAAAATTTATGAATAATCATATTAAATTTGTTTTAGGGTTTTAAATATTTTTATTTACAAAAATATAATATATACACACACACACACAAATATATACATATAAATATATAATTTAAAAAAATATTTGTTTTAAATTATAAATTTGGATTAGATTAATTTTTATAAAATTATTAATATTATTATTATTTTTAATGAATTTATAATAATATAGTATAAATATCATAATATTAAAGTTAAAATTAAAATATATTATACATATCTTTAAATTAAATATATAATAATAACAATACAATATTAATAATAATAAAAGAATGAAATGAATAAAAAAATAAAGAAATCATGAAAGTGGGTTGGGGTCGATTCGTGAGTCGCGCAGGGGGGGTAACATAGGGTTTTGAGAGGATTTCATCTCTTCAGTATGAGCCAAAGCAGAGTTCAACCACCAGAATGGGAAATCAAGTCGGTGAGGGGCGTCATCTGGTCTGGGGTCGAGCGTAGTCGTGGTTGTCACAACCCATCCACCGGGGCCCATACCATGACTACCCCAAGCCCACCTCCCAAAGATGAGGGGTTGGAGACTAGCATCGAAGGCATCAACCAATAAGTGGGAGGCATTTTTCTGAGTACCTTTATGCACAGACACACTCAACCAAATCCCAACACACTCAAAGGGGGAAACAAGTACCACTAAAATAAGGCTGAGTGAAAGTACAACTGGAAGTAAGTGGTCCAGAATACAAACCCAACAAAGAAATGAAAATAGTAAGTACAAAAAGAAAACTATAATGGCCATATGTTGAAAACCCAACCTGATTTTGAGAGTGGTGAAGTTACTGGAATCCGAAGTAGTATGTCTTTTCCACCCGGACCTACTGGGCCCCACCTAGTCCTAGGCCACCAAGTCCACCTTCATAGCGTCTGTCAGTCCCGTATCCCTGAGCACCCATGTAGAAATGTCTGTCATCTGCACCAGACACAACATGTGTGAGAAAAACCTATGCATTGGTTAGTAACACAATACTCAGTAGGGACCCCAAAACCAAAACGAAATACCACACAATAATTCCTCAAAGTAAAGCATGAAATACAAGGCAGATCAGACCAGGTAAATTCTAGGATAGTAATAATAGTATCATCAATCACATCATATAATACCTAGGCTGTTAGAGAACTCCTCCTATAACGAGTACAATGGGCCTACCAAGTCACAAATATGTGCTTCCCACTACACTTGGACTGCTTAGGTACACCTACACATCATGTATTGTGGGCCTACAAAGTCACAAAGAAGTGCTTCCCACTAGTCTTGTCCAACTGAGGTACTCCTCGTCATCCTGTACCATGGGCCTACAAAGTCACAGAGAAGTTATTCCTACTTTGGGTCTACAAATTCATAGAGAAGTGATTATCACTAGGCCATTTTTGAGTCATACATAGTCGAAAGTTAGTAGTCCTAAGGTCTCAGCCAACCGTAGGGTTTCTTACATAGTGCCCTGGGGAGAACCGCTCCTCAAGCCCTTATTTGTATCTCAACTACCATGAAATTCACCATATAGTGTTCCAAAACATCCTCATAGTCTAGAGGGTCCCAATGCCACAAACGTCTCATCAATACGATGTGCGGTTTGCAAGATACAAGTGTTTTATTAGCTAGGGGACTATTACGACAGAGCCCAATCTGACCTGGTCGGATCGACCCAACCCACCCAGCCCAGGGGTTCCTCATACCGTGGTTTATTTTGATGGACTCAATATAACATGGTGCGGTTTGAGGTTGGCCTAGTCTTACCTGGACAGTGGTTCAGGCATAGTAGGTCTCGATGGGACTGACCCAAAGGGCGTGGGTCTGGCCTGTCAGTGTGGGTCCAGCCCGCTGGGTGCAGGTCCGGCCCGCCAAGGCAGGTCTGGCCTACCAGCCTGGGTCTGACCCATCGGTGTGGGTATGTCCTGCTAGATGGGGCACGGCCTACCAGCCTGAGGCTCGGCTGCATGAGGTGGCTGGGGTGCACCGCCCGATTGGGACGCGGCAGCCACGCTGTGTCCCGTATCCTCTGCCACGTGGGATGCAACGGGGCCTCCTCCTCTGTCCATGGTCGATGGACCACGGATCGTCCAGTTGAATCGGGTGTTCTAGATGTGATCAACCTCCCTTCACATGGCACCCTACCCGGCGCCACATCTTCTGATGTCACGGCCTGATGGCCACGGTCTCCAGCCTTTGCGGCGTGCTGATGGGTGCGCCTCTCCACCCGGCCACCGGCATGGCCTACGACCCTCTATCCCGCTGACCGACATGCGGCTAGCGCATGCTGCCACCACCATTTTCGACACAGTGAATGGTCCTTCGGTGGACCACCAAACATGCATAGGTGGTCCATTCATCACACCGCCTACGTTTATAGCTTCTGGAGTTCACCTTCTTCACTGTAAAGGACTTAAATCACCCTCTCTGTCATTTCAAGAATGTGACCATCAAGAACGCACAAGTGGAGGTTCTTGAGATCTGTTTGTGTCGGCTCAAGACCTCCGCGTTAGAGGTTTATAATAAATGGGAAGGCTAGGGGATTTCTTGTTTGATCATACAAGAATAATCTTAATTATGGATAAAGAAATACCCAATAGTGTAACCCTCTTTCAAAAACACCCAAAGCATAGGTCAACCTATTCGTGGATTGATCTGCATTCATCATTTCTAGAAAAATAACAGGTAATAACATCAAAATCATATAAAACCCCTACCTCATTGACATTTTATACTGAAGCATTCATCCTCGAGGATTCAAGAAGTCGATGTCGTCACTTTCGGCTTTGTTCTTCGAGGTTCACCGAAGTCGGTGAAGTCTTACCAGAATTCTTTGTCGTTATTTGTTCGAGAGGAAATTCTTCATAGTTTTGTTAGATAATCCTCCAAGTTTAATTCCCAAATTCCACACTTTGGATTATTTAAAGAAAACAAAAAACACAGTGATGTTGTGCCCATTAATAATGATCATTAAATTAGCCTCATTTAATGATCCACATTTAATGAGCCATTAAGGTAATTTATTCATGGTTTCAAATGAGCCATTATTGACCCTCCATTAATTTGAATCGCCGCTACCTCATCCTTTCACCGTATCATCACCTTCTTCCACCCAATGGTGAGAAAGAAATAAAATAATTCCTTTAAATTATTTTATTATTTTTCTTGAAAAGTCTGAAAAATAACTTTTCTGCTCGGCCCTTTCCGGATAATGTTAAATAATTTATAGGAAAATCCCGACATTTTAAATTCAATGGTGCTCTCATATTTTTTGATCTGAGCACCGGTTCAAAAAATAGAAACTCCCTCCCACACGTTTAATAAACGTTCCTTAAAAAATCACCAAAATTTTGTTCTAGGATCTCCAGACCCTGGAATCACGTGTTGTCGAATTTAGTGATATCAAAATAATTCTATTTAATTAAAAAATACAATGAAATTCTAATACATTGCATTCTCCTAACCTTAGGGCTCTACGTCCCTAAAAATCCAAAACAAAATTAATCAAACAGATGGGGGTATTGAGCATGAATCTGAGCCTCCCGCTCCCATGTGATATCCTATAGATTCTCATGCTGCCACCAAAAATGCACCATAGGAATCGAACGCCTACATAGTACACACTCTTGTTGATCCTCTATCTCCACTGGGAACTCTGCAAACATCTCCCCATCATCAATGTCTAGCTCTCCCTAGTCGATGATGGGTGATGGATCATGTACGTACCTCCTCTACTATGACATGTGAAAAATATCATGCACCATGTGCATCTGTGGGGGAAGAGATAGGCAATACACCAACTCACCAACTCTTCTTAGGATTTGAAAAGGTCCAATGAAATTTAGATATAGATTTGTCCTCCTGCCAAATCTCTACATTCCTCGACGGGGTGATATCTGAAGTAAAACATGATCACTCTCCTCAAATTCCAAGGGTCTCTGTATCCTGTCGGCATAAGACTTCAGATTGCTCTGTGCAGTCCTCATCCACTCCTACTTGATCCGCACCTTCTTAGTAGTATCCCATACCAACTCAAGACCCATAAGTGCCGACACCCTTCGGTATATCTAGCATATGGGTGATCTGTTAGGCCTCCCAAACAAGGACTCAAATGGTGACTTTTCAATAGTGGAGTGATAGTTGTTGTTATATGAAAACTCCACCAATGGTAGGTGGTCCTCCAAACTATGACCAAAGTCATGTACACAAGTATGAATCATGTCATCTAGGTTTTGTATGGTCCACTATGTTTGACCATCCATTTGGGGATGAAAAGATATCCTCAAATTTAGTTGCATCCGGAATGCCTCATGTAATTACTTCCACAACTAGGATGAAAAGCGGGTGTCACAATTTGAGACGATCATTGAAGGCACCCCATTAAGCTGCACTATCTCTTGGGCATAGAGGATTCACAATCCCACTACCGTTATCGACTCACAAATGGGTAGGAAGTGAACCGACTTTGTGAGTTGTTCAATGATCACCCAAATAGAATCATGGCATCTAGACATACGTGGTAACCCCATCACGAATTCCATCGAGATACCATCCCATTTCCACTCTGGTACCTTGAGTGGTTGGGCCAAGCCTGCTGGAACCTAATGCTTGGTCTTCACTTACTAACAATTAAGGCATTGTGAAATGAACTCAACCACCACTTTCTTAATCCTCGTCCACCAATACTGACGTCAGTGGTTATAGTTTTCATGAACCAACCTAGTTCGACCCTGAACCGATCACCCATGTCAGTCCACAACATTTCCTGAAGGGTGTTCCCGATCCCCATGAGCTGGAAACTAGTGTCGGACATCAAAATACACCATTTGGGAATGATTTGGCCCAAAATAAAAGATAGATAAGTAAGCATAAACTAAACAAAATAGATAAATATAAGGAAACAAACTGAACAAAAAGGAATTGGAAAAAGAAATGAAATAGAAATGAGTCATACCTCAAGTGACCTTGTGGGTCACCACAGAACATAAACTACACTCGCTCCAAGAGTGATCCAAAACTAGAAATACCTGAAACGGAAAAGTAAAGTAGGCATGAGCACTGAGATGCTCAGTAGGAAAGCTAGGGAATAACAAAACCTTTTTCCATTACCTTTAAAATGAAATCCAATTATGCTAGTTTGAAAATAAGGCATAATAAAGTAATGTTTTTCATTCCTTCCAAGTTCAAGTAACAAGTTTCACCTTTATGGAAAACATTTCAATTCTAATATATTTCAAATTAGATTCCAATCTTACATTAACACTTCAAAATGAATGGAAAATAGTTTGAATTCAAGTATGGTTTCGACAAAAGAGGGATCATTCATGAAACTAAAATCACTCCACAAGAATTGAGTCATAAGTGAGCACCATGGTCAAAACCCCTGAGGTTTATCTAGCTCTTGTGGGTCCCTAGAACCTCACATATTATTGTAAGAGTAACCATAATGAATATCTATTCTCATTCATGATCCACTAGTAGGGAAACACATCAATAACCTAGTGGTCTCCAACATCATCATAAATGTTTAGTTAGTGTTGTAAGCATCAGACATGCTAAGTGAAGATGGGAAAAACCACTCAGAATCACTAGAATTCTAGAACTAGTCAACCCACTTAGATACCCTGGGTTTCCCAAGTTCTCTATTTCCACTTCTCTTTTCACATATGTATCGCCACTTTCACTTTCACACAATATCAATATGAATACACAATAAAAAACATCATTTCTCATATGAAAAACTTTTTCAATATTTACATGCACACTAAATCCAATTTCAAACCAAATTCATCTTAATAACATTAAAAACACATTTTTCACCATACACATAAGTCATGAGACCTTCATAAGCCAAAACAAGAATTTTCAAAATCATTTTATAGTTCTAAATGAACAACCATAGAATCACACGTTTAAAAGAAATTTTTATACCATGCATAATTCAAACTATCCACTTTTAAAGATTTAAAAGAAAATATAATAACCATGTGAGAGGACATTTTTCAAAGTCCATGGCCAATTACGTATATGTATATAGCATATACATTTCATATAAAAATGGAAAACACATTTTTAAAAAGAACACTAAGCAATAAAGGAAATTCTAAATAAAGATCTAGGAATAGAAAACCTACCTCGGAGTAGAATCAAGTCATCCACTTTGGCTCTTGGTGCTTTCTAACTCAAGGTTGTTGCTACCCCAGTAAGCATACGCACTTTCACATACATGAAAGGACACCTGGACCCTATTCACACATCTTCATGTCCATGGGCATGGACAAGGGGATCCTTACATATATGCTTATATGCATATACCAGGCTCCACTCACCTATGAAAGAGCTTTTATATATATACATAGGCACACCTATACCCATACACGTATAAACATTTCCATGCATGAATATATGGGTAATGGGGGAACCTATATATATATATATATGCATATGCAGGTGAGTCTCCCTTTACATGGAAACACGAAACTGATGAGAGGGATCAACCTACTACACAGGTAAATACTAGAACACTAAAACACAAAAAGAACACCATAAATAATGTTCAAAACCAATAAGTGGCATAGAATTCCATACCTCAAAATACGCAGCTTTTGACGATGGCAGCCCAGGAACACTTCACCTTACATGAATACATATTTTCATATATATATACCCTTTCGCCCAAGTACATATTCCCCATTCCATGAAGGAATATATGCAGGGAGGATATACATATATACATGATTACCCATGTATATACATGTAGGCCTCTGTTGTGGATGACTCGTGCCCACACTGTAATGACCAAAACATGCTACAATAATAAAAATGGAGTCTAAAATTAAGGGATCCAAAAAAACTGAATTAAACAAGTCACCAAGAGAAACCTCACTCCAAAATAGTACCCAAACATGTTTCACACACTTTACAAGATTTAATAAACAACTTAAGAATTTTATAAAACAACTCCAAGAGGTATCACAAGACATTGAACACAAATGCGCACTCAAAAACCTCTTCTAAGGACAAACACACAACAATAACAAGATAAAATGGAATTCGCAGCCCTTGCACAACATAATAAAACAATAATAAAACACTAAACATTGATTTTCATCGTGAACGCACTCCGTTGGTTATAAACATGCTACAAAAAGGATCAAATGCATATTAAACTTCGTTAAATGCAATTATGCATCAGACAATTTAATCAATGACCATGCTAAATTAATTTAACAAACAACATAAATCACCAAATAAATATTATGAATGGAACCATCTATCTTTCGTGTTGAAACCCCCAAATTTTGGTACGAAATAATCACTACACACTATTCGCACCGCAAGAAACCAAAATTTGAGCCTAATTCAAGAATTTGAACCAAAATCAAAAAAATCAAACAAAAATAGAGACCCTAAAAAAGAATAATGAAAACTATAGAGAGGGGGAAGAAGGGTCTACCTAGGGGTTTTTCTGGAGGTGAGCAGCACTGGTAAGAGGGGGATCACACCGCCGATAGGGGGTTGCACTGGAGGTGAGGGCACACAGACCGGGTCGAGTGAGGCTGCTGTGTGCGTTAGAGCAAGAGGCATCAGGCTGGAGGGTGGTGCACGTAGGTAGAGATTTGTATGGAAGAGAGGTCAGAGCTAGTTGGGGGGAGGGAGTTCACCAATCCAGGTAAAGGGGAGGAGAGACCCACATAGGGGAGGGGTGCGCATAAGCTAGGGGAAGGAGGAGATAAACAAAGGAGAAGGAAATAATAAAGCAATGAAAAAAGGAAAAGAAAAGAAAGGATAACCCTAAAACCCCAAGTATAAAAATAATATTATTATTATTAATATTAGTAATAAATTAATAATAATGATGATGAAACTAAAAAAATAATATTATCATTATTATTATTAAATTTGTTTCCATTTATTTTATTTTATTTCATTTTGATTTTAATTTAATAAATTTTTTAAACTTTAAGAAACCAAAATAATCAAAGATAAATATAAATAACTACAATCACAAGATGTTGGGTCAGGGTGTGACAATTCTCCCCACCGTAAAAATTTCTACCCCCAAAAATTTACCCAGCAAAACAAGGAATCAAACTCGATTTCGAAACTGAATTGGGTAAAAAAAATCATGAAATCAGTGTGACTTTTCACTCCACAAGTAACACCCAACCAGCTCTATGGGAAACTGTAATGAGAAGAGCCATCAAGAAACGAGGTGTGTTCTCCCCACCACAAGAACATGACTACCAAAACCAACATTGAGACTCTTAGCACGGGCTAACTCTAGAAGTTCTAACTTGAACCAAAGAGGAAACCGCCAAAAAACCCAAAACTTCTACACAGACCAACTCTTGAAGAAGGCACGACAAGATCCATGGTTGGTCATCCCACCAGTTAAAAACCAACTAGCTTAGGCCAATTAGCATGGACCGGTATGGGCCCCACACAAACTGACCCATGAACTCTTCACACAAATCAGACCCCCACCACATGGGGTCCCCGACGAAAGACCCCAAACCGAATAGCGGACAAAAACCCTATTAATTATTTCCCAAGAATCATGTGTCTCCCAAAACAATCATGTCCTAAAACTAGAGGAGGTTACCAAAGGATCTAGCAAAACAAGAGAGACAATCATCTTGAGACTCACATCCATAAAGAGACAACCTTCAAAGCTCACATTTGAGGAGGCACAACTACTAGAATTACTAAAAAACAAGATCACCATGCCTTCTTACAACCAAAGTGGGTTTCTTAAAGAACAAAGACCACAATGAATAATTGAGACCTCTACATCTCTTACATCAAAATATAACCTTCAAAGACAAGGGATCTTGAACAGATAAATTTACACCATCCCCATTCCAACACTAGAGAGAAACGTTCGACCAAGGTTCCCCACACCCAAAAATTCCTAACTACGTGAAAGGATTCACTCTGAGACCAGTGGTTGGATCTATGATGTCTTAAAGCATCTGCTTCCCTTCAGTTAGGATCTAACATCCTCTGGTCAAGAATCCTTCTGATGATACTTTTAGCGGAACCTATCTAAGTTCCCCAAATGGGCACACCGATGGAAATCCTTTAGAGGATAAAGACAAGGAGACTTAAAGTACTCAAACCGTCCACACTAGAAGAAAACAAGAGAGTGGACTAACTAATAGAATATGTAATTGATAAGAAAACTTTTCTAAGATAGGTTCTTATGGTTCTCTCTCCTCACCAAATGGGGAACTATCCCAAACACCAAAAAGAATCGGTCCTTGAACCCTATATGAATACCCCACACAAGATAAACTTTAACTGATTTCATGATCCTACCTCCTGATAAAAGGGAATCAACCCCTTAATTTCCCGACATAATCCTTCACTATCTGTTGGCCTTACTGGACACTCAAGAGCTTTGTCACTTCCCTCACCTTCACTTCCTCATATATAAACCATCAGACAAGAGTGGTCTTAAAAACCTTCCAAGACACCCCATCACGCAACAATGCTGGGATTTTATCCCACTCCAATTCAAAGTTGAACCCTCAAATAAACTCGAACCAATATGAGATCTTATAGTTTTGGGAGTTCCCAATAACCTAAAAACACTAATTGTTTCACCAAGCTAGTTCGTTGCCTTCAATAGATCACAATAACTATGTAAGAGAGACAACAACCGAAAAGAATTCAATTCCACCACTTTTCTAAGAGTCTTGGTAGGACCAACATCTAATAAGAGACTAACTAGAACCCTCTGGGACTTTATTGGTCCGCATACTCAAAAACAAGAGGCACAAATCCAAAACGAACTCATCGTAAATCAATATTACACACTTCAATCACAAACTAAAACTCAAGCTCAAGTCAATCTTCTAACAACAATTTAGTATGTCAAAACCAAGAACACGCAAAAAAGGATACCAAAAAAGAAAAGAGAACACTAAAAAATTGCTCACTCACTTTTCAAAACATTTTAATTACCTTTTTTAGAACCATTTTTCATAAAACAAAACAACTTAAATATCCACCATTGGTATCCCATGAAGTCTCACATATACATGTACCCTTGTTCTAACTCATGCACTCATACACACATACCACCAATTATCCATGTGCCACATGCGTACGTCAATATATGTGATCCCTCATAGGAATATCAGTATTTAATTCAAAACACTTCCCATTTTTTCCTTTGAAACCACACATTCCATTAAAAGAAAACAATTTCCATTTCGAAACAACTTCTCCACTCCAAAACCACATTCCATTTTGAAAAACATCTTTCCATGAAACATTTTCATTTTTTAAATCCACTCAAGTCAGTCAAAACTAAACCCATGAAAAATTCAAATCAAAACTTCCAAAAATAAGAGACTACTGGCTGTGCAAACCCAGTAACATGGCTTAGCATACCATGCTCCAAGAGAGTATCCACCATATGAAGTATTTTGAACTATGGAATCAGGCTGTACATGGGTCACTACTCCATGCAAGCTCGTCATGTAACACCAAATCACTTCTTTTTTTTATCCTTTATCTATACAGACCAAGAAAAAGAAAAATTCAAATCTCAGACTACCCTTAGAAACTCAAGTCTCGGGACGGGTAAGGTTTCATGATGTCTTTCCTGCACCTACCTCTAGAGTCCTGACATACCTAATCCCCAAGCTACCTAACACCCCAAATAATAAGAACCCCCAATGATACCATTTATTCATGAACCAAACTGGTTCGACCATGAACCGGTCACCTGATTCGGTCCACAACATAGCCCGAAGAGCATTCCCAATCCCCACAGGCTGGCAGCTAGTGTCGGGCATCAAAATACACCAGTTGGGAACAATTCAGCCCAAAATAAAAGATAGATTAGTAAACATAAACTAAAAAAATAGATAGATAGAAGGAAAAAAAATTAAATATCAATGAGACATGCATCAAGTGACCTTGTGGGTCACCACAGAACATAAACTACACTCGATCCAAGAGCGATCCAAAACTAGAAAAAACCTAAAACCGAAAAGTAAGTAGGCGTGAGCACCAAGATGCTCAGTAAGAAAGCCAAATAATAACAACACCAAATTACCTTACCTTTAAAAATAAATCCAATTATTCTAGTTTGAAAATAAGACATAATAAAGTAATGTTTTTTATTCTTTCAAAATTCAAGTAACAAGTTTCACCTTTATGGAAAACATTTCAATTCCAATATATTTCAAAGTAGATTCCAAGATTACATTAATACTTAAAAATGAAAGGAAAATAGTTTCAATTCAAGTATGGTTTTCACAAAAGATGGAGAATTCATGAAACAACTAAAACAAAAATCACACCACAAGAATTAAGTCATAAGTCAGCACTATGGTCAAAACCCCTATGGTTCATCTAGCTTGTGTGGGTCTCTAGACCCTCGAGTCGTGGTGTAAGAGTAACCATAAAAAATATATGTTCTCATGCACAAGCCACTAGTATGGAAACACATCCATAACCTAGTGGTCTCCAACATCATCATAAATTTTTAGTTAGTGTTGTAAGTGTCAGACTTTCTAAGTGAAGCAGGGATGAACCATTCGGAATCACTAGCACGCTAGAACTAGTCTGCCCGCCTAGATACCCTGGGTTTCCCATGTTCTCTATTTACACTTCTCTTATCACATATGTATCACCACTTTCACTTTCACACACTGGAAATTTGAATACACAATAAAAAAACACCATTTATCATAAGAAAAACCTTTTCCATATTTACACGCACACCAAATACACTTTCAGACCAAATGCATCATAATAACTTTCAAAAACGCCTTTTTCACCATACAAATAATTCATGAGACCTTAAAAATACAAAACAAGCATTTTTTAAATCATTTTGAAGGTCTAAATGAACTACCATAGAATCACACGTTTAAAATAAATCTTTATGCCATGAATAATTCAAACTATTCACTTTTAAATGTTTAAAAGAAAATCTAATAACCAAGTGCAATGATATTTTTCAAAATCCATGACCAATTACATATATGTATATATCACATGAATTTCATATAAAAATGGAAAAAACATTTTTAAAAATAAAACTAATCAATAAAAGAAATTTTAAATAAATATCAGGGCATAAGAAACCTACCTCATAATGGAATCAAGTCATCCACTTCAGCTCTTGGCGCTTTATAACTCAAGGCTGCTGCTCCCCCACTAAGCATACACACTTTCACATACATTGAAGGAAACCTATACCATATTCACACATCCTCATGTTCATGGGCATGTGCAAAGGGATCCTTACGTATATGCTTATATGCATATACCAGTCTCCACTCACCTACGCATGCACGTTTATATATATACATTGGAAAACCTAGCCCCTTACACGTATAAACACTACCATGCATTAATATAAGTGTAACGAGGGAACCTATATATATATTCTAACACCCTAATCTTCCACAGTATGTTTCCCTTTGAATAATGCAGTAGCTTGCATTGTACGCAACTTGGAGTTTTAACACACCACAACCAATCAAACTAGCTGTTATGAATAGTAATACCCAATTTCTGAAATTTTATAAATTTTATTTTACAAAATGGACTTCATTTTTGGATTTGGAATATCAGAATTAGCTTAGGGTGAATTTTTGGTATTTTTCAAAAAACTTTTAATTTTTGATGAATAGTGAAAAAGACTTTGTTAATGTTTAAAACCAATTTTCTATTTAAGTAATTAGTTATTTTATTTTAATTTATTTTAGGTCAAAATAGATACATAATACCTATATATTTTCAATGTAATTCATTGGATTCATTTTACAATAAGTTTAAATAAATAAAATTTTATTGAACTTTTTACAGTCTTTTACCCACCTTCTAAGAGCATTTGAAAATTTGCATAAAACTAAATTTCACCACTTCTGTCAGTTAAATTTAAAAAATACGAGACACATGTTTGACATCAGTAAATAAATTTGGTTCAATAAGATGAAAATAATTGTTGGTGAATAGTAACTTTTGACTTTTATTTACCACAGTTAAAAGCAAATAGGTTAATTAAGGGTACAAAATGATATTATAATTACCCTAACACATGTCCTAATTCTATTGGATAAGTTTAATTCGACAAAAAAATAACCTTATGAATAAAATATGATCCTCTTTGGTCCACTAGAATTAGAGTAGGACATTTATTATTATTTTATTTAAAGAAGAGTTAAAAGTGTTAAATTCAAAGTTTAGTAACTAAACCATTTTTAATATAGGGTTAAACATAAGATAAATTAGACTATAAATATTAATTATAAATCTAAAAAATTTCCTAAAAAATTTTATTTTGTTTATAATTTTTAGACATTAAATAATTTAATTTATTTATGACACAATGATGATGCAGTAATTACCTTATTAATGAAATATTAAAATAATTGATATTATAGATATACAAATAAATTTAAATTGAGACTTTGGATTAATTAAACTAATTTTATAAGCTAATATGAAATGTTAGGGTTTATTAAATAAATTTTATTCGAAGTGATAAAGAATTTATAGCTTTCAAAAAAATCAAATACTAAATTGTGTCAAAATTGATATAATAGAGTTTTTATAACAAATACAATATTATTAATTGATATAATATTCATAAGAATAGAATGTTTGGCCAAAAGACTTATATAATGTTATATATATTAATAATAAACCACTTTGGGTTCTATAGGCTTGTTATAGTTAGTTTATTAACCATATAATATAAAAATACAAGGAGACATGGTAAATGTCAAACTATTTAACTAAGAGTTAAATCTAAAAGATAAGTTTAATATGGTGACCTAAACCTATCTAAAACTTATTGGTTTAGAGTTTTTATACCCATACCCACCTTATCCTTGAAATAAATTATTTTTGAGCCATTATAAACCGAAAATGATATTATTATAAAATAATATTTTAATCTTTTCCTAAAGTAACCTTCACCCCTCTTATAAAAGGGAACTTCCCCTTCTCTCAAAATCACACCTCCAAATCCATTTTGATCGGTCAACCCCTACACAAATATCCTCCAATATTCTCTCACATCAACCTAGATCCCTCAATTTGATCACAAATCCAACCTAAGGATCCCTTTTTATCAACTCAAAAGGAATCACCCGAAGAAGAGGTAATAATTTCACTTCCCTCTTTCAAGTTCTTTTCTTCTTCCACTTCCACTTTATTTGTTGTTTCCATACAAAAATAATAAATCCAGAACCTCAAAAATACTTTGATGTTATTATAAATATGGTACAACCATATTCATTATTCTATCCATCCTATGAATGACAAAGTCATCATACGTGTGTACGTACGGCTTACCGTCTCCACGTCGTGGTGTAGTTTGTTATTCAAACACTTCATTATTTGGATGGGTATAATAATGAGTATAATTGATGTAAATAATAAATATAAAATGTTAATTATTCTGTATATATGATATACCATCCAATTAAATATGATTTCACCATCAATATAATGATATTGTTGCTCGTTCCTACGTACGGATTATTGTCTCCACGAATGTGATGTGATTCATTCCCCATCATAATAATTCAAGAATAATTTTCATTTTATGATTAAAAATAATGTTTAAGAACTTAATATAATTATGTATACGAATCAAATACATCCCATTCATAACAAACATGGATTATGTAACCAAGCATATAAAGGAAAATGAATCAGTTAACACTCGAAACGATGATACTGCTAAAATATTATTAACAAATCAATAATGGAAGATCATTTATGATATCATATTTATGTATATGAATATTTTATAATTTAATAATAATGGTATAACTATTATACAAGAGGTTAACATACCCACAACCAAGGAAAAGTACAAGGTAAGGGTCAATTTCACAATCTCTTTATTATCCGAGGTTGTTATACATGAGTATCTACTAGGACTTCTTTATCATCCACATCCTTGCTTCTTAAAAATATATTTCAAAACATTTTTACTATTTCCTAGACTATGGGTTAAATACATTTATACCATAGTTTTACCTTATATGTGTTGAAAGGAATCTTTCAATCGTTTTCTAAACAAGGTACTTTATGACCTTTTCGACAAAATTAAGGGAAGAATGTTTTTTTAACTTATACGGTGGGTGCAGATACTTTCCTCTATTATAACATCGTCGAATATTCTCTTAAAATATTATAAGAATATTTTCAAAATAATTGTTTTCTATTATAATTACATGACTTCTAAATGATTTCGAAATAGAAAGAGATATCTCTCTAAAAAAAATTGATTTCATCTATATCGACATCCTTTGATGGATTTTAAAATTATTTGAAGTTGTTTTATTCTGAAACAAATATTCCATATTGTATTGAAGGTTTTTTGATATATTTGACTATGGATGTGTTATTTTTATACCATTCATGGTTTATGGTTAAAGTATTGACATTTCGTATGCTGTTTTTAATACGAATGTTTATGTTTTGTCTCATCCTTTTCATATGTGGAATGTATTGGCCTTAGTAAGTGATGGGTGGATCCTGCTATAGATACTCGGTACATCAGTAGGTCTCACGAGACAATTAGAAGTGTAATTTTCCAAGTCCTTTCCCAATTTTGATATATGGTTTTGGCCGAGGCCTTAATCATTTTTAGACGTCTTGGCCGAGGCCTTGACAAAAATTTTCAGAATGTCCCGCATTATACATTCCCTCATTATGAAAATATTATTGATGGTTCATGTGGTTATTCGACTAGTAGAATACCCATGACTATGTTTTATTATGGCATTATTTACTCATCACATATTCCTGCTATAAAGTGTTCATGTTTATTATTTATAATGGCATGTGTTTTCAATTATTCAACATGCCTAATGTTTATATTATCTTCTACTGTGTTGCTTACCCTTACTGGGCATCTGAGATCACCCCTTACATATGTTTCATTTTCCCAAGATATAAATAAGTTATTTATGAATGCCTTTTAGGAAAAATTTGGGAGTCTTGGGTGTTTCTAATGGAATAAATTAGTGTTGTATTTATTTTCAAGTTGTAATGTTTAACTTATGTATATATCTTGTCTCCAATAATACTTAATTGATTGGTCTTTCAAGACATGATTTCTTCTATCATGTCAATTTTATGTAATAAAGCACTGACTCTGGGAGACTGGGGTTGGGGTGTTACAGTTGGTATCAGTGGAAGTTTTGTACAAACCTTGGAAACTAGATTTTGATAAACTCTTATTAGAGCACATTACCCTAAGATAGACTTTGAGGATTAGTATGGAAGAACTTCCTAGAATTTTGGTAATGTAGAGATTTTATGTATTTTCCAAACAATACATCCCTGTCTAGATACGAGTAGGTAGAGGCAGCTCTAGCATAGATGTACCTAGGAGTTAAAACTCTAACAAGGAGTTTCGGGCTTGACCCGGGGTATCCTGGTACCTGACAACGGGCCTTGTTACACTCTTGGTTACGACACTCCCAGGGGATATGTTTAGGATAATTCACATTTTCTTTACAACCCATTATGAAGGATTTATGGGTATATACCTCCTCAAAAAAACATTTTTATGATTATGGATTATATCCATAAACTATTCAATTTATGTTAAGGGTTTCATAAGTTTGGAATTATGTATTATGACTCATAAACTAATCTAGGGTATGTCATTTTTTTAGAAATGGAGCCTATTGGAAGGAATGGAAACTGTATCAATTCATGTAATCCATGTATGGATTTCCCTCCTTCTCAAGATAATTATAGTGAAGCTGGTGATGAAACTGGTGTTAATCAACTTATAACCATACTGGGACAACTCACTCAAGTTATGAATAATAACCTTACCCGTATGGAGCACCCTGATCCACAACACAGAGGATCAATGTTAGACCACTTCATTAGGAAACAACCACCAACATTCAATGGGAGTACAAATACTATAGTAGCTGAGTAATGGATAAGTTCCTTAGAGAAAATATTTCATGCTTTGGGGAGTAGCAAAAGGGAAAACGTTTTCATGGTAGTTTATCGCATCACAGTAGATGCAGATCAATGGTGGTTGTTAATCCAAAACACAAAGGAAGATGAAGAAGTATCAAACATGGAATAAAGGGAGTTTAAAGAGTTTTTCTTAGAAAAATACTTTCCTCATGACCATCGAGCGGAGATGGAAAGACAATTTCTGAGTCTGAGGAAAAAAGAATATAAGAATGTTGAAAAGTATGAGGCTAACTTTACAAGGTTATCAAGGCATACAACATATTATATACATAACCCAATGATTAATATTGATCGATTATTTGATGGGTTCAAACCATTTCTTTGTCTATAATTAGTCTCCCAATCCTTCTCATCGTACGAAGATATTGTCTCATGTGCTATCAAGACAGAAAAGGAATTCTCTAAGTCTTATGACTTTAAAGAAAATCAAGAAAATAAGTGATCTACTAAACACTCTAGGAAAGGAAATAAGGAAACAGGGAAGAAGGGAAGAGCTGATTTTCCACCCTGTGCTAATTGTGGACGGAATCACCCTGGTGCCTATATAAAAAGGAAAAGGAGTATGCTACAAATGTGGAGAGAAAGGTCATCCTACTGGTGATTGTAAGGGAAAGAAAGAAGCTACCAATGTTCAATGCTACAATTTTAGGGATATGAGACATTATGCACACGAATGTCCTAATAACCAAAGAAAACATACCTTAGAAAAGGTCAAGGGATCAAGTCCAAGATTATGCGATCACTACTGCTAAGGTTGAGGCTCTGAAAGATATAGTGGCAGGTAATTTAATGGTTTCTTCATGTTTATCCAATGGTTTATTTGATTCTAGATCATCGCATTGTTTCATATCTTCCCAGTTTTCTAAGAAAATTAAATATTTTCAATTTGAATTAACAAGGGAGTTGTCAGTCAAAAATCTTAAGGGAATTATCATCACAACAAAGTTTTGTGAATCAGTTCCCATTAGGCCATATAAATGTTCTTTATCTGCTGATCTCATCATCATAACCATGATTTAATTTTATATAATCCTCGGAATGGATTGGATTTTGAACCATGATGAGAAAATTTATTATAAAAATAAGGTGGTTACAATTTTTGATGATGATAAGGAGTACCTTATTTTTAAAGCAGAAACATCACCATCTGATTCTTATCTATATCCACCTCCAGTAGCTCTAATAAATTCAATTATTGGGGAGGAAGAGAATGAAATAAATTTGGGTGAGGAATGGAATGATAAAATATAGGACATACCTATTGTGCAAGAACATGTTGATGTGTTTTCAGAGGATTTACCTAGACATCCTCTAGAATGAGAAATTGAGTTTTCCATTGATTTAATTTTTTGTTCAAGTTCCATATCGAAGACCCCTTATAGAATGGCCACTGTGGAATTAGTGGAACTAAAGAAACAACTAGAGGAATTAAGTAATAAGGGATTTATTCAACCTAGTGTTTCTCTATGGGGAGCCTCTGTCCTTTTTGTTAAGAAGAAAGATGGATCTATGAGGCTGTGCATTGACTACAAGGATATCAATGCTATAATAATAAAGAACCAGTATACCCTACCTCACATTGATGATTTATTTGACCAACTTTATGGATCTCAATATTTTTCAAAGATTGACCTTCGATCTGGATATCATCAGTTGTGTGTGAAGAAGGAATACATTTCAAAAACTGCATTTCGAACCAGGTACGGTCATTACGAGTTTACAGTAATGCCTTTTGGATTGACTAATGCACCCTCTGTTTTCATGGATCGAATGAACAGAGTTTTCAAGGAATATCTTGAAGACATTGTAGTGGTATTTATTGATTATATCTTGTTATACTCTAAAATCTATGAAGATCATGATAATCACTTGGGCATTATTCTAAAGACTCTTAGACTGACTGAAAATTAACTATTTTATTATCAAAACACTTCTGAGGATAAAGTGAGAAACCATATGATCCAACATTAAAATATAATAAAACCATAAAGAAGGATAACCTGGATCAAGACTATAAGATCTTCCCCTCCCCAGTGATTACACCTTGGTGCCAAGACTCCACCATCGCATGACCGCTTGGCTAGCAATCCCATGCAGAAGCACGTGCATAGTACCGATGGCAGAGCCATACACTCTCAAACATCCAAATCCAAATGGAATGTGTAGGTGAAAACTTCTTACTCTGAACCTCATCTGGAGCAGAATCATGTAGAAATCCGGTGCGAACACCTCAAAAATTCACAACAAAATCAAACAGAAACATCCACAAAGAGATTCTCTAAACTAATAGTCAAACAAAAAAAATTCTCCCCAAGCTCTCAAATGAATCCAAATCATTGTAGAAGCATAGTTGTGCATATACAGCATCACACAGGTGATAAGATGATCACTCGGTGTGAAGAACAATCCAACTTCAAATCTTAATCAAAGGGAGAAATCAACTCCCCAAAATCATCCAAAATTTCACCAGCAAACTGAACAAGACCAATGAGTGAACAAATATTCACCATGTTCGATATGGAAGCAAACTAATATACTTTGCGAATCTTACTAACACCCACATTCAACTCGGATGATCCAAATTTAGTTTGGAATAGAATAGATGCAAAATTGATGAGCTTCAAGTAGTATCATTCACCACCAACCACCCCCAACCAATAACCCATTCACCGATAAGCTATCCCTGGTCACTGGAGCCGAAGACAAAACCCAACATCATAACACAGATTCAACCAAAAAAGAGTGAAGACCAACACTTGAATATAAGATCCATTCTAATCCGAAAAAGAAGGAAATAATCAAAGAACAAGTAACCATCACCTCGTCGACATCCACCCATAATCCATGGCTCGTCGAACCCTACAGCAATCCGTCTCCCAAATCTCGTTGCCTCCATCCACACTATCTATATGGTGAAAATGTGATATTTATACTAATAATAATAGTTTGAAGAATATTTTCTCACAAAAAGAACTCAATAGGGCTTGAACTACTCAAGGATTATGATTTCACTATACACTACTACCCGAGGAAGGAAAATAAGGTGGCAGATTCTTTGAGCGGAAAGGATCATAGAGTTTTGAACAATATGAGAGTTGAAAGGGGTCATATTTTCATGGATCTAGTAAATATGGATATGGGAATAACCTTGGAAGGTGAAACATCAATACTCTTTTAAATGGTTTCCCAACCATCTTTACTAGAAAGGTTAAAAAATTTCTCAGAATGACGATGAGGAGTTTCAAAAGATAATTAAAGCTGTGAATGATGAGAGATTGATTGAATTTGTATATGAATATGGGATTTTAAAATTTGGGAAGATTATTTGTATTCCTAACATAACTAATCTAAAAAGGGAATTGTTGTATGATTCTCATAGCTCCAATTTCTCTATACACCCTGGTATCACTAAGATGTATAGAGATTTGAAGGAACTTTTTTGGTGGGATAACATGAAGAGGGAGATTGCTGATTTTGTGTCAAGATGTACGGTTTTTCAACAAGTGAAAGCTAGAATACAACATCCTAGAGGAGTCATGAAACCTCTTCCCATACCTGAGTGGAAATGGGATGATATTACGGTGGAATTTTTCATTGGACTACTAGAGACTCCTAAAAGGAATTATGCAATATGGGTCATTGTTGATCGTCTTACAAAGTCAGCACATTTTCTTTCTATAAGACAAGATTTACCACATGAATGTCTAACAGAACTATATATTAATGAAGTTGTAAGATTTTATGTAGTACCCCTATCGATTTTTTTGATCATGATCCCCATTTTACATCAAGATTCTGGAAAAGTCTTCAGAAGGCCCTGGATACTGAACTTCATTTGAGCACTGCCTACCACCCTCAAACCGATGGACAATCAAAATGGAATATTCAAAACTTATAAAACATGTTGATATCTTTCTCACTTGACTTTCTAGGTACGTGGGGTCATTATTTACCTCTGGTAGAATTTTCCTATAACAATAGCTTCCATTCATGTTTTTAGATGGCACCATATGAAGCGTTATATGGAAAGAGATTTCATACACCAAATTGTTAGGATGATGTTGGTGAAAGAAAACTTGTAGGCCCTGAACTTGTTGAGGAAATACTGGAAAAGGTAAATATTATCCAGACACAAATCAAAGCAACCCAAAGTATGTAAAAGAGTTGTGTCGATAACCGAAGGAAGGATTTGGAATTTCAAGTAGGAGATCATGTTTTCTTGAAGGTATCTCCGTGGAAGGGTATTATACATTTTGGTAAGAAGGATAAATTGATTCCTAGGTACATCAGACCTTTTGAAATTCTATAATGAATTGGAGTTGTAGCTTATCATTTGGAAATGACTCTAACTCTCTCCAAAGTTCATGATGTGTTCCACGTATCACTATTGAGAAAATACATACCTGACCCAATGCATGTACTCACCTAGGAGGAAATTGAACTGGAACCTGATCAATCTTATTGTGAAGATCCTATCAAGATTCTTGATACAAGATAACAAGTTTTGAAAAACCGGATGACTCATCTGGTGAATGTTCTATGGAGAAACCATAAGATGGAAGAGGCAACGTGGGAACCCGAGGAACTTATGATGAAGAGCCACCCAAATATTTTTATGTAATAATATTATAGAAATTTCAAGGAAGAAATTATTTTAAGGAGGAGATAATGTAACACCCCAAGCTTCAACGGTACATTTCCCTTTGAATAATGCAGTAGCCTGCATTGTACCCAATTTGGAGTTTTAACACACCATGACCAATCAAATGAGCTGTTAAGAATAGTAATACCCACTTTTTGAAATTATATAAATTTTATTTTTCAAAATGGACTTCATTTTTGGATTTGGAATATCAAAATTAGCTTAGGGTGAGTTTTTGGTATTTTTCTGAAAACTTTCAATTTTTGATGAAAAGTGAAAAACATTGAGTTATTTTTTAAAATCGACTTTTTATTTAAGTAATTAGTTATTTTATTTTAATTTATTTTAGGTAAAAATAGATACATAATACCTACATATGTTCAATTTAATTCATTGAATTCATTTTATAACAAGTTTCGATATATAAAATTTTATTGAACTTTTTACCGTCTTTTACCCACCTTCTAGGAGCATTTGAAAATTTGCATAAAACATAATTTTACGGCTTCTGTGAGTTGAATTTTAAAAATCAGAGAGACACAATAGAAATAAGTAAGTAAAATTTGGGTCAATAAGATAAAAATAATTTTTGTTGAATAGTAACCTTTAACTTTTATTTACCACGGTTAAAAGTAAATATGGTAATTAAGGATAAAAAATTATATTATAAATACCCTAACACATGCCCTAATTCTATTGGATAAGTGTAATTAGACTAAAAAAACCTTATGAATAAAATATGATCCTTTTTTCTCCACTTGGATTAGATTAGGACATTTATTATTATTTTATTTAAAGAAGAGTTAAAAGTGTTAAATTCAAAGTTTTATAACTAAAGCATTTTTAATATAGGGTTACACATAAGATAAATTCAACTATAAATATTCATTATAAACCTACAAATATTTCCTACATAATTTTATTTTTTATATAATTTATAGACATTAAATAATTTAATTTATTTGTGACATAATGATGATACAATAATTACATTATTAATGAAATATTAAAATAATTTGTATTATAAATATACAAATAAATGTAAATTGAAACTTATGATGAATTAAAATAATTTTTTAAGTTAATATGACATGTTAGGGTTGATTAAATAAACTTTATTCGAAGTGATAAAGTTTTTATGGCTTTTAAAAAAATTAAATACTAAATAGTGTCAAAAATGACATAATTGAGTTTTTAAAACAAATACTACATTATTAATTGATATAATAATATTATAAATATAAGTTTCAGCCATAAGGACATATATAAGGTTATATATATTAATAATTAACCACTTGGTATTCTCTTGGATTTTTATAGTATGTTTATTAACCATATAATATAAAAATACAAAGAGACATGGTAAATGTCAAACTATTTAACTAAGAGTTAAATCTAAAAGATAAGGTTAATATGGTGATTTAAACCTGTCTAAAACCTATTTTTTGAGAGGTTTTAGACCCATACCCACTTTAAATTCTAAATAAATCATTTTGGAGCCATTATAAAGCGAAAATGATTTTATTACAAAATAATATTTTATTATTTTTCTAAAGTGACCCTCACCCCTCTTATAGAAGGGCACTTCCCCTTCTCTCAAAATCACACCTCCATAGCCATTTGGATCTTCCAACCCCTACCCAAATATCCTCCCAACTTCCCCCACATCAACTAGAGTACTTACTATTATCAAAAATCCATCCTAAGGAGCCCTTTTGATCAACTTAAAAGGAAACACCTGAAGAAGAGGTAATAATTTCACCCTCCTCTTTCAAGTTAAATTCTTCTTCCACTTTCTCTTTCTTTTTTGTTTACATACCAAAATAATAACTCCATTACCTCATACATACTGTGATGTTATTATTAATATGGTACAATTATATTTGTTATTCTATCCATGAAATTAATGACAAAGTAACCATACATGAGTACGTACGACTTACTATCTCCACGTTGTGGTGTAGTTTGTTATTCAAACACATCATTATTTGGATGGGTATAATAATGAGTATAATTTATGTAAATAATAAATATAACATATTAATGATTCTTTATATATTATATACTATTCAATTACATACGATTTCACCATCAATATAATGATATTGTCGCTCGTGCGTACGTACGGATTACCGTCTCCACGAACGCGATGAGATTTATTGCCCATCGTCATCATTCAAGAATAATTTTCATTTTATGATTAAAAATAATGTTTAAGAACTTAATATAATTTTTTATATGAATCAAATATATACTATTCATAACAAACATGGCTTACATAACCAAGTATATAAAGGAAAATGAATCAGTTAACACCCGAAACGTTGATATTACTAAAATATTATTAATAAAGCAATATTAGAAGATCATATATGATATCATATTTATGTGTATGATTATTTTATAATTTAATAAAAATTATTTAACTATTACACAGGAGTTTATAGTACCCTTGACCAAGGAAAAGTACAAGGTAAGGGTTAATTTTACAATCTCTTTATCATCTGAGGTTGTTATACATGAGTATCTACTGGGACTTCTCTATCATCCACATCTGTGTTTCTTAAAAATGTATTTCAATTTTTTTTTAATATTTCCTAGACTATATGTTAAAGTCATTTAAACCCGTTTTTACCTTCTATGTTTTGAAAGGAATCTTTCAGTCATTTTCCAAACAAGGTACTTTATGACCTTTTTTACAAAAAATAAGGTAAGAATATTTTTTTTAACTTATACGGAAGGTGTGTCTATTTTCTGCCATTATAAAATTGTGGAAGATTCCCTTACAATATTATAAGAATATTTTGAAAATAAATTTTTTCATTTATAATTAAATGACTTCTAAATGATTTAAAATTTGAAAGAGATAACTCTCTAAAAAGTTTTTATTTCATCTATGTCAACAACCATTGATGGATTTTAAACTTATTTCAAGTTAATTTATTATAAAACAAATATTCCATATCGTATTGAAGGTTTTGTGAAATATTTGACTGTGGATATGTTATTTTTATACCATTCATGGTTTATGGTTAAAGTATTGACATTTCATATTCTCGTTTTAATATGAATGTTTATGTTATGTCTCAACCTTTTCATATGATGATTGTATTGGAACTAATAAGTGATGGGTGGAGGCCGCTATAGCTCCTCGGTGCATTGGTAGGCCTCATGAGACAATTATATGTGGAATTTCCCAAGGGCCTTCCCAATTTTGATATATGGTTTTGGCTTAGGCCTTAATCATTTCTAGATGTCTTGGCCGAGGCCTTGACAAAATGTTTCAGAATGTACTGCATTATACATTCCCTCATTAGGAAATATTATTGATGGTTCATGTGGTTATTTTACTAGTAGAATACCTGTGAATATGTTTTATTATGGCATTATATACTCATCTCATATTCCTTCCATAAAGTGTTCATGTTTATTATTTATAAAGGCATGTGTTTTCAATTATTCACAATGCCTAATGTTTACGTTATCTTCCACTATATTTCTTACACTTACTGATCCTCTGATCTCACCCCTTTCTTATGTTTCATTTTACCAGGATATGAAGAAGTTAGTTATGAGTGACTTGTTGGCATAATATAAGAGGCTTGGATGTTTCTAATGGAATAAATTAGTGTTGTATTTCTTTTCAAGTTGTAATGTTGAACTTATGTATGTATCTAGTTTCCAATAATAATAAACTGATTGATCTTTCGGGACATGATTCCTTTTATCATTCCAATGTTATGTAATAAAGCACCGACTCTAGGTAACTGGGTTCAGGGCATTACATATATATAAATACGTACATATGGATATGTAGGCGAGTCTCCCTTTACTTGGAAACTCGAAACCGATGAGCAGGGATTAACCTACTACATAGGTAAATACTAGAACTCTAAAACACCCAAAGAACACCATAAATCAAGTGCAAAACCAACCAGTGGCATAAAAATATATACCTCCAAATATGCAACTTTTTATGATGGCAGCCTGAGACCTCTTAACCTTACACGCATATACAATTTCATATATATATATATATACCCTTTGACTGAAGTACATATTCCCCGCGCCATGAGGGAATATGTGCAAGGATGATATAAATATATACATTCTTACCCATGTATATACATGTAGGCCTCTGTTGTGGATGACTAGTAACCACACTGCGATGACCAAAACATGCTACAATGATAAAAAGAGAGTCTAAAATTAAGGGCTTCCAACAAAACTGAATTAAACAGGGAACCAATAGAAACCTCAACACAAAATAGTACCCAAACATGTTTCACACACTTTATAAGATTTAATAAACCACAAAGTAATTTCATAAAACAACTCCAAGCAGTATCACAAGGCTTTGAGCATAGAATCCCCCTCAAAAACCTCTTCTAAGGCCAAAAAACCCCCCAATAACCTAATAAAAAGGAATTCTCAGCCCTTGGGAAACATAATAAAACAATAATAAAAGACTAAACATGGATTTTCATCATGAATGCACTCTATTCTATATAAACGTGCTACAAAAAGGATAAAATGCATATTGAACTCCCTTAAATCCAATTCCTCATTGAAAAATTAAATGAAAGACCATGCTAAATTAATTTAACAAAAAAAATAAATTATTAAATAAAGATTATGAATAGACCCACCTATCTTTGGAATTGAAACCCCAAAATGTCGATGTGAAATAATGTCATTCACAATGAAAGAAACCAAAATTTGACCCTAATTCAAGCATTTGAACCAAAATCAACAAAATCGAAACAAATAGAGACACCAGAAAAGGTATTAATCCCCTGTGGAGGGGGCAGAATGGTCTACCCGGGGGTTGCCCACAGGTGAGTAGCACCGGTAAGAGAGGGGGTAACGCCACCGGTAGGGGGTTGCACTGGAGGTGAGGGCGCACGGACTAGGTTTATAGGGGCCTCTCTATGCACTAGATCAAGAGGCATCAGGCTGGAGGGTGGTGCATGCAGGTAGAGAGCTAGACGGAAGATATGTCAGCGTGAGCTGGGGGGATGTAGTGCACTGAACCAGGCGAAGGGGATGAGGAACCCAGGTGGGGGAGATTTGCGTGCAAGTAAGGTGAAGAATGAGAGAAATGAGGAAGAAGGAAATAAGAAATAAAGGAAAAACAGAAATGAAAAGAAAATATAACCTTAGAAACCCAAATATAATAATAATATTATTATTATTAATAATATTAACTTAATAATAATAATAATAAAACCTAAAATAATAATATTATCATTATTTTTATTAAATAATTTTCCATTTATTTTATTTTATTTCATTTTTATTTTAATTTAATAAATTTTTTACACTTTAAGAAACCAAAAGACTCAAATATAAATATAAATAACCGCAACCATAAGATGTCAGGTCGGGGTGTGACACTGGTATATTTTTTCCACTACAAGATGTACTGGAAAAGGGGATGTATGGAACTCCATCAATACCTCCTCTTGCAATGCCACTGGAACTAAGGTGCACCCTCTGAAAAGAATGATGTGCTACCCATCTATCGAAAATCCATCAGGAACCCGTCCTGAGGATAAATGAGCACATCAAGCCTCACTGTCAACATCTTCTAGTTGTACCACCCTGACTCTCTATAAGAGTTGGGGAGTAACAGTCATTGACTAAAGGTAAGCAGCTTCACCATGATCCATGAAGGATATCTGTATCATGGCTAACTGCTCTGTCTCCTCACTCAGTAGTTGCAACCCAGTCCTCCTATTGAGCGTTTCTGCCACCATGTTCCCCTTTCTATGAGTATAGAATATCTCAAAGTCATATTCCTAGAGGAACTCTAGTCATCGTCGCTCTCTCAGGTTCAGGTCATTTTGGGAGAAGATATACCTAATACTCTTATGGTTAGAGTAAACTTTAAATTGTTCAGCCATCAAGTAGTGTAGCCACATCTTCAAGGAAAATATCACTACTGCTAACTCCATGTCATGGGTCGCATAGTTCTAGTCATGTTTTCTCAACTATCATGAGTCGTAGAAAATCACTACCTGCTCTTGCATCAGGACACAACCCAGTTTGGTCTCTGATGGGTCGTAGTAAACTACATACCCAACTCCCTCCTTTGGTAGTCTCAAGATGGGGGCACTAGTTAGTCTTCACCTCAGCTCCTGGAAACTTTGTTTTCATTTCTCCATCCACAGGAAGGGTTGTCCCTTCTGTGTCAATGCCTATAATGGTGCTTCTACCCTGGAAAGTTGGGTATGAACCTTTGATAGTAACCATCCAGCCCAAAGAATCTATGCACCTTAGTCATGCTTCTGGGTGGATCCCAAGAAAATATTTCCTCTATCTTCACTGGATCTACCACAAATTTAGCCTCTAAGATGACGTTTCCCATAAATTGGACTTCCAAAATCCAAAACTGACACTTCAAGAGCTTACCATAAAGCTAGTTCTCTCAGAGTGTATCCAAGACCATCTACATGTGTGTAGCATGCCCCTCCTCTGACGTTGAGTACACCAATATTTCATCAATGAAGACCACGACGCACCAGTCAAGGAAAGGCTGGAAGATCCAATTCATGAGGCCCATAAACACTACTGGGGTTTTGGCCATTCTGAAAGGTATCACCAGGAACTCATAGTGGTCATACCGGCTTCTGAAGTCTGTCTTTGGTACATCCTCATCCCGTACCCAAAGCCGGTGATAGCCTGATCTGAGGTCTATCTTTGAGAACCACTTCACACCCTTCAACTAGTCGAAGAGGTCATCAATTCTCGAAATTGGATACTTATTCTTCACGATCACCTGGTTCAGGCATCGTAAGTCCACACATGTCCTCAAAATTTTGTCTTCCTTTTTAGAAAAAAGAACCAAGGACACCCATAGTGAAATGTTGGTACTTACGAACCCCTTATTCTGCAATTCCTCTAGTTGTAACCTCATCTCATGAAGCTCTGTTAGAGCCATATGACATGCTGGTGTGGATATTGTTTTCATCTCAGGGTATAGGTCGATGAAAAAATATACCTCTCTGTATGGCGGTAGTCTTAGAACATCCTCCGGGAAAATATCCTTTTACTCATCCACCACTACAGGGAAGCTTCGACGCCTCTCATCCACTGCACCTAGGATGAGACAATCCAACTAGTGAGTGATCGGTTTCACCCTCCTCTGAGAGGGTATGTCATGCATTGCAAGGGTTTCCTTCTTGTCAGTGAAGGAAACCCTGGTCCCATCTCCGCAGACACACCGCATTGTACACCTAAAACAGTCGATTTAAGCATGGACCGTAGATAACCAATCCATAACCATAATGACATCGTAAGGCCTTGAAATCACTACTAGGAGATCCTAGCCAAATATCTCACCTCCTAGAGTAAGTTCACATTGTCGACACTATTGTGTGATCGTCGAATCCCCTCCTGTATGAGTCTCTAACAATAAGGATCGAGCCAAAGACTAAACCGGAATCTCTGAGCTCTAGATGAGAGTCGTGAAAAATAAGGAGGGACTAGAACATGTGTCTATAAGTACTACAATTTGGGTGGAGAGGATATAGATCATACCTTGGATAATCTCTGGAGCACCATGGACATAAGCCTCTGCTACCTGAAGTTGTGATCGCCCCTATCTGCCTACTCCCTGAGGTCAGGGTGGACCACCTGGGGGTGGTGGTGGTATCATCTCGAACCACCTCCCAATATTGGCTACTCAGACTACTCCCCTGCCACATCTACTGCTCTACGGACCTCCTTTCTCGAACCATTGTTGTTGTCTCAGTGTCCCATCAACCATCTTCTAGTCATCTGTACAACGGGACAGGAAGTCCTGAGCCTTGTGTTCTTGACCACCGAATGAGTAGAAAAGCCTTATTCCCAGCTAACTCTCTCTTTTCTGGGATCCTCACACTTCCGACCCTGAGTCCTGGTGTCATCCTCTTAAAGAACTTCCCCACTTTCACCCTCGCGTCTACTATCTATTACCTGGAAAAGACTCTATCACCTGAGTTCTACAAGTGGCACTAGCTGTCGGCGCCTAATTTGACAAGAAACTATTTACCAGACGGGATTGCTCCAGCACCCCGGCCTGTGTAGGTATGTTGATAGATAACACTGATGCCCTTACCTCCCACCAGAGTCCCTGTTCAAAGGATCAATCCCTGAAGAAAGGATCTCGCACTATATCTGATGAGTAGTGGAAAAGATCTGTGAACCTTGTTGAGTACTCATCCACCATCATACTACCCTACTAAAGGTAAACCAGCTCTTGGATGCACACAGAGTTCAGGGTCGCAGGAAAAAATCCTCTCTGAAAAGCCACTCAAAATCTTCCTAGGTGAGGGTCACCTCATCGGGCATTTGGGTGGTCAAGCTCCACCATCTCCCTATCAATCCCCATAGAAGGTCTGCTGCTAAGATCACCATCTGGTCAGGAAATTTACTCACTAAGAGGAAGACTCATGTCATGGCCTCCATCCAGTCCTCAGCGACTTAAGGATCTGTCTCTCCCCTGAACCTGGGAGACCTCTATCTCTGAAACTCATGTAGAGCATTGAGCCTATGAACATCCTCTTCTATAATATTTGGTAGTAGATACTTACCATCTGGTGGTGGTAGCACTAGTGCACCACCTGGTGGGGTCATCTCTAGAACTGGTTCCTGAATGGACACCACGTCTCTGGGAGGGTTGTCCTCACAACATCGTATCGGTATCTTAACTAGTCGTCCACATGAAGGCATCCTGGAATAGATCAAGATGTACCATGGTTAGAAGGTTATACCTGGTGAGATGAAAATTATTAAAAATAACATAAGAAGACACTTATTCAACCAATGTTTTCATGTATTAATCTGAAAAGTAGAATTCAAGGTCCTGGTGTATGGATACATCGGCCAACGCACCAACACTGGACTCCCCAAATCAGAAAGTCAGACTAGAAACACTTAACATGGTTTCCCCAAAACAAAACATAAACTTCTGGTCTTTAATGGGGAATAGACCACCCTCTGATACCACTTTTTCAAGACCCATCCCCCGGGCCCCATGCCATGACTACCCCAAGCCCGCCTCTCGAAGGCCAGGGGCTAGCAACTTCTGCTGAAGGCATCAACTTGCAAGTGAGAGGCATTTTCCTAAGTACATGTACACAGAAACATGCCCAACCACATCCCAAGACACTGAAAGGGGGAAATAAGTACCACTAAAATAAGGATGTGTGCAAGTGTAACTGAAAGTAAGTGGTCCAGAATACAAACCCAATAGAGAACTGAAAATAGAAAGTAATAAAGAAAACTCTGATTGCCATCTGTAAAAAACCCCACATGATTGTGAGAGTAGTAAAGCAACTATAGGATGACAAAGTATGTCATGTATGGATAGTCCTATTGGGCCCTTCCTAGTCCTGTGCCACTATGTCCACTGTTGTAATGTTCGTTAGTTCCGTCTCCCCAAGAACCCCTATCAAAACGTCAGTCACCTGCACCAGACACAACACGTGCAGGTGAATCCCATATAGGGTTGAGTAACATAGTACTCAGTAGGGACCCCAAAATAAAAAGGAAAGACCACATATTAATTCCTCAAAGTAAATCATCAAACACAAGACATCTCACATCAAGTATATTTTAGGATTGTAACAGTATAATCATCAATCACATCACAGAACACCTCGATTACTAGAGAAATCCTCCTCTAACGAGTATATTGGTCCTTCCAAGTCATGAATAAGTGCTTCCCACTAACCTTGTACTACTTACATACACCTCCACATCACATATTGTGGTCCTGCAAATTCACAGAGAAGTGCTTCTCACTAGAAATGGACAACTGAGTTACTCCTCCTCATCGCGTATTGTGGGCCTGCAATGTCACAGAGAAGTAATTCCCACTGTTGGCCTACAAATTTTCAGAGAATTTCTTCCCACTAGGCCATTCCTGAGTCATACAGAGTAAAAAGTCAATAGTCCTTAGGTCTCATCCAACCGTAGGGTTTCTTACATAGTGTGCCTAGGGTAACCACACGTAGAGCCATTTTTCACATCCAAAATTCCATTAAATTCATCATACAGAATTTCAAATGATCCTCGCCGTCGATAGGGACCCAATTCCATAAAAAATCATTAATTGGATGTGCAGATTGCAAGATATGGGCATTTTAGTAAAAAGGGGGCAGGTTGTGATGGGTCCCGATCCGACCTGGTCAAACCGAACCGAACAACCCGGCCTGTGGGTTCCTCATACCCCAGTTCATTTAGACAGAATCAATCTTACCTAGTGTGGTTTGGGGTTGGTCTGGTCTGGTCTGGCCAGTGATCCAGGACCAAAAAGGTCTCACTGGCCCTAGCCTGGTTTGGCCGGGGGTCCAGCCCACCGGGATGCCCAACGACCCGGTCTAATATGTCTTAGCCCAAAGGGAGCGGTTTTAGAATGTCGATGCGGGTTCAGCCTTCTAGTTTTGGGTCTGGCCTGCCATCGTAGGTATGGCCCATTGATGTAGGTCAGTCTTTCTGGCCTATGGGACCGTCCCACCGGCCTGAGGCCCAGCCTCATGAGGCGTCTGGGGTGCACCGCCTGACCGGGACGCGGTAGCCACGCCACCCAACTGGGATACGACAACTGTGTCGTGTTCGGTCTCATCTACTCCATGGGATGTCGTAGGGACTCCTCCTACATCCTTGGTCGACGAACCATGGCTTGTATAGCTGAACCGGGTGGCCCAGACATGCACCACCTCCCTTCACGCAGCGCCACGCCTAGCGCTGCTTCCTCTGATGTCATGGCCTGATAGTCACGGTCTCTAGAAACCATGGAATGCCAAAGGGAATGCCTATCCACTTGTCCAATGGTGTGGCTGATGGCCCTCTATCCCGATAACTGGTATGCGGTTGGCTCGTGTCATCGCCTCCACCAACGATACAGCTTCAGGTCCTTTGGCGGACCACCGAAAGTGCATCGGTGGTCCGTTCTTCACATAGCCTACATC
This sequence comes from Viscum album, assembly GCA_963277665.1. Classification (NCBI taxonomy): domain Eukaryota; kingdom Viridiplantae; phylum Streptophyta; class Magnoliopsida; order Santalales; family Viscaceae; genus Viscum; species Viscum album. Next base: position 445,697,900 of record OY728119.1, read on the forward strand.
TATGGCCTCTGGAGTTAACCTTCTTTGATAAGAAGGCCTTAAATCACCCTCTCCATCATTTTGATAATGCGTCCATAATGAATGAAAAAGTGGAGGTGCTAGAGCCTTGTTCATGTCAGCCCAGGCCCTCTGTGTTAGAGGTTTATAATCAAGGGGTCTCAAGGATTTGTTATTTGATCATACAAGAATAATCATAATCTCAGAAAAAGAAATCCCCAATAGGGTTACCCTCCTGCATAAACGCAAGAAGCGCGGGTCAACCTATTCATGGGTTGATCTGTGTTCATCATTTCTAGAAAAGAATGGGGAAGAACATCAAAATCATATAAAACCCCTACCTTGTTGAATTTCAATGTCAAAGTGTTCATCCTCGAGGATTTAAGATGTCGAAGTCATCACTTCCGGATTTGTTCTTTGAAGTTGGTCGAAGTCGATGAAGTCTCTTCAGCGTTCTTCATCATTCTACATTGTAGAGAAAATTCGTCATAGTTTCATAAGATAATCCTCCAAGTTTAATTCTCAAAATTTACATGTTGGATTATTTAAAGAAAAAAAAAGCAAAGCGATGCTGCATCCATTAATAATTTTCATTAAATTAGCCTCATTTAATGATCCAAATTTAATGATCCGTTAAGGTAATAGTGTTATTGTTACAAATGATCCATTATTAACCCTCTATTAATGTGCCTTGTCACCTCCTCACCGCTGCACTGTAGCGTCGCCATCTGCTACCCAACAGTGAAAAAGAAATAAAACAATTACTTTAAATTATTTTACTATTTTTCTCAAAAAGTTAGAAAAAATAAATTTTCCTCTCAGCCCTTGTCGGCTTATGTTAAGTCATTTCTAGGAAAATATCAACATTCTGAATTCAATGGTGCTCTTAGATTTTTTATTAGAGAACCACTTCAAAAGATAAAAAATACCACTCACACGTTTAGTGAATGTACCTTAAAAATGTTCAAAATTCTGTTTTGGGCTCTCCAGACCTCAAAATCATGTGTCGTCAAATTTCACGGTGTCAAAATAATTCCATTTAATTAAAAAAATTACACAAAAAATCCGAGACATTATGGTGGTGGCTTCCATGAGTGAGATATACTGCAGTTCTGGTTGAGGGAAGGGTTGTTCATCATTAGGAATTCATTTTATCCGATCTGTGAGGTAGGTCTTCATTTTCTTTTTAGGTGTCCAATTTTCTATCCACTAAACTCTGATGTTGTCGTTTAGCTTCCGATTTCCCCATTGAGTGATTTACAAAAACTATGGTTCGTTTGTGTTTTTATGGTTTTCCTTTATCATATGAACAGATTGTATTGTTTTGGTATACTTACATCCATTTCCTCTATCTCTGTAATGATAATAAATGTTTTTTGATCTGTTTTCCTATTTTTATTTTGTGCATTTTTTCGCAGACGCTGCTTTCATCTGTAATCCCGACTTTCTCTATAATCTGGAATCTATTATTTGATTTGGATATAAAATCCTTCTGTGTGTTCCTCCTATTGGGGAAAACCCCAATTTTCCGTCATGTGTATGTGTTCAAGTGAGTAGAATTTTTATCCTTTAATCATCTGCTAAAATGAAAATAATGTAAGGGTGTATTTAAATTACTTGAAGTTCTGGTTTTTTTAATGTTCTTATTACTATCTAAATCATGTTTTGAAAATTTGGTGTAATGGATTTATATAAATGTTTTGTTTCAAAATGAATTTATTCGGTCATAAGGGAGATTGTGTATTTTCATATTTTCATATTATGATTTTTATTTTTGAATTCATTTTATCATGGTTTAATTTATTTAGTTTGATTTGGATTTACAATTCTATAAGGGTGATATTATGTTCAAATCTAGATTTTCAGAATGAATAAGAAAATTTATTTTAATTCATGTGTTAATAATCTAGTTTTCTTATTTTATTATGATATTCTATTTTAAGATAACCCTTAGTATGGGTTCTAATTTTTTTAATATTGTTTATAAGGATAGATTTTAATTTCTATAAAACTATGCTTATTTCAAAGAAATATACATATGTAAGTATACCTAACCAACTATGTATAATTACTCATGGTGTATATTTATTTAATTTATTTTGGAATAATGGGTTGTTTCATAAAAATTCTAATTTTTTTCAAGAATTATTATTTCTAAGTACTCATATTAAATCTGTCAAGGGTATTTTCATATGTCTATGTTTTGATTAAACATAAGTTTATTCCGTAATTAGGAGTATAATAAATTCCATGTCATGTGTATATATGTGTGTGTGTGTGGATGGAATGATTATATTTATGCTTATAATTCTATCTCTATGTTTCTAAAAAATACAAATTTCATGTCATCATGTTATATTAAAATTATGGACGTCACATCTATGTATAAACATGACCATGCATTTATGCATTACATCAACACTTATTGTGTTTATAATAAGTTCATGTTTTAATTTAAAGGGTTAATTCCAGAATTAACAAGTGCATGGATATCATTGGATGTGATTATGTTAAATGTTTCCTTTTAATTTTTTTGTGTAGAACTAAATTAAATATTATTATGAATTTAAGAATATTAAACTACTCATATGTGAAATAAAGGTAATTCATTAAAGGAATATAGAATACATGGACATTCCATGAAAAGTCTATGTGGAAGAAGTTTTGGTTGTGACCAAACTTGCAAGTGATGCAATGGACGTTCATATATCTATATACATACTTATATATAAAAATATGAATGTGTATTTTAATACATTGATGTGTTTTCAAACTCTAATGGGAAATTCATACATATGTAAAGAAAGATTAAAATGTTTTTAGAAAATTGGTGCTTATACATTGTAAATATGGAAGGTAATTGGGGATTGAACCCATACTTCACTAAGTGGTTAGGCCCAAGATAGATTTCAGCATTTGAGTGGCCTCAGAATAGTGTTTTTTATTCAGAATATTGTGTGTTGTTTTAAGAAAAACACTGGAATATATTTAAATTGAATTTTGATCATAAGTATTTTCTAAGGTGATATAGTTATTTTAAGGTGTAAGTAATTTGAAATAATTTTTTCAAAAAAACTATTTCTAATTATATTTTCAAAATTATTTTGAAATCAATACTTTAAAAGGATTTGTTGAATATTTTTAAACCCCTTACTAGGCTTATCCAATGTTTCCCCTTTGTTTAAAATTATTTTCACAGGTCACCTTGAAGTCCTAAGTTAAACGCCTTCATTTTTGGTGTGCGCACACGTAGAAGCTTAAAAGGTTTATTATTTTATTTTATGCTTATTGAAACTCTAATAAATGTATTAAGTTTGTATCTAATACTCCATAACCTAGACCAGTGAAACGACCTCTGTTGTAATAAATGTTGTGTAAGTTTATTTTTTAAAAAAATATACACACAATTTTAGGCACTGAGTCCGGTGGCTCAGGCTTAGGTCCTTATAATATGTACTTTATTCATCACACATTATTGATTGGGTTGAGCAAGACATTGAGGTTGGAGCTGCCTTTTCATTATATTTGGTGGGGATTTTATATTAGAAAGAGAAGATACTTTATGGGTGAATGATTCTTCTTTTACAAATTCTATGGAAGCATAAGAATCCTATGAAGATATTGAAGAGTGGGAGAACAAAATGTGAGCTCAAATCCCTCACTTTTTTATGTATGTCCTTCTTTACAAGACAAAAATCATTAAAGGATGGGAGAGTGTAATGGCTATAGTATTTTCAATTTTACTATTGAAATATTTTAAATCATATTTTAAAATCTATTTATAGAGTTGGCATGGATGTTCAGGAAACATATATCCCTAATTTTGATATCTTTAAAATATTAACTATATTAAATTATGTGTGCACATTACATTATAAATAATGGATTTACTCTCCATCAGAGTCTTGAATGGGGAAATTTAAAACCTCTATTGAATATAGAATGTGGGTTCCACCCAAGGTATGATATAGGTTTTTCTTGTTTCTGATCCCATATAGGGTGCAGTCTTGAGTAGTTAAATGAATTAATTAGTCTTGATTTGGCTGTTGATGTCTTATAGTCTGTTCGGGAATTGTTTAAGTCTTTACATCTTTGATGTCTTGTTTGGTTCCCTCTTACCCATTAAAAGGGTGTTTATGACATAATAAACAAAATAATTTTTAGTCAGTCAAATGAATATATTAAATAATTAAATTCCAATTATTTAATTGGGAGAAAACCTAGTGATCCCTCAATATAAAATCTCATAGAAGACTCATCTGGGGTCAATTTCACAAAATTCATGAAATCTTGATTGGAGAGTAGTTTTGTAATATTAAAAAACAAGATTGGTGTTAACCAATCAATCAAGAATGTTTCGTAAATCATTAACATCACAAATGAACTTTTTCTTTACCAACAACCAATAATCCTCATCATAGGGATTTTATTTTAATATATTTTTTCCTTTTTATAGTTTTTTTATGAATATGAATCATTTATTCTTGACTTAATCTTGTTTTCATTCATGTCATGGGCCTATCAATTTACCTTTTTATAATAATTATAGATTAATGATTTTTGTATAAAATTATTCTACCAATGATATTTATTTTATTTCCTTCAACAAATGATAGCTATGCTTTTCATATCCAATTTCACTTACTCACTTTTTATGGATTATTGATTTCACCCTATGTTTCTGTTTTTTATCTCCAATATTCAATTTGGTTGGGAACATTTCCAATATGTGAGACATTTTATCACATGATCATTTATTAGCTTCAAATATTATGGTAGTGGATTCAAAAATGAGATTTTTTCATGGAGAAAGATAATATCCAATGGGAAATTTGAGGGTGAGTAAGATGAATGATATTTCACAAACCGATACACAAGTGATACAAGGAGGTAAGAGAGTTTTGATTTTTTTGATGAAGGGTGGACAAGGTCCAACATCCAATGAAGACACATCACCTTTCAATGCAATTTATTATAATTTTAGTAATATTCATGAAGATGTTAGTGTTAGTGGTTAATCTTACTTGTGAATCTGAGAATATAAGAAAAACATCTAACTACCCAACTAGTCATTTGGAAGAACACATGTCACATATTCTTGAAGATGCAATGCTATGGTTTTTAGATTGATTTAAATATAAGATACCATATGTCCTAGTCTACATGCTATGTGTACCTAGTTTTCTAGCTCAACATGTATAGAAAGTAGATTCCCTAGGAACTCGTATGGTATTCACATAATTAGTATTAGTACACATGTCATGTACCCTAAGGGTTATATGACCTGGGTGGTGTGGTACACATCGAGTGACCCCTTTTGATCTAAAATTCCTGTTATATGACCTATACACTATGTATATAGAGATTGTAACTCCATGTGTGTTGCTAACACGTGAGAATTTGATTTTTTATGGTTCACACATTGGGTACTCATAGAAATGAAGCATGTAATCTGACCAAAGTTTCCTAGATCCACTTTCCCCATTGTTTGAGCATGGTATTGGGCTTGCGGATGGTTTATACTAGTTGTTACAAGTAAATATTCCATTTTTTTACCAGATAGGGTTAGGTATCTCACCTTGTTACTTTGGTTGTGTGATACCCTATTAGTGAGAATATCTTGGATTGGGTCAAGTATGCCCCCATGACCCCCAAAGTCATGATCCCATATTACCCAATTCCCTAAGTATAGTTAGGTATCGTGTGTCCTTCACATGGATGTGTGATCCCATCCATATGGAATAGTACATATAGGTTAGGGTATCCCCCTATTCCCTAAGTCACAATCATATATTTGTGAGTTTAATTCCCACTTTAGATGTGTCTTCTAGTAAGGTATATCTTCCCCTTCAAGCATTTCTTGAGAGGCCTCATGGATTTATTTTTGGGTAGTACATATTCATGGATTTTCTTAAATAGTTCTATTTTTTCCTCGCTAGGAGGTCTAAAACATTACTGGGTGACTTAAATCCATCTGTATGCATATTTTGGTTCTTCTTTCTTCACCCTCTTTATTAGGGCTTTGAACTGACTCTCTATTTATTGAGTCCTTGTATCTTTTGGAGATTCAATGGAATCTTTCTGGGTATGTATATACTCCCCCCAACATGAGATTTACCTATACATTCTATGTCTTATGTAGAAAACATTTCTTTCGATGATGATTTTGGTGGACTAGGAGTAGGTTGTAAAGAACTAATATTAAATTATATATCATTCCATTAAATAAATATAATGTTATATATATCTTACTCTCCATGAAACACTAAACTAAAATTATCCATGAAATATTATAAGAATATTATTATCAAAATTATAAGAATAATAAAACTTGTATTAAATAAATATATGTTACACAATTAAAGTTTATTATATTTAGAAGAAAAATAATTAATATAAATTAATATTTAAAATGTATATTCGTTATCAATGAACTGATTTTAAAAGTATATCCTAATAAAATAAGCTGATCTATTTTAAAATATTATTATAGATGAACTAATATGTTAACATTATTCAAATTTTAAATTGGTATAAAGTAATATTAAGAACACTTGAAAGTGTAATTTTTCAATAAATAAAAATTGTATTTTTATTTTTATTTTCATTTAAAAGATAAATTTATAAATTTTATAATTTTAATTTCATAATATGAAAATAATTTTTTTAATTTATAATATCAAAATTATCTTAGGATGAATTTTTATATTTTTCAGAGATGGCTGAATATTGGGGTGAATAGTTAAAAATAAAGATTTTTCAAATATTTCCATCTTTATAACATTTTCATAACATAAGAATTATTTTAATTTTTATGAAATAATTTTGACATAAAAATAAATATTTTTAAATTAAAATTATAATTTTAAAAAACAATTTTGAATTTATCTAACCAATATTTAACAATTTGGAAACTTATGTAATATTTTACTCCAATAAAATTTATTTTTGGTCTGATTCTATTAGCTATGTTTACACATGGTTTCATTATATTTTTTATTAATTTAAAAGACACATAACTATTATTTGATTAATAAGAAAATAAATAATTTCATATAAATCAACTATATTGAAAATTATATCTTAATCATAATTTTTATGCCTAAAGATACATTTTTTTCTTAATAAATGTTTTTATATGTTATGTATTCTAATATTAACATTAATTATTTTCACCCATAGAACTTTTATTTAATAAAACAAATATAAAATTTGGAATAATTAGGTCCAAATTATTTTATAATTATCATTTTATTTTTCTACATTAAAATTAAATTACTTAGGTAAAAACTAGTTTCTATGATAAAAAAATTCTTAATGTGGATAATATAAGAGTAAAGGACTTAAATACATATTAAAAACAAGTTTTTAAATGTATTTATGAGGCATTATTTACTTTTACCCTTACACCACTACATTAAGTTTATTATTGGAACCACGTGACCTTGGAGTAATTACATTACTATTTATTGTATTACAAAAGTGAAACCTCTCTACCTCATAAAAGGAGACATCACCACCCCACACCTCTTCTCATCCCATTCCACTCATATTCAAAAAAATTATAACTAAATAACTCACTAAAATGATTAACTACTTTCTATAGGTTGTTTTATTTTTAAAGGATACCTCTCTAAGCCATAATCCAATTTGCAAAAGAGCACTTCCATGGAGTAATGTAAACATATCAATTATTTCTTTTTCATTACTCTTCCATTCTCTACTCATATATCTTCTATAAATATAATACACCCATGAATCATAATTTTACTAAAACGATATTATTTTTAAGGGATAATCATTTTTGTATCTTCCATCCAAACATTGAAAAAAAAGTGTCGCTTGGGTTATATGCATATTACCACCTCCATAAGAGACATGAAATATTTTTCAAAACCCCCATGCACAGATTCTTTAGAGGGGTATTTAGTGAATAAATATGATATAAATAATTTTATTAATATTTTTAAAAAATAATTCAGTTCTTACATTATTTCATTTCTATGGAAAATGAGAACGTCGCACGTGTGTACGTGCGGACTACTACCTCCATGAAGCAACATGTTACATTTTTCATATATACTTTTATTATTTATCAAAATATCTTAAAATATGATTCACTACTTTAGAAAATATAAACATTTTAACTATACTTCTGTAATAGTAATATTATTCTAAAGAAATCACTTCATTACAATACTCACCCATAGATTATTGTATGGTCTTATATGGGTATGTTTGACCACCTATGTGAGTTATGTTATAAATATCTACCATAAATGACCATGGAAACATAAATAATGGTATTATTATAAATCAATGATAAATTAATATTTGGTTTAAAATTCTATAAAGTTAATATGAATATTTAAATTATTATTATATACAACCCTTTTTTGTTAAAACATTATTAAAAAATCATCCCACTAAATTCATCTACAAGAACCAAAAAAATATCATGGAATGAAATTATAAAAACATAAGTCATTATAAATCATCTATTACCATACCATAATTAATCTAATAATTATGAAATTAGTATGAAATAATGGGTATGGACATTAATATTACCAAGCATGTGAAACCCAATGAAAATTAAAAACATCCAATTATGAAAATTAACTATAAATGAAAAGTAAATGTGTAACAAAAATCTATAATTTAAGACAATAAAAGGAAATATATCTTAATAAGGTTATAAAATAAGTGATTTATAGTTTTATTATTATACTAGAAGTTAGATCATGTTTGACTAGGTGGGAATTTAAGCTATGGGTGTTTAATCTCAATTTCCTTTCTTTGAGACATGTTTTGTTTTATGTACCTAATTTAATTTAAATATGGTTTATATTTACTATTAGATATAAAATATCAGGATTTTTATTTTATTCATGGTATATTAAGTTTAATTTCATTCTCTCTCTTTCGTGATTTTTTATTATAATGTTTCTTAAGTTGTAAGAGATTTTATTAACTCAAATTCTTTTCTTAAGTCATAATTATTTACTTTTTTACAATGGCTTCACAAGATGGTTTTATTCTATATAATAATTATCTTTTTATTTCTTTAATACTTTTTTTAATTACATTGATAAATTTATTTTATTATAAAATTTTATGTTGTTATGAATAATTCTTATTATCTCTAAATGAACTATTTATCTTCCATGTCCATATTTATTCTTCCTGCCAAAATTATCCATACATTGAAATAAAAATATTTTTTAATTTTGGAGATCTTCAAGTTTTTCTTTATCTATATTCAAACGAATGATTTATAATTCTACTTATGATGTGGTTTTCAATATATATATTTCCAAAATATTATAAAAAAAATTTCCTTTCATGATTTTATAATTTATCTTCCACTCCACATTTTCTCTCAAATGAATTTATGTCTTTGCAAGGATTAATTATTGAATATTATTTATAGACGTAAATGTTTTAAAAAATCCACATTATTTTTTTGAAAATAAATTTTGAACATGACCTCTAACTTTCTCTTTTGTCTCTATGGTAGAAAAATTTCATAAAAAGTATTTTACTATTTATTTAACTTTTATAAGAATTATTTTTTAGTATTATTCTTTTCATGTTTTAAAAAAATCAAAATAATTTTTAATTCATTATTATTATGAAGATAGAAAGAAGCAATTTTCTATTTTTCAATTCTAAATGATTTATTTTTAAAAGAAACTTTTTCTTTTAAAAGTTATTTTAAATACTTCTGTTTTGAAGAAAGCAGTATTTAGTGTCTTTATGACCACTCCGACCTGTCAAAGAATCATTTTTTTATGAATATTTATTTTATAATTTTTTGTCTAAAAACTATTTTTTTAATGTTTAATTTAAATTTTTTTATCAAACTCAATTTATTTCATTTTAAATAAATCACTTTTAATGGGATTTCATGAATTTCAAAAATTGGAGATTTCTTCTTGTTTTTCAAATTTATTTATCTAATAATATTTAAGGGTTAGTTTTATTTATGTAAATATCCATTGAAATTGTTTTTAATGCACTTCAGATATTTTCTTATAATTCCATCCACTTTTTTTCTATCTATGGATTATAATGACAATATTTTTAGGAAGTTTTCATGAAACTAGTTTACTTTTTCATGGTTTAATTAGGATATGATGAAATTATTAATGTTTTATTTTTTTAAAGAATAATTATGAATGGTTTATATTATGTGATAGGTTTGGTCTATTGATTCTCTATAATGCATTGGTAAATGTTTCTTATCTCATGAGATAATTAATCATGTACATAGTTGATTTTTTAAAAAATATAAATGGTGATATGTTGTAAGATTATCCTCACAACATAATAGGTGATTCTTCTTAAATTACCCTCAAAACACAAAGGGTGACCCTTCTTGGATTATGCTCATAGCATAAATGGTGAGTCTTCATAGATTATACTCAAGAAAATAAAGTGTGTTCCTTCGTATATTACACTCACATAAAAAAAGATATCCTTATTTTATTAATATTAAAACATAATGGTTGATCCTTTTTGTATATTATCATAACATAAAGGGTGGGACTTCTAAGATATACTCACAACCTAAAGAGTGCTCCTTCATGTGTATTCTCCAAATATGATGATTCCTTATGATTATATTTTGTACCATAATTTCTTATTATTATATGCTTCAATGATATCCAATATTTCCATGGCATATTCCTAGGATTAGACTCCATGGATCATTCTTATTATCTCACTATTATGCCAGGCTACAAGTTTTTTCATTTCAAATTACATGTACTTCTATCATGAATTATAGAAAACTCTTCTTATTCTGTATTCTTTTTAATAATTTATTTATCCCATATTAATTTTTCAACATTTTACACCCCAAGTATTAATAATTTATTTCTAGTTAAATAAATTAAATCTCTTTTAAAGATTGTGATGCACACAACAACCAGTTTGAAATAAAAGTGATACTCTATTAAAATATCATTTTAAAATTATCATTATAACCCAAATTTTAAATTGGAGAGTATGAATATGACTAACTAAATTACGAAAAAAATATGTGACACATGTTCATTGGTTATCGATTGATTATAAATAAAAATCATAATCATTTTAAAGTAAAAGAGATGTTTTCTAAAAAACATTATTTTTTCAAAGAAAATGATTTCATCGCTTCTTGCACACTTATGATGAAATAAATTTTTAAAAATTTGGTGAAATTTATTTTATAAAATTAACTTAATTTTAAAATTTATTATGTCACAATTATATTAGGGTGAATTTTTGGGATTCTATGAAAAATTTCATTTTTCGATGAATAATGAGAAATACAAATTTTTATTGAAAACTGCCTTTTCATTTATATTTTTTACATAGTTTATTTATATTTTAAATTTTTTTAATTTAAAAATAGTTAAGATATATTATAATCAATAAAATGTTTGTCAAATAAATCAATTTAATATTGAATTTTGAAATTAAAATCTTATATACTTATGAGAATTTTCTCTTTGGAAACCTGTGTTTTCATCGTGTTTGTGGATATAATTTCAATTTATATTCTACCGCTTCCATGATTTGAAGTTAGTAAAATGGATTTCATATTTTAATGATAATAATTAATATTATTTAATAAGTTCAACTTAATTTATAACTATAATGAATAGTGAAAACATTAAAAATCAATTACCGTGGTTAAGGTAAAATGGGTTTACCTAGGAGTTAGTCTAAGATGTTAAGGGTTACAAATGACCTTAAACATGTAATAAAACAATTGGATAGACATATTTAGAGCATATGGCCTCTAAATTTAGATAATTGACCATTTAGGTGCCTTATGGTTTCTGAAAAATGTGATTATACTTTATTCTTTCAAAAAATTCAATGTGTGTCCTCTCCCGCACTTATAAAAGGCCACCCCTTTTCCTCTCCCACTTAAATTTCAAAAGAAATTTATTTTAGTGAAGAACCTAAAAAATAAAATTATTAATCCCCTATCAAATTTTTAGATCCCTTTTTTATCATAAATCCATCTTAGGAAGGATTTTGGTGAAAACCTAAAGAGGCCATCTAAAGAAGAGGTAACGTTCTTAAACAAGTGTTTTTTATTTGTTCTTCTTCCACGTAATTCAAAAAAAATTCAACAATGATGATATAAAAAATGGTATATAAAATATATTGATATTTTATTATTTTAATTGAATAACCTATATCCATATTCTCTACCATTAAAGGGGAAACAAAATCATTGATCATGTGTGTGCCAGACTAACGCCACGTGAACCAATGTAACAAGTTTTCCGTAAACACCTTTAACAGTTGGATATAATGATGTATTTAATGAATATATATAATATTTATTAAATATTTAAACTTATTTAATTATAATATATATTCTTAATTTCCATTCTAATTAAAATATGATAATGATGCTCGTGTGTATGGTGGACTACCTCCTCATCAGGTGATGTGATTTGTTTTTCACTAACGCTTAACATAAAAAGTAAGAAAGGATAAATCAAATAAATATATGTGACATATATGAAATTATATTTATTATATAAAATTAATATATATATCACTTCTTTACCCTTTCCCTCATTAAGGGAATGATATCATCATTAATGCATATGTAAAGTCTATCATCTCTACGAAGTGATGCGATTCATTTTCCATGTCTGAAATTCAAGAATTATTATAAAAATGAATATAATAAGTAAATATGATATTGAAAAAATTAATATCATTATTTGGATGATTTTTATTATATCCCATGTACAAAAAATTTAAATTTTATAATAAAACGTGCATGAGAAAACAAAACATTTAACACCCAAAATAATGGAAATAAGGAAATATAATTAATAAATGGGTAATAAAATGTTATAAGTGGATCATATATGATATTATAAATATTAATATGGTTTTTTTTAAATTAATAACATGACTAAAATCATTATTCAAGAGGTTAGATCATGTTCAACCAAAGGGATGTGTGAGGAAATGTATTTTTTCTCAGTTTACATTTCATTGAGACATACTTGTTAATATGCACCTATTCACATTTTTTGTGGTGTATATAATGTCCCATTGATTTATTTTAACACGAATACCTATTTATTAATAATTATTAATGTTTTATTTCATGTTTATTCTTCAAGAGGTTATAATTTAAAATTTACCAAAGAGGTAAATATTATTATATAATCTCACTCTCTTTTTTTATTATTTACCTTCTCTTGAAACAATAACTTTATTGTGATAATTTTTCAATAGACACTATATTTATCTTAAATATGTGTATTATTGTATGATGTATATGATAATTTCTTAAAATATATACCATTTTTACATATGGTTTTTACATTGAATGTTGTTTGATTAATTGGTAAATATTGATAAATATGTATCCTTTACTCAATACAGATATTTGATGATAAGGAATATTGATTCATGGATTAAATTTATTATTCGATATATTAGCAATTATTTGGAAATGGAGTAATTGGTGGGTCCGAATTATAGATAGCCCCTCTATGTAGAAATAGGTCTCATGAGACAAATCAATTTTCCAAATCAAATGGGTTTTTACCCGTAGTTGTAAGTTGTCTTGTGAAAGGACTTTACGATAGAGTTTTCATGATCCATGAGATCATGATGTCCAATAATTAAGCATTTCCTTCATTGGTAATTCATTTTTTACTATTATCTATGATATTTTTTCATTGATATTATTTCTGGATTCATTTTATTCTTAGATTATTGATTAAATTGTAGGGGTGTTCAATCAGTTACCTTTTATATTTCCAAATAACACTTTTTTGATTTTATAAAATAAAATAACTTTAAGGATAAGTGAAAACCAACAAACACCATCCAAAAAAAGTCATGATAGTTTAATAATTTTAGTTTCCCCTTCATGTAACCCTTATTTAGCATTTTATCTCACTCTTGTTTTTTTCCTTTACCCATGATATGAAAAAGAAATCATTGAATGAGTTTCAAGGATGCATATAATTTTTGTTTGTTATATATTATGTTTTATTTTTTATTTCCTAATGTAAAATGGGTATCATATATGTATATGGTTCTTAAATACTACAAACATATTCATTTATTTGGGATGTGACCGCTTGTATCTAGTGACAATATAATAATGTAGACACGGACTTCGGGTTACTAGAGTTAGGTCATGTACGGGTTCCCCTTCATCCCTTAAAAAGGGGTATTATCTATAATAAAATAAAATAAAAAGGCCTTTGGTCCATTAGGGTAGTACATTAGGTAATATAACCCTATGATATACTTTTAGGATAATTATATAATAACATCCCAAAGTTTTTATAAGTAAGATATTATGTGGGTATTTCTAGAAATGCATCCATGTTTTGATACTACAAGTGGATGTGGTTCTAGAATAGATATACTTAGGGGTAATAACTCTAAAAAATCATGTTGGTCTTCACTCAAGTGTTACCTAGTACATGAAAACAGGCCTTACAATACACATGGTTTGTCACTGTTAGTGGATATTCTTTGGATAATTCACATTTTCATTACAAACCATTATTATGTATTTGAAAATAAAGATATCCCCAAAGAAACCAAGTTTATGATTATGAGATTAACAATGCATAAGTTTTAAATTTATGTTAAGTGTTGCACCATATCCAAAATTATAAATTATGATTTCAAATTCATAATTTTATTATCTAATCCATTCAATTACATTTTTTTGAAATTACACTTGGAAGAAAGAAGGGTATCAATACTCATGGACAATGTATAGATTTAACTACTGATAAATCCAATAATATAGTTATTAAAGCTGAGTAGACCATGGATATATTATGGCATCTTAATCTAGTTATGAAAAATACCCTTTCTTTTTTGGATCAAACTGTTTTTCCATAGTAGGATTCACTTATATTGGATCATTTCATCTGAAAGAATCCCCCATCACTTGATAGTAATGCTGATCCAGTGGTAGTTTAGTAATAGATTAAGACTCTAAAGAAAATATTTGTGGCAATGGGATTAGATGAAAAGGAAAAGGTTACACTTGAAATGTATTGTCTCAAATGAGATTCTGATTAATTATGGTTGTTTATCTAGAATACTATAGAGGAAGAGGAAATAGAACACATGGAATATAAGTATATTAAAGATACATTCTTTGAAAAATATTTTTCTCATGAGAAAAAAATGAATAAAAAGTTACTTAGATTAATTAAGAAGAAATAATTAAGTGTTTTAGATTATGGGGATATATTTCCAAGGATATATAGATATTCTACGAAATATATACCAACAAAAAATTAATGACTGACCATTTATTTGAAGGGATTGAGAAAATTCTATGAAGGGTTATAGTCTCCCAAATTTTTACATCATATGAAGAAAACATTTTATGTTCCATCAAAACATGTAATGAATTATAAAGATCCTATGTGTTCAAGTGGAATAAATAAAATAATAGGTTGACTGAGCACTAAGAAAATGGGAATTCATTAAAGAAGAAGAAGAGAACGAAAAAAATTACAACCTATGAAAAATATGGAAAGAATCATCTTGGGAGATAATTAAAGGTAATATGATTTTATCATAAGAGCGTAGATAAGGTTCATTGAGAAAAGGAATGAAAATAGAAGAAATAAAATATTGATATTTAGTGTTTTAGTTAGTGTGTCATGATCTGCCTTTTTCAAGATGATGGAAGGGACAAAAAGGTGTCACACCCTTCCTTACTCAAGTTGAAGGATGGATAATGACCCCTAAGTCCCACCTTCTA
This sequence comes from Viscum album, assembly GCA_963277665.1. Taxonomy (NCBI): domain Eukaryota; kingdom Viridiplantae; phylum Streptophyta; class Magnoliopsida; order Santalales; family Viscaceae; genus Viscum; species Viscum album. The sequence goes on from OY728119.1 coordinate 445,713,675, forward strand.
TAGGCCCCGGAGTGGAGACTAGCACCAAGGGTATAGAATCTCACAAAGAAATGGAAGCCATTACCATTTTTTATAGAACAATATCAGAATATAAGATAGTAAATCCAAAACAACTCCAAATACCAAAAGTAAAAGTGAATCCAAAATCTGTTCCCACATGAATATTCAAAAGTAAAGATGATAAAAGGCACAATGAAACTCCAAATGAAAAGAAACAAAAGAAAATAACTAGGCAGAAACAATAACTAATCCTGATGCCTGGGCTAGTAAAGTCTAGTACGGTCCTCGAAGTCCTCCTGGAAACCTGAAAACAGTTTTATATACATAGGGTGAGTATACAGGTATACCTAGTAGGAAAACTAAAGACACCCATGCACAAGTGAGGGAGCATACTAATTTCCTTGTGAGAAAACAATAGAACCTCAAAGCACCTACCAAGGAATACTAACCAGCTCAGTCTCACCAAGGTACACTCACCAAATAACGCAAGTCATGTAAAGTAATAGTATAAACATGTCAATATTTGGGTACCTCGCCCCACCTTCCCACTGGTTAACTAATCATCCCTAACAACTAACACATTGATGCTTCCACTCTTCCCATACACAGTCCCACTACCACAACTCTCTCAAACACATCTGGGCCTCAAACCACGCATAATCCCATCTATAGACACTTGGTCCACAATAACCACGTCTCTTTCCTGAAGACACCTAGTCCTTATCCCGAAGATAATTTGGAAAAAAAACCTATCCTATAAACACCTAGGCCTCTCATCCACAAAAAACCCTTTCCTGAAGTATCTTAGGCAATGGTAAGCCTCAAACTGTTACATCCTACCTAGATACACTCGAGTCGTAAGAAACCAGAAGAGGGTGTGAGGAAGAAAGTTAGTAATTAGCCATATATCCTCCCACAAGGATGTTGGGAATGACACCCTCTCCAATGAAATGGAGGTGTTCGGAACATAGTGCACAACAAGGGTAGTGTGCATATCGATATAACAAGGAACTAAAATTTCTATGTATATAGGTAAGAAAAAACTCAACCCCAACCTATGGATTTGCATTGTTGCTACCCCTATATGCGAAACCACACAACATCCACTACTAAGGCATAACCCATCCCCTTTTTCCTTAAACCATTTTCCACTTATTTATTAAGGGATTCACTTTAATTATTCCAGTACTACCGGGAAAATGCCAAGCACAACATCTGCAACCGCCTTAGAAGGTGAAGAGTTTGGTTAAAGAAATACATAGTAACCAACCTACTACTAATTATCATTCTTCAAAAATATACCGCACAATCCTTATCTCATAATCCAACCCCACAGCCCCACTTCCCAAACAATTTCCCAATGTGGTCCCACTACACAGCAAGTTCATATCCACACAGTAGTCCTACTATCCAAACAATTATTCAATGTAGTCCCACTGCATAGCAATTCCATATCCACACAACAGTCCCACTTCCCAATGTCGCTCCATGAACACAACACAACAAAGGCAGTTCAGCTGCCTAGAAGTTCATTCATTCCATAATAAATCGATCTCTAAGACTCAAAAACCAACTCACCACTTATACCACCCCACGCACAAAGCCCACAATAACTACAATTAACCCTATCCCTACTGCACACTCATACTAAACCCTTCTCACAGATCCCACTCCTCTGCTCAACCTTGTACCACAACCATGCTCCCAACAGCATCACCACACAACTCACACAAAGTTACAATACTTCACAAAACACAGCACTCAACCACACCTATCAACAGGATGTCTATATGTTTATATTTAACCAGCATAGGTTCTTTAATTCCCCTTAATTATAACTGGGGCGATCAGGCAACAGGATTGATCCTGAGGAATTCATTTATTTAACCATGTATATGTGGTTTAAACAGTTTTTCATGTTACGACCATTTATCAAAGCATCACAACATAATAGAACATCACTAGTGCCTAAGAAAAGACCACCAATAGACATGATTTTAAAAAGGATTTATAGCCATACAAATCCATAAAATAATCAAGGATAAAAAATAAAATAGGTGTTCAATATAAAACCAATCTCTGCCCGTTATTTTATATACCCCTCTTATCTTTTGATCATATTTACTTCTTGTTTATTTCTCTTTTTGAGAAAAGTATTCATCAATTCCTCCTAATAAATCACTATAACATCCACCTCGCATGATGTACAATTAAAGAGAGACAGAAGAGATCCCTACTGGATGATTAAGGTATCAAAGTTCCTCCTTGTGCCAAGAACAGGGGTTGCGTGAGCAGTAGGGAAGAATTCGAAGAAAACTAAGTAGGAAGGGATCTAGTATAGGCACATGACTCGTCTAGGGATAAAGGCTCCCGACGCACTAAGGGGGAATGGAAAACACACAAGGAAGGTAAGATCCCAACTTTGAAGTGTAAGATCCTATTTTAAAGAACAGTTTTAAAATACATCAGTGTGGGATCATGATCAAGATTATACAGTTTGGGTTTCTCAAATCTTTCAGGATGTTAGGATATTTAAACATATAACAATACCCTTTAAAACAACCTTAAAACACCCGAAGAAGGCATTAAACTTGGTTTACATCAAATAAAATGTAAGAGGGGTGAAACTAGAAAATTGGGAAAACTGGGAAAACTGAAAATGAGTCACCGATGGGTGAATCACCAACGTTGTGCCACCGATGGGAGAGATACCGATGAAACTTACTAAGGTTGAGCCACTAATGTCAAGATACCGATGCCACGACCTACTGATGCAACAACCTATTGATGCCTCGACCTACTAACACCGATGCCCTCAACTCGCTGATGTTGACTCCCTCAACTCACTGATTTTGACTCACTGATGTCGATGCACTGACTTGCCAATGCACTGACATGCTGAAACACTAACATGATGATGCACTGAAATGCCGACGCACTGACATGCCAATGAAAAAATAGGAAATTTGGATAACTCTTGAAGTAAGCTATCGAAATCTCCCAAAACACCTCAAACACTATATTCTCACAAAGGAAGGGCCTTAGGAAATCTGGGTTCTTGCATCAGATACCTCTCAAGATATTCTCTTCTGCAATATTTTAAAAACTAACCCAGAAGAAAAGAAGTTCGAACAACCATCCCTTAAGATACCTCTCAGGAGTAAACCACCTTGTGTTTTTCTAAAGTTGGAGTGAAAACCATGACATCCCAGAACACCTCCTTGTAATCTATCTCCTGAACAAATGTAGAAACACTACCACTCCACTGCCCTAAGAAACCACACAAACACAAAAGGTCACACCTTCTAGACACATGGATTAGGGAGCTCCTTCCTCCATGTCAAGATACTATCTTTTTTGGGTGGCACTATATTGCCTACATGGGTTTAATCACATCCACATTAATTCATCTTGATTAGGGATCAGGTTCTTCCCTCCCCATAGTTAGGAATTTTAACACAAAATCATAGAATAGGAAATCAACTTATCATACAGCAAGCAAGGTCAAACATTTCATCATAAGCAAGGTACAAAGAAAAACACAAGAGTAACTCAGAACAGCTCTAGGTACTGGGAATGCATTTGTTCTTATCAGTCCCAAGTACTCTCCTCAAGGCCACTATGCCTCTATAACACATGAACCAAAGGAATGGTTCATCCATGCAGAACCTTCTCCTCACAATCCTCGATACTTACTAGTCACTCCAAAAACATCGTGTCATCCTCGATATCCAACTCTCCCCAGTCAAGGACATGGGAGTCATCAGGTAGATATTGACGGAGCTAAGAAACACAGAAGAAAACATGGATCTTATCCTACCACAATGGAAACGCCAGCTAATATTCCACCTCACTAGCTGATCCCAACACCTTGAAATGTCCGATGAACTTGGGAGAAATATTTCATCCCTTACCAAACCTTAGATATCTGTGTCGAGGGGAAATATTTAAGAAAACCTGGTCCCCAACCTCGAACTCTAAGGGTCTCTTCCTATGATCAATATTCAACTTCTTCTAGTCCTGATCCACCTTCATCCTCTCACACACAAGCTAAACATTCTCCATTGTGCTCTGCACTACCTCTGGTCCTAGAAGGGATGCTTCCCCTACCTCTGTCCATTACACAAGTGAGCAACACAGTCTTCCATATAAGGCTTCGAACGATGTCATGCTAATGGTATAGTGATAACTATTATTGTAGGAAAATTCTACCAGTAGAAATTGTCATACCAAAAAACCTCCAAAGTCTAAAACGCGCACTAGTAGAATATCCTCCAACAACTGGATGGTCCTCTCTGTTTTCCCATCTGTTTGAGGGTGTAAGGCGGTGATAAGGCGTAATTGGTTTCCAAAGGCATGCTATAATTCCTTACAAACTCGTGATGTAAAATGTTTATCCCAATATAATACAATGGATCTTGGAACTCCATATAGACACACTCTCTCATCCACATACCTCTTTTCCAAGGCGTCTATTTCACTTGACTCTTTGATCACCAAGAAGTGATACGACTTCATCAACCGGTCTTGTACTACCCAAAGAGCATTGCATCCTCCCTATGTTCTAGGTAATCCTATGATGAAATCCATTGAGATGTAATTCCACTTCCACTCGGGATCATCCAAGTGCTACAACAGATTGTCCAAAACACGGTTCTCAACCTTCACCTACTGACCTACTAGGAATCTTTCCATAAACTCTTCCACTGCCTGCTTTATCCTGGGCCACCAAAACTGTTCCCTCATACCTCGGTACATATTAGAGACTCCTGGATTCGCCTCCAGGGGTGATATATGGAACTCATAGAGAACTACCTCATGCATTTCCACTAGGAAAACTAGCTTCCCACATAGCATCATCCGATTCTGATCATCCTCTAACCATCCTTCTAGAGCATCGCCCTAAATAATGCAATCGCACATCACTCCAGCCTATGATTCTTCCTACTAAGAATCCTCTACCTTCCGCACCAAGGAAGATTTAACTTCCATCTGAAACAGATAGCCTCTTCCACTGTCCTCCCGAGCGTATAGGCGCAAAGCGACCAACTCTTCCATTTCCTTCCAAGCATTCATGGATTCTCAAACTACCTCCTTCTGTGACTTCTTAATCAAGGCATCAGCCACCACATTCCCCTTCCCTAGGGTGTAAGAGATATCAAAGTCGTAATCTTGGAGGAACTCTATCCACCTTCATTGTCGCAAGTTCTGGTCTCATTGGGAAAATATATACCTCAATCTCTTGTGATCTGTGAAGACCACAAAGCGCTCCCCGATGAGGTAATGCCACCACAACTTCAGTGCGAACACGACCGCTACAAGATCTAGATCGTGGGTGGCATAATTACGTTTGTGAGTACATAATTTCCTAGACCCATAAGATATTACTTCTCATTGTTGCATCAGTACACATCCCGATCGTAGGATGGGATCATCACAGAACACCTCGAACATCACCCCTTCCTATGGAAACCTATGCTCTGGGGAACTAACTAGCTTCCCCTTCAGATAGCTGAAAGATGCCTACCACTACTCACTCCATATGAAGGCATGGTCTTTTTTTGTCAAAGATGTCAAAGGAGCTATAACTCGAGAGAATTACGGTACAAACCTCTAGTAATATCCTACCAGACCCTGGAAAATATGAACCTACACCATATTATTGGGTGTTTCCCCAGAAACTACTGCTTCAACCATTGACAGTTCCACCGCTATCCCTTGCTGAGACACTATTTTTTTGAGTAAATGAACCTCTTATGTCCATAACTTGCACTTGGAAAAATTTCTGTAGAGTTGGTGGTGTCGGAGGACCGCCAAGACAGTCCTCAGATGCCTAGCATGCTCCTCTTATGACCTGGAGTAGATTATGATGTCGTCGATGAAGATAAAAAAAAACTTGTCCATGTACTCACGAAAAACAAAGATCATGAGCCCCATGAACAAAGCCAGTGCATTCGTGACACAAAAGGGCATGACCACGAACTCTAAGTTCCCATACCTACACCTAAAAGCAGTCTTTGGAATGTCACCCTCTTTTACCCTCAACTGGTGATATCCAGACTATTGGTAAATCTTAGAGAACCAACCTGCCCCCTTTAACTGGTTGAAAAAATCATTAATCCTTGGAAGGGGGTAATGGTTCTTGATTGTCACCTAATTCAGTCTCTGGTAGTCTATGCACAGTCTCAGACCACCTTCCGCCTTCTTTGTGAAAAATGCTAGAGCACCCCATGGCGGCACACTTGGCGGGATAAAACCCTTCTTCATTAGGTCTTCAACCTGAATCTGTAACTCCCACAACTCAAAAGGAATCATTCGATAGGGATCCATCGAAATTGGATGGGCACCAGGTTGCAAGTCTATTTCAAACTCAACGTCACATCAAGGGGGTAGAGTTACAACCTCTTCAGGAAGGAAATATATGAACTCACTGAAAACCCCTGGAACTTCCACCATCTCTATATTTGATGATCCGACTGATAGCTTGGATAACAAAGAAAGAAGAGGCTCCACACATCGATTGCATTCCAGACAACTCCACTCACCAATGAAAGCTATGTGTTGGCCGTCCACATCTAAGAACATGACTCTTCTCCTGAACCAGTCGATAACATAGTGCATAGAAAACAACCAGTCAATTATTAGGATGAAATCGTATAGGTGCATATGTAGTAGAAGACGGTCCCCACTGGACTGATGCAGCCCCAAAATTAGTCTACATTCTCAACAAACATCAAACAGAGTGGTCTGACCTTCAACTGGAGTACTCAACACTAGGGGCATGGGAAGTCTCTCTATGTCTGGACCCAGAGCATGAGCTAGACTAGGTGAAAAAAAAGTGAGAATCTCCTGAATCAAACAAGGAACACATAAGGTACTAAACAGACTAATCGTTCCTCAAAAAAACCTTGGTTGTAACACTCCAAGCTTCCACAGTACGTTTCCCTTTTAATAATATAGTAGTGTTTGTTGTACGCAACTTCGAGTTCTAACACACACCATAACCAATAAAACTAGCTGTTATGAATAGTAATACCCACTTTTTGAAATTTTATAAATTTTATCTTTCAAAATGGACTTCATTTTTGGATTCAGAATATCGAAATTAGCTTAGGGTGAATATTTGGTATTTTTCTGAAAACTTTCAATTTTTGATGAATAGTGAAAAACACTGAGCAATAGTTTAAAATAAAATTTTTATTTAAATAATTATTTATTTTATTTAAATTTATTTTAGGTAAAAATGGATACATAATACCTATATAAGTTCAATTTAATTCATTCGAGTCAGTTTATAATAATTTTAGATATATAAATATTTTACTGAACATTTCACCGTCTTTTATCCATCTCCTAGGAGAATTTGCAAATTGACATAAAACTTAATTTTACCACTTCTGTGAGTAGAATTTCAAAAATCCGAGAGAAATGGTTAATATCAAGGAGTAAAATGTGGTTCAATAAGATAAAGATAATTTTTGTTGAATAGTAACTTTTTACTTTTATTTACCACGGTTAAAAGTAAATAGAGTAATTAAGGGTAAAAATGATATTATTATTACCCTAAAACATGTCCTAATTTTATTGGCTAAGATTAATTCGACCAAAAAACCTCAAGAATAAAATATAACCCTCTTTGGTCCACTTGAATTAGATTAGGACATTTATTATTATTTAATTCAAAGAAGAGTTAAAAGATATAAAATCAATGTTTAATGACTAAAACATTTTTAATATAGGATTATACATAAGATAAATTCAATTATAAATATTAATTAGAAATATAAACAGATTCCATACATAATTTTCTTTTATTTATAATTTTTAGACATTAAATAAATTAATTTATTTATGACACAATGGTGATGCAGTAATTACCTAATTAATGAAATATTAAAATAATTGATATTATAAATATCCAAATAAATGTCATTTGAGACATTTTATTAATTCCAATAATTTTCTAGGTTAATAAGACGTATTATGGTTGGTTAGATGAATGTTTTTTGAAGTAATAAGGCTGTTATGAATTTTGAAAAAACAAAATACCAAATAGTGTCAAAATTGACATAAAAGAGTTTTTAAAAAAATATTATATTATTAATTGATATTCTATTAATAAAAGTATAAGGTTTACCAAAGGACTTATATAATGATAGTTGTATCATTAATGGACCACTTGGGGTATTCTTGGAAGTATATAGTATGTTTATTAAACATATAATATAAAAATACAAAGAGACATGGTAAATGTCAAACTATTTAACTAAGAGTTAAATCTAAAAGATAAAGTTAATATAGTGACCCAAACCTGTCTAAAACCTATTGGTTGAGTGGTTTTAGACCCATATCCACCTTCGCCTTTATAAAATCCATTTTGGAGCCATTAGAAACCGACAATTATTTTATTATAAAATAATATTTCTAGATTTTCCTAAGGTGCCCTTCACCCCTCTTATAAAAAAGAACTCCCCCTTCTCTCTAATTCACACCTTCAAATCCATTTTCCTCAGCCAAAATCTTCCCAAATACCCTCTCAACTTTCCTCCCTTAATCCTATAGTCCTTCCTTTAGTCATAAATCCAACTTAAAGATCCCTTTTAATCAAATCAAAATGAAGAACCCGAAGAAGAGGTAATAATTTCACCACCCTTTTTCAAGTTATTTTCTTCTTCCACTTCTTCTTTATTTGTTATTTCCATTATAAAATAATAACTCCAGTATATTCTATATAATGTTATGTTATTTTAAATATGGTACAGCCATATTCATTATTCTATCCATCCTTTGAATGACATGTCACCATGCGTACGTACATACGGATTACCGTCTCCATGTCGTGGTGTAATTGTTATTCAAAACATTATTATTTGGATGGGTATAATAATGATGTGTAATTAATTTAATAATAAATATAAAATGATAATGATTATTTATATATGATATAACATCCAATTATATATTATTTTAATATCAAAATAATGATATTGTCTCTCGTGCGTACATACGGATTACCATCTCCACATAGCGATGAGATTCATTCCTCATCGTATCCATTCAAGACTAATTTTCATTTTATGATTAAAAATAATGTTTAATGACTTGATATCATTCTGGATATGAATAAGATACATCCCATCCATAAAAAAATATGACTCACATAACAAATAATATAAAGGAAAATAAATCTGTTAACACCTGAAATGACGATAATACTAATATATTATTAACAAAACAATGTTAAAAGATCATATATGATATAATATTGATGTATATGATTCTTTTATAATTTAATAACAATTATTTCACCATTATATTGGAGTTTAACCAACCTTCAACCAAGGAAAAGTACAAGGTAAGGGTTAATTTCAAAATCTCTTTATTATCAGAGGTTGTTTTTACGTAAGTATCTATTGGGACCTCTTTATCATCCACATCCATGTTTCTTAAAAATGTATTTCAAAACATTCTTACTATTTTATAGACTGTGGGTTAAATTCATTTATACCCTTGTTTTACTTTCTATAAGATGTTTATAAAGGAATCTTTCTATCATTTTCCAAACAAGGTCCTTTTTAACCTTTTCGGCAGAATTAATGTAAGAATGTCTTTTTAACTTATACAGTGGGTGCGGCTATTTTCTGCCATTATAAAATCTTCAAAGCTTCCCTTACAATCTTATAAAAATATATTCAAAGTAAATATTTTCTTTTATAATTACGTGACTTTTAAATTATTTAAAAAAATATATATTTCTCTCAAATAGTTTTGATTTTATCTATGTCAAAGCCTTTGATGGATTTTAAGCTTATTTGAAGTTGAATTATTATGATACAAAACTTCTATATTGTATTGAAGGTTTTGTGATATGTTTTACTGTGGATGTGTTATTTTTATACCATTCATGGTTTATGTAGAAATTATTTACATTTCTTATGCTAGTTTTAATATGAATGTTTATGTTATGTTTAAACTTGTTCATATGAGGAATGTATTAGACTTAGTAAGTGACGGGTGGTGCCCACTATAGCTCCTCAATGCATCGGTAGGTCTCATGAGACAAACTAGTTTCTTGTAAAAAGGCCTTGAAAAAATCTTATTTGTAGTCTTGGCACAAGGCCTTGACTATGTGGTTATGATATGATGGCATTATTCATTCCATCATTATGAAAGTGGTTATTAATATTGCATGTGATTATTAGACTTGTAGAATATCCATGTGAATAATAAAATGACATTATTTCATTTATTTTTTCCATATTATGCTGAAGTTCAAGTTTAAAAGGATTTTTTTAGTTATACATTCCCTTAAATGTTTATACTTATTTATGAAAGTTTTCTCTATATTGTTATCCTTACTGAGCATCTGAGCTCACCCCTTTGTATGTTTTATTTTTCCCAGGATGTGAAGAAGTATTTTATCACTGAACTGCAGGGATAGTCTGAGGGGATATGAGTGTAGACTATGGAGACTATATTGTTGTAGTTTTTCATTTTATCATGTAATATAAGACTTATGAGTGTATATAGTGTTTCCAAGGCTACTAAACTAATAGGTCTTTCGAGACTTGATCTTTTGTGATCATGCCAATGTTATATAATAATGAATCGACTCTGGGTAACTAGGGTCGGGGTGTTACAGTTGGTATCAGAGGAAGTTTAGTAAAAACCTTGGAAGATAGATTTAGATAAACTCTGATTAGAGCACGTAGCCCTGAGATAGACTTTGAGGATTAGTATAGAAGAACTTCCTATAATTTTGGTATTGTAGAGATTTTGTGAGTTTTCTGAGAAATTCATCCCTGTCTGGATACGAGTAGGTAGAGGCGGCTTTGGAACCGATGTACCTAGGGGTAAAACTCGAAAACACCGCTTGGAGCTAGACTCGAACTGGAAATGGTGCGCGACATTGGGCCTTGCTACACACTTGGTTAAGACACTCCCGGGGGATATGCTTAGTATAATTCTCATTTTCTTTACAAACCATTATGAAGGGTTTATGATTATATACTTTCTTAAAGAAAACATTTATGATGATTATGGATTATATCCATAAACTGTTCAATTTATGTTAAGTGTTTTTGAATTTAGGAATTATGTATTTTGATTCATAAACTAATCTAGTTTATGCCATTGTTTAGAAATGGTGACTAGTGGAAGGAATGGAAACTGTATCAATGCACACACTCTATGTAGGGATTTCCCTCATGATCAAGATAATTATAGTGGATATGGTGATACAATTGGTGTTGATTAGCTAATCACCATACTAGGTTAACTCACTCAGGTTATGAATAATAACCTTACCAGTATGGAGCACCCTGATCTGCAACATGGAGGATCAATATTGGATCACTTCATAAGGAAACAACCATCATCATTCAATGGGGGTACAAATCCACTAGTAGTTGAAAATGTATAAATTCCTTAGAGAAAATATTTTACACCTTGGGGAGTAGCGAAAGGGAAAAAGTTTTCAAGGCAGTTTACCGCTTCACTGGAGATGCTGGTCAATGGTGGTCATTGATTCAAAATACAAAGGAAGATGATGAAGTATCAAATATGGAATGGAGGGAGTTTAAATATATTTTCTTACAAAAATATTTTCTTCATGACCACCGAGCGGATATGGAAACACAATTTCTGATCCTGAGGCAAAAGGAGGACGACAATGTTGCAATGTGTGAGTCTAACTTTACAAGGTTAGCAAGGCATTCTACAGATTATTTACATAACCCAAGAAGTAAGATTGATTGTTTCTTTGATGGGTTAAAACCGTTTCTCCATCGAGCATTATTCTCACAATCCTTCTCGTTGTACAAATATATTGTCTCATGTGCTATCATGACAGAAAAATAATTCTCTATGTCTTACGAATTTAAAATCAAAGTAAGAGAAGAAGAGATCTGATGATCACTCTAGAAATGGAAATAAGGGGAAGAAGGGACAAGTTTAATATACATCCTACAGTAAATGTGGGAAGAAACACCCTAGTACTTGCTTGAAGGGAGTGGGAGTCTATTACAAGTGTGGTGAAAAGGGTCGTCAAGCTCGTGATTGCAAGGGGAAGAAGGAAGCTACCGATGTTCAATACTATAATTGCAGGGAGATGGGACATTATGCAAATGAATGTCCTAAGCGTTAGGGAAACTTACCTCAGAAAAGGCCAAGGGATCAAGGCCAATCTTAGGTAATCACTACTGCTATGGTTAAATCTCCTAAAGACATGGTGGCAGGTAATTTAATGGTTTCCTCAAGTTTAGATAATGCTTTATTTGATTCTGGATCATCACATTGTTTCATATTTTCCTATTTTGCTATGAAAATTAGATGTTTCCAATTTTATTTAACAAGGGAGTTTCCAATCAAAATTCCTAAGGGAAGTATCATTGCTACAAATTTATGTGAACTATTTCCTATTAGGGCATATAAATGTTATTTATCTGCTGATCTCATCATCATACCCATTATTGAATTTGATATAATCCTCGGTATGGATTGGATTTCGGGCCATGATGCAAAAATTTATTGTAAGAAGAAGGAGGTTACTATTTTTTATGACGATGATAAAGAACACCTTATCTTTAGAGAAGAATTGTCACCACCTAATTCTTATCTAGATCCACCCTCAGTAGCTCAACTAAATTCAATTGTTGGGAAGGAAGAGAATGAAATTACCTCTTGTGAGAGAATATTTTGATGTGATTCCAAAATATTTACCTGGATATCCTCCAGAACGAGAAATTGAGTTTTCTATTGATTTTATTCCTAGTTCAAGGCCCATATTGAAGACCCCTTATAGAATGGCCACTGTGGAATTAGTTGAACTAAATAAACAACTAGAGGAATTTATTAATAATGGATTTATTCACCCTAGTGTTTCTCCATGGGGAGCCCCTATTCTTTTTGCTAATAAGAAAGATAGATCTATGAGGTTTTGCATTGACTACAGGGATATCAATGCTATAAAAATAAAGAACAAGTATCCCCTACCTCACATTGATGATTTATTCGACCAACTTCATCGAGCTCAATATTTTTCAAAGATTGACCTTCGATCTGGATATCATCATTTGTGTGTGAAGAAGGAAGACATTCTAAAAACAATATTTCGAACCAGGTATGGGCATTATGAGTTTACAGTAATGCCTTTTGGACTGACTAATGCACCCTCTGTTTTCAGGGATGTAATGAACAAAGTTTTCAATGAATATCTTGATGACTTTGTAGTGGTATTAATTAATGATATCTTGGTATACTCCAAAAGATATGAAGATCATGAAAATCACTTGCGCATTATTCTGAAGACTCTGATAAGACATGAATGTAGGTTCTGCGCGCAGCGGAAACGCGTTGGTGGGTTTCCCCAACTTGAATTTTAATGTTAAGCAACATTCAATCCAAGATATGTCACAATTTAAAACGCTGAATCTTCGGAATAGAATGAAGAACAAAAAAACTTAAGATGGAATCCTAGAACCATAGAGATAGGATCATCATATGTTGGTTATAATCAATTTAATTAATTCACAAGTATTACCTTGGTGGAATTATTTCTCCGTTGATGTCTCTGGTCACGATCATGTGATCCATCATTGTGTCATAGAATCCAAGTGTAGGACTCCTCTAGCAGTGATCCACACGTGTGCCACGTATCTCCAGACGTCGCCGAAGGGATCTCCGGGTGCTAGCGCGGAAGAACCTTCACTTGCCATGTCTGCCTTCGATCGCCTTGGTCTGTCAGTCTTGAGAGCGTTCTTGGAGGAAGTATTTCTTTTAGTCTTGAAAGAATTCTCCAGAATTGTTGTGCATAACGATTTGTTTGTAAAGTGTTGTGGTTGTGAGGATATTTATAATCGGGTTTGAGGTTAATAGAGTTATGACAATAAATGAACACGTTATGCGTTTTATTTATTTCATTAACTCCTATTTAAAACCCCCATGTTGAATTATTAATTCCTTGACATGCACCCACGCTGATTATAATTAATATCACAATAATGATATTATTTCCTAAAAATACTGACTAGAAAAACTACACACCGTGTAATAATTAATACACGGTGTGTACTTTTTTTTATTTAAAAATACATGGCGTGTATATTTAATATACACGGCGTGTACTTTTATTTTCCACTTTCATTTATTTCCTTCACCAGATTTATTAGTCATTGAGTAATGGCTATTTATTTCTTAAATAAATGTAACTGCATTACTCGCTAATAATTTTATTATTTCGCCAACAATATATTCTCTCGAATAAATAGTGTCAAAATAAATGCGATCAGACATCCTTAAATAATTATTAAACCACAGTCAGGAATAATTTTTATTTAACTTGTTAAATTAATATTTAACTGAGATACATGGACACACATAGTGTGTGACCCTCTAGGCCTCTTTCTCAGTGGCATTTGGAAGAGCCTGCCTAATGTCCAAGGTTAGCGTCCAGCAACACGCCAAGGCACCCATAGAGAAATAATTTAACGCCGCAATCATGTGTCACCTCCTGCGAATGCTTACCATGTAATATAATCCTTCTATCTCGATATCTTTAATCAAGCGGGTTGCATGCTAGTGCCATCAACCCATGTGCTCGATTATTCATTCTTTGACTTCATGGAATTGAACTCTCCCATACTTTACCATGGACATGTATTTATTTAGGCTATATCAATTCCATCAAAGGGCCTGAGATATCTACTTCTGTTATAGAACAGAAGGGACAAATCCTTTCTCGCATTATCTATTAATGCAGTATTACTCGTGACACACCCAACATATCCTACCTCGCTGCGAACAGTGTGTCGTCACAGTTTTTGTCAATACATCTAAGTGCACGAGTTGTAATACCCATTAATAATAATCTTAAAGTCTAAGGACCAATACTCACGTCCTCAGATAGGAACATCCAATGACACTATGAAATTTATATTTCCTATTGGCGGGTCTCATTCTCATAATATCCTCCTGGATATTACCAAGGGCACACACCATGAGAAGGTGCCTCAATGTTTTATGATTCCTCTCCCCTAATGACCTGTATTATTTCTGTCCCTCAAATAAAATCATCCGTCCATAGAACATATATTCAAGAACAGTGTCATGGCACTCCCAGGTTCTCATCATTGCAAGGATCCTCTATGACCCTTTAATGCAACAACTGTCCTTTGGACATTATCACATGCATTGTCACGTAGAAGAACAATCAAGATGTGATAAGGCTTTTATTAGTGAATAAAGTACAAAGTAGTTGGTTCTAGGCCACCAACTCCAACAGACTCCCACTTAGAATAGAGCCAACTGCTAACAACCTTTAACCCGCTAACTCTCACATGATATTGATGCTTCTGCTGAGATAGGCCTTTAGTTAGGGGGTCCACCACATTCTCTTCCATGGACACTCTGCTCACAACAACTTCACCCCTCTAATAGAAATCGCTCAAGAGGTGATACTTCCGGATTATATGCTTTGTCCATTGATGTGACCTTGGTTCTTTTGCAAGATCCACCGCTGCAGTATTATCACAATACAATGTAATGGGATCTTTACTACTAGGCACCACATCAAGGTCCTGGACAAAGTTCTGAATCCAGACGGATTCCTTCGCTTCATTAGAAGCCGGTATATATTCGTACTTCGCTGTATAATCAGCAACAACTGGCTACTTATAACTCTTCCAGCTCACAGCTCCACCATTGAGACAGAAAACATATCCAGATTGTGACTATAGATCATTCTGATCTTTCTAAAAACCAGCATCAGCATACCCTCTGATGACAATCTCCTCATCTCCTCCATACACCAGAAACATATCCTTAGTTATTCTCGGATACTTAAGGATAGTCTTAACAATAGTCCAATTATGTTCTCCTGGATCTGCTTGATATCTGCCTACCATGCTCAGTTCATAGGCAACATCAAGCATGGTATATAGCATGGCATAGATGATGGATCCTATAGTCGAAGCGTATGGGATCTTACTCATTCTATCTTTCTCTTGCTGTGTATGAGGACACGTTTTCTTAGAAAGATGTAGGCCATGTGACACTGGAACCAATCCCCTCTAGGATTGTTCCATACTAAATCTCTTTAGTATCTGGTCAATATATGTACCTTGACTTAGTCCAAGCAGCCTCTTGGATCTATCACGGATGATCTTGATCCCTAGAATGTAGGCTGCTTCTCCTAAGTCCTTCAGGGAGAAACACTTGTTCAACCAGTCCTTAACTGACTGCAAGATTGGTACATCGTTTCCAATAAGTAATATGTCATCAACATATACTACTAGGATAACGATCACATTCCCATTAAACCGCTTATAAACACATGGATCACATTCGTTCTTAATGAAACTAAATTCATTTTTGTCTTCATCAAATCGAATGTTCCATGACCTGGATGCTTACTTCAATCCATAAATGTATTTCTGCAACTTGCAAACCCATTTGACTTCACCTAGTGTCACAAACCCTTCCGGTTGTGTCATATAGACATCTTCCTGAAGGTTCCCGTTAAAGAATGTTGTTTTGACATCCATCTGCGAAATCTCATAGTCATGGTAGGCTGCTATGGCAAGTATGATTCTTATGGATTTAAACATGGAAACTGGTGAGAAGGTTTCATCATAGTCAATTCCTTGATGTTGTCTGAATCCTTTAGCCACTAGCCTTGCTTTATAGGTGCTAACTTGACCTTCCATATCCAGCTTTCTCTTGAATACCCATTTGCATCCAACGAGCTTTACATCAACTGGCTCATCGACCAGAACCCAAACTTGGTTTCGATACATGGAATCCATATCAGAATTCATAGCTTCTATCCATCTTGTAGCTTCTGAGATTTTTACTGCTTCCTTGTAAGAGAGAGGCTCATCATTGTCCAACAATAATTTTTCACCATCCTCGGTGACTAGGAAACCAAATATCTCTGGTTCCCATACCTCTCTTGAGCTCATACGCAGTATATGTGTTTTTGGAACCTCTTCCACGGGGACCTGTGGAACTTGTTCCTGTACCAACTCCTGTGTATCTTGAGAATCAACTTCGTTGAAGTCAATCTTTCTCCCACTATCCTTTTTGAGGATTTCCTCCCTCTCAAGAAAGACATCTTGTCTGACGATATTCACTTTCTTGTCCTGAAGGTTATATAGGTAATATCCTTTCGTTTCCTTAGGATATCCTATAAAGATACACTTCATGCCCTAGGGTGATAGTTTGTTGCCTGAGAAGGCCTTAAAAAACTCCTCGCATCTCTATACACGTTTATGTGACAAAATGGGTTTCTTTCCATTCCATAACTCGGAGGGAATTCCATTTTCCGCCTTAGTTGGTACTCGGTTTAATGTGAATGCTGCAGTTTGTAATGCATATCCCCAAAAGGATAATTGAAGATTCGCATGACTCATCATCGACCTCACCATGTCCAACAAGGTGTGGTTCCTCCTTTCACTAACACCATTCCACTGTGGTGTATAAGGAGGTGTGAGTTAAGATAGAATCCCAAACTCCCGTAGAAGATCGATGAACTCTTGGTTCATATATTCTCCACCTCGATCTGATCGAAGTTTCTCTATCTTCTTACCATGCTGATTCTCTACTTCATTCTTGAATTCCTTAAATTTCTCTAAGGCTTCTGACGTATACCTAATTAAGTAGAAAAATATGTATCTACTCAAATAATCAGTAAAAGTAATGAAGTATGAATATCCACCTGTAGCTTCTACTAAAAATGGTCCACATACATCCGTGTGTACCAATCCTAGAATCTTTCTGGGCCTTTCACCCTGTCCACCGATAGTCTGGTCATTTTACCTTGTAAACAAGCATGACATCTATCAAGTGGTTTTAGCTCATTAGAGTCTAAATATCCATCTTGGTAGAGCTTTACCAAGTGCTTCTTGTTTACATGACCAAGGCGGTGATTCCACAACTGGGTGATGTATGAGTCATGTGAGTTTGTTTCATTATTGATTTCCAACACCTGGTTTTCATAATTTATTACATACAAACCATTATTCAAATGTTACATACCATAACATACGTTGTTCTTATAAAAGAGACAACCATTATTTCTAAACTTGAAAACAAATCCATCCATATACAAATAAGATACCGAAATTATGTTCTTGGTAACACTAGGCACAAAATTACAGTTTTGTAAAACCAAAATCATGTCAGTTGGCAATGAGAGGTGATAGTCGCCAATAGCCAACGCAGCCAGCCTTGTGCCATTGGCAGCTCTAAGATCCACCTCTCCTCTAGAAATCTTTCTAAATCGGCTTGGTTCCTGCATTTGAATACAGATGTGAGCCCCACAAGCTGTATCTAATACCCAATGTGTAGAAATATAAAGATTGCACTCGATAACAAACGCACATTTAGCATCCCCATGCTTCTAGGTGGAGTTCCTCTTCCAGTGGCCCTGCTTGCCACATGAAAAACACACTACCTCCTGTTCCTTGCCCTGCCTCTAGATCTTCCCCTTCTTGGAGGGATGGTGCTCGGGGGCTTCAGATCGTTTATAAGTCTTTGGACCCATTTCCTTTTCCTTCCTTTTCTTGTTCACCATAAGGACCGCGGGTTTTTCATGCCCCATGTACTTATCTACCTGGCGAATCAAGGTGAGAAGCTCTGATAGACTCTTCTAATTTCCGCTCATATTATAGTTAACAATGAAGCTAGAGAGGGTCTTGGGAAGTGATGGTAGGATGAGATCTGTATGCAACTCATTCAGGAATTTAATCCCAAAGATGTCCAGGTTTTTAATGTAGCCAATAAGCTTGACTACATGAGTCTCAGCTGGCGCAGACTCTCCATGATTAGTTGTAAACAAAGCATTGGAGATCTCATACCTCTCCTATCTCGCCTTCTCTTGGTAGAGATCCTTAATGTGAGACATCATTCTATACGCGTCCATGTTTTCATATTGCTTCAAGAGATCATTGGACATGGCCGATAGCATGAAACACTGGACATCTATGGAATCATCCATGTGTTTCATATAGAGAGATAATTCCTCATCACTGGCCTCTTTCCCAGGCACAACTGGAATAGGCTCTTCCAGCACATACAATTTCCTTTTGTGGCGAAGAACGACGCATAAACTCCTCTGCCACTCTCGGAAATTGGTGCCGGTGAGAAGGTTTTTCTTCTCGAGTATGGTGCGCAATGATATGTTTGAAGTAATTTTCTTGTCGTTTCTACAAATTAAGATGAGAAAAGGTTTAGTACTTTATTACAAAACTAATACAAATAAATAAATTAATACTTATTAGTCTCCCACTATTTTATCGAAATCCAATAGCCCTCACAATTAATTTTGGAATATTATGTTGCCTGAATATTCTAGTGGCAAGGATCCATATTTCCCTTCGCATTACCCCAACTAGGGTTGGTCAAGCAACTTGAAGGGTTTTAGGTAGGAATTCCGAATGCCCACTGCATTAACGCGCAGCTCCATGATCCGCTGAGTGGGCTCCCCAATCCTAAAATCCTTTTATTTTGGATTTCCTCAACCTTTGCCTCTTGGTCACACCAAGTCCTGTTGTGGAAGTCAACCCTTAATGTGAACCAATTCAAGTCAACCCAAAACCTTGAATTAGAATTCCCCTATAATTGAAATCACCCCAACTAGGTTTGGTCAATCACTTTAAACTATGGTTCGATTCTAACCAAGATTATGGAAGGCTATACCGACTTAATATTTCATTTGAGGGATTTTATCCTTATACGTAAATTGTCATTTTAATATCATTGATTACAAGCTTGTTAATATTAATTGGGATATACTAAAGTGATTAACCATTTTTATGATTATATTTACATATAATCCGGTTTTATTTTAGTTCCATCTTTCATGCTCTTTTATTTCATTAATTGTGTGATCGTGACAACACAACCACAATAAATAAACCATGCAACTAACATAAATAAAATAAATGGTATGATCATGAGATTTTTCTATTGGTTAGTTTATCTAGAGGTTGATAAACTTACCCAAGACCTAGGGGAGAAACACCTTGAACCTTTCGAGTTCGTGTTTTCAGCTTTCCACATGTCCACCTTTGTATCTACTTTGATTGGTTTCACCTTGGATCCTATCTTGAGCCGCCTCCACTATCTTGGGAGATCCCTCCATTACATATGTATTTATCTCACACACAGGTGAGGGGTAAAAATGGGTTTTTACATAAAATAATCCTTGGGCGCACAGGCCCTACATATTAATGAGGAGATGGCTCGTAGGATAACAAAATTAATTTAAATAAATAAATTACAAAAACAATTCTCATACAAAGGTCTCAGTCTAGCTCATGATCATCCATACATGCAACGATATTTATGCATAAATAAAACTAGCATTTAATTCTTTAATATTTCTTGTTTAAGATAAATCACGCTCGAATTAATTAATTATCTTTAATTAATCAATCCTTTTATCTTAAACCCTTTTCTGAACTTCCTTGTTATTCTCATCCATCATAATTTTAAACAAACAGATTCATTTAAAATTATCCTTGTACATAACTTGTACCTTGGAGGCAACCAGGTGAATTCCCATTTATTATGTAGATGTTAAATTAAACACATATATATATATAACACCTATCACGTGTTGTGCCTCAGCTTTACGCCTGCACCATGGTACAGGTCTCAAGGGTTTGTATAATATAAAAATAAATTTTAATAAATCTGCGTAATTTAGGTGAGTAAACGGCGTGTAGTTCTGACTACATGTCGTGTACTTTTATTCACCGTCCATCTGAAGTACAGGCCTGGGGATAGGGTGTGTTAAAGTACTTCAGAAATTTTCAGAGTACACGGCGTGTTCTGTGGAACACACGCTGTGTAGTTTCCGTGTTACACGGTTTC
The DNA here is from genome assembly GCA_963277665.1 of Viscum album. NCBI lineage: Eukaryota > Viridiplantae > Streptophyta > Magnoliopsida > Santalales > Viscaceae > Viscum > Viscum album. The sequence goes on from OY728119.1 coordinate 445,734,549, forward strand.
CAGCTTGTCAAGTCATGCACGGGTTACATGGCCCATCCCAAACCCGAAGGGACTACACGCCGTGTTCATTGGACCACATGGCGTGTAATCTGGAAACTGTGTGCCACCTATTTCTGGTCAACACACAGTGTCTTAAGTTCTTAGAAAGAATCCAATACACGACCTGATTTGGTGGATCAGTAAATGCATTGAACCTAGACTAAACGGCATGTACATTCGAATACACGCCATGTATTCTGGTGTTGTATGGTCAGAAACGGTTGGATCCTCCGGATGAGTTCCTCTATTTTATTTTAATCAAAATTAAAAGAAAAATTTGTTTCTGTGAGGTGAATGAGAAATGAGAGAGGAGGAACAGATCTCGACATTCAGATTTCCAGAATAATTAAACATGAATTGAAATAACTAAATTATTAAATGTGTAAATCACCAATGAAAAACTAAATAATTATAATCAATGATATGACCCCTCTAATACCACTTGTAGGTTCTGGGCACAGCGGAAGCGAGTTGGTGGATTGGCCCAACTTGAATTTTAACATTAAGCAACGTTCAATCCGAGATACGTCAAGATTTAAAATGACGAATCTTTGGAATAGAATGAAGAATGAAATAAATTAAGAGGGAATCCAGTAACCATAGAGATAGGATCATAATATGTTGGTTATAATCAATTTAATTAATTCACAAGAATTACCTTGGTGGAATTATTTCTTCGTTGATGTCTCTGGTCACGATCAGGTGATTTGTCGTTGCATCGTAGAATCCAAGTGTAGGATTCCTCTAGCGGTGATCCACACGTGTGCCACGTATCTCCAGACATCGCCGAAGGGATCTCCGGGTGCTATCACGGAAGAACCTTCGCTTGTGATGTCCGCCTTCGATCGCCTTGGTCTCTCGGTCTTGAGAGAATTCTTGGAGGAAGGAGTTATTTCGGTCTTGAAAGAATTATCCAGAATTGTTGTGCACAACGATTGGTTGGTAAAGTGTTGGGGTTGTGAGGATATTTATAATTGGGTTTGAGGTTAATAGAGTTATGACAATAAATGAACGTGTTACATGTTTTATTTATTTCATTAACTCTTATTTAAAACCCCCATGTCAAATTATTAATTCCTTGACATGTGCCCACGCTGATTATAAGTAATATCACAATAATGATATTATTTCCTCAAAATCATGACTAGAAAAACTACACGTTGTGTAATAATTAATAAACGACGTGTACTTGTTTTTCCTTAAAAATACACGACGTGTATATTTAATATACACGGTGTGTACTTTTATTTTCCACTTTCCTTTATTTCCTCCACCATATTTATTAATCCTTGAGTAATGGCTATTTATTTCTTAAATAAATGTAACTACATTACTCACTAATAAATGTATTATTTTACCCACAATATATTCTCTTGAATAACTAGTGTCGAAATAAATGCGATCAGGCATCCTTAAATAATTATTAAACCATAGTCGGGAATAATCTTTATTTAACTTGTTAAATTAATATTTAACTGAGATACATGGACACACTTAGTGTGTGACCCTCTAGGCCTCTTTCTTAGTGGCATTAGGCAGAGCCTGCCTAATGTCCAAGGTTAGCATCTAGAAACACGCCAAGGCACCCATAGAAAAAGAAGTTAACGCCGCAATGATGTGTCACCTCCTACGAATGCTTATCGTGTAATATAATCCCTTTGTCTCGATATCTCTAATCAAGTGGGTTGCATGCTAGTGTCATCAACCCATGTGCTCGATTATTCTTTATTTGACTTCCTGGAATTGACCTCACCCATACCATACCATGGCCATGGATTTATTTAGGCTATATCAATTCCATCAAAGGGACTAAGATATCTACTTCTGTTATGGAACAAAAGGGACAAATCCTTTCTCGCATTATCTATTAATGCAGTATTACTCGTGATGCACCCAACGTATCCTACCTCGCTGTGAATAGTGTGTCGTCACAGTTTTCATCAATTCATCTAAGTGTGTGAGTTTTAATACTTGTTAATAATAATCTTAAAGTCTAAGGACCAATACACATATCCGCAAATGGGAACATCCAATGACACTCTGAAATGTGGATTTCTTATTGGCAGGTATCGTTCTCATAATATTCTCCTGGATATTATCAAGGGCGCACACTATGAGAAGGTGCCTCAAAGTTTTATGAGTCCTCACCCCTAATGACCTGTATTATTTTTATCATCCGGCCATAGAACATATATTCAAGAACAATGTTATGGAACTTCCGGGTTCTCATCATAACAGTGATCCGCTATGACCCTTTAATGCAACAGCTATCCTTTCGAAATTATCACATGCATTGTCACGCAGAAGAACAATCAAGATGTGATAAGGCTTTTATTAATGAATAAAGTACAAAGTAGTTGGTTCTAGGCCACCAACTCCAACAATGAATTATATGGAAATTTTAGAAAGTGTGAATTCTTTCTTCAGGGGATTTATTTTCTTGGACATATTGTCTCTAAGGATGGAATCTTTGTTGATCCTTCTAAGACAAGAGCAATCCAAGAATGTCCATCACCAGCAAGTATAACTGAGGTATGCAGTTTTATTGGTTTAGCAGGTTATTATCGACGTTTCGTCCGGAATTTTGCCCGGTTGGCTAACCCATTAACAAAGATCACATGAAAAGGGGTTAAATTTGTTTTTAAAAAAGAGTGTGAAGAATTTTTTGAAGTACTGAAGAGAATATTATTCAATGCTCCTATATTGACTCTACCATTGGGGAATGATGGGTTCATTATTTATCGTGATGCATTGAAAAAAGGACTTGGTTGTGTACTTATGTAGAATCATAGGGTTATTGCCTATGCATCACAGCAACTAAAGATTCATGAGAAAAACTATGCTACTCATTATCTTAAGTTAGCAACTATAATCTTTGCTTTGATGATTTGGAGACACTATCTCTATGGTGAAAAATGTGAGATTTATACTGATCACAATAGATTGAAGTATATTTTCTCACAACAAGAACTCAAAATGAGGCAAAGGAGATTGCTTGAACTACTTAAGGATTATGATTGCACGATATACTACCACCGGGGGAAGGAAAATAAGGTGGAATATGCTTTGATTAGAAAGGATCATGGAGTTTTAAACAAGATAAGAGTTGAAAAGGATCCTATATATATGGATCTAGTAAAGATGGATATGGGAATCACCATGGAGGGTGAAACATCAATAATTTTTCAAATGGTTTCCAAACCATCTTTACTATAAAAGATAAAGAGTTTTCAGACCGGTGATGAAGAGTTTCAAAATAAGATTAATGCTGTGAATGATGGGAGATTGAGTGACTTTGTGTATGAAGATGAAATTTTGAAATTTGGAAAGAGACTTTGTGTTCCCAATATACCTGATCCAAAAAGAGGATTGTTGGATTATTCTCATAGTTCCAATTTCTTTATAACCTTGGGGACACAAAAATATATAGAGATTTGAAGGAACATTTTTTGTGGGACAACATGAAGAGGGAGATTTCTGATTTTGTGTCAAGATGTATGGTTTTTCAACAAGTGAAAGATGGAAGGCAACAGCCTAGAGGAGTCATGCAAACTATTCCCATACATGGACTGAAAATGGGATAATATTACGATGGACTTTGTCATGGGACTACCAAAAACTCCTAGAAGGAGCGTTGCAATATGGGTCATTATTGATCATCTTACAAAGTTAGCACATTTTATTTCTATAAGGGAAGATTTACCACTTGAACGTCTAGCAAGACTATATATTAATAAAGTTGTGAGACTTCATAGAGTAACCCTAACGATTGTTTTTTATCATGATCCACGTTTTACATCAAGATTCTGGAAAAGTCTTCAGAAATCCCTGGATACTGAGCTCTGTTTGAGCACTGCCTACCACCCTCAAACTGATGGACAATCAGAATGGACTATTCAAACCTTAGAAGACATGTTAAGATCATGCTCACTTGACTTTCAGGGTATCTGGGATCAATATTTACCTCTGGTAGAATTTTCCTATAACAATAGATTTCATTCATGTATTCGGATGGCACCATATGAAGCGTTATACGGAAAGAGATGTCGCACACCAACCTCTTGGGATGATGTTCGTGAAAGAAAACTTATAGGCCCAGAACTGGTGGAGGAAATGATGGAAAATGTGAAGGTAATCCAAAACCACATCAAAGTATCTCAAAGTAGGCAGAAGAGCTATGCTGACAACCGAAGGAAGGATTTGGAATTTCAAGTAGGAGATCATGTTTTCTTGAAGGTATCTCCAAGGAAGGGAGTTATACGTCTTGGTAAGAAAGTTAAATTGAGTACCAGGTATATCGGACCTTTTGAAATTCTAGAATGAATTGGGGTTGTAGCTTATTGTTTGGCAATGACGCCAAATCTCTCCAAATTTCACGATGTGTTCCACGTATCACTGTTGAGAAAATACATGCCTGACCCAACGCATGTACTCACCAAAGAAGAATTAGAACTGGAACCTGATATGTCTTATTGCGAATAGCCCGTCAGGATTCTTGATACTAGAGAACAAGTGTTGGATACTGGATGACTCATCTGGTAAATGTTCTATGGGGAAACCATAAGATGGAATAGGAAACGTGGGAACTCGAGGAACTTATGATGAAGAACCACCTGAGTCTTTTTATGTGGTAGTATTATAGAAATTTCATGGATGAAATTATTTGAAGGAGGGGTGAATGTAACACCCCAAGCTTCGACGCTATGTTTCCCTTTGAATAATATAGTAGCGTGTGGTGTACGCAACTTCGAGTTCTAACACACACCACAACTAATCAAACTAGCAGTTATGAATAGTAATACCCACTTTTTGAAATTTTATAAATTTTATCTTTCAAAATGGACTTCATTTTTGGATTCGGAATATTGAAATTAGATTAGGGTGAATTTTTGGTATTTTTCTGAAAACATTCAATTTTTGATGAATAGTGAAAAACACTGAGTTATAGTTTAAAACAGAATTTTTATTTAAATAATTATTTATTTTATTTAAATTTATTTTTAGTCAAAATAGATACATAATACTTATATAAGTTCAATGTAATTCAGTGGAGTGAGTTTATAATAATTTTAGAAATATAAAAAATTTATTGAATTTTTCACCGTCTTTTACCCATCTCCTAGGAGAATTTGCAAATTCACATATAACATAATTTTACCACTTCTGTGAGTGTAATTTCAAAAATATGAGAGACACGGTTAATATCAAGGAGTAAAATGTGGTTCAATAAGATAATGGTAGTTTTTTGGTGAATAGTAACTTTTCCTTTTATTTACCACGGTTAGAAGTAAATAGAGTTATTAAGAGTAAAAATGATATTATTATTACCCTAACACATGTCCTAATTCTATTGGATAAGTATAATTCGACCAAAACCAACTTTAGGAATAAAATATGAACCTCTTTGGTCCACTTGTATTAGATTAGGACATTTATTATTATTTAATTCAAAGAAAGGTTAAAAGAGATAAAATCAAAGTTTGATAACTAAAACGTTTTTAATATAGGGTTATACTTAAGATAAATTCGATTATAAATATTCATTATAAAGATAAAAATATTTCCTACAAAATCGTATTTTATTTATAATTTTTAGACATTAAATAATTTAATTTATTTATGACATAATGGTGATGGAGTATTTACCTAATTAATGAAATATTAAAATAATTGATATTATAAATATCCAAATAAATGTAATTTGAGACTTTTTATGAATTACACTAATATTATAGGTTAATAAGACATATTAGGGTTGTTTAGATGAATTTTTTTTCTAAGAAATAATGCTATTATGAATTTAGAAAAAAAACAAAATACCAAATAGTGTCAAAATTGACATAAAAGAGTTTTTAAAAAAAATATTATATTATCAATTGATATTATATTCCTAAAAATCTAATTTTTGGAAAAAGGAAATATATAATTATAATTGTATCATTAATGGACCACTTGGGGTTCTCTTGGAAGTATATAGTAAGTTTATTAACCATATAATATAGAAAAACAAAGAGACATGGTAAATGTCAAACTATTTAACTAAGAGTTAAATCTAAAAGATAAAGTTAATATAGTGACCCAAACCTATCTAAAACTTATTGGTTGAGTGGTTTTCAACCCATACCCACTTTATCCTTTATATAATCCGTTTTGGAACCATTAGAAACTGAAACTGATTTTATTATAAAATAATATTTCTATCTTTTCTTAAGGTGCCCCTCACCCCTCTTATAAAAGGGAACTCCCCCTTCTCTATAATTCACACCTTCAAAGCCATTTGGCTCGGACAACCTCCACCCAAATACCCTCTAAACTATCCTCCCTTAATCCTACAGGCCTTCCTTTAGTCATAAAGTCATCTTAAGGATCCCTTTTGATCAAATCAAAAGAACCCGAAGAAGAGGTAATAATTTCACCACCCACTTTCAAGTTCTTTTTTTCTTCCACTTATTCTTTCTTTGTTATTTCTATTATAAAATAATAACTCCAGTATATTCTATATAATATGTTGTTATTACAAAATATGGTACAGCCATATTCATTATTCTGTCCATCTTTTTAATGACATGTCACCATATGTGCGTACGTACGGATTACCGTCTCCACGTCGTGGTGTAATTGTTATTCAATACATTATTATTTGGATGGGTATAATAATGATGTGTAATTCATTTAATAATAAATATAACACGATAATGATTCTATATATATGATATAACATCTAATTATATATTATTTTAATATCAAAAGAATGATATTGTCGCTCGTGTGTACGTATGGATTATCGTCTCCACATAGTGATGAGATTCATTCAACATCGTATCCATTCAAGACTAATTTTCATTTTATGATTAAAAATAATTTTTAAAGACTTGATATAATTATAGATATGAATAAGATACATCTCATACATAACAAATATGACTCACATAACAAATAATATAAAGTAAAATGAATCTGTTAATACCCGAAACGACGATAATACTAAGATATTATTAACAAAACAATGTTAAAAGATCATATGTGATATCATATTAATGTATATGATTCTTTTATAATTTAATAACAATTATTTCACCACTATACAGGCAGTTGACCTACCTTCAACCAAGGAAAAGTACAAGGTATCAGTTAATTTCACAATCTCTTTGTTATTTGAGTTTGTTTTTAAGTAAGTATCTACTGGGACCTCTTTATCATCCACATCCATGTTTCTTAAAAATGTATTTCAAAACATTCTCAATATTTTATAGACTATGGTTTAAAGTTATTTCTACCCTTGTTTGACTTTCTATAAGATGTTTATAAAGTAATCTTTCCGTCGTTTTCCAAACAAGGTCTTTTTTAACCTCTTCGACAGAATTAATGTAAGAATGTCTTTTTTAACTTTTACGGAGGGTGCAGCTATTTTCCACCATTATAAAATCGTCAAAGCTTCCCTTAAAAGCTTATAAGAATATTTTCAAAGTAAATGTTTTCTTTTATAATTATGTGACTTTTAAATGATTTCAAAAAAATATATATTTCTCTCAAATAGTTTTGATTTCATCTATGTCAGCATCCTTTGATGGATTTTAAGATTATTTGAAGTTGATTTATTATGATACAAAACTTCCATATTGTATTGAAGGTTTTTTGATACATTTGACTATGGATGTGTTATTTTTATAAAATTCATGGTTTATGGAGAAAGTATTGACATTTGGTATGCTAGTTTTAATACAAATGTTTATGTTATGTTTAAACCTGCTCATATGAGGAATGAATTGGACTTAGTAAGTGACGGGTGGAGCCCGCTATAGCTCCTCAATGCATCAGTAGGTATCATGAGACAAACTAGTGTCTTGGCACAAGGCCTTGACAAAATCTTATATGTATTCTTGCCACAAGGTCATGACTTTGTGGTTATGATAGTCTGGCATTACGCATTCCATCATTATGAAAGTGGTTATTGATATTGCATGTGATTATTTGACTAGTAGAATATCCATGTGAATAAGTAAATTGAATTATTTCATTTTTTTCCATATTATGTTGAAGTTCAAGTTTAAAAGTCTTTTTTTAGTTATACATTTCCTTAAATGTTTATGCTTATTTACGAAAGTTTCTTCTATATTCTTATCCTTACTGAGCATCTGAGCTCACCCCTTTGTACGTTTTATTTTTCCCAGTATGTGAAAAAGTATTTTATGACTGACCTGCAGGGATAGTATGAGGGAATATGAGTGTAGACTATGGAGACTATTTTGTTGTATTTTTTCACTTTATCATATAATGTAAGACTTATGAATGTATCTAGTGTTTCTAAGGCTACTAAACTAATCGGCCTTTTGAGACTTGATCTTTTGTGATCATGCAAATGTTATGTATTAATGCACTGACTTTGGGTAACTGGGGTCGGGGTGTTACATCGGCCCTGGTGAAATTGCTACCTCTTTGGCGTGCAACTACCCTCGCCCAGCTCCTCTAACTATCTATTGTCAAATGCCTCCCCGACCATGCCTTTGTCTAGGTACTTGAGGATCACCCTGAGGTCAGCCTCCTCCAACACCATCTACCCTCGGTGGAGCGGGAGCTCGATGTCCCTACTACTGGAAAGGCCAGACTGGCAACTACTCCTGCTGAGGTGGGAGCTAAACCTGCCCACCCCCACTATACAGATCTCAAACTAGGCATTTGTTCTGAAGATTCCCATGGCCTCCATAGATAAATCACCTCAGTCTTGGGACCATGGAGAAAGGGATAGGACCAAGATATCGGAACTGGAACTGCTGAGGCCTACTCCTGACTGGCGGAAACCTGGAAAGACCTAATGTTGAAGACCTACTGCTGACAGCTTTCCCCATTGAAAGACTTGGCTGGCTCCGCTCTCATGGAACACATCCTAGTGAGTTCATCCTTTCTACTACCTTTGACATCATTTTAACCTCTAAGTATTTCCGTAGGGTTAAAGAAGTAACAGCATACTAAAGAGAATGTCAGAGTGCCTCCTCTAAGCGTGTCGCTCGGGACTCCTCATTCAGGAAAAGATCCGATGCGAAGCGTAGTAGATCCTTGAACTTGATTCCACATTACCTCACTGGAATACTCCCCTACTGGATGGAGAGTAGCTTCTACCTCTTCTCAACCTTCATCGTGGAAGAAAGGAATTCTCCCCAGAACTCCCTTTCAAAGTCATCCCATGAGCCCCCAGTTTCCTTCCTCTCCCAGAGGTAAAGTGTCCACCACTGACACACTACTCCTCATATCTATCTCACTAGCAAAGGAACCCAATACTCTATCGGAGCCTGAATCAAGCTGAAAGTGATAACCATCTCCTCGAGCCAACTTTATGACTCCATATCTGATACGTTGCCCTCGTACTTCCCCAGAGTCTACTGATGGAAGGCACGAAGCATCTTCTTCCACTGGTAATCTTCCTACTCTCGATTGGCCCTACGCTGATAAATTCGTTCAACCTGTCGGGCCTTAACTACTTGTATCACATGGTGGATGACGTCCCGGTGCCATAGCTAAAAAGTAAACAAGGAACTCCTAAGCCTGAGTAGTGGGGAAAAATCTTTTATTTTTTTAACTCTTTATTTATTTTAATTTCCCAAAACACACAAGAACACAAGTCATTATGATACATGTACCTTTCCTAGGGTCTCTACCTTGAAATCTGTGTAGCCTCACATGGTTGTCCAGTAGGTCCAGAGTCCTTGCATAAAATAATGGGGGCCCCTAAAATCCTATTTCCTAGATGGCCTTCCCTGACCTATTTCACATACCACGATTACCTAACACCTTTTCCCTACCGTCCCATGCAATCCTCACTATGCCAAACTTTGAACATCATTATATCTCTTAACTCTCGGAAACCTTCCTCTGATATCATTTTGTCACGAACCCACCTTCTTTAAGATAAGGGAAGGGATAGAAAAGTGTCGCGCCCTTCCTTCCTCAATTTGAAGGAGAGATAATAACCCCCAAGTCCCACCTTCGATAAGCCCTGGAGTGGTGATTAGCACCAATGTTATAGAATCTCACACATAAATGAAAGGAATTTCCCTTTTTTACTGAATAAGATCATGAGATAAGATGGTAAATCCCAAACAACTCCAAATACCAAAAGTAAAAGTGATGCCAAAATCCATTCTCACATGCATGTTCAAAATTAATGCTCATAAAAAGTACAATGAAACTCCAAAGTCAAAGTACTAAAATAAAAATAACTAGGCAGCATCAACAACTAATCTCGATGCATGGGCTAGTAAAGTTCAACACGGTCCTCAAAGTCCTCCTGGAAACCTGAAAACAGATTTATATAGATAGGGTGAGTATACAAGCATACCCAGTAGGAAAACTAAATCCACCTATGCACAACTGAGGGAGCATACTAATGTTCTTGTGAGATAACAAAAGAACCTCAAAGCACCTACCGAGGAATACTAACTAGCCCAGCGTCACCAAGGCACACTCACTAAATAATGCAATTCAAGTAAAGTAAGAGTATAATCACATCAATATTTGGGTACCCCACACCACTTTCCCACTGGTCAACTACCTGTCCCTAATGAATAACGTCTTGACACTACCACAATTTCCATACGTAGTCCCACTACCACAAACCACACATAATCCCCCCCCCCCCGTAGACACATGGGCCACAATAACCACATATCTCGCCCGAAAACACCTGGGAATCATCCTAAAGATACTTGGGAAAACAAAGTTGGCCTGCAAACACCTAGTACTTTCATCTACAATAAACCCTTTCCCAAAGGATCTTGGGCTATGGTAAGCTTCAATACATTACAGCCTACCCAGATACACTTGAGCGGTAAGAAACTAGAAGAGGGTGTAAGGAATAAAATCAGTAACCATTTATCCATCCTCCCACTGGGATGTTGGGAAAAACACCCTCCCCCATGAAATGGAGTTGTTCAGCACATAGCACTCCAAAAGGGTGGGGTACGTATAGAAATCACAAGGAACTAAAATTTATATGTATATAGGTAAGAAAACACTCTACCCCAACTTAAGAATTCATATTGTTGCTACCCCTATATGCACAACCACACAATAGCCACTACCAAGGCATAACCAAACCCCTTTTTCATTCAACCAATTTCCACTTATTTATTAAGGTATTCAATTTAATTATTCTAGAAGTACTGGGAAACTACCAACCACAACATCTATAACCTCCTTAGAAGTTGAAGATTCTAGTTAACTAAACACACAGTAACCAACCTACTGCCAACTATCATTCTTTAAAACTTTACCACAAAATCCTTCTCTCATAACCCAGCCCTGCAGCCCTGCTGCCCAAACAATTACCCAATGCAGTCCCACTGCACAACAATTCCATATCTACATAGTAGACCTACTGTCCAAAAAATTTCCCAATACAGTCCCACTGCATAGCAAGTCCATATCCACACAGAAGTCCTACTACCCAATGTCGCTCCATGACAAAAACACAACAAAGGCAGTTCAGCTACCTATAAGTTCATCCTTTCCACAATCAATCAATTCCTTATAAAATAAATGAATGTACTCATATACAATAGGTATATACTAAATTTAATTATTACATTCTCCATCCATTTATTTTTTTTCAATTCCTCCTCAAGAATCCCATTTTTTGGATCTTCTGGTGGTAGATTAAGACATGACTCAAATGATGAATTCTCTACTCTAAAGGTAAGGAATTTTATATCTCCATCATAATTCATAATTTATTTCTCCTTGAAATAATTTTTTTGCATCATATTTTGAAATCCAGTCCATACTAAGGATTACATTGAAGCCAACCATAAGTATGATAATAAGGTTAAGAAATAAATCACATTTATGTATCATAATGGGGATTTTATAACACATCCTTATTGTAGTGATACTTCCACTATGAGTTTTGACTGAAAAGTATTTTCTTAAAATTCTTGGAAAATAAACCCCGTATCACACTCATACCACCCCACGCACAAATACCATAGTGATACTTTCACCATAAGGACCCCCTATTCTCTTTATTTAGAAAAAAGATGGATCCATGAGGCTGTGCATTGATTATAGAGAAATAAATGTAATTATTCTAATGAATAGGTATCTTATACCTTTTATTATTGACTTATTTGATAAACTTCATGGAACTAAATATTTTTCAAATATTGGAATTCATTCTAGGTATCATCTATTTCAAGTAAATAAGGAATAAATTCAAAAGATAGAATTACAAATTAAGTATGGAAATTGTGAGTTTACAGTAATTCCATTTGGATTAACTATTCTATATTCTTATTTTATGGATTTAATGAATAGAATATTAAATTAATATCTTGATGATTTTTTTTGGTATTCATTAGTGATGTCTTGGTGTATCCTAAAATCTATGAGGACCATGAGAATCACATGTTGGTCATCCTTGAGGAACTTATAAGGAAAGATTTGTATGGAAAGTTTAGTAAATGTGAATTATGTATTCAAGAAGTTTATTTTCTTGATCATATTGTCTCAAAGGATCTAATCTTGGTTAATCCTATGAAGAAAAATCTAGTCGGTGAATATCCTACACTAATAAAAATTACAAAGATACATTGTTTCACTGCTTTGGTAGGTTACTATTAATGATTAATTTAGAAATTTTCCTCATTTTCTAACCCATCAACCAATCTCATATGCAAATGGGTGAAGTTCATTTGGAAAAATGAATGTGATGAATGTTTTTATGAACTGAAGAGGATGTTGGTCAATGCTCCAATTCTTACTCTACATTATTTAAATGATGGGATTTTGACATATAGTAATTCATCAAATAAGGGACTTGGTTGTGTCCTAATTAAAAATGATAAAGTTATTGAATATTCATTATGTAAATTGAGGACTCGTGAACTGAACTATCCAACCCATGACCTCGATTTTGTAGCTATAATATTTTTTTTGAGGATATGGATACATTATCTATATGGTGAACATTGTGAGATATAAAAGGATCAAAAAAGCCTAAAATACATATTTTTATAAAAGTAGTTCAATATGAGAAAATGGATCTGGTATCAAATACTCAAGGATTGTGATTTATAGGTACAGTATCACCTATGGAAAGATAATAAGGAAGTGGATGCACTGAGTAAGAAATATTATGGTGTTTTCACAAAAATGATGCTTGAGATGGATCCTATGTTCATGGATCTAATAAATATGGATATAATAATTATTAAGGAAGGAAATAAATTTATAATATTTCAAATTATTATGAAACCATCATTATTCAAAATGATAAAAATTTATCAATTTGATTATGAGAACTTTCAGAAGAAAATTAAAGTTGTGAATGATGTGAAATTAGAAGAGTCTATTTGTTAAGATGGTGTTCTAAAATTTGGAAATTTATTATGTGTTACAACTATAAATGATCAAAAAAGGTAACTATTGGATGATTCTTATAACTTAAATTTGTCTATACACCATGGAAGAACCAATATGTTTAGGGATTTGAGGGAATATTTTTGTTGGGATAACGTGAAGTGGTAAATTTTGGACTATATATCAATATGATTTGTTTTTCAATATTCCAAGAATATGAGACAACATAATAGAGGATCCATGAAACCCCTTCATATTACTATGAGGAAATGGAATGATATTACTATGGAATTTGTTATAGGACTATCAAAGACTCATAGAAAGAATGATCCAATATGGGTTATTACTGATTGCCCAACCAAATCTGCACATTTCCTATCTATAAGAGAATATTTACCTCTTTAGAACCTCATAAGGATCTAAATTAATGATATTTTAAGACTTCATGGTGCACCTATTTCAATAAGGTATGATTATGATCCCTATTTTACAATGAAATTCTAAAAGAGTCTTTATAAGGATCTTGATATTGAGCATCAATTCAGCACTACCTACCATCCTACAATAGATTAATAGTCCTTTTGGACTATTTAAACAATGTAAAATAATATGAGGTCAGGTTAACTTTTTATTCAAGGTATGTGGGATCATTATTTACCTTTGGTAGAGTTTTAATTTTAAAATATTTTCCATTCAAGTATTCAAATAGTTCCATATGAAGCATTATATGGAAAGAGACGTCATACTTCAACTTATTGGGATGAATTTGGTGAAAAGAAACTTATAGGCCTAGAACTAGTTGAAGATATAAAAATAATGGAAACAACTTTTTTAAGTGTATATTAAATCATCTCAAACTGGGAAAAAGACTTATGATGATAATCATAGGAATGATTTTGAATCCCAAGTGAGAGGTCATGTTTTCTTGAGAGTATCTCCATAGAAGCATATCATAAGGATCGTTAATAAATAAAACATGAGCCCAAGGTTCATCAGACCCATTAAAATACATGAAATAATTGGATATATATCTTACTGTTTGGTTCTGCCACCAATTATCTCAAAATTACATGGTCTGTTACATATACCATTGTTAAGAAAGTACATACCAGACCCAACGCTTATGCTCACCTTTGATTAAATAGAATTAGAAGCGAATCTACATTACTTTAATATCCCATCGAAATTCTTTATACTAGAGATAAGTATTGAGGAATCAGGTAAATCGACCGGTAAAGGTACATTGGAGAAATAAAAAAATGGAGGAAGCAATGTGGGAATAAGAGGATATTAAGAAGAAGAACTAGCCTCATTTATTTAAAAGGTAATATCCAAAGAAATTGAGGTGAAAATTTTGTAATATTGAAGAATGTGACACCCCAAGACTTTATGATTTATTTATAATTAAATAAATTTAATCTCTTCGATAGCTTTTGATACACGCAACACCAGGTTTAAATTAAACCATATACTCTATTAAAATTTTATATAAACGTGACCATTATAACCTAACAGTTAAATTGGTGGGTATGAATTGTAAAAACTACATTATTAAAAATAAATAATTTAAACATGTTCATTGGTTATCTTCTGATCATAAATAAAAATAATAATCATTTCAAAGTAAAGGAAATGTTTCTGAAAAACTATATTTTTTTCAAGAAAAATGGTTTCATCGCTTCTTGTGAACTTACGATAAAATTAAATTTTGACGCTTTTAGAAAATTTATATGATAAAATTAAATTAATTTTTTAAATCATCATATCAAAATTATCTTAGGGTGAATTTTTAGGATTTTTCTGAAGAAAAAAATTTTTTCATTGAATAGTGAAAAATACTGATTTTTATTGAAAACAGCCTTTTCATTTAAATTATTTAACAAGATAAATTTTATTTTAAATTGATTTTAAAGTAAACTTAGTTAAATTATATTATAATAAATATAAATTATTTCATTATAATCAATTTCATATTGAATTTTGTTATTAAAACCTTCTATACTTCTCTGAATTTTCTCTTCAGAAACCCATATTTCCATCATGTCTATGGGTATAATTTTAAATTAAATTTTTCCAATTTCATGAGTTAAATTTTTTAAAATAAATCCATATTTGGAATCACAATAATTAATATTATATAATAAGGTAAATATAATTTTTACCATAATGAATAGTGAAAACAGTAAAAATTAATTACCCTAGTTAAGGTAAAAATGGGTTTACCAGGGTGTTAAACTAAGAAGATAGTGGTTAAAAATGACCTAAAACTTGTCCAATACCCATTTTATGGCCATATTTCGACCTTAGCACTGCTAAGTTTTGTTAATTATCCATTTTTGAGCATTGGTGGGCATGAATTATACTAACAAAATTATAAAAATTACGGTTCTCTTTTGGTTAAGAAAAAAATAAAAAACTTTTAAAATAAAAAGAAATGTTTTCTTAAAAACTATATTATTTCTAAAATTTGGTCTAGTCGCTCATTATGCACATAATTGAAAATTAATTTTTTCTAATTTTATAAAATTTATCTGAGAAAATGAAATTATTTTTTTGAAATCATAATATAAAAATTATCTTAGGGTGAATTTTAAATATTTTTATAAAAAGATTCATTTTTGAGTGAATAATGAAAAATACTGATTTTTATTTGAAAACTGACTTTTCATTTAAATTATTTCTAAATTTAAGTTATATTTTAAATTAGTCTTAAAATAAAATTATATCAATTATATATCTATTAATATAATTTAGGTCATTGGAATAAATTTCATATTAAATTTTGATATATAAACTTTACAAACATTTGAACATTGTCCCATTGAAAAGCAGCTTTCTCCATGCATTTGTGGGGTTAATTTTAAAATCAATTTTTCCACTTATGAAATTTTAATTTAAAAAAATAAATATTTATAATCAGAATAATTTTTATTTTATAATAATTTTAACTTAATTTTTTACCAAAAAAATAGTGGAAATAGTAAAAACTAATTACCACAGTTAAGGTAAAATGGGTTAACTGTGAGGTTAAACTAAGAAGATAAGTTTTAAGATGACCTAAAAACTGTATAAAATCAATTGTTTGCCCATATATAGACCTTATCATTTCTAATTCTTGATAATAACCCATTTTTTCAATTGTGGCATGTCAAAAACATGGGTACACCTTTTTCTTTTAAAATATTACAAGTTTGACACTCACCTCACTTATTAAAGGCCACCTCCTTTTCTCTCTTATTCACACCATCAAACCCTTATTTCAGCCATTCTATGCCCAAATAACTTCACAAATTCCATCCCATAATCCTATAATCCTTATTTTGGTTATAAATACATTCTATGAATACTTTAGGTATAATCCTAAGGAGGTTATCCGAGAATAGGTAAAATTACTAACTATGCATTTTTTGTTTTATTTCTTCTTCGATATCTTTTAAATATTCATAATTTACACTTATATAATAACACAAGTAAATAACATATACTAATATCTTTTATGTTAATGGAATGACCTATATCCATCTTCTCTTCTCTCAAATGGGAAATGATAACGTCGCTCATGTGTATGGCAGAATATCGCCCCGCAAACTGATGTAACTCATTTTCCATCAACACATATCATGGTTGGGTATGATGATAGATATAAAGTATATGTATGATATTTATAACATAATTATTCTTTTTGAGTGATTGTATCATATATAATGATTTTAATTTCCGTTCTGTTTGGGATATCATACCACCACATGTGTGTATAGTGGACTGTTGCCTCATGAAATGATGTGATTCATTCTTCACTAACACTTTACATGGAAGGTAATAAAGATGAATTTCATGAATATATATGATATAAATGAAATAATTATGATATTCATGACATATTTATCATTATGGAAATATAATATATCATTTTCTTTATTTCCTTTTCACTCACTAAAAGATAATAACGTCATTCGCGTACGTGTGGACTACCGCCTTCACGAACTGATGTGACTCTATTTTCATCCCCACACCATATAGATGATATATATAAGTTTATTTAAGGAAATTATTTGGTTTTTATGATATTATTATCATTCTTTGAAGATAAAATATTAATTTCCTCCTTTCCATAATGATCATTCAAACATTGAAATGTTACTCATGTGTATGTAAGGCATACCATCTCCATAATCATATAATAATTAATTTATCAAAACATTATTTCATGATTGGACTTAAAAGAATAATTTTTGTATAAATATGATAATTATTTCATGAATATTATTCTAGATATGTTGAAATAATGACCTCTTGGACCAATAATCATTCTACGAAGTCATTTTTGACACATACATCAAATATCATCGAAATGCCTGATGCAAACTCAATTGATTAATTAATTATATATAACATGGAAATAAGTAAAATAAAATAAATAATAAACTTTAAAAGGTTCTTAATAAAGTTATTAATTTACATAATTTTATTATTCTTGAGGATAATGAATGCACGTGACGAGTCGGACCCGAGGTAAGGGACTTCATCTTTATTTCCCTTAATTGAGGCATATTTTAATGTTATATACCTAATTTATTTTATATTCTATATATAATTCCCATTGAAATTTAATAAAATTATTCCTTAATAATTCATGGTATTTAATTTTTTAATTTTAACTATTTTATCCCAGGGGATTTGACTTGAAAATTACCAAG
Source organism: Viscum album (assembly GCA_963277665.1). NCBI lineage: Eukaryota > Viridiplantae > Streptophyta > Magnoliopsida > Santalales > Viscaceae > Viscum > Viscum album. Next base: position 445,752,635 of record OY728119.1, read on the forward strand.
TGATAATAGTTATTGTACAATCTTGCTTTCTTTTTTTATTGTAAACTTTATCTTGAAAAAAGTACTTTCATGTGATCATTTATCATTATAAATTATATTTTTCTTAAATATCCATATTATTGTATGATGGATATGATTATTTCCTAAACTATATACCATATTTACATATAGTTTTTACTTTTAATGTTATTTGATTAACTGGGGAAATATTGATAAATATGTTTCCTTTACTCAAAACAGATATTTGATGATAAGTAATATTGGTTAATTAATTAAATAAAACAATATATATGTAAGGAATTATGTGTATCTATATTGAAGGGTGGTTTATAAAATTATATAACCCCTCAATGCATCAGTAGATCTCATGAGACAAATCATTTGTCTAAATTAAACGGGTTTCTACCTATAGTTTTAAACTTTATTGTGAAAGGTATTGATGTTAGAGGTGTCATGTTCTTGAGAACATGACATCCAATAAATAAGATTTTACTTCATTAAGAATTTATTTATTATTATCCATGATATTTTTACAGTGATATTATTTATATATGCATTACATTTTCAGTTTATTGATTAAATGGCATGAGTTTTAATTTATTTACCTTCCCATATTGATTATGAATTATCTTATCATGATAGTAAAGTTATTTAAATGGAATTTGTATTCAGTTATTTACCTTATAATATTGATTATGCTAATTTATTCATTATATCTTCCATTGTATATAACCCTTACTGAGCATTTGATCTCGCCTTAATTTTTTCCTTTTCCCCAAGATATGAAGAAAAATTCTTAGAATGAGTTCAATGAGGCCGAATGTTTTCTATCTATATGAATTTTATTTTATATCCCAATGTACAATGGGTATCAGGTATTTATTTGGTTCTCTAAAACTACTAAACTGATCATTCCTTTGGAATTTGATACATTGTATCTATGACAATGTAATAAAGTAGGAACCGGCTCCCAGTTATGGGATTTGAGGTCGTTATAGTTGGTATTAGAGGAAGTTTAACAGAAATATTTGGAACTAGATTAAGGAAAAAATATATTATGGAATAAAAACCTATTATATAAATTGAGGATAAGTATAGAGGAATATACTAAATTTCTCTACAGAAGATATTATGTGGCTTTCACTAGCAATACATCTCTTCCAAGATACTACAAGTGGATGTTCTTCGGGCATAGAGATACCTAGGCATAATAACTATGGAAAAGGTTCATTGGGATTGAACTAATGATCACCTGTTGCATGAAAGTAGTCCTTACTACTCACCTAGTTTGACACTCCCAAGATATGTGCTTATGATAATTTACACCTTTTTACAAACCATTATGAAGGATTTGAAAATAAAGATATCCTAGAATAAATAAAGTTATGATTCTGAGATTGATAATGAATAAATTTTAATTTATGATAAGTGTCACACCATATCTATAATTATACATTATGATTTAAAATTCATAACTTTATGAGATAATCCAAAATATGGAATTGTTTAGAAATGGCACCTAGAAGGAAAAAGGGTACCAATACTCATGGACAATATAGAGATTTATCTGCGGAGAAAGCCAATGCCACTAGTATTGGAAGTAAAAAAATTATGGCTATATTTGAACAGCTTAATCAGGTTATGAAAAATTATTTTTCCCAAATAGATCAGGTTTTTCAATAGTGATATTCCACTATGTTAGATCATTTTATGTGATAAAATCCCCCATCATTTGGTAAGACTATTAATCCATTGGTATCCAAGAAATGGATTAATACTCTAGAGAAAATATTTTTGGTCTCAGAGTACAATGAAAATGAAAATGTTACACTTTTATAGTATTGCCTCAAAGTTTATGGTGATCAATGGTGGAAATTAATCTAGAATAATTAGGATGAAGAGGAAATAGAACTCATATAATGGAAAACTTTTATGGAGGAATTCTTTGACAAATATTTTCCACATAAGAAAAAAAATTAAATGAATAGAAAATTCCTTTTTCTTAATGAAAAATAAATAAGAAAGTGTTTTTTATTATAAAAATACCTTTACAAAGTTTTCTATGTTTGATATGGATTACATACAAAACATGGAGTTCATGATTGACCATTTATTTGATGGTCTTAGGAAAAGTCACTGAAGGGTTCCAGTATTTCAAAAAAATCATCATATAATGAAATAGTTTTATGTTTAATAAAAATATAGAAGTAATTTTCGAGATCATACATGTCCAATGGAAATAGAGAAAATAAGAGGTCAAATGAGAAACATATAAAAGGGATTGCATTGAATAAGAAGTATAAAACGAAGCAATTTCCACCTTATAAAAATTGTGGAAAGAATCATCCTAGAAAATTATTTAAGGGTGTGGGGGTTTTCTATAAGTGCATAGATAAGGTTAATTTCTCTCATTAATGCAAGGGTAAGAAACAATTAAATGATTTATAATTATTTAATATTAATGAAATGGGAAATTATTCACACCAATGTCCCAATAATAAATGGAATCTACCAAATAAGAGGTCAAGGGGAGATATTCATGCTTACGTGATCACTACAGCTAAGGTGGAAGTTCCCAATGATGTGGTGGAAGGTAATTTAATAATATATTTAAAATTATATAATGATTTATTTGATTATGTATCCTCATAATAATTTATATCTACCTAATTTTTTGAATAAATTTTGAATTTACCAATTTAATTTAATAAGGTAGTTTTTAGTTAAAACTTATAGGGGAAGTCTCACTACAATAATGATGTAACAATAAGTCCCCATTATTACATATAAACATGATTTATTTACTGACCTTATTATCATATATTTTTTTTGACTTTGATATAATCCTTGGTATGGGATGACTTTAAAAATATAATCCAAAATTTAATTTCCAGAAAAGGATATTATTATTCGTGATGAAGATGTAGAATTTATTATCTTTAGATAAGACATATGATTATCTAAGACATGTCTAGATCCACCCCAATAGATATATAGAATTAGATTCTTGGGGAATAAGATAAAAAAATATAAGGATTGAGAAGATAATCCTCAAATTGAGGATGTACATGTTGTATAACAATACATTAATGTATTTCATTAGGAATTACCTTGACATCCCCTAGAGTGTGAAGTTGAATTTTCTATTTATTTAATCCCTGATGAAATACCAAAATCAAAGACTCTATATAGAAAGTACAATGTAGAATTATTGGAGTTGAAGAAACAACTAAAGGAGTTGGGTGATAAGGGATTTATTCCCCTAGTTATGCACCATTGGGATCCCCTATTCCTTTCGTTAAGAATAGAGATGGGTCTGTGAGGATATGTATTTATTATAGTAAAATCAATGATATTAGGATAAAGAACAAGTATTATCTACCTCCCATTGATGAGTAATTTGACCAAATTCATAGATCCCAATATTTCTCAAAGATTGACCTTCATTCTAGGTATCATAAATTATGAGTAAAGAAGGAAGAAATTATAAATATAGTGTTTTGAATGAGTTATGGACATTTCAAGTTTATAGTAATTCCATTTGGATTAACTAATGTACCCTCTATTTTTATTGATCTAATGAAAAGTTTATTCAAATACTATCTTTATGATTTTGGCATGGTATTCATTAATGATATCAAGGTGTATTTTAAAATATATGAGGACCATGAGAATCACCAGAGGATTATTCATGAGACTCATAGAAGGAAAGAGTTATCTAGGAAATCTAGTAAGTGTGATTTCTAAATTCAAGAAGATTTTTTTTATTAACATATTTTCTCTAATGATGGAATCTCAGTCGATCCTATGAAGACAATGGTAGTCAGATAATTTCCTACACCAATGAACATAGCTGAGGCACATAGTTTCATTGGTTTGGCTGGTTACTATTTGAGTTTAGTTCAAAAAAGTGTCTCATTGTATAACCAGTTAAAAAATCATACACGTAAAGGGGTTACATTCGTTTAGAAAAAGTAATGTGAAGAATTTTTTGATGAACTAAAGTTGAGATTGGTCAATTCTCTTATTTTGACTCTACCATATAGAAATGATATCTTTGTGATATCTAGTGATGAATTAAAGAAGGGAATTGGTTGTGTCCTAATTCAAAATTATAAAGTTATTTATTATGCATCAAATAAATTGAAGACTCGTGAACAAAATGATCCAACCCATGATCTTCAGTTGGAAGCTACAATATTTTCTTTGAAGAAATGGAGAAATTATTTATATGTTGAAACATGTGAGATATATATAGACCATAAAATCCCAAAATACATACATTCATAGAAATCTATCAACATGGGGAAAATGTGATGGCTTGAGCTACTTAAGGATTATGATTTATCAATAGACTTCCACCTAAGGAAATCAAATAAGGTAGTATGTGCATTGAGTTGTAAAGATCACGGAGTTCTGACCCAAATGAGGATTGATATGGATCCTATGTTTATGGATATAATAAATATGGATATGGGAATTATTATGGAAGGGGAGGCATCACTAATTTTTCAAAATGATTTCAAAATAATAATTATTGTAAAATATAAAAATTCCTCAATATGATGATGATAACATTTAGAGGAAAATTAAATAATCAAATGATAGGAAATTAGCATATTTAGTTTTTGAAAATGGTGTTTCAAAATTTCAAAAGAGAGTGTATGTTTCATATATACCTAATCTAAAAAGGAAATTAGTGGTTGAATCCCATATATTGAATTTCTATATACACCCAGGTAGCACAAATATGTATATGGATTTGAGGTAATATATTTGGGGCGATAACATGAAGCGGTAAATTGTTGATTATGTGTCTATATGTTTGGTTTTTTAATAAGTTAAAGATTTGAAGTGTAATCCTATAGGATTCATGAAACCACATCTTATTACTATGTGTAAATGGTATGACATTACTATAGACTTTGTTACGGGACTTCCAAAGACTCTTAGAAAGAATGATGTAATATCAGTTATCATTGATAACATAACCAAATATGCACATTTCCTCACTATAATAGAAGGTTTACCTCTGGATTTACTCTTAAGGATCTATATTAATGGATTTGTAAGACTTATTGGTGCAACTCTTTCAATCATGTCGCATCATGATCCCCATTTTACATCAAAATTATTACAGTGACATTTAGAGACTCTTGATACTAAGCTTCATTTGAGAACTACCTAACATCATCAAATTGATGGACAATCCTAAAGGACTATTCAAATAATTGATGACATGTTTAATTCATGCTCACATAACTTTCAAGGTTTGTGGGATTGTTATTTACCTTTTTTAGAGTTTTTTATAAAGATAGTTTTCATTCAATTATTAAAATGGAACCATATGAAGAATTTAAGGAAAAAGATTTCATACTCAAACTTGTTGGGATGATTTTTGTGAAATGAAAAACATAGGCCCATCACTTTTTTAAGAAACAAAAATAAAGTTAAAGGCTATTAAGGCTCACCTTAAATCATCTCAAAATAGGAAAAATAGTTATGTCGATAATTAGAGGAAATGTTATGAATTCCAAGTGGGAGATCATGTTTTCTTAAAGATATATATGGAAGGGTGTTATAAGGCTTAGTAAGAATGGGAAACCAAGACCCATGTGCATTTTAACCTTTATAATCCAAGAAAAAATTTGAGTTTTTTCTTATCATTTGGTAATTCCACCAGTTCTCTCAAAAGTACATGATGTATTCCTTATATCATTTTTAAGGATGTACCTGTCAGACCAAACACATGTGCTCACCTATATTTAAATAGAATTGAAAAATGGTCTATAATACTATGAGTAACCCATCCATATTATCAATACTATAGATTAATTATTGAGGAATCAGACAAATCATCTAGTAAAGGTACTTTTGAGAAATCATAAAATGGAGGAAGAAACGTGGGAACCTAATGATGTTATGAAAAAGAACTACCCTCATATATTTAGAATATAATATCCATGAAACTTTGAGTATGAAATTTTTATAGGTGGTGTGAATTTAACACCCTGAGACATTATGACTTGTTTCCTTTTAAATAAATATAATCTCTTCAATAGATTGCGATGAACACTACATTGGGTTTACCAAAAATAATCTATTAAGATATTATATAAACATGACCATTATAACCTAGATATTAAGTTGGTGGGTTTTAATTTTACTAACTAAGTTAAAAAAAATTCATTATCTATAAATTAATAATAAAATAATAATCATTTAAAAGAACATAAAATATTTTATGAAAAAATGTACTTCTTCTAAAAAGCAGTTTAGATGCACTTTATGCACATAATTTAAGATTATATTTTATCAATTTAATAATTTTTTTGATAAAACTAACTTCACTTTTTAATTCATAATATCAAAATTATCTTAGGGAGAATTTGTGGGATTTTTTTGAAATGTTTTATTTTTTGATGAATAGTGAAAAATATTGATTTTAATTTGAAAATTGCCTTTTCATTTAAGTTATTTACAAAGTTAAGTTTACTTTAAATTGGTTTTAAATAAAAAATACTTAAAATAAATATGTATATATCCAATTTAGGTCATTTTAATCAATTTCATATTGAATTTTGATATAAACACTGTGTACACTTTTGAACATTTTCTCTTTTAAACCTCGCTTTCTCATCATGTCTACGAGACTAATTTTAAATTTAATTTTTCAAATTATATGAACTGAATTTGTGAAAATGGATTCCATATTTTTAATTAGAATAATTTATATTATATAATAATTTCAACTTATTTTTTTACCAAAATAAATAGTGAAAACATGAAGAATTAATCACCACAATTGAGGTAAAAAATGGGTTTATTGTGGGGATAAACTAAGAAGATAAGGATTAAAATGATCTAATACTTGTCTAAAATCTACTTTATGGCCATATTTATACCTTTTTTTGTTTAATTATATATAATACTCTATTTTGAAACCTTTTTCATGTAAAAAGTTTGGTTATAACTTTTTCTTTTCAAAAATTATAAGTGTGTCACTCACCTCACTTATAAAAGGTCACCCCCTATCCTATTTTTTCACACATTCATACCCTTTTGGTTAAGAAAATACCTATCCAAATAACGTACCAACTCCAATACCCTCAACCTAGAATCCTTTTTTTGTTAAGAATATATTGTAGTAATACTTTAGGTATAATCCTGAAGTGGTTATTCGAGAAGAGGTGAGATTCCTAACTATGTGTTTTTTTTACATCCTTCAAATATTCTTCATTTATTATTGTATAAAAACACGAGTATCTCCCATAAAATTATATTTTATAATTTTAAGTGCACGAACTATATCCATATACTTTTCCCTAAAGGGAAAGATAATGTCTTTCGTGTGTATAGCAGACTACCGGCTCGCGAACCGATGTGACACATTTTCCATCAATAGCTCTCACGGTTATGTATGATGGTAGATATAAAGTATATATATGATATTTATAATATAATTGTACTTATAGAGTCATTATATCATATATTTTTTTTTACTTTCCATTTCATATGGGATATGATAATGGCACTCGTGTCTATCGCGGACTACCGCCTCGCGAGTCGATGTGATTTGTTTTTAATTAATGACTTACATGGAAGGTAATAAAGATAAATTTAATGAATATATGTGATATAAATGAAATAATTATGACATTGATGACATATTTATCATTCTTAATGGATGATATATCATTTTATTTCTTACCTTTTCACTCATTGAAAGATGATAACATCATTTGTGTGCGTGTGGACTACCGCTTTCATTAAGTGATGTGACTCTCTTTTCATCACCACACCACATGAATGATAAATACAAGTATAATGAATAAAATAATGTGGTTTTTATGATATTAATATAATTATTTAAAGAAAAAATATTACTTACCTCGTTTCCATAATGATTTTTGAAAAATGGAAATACTTCTCAAAACCATCTTTCATGATTGGCCTTAAAAGTATAATTTCAATATAAATATGATAAATATGTTTTTATTATTATTATTTAGATGTTTAAATAATTACCTCTTAGCCCTATATTCATCCTATCAAAGTCATTTTTGACATATAAGTCAAAAATCATCGAAACACCTAATAAAAACTTAATTGATTATGTAATTATATATAACTTGATAATAAGTGAAATAAAAGAAATAATAAAATTGAAAATAATTAATAAGAAATTAAATAATTAACATAATTTTATTATTTAGGAAGATAAAGAATGTATGTGATCATCTGAACTTAATGTAAGGGACTTTGTCTCAATTTCCATCCGTTGAGGCATGTTGGAATATTATGCACCTAATTTATTTTATATGGTGTATATACTTCCCCTTAACATGTAATATAATTATTCCTTAATAATTAATGTTATTTTAAGTTTAAATTTGAATTATTTAATCTAAGTATATTTTACATAAAAATATCAAGTGGTAAAAGTTATTGTACAATCTCACTTTGTTTTGTGGTTGTTAACTTTTTCTTGAAACAATCACTTTCTTATGGTCATTTTTTATTAGAAATTAAATTTCTATTAGATATACATAATATTTTATGATGGGTATTATTATTTATTAAAACATATAATATTTTTAGATATGGTTTTTATATTGAATTTTATTTGATTAACAGGGTAAATATTAAAAAATCTATTTCCTTTACTCAAAATTGATACTTGATGATAAGTCATATTGATTCATGAATTAAATCAATCATTTGATATGTGTGGTATTATTAGTATCTATAGTTATAGGTGGGGCCTAAAATTATATACCCCCTTGATGCATTGGTAGGTCTCATGATATAAATCAATTAGCCAAATTAAATGGGTCTATATCGGTACAAGTGAGAGGTCTGATATTTACTTGTTCAAGAGGGATATATGGAACACATCATGCACTTAAGATAAGATTGGTGGGAGTGCTAGTCGTTAGGAAACCACTCTAATTAAATCAAGTATCTAAAAGGGTATGATGTATCTAGGACTAATTTTTCTCTTCTTCCCAAACCTCGTGAATTTCTTCCATGTTGATATATGAAGGAACAATTTATCTCAAAACTCAAACTCCAGATCTCATTGACGATTATCTACATAGATTTTCTATCAACTTTTTACAGATTTCAAATGATGTTTAATGGTTTAAACCTTCTCATTGATCTATAGGACAAGACCATGACCCATTATCTTTCACTCTCTAACATAATCTCAACATGTTGGAGTCTGACACCTCTTCGCATATAGATCCTTATAAGGTGTCATTTGGATGCTAGAATGGAAACTGTTATTATATGAGAAATCTTTTATGGGAATTTTTTGGTCTCAAAATCCTTATAAATCCATTTAACATGATCTCACCACATCCTCTAGAGATTTAATGGTTCTTTCAAACTGACCATCCATCTGAGTGTGATAAATAGTGCAAAAGCTCTGTTCTGTATCCAATGCTTGCTAAAGGTTTCTCTAAAATATTGAGGTAAAAATTGGATATCAATTAGACGCAATAGGGAGTGAAACTCCATGTAGTATTAAAATTTTCCTTATATATATCACGGTTATTTGTTTAAGATAGAAATATTCCTTGATAGTAATGAAATGTGCTGATTTTGTATGATGATCGATGACCACTCAGATAGTGTTATTTCCTTTAGGTGTCCTTGGGAGTTTTATGATGAAAATAATGGTTATATTTTCCCATTTCAACATTGGTATGGGTAATGGTTACATCATACCCTTATACTTATGGAATTCATCCTTGATGTGTTGGCATACCAAGCATCAAGATAAAAACTCTACAATTTCCCTCTTCATGTTATCCCACTATAAGTTTTTCATCAAATCTCTATACATATTAGTGATTCCTATATGAATAGATAATGATGATATATTCACATCATCCATAAGTTCCCTCTTCAATTTTGGTTTTGATGGGGCACATATATGGGTTCCAAACCTTATTAATCCATATTTAGTAAAGTTAAACTCTAGAATATTTTCTACCTTCTTCTATAGAATCTCATTATCTTTTTTGCCCTCCCTAATCATTTAAAGAATATATGGGTGAGTATTTTACTTAGAAAGGTAAGATGAATTTCATTTTATTATTCCTGTGTTCATCCTATGCATGTCCAATAATATTAGATCCCTTGAAACCCAAATCATGGGTAGGGTTTTATGATCATTTCTACTTTGAGCATCTTCCACTTTGTTCATCTTCCCTGGACGATTATGGATTGAAAAATCATAATAATTTATTAGGTCTAACCACCTTTGTTGGTGCATATTAAGCTCATTCTATGTAAATATATATACTTGAGGCTTTTATTATATGTATATATTTCACACTTTTCTCAATAGAGATAATTTCTCCAAATATTTAAAGTGAATATCATTGTTATCAATTCTAGATCATGTGTTGGGTAGTTCTAGTCATGGATCATTAATTGGTGGGAGGAAATTGGTATCACACTATCATATTACATGACTAAAAAACCCAATAAATTTTTAGACGCATCACTGTTGATCACAAATCATTCCCCAATGGTGGGTAATGTGAGCACAAGTGAAGTGATTAGCCTCTTCTTCAACTCTTTAATTCTTTCTTCACATTCATTAGTTAAGAAAAACATTACTCCCTTCTGATTAATCTTGGTTAGTGAGCTTAAAAATTGTGAGTAGTTTCTCACAAATCAATGATAGTACCCAACTAATCTAAGGAAACTACAGATCTCTGTCATAGATTTTGGTCTTCGACATCCTTTAATTGCCTCTATTGTTTATGGATCTATAGATATCCCATTGTTGGTGATAACATGCTCCAAGAAAGTTACTTTCTCTAACCAAAAATCAAATTTGCTGTAATTTTCGTAAAAACTTCCATCAAAAAGGTCTTTAGTATAGTATTTAAATGCTCCTCGTGTTCCTCCTTGCTTTTGGAGTAGAAAGGAATATCATTTATAAATACTGCCAAATTGTTTTTGAGGTAATCCATAAAGACTCTATTCATAAAATCCATGAAAATTGTTAGATAATTTGTGAGTCTAAATGGGATCACTATGAACTCAAAGTGCCAATACCTTTTTTGAAAATCAGTCTTCGGGATATCCTCCTTCTTCACCTTTACTTGATAATATCCTGACCAAAGATCCACCTTAGATAAATAATTTTCCCCACATAAATTATTGGAAATATCATCAATCCATGTCATAGGAATACTTATTATTTATCATGATCTTGTTGAGCTCATGATAATAATTGTAGAGTCATATTGATCCATCATTATACTTAATGAAGAGGAATATTTCACCTCATGGTGAAGCACTTGGGCATATAAACCCTTTATTTAAATTCTCTTATTATAGTTTCTTTAAATCCTCATGATCAATAGTGATCATTCTATATGGAGTCTTTGATATCGAGAAAGATATGTGTATGAGCTTGATTGAAAACTTAACATCATGACTATGGGAAGACCAGGAAATTATTTTGGAAACACATCAGCAAATTCCCTTATAATGGGAATTTCATCATGGATGATCCTTTCTTTACTCTCAATAATTTGAGAAAGATATGCTTTCTCATAAGGTAATAATATCCATGCTTGAGATTTTGGTATCAAATAATATTATCCCTCCTCATTAAACTTATATAGATACATAGGGATATTTTTGAAATAGAGGTTGATTTCCATCTCTTGGAATTTTATATTAGATCTATACAGGGAAATCCAATCTATGACCAAAATAGAATTGAATTTCTCTAAGGGGGTTTCACAAATTTTTCCAAGAAATGCATCCCACATATATGGACATAGGATGAGTTATATACATGGGATGAAAAAATTGAACCATTTTCCATCTTCATTAATAACTCAATATCCTTGTTTTGAGGTGGATTTTGAATAGTTTTATTGAACTACTATAATATTAAAGAATTCATAGAACTAAAGTCACATAGAATATTCAATGTTCATGAATAAAAGATAATCCTACCTTGACCATTTTATTCTAGTTAAAATCATTTACTATATCCAAAATAGACTTATGGAAGATAATTTTCAAACTATTAAACACATAAATGGAAAATATTAACATTAAAGGGATAACTCTTAATTGACATATATTCTTTAACCTATGAATTTCTAGGTTTCAATCTATGTTATCCATGATCTATATCCTAATATAAAATCATTTGTAAATTTTATTCCCTTATTTATGGTTTGAATGGTGGTTATGAATTTACCAAGTCATATCCCATAGGATTCTCAAATAAAGTGTGTATAAAGGTCTTTGTCACACACCAGGTGATGATCGATTCCATCTCAATTCACCCTTTTGGGGATATTACCCTTAGGTACCTCTATGCAAACATGTAGTATCCAGACAAAGATTTATTTTCTTAAAGAACACTTACTCTTTACTTAACCAGAATTTAGGGATATTTTCCTATGTTTAGTCTTATCCCATATTATTTCACTAGATTTTTCTAATCCTAATCCCAAATATAACAAGATTTTCCTCTGATATCAACTATGACAACCCATATCTTTAATACATGTTATTTCATGATTTATTATATGAAATAAAATTTGTAAAACCAAAAATATCATATAGATTAATGTATTTGGGAAATTAGGTACATATAATAACAACATAAAATATAAGTACAATGAATGTTGTAAAATTCCATAACAAGCTCCTAAAATTTCATCATTCTTATAAAACTATACAGGATAACCTGGAGACATACATAAGAAATGGGTGAGCTATAAATATCAGTTAATAAATAAAAGAAAATAATAGCATAAGGTAAGGCATTAAATTTCCACCAATATGAATATAAATACATCATGAAATGGATGATAATCGTAAACTTCAACAATGAGGTGTGATATAACATGATAGCATAAACGCAACTTGGGAATGTGGGAAAAACAAAAAACATTAAATTGTAAGCATAAGTCATGGATAACCAACATGAAAACATAACATAGTGTTCTTATGATAATCTCACATGCACAATATATTTAATCCCATAGGATTAAAACATTACCCAATGTATTGGAGGGATATAGAATTTCATACCCACCTGTCAAATTTAAATCATGTACATGCATAAATGTGCCACATTTATCATTAAACATGGGATCATATATCATCACATTTAATCCCATGATTAAAGAGACTGGAATACATACATGGAAGTCACCAATAAACTAAGGATAGGTATATCAATTTGAATACCATTGAGTGGAAATGGGGATGAGTACTCACAACACAAATGTTTGGCATGGAAAATCATAGGATAAATTCGGCAGCATTATGGGGATACTAAAAGATTCACAGTAGAGGTTAATGAGAGTGAAAGGGGACCACCACCACTTATAAATAATAAGGTAAATAAGAGGGATGTTTGAAAAAATATTCCAACATGAACAAGTGAGAAAAAATGCATAGTATAAATGTGGCGCTTGAATAAAGAGTAGAAGGAGAGGAACCCTTACCTTGACAGGACACTTCTATAATCTTAGGAGGATATTCTTAAGAGCTTGGGGGAACCATGGGAGGAATATAGAGATGAATGGAAGAGTAATTTCATGATACAAGTTTTTTGAGATATGATGAATGAAAATTTGGCTCGCTTTATTTAGTAAAAGAGAGGAGAATTATTTATTAATTTCTAAACATAATTTTTGGACTCTATATGATAATGTAATCCAAACCACAAAACATCCCATGGTTTTCCCCATTTTCCCCCCCAAAAAGGATTGGTTTTAATTATATTATACATATATGAATCAAACATAATAAAATAATTCCCTTGATGATGTGGAAGATATCCATGTTTATAAATAATTTATTTCAAAATTTAAAATACAAAATATTTTTTGGAGGATTCATTAATGGATTATAAAATTAATAAAATAACTTATAAACACATTATTTTAAATTTCAATATATGTTTGTTCATGTATTACTTTTATGGAATATATTACATCACTTTTTGGTCACTATTATTTCATAATACATATAGTATATTTATATTGTATTTAATTTTTATCTAAAAATTTGACTGTCATGTAAAATTATGAAAAAATCACCATTGGATAATTCCAATATTATAATTTCAAAAATTATATTTATTTTATCAAAATAATTATATAAATATGACTATTTACACTTTTAAATCAAAATACTAATTTATTTAAAAATACTATTATTTGATAATAACATTTTTATGACCCTTATACAATTACATTTAAATCCATTAAATTATATCATAAGATATATTTAATAGATATAATTTAATAATAATATTTTATTAAAATATAATTTATTTCAAAAATTAATAAATTTTTCAAAAATAGTGTCTAGATTGAAAATATATGTTTCCCAAAACTACAATTTGTGTTCCATCGTATCATAATCTAATTTTTATCAAAATCGTTATTTAATAATTTAAAAATTAATATTAAAAAGGGATAAATACAATAATTTTTTTATTAAAAATATAATATAATAATTCATACTATTATGGTCTAGATACATATCCCTTTATTACCCTATTGAATGCCTAAATGGTAAGGTGTGCGATGGTGAGATTTTCAAAGGGTGGTTTAGATAACATGGTTTGGGTTGTGATCTCAATGATATTGAACTTCTCCTATTAATATATTTGTTCATCCTTTAATTGTTGAATCTTGGCGTGGGATTGGTCAAGTAAAAATCTTACTGATGATATCTCTCTCAAAATATCAAATAAATGAGCTTTATAGGGTCTGATCCAACTGTTTGAGGACTTGGAAAGTGCATTCAGGAGACCTGAGTTCAAAACCGGACGGAGACATATTTTCTGGTACTGTAGCAATACTGTAGCAGCCACTATAGAAGACACTATTCGGTATTGTAGTAGCCATAACTATTCATATGTTTGGGATTTCGGGCCACCGTTTTGTGCCTCGGGTCCTTTAAGGCTTCGGGATAGCCAAAGCCTTCAATCTAGTAAGTCTTTCGGTCCACCTCAAGGCCTTCGGGCCACCTCAAGGCCTTCGGGCCACCTGAAATTGTGATTAAATGATCAGAAAGACTCTGAAAGGAGCAGACTTCAGATATAGATTCAAAGTAGGTACTTTCACCAGAGCAGAAGCTAAGTGGATTTGTCAGAAATAGAGGGTATGGCATTTCCATCGGGACCAGCCTGTGCCTGCATGAAAAGCCTAGCCAAATAGCCATGCGAAGGTGGAGAGTTGATATCACGATGAAGAAGCTGGGAGGAGGAGTTCCAAGTATAGTCTTTATATTTCTTAAGACCCACGGATCATGTAATCTCTGAGCCTAGAGACCTTGTAAGGGTTCCCCCTCATCCCTTGAAGGGGTGGGTGTTATCAAAAATCAATAAAAATATAAGGCCTTCGGGCCATTCGGGTATGTATCAAATGGACTTTATCATGACCCATAATATACTAATCTTACAATTCATGGTAAAAAGGATATATTATCGATGTTTATGATTTTTAATAGTCTTTTAAATTTCACAACCAATATAACTATCCAAAATAACAAAAATAGTTCATTTTTTTTCTATAACATCATTTCTTAACAAGGAATTTACTCATTCAAAAAAAAACAATTTCATTTATAAAAGTTTCGGTTGTTATAGTAATTAAGTCTAAAAGTTTAAAAGGACTATGCACTCCCCCCCCCACACACTCTCTTTAGTCCCTCTTTCCATCAATGCATTGGGATAATAAAGATAATGCAGGAAAATGGAAATGGAATTGTCATAGTTTACCTTCTCAGATCATGCTAGATATTTTAGTACGTGTATAATATTTTTGGAATTAATGAAGTCAAGCTATAGAAGTGCCTAGGTATAATATCATATGATGTATGATATTTGGATGCACATGTACTATATTTTAATCCACCTATATGATATTTGAGTGTGTGTATGATATTGGTTCTATCACATAAGATAAATATCTTTGAACGATGTTTCTATATTCCCAAATAACATTTGATTATAGGTACCACATTAGAGTTAGCATAATATATTTGACATTCAAAAGAAGTGGGATATGAATTTTCATAGATTGTGTGTGATGTTGAGAATCCCATAAAATATTTGATGATATTTATATAATATTTTTTTAGTTTGATATTATAATTTTTAATAAATATAATGATCTGTGATTTTTAGAATTACAATATTTAAAATAAAAGGAGTATAAGCCTTAAATTACTTAATACATGTTCTAATAGGATTTATAAATCATGATCAATATGAATGGGCCTTAATTTAATAAAATACCAATGAAGAATCAACCAAAGGAGAAACTTGTGGTTCTGAGTTCCATGCCATAATTTTCAAGTACCACGTCATAGTGTGTAAGTTCCATGTGTACATGGATAATTCAAAAAATATTAATGCAACGGGTTTAGAGAAAGGATTACAATAAGGAAACACAAAAGTAATTTTCATATTTATAATAAATGTTTGATTATGAATTAAAATGAATTTGAATGAAAAAAAATCAATAATACATTGATCAATTTAAATATATTGAGATTCCTTCTTCTGTTGAAGATTAATGGATTTTTAGAAACTCCATTTTGTAAACTATTTTTCATGATATAATATTGTTAATATATATATATATATATATATATAATAAAATAAAAATGTTATGATATTGAGAGAGATCATGAATACCAGGTGAGGCTTGATTGTTTATAAATACTAAGTTCCATATACATCACTGTATTAAAGGATTTTAAAGACAAAGTCCATTCAAGAAGGAAGAGAGCTGTAGTGAATGAGTATTAAAAGTGATAATGATAAATAGATAGAGTAAATATCTAGGGAGATGAGATAGTAGATCTTATATGTTTTGAAGAACTTAGTGTACATACTTGATGTTATACATGATTATATTAGTTGATCCAGTCTGTTCATAGAGGAATATCAATATCAATTTGTAAAGAAGAATCATGGAGTAGAAGGATATCTTCTTTTTTAGATCATACATGTAGATGTAAGTTTTATTCATATGGTGAGACTCCAGAATATAGAAATTAATGTAATTCTTTTTTTAAAACTTCAGTGGTCCTTAATCATTTCCACTCGAGGATAGAGTGGAAGAATCTATGAATGGGGAGAAAACCAATCATGGAAATGAGATGGTATTTTTGGCTAACCCATGTAAAACTTCTATGTTTTGTTTTCTCTATTTACTGCTACACATGATTTAAGTCTATGATAATATATTTAGCTGATTGAAATATTAACATGTTTAATATACTAAGTTCAAAAAGAATAATATGTAAAAAAAGATGACTTATCCCCCCCATTAGTGGTTAATTCATCTTGAGGAATCATAGGGTCATCAGAGCTAATTCAAGTTACCACTAAAAGATCCAAGAAGTATTTGAGTACAGAGAATAAAAATCCTATGAATATTTGTGATGACTCTAATTTTAATGACAATCATTATCACAATCATAGGAATAATATATCTCCCTACATTTTATCACTCATACTAGATGTAATAGATTCTAAAACTGTTGCTTTTCCACCTATTTCTGTTGGGGAGGCTATGTATTTCACTAATAATATAAATTTATAGGTTTATTGAAAATAAAAAATATATATATTGATATATCTATTATAAAAGGTATACACAAAATATACGAGTCTTTAAACTGCCAAATAGATTTGGGATAAGTTTAAGAGTAAAAATAAAGGAAATATAAAAGTTAAGGAAGAAAAACTATTATATAAAAGTATATTTGAAGATATAAATATGGATGGTGTTGATAACATTGAAGACTATTTTACAAGATTCAATAAGATGTTGAGATACATTTGGAGGTTTGGAGAGAAGTTGGATGATTCCACCATTGTTAAAAAGTTGATGATAATTTTTTTAAAAATATTTAACTCTAGGATTTTTTTTCCTTGTAGTATATTGAGTATTTTTTTAGTAGATAAGGTAAAAAATATTCTCATAGATTATGAGATGATAAAGGATCCAACATTCAAGAAAAAATCATGTGATTATATGGGTTTTGAGTCCATAAGAAAAGAAAAATTCAAAGAATAAGACGTTTTAAAATCATGTGATTCATATTTTAAGGAGGATTATGAAGACATAAAAAAATTATTTTTCTTTTATAAAAGATATTTGAGAATGGAAAGTTGAAAGGAATGGTTTAGAAACTAACAAAGAGATACTACTATAATGAAATTGGTTATTTTTTAAGACTATCCGAGGAATAAAGTTAAATAATTTATGTCGGATAAGGATAAAGAACAATATCCAAAGTAGAAAATACTAATTGTAAGAATTAGTATTCTAGTAGTTAGAAAATCATCCTGATGAGAAATAAGGGTATAAATAAATCATTAAGAAACCAATCTGATGATGAAGTTAATTTTATTTTTCATGTGGATAAAATTTATGATATCTCTAGCAGTGGTGATGGGGAAAAAGAATAGAGAATGTGTGTTAGATCAAAGGTGAGTTAAAATCATTTCCTAAAAACATTACATAGATTAAGAAAGATGATAGATAGATAATAAATGGGAAAAAAGTGGTTGGGAGAAGGAAAAGAAAAATAAGAAATAAGTTGACTACGTTTATAAGGACCCAACCTTCAAAAATTATATAATCTTGGGTTTTAAATTTTCAATTAATTATATTTAATTCCCAATAACCTTTTCAGGTTTAGTGTTTTGTAGAATAAGGTCATAAATATTAAATAATAAACTCATTAATTATAAAGTGTATATTTCCTATTAGTATCTATTTTTTTCACAATTTAGTACTTTTAAAATTAAACACATTTTATTTTTGTGACAAATATTCATGATTTTTAACTTCACTGCATCATTGTTCCTACTCTTCCTTAAAACTCTATGAAAAAACATTTGAAAACATGGTATGATCACACATACCTAATAGATTTTTTTTCCATTTTCAAAAAACCACTTTCAGGGTCAGCGGGAAACCTTACATTTCAGCAGTGCGATAATCCACAAATTTCAAATTCAAAATACAACTTTCAAAATGCATCATCACCCATTTCGGTTCCCGTGAATTAAAAGTAATGTGCCTGCCTTGAGTCTCACCAAACACGTCAAACATCCTGTCCTTTCACCTCCCCATCATCACTACAAGAATCCCACCCATGGATCAAACCACCAAAATACCATCCATCACGCAGAACCACATCA
Organism: Viscum album; assembly: GCA_963277665.1. Lineage (NCBI taxonomy): Eukaryota > Viridiplantae > Streptophyta > Magnoliopsida > Santalales > Viscaceae > Viscum > Viscum album. Next base: position 445,771,872 of record OY728119.1, read on the forward strand.
TCTCATCACCAAAGCTAGACTTCCCAGGACATAAAAACGACCAGCCAAACCAGAATATAGTTGCAAAAATGAAGTGCCTACATATATGATCTCCTCCAAACAAGATGAACACCTAAGCATAAAACTTAAAAAAACCTGATACTGTCAAAGAAACCACCAAATAACACCTTCATCACCGACCAAAATCTATGAAAATCACCCTCAACAAGAAGAACCAAAGTGACCCCATCGGAAAATCGAACCCATTGTCTGCCAAAACCCACATCCCAAAACCCCTTTTGAACCCGCCATTCCAGATCCGACCAGGAGGGAACAGAGGGATTAGAGGTCAGGGCAGTGCTTTTGGTAGACCGGGACACCAATGGCCACCACAAAAGATGAGCACAAGAAGAAATCTGATTCAAAGAAAAGAAGAATAACCGAAGAGGGAGGCCATGCAGGTTACCCAACCATTGTATCCCACCTCCCAAAACCATCAAGGAGCCACCTCTTTGGGTCCGACTTGGAACGGAGCAGGGGGCGTCAGTTAAGGGTATAGATATGGCTGACCAGAAACCAGACAACAGATAAATAAATCAAAGGGGGGCCAACATGGGAGTGCCTGAAGAATCCTTTGACCGCTGATCCACAAAACCCAAAACCCTTGTGAATCCGCTGCACCGAATCCTAACTGGAGGGAACAGAGGAAAGAGAGGTCAAGGATGGGATAGGAGGACGTTGGTTTCAACAGCAGCATCCCTCAACAGAGACGGTATGTAGGAGACAAAAGGAGGAAGAATGGAGAGAAGAGGAATGGTGATCGAGCGCGCCGCCACCCCAAAGCTTAGCAAGGGTTTTGGGTTTGGCCGATCAGCGGTTAAAGGATTATTCAGGCACTCCCATGTTGGCCCCCCTTTCATGTAGGTTTCTTATAAAACATGAGAACCCATGAGAAACATATTCTTAAAAAATGTGTGTTTACCCTTAAAGGTCATAATCATTCTTTTGAAAACAAATATCATTAACATACCTTATAAAATAATAATTCTTCCATGAAAAAAATCTTTTCCATGTATATGAAATTCATTAATGTTCCCTGGGAAAACCTCTTTATAAAACCCTTTAAAGAAGTGTTATATGAACCCTTACAAATGAAATCACATACTCAGTAATTTCAAACATAATTCTCCATAGAACAAAATCAATACCCAATACATTGGAGATATATATTAGGCACACCCATATTCATTAAAAATTCCCAAGGATAATAAAATATATTAAACAAACAAAAGCTTTCATTTCCATTATCAAATTCATAAAAATATACTTTTGAACAAAAAATTAAATCATTTTAAGATATTAATATATACCTTTACTTTAAAACTCTATTTTCCAAAATAAAATATATAGAATAAAGGAAAGTATAGTTTTTATTTAATTAAAACATGGAACCTTGTAGAGGAATCTAAATATCAAAAAATGGTTATGGAGGCAGGAAACGATGTTGTTGTCATATATGATAAAATAGAACATTCATTAGCCATTTGTTAAATGTTTAGTATATAATATCTAAAAATTTTAATTTGAAAACAATTTGAAAGAAAATAAAAAAAAGAGATAAAATTTAATTTATAATTTATTTATTTAAATATAATTACAACTATAAAAAAATTGAATATGTACATGGGGGAATATATTTAAAAAAAATCTTTAAAACATTTAAAATAATGTTTTAAGGTAATATGTCCCTTGCCTCGAGTCTAACTTGTCATGTTTGTTATATATATATTCCTAAATAATAAACTAATGTCAATTAATTTATTTCATAATAATGGTTTTAATTTTTATTATTATTTCTATTTCACTTATAACCATGTTATACTTAATTACTTATTTGGTTAAGTTTACTTCGGATATTTTGTGTATGCTTGGTTCATAAGTCCAAAATGACTTCAGTAGGTTGTCTATGGTAAAATGGATCATGATTTTATCATTTACATAATATTAACCATGTTATAATGATAATTTGTATACATTATTTATAAATTTATAATATACTAATTAAGGTTGTTATGATAATTTAATTTTGTTACAATCATGGATATGATAGGCCATACATATGCATGAGTAATGTTTCTAGTTTTCAATGAAAACAGTGGAAAGAAGGTAAGTATAATTTTACCTTTAAAAATGATTATTATATGATAAAATATCATATTATTTCTTTAAATACACCTATATATAAAATCCATTTCATGTGGTGATAAAAAATAATATACGTTGTTTTGTGAGGTACAAGTCCACACATACACACAAGCAATGTTTTTGTTTTTATTGGATGCTAAATAAATAATTGCAATATTAATTTAACTTTAAATAATTAAATTTAAATCATTTATATCATTTTATTTCATTTTTATTCATCATTATGACTAACAATAAGTGTCGGTGATGAAAAATAAAATGCATCGTCTTGTGAGGTGATAGTCAGCACATATACACAAGCGAAGTATTTATTTTTTATTAGAAGGTTACATAGATGAAAAGGGGTTATAGCATGAAATTAATAACATTAAAGTATATGGGATATGTGGATGTTATTATATGATAATGGTTAATAGAGGTTTTAAAGTTGTAAAATATGAAATAAAATAAAAATACTATGATAAGAATTATCCCACTTCTTTAGATAATATCCTTATGTATATACCTAAGTCCTTCTTAGGAAGGTATTATGATCAAACCAATACATATAAAATGTGATTAGAGATTGTATAAAGGTATTTTTTTGTATTGGTCAACCTAAGAGGCTCTTGAAGTGTGAGAAGGATAGGAGATGGGGTGTCTTTTTATAAGTCAAGGAGATAAAACACTTTGAATTTTTCAAAAGATTAAAATATATTAATGTATTTCTCAAGAAAAATGGATCCAAATAAACCATTTCCAAGAATGATTAGTATGGGGTTGAAATAAGATAGTCAAATTATATTTAGATTAGTTTTTAGCTCCTTTTAACACTTATAGTTTTATTTTTAACCCTTTAACCCATTTTAACTCTTACAGTGAGAACAAACATTTTTAACCGAAGTTACTATTCATAATGTCCAAAAAATGAAAGTGGACTCCTTGAAAAATTTGGAAAGTTTGGATCCAAATATGAAGTCCATATTATCAAATTCAATTTCTTCAAGAGGTAGAAATTAATTTTAAAATTAGTCGGTAAAATCCAATGATAAAAGATTTTCTAGAACATGTATTTTTAAGTATAAAAATGTATTTATACCAAAATAAAGTGTAATGTTTATTTTAATGAAATTATGAGATTATTTTAAATCAAAATGAACTAATAAAATTTTAAAAACAATCCAAAATATAAAATTACTTTTAAATAATTGAAATGAAAAGTATTTTATCTTAAAAATCGATATTTTATAGTATTCACCTAAAATCAATGTTTTTAGAAAATTCAAAAAAAATAACTCTAAGATAATTTTTACATTTTGATATAAAAATTTATATCTGTATATTAAATGATAATTCTAATATTTTGAAATTATTCCTTCAAAATAAAACCACATAATACATATAATCCAATTTATTAAAAATAAAACAATTTCCTTTTTTATTGAAAATTTACTTAATATTCCTATTATGAATATAACTCTTAAAAAACAAATTTTTTAATATTAATAAGGCATGAAATAGATTTAATATTAACATTTATTATGTTGTTACATTATTCCCCCTTTAGAAAATTTCATCTTCTTAGTTTTATTCAATACTTAAACAAGTTGGGATATTTTTTCCTTCATAGCATTTTCTGATTCTCATGTTGCTTCTTAAATAATATAGTTTTTCTATAAAACCCTAACAAGGATACTAACATTATTCCATAACACCTACTCTCTATGGTCAAATATCTAAAACATTTGTTCCACATATGAATTATTATCTTCCAAGTGAAATATTTCTAGATTCAAAACATGAGATTTATCTTGTTCATATTTTCATATCAATTAAAAATTAAATGCATCATTTACCTTGGATCAAATCAGAGGAAAGGAAACTCTGTAAGAAACTGATCCAACCTTATCCATTATTTCATATGGTCCAATGAACCATGGAAATTTATTTCTCTTCTTACCAAAATGCATAAAATTTTTCCATGGAAATACTTTTTGAAAAACATTATCACCTACCTCAAATGAAAAATATTTCCTAAAATAATATGAAAAGCTATTATTCCTACTTTGAGCCATTTTCATATATTGATAAATAATATTTACCTTCTCAACCATTTATTCTACCAATTTTTTCCCGAACAACTTTCATTCATCTAATTTATCCCAAAAAAGTAGATTCTAACACCACTTTCCATATAATGCCTTAAAAGGTAAAATTTGTATACATGATTAAAAACTATTATTGTAAGATAACTGAACTAATGATTGATTATGATACCTTATTCCTAATTAATACATTTAATAATGTTAAATAATATCTTCCAAAGTCTAAATCGCTTGCTCTGACTGTCTATCAAATTGAGGATGAAAACCTGTACTGAAATTTAATTCAGTGCCAAAAAAATTCTGAATATTTTTCCAAAAAAATAGATATAAACCAAGGATCACAATAAGATATAATAGAAATAGGTACATTATTCAATATTATTATCTATTTAACATAAATACAAAAAAGTTTATCTAAAGACATATTATCTTGAATAGGAATAAAATGTGAAGATATAGTTAATCGATCAAAAATTACCTAAATTTAACTATTACCTCAATATGATTTTGGTAATACAACCAAAAAATACCTAGATATATTATCTTATTTCCACTCTAACACTAAAAAATATTTAATTATATATTTTATGTAATTCTTTGAAAGAGAGCTTCCGTGGGCGCCCTCAAATGATTAGTGTGATTTTGGGGTACTTAGGTGTAGCAGAGTGGCTGACCAAGGTCGTTTCTGAAAGGAGGAAGTGAATTAAAACAACTTTTCAAAGGTGTTATAAAAAATAAAAGAGAATATAATTGAAACACTACTTAAAAGGATGGAGTTTTTTTATTGTTTATAAATATAGAGGAATTTTTCTGGAAGAATATTGCATTTTTTTTAATTTTGAAATTAAGTTTAATTAAAAAGACACAACAAGAAAATGTTTTTTAGAAAATATTTTAAAAGGTGTAATCGATCTAACTCTACCTCTTAATTTACTTATTAATCATTATAATTTAAATCAATATCCAATTAATTATGATCCCCTAATTTTTTAACCCTTGAACCCTACAAGAGTAAACTTAACCACAAATATGGAATTACTTAAACCCTAGGCTAGCTTCGGAACACGCAATCGCAGCACCCTGCTTTGATTATTGTTCTAAGGTTAGATTATGGTCTGTGGTTAATTAGAGAACATATCCATTCTGTAAATGAGGATGAATTGTGTTTAGGGATTATATTTGAACTCTACAAATTTATCTCGTGTGTTCTTGTATTACCGATTAAGATCGGGCTCTCATAATTTACACAAAATCTCGACCTTGCGTGTTTTTGTGTTAATTATTAAATTGCTTGATTAGTTTATTACAATTTAAAAACACAATTAATGGATCATATTAAGTTAATTACAATATCTCAATGATTCAAAATAATTAAATGAAGAAGGATAGAGGTTGATCGATTACTAAAAAGAACTACTCTTCCATGGCCGGTGTAGTCATCATGGAGACGTTTTGCATGAGAAATGGATTGAAAGGGTAGAACCCAATATCGTCTCCACTATTGATTCCATCCCAATTAAGAAGATTAATATAAGAATAAAAGGGAAGAACAAATAATATTATTTGTATAAAAAATCAAGAAACAAACATGAAAGAAAAGAAATACAAAGAGGAGGTGGGAGAGGAGATCCTTTTTGGAAGAGAGGTTTTCACAAATCCTTACTTGTTCCAAGAGTTTTGAGGGGATCCCAAGAGACACACTTTTGGAAACACCTTCCCAAAGCCTCTACCATCCCTCCCAATGAGTTAAAACCCCATTTAAATAGAGTTTGTGAGGGCTAGGGTTACATAACTTTTTAAGTGTGAAATGAAAAACTCAACAAAATATTTTATTCCAAGTTGCACGCCTAATTGACCTCCAAATTCGTGACTTGGCCAGCCTTATAGAAGTATTATTTGTGCCAAATCATTTTCCTAATAATTACTCAAAATATGGGCTCCATCAAATCCCGGATGAAGAAGATATGGCCCAAATACAGAACCCATGTCCATTCTTCCAAGTCCAGCCCACCATTGTCTTAATGGACCATTTACTCCATCCAAATGCACTCTTTGGGTCTAGTGTCCTAAATAAAAGTTGTATAAAATTAAGTTAGAAACAATGCTGAAAAATATTAAGTTCATGTAATAAATATTAATATATTTATCTTCAAAATAATACAGTACATTTTAAAAGTGTAAAACTGTAATTTTCATCAAATTTTCAAATGAATGATCTAATCCCAAATATTTCATAAATGAATATATTTAGCACAATGTGAGGAAATTATGTAATTTATTATCAATAAAATATTCAACAAAATAGTGTTTTATCAACTCCCCCACACTTACCCTTTTGCACACCTGGGCAAAACCTAATGTCAAGTAAACATCAATATCAAATCAAAATCAATTTTAAAACACATATCCTTGAGATCAAACAACAACACACCAAGAAACAGAAGATATCATGCCTCATAAAAAACCATTATTTCAAGTTCATAATTTATATCATTTAATATACTTCCACTTTATTTATCCTCCCGTGCACAAAACACTTACCTCACTTGAATTTTCTCTTATCACACAAATGTCATTTTTTTGCAATGTCTTTATCATCCAAACTCATACAAGGGTCACCATAGGCTTGATAAATTCTCACATCTCTACCGGATGTGATTCAAGGACATATGTTTATCATGAGGACTTTTCAGGGTTTTTCTGTGGCTTTCGGTTGCTAGGATTTAGATGTGAAAAATTCTGAGGCTGAATGAGGAGGGCTTGACTCTTTTTGAAGCAAAATTGCATTAATCTAATTTTCTCATAAATATGGCCTTCTTCCTCAATCCCCATAGTATCAATTCAGCTACATCATCATGAAAATAAAGTAATTTTCACACCATTCAAAATTTTCACAGTAAAAATGTCAATCTTCTAGAACATGATTTTCTTAAAAGCTCTAGATAGGCACAGCTTTCCCCCTCTATTAGAAGCTCCAGAAAGGCACAGCTTCTTTTATCCTGAATGCTCCAGAAAGGCACAAATTTCAATATAATGTTTTTCTTCAGAAGAAAACACATCTCTTCATAATTTTATTTTTCATCCGAATTATCACAAAATGTGGTAGCACAACACAAGACAACGTCCCCCCACACTTAAGCTCAACTAGATTATGCAATTTCACTTCAAGAGTTGGTTGGATAGGGAATATTGGCTTGTAATGTGGCTAACCTAACAAGATATGCATGGATTATAAGGGATACAAGGATTAAATGTTCAAGGTATTCCATTATAAAAAATGATTCTTTGAAATAGGGGCTTTAATACCAAACAAATGCCTCAATAATTTAAACATAAGTACCTCAAACCCTCACGTTTTCACAGGAATAAATCAAATTATCGTTAAATCAAGCATGGTTTGGTTCTCTTAAAAAGTGAGTTGAATGTAAAGAATATGAAAATAATGGTTCAGAAGCTTCACAAGAATGTGATTTCAAATATAAATATAGTGATATATGGCATGGGATTCAAAATTCAGTGTACTTTTCATGAAATTACTAAATATTTGAACTTGAAACAAAGTCATTTCAGCATTCATTTAAGCTTAGTTTCAAGGGATAAATTGTTTCACTTGTTGATATGGATTTAAACATGGTGATGAGAATCATTTCAGCTCAAAACTTTCAAAAACACATAGAAAATTGTAAAATAAACACACAAAATTTGAAAAACACACATTTTTTTGTTTTTTTTAATCAGTAAAACAATTGAAATTACTAAACTAAAAGGTTCACTCCCCCACACTTAAAATATTGTATTGTCCTCAATGTGAATCCATGAGATGATATATGCACATGAAATGTATAATTTTAAATAGGACAAAGAATAACAAAGTTAAAGGGTTAGGAATAGCCTGATGTGCTCAAGTGATGATGGGGTCATGCAGTGTGATAAAATTCACTGCATCGGTAGGAAGTCCCCCAATGTATTTATTCAAAGATTGCACATTGATTGTAAAGATCCTTCATGTGTCCTCTTGTGTGATCTCCACTACACCATAAGGAAAAACATTAGTCACAATATAAGGACCTAACCATCTGGAACACAACTTACCAGGCATCAGCTTCAGTCGTGATCTATATAGAAGGACTTTCTCTCCAACATGAAACCCCCTTTATTGGATCATTTTGTCATGAGCTAATTTCAATATTTCCTTATAGATAATTGAGTTATCATATGAATACAATCGAATCTCCTCAAGCTCTTGAATTTGCAACATCCTTTGGATTCCAGCTTGGGCCAAATCCATGTTGCATTTCTTAATAGCCCAATAAGCCAGATTCTCAACTTCCACAGGGAGATGACATGATTTCCCAAAAACAATCCGAAATGGGGACATACCAATGGATGTCTTGTATGTTTTCCTATAAGCCCACAATGCATCATCCAAGTGCCTGCTCCAATCTTTCCTATTTGGCTCCACAGTTTTCTCCAAAATTTGTTTCAATTCCCTATTTGAAACCTCATCCTATCCATTTGTTTGAGGGTGGTATGGTGTTGATGTTTTGTATGTCACCCCATACTTCCGAATAAGGGAAGAAAACTTCTTATTTCTGAAGTTTGGCCCTTGGTCACTAATTATGGCCTTTGGTACTCCAAACCTACAAAAAATCTGTACTTTGACAAAGTCCACATCAACATGAGAATTATCAGTCCTGGTGGCCTTAGCCTCCACCCATTTACTCACATAATCAACAACAACCAAAATATATAAATATCCAAATTAACTGGGAAAAGGACCCATAACATAGATGCCCCATACATCAAAAATCTCACAGAATAGTAAGGGTTGTTGGGGCATCTCATGTCTCCTAGAAATGTTCCCAGTGTGTTGGCAACGAGAGCATGACTTACAAAACACATGGGCATCATGGAATAAGATAGGCCAATATAATCGAGAGTCCAAAACATTTTTAGCTGTCTGTTGGGGTCCAAAGTGTCCACCACAAGCAAGCATATGACAAAAATGTAAAACAGACTCAAAATCATGATCAAGAACTCACCTCCTAATAACTTGATCACTACACATATGCTAGAGGTATGGATCATCCAAAACATAATATCGAGACTCACTTTTTAATTTTTGGACTTGGTGTTTCTTTAAATTTGTAGGGATTTCATAGGCAACAAGGTAGTTAACTAAATCTCCATACCAAGGATGCGTACCTAAGATGGAATAAAGATGATCATTGGGGAAAGTGTCCTGAATTGGTACCTGGTCCAAGGTGTCATCCTCTAGTTTGTGAGTAATCCTACTCATGTGGTCCTCCAGCAAGTTTTCTGACCCCTTTTTTCCTTTATCTCAATATCAAATTCTTGAAGAAGGAGCATCCATCGGATCAGCCTGGGCTTTGCATCTGGCTTCTTCAAGAGGTACCTCAGTGCTTCATAGTTAGAAAAAACAACTACTTTAGAGCCCAATAAATATGAACTGAATTTATCTAAAGCAAATATGTCAACAAGAAACTCTTTTTCCGCATTTGTGTAGTTTTATTGGGTTGAATCCAGTGTCCCCGATGCATAGGTGATCACATGTGAACATCCCCCCTCCCTCTAAGATAAGACAGCTCCAACCATGAAGTTGGAGGCATCACACATAAGCTCAAAAGGAATCTCCCACCATGGGGGTTTTATGATAGGTGGAGTGGTCAGACACTTCTTTAGCTTATCAAAGTAAGTCCTGGAAGAATCATCAAACGAAAAATCATAATCCTTTTGAAGTAATCTTTACATAGGAAGTGCAATCTTACTAAAATCTTTGATGAAGCGCTAATAAAATCCTTAATTCCCTAGGAAAGATCAAACATCACGTACACATGAAGGATAGGGTAAGAATGAAATAATGTCTATCTTAGATCTATCAACCTCTATCCCATGTTTTGACACTACATGCCCTAATACAATGCCATGATCTACCCTAAAATGACACTTTTCAAAGTTCAAGACCAGATTCTTCTCAATACAACGATTCAATACCTTCCCCAAACTATTTATACATTCATCAAATGAGGATCCATACACTATAAAATCATCTATAAATACCTCCAGGCAGGTCTCAATAAAATCAGAAAAAATACTCACCATGCATCTCTGGAAGCTACCTAGGGTGTTTCAAAGTCCAAATGGCATCCTATGGTAGGAAAATGTGCCAAAGGGACAGGTGAATGTAGTCTTCTCTTGATCCTCCGGAGCTATAGGAACCTGAAAATATCCAGAAAATCCATCCAAGAAACAATAGTGTGTCTTCCCAGCTAGTCTCTCAAGCATCTGATCAATAAATGGGAGGGTGAAATGGTCTTTGCGAGTGGAATGATTTAGTTTCCTATAATAAATACACACATGCCAACTGTTTTGTAACCTCATTGGAACTAACTCATCTTTCTCGTTTTTAACAACAGTAACACCAATTTTCTTAGGCACAACATGAATATGACTTACCCACTGAGAATCTGAAATGGGATAGATTATACATTCCTTGAACAATTTTTCAACCTCTTTTTAACAACCTTCAATAGGGTTACATTGAGTCTCCTTTGTGGTTGCCTCACCAGTTTAGCCCCATCCTCTAAAAGAATCATATGCATGCAATTGGAGGGGTTAATACCTGATATGTCAACCAAGGTCCACCCAATTTCCATGATGTTCTCCCTCAAAAGATTCAAAAGTTTTTCTTCATGTTCAAAAGGGAGATTGTTAGAAATGATAACAGGTAATTTCTCATCACTTAACAAGTATGAGTATTTGAGATTTGGTGGCAATGGCTTGAGTTCCAGTGTAGGGGGGTGGTGTATGGATGGGGTCATAGAAGGAACTGAAATATGTGCACAAAGAGCATCAGTATCACAATATACATCATCATAATCAGAGAATAAACCATCAAATCCATCAGCATACTCAACAGCCATGTCATAATTAGAGTTCACCTGACCAAATCAGAATATTATTCCATTTCAAAATCAAATCTTAGAGAGTCGTGTTCCTTAGAAACGGGTGTGGAAGTACTCTTAGACATCAAACTAGAACCAAACTCATAATCTCCCTAAGTATAGGTCAATCCAATTCCATGATGTTTTTACATGGTTGTTCAAAATGGGAGATAACAAATGCAGAATGATCCTATGAGGGGTAATTCATGGAATCCATAACATTAAACATCACAACTTCATCCCCAAATACCATGGAAAGTGTACCCTCATTGACATTTATGATAGTTTTTGTAGTTTTGAGGAAGGGACTACCTAAGATAATGGGGGCATGAGAACTTACCTGATCATCCTCCATGTTAAGCACATAGAAATCTACTAGAAATATTATGTCTCTTACCCGGACAAGTACATCCTCCAGAACTCCCACTGGATATGTCGTAGCTCTATTCACCAATTTCACCACTACTCTTGTCAGTTTCAGCTCACCAACCTGCAAAGAAGAGAATACATAGTGAGGCATCACATTTATGGAATCTCCCAAATCACAAAGAGAATCATAGAAGTGCAAATCCCCTATGGTACATGGGATGGTGAATGTCCTGGGATCCTTGCACTTTGTTGGCATTGCTAGAGTTGGGGTAATGAGTGTTGAGACATTCCTTCCAAGGTTGATCCTCTCATTTCCCTTGAGCCCTCTTTGATTGGTGTAGAGTTCTTTTAAGAATTTGGAATACCTTGGGATTTGTTTGATAGCATCAAGTAGAGGGATGTTGATCTCAACACGCTTGAATGTGTCCAAAACCTATTTTTTCATTGCTTCTTCAGCCATCTTCTTGGTTTGAACAACCCTATTTGGAAAGGGAAGAGGTTTAGGAGGAACATCATCAATATTTGTCTTACCTTTATGTTTCTCCTTGGGTTTCTCATCAGTTGGTATGGAATGGGGCTTCCCTGGAGTTAAGGTGAATCCCAGTGGAATGGTAGGTAGAGAAGCATCATTTGTTTGCTTCCCACTTCTCAATGTGATGGCACTGAAATTCCCCTTTTTATTTGGAGTGTATTGGGAAGTAAGATTTCCATAATTCTTACTTACCAGTTCATGGAGGGCAGTGGCAATCTGGCTCATTTGAGTCTTCAACTCCCTCAGCTCTGAACCTTGACTTTTCAGCTCATTCTCTTTATTAAGAACAATTTTCTTCAAAAGGTCATTAGTGTTAGAATCTACCTTGGCTGGGGGATTACCTTGTTGTTGTCTTGTTGATGATTGAGATTCAAATCTTCTTTGGGGTTGTTGGAAACCTTGCTGGTAAGGTGGAGGCTGCTGAAAGTTTGACTGAAAAGGGGGACTTTGTTGTTTTCCAGAGACATACTTCATGTTTATTGATCCTTCCACCCTTGGTTTTATATTGGATAAAACTTCTTTTGGGGATATAGTTGTTGTTGTTGTTGCTGATATGGTGTCCTAGGGAACACTGCTGCACAATCTTCTGTTTATTGGAGTTGTGGGCAACAGTCAGTTGGGTGGTTTGTCTCAGTGAAAATACCACAAGACCTTGAAGGAGGGGGTTGGGATGTCTTTTGAGCCAAAGAAATATACCTCACCATAGTGGTCAATTCTTCCAATTTGGTATCAATCAAATTACTTTCAAGAGAAGAAGGACTTACCTGATGTACTCCCCTGACATGTGGTGTACCTCTATCGCCAAATTTTTGGGATTTTTTGGTCATCTTGTCGATCAATGCATGTGCGGCTACAGGTTTCTTGTCCACCAATTCCCCTCCTGCAGCGGCATCCACCATGATCCTCTCCATAGGTTTGAGTCCTTCATAGAAGTACTGAATGAGGAGTTTCTCACTGATTTGGTGATGTGGACTGCTTGCGCACAACTTCTTGAATCGCTCCCAGTACTCATACATTGACTCCCCTTGTGCTTGCTTGATCCCCGAGATCTCCTTATGACTTTAATTGGTCCTTGATGCTAGAAAAACTCTCTACAAGAAAATACGTTTCAAATCGTTCCAGCAAGTTACATCTTCGGGTTGTAAATAATACATCTAGTCTTTCGCAGCTCCATCAAGTGAGAATGGGAATGCTCTTAGTTTGATTTGATCATCAAAGACATTTCTAGGTTTTAGGGTTGATCAAACCACATTAAATAATTTCAAATGTTTATTGGTATCCTCACCAGAGAGGCCATGAAACTTTGGAAGTAAGTTAATTAACCCAGATTTTAGTTCAATGTCCGATTCGAGATTTGGGTATGCAATACAATTTGGTTGATAGTTAATATCAGGTGCAGCCAATTCTCGAATGGTTATATTAAGTTCATTTCCATTATTTTCAGCCATTGGTTCTTGTTTTATGGTTGAATTTTAGTTTCTTCCAATTTCAATGTTCTGATATTAATGTAGTTCTCCAACTGTTTGAATGATGAAACTTCTCGTAGACTGAGAATATCTGATTCGATCTCTAAGGCTACGTTCAACCTCAGAGTCAAGATCTCAGAGATATTTGGGATTAGTTCGTATCATAAATCAATGAAAGATGAAAATAAGTAATGTAGACCATAGTAAAATAAAAATTAGAAGTTTCAGTTGATGGTTGAAAAAGAAGTAGAAGAAAATAAAAGAAGAAGAAAAAAAATAAGATTGGGTAAAGAAGGAAGAAAGAAGAGGGGAAGAGAATAAAATGTAAAATAAAATAAATACCTCTAATTGGTTGAATATAACTCATCAATCAATGGTTTCAAATAAACATCAATATTCTTTTTTGAATGTCCTGAAATTAATAAGGTAAAAAGATATATGTCTCCTTTATCAACATCCAAGGAGGTAAATTTCATGGAGTTATAAAGACAAGGCAACATGAATACTGAATACCGTAAGAAACAAATGTAAATAAAACATCAGTAGAAAGACCTAATCATACATTTCAGGTTTCTAAAGTAAAAGAAAACTGCACTTGGTCAAAATGTTTCCATGAATCACCATCATATGAATGATTTGATCTTTTACCAATTTAAATATTTATTTTGTGCCATGACATCAATGCCACTATGATATGAGACATAAAAAAATGTTGTAATCAGGGTGTAAGTGGGAAATATTTAAATTGTTTTACAAAAATAAATTTAGACTTCCCTAGTTGAGTATCTTTATACCTTGATTGTCCACATGTGGGACAACTATCTAATAAATCATTTTCACCATAATATAAGATGAAATCATTTGAACATGCATGAATCTTCTGATAACCAAGACTCAAATTATAAACCATCCTCTTGCTCTTATGTAAATTTATAGGAAACACATTTCCTTTAGGTAACAGTGTTTTAACCAAAGAGAATATCTGATCAAAAACGTTATTTGACATCCCATTATAAGATTTAATAGCCATAAATCTTTCAACTGCTTTAAATTTTCTAATCTTGCAACCATGATATAAGGCATCCTCAGCGGACATCAACAACTCATAAAATTGAGATGGTCCCAACTCAGGAGTTAAATCAATATCATCCTGAGTTTTGGTTTTTTGAAAAGATAAACCTGCCACATCATGTACTAAATTTGTAAACCGCGATGGATCATAAACCAAATTATTATTATATTCTATGAAACTATGTTCACCAAGTTGGTTGAAAACCAAATTATAGTAGATGACCCCTAACATTTTCAAATGTTTCAAATGTCCTCAGAGAACATTTTTTACAAGGAAACTTAATTGTCCCTTCTAAAATAAATTATGGTTTTGATGATGCAAATTATAATAAAGCTTCAACACTCTCAATATATACTAGATTTAAACTAGAACCGTTTGGAATCCTACATTGATTTATCCAAGAGTGGTCATCTAATAATGATTGTTGTCAACTTAATTGTTCTATATTTCTCTAAAAAATATAAAATAATTTGTTTTTCTAAATAATTTGATATAAGGAAAACACTATCCAAAAAAGAGAACAAAATTAAATTCAATTTTCTACTAATTTATAATAATTTCTATTATTTCATAGTTATTTATAGTATTTGTTTTAAAATTTATACTAATCTACACTAATTTATAATTATTTATACTAATTAATACTAATTATTAGTAATTATAGCTAATTTATACTAATTACCACTTATTATGAGTAGTAAAATTTCTAACAGATTGGCGGTAGCTCTTTTGCCCGATGGCTCATTTCCTTGTAATTTCTTTCCACTAAAACCACTATGAAAAATAAACTCTAACGTACAGATATCCATTTTTGTTTGCCCAAGAATGGAGAGAAACATGGTGAGGCCTCCCTTCTATCCATTCTCATGCATATGAAAATGGATATCTATATGTCAGAGTGGATTTTTCATAGTGATTTCAGGGGGAGAAAATTGAAAGGAGATGAGTCATTGGGAAAAAGAGCCTCCTTTTCCTAACGGCTCATATCCTTTCAACTTTCTCCAACTGAAATGAGTACGAAAAACTGGCTCCGACGAACACATATCCATTCTCATGCATACAAAAATGGATATTAGTACATTGGAGTAGATTTTTCATAGTTATTTCAATAGGAGAAAGTTTTAAGGAGATGAGCCATCATTTAAAAGAGCTTCCACCAATCCGCTGAAAATTGTGCCAATTTATTACTAATTATTACTCCACTGAAAATTGTGTTGATTTATTCTAATTATTTTAATTATTACAAATTATTCTAATTATTGCTAATTATTCTATTTATTGATAATTATTCTAATTATTTATATTTATTCCTAATTATTTCTCTTTATTCCTAATTATTTCTATTTATTACTAATTATTTCTTATTATTTCTAATTATTTCTTTTTAATTTTAATTATGGATATTTATTGCTAATTATGGATAAATATTACTAATTATTGTTAATTATTTCTAATTATTTCTAATTATTACTAATTCTAGCTAATTATTTCCAATTATTGCTAATTATTACTAATTATTCCTAATTATTACTAATTATTGATAATTATTACTAATTATTGATAATTATTACTAATTGTTACATTTTTTACTAATTATTCATATTTACTCCTAATTATTTCTAATTATTACTAATTATTACAATTTATTACTAATTATTACAATTTATTTCTAATTATTACAATTTATTACTTAATATTAATAATTATTATAATTTATTACTAATTATTAATAATTATTACGATTTATTACTAATTTTTTCAAATAATTACCAATTATTGCTAATTATTACTAATTATTACTAATTATTACTAATTATTGATAATTATTACTAATTATTTCTAATTATTTCTAATTATTTCTAATTATTACTAATTATTTCTAATTTATCTTACTTATTTCTAATTATTACAATTTATTACTAATTATTACTAATTAATACTAATTATTACAATTGATTACTAATTGTTACAATTTATTACTAATTATTACTAATTATTACCATTTATCACTAATCATTACAATTTATTACTAATTACAGCTAATTATTACTAATTATTACAATTTATTACTAATTATTACAATTTTTTACTAATTATTACAATTTATTAATAATTATTACAATCTATTACTAATTATTACAATTTATCACTAATTATTACAATTTATTACTAATTATTACAATTTATTACCAATTATTACAATTTATTACGAATTATTGCATTTTATAACTAATTATGATAATTTATTACTAATTATTACAATTTATTACTAATTATTACAGTTTATTAGTAATTGTTACAATTTTTTACTAATTATTAAAATTTATTACTAATTATTATAATTTATTACTAATTATTACAACTTATTACTAGTTATTACAATTTATTGCAATATATTGAAATTTATTATAATTATTGCAATTTATTAAGAATTATTACAATTTATTAAGAATTATTACAATTTATTAATAATTACTACAATTTATTACTTTTTATTACAATTTGTTAGTAATTATTACAGTTTATTATAATTTATTACTTATTATAACAATTTATTACTAATTACTATTTATTACAATTTATTACTAATTACTTATTATTACAATTTATTACTAATTACTTATTATTATAATTTATTAGTAATTATTACTATTTATTACAATTTATTTGTAATTATTTATAATTATTAGAATATATTTGTAATTATTTCTAATTATCACAAATTATTAATAATTATTTCTAATTATTACAATTTATTACTAATTATTTCTAACTATTACTATTTATTTCTATTTATTTCTAATTATTACTAATTATTTCTCATTATTCAATTTATTACAATTTATTACTAATTATTACTATTTATTACTAATTATTACTAATTATTACAATTTATTACTAATTATTTATAATTATTACAATTTATTACTAATTATTACTAATTATTACTAACTATTACTAATTGTTACTAATTATTAGTAATTATTACTAATTATTCATATTTATTACAATTTATTACTAATTATTACTAATTATTAAAATTTGTTACTAATTATTACAATTTATTACTATTTACCATTAATTATTACTTATTCCCGCTAATTATTACTAATTTCTACAAGTTACCGCTAATTATTTCTAATTATCACTAATTATTACTATTTACTACTATTTATAAATATTTATTTCAATTTATTACTAATTGTCGCTAATTATAACTACTTATTAATAATTTTTCTAATTAATACTAATTACTACAAACTAATAATAATTAATATTCTAACTATTAATTAATACTAATTAATAGTAATCACACATAATTATTTATAAAAATAAATAATGATAAATAAAACAATCTAATTCTAATTCAATTTAATTGCAGCTAATTAACAATAATTATAACTAATATAAAATAAAACGAATTAACTAAAAACTAAAATAAATAGATAAATACCTTAAAACTAAATCTTTCGGAGGATATAAGCCGCGAATATTGCTCCAATTTTGAATTTTAAACTTTGAAATTTTTTGAAAGAAAAAATATAAGTAGAGAGGGAGAGTGGTGTAGAGAAAGGAGTTGAATGAGAAAAAACAGATGATGGGTATATATATGTTAGATTATTTACGATGATACTATTTGTGACGAGATTCCCATCGCAAATGCTAACCCGCAGATTAATTAGGGCAAGTGGTTAAAAAGATATTTGCGACGGGACCTGTCGCAAATTCCAACCTGCAGTCATACTATTTGCGACAGGAGATAAATCTCATCACAAATACTAAAAAACGTTGTCGGGTATTTGCAACGAGCTTATATACCCGTTGTAAATATCGTTCCCACGGTTTGGTGCGCAACTCATGCCAAACCTATTGCGACAAGGCCCATATCCCCATCGCAATTAACAACTTATTTGTGATGGGAAGAGGATCTCATCGCAAATAGTCCCTCCCCACGGACTATTTGCGAGAAGACCCCTCTCTATCGCAAATACCCTATCGAAAATATCAATATTTCACATAGAGAAAATTGATATGAAGAAAATCCAAGAAATGATGGAATGGGAAATCTATTTTTAAAGGTAATGATAAGATGCGGTTTCTTAGATTTGGCCTATGCCTTAATCTTCATCAGCCACTCATATCCATAGTTTTTTACCCCCTTAAGGGAAATCACTTTTGGGATCTTTAATAATCTCTTGGGCTTCACCAAGGAGATCCACTATCACATATAATTTTTATCCTTCCCCAAGACATACTCGGTAAAAACTTAAATGGTGTTATATCTAGAGGTGAGGTGTGAGGCTTTAAAGACAGGATCATGCTCCCAGGTATTAAGAATAATTTATTTTCAAAAGATATGATTTTATTTCTCAATGGGAGGTCTCAATCTATCAATAACATTCTCAACATGCTTAGTAATTATGAGAATTACAGTAAGAAACTGATAAGTATGTTTATGAGTAATGTATTCATTTCTAGGTGGTGATCTTCTAGGAAAAGGTACAAAAGTATTTGTGGTGTATCGAACTAGAAAATTCAACTCCTATCATTTAGAGGGAGGATTACCCTCATCAATAGTGCATTATCCTCAATCCCACTACATGTTTTATCTATCATTCATGAACATTAATATCTCATAATATAGGTTGAAAAAAACTCAATGGGTTCCTATTGGACTCCCACAAGGAAGGTCAATGCAATTGGGAAAACTATACTTGTCTAGAAATACTATTTGATGAAGGTAGTATTAAAGTTAAAATCCTTGGGAAATGTATGCTAAACTGCTTTGGGAAGCACTCAAGGAGCACTCTCTATGATCAACCTTCTCCAAGGATACATACTGGTTGGGTTCTGATAGAACTTAGGATGGGAGATTGGGATATATTCACTATGAAGCAGTCTTAAAAAAATCATAGTATTTTTTAGCACTCTAGATGGATCATAGGGTATTGGAACATTTCTTTATGGATTAAAAATTAACCGGATTTTCTACTCTTCTTTAAAGATAGCTTGCATCCCAGTATGCAATTGCATGAATCCAAAGAGAAACATAAATTCCTTAATGAAATCATGAATGTTGAATAGGAAAATTAAAGCACTTGTATTGGTGAAGTTAATGTGGTGGACTACTTAGAATTTACTCACTCTTGATCATGTCATCTTTTAATAGGCGATTTTCAGAAACACACGCATGTTCTATAGGGCTTCTATAACTAGGATAAGACATTATAGAGTAAGTATATACTTATCAAAATCATATTTCTAGTATAAAGAATTAGGCACCAAGCTATCTCAACTGATGAGATGATTCAATGGAATGGTATCCATCTAGTTTCTAAAACCCCATGTTGTACTATTTATAATATAGAAATGGATGATCACATACTCATAAAGGGGGAATGGGCTATAATTATATGGAATTTCTTAGGTATATGCATGGAACTTATTTTTAACCTTGAGAGTTTTTGAGATTTTTTGCTCAATCTAGTATACCAATGTGGAGATTAGTTATTCTTCTAGGCACACCCACAACATGCCGCCCATATATGGTTTCTATTGTATCTGAGAGTCACATAATCAGTTGGTACACTTTTTCTCTTGGGTAAATATTGAATGTCTGAAAATCAAATAATATTATTTGGTTGGTGATTTTTCCATGTCTTTTCTAAGGAACCACCTCTTTTCTTATTTTCAGGGATAATGTAAACTTTTCAGGAAGGTCCAAATAAAATGATCCTTGGTCCAATAATGTCATTAGGTTGAATAAATGAGGTTGAGTGATGGTATTATACTTAATTTCAATAGAATTTGTGGGATTTTTATGAATCATGGAGTTAACATCATACAGTATG
Organism: Viscum album; assembly: GCA_963277665.1. Lineage (NCBI taxonomy): Eukaryota > Viridiplantae > Streptophyta > Magnoliopsida > Santalales > Viscaceae > Viscum > Viscum album. The sequence continues at coordinate 445,792,396 of OY728119.1, forward strand.
CTTATGGATCAATAATTTTAGCTCTCAGGGTGATATATGGTGATAGAAACCATCCTACAGTAAAAATCCTACGCGATGCTAAGTGGTATGATTTTGAGTAAATTGTATAACTTCAAAATTTGTGATTTGGAAATTAAATTGGCCTTGATTGATAAATTTTTTAAAGGTAGTTCTCTTGAATATTGTTTAGTTACTCATTACATTAGTAATCATTGATGGATAATTGATTAAAATGTAAAAAAATTATCATACTTTGTGAAAGAGAAATAAATATTACTAATTATGGGTGGAGTGATTTTCATTATTTTAATTTATATTATGTTCACGTGGATTCATATTTAACCCCCATAATGTATATAAATTCATATATGTATATATAATTATGATTTGATTAAATACCAATATTAATATTTTAATAATTCATTAAATTTGAAATTATTCATCTTTACAAATAACAAAAAATTTATGGGTGTGAAAACACTCACCAAAGAGGAATGAAATATTTATGTTGATGTATTTATAATGATTTAATGACCCTCATTAAACATATAAGAACCATCTAGAAACAAAACATCTCAAGATCCACCGTGTATAAAATTGAATCCATGAATAACATCAAATAGAGAATATACTATGTACATTTCACCGATGAATTCCATAACCACTATCTTCAATATAATGACATGAATCACCCAGTGTTTAGGTGGGGTGATTCTTCACTCATGATATTCTAGAATCTTCAGAGGTAATGGATGAAAAATAAAGAGGGCATCTAGTTAAGGAGAATTAGTTTTGATGTCTTGTGTAATTATTACCCACATTGTATCAATGATGAAAACCTCCACAAATAGGGTTAGAGGATACTCCTTGATCCACCCAATATTTTAATCATATATTAATTTTTCTGAGTACATGTTAATGGTAAAAAAAATTATAACCCATGATTCAATTTATTTTTCACAATATTCTATCATATAATACATTTATTTTTCAATCATATCCTTATATAAAATATTTTCAAGTGACAATTATTTTTATTTTGATGGATAATAATCTACAAATTGAAAAATTAACCATGTTATACAATACACTTTACTGTGATATAGCTAAATTGTACAACATTATTTGGTTAAGGCAATGGATTAATGTCTTATAACATTACATATGATATAACTAAAAAAGGGAATATGATAGTTCATAAACAAAAGTATATCATATATAAGACTGAATGGCAATTGAAAAATTTTATTTAACCAAAATCAAATAAGTATGAAGAAAATAAGGGGTTCATGGGGAATGAAAGTAATAAAGTCCAAGGGAATCCCCTTGGAAAATTTTAGCATAGTTAAAAGTAAGAGATACAAGAATTGAGTACAACATAATCCTATCAACTTGGTTACCTTTAGAGGTAAGAATAGTTCTTGTCATTTTTTCCTCTAGACATGAGTGAACAATATCCACCTCTAAATGTAAAATATATTTATAGTATCTGATGTAATAAATAATCTTCCATGGACATACAGAATTCCCCTTTAATTAATTGATTAGAATGGAAGAGTTATACTCCACCTTAGATAATCAATGGGGATTGATTGGTTATGTATCCTCCAATTGAGAAAGTTGAATTTAGGGTATTTTCCCTTAAACTAGGTTTTGGGACCCATCATATCAATATTTTGAAGATAATGAATCATGTTGAGGAACCCTGAGAATGTATGTTTCCCTAAAGATGATTTTGTGATTGAGCACTGATATAGGTAATTGGATAATTGAATGTTGTGAAATAATTACTTTTATACCTTATTAAGTACAACATTATTGAATTGGGGATGGGAGAAATATTTTTTTGAAGCTAATATCAGGATAAGGACACCCAATAAGGAATGGGTGTAATACCACCCAGTTTTTTCTAGAATAAGACTTCGCCATACCCTATGATCCAATGTGAATTTTCTAGGATTGGCCAAGTGAGCCCCTACAAACTACACCACATATTAGATCCATAATATCTCTCATCCCACTCAATGGGGTTACTTTCATACTTCCTTTTATTTAATTTAGACCAGAGGGAGTTTCCTAAGATCACCTCCTAAAAAATCATAGCCTAAAAACCCCATATTTCCTCTTCAATACATCTTAGGTTAATACCCCATTCTTGATTTTTTCTAGAAATTCTTGACCAACTGAAACGATCATGTCATCCGTGCTGATGGGATTCCCAAATTAATCTTTTTAAGAAGATTTAAATGATTTTAAAAACATCCTTTTGAGGTCTATAGATAGATAATATGTGTGTGTGGATATAAGATATAACACTATTGATCAAGGAGAGTCTACCTCCAAATGAAAGGAATTAGATTATCAAGCTTATTAACCTACCCATGGTCCTATTGAAAATGTTTTCATAATAATGAATTTGAATTATTACATTGGATAATGGGGTACCCGAATAATATAATAGAATGATTTCTCTAGAAATACCAATTCTTCCTTGAATCAGCTTATATCTCTTGGTCGAGCACCTATTGGAAATAAAAAAACTCTATTTTTATAGATATTGATCCATTTACCAACTTTGTTAGAGTAATTAATCATAATAATCATGAACTTGAAAATATAATTTTTACTACCACTAAGAAAAAAATTATCTCATTATTAAATAATATGTGGGAAGTACACAACAAACTATACCTCTCTTTGAGTTGATGAATACACCCTTATTTAATCCCCTTATTGATATTTATACTAAAGACATATGAAATAAGGATAAAAAGGATCAGAGAGATAGGATCCCCTTTTCTAAAAATCCTATTTGATTTTTTAATACAAAATATTTACCCCATAAATGAAATTTTAAACCAAGGATATGAAAAACGCCTGAAGAAAAGGCCACAACCCCATATAGAGATACCATACATTCTGGGAACATTGAGGATAAATATATATTCCATTTGATCATAATAATTTTCTATTTCGATTTTGATCAACACATTAGATCCTATAACTATCCTATCTAGATTGACGATAATTTCTTGGGAAAACCCAATGGAAACCTTAATGAATATGCCTTTATAGAAACCATGTTGCTCTTATAAAATCTAGAGTGAAATATGGATAAACCATCTTTTGTTAAGGATGGTGGATAAGAATTTGTATAAGAAATTTTAAATTCTTATGGGATGGAATTTCTAAAAACTATTTGGAAATTCTACATTAGTAATTAGACACATAATGGTAGCTGGGGTTACCCTTGGAAATAGAGTACCCTTGATGTAGTCTACAAAATCTCCCACAAATTCCCACTTAATAATATATATATATATATAATTTAGGTAATATCTCTATCATTCTCCCATTTGAACTAAATACACAAAAACATTATGCCATTTCTCCTTATATGGTATCATATACAATAGAATATGAAACCATATCTAAAACTCCATTTTGGTACATTTAAAACATATTTTGGAAATATATAATCAATTTCACCATGTATAACATAATATTCCATGACTTGTGAATACGTATCAAAAAATCATTTTAGATAAACTCTAAAAAACTTTCAGATAAACTCTCTAAGTAAAACTCAATCATCATCTAGTTTACCACAAATTATAATCCCACAAACCTTTTTAACATTGAAAACAAATATTAACTCCTAAATTTATAAATGAAAGTAAAGAGAATCTTCTAGGAAATCATAATTTATAATCAAACTATAAAGGGAACATGTTTTATCTTCATCAAACACATGTATCTATACATATGTTCACCGGTTTTTTCATATTCAAGCATACATTTTCCCATGGGACATTTTCTAAGACATTAAGTAACCAAAGGTCACAAAGTATTTCAATCTAGTATAGTTACTCATACGTTCATGATTATATGAGTATATATTAACCAGGTTGATGAATACATCATATATCATTCACCCTTACATATGAGAACATTACATACCCAACATCCAACATATAATCACATCATATGTATTATAAAGGTATGCTCATACACTGCCTCATTCTATATTAATCAAGGTATTATATTTCAATCTCATTACACACGATGAAAAATACCAACTTAGTTATAATAAAACTGATAAAATGATCAATAAAATACCAAACCACTCCATAAAAATATATCCTCAAGGAATGAATAACAATGTTTTCAATGTATGAAGGTTCCCAAACTAGGTATCTCTCCAACCTCAGGTGTTTTTGAAATCCAAATATTAAACATTCACCCTTATTATAATAATGAAATAGTGTATGGCACTCCATGTGGTATACTTCATGGGTCATCCAGTCATCAAAAATAAATTTATTCCTAATGATTACATTATTTATCCTGATAGAGGAATCATACTCATGATAACTATATTTCCAAAGTATTTTACTATCTAATTTTCCTTAAAATATAAATTTTATAGATAAATTGTTTAACATGCAACATTGAACTGAAATGCACCAAGACATATTAAATAAATATTATTAATAAAATTTAATAATAATTAAACCACTAGTAAATAAAAATATTGTTATAAATTATAAATGAAAAAAATTATTTAGATTACTTAAAGCTTTAAAGGAGAATTTTTCAATAAAATTATTTTTCCATTATATGTTTTATTTTCATTTAAAGGACAAATTTAATAATTATATAATCTTAATTTTAAAAAATTAACTTCATTTTTGTATTTATAATTTAAATAATAGCATATTATGTTTTTTTAAATTTTTTCTAACATAATTGTTTTTAGATAAATAATAAAAAAACTCATATTTTTCTTATATAGTAAATATTAAGAAATTATTATAATATAAAGATAACTTAAAAGTTTTTAAAACCTTTTTTATTTAGAAATAATAAAATAAAATTAAAATAAATCATTTAAAAATACTATGTTTCTTTTATGAAACTCGTGTTTAACGTTTTGAAAACTTATGTAATATTTTACTCAGAAATGTTTTTTATTCTCTTATATTAAAAATTGATTTTCATTCAATTATATAAATTAAGTGTAAAATAAATTAATTTCATATTTTAAATAAACATTTTCATATTTTTAATAATTTCAGTTACATTTTTATTTATAGAAATATGATTTCTAAGATTAAAGTTAACAACCATGATAATGGTGAAATGGTTATCTTCAAAGAATTTTTTTATTAGGGTGGTGTAATTATTATATAATAAATTTAAATTATATATTTTTATAATCAATTTGATAATATTTTAAAACATATATAAAAATATTTTATAATTTATTTAATGGGTGACTAATGTTACATATGATTAATATCACTTAATGGTTGAAGCATAGTTTTTCATCTTCTAAAAAACCGTTTTTCTATAAATTAAATGTTTTAATTTAAAAGTAAATCTTAACTTATATAGAAATTTAATAACATTATATGAATCTTAAATTTAGTCTCATCAAACCCAAAAATTTTAATAGGGTTCAACTTATATATTTTTTAAAATCTATACTACTTGGTTAAAACACTACTTACCAAAGTAAAAACTAAAATAGTAAATTATAAAAAAGTGGTAAAAGGATTTAAACATGTTTGATACATTTGTTAAAATGAGTGGGAAAGGTTTGATCATACTTAGATCACTACAAACTCCATTATTTTACACTTTTTGAGCCTATAAACCTCAAATAGCGTCACACCATTATTGAAATGTAATGATTACATCCAAAATTATCCTTCTCTTCCCTTATGAAAAAGGGATCACTTCCACTAATTCATGCAACACCTTTCCATTATATTTTCATCCTAAAACTCTAATTTTTTCCTCTATGCCTATTTAATATATTTTTTATCTTAAGGCCTCCATTTCCATGTAGATTTCTAAAAGAAATATCAAGTTCTCAACATGAGTGTTTTATACTCTGTAGTCTTTTCTTCTTAATCTTTCCCTTCTAAACTTTTTATAGCCACCCTAATATAATTATAACATTATTATTATTGTAATATAATATTATTATATTAATGTATCAAAATATATTCAAACATTTCCATCCATTAATAAAAATAAAACAACACCAGTCATGCATACATGCAGACTACCACTTCTATGAAATGATGTGGTTCGTTTTTAATAATTACCTCTCATGGATGGTGAAAAGTATAGATTTTATGAATTAATATATTTACTATGTAAAGTTTATTATTTTTAAATTATAATTTATCATATAACTTCATTGAACCCAATTCTTTGATAAATGTAAATGTTAATCATGCATACGTATGGACTACCACCTTTGTAAATGATGAATTTCATTTTTCATCAGCAGCCTACATTGATGTAATGCCCCAAGATTTTACTATATAAATTATAAATTTAATTAAACGAATTATTTATAGATTTATTAAAATTAATATTAGAACTAAAATTAATTTTATATACTTTAAAATGAAATTTTTTTACATGGTTTTTATTATATGGCCATTAAATTAGTGGGTATAAAAATAAGTAACCATGTTTTTAAATCTATGAAGAAAAAAGAAAAAATAAAAACGGAAAGAGGAAGTATCCCTTATCAAGATAATTTTTCAAATATTTAAAAGGTGGTATCTTCAATAGGTTTTTCTAAAGACCAATCCCAAGCTCAACTCAAGCAATCATTGTATGAGAGAAATAATATACGAGAAAATTTGAAACTTATGGAAATTTCCATGAGATCCGTGATAGTAGAATCACCACCCTTGACTGCCAACATAGTATACCTTATGATTAGATCATATAATATATCCTTATGGGATATGTAAATATAAATTCGGATGATATAATCATAAATGCAATAAGTTATTTTTCACGAGTATTTTACATGTTTTTCATTCCGACTTTAAAAGAAAAAGTTTATTTTTTATATAAAAATAATTTTATTTATATTTTATATTTAAAATATAAAATTAAATATTTTATAATTTTAAATTTATTAGATGAAAATTATTTTAAAGAAAATAATCTCAATATTAAATCAGGTGGGAGTTTTTTAGAATTTTCTAATCTATTTTTTGATGAATAGTGATTTTTTTTATTTTCCTAAAACTATCACTTTTATGAAACTATCATAATACAATTCTGACTTAAATATTTTTGAATCCTATTTTTATAAAAAATAAATATTTATAAGTAAAATAAATCATTTATAATTTTTGATTCAAAATTATCTTTTTGACTTTTCCATTCCTTTTGTTTTGTAAATGACAAACTCTTTCTTAAATACTTAATTACTAAATATTTATTGTACAATGTATCTTAAGAATGTTTTAATAGAAAAAATATATATTTTATCGTACATAGAATTAGTTTTAATGTATTCATGAATATGAATCTACTTTATTCATTATAATTATCGTAATGAGTATAGATCCAATAATGTTCATATTCACCTATATCAAATTAGATTCAATGACTTTCTGTCTTGAATTTGTACTAATTTTTTATAATCGGACTTGACATAAAAAACAATAGCATCAGAATCATACTTATAAATAAAATAATAATTACATCCATAGGATTTATCTAATCTTAAATTCTGAATAATTACAAACATATTCTATCATAATGGAATAAATTTTACACTACAAATGGAGTATATCAAAAATGAAATCAGAAATTATATTATAATATGACCATTGAAGTGCCAGGTGTCCAAGTCATTGTGAAAAACTTAGAGAAAATATGATCGTTAGAGGATCAAGATGACCATTGCAAGCTTTCCTATAAATACCCAGTCATTCGTAGAGTTTGGAGCATAGTACAGATCATTTTCATTTGAAAAAATCTCAGTGTGCGAGAGCTCTGAATATTACAAGAGTGAACTACTTGTTCCTCATACTTGTAATATTTTTTGAGTTTTTATTTTCTTTATGCGTCCGATTGCATGATTATGATCGAGGTATTCTGAGGATATAAATATAGAGGATCTGATCACCTTATTGATTGAGGGCTTGCGGGGATAACAAGAATGATTAGACCATCATATTGAGGGATACCGGAGATAGGTAGACATAGTAAATCTATTCATCATATCGAGTCCACATGGGGATAGTCAGACATAAAAATATTTGTATCGAGGAATTACCCTAGTAAGGGAATGGCATATTTAAATGTAAGTATAAAACAAGGGACATTTATCTAGGTGATTGGATACCCTACTCTTTAGGTTAAAAGATTTGGATTCATTTACTTGTTTTATTGGAAGTCTTTTATTTCCACTGAAATTGTAATAGAAAATGAATCCTTTTATATTCATATTTCTATTTTTATTCTGTTTATGGTAATTGATTTAATTAAGATACATTTTTTTACTCTTATTATAATTCTATATGCCTTAAGATAGAATCACTACTTTTGTATTACTCTGATTTATCAAAACCATTGTGATTACGATTCTTATAATATACTCTAATTAAATCATTTTCTTCTATGAATATGATTAATCTATGAACACATTACCACTACTTAAATTGATTTCAATTATATATGTTGTTAAGATATAATCTCATTACGACCTGAAGAATACTTATCATAATACAAGTCATTACGATACTTTATTTATCAGACCCAAAGGCCCAGTCCGAACACTATTTAAATACCCAATCGGTTTTTTCACTACTGGAATTCTTGTTAATTGCGATGGACTATTTGCGATGGGATCTCATCGCAAATAGGATTTAGTGACGGGGTTCCGTCGCAAATATCCCGTTGCAGAAAACGCTGTCGCAAATACAATTATTTTCGACGAGAATGTTTCCCGTCGCAAATAAGCTTCCGATTATTTGTATTATATACATAAATTTTTTCATGACGGTCCTGTCGCAAAAACTATTTGCGACGAGATATTATCCCATCGCAATATATATATATATAACTTTCTGTGGTGGGCCCATCACAACAAATTATTTGGGATGTGATTACTTACCCGTCACAAATATGATTTTAAAAATATTTAGTTAGACTATTTACGATAGGGTCGCATCTCAAAAGGCCCCGTCGCAAGTAATAAATTAATTTTTTAAAAAATAAAATTTAATAATATTATGATTGATGAAAAAATAATAATATTATTATTAAAACAATAAAAAAATAAAAAATATTAAAATTCTCAATACTCACAAAAAAATATAAAAAAATAAAAAATATTGAAAATTAAATTATGTAATATTTGCACCAATATAAAAGACATAAAATGTAAATAATTCATATTAAAATTTTAATTCAAATGTTTGTAACATAAAAAAATCACTGGGGGGTCATTTGGAGGAGGTGGAGGAGCTGAAGGAGCTGGTGGAAGAAACTCTATCCCTAAACAATGAGTCAGAAATCGCATGTACTCCATCTGATCCTGATGTTGCTGCTTCCATAGATGGATTTTCTCCTCATAATGCTGCTCTTGTTGCTGTTGCTGCCGACACATCTCTTCATGATACTTCTACAAAGTATCTATATGCTCAGCCTGAGTTCGCAACTTCTCCTGGTACTAGGAAGCAGAAGATGATACCTCTCCATGAGCTCCTCTCGAGCTAGATGACGACATCGCAACAGTACCATAATAATTACCAGGAGTCAAATGAGAGTCAATGCCAACTACTCTTCCCTTCTCAAAGCCATACTGAGTCGCCTGCATCCATGCCGCCTCATCAAAATGGTGAAAACTGGTCTGCTCAGCCATCTTGTCCTGACCCTCAACCTGTGTCTGGGAGGTCGCAGCCTCATATGACTCCTTCACTTCCAATTTAAAATTAAAATTGTCAAAATATTATATACAGTTAATTGTTAAACTGAAAAAATAATACTAACCATAATCTGACGCTGGAGATCACCTCTAATCTCTCTAGTGGCTAGATCACTGTACATCCTCCGATAATCGTCAAACTCCGTAATATCGGGATGCTCGACTGCCTATAGAAATATAAAATAAACTGTTTATATTTAAAGTTATATACAATATTTAAAAAATATACTTACCAGATGCTCTTTATGTGAACTGAATTTATGACTACTAGCTCAATGCGTCACCTCCTTTCTCCCCCGATTCTGTCATCCCACTGAAGATCTCCTCTGAAATCCACCACCCAACCAGTGTAAACATAATCCATCCCAAACATGAGATGAAATGTACTCTGTTCGATGGGCTCTACATGACTCATCAAATTCTGTCACCCATGCTTTATTAATGGTTGTCCTTCTCAAATTGTGCAAAAACTGGTGGAAACGGTCACACATAGAAACCTGTCATGCCGCGTGGATAGCATCGCGCATGATATCATCGATAGGATGCCATAAAACCTACAAATAATTTATAATATCAAGTTGTTAATAAAATAAATTTCAAAATAAATATTATTTATTTACGTACCAGCCAATGATGGAACATGTCGTGTCGCACGTCAACGAGAATTTGTTCCCATGTGATCCATGGATGAGAAAAATAATTGCGCAATATAGCACCCCCTGTCCAATAGCTACATTCTGAAAACTGTGAAAAAGGAATAAATAATCAAACAATTAATATATATATAAATAAATTAATGAAATCTAACTAAAATATATAGGTTACCATACCTCCGTGTGTGTGGATCGAAACCAAGATGCAGACGTCACTCAGGGATAGGGTAAGGAATCATCAGTCGTGCAAGACTGCGCCCCCTCCGCGTACCTCCTGAACCACCATTAGGCTGAGGGTCAACTGATCCCACGTCCTCGTCATCCAATGGTAGCTCAGGCTCCTCTAACTCATGCAATAGATCAGAGTCCATCTGAAACACAAAATGATTTTTGTTAGCAGAGAGTTAAAAATAACTATTATATATAGATATATATTAGTTATGATTATAAGCAGCATTTAACTGTGTCAATTTTCATCTTCATCCTCTTCTTCATAGCTGTCAATGTCATTGTCTTCATATTCCTCCTCAGCATCATTAATATCCGTATGAGTTTCAGTTTCAGCATCTCTTGTCATTTCAAATTCATTTGTAACATCATTAACATATTCATCACCATTGATCCTTAATTGTGAGGTGTCATTGTTGATATTCACGTCTCTTTGTGAATCATATGGATTTTGAGTCGTCTCTTGAAAATTTTCAATTCCTTCCACTTCAGCAGAACCACATTTAGTTTGAGTAAACTTATTTTCCTAAGATTTCATTTTTATTATGCTCCACCAATCACTAAAGCCTCTTGAAGTAGCACAGTACTTTTCATAATAAATTTTATGTGCCTGTTAAGCCAGTAAAAATGGTTCATTTATTGTAAGAAGACTTTTATATTTAATATCGACGATTCCATGAGTCGGATGAACATTCAAACCTCTCTCAGTATCCAACCACCTACATTTAAACATTGTTATGCAATTCTGTCTTAGATAACACAGCTCAATAATTTCATCCAAAATTTCATAAAAGTCAACTTCAATTTCTCTATGATGTGATCCTCTAAAGCAAACTCCACTATTCATTGTTTTTTTATTCCCCGTATGAAATTGTATGAAATCGAAAACCATTCACCACATATTCATTATAAGATTTAACCATTTTGGTTGGTGGGTTACTCAATATACACGGTCGCTTATCAATTTTATCAGCATATTGAGACACCTAAAAATTTGTAAAACAATTTTCAATATAATAAATAATAAACGGAATTGATATTAAACCATCAATAATTTATGTTACCAGTTTTTGAAACCATTGAGAATTTTTTTTGTCTCTGTTCTTCAAGAGCAGCTACTGTAATTTGTGAATGTTTTTTCTTGATATGATTATCATATAACCTACAAATAAAATAATTTTAAATGTTGTAACATAAATTATAGAATAAGTGATAGAAGCACTCATAGGACAAATGATGTCATTTCTTCACAGTTGAGCAGTACGTATGTATGAGCTATGTGATGTTCATCATCTGAAATCCATCATTCATGAACTCCACCGAAACCAAGATTTGGCTGATTATAAACTGTTAATTGATTTTCCATTTCATCATTAACATTCCCCTCGTTTCGTTCCATTCGATTCTATTTTGAGGGATATTGAGATTCAAAATAATGAGAGCAGAAAAAAGCAATTTCCTCTTATAAATAATCTTCAGCAATTGAGCCTTCAACTGATGCTTTGTTATGTATTTTTTCTTCAATTTCTGTATGCATCTCTCGAATGAGTACATCCATTGAAAATGTACTGGACCTCCACATTTAGCTCCATGTGGAAAATATAATTTCAGATGTTCCATTGAATCAAAGAATGCTGGTGGAAAGATTTTTTCTAGTTTACATATAATTACAGCGACATCTTCTTCCAGTTTTCTTAGCGCATCATAGTCTGTTGTTGCTACACAAATGTCTCAAAAAAATATGATATGTCTGTTATTGAATCCCAAATCATAGAATTCAACAAATCTCTGAATCCAATTGGCAAAAGTCTTTCTATTGTAACATGACAATCATGACTTTTTAATCCAGTAATATAATCACTTTTAATGCATCTGCCAAAATTGGAAGCATAGCCATCTGGAAGTCTCAAATCTGCAATCCACTGAAAAAATAATAAGCGACTCTCTTTGGGCAGTGTATAAGATGCTTTTGGCTTCATTAACCTCTGTGATCTGACATTTTCAAATAATTCAAGTTCTGGTCGCCTGCAAATTTGGGCAAGATCTAATCGTGCCTTTACACTATCTTTGGTCTTACCTGGTGTATCCAAAACTGTATGAAATAAATTATCAAAACATTTCTTCTCAATATGCATAACATCCAACATGTGGTGGACCAACAAATCAGACCAATACGGAAGATCCTAAAAAATGCTCTGTTTTATCCAGTTATGTTCTTTCCCAAAGCCATGAATTTTTTGTTTGTTTACTGTTGGTCCAAATGTGATAGGGGGTAATGAAAATACAACTGATTTTAACTCTGTACCTGAGATCATCTTTGGAGTTTCATCTCTTTCAACTGTACCTTTTTTGAAATGAGATTTGTTCCTCTAAAAAGGATGATCGGTTGGAAGAAATCTACCGTGATAATCAAAATAGCAAGGTTTTTTTCCATTGACCAGCATAAAGGCTTTGTTTTCTTTCATACAGTAAGGACATTATTTCAGACCATGTGTACTCCAACTAGATAACATGTCATATGCCGGAAAGTCACTAATCGTCCACATCAATTCAGCTTTTAATATGAAATTTTGTTTCACAGAAACATCATATGTATTAACACCATCACTCCACAATGCATTTAACTCATCAATCAATGGTTTCAAATAAACATCAATATTCTTTTTCGGATGTCCTGGGATTAATAGAGTTAAAAAGATATAAGTATCCTTCATCAACATCCATGGAGGAAAATTGTACAGAGTTATAAAGACAAGCTAACATGAATACTGACTACCATAAGAACCAAACATGCAAAAACCGTCAGTAGAAAGACCCAATCGCATGTTTCATGCTTCTATAGAAAAAGACAGATGCAGACGGTCAAAATGTTTCCATGAATCGCCATCAGATGGATGATTCAAACTTTTATCAGTTGAAATCTTGGTTTTGTGCCATGACATCATTGATGCTATGTTCTGAGACATAAATAAATGTTTCCATCTGGGTGTAAGGGGGAAATATCTCAACTATTTTACTGGAATCGATCTAGAATTCCCTGGTTGAGATTCTTTATACCTCGATTGTTCACATGTGGGATAAATATCCAATGACTCATTTTCACTAGAATATAAGATGCAATCATTTGAACATTCATGAATCTTCCGATAACTAAGGCCCAAATTACGAATCAACCTCTTTCTCTCATAGTAATTTGTAGGCAACACATTTCCTTCAGGTAACAGTGTTTTACCCAAAGAAAATAACTGATCAAAACAGTTGTTTGACATTTCATTATCTGATTTAATAGCCATAAATTTTTCAACTGCTTCTAATTTGATTATCTTGAAACTAGGATATAATGCATCCTTAGCAGACCTCAACAACTCATAAAATTTGGATGGTGCCAACTCACGAGTTAAATCAATATCATCGTGAGTTTCAGTTTGTTGCACAGATGGACCTCCAACATCATGTACTAAATTTTTAAACCTTGATGGATCTAGAATCAAGTTATTAGAATCTTCTCTAGAACTACATTCACCGTGTTGATACCAAAAAACATAATCTGGTTGAAAACCAAACTCCAAGAGATGTCCCCCAACATTATCAAATGTGTCAAACATTCTCAGAGCATATTTTTTACAAGGACACTTAATTGTGCCTTCTGAAACATATTCTGGTTTTGATGATGCAAATGCTAAAAAAGCTTCAACACCCTCAATATATAAAGGATTTAAACCAGAACCATTTGGATTTCTGCACTTATTTATCCAAGATCGATCATCTAATAATGACTGATGTCGACTTCCTTGTTCCGTATTTTTCTACATAAATTATAAAATCATCAATTTTTTTGAATAGTTTGAAATTATAAAAACACTATATGAAAAAGAAGATAAATAATTACAACTACTTAATAATTATCATGAATTAAGGGCAACACAATTTCCAGTGGATTGATAGATACTCTTTTGTCCAACAGCTCATTTAATTGCATATTTTCACACTTATTATTGCTAATTATTTCTATTTATTCCTAATTATTCATAATTATTCCTAATTATTTCTAATTATTACAAATTGTTACTAATTATTACTAATTGTTACAAATTATTACAATTTGTTCCTAATTATTACAATTTATTTCTAATTATTACTAATTATTACTAATTATTACTATTTATTACTATTTATTACTAATTTAGCAATACTTTTCAATACTTAGCAAAAGGAAAACTACTTGAATAATGAAAGGAAATTTGGTAATCATCGTTGTGGAGATGATTACAAATTTTCCCTTCATTATCCAAGCAGATTTCGTTTTCTAATTATTCCTAATTATTCCTAATTATTCCTAATTTTCCTAATTATTACTAATTATTCCTAGTTATTATTATTTTTACTAATTATTACTAATTATATCTTATTGTATCTAATTATTACTAATTATTACTAATTATATCTAATTATATCTAATTATTCCTCATTATTCCTCATTATTCTTCATTATTCTTCATTATTCCTAATTATTCCTAATTATTACTAATTATTTCTAATTATTACTAATTATTACTAATTATGACTAATTATTCCTAATTATTCTTAATTATTCTTAATTATTCCTAATTATTCCTAATTATTCCTAATTATTCTTAATTATGACTAATTATGACTAATTATGACTAATTATGACTAATTATTCCAAATTATTCCTAATTATCCCTAATTATTCGTAATTATACCTAATTATTTCTAATTATTCCTAATTATTTCTAATTAATTTCTAATTATTCCTAATTATTCCTAATTATTCCTAATTATTCCTAATTATTCCTAATTATTCCTAATTATTCCTAATTATTCCTAATTATTCTTAATTATTCTTAATTATTCCTAATTATTCCTAATTATTTTTAATTATTCCTAATTATTACTAATTATTCCTAATTTTACCTAATTATACCTAATTAACCCTAATTATACCTAATTATCCCTAATTATACCTAATTATCCCTAATTATCCCTAATTATACCTAATTATCCCTAATTATCCCTAATTATTCCTAATTATCCCTAATAATTCCTAATTATCCCTAATAATTCCTAATTATTCCTAATAATTCCTAATTATTACTAATTATATCTAATTATTACTAATTATATCTAATTATTACTAATTATATCTAAATATTATTAATTATTACTAATTATTACTAATTAGTACTAATTATTACTAATTATTACTAATTATTACTAATTATTAGTAATTATTACTAATTATTCCTAATTATTCCTGAATATTCCTAATTATTCCTAATTATTACTAATTATTACTAATTATTACTAATTATTACTAATTATTACTAATTATTCCTAATTATTACTAATTATTCTTAATTATTACTAATTATTACTAATTATTACTAATTATTACTAATTATTCCTAATTGTTCCTAATTATTCCTAATTATTACTAATTATTCTTAATTATTCCTAATTATCCCTAATTGTTACTAATTATATTTAATTATTACAAATTATATCTAATTATTACTAATTATTCCTAATTATTACTAATTATTCCTAATTATTCCTAATTATTCCTAATTATTCCTAATTATTCCTAATTATTCTTAATTATTCCTAATTATTACTAATTATATCTAATTATTACTATTTATTAGTAATTATTACTAATAATTACTAATTATTCCTAATTATTACTAATTATTCCTAATTATTCCTAATTATTCCTAATTATTTCTAATTATTACTAATTATTCTTAATTATTCCTAATTATTCATAATTATTACTAATTATTACTAATTATTACGAATTATTACTAATTATTACTAATTATTACTAATTATTCCTAATTATTACTAATTATTACTAATTATTCCTAATTATAACTAATTATTACTAATTTTATCTAATTATTAATAATTATATATAATTATTACTAATTATATCTAATTATTACTAATTATTCCTAATTATAACTATTTATTGCTAATTATATATATTTATTGCTAATTATATCTATTTATTCCTAATTATATCTAATTAATATTAATTATAACTAATTATTTATAATTATAACTAACAATAGCAATTTCTTAGTAAAACTAAATATAATTAAAAATCAATTGAAATCTAATTAAATTAGAACTCATAAACAACAATTAAAATTAACATAAAAAAATAAAATAAATATACAAAAAATAAAATATAAATACCTTAAACTTTGATATTCTGAAGATATTGACGCCCTCCGATTGCTCTTGTATAAAAGACATCAACTAAAAGAAAATTTCTCTTTGAAACTGAAAAATGAAGAGAGAGAGATAGAGCAAGATCTGAATGATTTGGGAAAAACGGATGGGGTATATATATGTTAGATTAGTTGCCACAGGATTATTAGCGACGGGATTTCCATCGCAAATGGTGGTATTCGCGACGGGTCTCGTCGCAAATAGTGTCTGCCGACAGTCTTTTTGCGACGGGACGACATCTCGTCGCAAAAAGTTATTGACCGTCGTCGAGTATTTGCGACGGGTCCCGTCGCAAATAACCCCACGCGGCTTGGCGCGCAAGCCGCGCCATACTATTTGCGACGGGAGACATCTCCCCATCGCAAATAGTTTTCACGCGGTTTGGTGCGCAAGCTGCGCCAAACTATTTGCGACGGGAGACGAAATCCCGTCGCAAATAATTGGTTATTTGCGACGGGCACTTCTCCCCGTCGCAAATAGCTTCCTGGAATTGTTATTTGCGACGGGATTTATTCCCATCGCAAATAGCCCGTCACAAATAGCGATTTCTCCCGTAGTGTGTGAATATAGTTAGTTTAATCTTGTTAAACTATGTTTCTTTTAGGGTTAATAACAAATGTTTTTAAAAATATAATTCACCCCTATTTTATTTATCCATATTCATATACATTATGATCCAAAAATTGGTATCAGAGCTAAGTCTCTATAATATTGATACCTATATTTGGTATCAAAAGAGGTTTATACTGATCATAATTATTGCTCAAATTTATCTTCTCTTTATTATTTCAAGTTAGTAAAATGTTTTCATAAACATTTTATTTATAAATATTTTCTACACTAACATGTATTATGGAATAGAATTTTTGTACTTATTTTAAAGACGGAAGGACTTAATGTTGGTTCAATAGATAACCTCAATCCAAATAGACCACTTTTTTTTATGAAGTTGATTATGAGTATTGGATAGATATAATGAAGACATTCATTATATATACTGGTTTTGACAATTTTGTCATGTTAACTAGAGATTAAAAGATTTCTGATAAGGAAGTGACTATTTTTAAAAATCAAGAAAATCAAGAGTATCAATTGAATTATGGAGTTAGAAACACTTAATTGTGTTCTATGAAAAGAAGAATTTACCATCAAATATTTTCTTTTGAAGCCACTAATAGTATTTTTAAGAAGTTATAGATTACTCATTTTGGAACATCAAATGTTGTTGCACGAGAAGAGGAATGCTTAGAGTTGTTTATCAAGATTTTGAATTTATTTATGGTGAACATGTTACAATGTTACAACAAAGGTTTATGACAATAGTCAATATTCTACAATCTGTGGGAGAGAAATAATTATAAGACTAAATCCTTATTAAAAAGATAATTGATATCATGCCCAATGAGTGGGAATCCAAGAGAACAGCTATTGATGATTCAAGGAAGATAACAAAGCTTACTCTTGATGAATTATTTGGAACCCTTTTTCAATACTGGGGTCGATTAAAAATAGATGTAGAAAAGGTAAATAAAAATAATGGTGGAGTTTATTTTACTACCAATTTAAATTCAATAAATGCTTAGACTTTAGATAAAGCTTTTACGTATTATAGAAAGAAAGTTATTGTTCAATCTGATTCATGTGATTCTGAACATTCTGATAATGAACTAGCTTATATTTCTTGAAGGATAAATAAGATTTTTGGTAAAAATGATTTTTAGTATTAGTACAAGAAAAGTAACAAGGATGGGAATGAAAATAAAGACTATAAAGTTACTTATTATGGGTGTAAAAGAGATGTACATATTCGACAAGATTGTCCCAAGTTAAAAATAAAATACATGAAGGATAGAAATTCTGATATGAATTAAAAGAAGGTTTATAATTAAAAAAGTAAGAAAGTTCATAAGGATTCTGACACTTGGAGTTCTAGTGGAGGTGATTATTCAGAAAATTCCTCATATAATAGAAGTCCAGATCATAGGAATATCAGTCTTCTTACTAGAATACCTATTTAAAATCAATTCTTTATGTCCAAGGTACTCATAGTTGATTCTTTAACTAATAGGTGTTTAAATTCAAATTATCTTGATTTGAAGACTTCTATATATTCAGATGAAGAATCATCCTCATCTAGTGATGATAATACTTTACCTTCTTATGAATAATTTTCTCACTTTTCAAAACATTTAGAAAATGAGAATTGTAAAGTTTTTAAAAAAACCCGAAAAGGATAATACAAAACATGATAAATATAATTCTAGAATTGATATTTTAAAAAATAAAATATAGGATCTATCTAAAGATCATGATAAATCTAATTCTGAAAAAGACACTATTTGTAAATATTAAGAAAATTTAATTTCAGAAAAGGATAGTTTGAAAACTAGTTTTGAGAAATTCAATTCCAAAAAAAATACAAATGTGGATAAGAATTTAGTTTTAAAACTAAAGTTTAAAATTTCATCACTGAAGAAATTTTTATCAAAATCTACTACTGGTAAATAATGTTTTTATAAAATGTATAAACAACTTCATCCACATGGTACTAGTTCAGGGATAGGGTATATATAAAAAAACATGTTTTTAGTAACAACTTCTTTGTTCCTAAATATTCCCCATTTGTTCTAAATTTCAAAGTGGAGGTCATTGGGAAAATAATTGTTCCTTAAATAAAATTCAATCACTAGGTTTTTACAAATACCATTTTTCAAAATAAATGTGGATTCCTAAAATTTTGTTTTCTAACATTTCCAAACCCAAGAAGGTTTGGGTTCCAAAAGTATAATTATTTTATTTTTAGGAAAATAAAGATAGTACCAACAACATGAATACATGGTACATGTATAGTGGGTGTTCCAGAAATATGATTAGACACAAATATTTCTTTAAAAATATTATCAATATGAATGTTGGAGAATTTACCTTTGGAGATAATGCTCAAGGATGATCTGTATAGATAATATTATTCTTCTTGAAAAAGATTTAATTTCAAATGTTTTATTTGTTAAAGGTCTTAATCCTAATTTGTGAATTTTAGGAATGATAAATGTATGGTAAAAAATTCTAAGGATGAATTCATTTTTTCTACCCATTAGAATGATAATTTTTACACTCCTAACATGAAAGGCCTTAGGATCCAAGACTTACCTTTCCTTAGTGCAATGGAAGATCAATATTGGTTATATAATAGAAGATTAGGACACTGTAACCTTAAAAACTTATGTAAGTTAAATAAGAAAAGACTTGTTAAGTATTTATGAGATCTTAGATTTGATTCTTCAAAAGTTTGTGAACCTTGTCAATACGGTAAGCAACATAAGTCAAGATTTAAATCTATTAGTAAATTCTTGATTTCCAATGCTTTATAGTTAGTGCACATGGATATTTTAAGTCCTAAAAAATTGAATGTATTGGTGGAAAGTATGTTTTAGTTTATGATTACACTATATACACATGTGTTTATTTTATAGAAAATAAATATGAATCCTTTTTATATTTCAAAACTTTTGTAGAAAAAGTAAAAAATGAGAAAAATCTTCCCTTGATAACTATTCATAATGATCATGGTGGAGAATTTATAAATTCAGATTTTGAAAATTTTTGTAATAAGAAAGGCATTAAACATAACTTTTAATTTCCTATAACTCCTCAGAAATATAGTGTTTTAGAAATAACAAATCATATTCATCAAGAAATAATAAGAACCGTGTTAAGTGAACACTCAATAACTAAACATTTTTGGCCTAAACCAGTCAGTACTTATTGGTATACTATAAATCATGTTTTAATTTGACCTTTTATTAATAAAACTCTTTACGAGTTATAGACTAACCTAAAACCTAAAGTTTCTTACTTGTGAGTATTTGGATGCAAAGTATTCATCCAAAATATGAAAGATAGCTTAGAAAACATCACATCCAAATCTGATGAAGGTATATTCTTAGGTT
Source organism: Viscum album (assembly GCA_963277665.1). Lineage (NCBI taxonomy): Eukaryota > Viridiplantae > Streptophyta > Magnoliopsida > Santalales > Viscaceae > Viscum > Viscum album. The sequence continues at coordinate 445,813,239 of OY728119.1, forward strand.
ATTTCACTACTTCTAAGGTGTATAGAGTTTAAAAAAAATATTATATTGTAGAGGAAACAATACATGTTAAATTTTATGAAATTGTTCCTATTGTTTTTAAACAAACCCAACCAATATCCTCACATATGTTTTATAAAAATTATTCTCAATATTTTATAAAAGATTCTTTTAATAATGAAAATACTTAAGAAATTGTTTTGGAAGTATTTACTCAAGAATAATTTCAAAATTATGTTGATGAACATACCTTACAAAACCCAACTCAATTGTTTCTTAGGAACCATATTAGTGATAGTATCATTGGTGATGTTAATCAACCATTTAGGACCATAAGTTCTTTGAGAAATGAAGTGGAACATCTTTTTTTTCTTTCCCAATTTGAACCTCAAAATCCCAATGAAGTATTAGGTAATGAGGATTGGATTAAAGATATGCAAGATGAACTAAATGAACTTTAAAAGAACAAACTATAAATCTTGTTTGAAAGACCTAAATAAAATTTAGTAATTGGAGTAAAATGGATTTTCAGAATCAAATTAGATGAAAATGGAACTATCATCAGAAATAAAGAAAGACTTGTTACTAAAGGTTATAATAAAAAATATGGAATAAATTGTGATGAAACCTGTGTACCGGTAGCTAGACTTGAATATATTCATATTTTATTATCCTTTTCAACATTATTTAATTTAAAACGTTTTCAAATGGATGTGAAGTGTGATTTCCTTAATGTTTATATACAAGAGGAAGTTTATATTGAACAACCCCTTGTTTTGAAGATACAAAACATCTTGAATACATTTATAAAATTTAAAAAGCTTTATATGGACTCAAATAATCCCTAGATCATGGTATGATAGATTAATAGTATTTTTGTTATAAAACAATTATATTAAAGGAACTATTGATCTAACTCTTTTTATAAATAAAGTAAATAAAAACATTATGATTGTTCATATATATGTTTATTACATTATATTAGGATCAAATCAATAATCATTAACATATTCCTTTGTTAATCTTATGAAATTTTAGTTTCAAACGAGTATGATGGGTGAGTTAACATTTTTCCTTGGTTTTCAAATTTCTCAAGAACCATAAAGTACTTATATATCTCAAAATAAGTATATAAAATATCTTCTTAAAAAACATGGATACAAAAATAATAAAATTATTATTTCTCCAATCAGTACCTCAAATACACTTGATATTGATGAAACTGAGCAACTAGTTGATCAAACAATTTTCAGATATATGATAGGAAACCTACTATACTTAATAGCTAGTCATATAGAATTAATATTTTCTATATTATTATGAAAAAGGTATCAATATAATCCAAATGAATACAATTTAAAATCTATAAAAAAAAATTCATTATCTAAAGGGAACTATTGATTTAATTATTTTTTATTCTTCTGGAAATTATTTTCAATATAAAAAGTTTTTTAGATGATGAATTTGGTAGTTGTAGAATAGATTGGAAAAGTACTTCTAGAACGTGTCATTTCTTAGGATATTCATTAGTTTATTGGTCTTATAAGAAACAACACTTAGTAGAAATTTTCACTAAAGAATACGAATATATTGTAGTTGTAAGTTGTTGTGCTCAAGTATTATAGATGCAACACACACTCACTAATTATGGAATGAGTTTTACTAAAAATAAAATATTATGTGATAAAACTAGTGTCATTGACTTAAGTAAAAACCACACACATAACTCTCATGAAAAACACATAGATATTAGGAATCACTTTCATAGGGATCACACACAAAAAGACGATATTATTTTACAATTCACCAAAATGTAAGAACAAATTGTTGGTATCTTTACAAAACCATTACCTTCTGATAGATTTGAATACATTAAACCGAAGCTAGTAATGATCATTGTAAAGTAATCATTCATATCTAATTATAGTTTAAAACATAACCTTATAATAAGATACTTATTTTTATAGGGGAAATATATATGATTGATGTTTTACAAAACTTTTAGTTTTTTAAAATTTTAGTTTTTCCTAAAATAAATTTCTTAATGAGTTTTTACAGACTCATAATAAAATTTTTCAGAATCATATTCCTAAAAATTTTTAGATTCTAGAATTAAATAAATGTTCTAGACTTGAGTTTAATTCAAATCATATTTGAAAATTGTTTTTTCATCAGATTAATAGATTTTTTTTATAATCAAGTTATCGGATTTAGGTTTCTCATTTAATTTTTTTATTAATCATATTTATTTTAAATTTTTTATATTAAACTATTATGCTAATATATTATATTATAAATCAAATAAGAATAAATTATTATATTGATGATTCCACTCTCAAAGGTATTATTATTTCTATAAGGTTTTGACACTATTACATTAAGATTAATTTCACTCTTGATTGTTTCATACTTTTTATTTTCAAATTCATCGTATTCACCCATTAAGATAAAAAAATCAAAAAAAAATAAAGAGTTTAAATTATTTAAAAATATTTCTTCATATATTTTATCAACAGTTAGATCAAATGTATCAAATATCAGTCATTAATATTTTTTAAGACAAACTATCACCTCAAAAACCTATATAAAGGGACCCCCATGTGTCCCACATTGGTATTTCATAATTATACCTCAAAGAACTGCCTCATTTAAGTCTCCAAGTACGATTCTTCTCTTTATGTTTGAATATTTAGTATCATATCCAAAAAATTATGGCTTCGATAATGGATTATAATAGTTGGTTTATTTTTCATGAAAGGTTAGTAGAAATATATTTTTATAATAAGTATGATTCATATTTGTGAAGGGTGATAGGTTTTCGAGGTTGGAAATCTTTATGTGTCAAAAAATTAGACCTATATTACGATTTGTTCTATCTAGATTTGGTTAAATATTTTTATGATTCTGTAATATTTTTGAAAGAATATGGAAAAGAAATATTTTCTTTTTGAATCTATGACGAGCATTACAAGATGACACCTAGGTAATCTTTAGGATTCCTTGGAATTTCAAATGAATGATATGTATTTTTTCCATCTCATAAATTGAAGGATTTAAAGGGTACGTTGTCATAGAAAGATCTGAATAATATTTTTTTAAGAATGTTTTAGATGATAAACCTAGGAAGGTTACACATCAAATTTCAGATCACATAGTGTTATCCCTTTTAATGTAAGAGTTTCAGATTATAAGAAAAGTTGATAGAGATACTTTGAAAGTATCTGATATTTTTTTTCTCAATTACTTGGTGAATATGATAAAAATAAATTTGACAGACTTTGTTCTATTGAAAGTTAAGAATAGAAAATCTGGATCAATCAAGTCCCAAATCACAATGATTCTATATTGGATAAGTAATTTGATTGCATCAAGTACGAATAATTTTAACATTGAAATCAAGTCTAAGCCTTTAAAAGTAAAGATGAATCTTATTAGTGATGATTCAAAGAGAAGGATGAAGTTTTTTTTATTAAGAATAAATTTTTTTGTAAAGAATACTCATGTTTCTACATTAGAAGAAAAACCCTGTCAAAGATATATAATATTGAGAAGAAGAGAAAGGATGACTCCATTCACCCGAAAAAATAAAATAAATAAAAGAAGTAGTTGATTAATAGAGAAGGATAAAGTCTAAAATAAATGTAGAAGAACCTCAATTTGGTTTAAAACCATCAGAAACCTTAGCATTAAAGATACATGGTGATGAATTTTTAGAGAAATAAGAAAAGGAAAAGAAGATGAAGAAGAAACATCAAGGTGAAACTTTAGTTGGTTCTTTATTGAAAAGATTTGAGGAACCCACTACAAAAATTAAATTACCTCCTGATGCTAGTTTGGAATTTTAAGAATTTTAAATTTTCAATGCCAATATTCCCATTGTTATAGATAATGGAGAATTTGTAACGAACCAAACTTTTTAATTATATTTATTTCCTAAATTTGTGTGTTATTTTATTTTATACTCAACAAAACTATATCCTTTAATTAATGAATTGGCTCTAATTAAAATGAGACTGTTGGTTTTTGACTATTATATAATTGTTGGTCAATATGACCGTTGGAAACTATAATCTTAACATTATGTGTTTATAAATTCAAATGATCTTGGTTAATTAATACAGAAAGAAGAGTTGATGGCATCATCTAGTAGACTCGGGCCACATGAATCCCATCTGTCAGAGCTTGGGAAGGAGGTAACATCACTGGGCTTTTCTCTGGACCAAGCCCAAGCCGAACTTCAACATGTGAAGTTTGAACGGAATCACCTAACGGAGAAGTTCAAGCTGATAGAAATCACAACTCGAGAAATGTTGTCTAAGCCACCCCAAGATTCTATCACCATAACACACCTTACACTTAGGTATTATACTAGTGTTATAAGGGTCTATGTAACGAGACTTTAGCTACTTTTTGTAATCCTTTTATATAAATAAAATTGTTATTTCTTCTTATGGTAAAGTTTGTGAATTTAAAATATTCGGATAAATGTAGGATAAATTTATAGTTCCATATTACTGATGAATTTTGGGAAAAAATTGTATTTTAAAATATTTATGTAAACTTTAAATAATTAATAATGTTAAATTATTTTCAAAAATGGTCTTCTATAGTTGTGTTCAGTAGGAAATTTAGAGTCTAATAAGATCAACTTGATTTTTAGTGAATAGTAAAGTATGAATAGTAACATACCCGTATGAATAGTAATGAATAGTAATGAATAGTAATGAATAGTAATCGACCAAAAAATAAGATCAACTTGATTTTTAGTGAATAGTAAAGTATGAATAGTAACATACCCGTATGAATAGTAATGAATAGTAAATTGACCAAAAAAATAGAAACTTCACCCATGAATGTATAAATACATTTTAAACATCTTAAAAGTGAAAAAACGATCATAGTACAAGTTTTGGTATTTTTATATGTCATAAATATTTTATTTACAATTTTATAATTAATTTAATAATTTAAAATAGAAATTCATTTTCATAAAATTTAATCATAAATTTTTACTTTATTGTCTTATGGTTATATGATAATTTTATGGGACTTTGATCAATTTCTTAAGGTGTTTCAAAATGAGTTATAGTTTTCAAGTTGTATTTTTGGAATAAATAATGATTTTAATTGAAAATTAAATTAAAAATATTTAGAAAATTATTTTCATAAAATGGATTACATTTTTGAATTTAGAGCATCGATATTAGGTTAGGGTGAATTTTTGGGGTTTTTTTGAAATAGTTGAATTTTCAGTGAATAGTAAAAATACAGTTTTGAGTTTTGGGTGTTTAATGACATCATTAATGATGTAAGATTTCTGGTCTACTTATGAATAGTGAGATATGCTATGAGGTGTCCCAAGTGGCCAATACCATGGGAAAATACCATGGGCAAGCCCATGGTTTTGCAAATACCACCGATGAGGTGTCCCTTAGAAATTAATAATTCATTCCCTCACTTTTCATATAAACACCAAGTCATTCCCTCATTTATTTCATTTAAAAATCATCCCCAATGAAGTTTTGGTCTCTTTACCTCCCAAGGAGTCCTCCCAAGGTGCCCTTAAGCCTCCCAAGGTCCTGACCTTTAAGCTTTCGAAGTTACTATTCAAGGTAAGGGAACCTTTCACCCTCATCTTTTAAGTTACGACTTCCTTTATTTTTTTAAAGGTTGGGTCCAAAACCTCATTTATTATTAAATCAAAACAAATAACTCTTTTAACTAGGTATAGGGATACCCATTACATATACCTAAGTCCCAATGGGAATTTAGCTCATTACATGGCCCGTAGGCCCAATTTTTTGGCCCAAGGCCCATTCTGTGAATAGTACTGCTACAGTGCCGCCTGTTATAGTACCACACCATACCCTCCGCCACTACAGTGCTCTGCCTCCACTATAGTGAAATGTCTCTCGCTACAGTACCCATCATTGCTATAGTGACACTGCTGCTACAGTACGCTATAGTACTTCTACAGTACCTACACCCAATGGGTTTCGAACCCCCATTTTTCATGTAGGATTACGGGGTGCTTACCACTAAGCCAAACCCAACTACAAGTCATGAATTCATTTATGTTATGTCTTATAGTTCTATTTTATTATGTGGGGGATTTTTATTATAAATCTTTACTAATTTCCATTTCATTTCCAAATGATGAGAGACCCTTTTCACTCTCATCAAATGAATTTTTAAATCTTTAAGTGACGTCGTTAGGCTGCTGAATTTTCGTAAAAGAAATTGTGTCTTCTCTTTTCCTTCGAGTTTTATTTTCATATGGTATTTTCTTCAAATATAAATACCATGATCTTATTTCTTTTTATTCTTTACCCATAATATATTATGAGTTATTTATGAGTGGGTGACCCTTGTCCTCTCTCTTTTTAATGTTTTCAAAAACCATGTTATAGAGCCGTTATGCTGCAGAATTTTCATCTCAAATCTCTCTCTTTTTCTCAAGAAATTCTCTTGTATTATTTATGATAATACCCAAATATATTTTCATTTACAGGGTTATTCATCAATACATAAAATTGATATATTTTATTCTGTAATTGACATACATATAACCCTCACTCCCTTTCTATGGGTTATAAATGATGTAAAAATCAAGTTTTTAAGAACTTTTAAAACGTCATGATTTTGAAATGAAACCCATTAATTTTACTCTCTATGGGTTATTTATGAAATGTATGATTATGATCTATGTATATCACATGAAAACAAAGACATATTAAGGGCGCACCTTGATAGTTCTCCAATGCATTGGGTAAAGAAATTAATCTCTAGAGATGACAAATTTCACGATACCTTGGTGAATAACCTTGGCAATTTTTATGACACCTCGAAGACAAACCTTAGTGATATGTTCATGAATGTCTAAATGAATTGTTTTAGCCACATATTCAAGTTATGATTCATGTTATTGTTATTATGATATTCCTCTTTTTTCATTTCTCATGTCTTCATATTTTTCATCAAGTTCTTATTGATATCACAAGTAAACTGATTCCCTTATTTACCCCTTACTGGGCCTTCTTCTCACCCTTTCCTTTGATGTATGTCTCTAAGATATGAGATACAGTAATTATACATAGGATTAACCTATTATGAAGCCTTATAAGTTGTTTAGAAGAATGATTTACGTTGTTTTTATGTATTATGTTCCTAATTTCGAAGACACTAGACTTTAAAGATCCTCTGTTTGTAAAATGTAATGAAAATTTATGTAATAAAAATGAAGGATGCCATAGAAGTAGTTGTGCTTGATAAATAATCATTTCCAATTGGGAAAGTTGATTTGATATCGGGTTCACATCTTCACAAGTTGTTGGAAGGAGTTTCAGAGTTAATTGAAGAAGACAATATGAAAAAAGAAATAGAATAGTATGTAGATGAAGAAGAATAAGAATAAGAATCATAAAAGAATTATGAGAAAAAATCTTATCATATTTATTTTTGAACTTTTTAGGATTAAAAAAAATAATTGTCTTCTTTATTAAATCGTAACGAGAAGTCTGTTAGTCAAGGAAAAGAAAAGTCTCCATATTTTTGAGAATTTGTATCTTTATCTAAGAGGTTTGAACAAGATAAAAATAAAAAGTATAAAGGTAAAATAATTGTTGTTAATGTGATTGAAATTTATGATGGAAAGAAGAAATCAGTCTCAAATAAAGATAAAGGAAAAAATAGTTTAACTAGAAATTGGAACCAGCAAAATCATACCTCCTAGAAAATTTTAATCCGAATCAGAATCCTCAAATATGATCATAGATCAAGGTATTGATTATATCCATCATAAATTGAGTAGATTGTAGAAAAAAACTCCTCACTTTCCTATGTTGGAAACCAAGGTTTACTTGGTTGTTGAAAATAAACATGAAAAATGAAATTCAGTAAAATATTTAACAAACAGGTTGATAAATTTGGGGAAAGATTTTAAAATATTTAAATCACTTTCCAAAGCTCGTAGTAAAATCTACAATAATATGGTCAAATAGTCTCATGATATCGATAATGATATAAAACTTCATGATGATAATTTTGATAAGTTTAAGAATTATTTGGATGAAAGAGATGTTTTTTTAGTATTCTCGCTAAAGACATGGACACCATGGTAAAATACCTCAAGTAATTCTAAAGCACATCAAAGAAATAGACTCAAGATATCACATATTTCAAAGGGAACTTAAAGTATTTGTACAATGAGAATTCAAGATTCAAGGTCTATAAAGATGAAATTATTAAGTTGAATAATTAGAATGATGTTTTCTTAGAAAGGGTTCAAGCTTAGGAAGACAAGAATAAGCTTTTATAAGAAATGATTTAGTTGAAAGAAGAAATGATTCGGATCTAAGAGTAAAGGATACATTATCTTTAAAATAACAAAAAGACTCAGGTAAACATTATTTTCAAAATTGAAGAAGATAGGAAAGAGTTTAATAAGTTTAAGACAATAGTCAGATCATTGATGTTGAAGAAAGATTAATTTCTTAAAACTCTTTTTGTAATTTTTTTTATTGGACTTTCATGGAAATAATTTATTATCCACTTTCAATATATTTTAATGTCTTTCAATTATTAATTGGTTGAATGAAATTTCACTCATTTTAGATGATCTAGTACTTCATTATTTTTTTCATATAGTTGTTTCTCTAACCCTTTTTAGCTATTTCAAGACTTTTTCCTATTCCTTTTTTAAAAGCACAAATAAGAATGCTTTTATAGAAAGAAGGAGAAATAATTCTATAAGAATATAAAAATATCCTTAGGGGGAGTTATTATCATAAGGGGGAGTTATTATTATTCACCATTGTATTTATATGAGTTATAAACTCATGGGGAGATAAGTATTAATTTTTTATTTTGAATACGAAGTTCTTAAAAATAATTATAGACTTAAAATTTTAAAAGTAATTTTATATTTAAGTCATATAGTTTGTGATTTCAATAATGGGGGATATTTTTGAGTCCAAAGTATCTTTTTTGGATTTTCTAATTATTTTGTTATGGAAATCAAAAACTCTTTCTTAAATACTTAATTACCAACTATTTATTTTTTAACATATTTAAAAATGTTTTAATAGAAAACATATATATTTCACTATACTTAGACTTAGTTTTAAAATATTCTTGAATATGAATCTACTTTATTCATTACAATTATCATAATGAGAATAGATTCTATAATGATCAAATTCACCTATATCAAATTGGATTTAAAGAATTTTTGTCTTTTATTCATACTGAAAAAAAGTTTTATAATCAGACTTGACATTGAAAATAATAGCATCTGAATCATAATCATAAATAAAATCATAATGAAATTCATCAGATTTATCTAAGTTTAAATTATGAATATTGAGAAACATATTCTATCCTAATGGAATAAATTTTACACTGAAAATAGTGTATATCAAAAATGGTGTTGAACATTCTATTATAATATAAATATTGAAGTGTTAGGTATCTAATTAATCATAAAAATCAGAGAAAATATAACCATTAGAGGATCAAGATGACCGTTGGAATATTTCCTGTAAATACTTAGTCATTCAAATAGTTTGGAGTGTAGTTTTTATCATTTTTATTTTCAAAAATCTCAGTGTGTGAGAGCTCTAAATCTTACAAGAGTGAACTAATTATTCCTCATACTTAGAATTTTTTTTTGAATTTTTTGTGTGTGTCTGATTGTGTGGTTATGATTGAGGGATTCCAAGTATAGGAAGATATAGGAGCTAATCACCTTATTGATCAAGGGCTTGTAGGGATAGCATGACAGAGCTGATCATCATATTGAGGGATACTGGGTATGGGCAGATAGAGTAAAGCTGATCATCATATCAAGGGCTCACGAGGATAGAGATATAGATCGATCTTTGTATCAAGGGATTACCCTAGCAAGGGAAAGAGAAAATTTATTGTAAGTATAAAAAAGGGACCTATATCCTAGGTGATTGGATACCCTACTCTTTAGGTTAAAATATTTTTATTCATTTAATTATTTTATTACAGGTCTTTTATTTCTACAGCAACTGTAATATAAAGTGAATCCTTTTATATATATCTTTACATTTATATTTTGTTTATCATAATATCCTTAATTATGATACATTTTATTACCCTGATTATGATTCTATACACTTTAAGATAGAATCACTTCTTTTTTATTACTTTGATTTATTACAACTATTGTGATTACGATTCTTGTTATATATTTTTATTAAATTGTTTTCTTCTGTGAATACGATTAATCTATGAATAAATTAAAACTTCTTAAATTGATTACAATTTCATACGCTGTTAATATAGAATCTCACTAAGACTTGTGGAATACATATTAGAATCTAATTTATTATGGATATTGTTTATCAGACCTAAGGTCCCAGTCCGAACATTATTTAAATACCTAAGAGGTTTTTGAAATATTATTAGCTTAATCTTGTTAAACTAAATTTTCTTTAAGGTTAAGAATTAATGTTTTTAAACATAAAATTCACCCCATTATTGTATTTATCCATCTTTATATACATTACGATCCAATAATAATACTATTTTTTATTTATAAAACTCATTTTTATTATTTTGAAAACATAAGTAATATTTTACACAAAAAAATGATTTATTTTCCTATATTTAAAAAATAAATTTTTATCACTTATATAAATTAAATAAAAAAATGGATTTTATAATTTATATATACATGATAATATTATTTAAAAATTAAAATTTTATTTTTGGGAAAAAATTATGATTATTAATATTGAAGTGGATGACAACAATAATGGTAAAACTATTATTTTAAATGAATTAATTTAGTTATATGGTGTTATTTCTATATAATAAAATAAATAAATCACTTCTAAAAATTAACATTAATATAATTTTTAATCATTTATTTATATAAATTATTACTCATTTGGTTGGTAATAAAGACTAAATAAAATTAAGAACACTTAATGGTGAAAACAACAATTTTCCACAAAAGAGTTTTTCCATAAAAGATGTTTTAATATAAAAGTTAATTTAATATTAATTAGAAATTTAATTGTATTAATTATATATTAAATTTAGGTTCATCACATCAAAATTTTGTAATATAGGTTATTTTATATGTTCCTAAAAAATACATTAATTGGGTAAAAACTAGTTACCCTTATAAAAACAAAAAAAGGTAAAATTATAAATATATATATAAATGACTTCTAACATGTAAAAAATGTCTATAAATTCTTAGTTTACAAATTATAAACCATATATTACCCCAAAATCAATTATTTCGAATTATTAGAGTCATTGACCCATGAATAGTATAATTATGTCATTGAAAAGAAAAGGGTATTCGCAAAAGCGTCGTTTTCTTCACTTATAAAAGGGGACACTTCAACCCCTTCATGCCACACCCATTACTTCAAATAAAATCCAAAAAAGTTTCCATTATAACACTTCTAGAATAATATATCATTTTTATATCCCTATATGCTCAATTATTTATCCTAATCTCATCATTTACAAGGAGACTTTCTCGAGAAAGTTCAAGGCCCCAAAGTGACAGTTACTTACTCCTTGCATTTTCATCATAATCCTTATATTCCAAACTTACCCTAACCATTGTCATATAATGACATAAGTATTATTATTATACTGAATTGTTATTATATTAATTTATTGACCATTATTTATTCCATTCAATCCACCTGGAAAATCAAAAGAACGTTAAACATGCATTGTGTGGACTATTGCCACCATGAAGTAAAGTTTTTTCTCTTTCGTCTTGATTTTAATTTTTTATCCAGAAACTTAAAATCTTACTCACCAAACATAAAAAATATAAAAAATATAATTATTCTTATTCTATAATGATAATATACACTTCCTTACCTATACTAACCAATTGAGATATAGTGTATTCATGTTTGGGTTCGTTTAACCACATACTTTAATAATTCTATAAAACTGTATCATGGATTACTATGGGAAGTTAAATAATGAAATCTTTATAATTAAATAATAAAATAATAATTTATTTGGTTATTTAATTCTTCTATTAATCATTTAACTTATTATTAAAATATAATCTTCAATTTCTCAAATTATATAAATAAGCTGCTACCGATTCAATTTTCATACAAACATAAGAAAAAACTATAAAAAAATAGAATATGATAATAAAAGGTATATATTAAATTAAATATATAATAAAAGGTCTCTTTAAAGGTATTAAATTAACTTAATCTTATTATTCAGTACGTTAGGCACATGATACAAATTAATTAGGAAAAAGGTAAGGGTTTTGTTTAACTCAAACCCCCTTTATTTGAGTTACTATGTTTCTGTTAAACATTACAATTATATTATTGGTTTCTTACACAAATTTTTTTTATAACATTATATACCTAAATTTTGAAAATAATTTTTAAAACATATGATCTGACCATGATTAATTTTTTCCTCAAAAAGTACATCACTATTGAGAATATTTCTCATCATCTTTAATGATGGTTTCCCCTAATTATCTATAATTTTCCCTCCCACCAATGTTACTTATTCTAATTCTAAACCTATATATTTATTATACTTTTTAATTTCATATTTTCCTTCTCCTACTTTCAAAATAATGTTTTATCATACTTTTTATGATGTAGTATTACAAAAAAGTGCTTTTAAAACTTAAAAGGGGGTCTCCCCAAACCACCCCAATTAATTTTGGTTTATGTATTCTCTTTCCTTTTTTGTCTCTTTTCTCTATATTAGTCTCATGTATTTATTCCATATTTTGTATATATGTTCCTTAAATATATACCTAGTTTTCTATACCTGTCTTTTTTAGTTAATCCGTATTTTATTTTCCCTTCAAAATTACAACTTTTAAGTAAACCTAATTAAAGGGAACTTTTTGATTTATTATATCAAGATATGTACCACATATGTAAAATATTTTTAATTATTAATTGAATTTTATAACCCTCGTTACTTTTTGTAAAAACATCGTAGTTAAAATTTGGTATAAAGGGAAATAATAAGATATTTAACTCCTTAAAAATGCATAAGCTCGTTTCAAAGTGAATAACCTATGCGATTCATTTTTACTTCTCCTTGATCATTCTTGTGGAATATCCTGTAATTGAAATTGATATTAAATAACTAAGTTTATTTATTAAAACATGAATATTAAAAATGTTTTAATTACTTAATCTCTTGTTAATCCATATGATATAGCCTTAGATTTATCTTTAAGACAATATTTTGAATCCCACTTATTTCTTATGGGTTTTATCATGATTATGCTTTGTGAATGGTTTATTTTCCTCATGTGGAATAAATATACATGTAGATATTATTATTTTTATTATTTTATGGGTGCTATCAGAATTATATATCTATCCAATTCATTAGTTACAACTTTATATGTCATGAAATGTTATGTATGAGATTAGGTAGTGAACCTAATACACAATGGAAATTTTTTTCACTATGTATATGGGAATGGGTATTGAACCCAATCCACTATAGGAATTTTTACACTATGTTTATGGGAATTTGAAGTGAAGAAAATACACTATGTTCCACTTTCCAATATGTTTATGGGAATGGGTAGTGAACCCAATCCCCCATGGGACTCTGTTCACTATCATAATATTTGAAGTGAGTCTCGACTTATGCTTATGATGCGTTGTGTTAAGTTGTTGCAACATATTTATTATTCCTTCAAATTATGATATCATTTATTTATGACATGTTTCCATTCTTATCACACACTATTATGTAAAGGTTCATGTTTATTATTTTGATATCACATGTCCTCCCATCATAATTTATAGATAACTCTTATTTCACCATGTTCCCTCAAATAATAAATTTATCCCTACTCATGTTTTCTCATTTTATTATGATATAACCCTTAATAGAATTTTGATTTTTTACCTTACTGATAACTTCATATCACCCCTATATTAAGTTCCCACTTTCTAGGTTATGATGAAAAGTATAACATATGAAATGTCTATAAATAGTTTAGTGTTTCCCAATTATAGATAAATGTTTATAAGTATTGCTAAATACATTTCTTACATGGATAGTACTTAAAGACACAAAACCTCATGTTCTTGGGATTGTGATATTATTTTGTGATTTTTAATGTTTAAGTTATTGAAATGATGTAAAATTATTATATGTATATCTTGGGATGATATAGTTTGTATCATAGAAGGGTTTAATTATTATTTTTGGATTACAATAGTTATTTTACAGAATATAATAAGAGAAAATTAGAGATAACCCTAGGGATAAGTCCAAGTATAGGATAAAATCCTGAAGTTTTCGTAATGTGGGATTATGTGGTTCTTTAATAAATATAATCCCTTTATAGATACTAGAAATTGAGTGTGTTTATAGAAAAAATTAACATGGTGTAATCAACCAAAAAAGGGTTGGTTCAGTGTCAACTAAATATTCACTCTCATGTATGATGAGTGTACCTAAGACCAAACACATGGATAGACACTCCTGGGGGATATTATTTGGTTGATCAAATTATCCTTGCAATCCATTATGAAGGAATTATTATTTAAAGGAATGAGTTTAAGAAGTATGAGAGGAGAAAATATAAAGAAACCCATATTGAACCATGAGTGATTTAGGTTGAACTGAATTCCAATGTGATGGTTTCAAAGATTAATACATTTTGAGGATGTGTTTTCATAAAATCATTTATGATAATTCCATTATAATATCAATACTTATCACTCATAATTAACCCTATTAGTTTTAGAAATAGGTGGATCAAGGAGGAACCATGTTAATAATGTATGTGATTGACAATGAAATAATTTTCTTAATTTAAAACGAAATGGGATAGAAACTGGTGATTAAAATATTTTGGTTATTATCTCACATATATCATGAGTTATGGTTAAAAAATTGAGTCTCACCGAACAATAGAATACACAAAATAAGATATGGATAGAGTTTCATAGAAGCACAAGTGATATATATGGTAAAGGAAAGAAGAATCAATTTACTATATATTAAAAATGTGGGAAAGGAAACCCTAATGAATTTTTCATCTCAAAAGAACATGTTAAACATGCCACCCAATTTTCAAAATTTTCTAACCATTTTCCCACCCTTTATTACCTCAGCTGCGGTGGTGCCTCCCTCTATAGTGGTGGTTGGTTCATCCTCCCTACTTCTTTCCATCCCGATAAAAACCCCATCAATTCCTACAGAATAATATCCCACACTTTTGACCAATAGGGAAATGTTGGTTGGTCCCTCCCTAAAATAATTTCTCCTCCACCCATTTCTTGTTCAATCCTCCTCCCTCCCATGGTATCTCGATATCGAGTTGGATGGGGTCTTTTATTCCATGGTGGATGGTTCGACGGTTCTTAAACTATACATTTCATATTTTAATGTGGTGATGGTCTCCCACAAATGGATGTTGGTATCTCACTTTGTTGGGGAAAAGATGCCTCTCTTGGTCCTTCGACGACTCCTGGGGTTTATAAGTACTGGATATGATATTAGTTCTAAGAAGGAAATACTTTTACATAATCCTCTACTACAAGGAAGAATTTATGAAGGCTTGGTCTCAATCCTATCATTCGATTATAAAGTGGCACTTCACCCTTTCAAATTGGTCTATAGAGACTCATTTCAAGTGAAATTTTTATCAGGTGGGGTTTGGTTTAACCTCCTCAACCTCCCTCTACCCTTCTATAATCTCTCATTTCTATGTGGAATAGGTCAACTACTTGATTCCTTTGCATGGATGAGTATACCCTCATTCTATAAGACACTATGATGGATATGAATTGTGTGGAGATGAACCTTTACCTACCCCTATAGATGTGAATTATCCTCCAAGAAGGTGACCAAATTATTTAGTGTTAGACTCTCTTATTACCTTATATAACATAATTTTGTGGTTTTTTATAACTCTAGGAGAACTCTCTCTCAATATGTAGGAAGAATCACTCCATATCCACTAATCCACATCCTAAGAATTTGATGGCACCTGGTTTGGCTATGTCTTATCATTGATTGATCTCTCTGATTCAGATCTTCTAGGACCATCTTCTTCTTTTGGGTCCACTTTCTCTTTATGCATTTCATCTAAACTCCCACGACACCAACTATGGATTATAAGGTTATATTTTCCTCTCTTTTATATCCCTTATTCAACCCCCAATGGTATAGAGGGAATCTATATGGACTTGGTTCAATTCAAACCAGGGTTACTCTCCTGCTCCTCAGTTTCTCCCTCTCTCACCCTCCTAGTAAGCCCTGTTAATCTTCTCCAGTACTGTATGCCAGTCTTTATCCCCTCATTAGATCCAATAGTCTCCAATACCAAAGACCCAGGTTTTTCAAGTATTTCTCCCATCCACACCCTGAATAGCTATAGTGCATTATCAGATGTGTTGGAGAATATTATTCTAGTCACTCGTTTTTTGGTATCTCCTTCCTATGGTGTCCGAAATAAATCCCACTCTAAATGTGATTTGGCTTTTAATTCTTCCCATACTTGGAGATCTTCAATTATAGGGTCCAAATACACCCCCTATTAAATAATATCTATGGTTATCTATAATTCTATAGGCCTAGGATCCCAAGTGAAGATTCATTTTCTCTCTAATGTGATCTTTTATAATAAGTTTTCTCTGATGGCTATTCTAGTCCCCAAACAATATCCATCCATTATATCAAAAAAATTTAATAGGCTCAGTTTTTATTACTATTAAAAAGGAGAAACCTAAAATAAATATATTTCTATTTTTGTAATAGATAATTAATAGTGGAGAAATCGTATGTCTCTAATCAATATATTTCTACCAAGGTTGGTTTGGGTAACTCCTAGTGTGACTTCTACTTTGTTGATTCCAAGTGTGATGCTCAGGTTAGGGGATCCCTTTTGGTAGATCTGGATGGCTTTAACTTGAGGGAATAATCTTGGATTGTTATAGGATAATCCAATTCCATTCTAGACCCATTAAAGAAAAGAAGAGGTGGATTCTATATCTAGAAGGATCATCAGAAGTTTGCTATTTTTTCTTCCCAGAATGGTCTATCAGATTTGGGATTCACAAGGGATGAGGTCACCTAGTGTAACAATTAGAAATACAGTCATCACACTGGGTTACAGCTCTATCACTACTTTTACAACATCTAGTTAATCTCTTCCTACCTAAATACAAGAGTAAACCACCTCGTCTAGTCCCTGTTAGATAATTTTCTGATTCTCCTCAGTTTGGCCCCTAAACCCGTAGACAATGTCCATTTCTTATTCTCTTTTTTTTTGTGGGATTTAGAACCCATTTAATACCATGTGGTGTGAATTTCCTAGAATAAAACCATGAAATAAAATTCATTGGTCAAGTTTCATAATAAGTTAAGGATACTCAAAAGATATCTCAAAAATTATAACAACAATAAACCTTATCGCCAGCTCCAGTTGGACGCCATCAAATCCAATATTTTTGAAGTAAAAATTGACCTTGAGAACATGTGGGGATATAACCTTATCAACAACATTATCATCAATAAGAACCATATTTATAACATTATTTTGGAACTATATAGGGTCATGCATGAATTCTATAAGGTTACCTTTCTCAAGAAGGGTGATAAAAATACAACTTTGTTTTTAGGCATGTATAAAATAGAGGAAGTAGATCACTTACCCTAATATCCTCTTGGAGGATGGTACTTTCACCAATGATATTGAAATGGTGGGGGGTATAGTCGAGTGAAATTTTGAAAATTTAGTTATTGAAGATAACCATTTAATGCAGGATGGATAGCCCAAGAGTTATACTAATCATTTCGACTCCATTTGTTGTGTGGGTTATAACACAAAAAAAATCATTCTTTGCGATACTTTTGGAGAAGAAAGAGATACAAGAATATGTTTCCTCTCTCAACTATGAAATCTCACCTATCCCCAAAAACTTCTTAGGTTTTTTATATGTAGCCTCCTATGGCATTGTTAAGAGATATCTCATCAAATAAATCCATGATTATTTTTAGGGAGGGATCTTACCACGTGTTTCCTATACAACCACTCTGTTTCTCATTACAAAGTTAAAGGAAACCTATTCACATAAGAAATATGGTCCCATTAGTATGTTTAATTTACCTTAAAAGGTTCTTGTAAGCATCATCAACATAAGGATCTCAACTCATCTTCATCAGTGGTTATCAGAGGCACAACAAGGCCTTATCTATAGTAGTTCATCCCAAGAATCCATTTATTTGGCCAAATAAATGATTGATGACATTAATAGGAATACCCCATTTTTCAAAAATATTATAATTTTAAACATGTAAAAGGAATATCATATGATGGAATGGGGTTTTATCATCAGGGTGATGGCCTGTATGGGTTTCTCAAGCTGGGTGGTCAAATCATTTTTTAGGTTTTATTTCTCCCTATGGTTTTAAATCACCTTCATGTGGAGTAAGTGTGGATTATTCAAATATTTTCATGGGATGAGGTAGGGGTATCCTTTATCCCCTAATATCTTCATCTTGGTCCACAAATCCATTAGTATATACCCTTATAGAGGCATTACTAATAGAAAAATTCTCCCATTTTGATGTATATCTCACCTAAATAATCATACAACATGCTCTTTTTCATAAATGGGAGTCATAGATCTATATTAAAATTCAACATTATTATGGATGAATATTAAAAATGGAGTGGGAAGATTAATAATCATAGAAACTGTAGTGTGTTTATCTTGAAGAAATGATCTGAAAGATTGGGTAAATCATTGATGAGAGCCTAGGAGTTAAAAGGTGACACTTACATATAGACTACTTGGGAGCCCTTCTTTCCCTAGATAGGCTTTGAGTTCACCATTTCAATGACTTGGTTGAAAAATCTCTAATATTATCCTTAACTAGATGAACCAAATTCTTTCTTTTGGGGGTTGTATCACTCTCTTCAATTGTGTTCTCACAACCATCCCCATACACATCATGTGTGTCCTCAAAGTGCTGAAGATATTGCTGAAAAATATTAAATCCATCGTGTTGGCCTTCATTTGGGATGTTCACACTGAAGAGTGGTGTCACTGGGCCTCATGGGATAGGATTATAAAGGTAGTAGAGGTAGGTAGTATCAACATTATGAGTGACTTTGGAACCATGTAGTGCATGAAAGAAAAACTAGTTTGTAAGGACTTTGAAGGATGATCTATTTGGGAATATTTTATCATGAAAAATTATGGTCTATATCTGGAAGTCACTATGATGAATATATCTTGTTTATGGTAGTTAGTTCAAGTTCACATAACTGATCTTCATTATCAATCACGATGGATTACTGATAATGGGGAGCTGAACATTTTGTAGAAGGACTGGGCATGAACTACTATTGGGTTTCCAGGAAGTATAGCCCATGATATCTATTTCATGCAGGCTAGTAGACATTCCACTTTCATCCAAGCCTTTCTCAATCCCTTACAATATGATATCTTCAATAGAAGCATCATGACCTCAGGCCAGGATACATTTGTCTTCATGGATGCTGAATTGGGGGTTTTCTACGTGAAATCCTATCATCATGTTATCCAAAAATATCACATAAAAAATGAATGGGGAGGATCCATATTATTAATTTCTTTTTAAAAAAAGTTCAAATTCCTCATCTAGAATATCTACAACCATGCCATTTCGACTGATGAAGTGGTCAGGAATAAGGGGATTTTTCTTGCCTCAAAATTCCCTACTATCAAACATTAAAAGAAGAAATGGTCTCTAATTTTTTATTTGAAAGAGAGTGGAATGTTTCTATATTGAGTGGTTTTGGTGAATTCTTTGGTCTTGATTTTCATAGTCTCTACTCTATTACTTTCCTTCACACCTAGCTCAATTATAAGTGTAGAAATAAGTAGGAAAGTAATGCATGGGTTGTATTTTTGGAAGTTAGCTATTATTTTATCTAGAATTCAAGGAATAGGGCTCGGTTAGATTGTGCACATATATTGCTCATGGATGTGGTTTTTAGTCCTAAAAGGTTGGTAGCTGATATTATCTCACTTAATAGATATTTGGAGCTCTCCCCCTCCTTTATAATGATCATGGTCAGTAGGAGAATTGATATTTCTTCTCAGAACCCCCGCCAGTGGCCTCAAACTAAATGTGTTCAGGTCAAGAAAACTCAGCTTTATGCATGGATGAGGTATAGTTAAGGACTCTAGAGTATTAGAGGTCTTAGATATTAGTAGCTTTTATGCCCCAAGAGACTCTCTCAAGGAAGTAGCATGTAACGACCCGAAATTTTGAATAAATATTGTTTCCTAATTTTGTGTGTTATTTTATTTCTATACTCAACAAAATTGTTTCATTAGATAACATGAGTATGATTAAAATAAGACCGTTGGGTTTTGACTGTTATATGACCATTGGTCAATATGACCACTGGAAACTAAAGGTTTCGATTTTTTGTCTCTAAATAGAAGTGATCATGGTTAGTTAATATAGAAAGAAGATTTGATGGCCTCACCCAGTAGTCTTGGACCAATCGAATTCCATCTAACAGAACTTGGGAAGGAGGTAGCCCCACTGGGATTTGATCTAGACCAAACCCAAGCCCAAATTCATTGTGTGAAGCTAGAATGGAATCGCCTTCACGAGAAGTTCAAACTGATAGAAATTACTACTCGTACGATGTTGGTTGAGCCTACCTCAGATTCTCTCACCTTAGCACACCTTACACTTAGGTCTGATGCTGGTGTGATAAGGGGCTATGTAAGGAGACTGTAACTTCCTTGTGTAATCCTTTGTTTTAAATACAAATTTTTATTTCTTCTTATGATGAGGTTTATGAATTTTCAAATGTTCGGATAAATATAGTATGCATATTTTTGGTGAATTTTAGAGAAAGGATATTTTAAAAATGTTTATCTAAACCTTAAATAATTAAAAATGTGTAATGATTTTCAAAAAATGGTCTTCTATAATTATGTTCAGTACGAAATTTAGAGTCTAATAAGATCAACTTAATTTTTGATGAATAGTAAATTATGAATAGTGATTTTATGCTTAGGATTAGTAATGTGACCAAATGGATTAGTAATCTCACTTAAAGAAATTATTAATATAATCTAGGCACCTTGATTAAGTAATGTGATTCAATAAAATAGGTAAATAATTGTTTCATTAATTATTAGTCAAGTATTAGTTTTTTTAGGTGAATAGTGTTTTTTAATTAAAAATTAAATTAAAAATATTTAGAAAATTATTTTTATAGAATGGACTTTATTTTTGAATTCAGAACATTGATATTATGCTAAGGTAATTTTTGGGAAATTTTCTAAAAAAATAAATTTTTGGTGAATAGTTTATTTATTTAAAAATTAAATTAAAAATATTTAGAAAATTATTTTTATAAAATGGAGTTCATTTTTGTAATCAGAGCATCGATTTTTGGTTAAGGAGAAATTTTTGGATTTTTCTGAGAAAGATGAATTTTCAATGAATAGTAAAAATGCAGTTTTAGGGTTTCGGTATGTTAAATGACATTATAACTGTGTCATGATGATGTCATGAGATATTTTAAGGTACGATCGATGAAAGGGGATGAATTAGTGTATGAGGTGTCCCAAGTGGCCAATACCATGGGCAAATACCATGGGCAAGCCCATGGTTTTGCCAAAACCACCAATGAGGTGTCCCTTGGCCATTAATGCCTTGTCCCCTCACTTTCCCTATAAATACCAAGTCATCCTCTCATCCATTCTACTCGCAACTCTCCCCCAACGAAGCTGGTCTCATTACCTCCCAATAATTCCTCCCAAGGTGCCCCCAAGCCCTCAAGGTCCCAACCTTTGAGTTTTAAGAGTTACGTTTATGGTAAGGGATCCTACCTCTCTCTTTCTTTTCAAGTAATCTCTTTTATGTCATTTCTTTTATGCTCCATGATCTTATGTTGGAGGATGTTCATTTATATTCATCCTACTGTCTTTTCATGTTCATATGATGAGAGACCCCATCTTTCTCTCATCATTTTATTTTAAGAATGTTAAAGTGACGCCGTTAGGCTGCCGAATTTTTAAGGGATTCGTTCACCTTTCTCATTTTTCAAAGTTCTATTTTCATGTCAAGTATTTCAAGTTCCTTTTTATTTTGTTGGGGTATGATATCTAAATATATTATACTGATCTTTTATGTTCATATGATGAGATACCCTATTTGATCTCTTCAATTCAGTATTTTGAATTTTTAAGTAGCACCGTTAGGCTGCCTAATTTTTAAGGGATTTGTTCACGTTTCTCATTTTTCAAAGTTCTACTTTCATGTCAAGTCTTTCAAGTTATTTTTATTATATTGGGGTATGGTCTATATATCTATCATACTTATTGTTTAAGTTCATATGATTAGAGACCCTATTTGATCTCATCAATTCATTTTTTTAAAGTTTAAGTGACGTCTTTAGGTTGTCGAATATTTAAGGGATTCGTTCACCTTTCTCATTTTCAAGTTCTATTTTCTTGTCAAGTATTTCAAGTTCCTTTATGTTGGTGTATGATCTCTATATATATCATACTGATCTTTTATGTTTATATGATGAGAGACCCTATTTTATCTCGTCAATTCATTTTTTTTTTGAAGTTTAAGTGACGCTGTTAGACTGCCGAATTTTTTAGGGATTCTTCCACCCTTCTCATTTTCAAGTTCTATTTTCTTGTAAAGTATTTCAAGTTACTTTATGTTGGGGTATGATATCTATATCTATCATATGGATATTTTATGTTCATATTATTAAAGACCCTATTTTATCTTGTCAATTCATTTTTTGAAGTTTAAGTGACGTCGTTAGGCTGCTGAATTTTCATAAGAGAAATCTTATTTTTGTCTTCCTTTCATGTTCTTCATTTAATATGGTATATCCTTAAATTTTCATTACCATGCTCTTAAATCCTTTATATTCTATCCCCATACTATTTTATGGATCATTTATGAATATTTTACCCATGTCCCCTCTCATTTCAACGTTTTCTAAACCCCTACAACATAGCCGTTATGCTGCAGAATTTCTGTCTCAAAATGTCTCTCTCTTTTTCTAATGTTCTTTTATTTTATTAAGTGAATACTCAAAGCTCTCTATTATAGATGGGTATTAACATATATACCAAGATATTCAATTTTAAATTCTTGGATTTACATACATGAGACCCACCTTCCTTTTCTGTGGGTTTTAAAGTGACACAAAGATCATGTCTTTAAAGTAGTTTTTAAAACGTTATGATTATGAAATGAAACTCATTCCTTTTTTTGCTATATGGGTTGTTTATGAAATGATTGATGATGATATATGTGGATCACATGATAATAAAGACATGTCAAGGGTTCTCCCTGATAGCGCTCTAATGCATTGGGTAAAGACTTAATCTCTAGAGATGACTATTTTTAACGATGCCTTGGTGAATAACCTTGGTAATTTTTAATGACACCTAGGGGATGGACCTTGGTGAAACGGAAATGATTGTCAATATTAAATGTTGTATCCAAATATTCATGTTATGAAATACGTTATTTTTATTATTATATGCCTCATTATTTCTTTCTCATGCCTTAAAGTTCTTTTTCATGACATTGTTGATGTGTCTCAAGTTAACATGTTAAATGTTTCCCTTGTTTCCCTTACTGGGCCTTGTGCTCACCCTTTCTTTTGATGTGTGTCCCCAGGTTATGAGATGCAGTAATGAACCTAGGATGAACATAGGGAGAGGCCTTTCAAGTGTTTAAGAAGAATGTTTTTTTTTCTGTTTTCAGGTTTTAAGTTCCTGGTTTCCAAGACACTAAACCTTAAAGATCCTCGGTTTTGTAAAATGTAATGAAAAGTTATGTTATAAAAAGGCGGGATGCTATAGTTGGTATCAAAGGATGGTTTAGTTATTTGTGTAAATTAAGATATGAAAACTCTAGGAATAACCCTATATAAATGTTTAAATATAGGAAAACTTCCTGGTATTTTGGTGAGTATTGAGTAAGGGGTTTCCAAGCAAATACATCCCTGTCTGGATACGAGAAGGTAGAGGTGGCTCTGGCACAGATGTACATAGGGGTAAAACCCAAAAACACCACTTTGAGCTAGACTCGAACGGGAACCGGTACACGGCAACGGGCCTTGCTGCACTCTTGGTTATGACACTCTTGGGGTATATGCTTTGGTAAATTCATAAGCTTGGTATGAACCATTATTAAAGGGACAAAGATAAAATAAAATAAAGATTCACATAATAATATATTATCATGGATAACCAATATTGGAACCTAGGGGATCACAAGTTAGGGTATACTTTTCTTCTATACGTTATTCTTCTATGCTTTAAGTTCTTTTTCATGATTATTGGCTAAGTATTTAGGCCCCTAATTATACTTTCTATTCTTAGTTAATGGTGGGAAATGGAAGAACATGTCCCAACAACCAATGTGATAGGAAATCTAACGATTACCGTATTAATATGACAGAGATGATTAGGGGATTAAAAGATGATTTTTATTTTGGAAGATGTTCACTATTTTGGGTACCCTATTTGATCGAGGTAAATAGATTACTACGGTATTTTCTTTGAGGAGTAAAGGTTGACTTATATTTTGAAGAATCAATGAATTTCATGTGGACTTATAGTAATTTAGGTTACATATGGAAATGATGAACATATCTTGGGTAAAATATTTTTAGGTTAGATACGTTTTTTATAAGATGTTAGGAGTGGTTGATGTTGTCTAGAGATGAACGATGAAGTTTATTTTGGAAGACTATGTTATCAAATCCTTCTTGTATTTGGGTTTCAATCTTAGTTTGGTTTATTTTGAGGGATTTAAAGAATAGTTATTTATGGAATGGTCTATGATTAAATTTGTGTATTACCATGGAACTTTGAATATTTAAAAGTAGTTTCCCTTCTTATGGGATTCTATCTTTTGGAAGAGTTATTTTATCTTACCCTTTCTATTTTTGGGATAATGTTTAAAGATAGAATAAATTGATAGTTAATCTTTTGTGGATTACATGACTCTCAAGAAGATGATTCTTGTGTTTTGATGAGACCAAGTGTTTTGAATTCTCATTGTTTGGAGAAAAGATTAGTTTTGGTAGAAACTAATTAAAGGATGAAACTCTACTTGAAGGTAGGTATATTTCCTTATGTTTTTGTTATATTTAGTAAATAGATTCCTCAAAATTATGAAAAGGAACATAAAACAAAAACATTTTTGGTTTAAGTTTCCTACTAGGTAATCAAAGACCATTTACACACATCATAAGTTTGTGATTTTCTTGTGGTTAACTTTCTCCTAATCATGTTTTCTATCACTCTCCCTCAGAACTTGACCCTTTGTTTCTTCTTCCATATCCATATTTTCCTACACGAAATCCTAGTATGGATTAACTTGGGTGACCTTTGTACTTCCCTTTCATTCTTTTAAAGTAATAGTTTTACTGACTCCTTTTCTGGTGTGGGACATTCAATGAAATTTCAAAACCCAATTTTATAAATTGCGAGGATGCAATTTCTTAAAAGGGGAAGATTGGAACGACCCGAAAATTTGAATAAATATTGTTGCCTAATTTTTTGTGTTATTTTATTTTTATACTCAAAAAAACTGTTTCATTAGATAATATGAGTATGATTAAAATGAGACTTTTGGGTTTTGACTGTTATATGACCATTGGTCAATATGACTGCTGGAAACTAAACGTTTTGATTTTTTGTCTATAAATACAAGTAATCTTGGTTAATTAATATAGAAAGAAGATTTGATGGCCTCACCCAGTAGTCTTGGACCAATCGAAGCCCATCTAACAGAACTTGGGAAGGAGGTAGCCCCACTGGACTTTGCTCTGGACCAAAACCAAGCCTAACTTTATCGTGTGAAGCTAGAACGAAATCTTCTTTGCAAAAAGTTCAAACTGATAGAAATTACTACCCGTGCGATGTTGGTCGAGCCTCCCTCGGATTCTCTCACCTTAGAACACCTTACAATTAGGTCCTATGCTGGTGTGATAAGGGGCTATGTAAGGATACCGTAACTGCCTTGTGTAATCCTTTGTTTTAAAAAAAAATTGATTTCTTCTTATGATGAAGTTTATGAATTTTCAAATGTCCGGATAAATATAGTATGCATATTTTTGGAGAATTTTAGAGAAAGGATATTTTAAAAAAATTTATGTAAACCTTAAATAATTAAAAAATTGTAATGATTTTCAAAAAATGGTCATCTACAATAATGTTCAGTATGAAATTTAGAGTCTAATAAGATCAACTTAATTTTTGATGAATAGTAAATTATGAATAGTGATTTTATGCTTAGGATTAGTAATGTGACCAAATGGATTAGTAATCTCACCTAAAGAAATTATTAATATAATCTAGGCACCTTGATTAAGTAATGTGATTCAATAAAATAGGTAAATAACTGTTTCATTAATTATTAGTCAAGTATTATTTTTTTTGGGTGAATTGTGTTTTTTAATTAAAAATTAAATTAAAATTATTTAGAGAATTATTTTTATAAAATGGACTTTATTTTTGAATTCGGAACATTGATATTTTGCTAAGGTAATTTTTGGGGAATTTTCTGAAAAAAAATGAATTTTCAGTGAATAGTGTATTTATTTAAAAATTAAATTAAAAATATTTAGAAAAATATTTTTATAAAATGGAGTACATTTTTTTAATCAGTGCATCGATTTTTTGGTTAAGGTGAAATTTTGGGATTTTGCTGAGAAAGATGAATTTTCAGTGAATAGTAAAAATGCAGTTTTAGGGTTTCGGTATGTTAAATGACATCATAACTGTGTCATGATGATGTTATGAGATATTTTAAGGGATGGTCTACTAAAGGGGATGAATTATTGTATGATTTTCCCAAGTGGCCAATACCATGGGAAAATACCATGGGAAAGCCCATGGTTTTTCCAAAACCACCAATGAGGTGTCCCTTGGCCATTAATGCCTTGTCCCCTCACTTTCCCTATAAATACCAAGTTATCCGCTCATCCATTCGACTCCCAACTCTCCCCCAAAGAATCTCTAGTCTCATTACCTCCCAAGAAGTCCTCCCAAGGTTCCCCCAAGCCCTGAAGGTCCCAACCATTGAGTTTTAAGAGTTACGTTTAAGGTAAGGGATCCTACCTCTCTCTTTCTTTTCAAGTAATCTCTTTTATGTCATTTCTTTTATGCTCCATGATATTATGTTGGAGGATGTTCTTTTATATTCATCCTACTTTCTTTTAATGTTCATATTATGAGATACCCCCTCTTTCTCTCATCATTTCATTTTAATAATATTAAAGTGACGCCGTTAGGCTGCCAAATTTTTAAGGGATTCGTTCACCTTTCTCATTTTTCAAAGTTATATTTTTATGTCAAGTATTTCAGGTTCATTTTTATTTTGTTGGGGTATGATCTATAAATCTATCATACTGATATTTTATGTTCATATTATGAGATACCCTATTTTATCTCTTCAATTCAGTATTTTGAAGTTTTAAGTAGAGCTGTTAGGCTGCCGAATTTTTAAGGGATTCGTTCACCTTTCTCATTTTTCAAAGTTCTACTTTCATCTCAAGTCTTTCAAGTTCTTTTTATTATGTTGGGGTATGATCTCTATATATATCATACTAATTGTTTATGTTCATATGATTAGAGACCCTATTTCATCTCATCAATTAATTTTTTTGAAGTTTAAGTGACGCTGTTAGGCAGCCGAATTTTTAAGGGATTCGTTCACCTTTCTCATTTTCAAGTTCTTTTTTCTTGTCAAGTCTTTCAAGTTCCTTTATGTTGGGTTATGATTTCTATATCTATAATACTGATATTTTATGTTCATATGATGATAGAACCTATTTTATCTCATCAATTCATTTTTTTTTGAAGTTTAAGTGACGCTGTTAGGCTGGCGAATTTTTAAGGGATTCTTCCACCCTTCTCATTTTCAAGTTCTATTTTCTTGTCAAGTATTTCAAGTTCCTTTATGTTGGGTTATGATATCTATATCTATAAAATTTATCTTTTATGTTCATATTATGAGAGACCCTATTTTATCTTGTCAATTCATTTTTTTGATGTTTAAGTGACATCGTTAGGCTGCCGAATTTTCATAAGAGAAATCTTATTTTTGTCTTCCTTTAATGTTCTTCATTTCATATGGTATATCCTTAAAATTTCATTACCATGTTCTTAAATCCTTTATATTCTGTCCCCATACTCTTTTAAGTATCATTTATGAATAGGTTACTCATGTCCCCTCTCTTTTTAATGTTTTCTAAACCCCTACAACATAGCCATTATGCTGCAGAATTTCCGTCTCAAAATGTCTCTCTCTTTTTCTAATGTTCTTTGATTTTATTAAGTGAATACTCAAGGTTTTCTCTTCTATATGGGTATTCAAATATATACCAAATTTTCTATTTTAAATTTTGTTATTTACATACATGAGACCCACCTTCCTTTTCTGTGGGTTTTAAAGTGACACAAAGATCATGTCTTTAAAGAATTTTTTAAAACATAATGATTATGAAATGAAACCCATTCCTTTTTTTTTGATATATTAGTGGTTTTTAAAATTATTGATAATGATATATGTGGCTCCCATTATAATAAATACATGTCAAGGGTGCGCCCTGATAGCACTCCAATGCATTGGGTAAAGACTTAATCTCTAGAGATGACTATTTTTAATGACACCTTGGTGAATAACCTTGGTAATTTTTAATGACACCTTGGGGATGGACCTTGGTGAAACGGAAATGATTGTCAATATTAAATGTTGTAGCCACATCTTCAAGTTATTAAATACATTATTTTTATTATGATATACCTCATGATTTCTTTCTCATGCCTTAAGGTTCTTTTTCATGACATTGTTGATGTATCTCAAGTTCATATGTTAAATGTTTCCCTTGTTTCCCTTACTGGGCCTTCTCCTCACCCGTTCTTTTGATGTATTTCCCCAGGTTATGAGATACAGTAATGAACCTAGGATGAAAATAAGGAGATGCCTTTCAAGTGTTTAAGAAGAATGTTTTTTTTCATGTTTTAAGTTCCTTGTTTCCAAGACACTAAACCTTAAAGATCCTCGGTTTTGTAAAATGTAATGAAAAGTAATGTTATAAAAAGGAGGGATGCTATAGTTGGTATCAAAGGATGGTTTAGTTATTTGTGGAAATTAGGATATGAAAACTCTAGGAAGAACCCTATAGAAATGTTTAAATATAAAAAATATTCCTAGTATTTTGGTGATTATTGAGTAAGAGTTGCCAAGAAAATACATCCCTGTTTGGATACGAGCAGGTAGAGGTGGCTCTGGCATAGATATACATAGGGGTAAAACCTGAAAACACCACTTTGAGCTAAAATCAAACGGGAACTGCTACACGACAACAGGCCTTGCTGCACTCTTGGTTACGACACTCCCAAGGGATATGCTTTGGTAAATTCAAATGCTTAGTATGAAGTATTATTAAAGGGACAAAGATAAAATAAAATAAAGATTCACATAAGAATATATGATCATGGATAACCTAGATCAGAACCTAGGGGATCACAAGTTAGGGTGTACTTTTCTTCTATAAGTTATCCTTCTATGATTTAAGTTCCTTTTCATGATTATTGGCTAAGTATTTAAGCCCCTAATTATACTTTCTTTTCTTAGTTAATGGTGGGAAATGGAAGAACATGTCCCAACAACCAATGTGATAGGAAATGTAATGATTACCATATTAATATGACATAGATGATTAGGGGATTAAAAGATTATTATTATTTTGTAATATGTTCACTATTTTGGGTACCCTATTTGATCGAGGTAAATATATTACTACGATATTTTATTTGAGGTGTAAAGGTTGACTTATATTTTAAAGAATCGAGGAATTTAAGGTGGACTTATAGTAATTTAGGTTAAATATGGAAATGATTAACCTATCTGGGGTAAAATATGTTTAGGTTAGATACTTTTTTTATAAGATGCTTGGAGTGGTTGATGTTGGCTGGAGATGAACGATGAAGTTTATTTTGGAAGACTATGTTATCAAATCCTTCTTGTATTTGGATTTAAATCTTAGTTTGGTTTATTTTGAGGGATTTTAAGAACAGTTATTTATGGAATGGTCTATGATGAACTTTGGGTAGTACCGTGGAACATTGAAGATTTAAAAGTAGTTTCCCTTCCTATGGGATTCTTTCTTTTGGAAGAGTTGTTTTATCTTACCCTTTCTGTTTTTGGGATAATGTTTAAAGATAGAAGAAATTGATAGTTAATATTTTGTGGATTACATGACTCTCAAGAAGATGATTCTTGTGTTTTGTTGAGACCAAGTGTTTTGAATGCTCATCGTTTGGAGAAAAGATTAGTTTTGGTAGAAACTTATTAAAGGATGAAACTCTACTTGAAGGTAGGTATATTTCCTTATGTTTTTGTTCTATGTAGTAAATTAATTCCTCAAAATTATGAAAAGGAACATAAAACAAAAACATTGTTGTTTTACGTTTCTTACTAGGTAATCAAAGACCATTTACACACATCATAAGTTTGTGATTTTCTTGTGGTTAACTTTCTCCTAATAATGTTTTCTGTCACTCTCCCTCAGAACTTGACCCTTTGTTTTTTCTTCCATATCCATATTTTCCTACATGGAATCCTAGTATGGATTAACTCGGGTGACCTTTTTACTTCCCTTTCTTTATTTTAAAGTAATAGTTTTACTTACTCCTTTTCTGGTGTGAGACTTTCAATGAAATTTCAAAACCCAATTTTAAAAATTGTGAGGTTGCAATTTCTTAAAAGGGGAAGATTGTAACGACTCGAAATTTTGCATAAATATTGTTTCCTAATTTTTTGTGTTATTTTATTTTTATACTCAACAAAACTGTTTCATTAGATAACATGAGTATGATAAAAATGAGACTGTTGGGTTTTGACTGTTATATGACCATTAGTTAATATGACCACTGGAAACTAAACGCTTTGATTTTTTTTGTCTCTAAATACAAGTGATCTTGGTTAATTAATATAGAAAGAATATTCGATGGCCTCACCCAGTAGTCTTGGACCAATCGAAGCCCATCTAACAGAACTTGGGAAGGAGGTAGCCCCACTAGGCTTTGCTCTGGACCAAACCCAAGCCGAACTTCATCGTGTGAAGCTAGAACGGAATCGCCTTTGCGAGAAGTTCAAACTGATAGAAATTACTACTCGTGCGATGTTGGCCGAGTCTCCCTCGGATTCTCTCACCTTAGCACACCTTACACTTAGGTCTTATGCTGGTGTGATAAGGGGCTATGTAAGGAGACCGTAACTGCCTTGTGTAATCCGTTGTTTTAAATAAAAATTTTGATTTCTTCTTATGATGAAGTTTATGAATTTTTAAATGTCCGGATAAATATAGTATGCATATTTTTGGTGAATTTTAGAGAAAGGATATTTTAAAAATGTTTATGTAAACCTTAAATAATTAAAAATCTGTATTGATTTTCAAAAAATTGTCTTCTAAAATTATGTTCAGTACGAAATTTAGAGTCTAATAAGATCAACGTAATTTTTGATGAATAGTAAATTATGAATAGTGATTTTATGCTTAGGATTAGTAATGTGACAAAATGGATTAGTAATCTCACTTAAAAAAATTATTAATATAATATAGGCACCTTGATTAAGTAATGTGATTCAATAAAATAGGTAAATAACTGTTTCATTAATTATTAGTCAAGTATTAGTTTTTTCAGGTGAATAGTGTTTTTTAATTAAAAAATAAATTAAAAATATTTAGAAAATTATATTTTTATAAAATGGACTTTATTTTGGAATTCAGAACATTGGTATTATGCTAAGGTAACTTTTGGGGAATTTTCTGAAAAAAATGAATTTTCAGTGAATAGTGTATTTATTTAAAAATTAAATTAAAAATATTTAGAAAATTATTTTTATAAAATGGAGTACATTTTTGTAATCAGAGCATCGATTTTTGGTCAAGGTGAAATTTTGGGATTTTTCTGAGAAAGATGAATTTTTAGTGAATAGTAAAAATGCAGTTTTAGGGTTTCAGTATGTTAAATAACATCATAACTGTGTCATGATGATGTCATGAGATATTTTAAGGGATGTTCTACTAAAGGGGATGAACTATTGTATGAGTTGTCTCAAGTGGCCAATACCATGGGCAAATACCATGGGCAAGCCCATGGTTTTGTCAAAACCACCAATGAGGTGTCCCTTGGCCATTAATGCCTTGTCCGATCACTTTCCCTATAAATACCAAGCCTTCCTCTCATCCATTTGACTCCCAACTCTCCCCAACGAAGCTCTGGTCTCATTACCACCCAATAATTCCTTCCAAGGTTCCCCCAATCCCACAAGGTCCCAACCTCTGAGTTTTAAGAGTTACGTTTAAGGTAAGGGATCCTACCTCTCTCTTTCTTTTCAAGTAATCTCTTTTATTTCATTTCTTTTATGCTCCATGATATTATGTCGGAGTATGTTCTTTTATATTCACCCTAATTTCTCTTCATTTTCATATGATGATATACCCCCTCTTTCTCTCATCATTTCATTTTAAGAATTTTAAGTGGCGCCGTTAGGCTGCCGAATTTTTAAGGGATTAGTTCACCTTTCTCATTTTTCAAAGTTCTATTTTCATGTCAAGTATTTCAAGTTCCTTTTTATTTTGTTGGGGAATGATCTCTAAATATATCATACTGATCTTTTATGGTCATATTATGAGAGACCCTATTTTATCTCTTCAATTCATTATTTTGACGTTTTAAGTAGCGCCGTTAGGTTGCCGAATTTTTAAGGGATTCGTTCACCTTTCTCATTTTTCAAAGTTCTAATTTCATGTCAAGTATTTCAAATTATTTTTATTATGTTGGGGTATGATCTATATATCTATAATACTAATTTTTTAGGTTCATATTATGATATACTCTATTTGATCTCGTCAATTCATTTTTTTGATGTTTAAGTGACGCCGTTAGACTGCCGAATTTTTAAGGGATTCGTTCACCTTTCTCATTTTCAAGTTCTATTTTCTTGTCAAGTATTTTAAGTTCCTTTATGTTGGGGTATGATATATATATATATATAATACTGATATTTTATTTTCATATGATGAGATCCCCTATTTGATCTCTTCAATTCATTTTTTTTGAAGTTTAAGTGACGCTGTTAAGCTGCCGAGTTTTTAAGGGATTCTTCCACCCTTCTTATTTTCAAGTTCTATTTTCTTTTCATGACTTTCAAGTTCTATTATGTTGGGGTATTATATCTATATCTATCAAACTGATCTTTTATTTTCATATTATGAGAGACCCTATTTTTTCTTGTTAATTCATTTTTTTGAAGTTTAAGTGACGCCGTTAGGCTGCCGAATTTTCATAAGAGAACTCTTATTTTTGTCTTCCTTTCATGTTGTTCATTTCATATGATATAACCTTCAAATTTCATTACCATGTTCTAAAATCCTTCATATTCTGTCCCCCTACTATTTTATGGATCATTTATGAATAGGTTACCCATATCCCCTCTCTTTTCAATGTTTTCTAAACCCCTACAACATAGCTGTTATGCTGCATAATTTCCGTCTCAAAATGTCACTCTCTTTTTCTAATGTTCTATTATTTTATTAAGTGAATACTCAAATCAATCTCTTCTATAAGGGTATTCACATATATACCAAAATTTTATATTTTAAATTCTGTGATTTACCTACATGAGACCCACCTTCCTTTTCTGTGGGTTTAAAAGTGACACAAAGATCATGTCTTTAAAGTAGTTTTTAAAACGTTGTGATTATGAAATGAAACCCATTATTTTTTTTGCTATATGGGTTGTTTATGAAATGATTGATGATGATATATGTGGCTCACATGATAATAAAGACATGTCAAGGGTGCGCCCTGATAGCGCTCCAATGCATTGGGTAAAGACTTAATCTCTAGAGATGACTATTTTTAACGACGCCTTGGTGAATAACCTTGGTAATTTTTAATGTCACCTTGGGGATATACCTTGGTGAAACAGAAATGATTGTCAATATTAAATGTTGTAGCCACATCTTCAAGTTATGAAATACGTTATTTTTATTATGATATGCTTCATGATTTATTTCTCATGCCTTAAGGTTCTTTTTCATGACATTATTGATGTGTCTCAAGTTCACATGTTAAATGTTTCCCTTGTTTCCCTTACTGGGTCTTCTGCTCACCCTTTCTTTTGATGTATGTCCCCAAGTAATGAGATGCAGTAATGAACCTTGGATGAACATAAGGAGACTTCTTTCAAGTGTTTAAGAAGAATGTTTTTTTTCATGTTTTAAGTTCCTGCTTTCCAAGACACTAAACCTTAAAGATCCTCAGTTTTGTAAAATGTAATGAAAAGTTATGTTATAAAAAGGCGGGATGCTATAGTTTGTATCAAATAATGGTTTCGTTATTTGTGGAAATTAGGATATGAAAACTCTAGGAAGAACCCTATAGAAATGTTTAAATATGGTAAATCTTTCTGGTATTTTGGTGAGTATTGAGTAAGGGGTTTCCAAGCAAATACATCCCTGTCTGGATGCGAGAAGGTAGAGGTGGCTCTGGCACAGATGTACATAGGGGGAAAACCCGAAAACACCACTTTCAGCTATACTCGAACGGAAACCGGTACACGACAATGGGCCTTACTTCACTCTTGGTTACGACACTCCCAGGGGATATGCTTTGGTAA
The DNA here is from genome assembly GCA_963277665.1 of Viscum album. Lineage (NCBI taxonomy): Eukaryota > Viridiplantae > Streptophyta > Magnoliopsida > Santalales > Viscaceae > Viscum > Viscum album. The sequence continues at coordinate 445,847,967 of OY728119.1, forward strand.
ATTCATAAGCTTAGTATGAACCATTATTAAAGGGACAAAGATAAAATAAAATAAAGATTCACATAAGAATATATGATCATGGATAACCTAGATCGGAACCTAGGGGATCACAAGTTAGGGTATACTTTTCTTCTATAAGTTATCCTTCTATGCTTTAAGTTCCTTTTCATGATTATTGGCTAAGTATTTAATCCCCTAATTATACTTTATTTTCTTAGTTAATGGTGGGAAATGGAAGAACATGTCCCAACAACCAATGTGATTGAAAATGTAATGATTACCATATTAATATTACAGAGATGATTAGGGGATTAAAATATGGTTATTATTTTGGAAGATGATCACTATTTTGGGTACCCTATTTGATCGAGGTAAATAGATTACTATGATATTTTCTTTGAGGAGTAAAGGTTGAATTATATTTTGAAGAATCGATGAATTTAAGGTGGACTTATAGTAATTTAGGTTACATATGGAAATGATTAACCTATCTTGGGTAAAATATGTTTAGGTTAGATACTTTTGTTATAAGATTCTAGGAGTGGTTGATGTTGTCTGGAGATGAACGATGAAGTTTATTTTTGAAGACTATGTTATCAAATCCTTCTTGTATTTGGGTTTGAATCTTAGTTTGGTTTATTTTGAGGGATTTTAAGAACAGTTATTTATGGAGTGGTCTATGATGAACTTTGGGTAGTACCATGGAACTTTGAAGATTTAAAATTAGTTTCCCTTCCTATGGGATTCTTTCTTTTGGAAGAGTTGTTTTATCTTACCCTTTCTGTTTTTAGGATAATGTTTAAAGATAGAAGAAATTGATAGTTAATCCTTTTTGGATTACATGACTCTCAAAAAGACGATTCTTGTGTTTTGATGAGACCAAGTGTTTTGAATGATCATCGTTTGGAGAAAAGATTATTTTGGGTAGAAACTTATTAAAGGATGAAACTCTACTTGAAGGTAGGTTTATTTCCTTATGTTTTTGTTCAATGTAGTAAATGGATTCCTCAAAATTATGAAAAGGAACATAAAATAAAAAAGTATTGGTTTACGTTTCCTACTAGGTAATCAAATACCGTTTACACACATCATAAGTTTGTGATTTTCTTGTGGTTAACTTTCTCCTAATCATGTTTTCCGTCACTCTCCCTCAGAACTTGACCCTTTGTTTTTTCTTCCATATCCATATTTCCTACATGGAATCCTAGTATGGCTTAACTCGGGTGACCTTTGTAATTCCCTCTCTTTATTTTAAAGTAATAGTTTTACTGACTCCTTTTTCGGTGTGGGGCTTTCAATGAAATTTCAAAACCCAATTTTAAAAATTGCGAGGACGCAATTTATTAAAAGGGGAAGGTTGTAATGACCCAAAATTTTGAATAAATATTGTTTCCTAATTTTGTGTGTTATTTTATTTTTATACTCAACAAAACTGTTTCATTAGATAACATGAGTATGATTAAAATGAGACCATTGGGTTTTGACTGTTATATGACCATTGGTCAATATGAACGCTGGAATCTAAACGTTTCGATTTTTTTTTGTCTCTAAATACAAGTGATCTTGGTTAATTAATATAGAAAGAAGATTTGATGTCCTCACCTAGTATTCTTGGACCAATTGAATCCCATCTAACAGAACTTGGGAAGGATGTAGCCTCATTGGGCTTTGCTCTGGACCAAACCCAAGCCGAACTTCATCTTGTGAAGCTAGAACGGAATCGCCTTTGCGAGAAGTTCGAACTGATAGAAATTACTACTCGTGCGATGTTGGTCGAGCCTCCCTTGGATTCTATCACCTTAGCACACCTTACACTTAGGTCCTATGCTGGCGTGATAAGGGGCTATGTAAGGGGACCGTAACTGCCTTGTGAAATCCTTTGTTTTAAATTAAAATTTTGATTTCTTCTTATGATGAAGTTTATGAATTTTCAAATGTCTGGATAAATATAGTATGCATATTTTTGGTGAATTATAGAGAAAGGATATTTTAAAAATGATTATGTAAACCTTAAATAATTAAAAATCTGTAATGATTTTCCAAAAATGGTCTTCTACAATTATATTCAGTACGAAATTTAGAGTCTAATAAGATCAACTTAGCTTTTGATGAATAGTAAATTATGAATAGTTATTTTATGCTTAGGATTAGTAATGTGACCAAATGTATTAGTAATTTCACTTAAATAAATTATTAATATAATCTAGGCACCTTGATTAAGTAATGTGATTCAATAAAATAGGTAAATAACTTTTTCATTAATTATTAGTCAAGTATTAGTTTTTTCGGGTGAATAGTTTTTTTTAATTAAAAATTAAATTAAAATTATTTCGAAAATTATTTTTATAAAATGGGCTTTATTTTTGAATTCAGAACATTGATATTATGCTAAGATAATTTTTGGGGAATTTTCTGAAAAAAAAATGAATTTTAGGTGAATAGTGTATTTATTTAAAAATTAAATTAAAAATATTAAGAAAATTATTTTTATAAAATGGAATACATTTTTTTAATCAGAGCATCGATTTTTGGTTAAGGTGAAATTTTGGGATTTTTCTGAGAAAGATGAATTTTCAGTGAATAGTAAAAATGCAGTTTTAGGGTTTTGGTATGATAAATGACACCATAACTGTGTCATGATGATGTCATGAGATATTTTAAGGGATGGTCTACTAAAGGGGATGAATTATTGTATGAGTTTTCCCAAGTTTCCAATACCATGGGCAAATACCATGGGCAAGCCCATGGTTTTTCCAAAACCACCAATGAGGTGTCCCTTGGCCATTAATGCCTTGTCCCCTCACTTTCCCTATAAATACCAAGCCATCCTCTCATCCATTAGAATCCCAAATCTCCCCCAACGAAGCTCTGGTCTCATTACCTCCCAATAAGTCCTCCCAAGGTGCCCCCAAGCTCTCAAGGTCCCATCCTTTGAGTTTAAGAGTTACATTTAAGGTAAGAGATCCTACCTCTCTCTTTCTTTTCAAGTAATTTCTTTTATGTCATTTCTTTTATGCTCCATGATCTTATGTTGGAGGATGTTATTTTATATTCATCCTACTTTATTTTCATGTTCATATGATGATAGACCCCATCTTTCTCTCATCATTTCATTTTATGAATGTTAAAGTGACGTCGTTAGGCTGCCAAATTTTTAAGGGATTCGTTAGCCTTTCTCATTTTTCAAAGTTCTATTTTCATGTCAAGTATTTCAAGTTCCTTTTTATTTTGTGGGGTATGATATATAAATATATCATACTTATCTTTTATTTTCATATTATGAGAGACCATATTTGATCTTTTCAATTCAGTATTTTGATGTTTTAAGTAGTGCCGTTAGGCTGCCGAATTTTTAAGGGATTTGTTCACCTTTCTCATTTTTCAAAGTTCTACTTTCATGTCAAGTCTTTCAAGTTATTTTTATTATTTTGTGGTATTATATCTATATCTATCATACTGATTGTTTATTTTCATATGATTAGAGACCATATTTGATCTCGTCAATTCATTTTTTTGAAGTTTAAGTGACGTCGTTAGGGTGCCGAAGTTTTAAGGGATTCGTTCACCTTTCTCTCATTTTCAAGTTCTATTTTCTTGTCAAGTATTTCAATTTAATTTATGTTGGGGTATGATATCTATATATATCATACTTATATTTTATGTTCATATGATGAGAGACCCTATTTTATCTCATCAATTCATTTTTTTTTTGAAGTTTAAGTGACGTTGTTAGGCTTCCGAATTTTTAAGGGATTCTTCCACGCTTCTCATTTTCAAGTTCTATTTTCTTGTCAAGTCTTTAAAGTTCCTTTATGTTGGGGTATGATATCTATATCTATAAAAATTATCTTTTATGTTCATATTATGAGAGACCCTATTTTATCTTGTTAATTAATTTTTTTGAAGTTTAAGTGACGCTGTTAGGCTACCGAATTTTCATAAAAGAAATCTTATTTTTGTCTTTCTTTCATGTTCTTCATTTCATATGGTATATCCTTAAAATTTCCTTACCATTTTCTTAAATACTTTATATTTTGTCCCCCTACTGTTTTATGGATCATTTATGAATAGGTTACCCATGTCCCCTCTCTTTTCAATGTTTTCTAAACCCCTACAACATAGTCGTTATGCTGCAGAATTTCTGTCTCAAAATGTCTCTCACTTTTTCTAATGTTATTTTATTTTATTAAGTGAATACTCAAAGCTCTCTCTTCTATATGTGTATTCACATATATACCAAGATTTTATATTTTAAATTCTGGGATTTACATACATGAGACCCACCTTCCTTTTCTGTGGGTTTTAAAGTGACACAAAGATCATGTCTTTAAAGCAGTTTTAAAACGTTATGATTATGAAATGAAACCCATTCCTTTTTTTCTATATGGGTTGTTTATGAATTTATTTATGATGATATATGTGGCTCACATGATAATAAATACATGTCAAGGGTGCGCCCTGATAGCGCTCCAATTCATTGGGTAAAGACTTAATCTCTAGAGATGACTATTTTTAACAATGCCTTGGTGAATAACCTTGGTAATTTTTAATGACACCTTGGGGATGGGCCTTGGTGAAACGGAAATGATTGTAAATATTAAATGTTGTAGCCACATCTTCAAGTTATGAAATACGTTATTTTTATTATGATATGACTCATGATTTCTTTCTCATGCCTTAAAGTTCTTTTTCGTGACATTGTTGATGTATCTCAAGTTCACATGTTAAATGTTTCCCTTGTTTCCCTTACTGGGCCTTCTGATCACCCTTTATTTTGATGTATGTCCCCAGGTTATGAGATGCAGTAATGAACCTAGGATGAACATAGGGAGAGGCCTTTAAAGTTTTTAAGAAGAATGTTTTTTTTTTGTTTTCATGTTTTAAGTTCCTGGTTTCCAAGACACTAAAACTTAAAGATCCTCAGTTTTGTAAAATGTAATGAAAAGTTATGTTATAAAAAGGCGGGATGCTATATAGCATGTGATGTAACTAAATGTCTTGATATGTTCCACTCCCAAGGTATTTTCCTTACCTCAATTGAAACCGACACTTTAGTTGTTTTCAATTTCTTCTCGGGGAATACCACCATCCCTTGGTCGATATCTTATCAATTACAAAGATTTAAGAGTCTATATGTTAATTAGGTTAAGATTATACACACATGGCATGAGGGGAATAAGGATAATGGTTTTTTATCCACTTGGGAATCTTAGGATAACCCTTGTATTACTTTCTCTAGCATGGTCTCCCTTCCCCATAAGTGTGTCAGTCTTATCAGAGAAGATTCTCTTGGTTTTTATTTCTTAAGATCTCTAAGATCTTGCTGCACATTTCCCTTTTTTCCTTCTAATAAAATATCAACATTGGATTGATGGGAAAGGAAACCCAAGTAAATGTCTCAAATGAACTTGATGATTTTTTATCTATGTTAAATGAGGTTATAATGAAATAATATTCTAAGGTAAAAGTAATATATATGTTTACATGATGGATAAAAAAAATTCCTCTGGATCCGCTATTAGTTTGAAATTTTAAATGCATAGAATATGAGTACTAAGAAAACTTGTGCAGTAATCAAAAAGATTAATACGATGGTCAACACAAACCACCTCCTAGACCTTGGTAACATTGAAAATATTGTGTAGTGACTACTACTAAAGTAATTAAGTGGTACTAGGTACACTTTTTCATCACTCAAAATTTATAGATATCATATGTTGTGTAAGTTTTCATCAAATATAAGCTATTGAAATAAAAAACTAGTAGTATCATTATTCTATACATGGTATATGAATATTCTTCAAGTTTGTGTGATTATGATTCATACAATTCTTATTATCCTTCATTTAGATAAATTTTATGTGTTTTTTGAAATGGAATTTTTCTCTCTACTTAGAGGAAAATTTATTTATTTGAATAAGTAAATAAAATTTAATATCATCCTATGATAGTATAACAATGAAAAGTTGACAATGTTTTTTCATAGAAAACTAATTATTCTATAAGAGTTATGACACCTAATCATGATAGATGTTTAGCTAAAATGGTTAGGAAAAAACCCTATATTTTTTATTATATTATAAAGGAAAATATGAGTTTTTAGATTTACTAAAGTTACTAAGATTGAAAACTTTTTATAAATCAAACCCTGATTCATTTCTACCTTAAGGAAATCCTTAATTATTATCTATAATAAGTAGTAATTAAAATTTTAAGGAAAAATTTTCTTTACAGGTCATGTAAATCCCCAAGATTTTATTGTTTAATTTTTTCCATTAATGAAACACTATTTCAATAGAATTATACATATTTAACACCAAACTAAAATTAAATTTACATACATTAAAAAAATTGTAAATTTTACAATTATAATATAGCTGATAAATTATAAGGTATAAAAGGACGTAACTATATTATGAAATCTACAAATAAAAAAGGGAAATAAATAGAATCAAGAAGAAGAATTCCCCATTATGAAGCTTAGTTGTTTGAGTTGGGAAAAGAGGTAGCTTCTATATGATTTTATCTATTAAAATCCAAACTAGAACTTGAATAATTAATATTTGAGAAAAATAATATGTGAGATAAATTGATGCTCATGGGAATTTTCCTCAAATCTATACTAGAAAAATCACCACCCTCTACTATTACTTGAGAATACCTTTTGCTTCATTATTAGGTGGAGATATTTAGGAAAAATTTAACTTTAAATAAGGATGATATAATCATAAATTTAATAGGTTTTTTACCAAATTCATTTTATACATTTTTTATTTTTCACTTTTAATGAAAAGGATTATTTTTCAATAACAATAGTTTTCATTATATTTTGTATTTAAAAGAACTATTTATAAATTATAAAATTTTAATTTGATTAAATGATTTTTTTATAAAATTAATAACACCAATATTATCTTAGAATTATTTTTTTGAGATTTTTCTAAAAATATTTAGTTTTTTAGAGAATAGTGAAAAAAACAACGATTTTTCTAAAACCATCACTTTTATAACACTATCATAATACAAGAATGAATTATTTTTTTAAATTTATTTATAAAATATATATAATTTTAATTAAAATAAATCATTTAGGGTTTCTATGTTTTATTTATAAAACCCATGTTTATTATTTTGGAAACATAAGTAATATTTTCCTCTGTAAACTGATTTATTCACTTATATTAAAAAAATAGTTTTCATCAATTATAAAAATTAAGTCTAAAAAATAGATTTTATATTTTAGATCACCATGATCATATTATATAATAATATCAATTTTATTTTTGGGCATAATGGTATGATTACGAAGATTAACGTTAATCACCATTATAATGGTAAAAATGTCACTTTCAACAAATTGGTTTTTTTAATATTGTGTAATTTTTATCTAATGGAAAAAAATTATTATCTTGTCAAAAGTAACATTGATATCATTTTTATCCTATATTTAAATAAATTATAACTCATTAAATTTTTAATCAATAGTAAATAAAAATAATAACTCTTAATGGTAAAAACAATATTTTTAAAAAGACATTAATTATATATATATAATTATTTAATTCAAAAGATAATTTCAACTTAATTGGAAATTGAATTAGATTAAATTTATATTAAATTTATGATTATCACACCCAAATTTTACAAGATTTGTTATCTTATGTGTTCAATAAAACATAAGCAACTTAGGTAAAAACTAGTTACCCCGATAAGAATAAAAAAAAGGTAAAGGTAAAAATATAAGAACAAATGACTTAAAAAATATTGAAAGAATTTATTTAAATACATTTTTGAGTATTTATAAACCCAATATTACTACACAATCCATTATTTTGAACTTTTGTAGTTATTTACCCTTGAATAGTGTAATGATATCATTGAAAAGTAAATGGTATTTGCAAAATTTATCTTTTCTTCAGTTAAAAAATGGGACCATTCCACCCCTTAATGCCTCACCCATTCTTTAAAATACCTTCCCAAAACTCTTAAAATTTTCACCTCCTAAAATAATCTCTAATTTTTATCAGCCTATGTGATTAATAATTTATCCTAATACCTTTATTTACAAGTAAACTTTAAAGAGAATGTTCAAGGTACCAAAGTGAGTATTACTTACACCTTACATGTTCATCTTAATATTTATCTTCCAAACCTACCCTAAATATAGTAATATAATGACCTAAGTATCATTATTATACTTAAATATTATTATATTAATGGAACAACCATTATTTATTCCTTTCCATCCACTTAGAAAAAACAAAATAATGTTAATTGTGTTTTTTTTTGACTACTTCATCCATAAAGTAAAGTTTTAAATTTTTCATCATGATTTTCATTATTTATCCAAACCACCTAAAATATGATGCAACATCTAAAAAATATAATTAATTTCATTTTTCTTCTACAATAATGATAGTTTACACTTCCTTAACCATACTCACCCATTTAGATATAACATGTTTATGTTTGGGTTGGTTTAACCACCATCATGAATAATGCTATAAAACTATATCATGGATTAATATGAGAACATAAATACTGATATTATTATAATTTAATAAAAAATGATTATTTGTTTTGTTTTTTAATGCTTATGTTACATATTAAAATTATTATTAAAATATAATCGTCGATCTCTAAAATTACTGTAATAAGCTTGGTCAGGGACTCTTCTTCACAGGAGATACTAGCTGATTTTAGCCACTCCTTGAGATGAATCCATGATTTGCTCAATTAGGTTTGGTCCTTGCTTTGGGATTCCCCATGGTACTTAATGTAGGGTTTTCCCCACTTATACTCCCTCATTGTTTAGTAGTGGGTGTTTCCCTTCCGTCTTCACATATCCAGGAGTGGCAATGATGTATATCATTCGATCTAGAGCTTCTGAGAAGTCGTTATACCTAGGGTGAATCTTTTGTCCAAGGGTTATTTTGATCTAGCAGTCTAATGGTGGTGTCTTGTCAAGGGATCATGGATTGGAGACTTCCATTGTCTATGGTGACTCGGTTTTCATTGGCATCATTTCGCCTTCCCACAATTTGGCGTCTCTATGGATCTTTAGCATTATGAGATCGTGAAAGATAGTGTAGGAGGGTGTCATGTTGGATGGAGGAGACTTGTATAGGGAAGTGGAAATGGCTTCCTCAATGAATGGAAATAGATCTTTGGTACGTTTTTGAATAGTGATGTTTATTGGACGTTGCTGGTGGAGAGCGGTGCTATTCCTCTTCCTCTATAATTTCAAAAATGTATCGATTTCGGTTATAATGAATCATATTTGTTCAATGTGGGCTAAGTCGATGTGGTGGTTTTCGATTCTCCATTAAAGGTTTGATGATAGGATTTTCCGAATTAGGTTGATGGTCCTAGAAAAGGTTGTGGTCTGATGTTGAGGATCTTTATACTATAACTCTATTGTGGTTTTTTGTTCCAATTCTCCTCCCCAGGTCAGTTTGGTGTGGTGGTTATTTCAGAGGCTTTGGGAGGTGTAGTTCATGTAGTCGCTGGAATTCTAGGAGGTGAAACTTTAGTTGGATTCTATCCTTCCTTTGGGTTTTGGATGATGGTGTGTAAGGTGTTTTCTACAGTTCAATGACTTTGTGAGTCAGATCCTAGATCCAGTTTATAAAATGGTGATGTATGTTTTATTGTTCTATGTTGAGGTCCAAAGGTGTTTTTGAATTTCATATCTTGATGGTTATTAGTTTTTATTTCTATTCATATTGGTTTATTTTTTCTTATTTTGTGATTTTTTAATTGGTTCCAATTAAATATCAAATTGGGTTTATTAAAAAAAGATATTTAGAGGGGTAAGTGTTTTATTACTCAAACCCCCTTTCATTGAGTTATTTTGTTTCAAATTGAACATTCTCATTACTTTCTTGGTTTTATCCACACAATGATTTTATATTGAAATTTAACTTTCATCCTATGGAAATTAATTTATAAAACAAAATATATCACCATGATGAATGTTTTCCTCAAATGGTATATCATTGATGAGAATATTTCTCATCCTCTTTAATGACAGATTCCCCTCCTTATCTTTAATTTCACATCCAAATATATCATTCCACCACTTCATTCCTCACCCATTCTTTCAAATACATTCTTAAAAATCTTACATTTTCACCTACTAAAATCATATCTAATTGTTAGTAGCCGATGGGATCAATTATTTTTTCTAAGCCCTTTATTTCCATGTATACTTTCAAGATAATGTTCACGGAACTAAAGTGAGTATTACTTACACCTTACATGTTCATATTAATATTTATCTTCCAAAACTACCTGAAAAATTATAATATAATTACTTAATTATAATTATTATACTTAAATATTATTATATTAATGGAACAACCATTATTTATTCTTTTACGTCCACTTAGAAAAACAAAATAACGTTAATTGTGTGTTGTTTTGACTACCACAACCTTAAATTAAAGTTTTTAATTTTTCATCATGATTTTTATTATTTATCATAACCACATAAAATATGATTCAACATTTAAAAAATCTAATTAATATAATTATTCTTCTAAAATAATGATATTTTACACTTCCTTGACCATGCTCGCCTATTGAGATATATAATGTTCATGTTTGGGTTGGTTTAACCACCAACATGAATAATGCTATAAAAATCTATCATAGATTACTATGGGAACATAAAAACTAATATTATTATAGTTTAATAATAAAATAATAATAATATTTTTTTTTAATGGTTATATTATATATTTAAGTTATTATTAAAATATAATATTTGATCTTTAAAATTACCTAAATAAGACAACATTGATTCAATTTTCTAGAAAACATAAGAAAAAACTATATAATAAATAAATATCATATGATTTTAAATTTTACATATTGAATTAAATATAAAATAAAAAGGTTCCTAAAAATATATCTAATAAAGCTAATTTTATTATTCAGTATGTTAGGAAAATGCGCATAACGAATCAAAAACAAGGTAAGGGGTTTTATTACTCAAACCCTGTTTCATTAGGTTATTGTGTTTCAACTTGAACATTCTCATCACATTCATGGTTTCTTCAATCCAATGATTTTATATTTAAATTTATCTTCCTATCTATTGAAAGGAATTTTTAAAACCAAATATCTCACTATTATTAATGTTTTCCCCAAATAGTATATCATTATTGAGAATATTTCTTGTCCTCTTTAATGATGTCTTCCCCTACTTATCTATAATTTCCCCTCCAAATATATCATTTCACCCCTTCACACCTCACCCATTCCTTCAAATAAATTCCTGAAACTATTACATTTTTCACCTCCTAAAATCATATCTAATTTTTAGTAGATTTTGGGATCAATTATTTATTCTAAGCCCTATATTTACAAGTATACTTTCAAGAAAAAGTTCAAAGAACCAAAGTGAGTATTACTCACACCTTACATGTTCATCTTAATATTTATCTTTCAATCCTACCCTAAACACAAAAATATAATTACCTAAGTAAAATAATTATACTTAAATGTTATTATATTAATGGGGCAACCATTATCTATTCCTTTCCATCGAGTTAGAAAAATAATAGAACGTTAATTGTGTGTTGTTTTGACCACTACATCTATAAAGTAAAGTTTTTTATTTTTCATCATGACATTATTTATCCAAAACACTTAAAATATGATTCAACATCTAAAAAAATTTAATATCATTATTCTTCTATAATAATTATTTTTTACACTTCCTTAGCTATACCCACCCATTGAGATATAACATGTTCATGTTTGGGTTGGTTTAATCACCAACATGAATAATGCTATAAAAATCTATCATGGATTAATATGGGAACATAAATACTTATATTATTATAATTTATTAATAAAATAATTATTATTTTTGGTTTTTTAACGGTTAGATTACATATTTAATTTATTATTAAAATACAATCTTCGATCTCTAAAATTACTGAAATAAGCTAACACCAATTCAATTTTCTAGAAAATATAAAAAAATATATAAAAAATAAATATCATATGATTATAAATTGTATATAATTAATTAAATATATAAGAAAATGGTTCCTAAAATTTATCCAATAAACCTAATTTTATTATTCAGCATGTTAAGAACATGCACAAAACGAATCAAGAACAAGGTAAGGGTTTTATTACTCAAACCCCCTTTCATTGAGTTATTGTGTTTCAACTTGAAAATTCTCATTAATTTCTTGGTTTCTTCCAACCAATTATTTTATATTGAAATTTCCCTTCTTATCTATAGAAATGAATTTTTAAAACCAAATATCTCACCATGATGAATGTTTTCCTCTAATAGTATATTATTGTTGAGAATATTTATCATCCTATTTAATGATGGATTCCCATCCTTATATTTAATTTTCAATCCAAAAAATGTTCTATTTTTTAAAATAATGTTTTATTATCCTTTTCATAATGTGGTATTGGAACAAAGATACTTTTAAAACATAAAAAGTGGTCTCCCGAAACCACAATCGTCACTTCTAGGTTACGAATTCTCTATCATTTTTCATATATTTTTATATATATTACTCTCATGTACATATTATATTTGTGGTATATATAATACTTAAATATATACCTATATTAAAATACCTTTTTTAGTTTGGGTTAATATATGTTTTATGTTCCATTTAAAATTCTCACTTTTAAGTAAACTTAACATAATGGAACTCTTTGATTTCTTATTTCATGAAATGTGTCAACTATATAATTTTTTTCACCATTAATATAATTTAATATTCCTACTTATTTTATGGAAAAACATCCTAGTTAAATTTGTTTCTAAATGGAAATAATAAGCTCTTTCCCTCTTTAAATGATCATATTCTATTTTCAAAGTGTTCCACCTATGCAGTTCATATTTACTTCTCCTTAATCCTTCACAAAAGATTTCATGTATTTGAACTCTATCTAAAGACCTATATTTATTTATTAAAATACAAACATCCAAAATGATTTAATTCCCTATTATCTTATGAATTATTATGATATAGACTTTGATTTTTCTTTGAGGCAAAAATGTAACCCACATATTTATTATGGGGTTTATCAGGATTTTACTTTATTTATGGTTTATTTTCCCTATATAGAATATGTGTTCATGTACATATTATGATTTTAATTATGTTATGGGTGGTACTAGAATTATATAACCCTCTAATTAATCGGGTAAATATTTATATTTCATGGGATTTTATGTATGAGATTAGGGAGTAAACCTAATTCACTATGGGACTTTGCACACAATGTTTATGTGAAAGGGGAGTGATCCCAATAAAACATTGGACATTTTACACCATGATTATGGGAATTGGGTGTGAACCAAATCCACCATGGGACTCTGTCCACTTTGATAGTATTGGAAGTGATCCTTGACTTATTCTTATGATGTAATATTTTAAGTTGTTTCCATATATTTATGATTCCTTGAACTTATGTTATCATTTTTTTAATGTCATGCTTATATTATAATCTCACACTATTATGTCAAGTTACATGTTTTTTATTTTGAGATTACATGTCATCCATTAATAATTTATATGTAACTCTAATTTCAATATGTTCTATTTAATAATAAATTTCTCCATGTCCATATGTTCTCATATGATTATGACTTAACCATTGATGACATATTGATATGATTTTACTTTAATGAGAATATTATCTCACCCCTATCTTATATGTATTTTCAATAGGTTATGAAAATGGTAATAAAATATGACAATTAGATAAGTAGTCTAGTGCATCTATATTATATAGAAATGTTCACAAGTATTACAAAATAAATTTCTTATTTTCCAATGAAACTAATCCTTACATTCTTGAGATTGTGAGATAATTTGTTGAGATGCAATGTTTAGATTATGGTAATTCTATATTATAAAGTTATTACTATCTTGAGTTGATATATTGTATAGATCTAATAAAAAAATTATTTAAGGTAAATGAAATACCCCATGTTTTTATGAAGTATATTTTTTCCCATAAACTATATATTTATAATTCTAAACATTTTTTCTATTTTTTCAAAGGAATTGAAATAAATTAGGTAAAAAGTCATAAAATACAAGGATTAAACGAACAAAAATTTATTCATTAATTGTAAATTGTTACAAAAGAATCACATGAAAGCTAAGTTCTACACATCATGGTTGATTACATCTATTAAAACAAAAACAAAATTAAAAGGGGACAATAAATTGAAAAGAATAATATCTTTAGAACTAGAAACTCCCTTGGGCCACCATCACCTTTAGAAATAACCCTTAGTATGAAAAAACCTATAATGAGAAAAGATACTATGAAATGAAAAATCCATTTTTTTATATCTAAAACAAAAACTATTTAAATTGGAAGTATGAATTAAATATGTTTATATATAGGAAGGAAATTATGGCATCTCGTATTTTTATTACATAACTTTTCATTACATTTTACATAAAGAGGTTCTTTAAAGTCTAGTGTCTTGGAAATTTGGAACATAATACAAGAAAAAAACATAAAAAATCCTTATAATACACTTTTAAGGATTAAAAATAGGTTCATCCTAAGTACAATTACTGCATTTCATAACCTGGAGACATACATCAAAGTAAAGTGTGAGTAGAAGGCCCAGTAAGGAAAACAAGGGAATCAGTTTACTTGTGAAATTATAAAGAACTTGATAAAAACATAAAGACATGAGCAATGTAATTAGAGGAATTTCATAATGAAAATAACTTTAACTATAACATGAATATGTGGCTATAACATTTAATTTATACATACATGAACATATCACCAAGGTTCATACCCATGGTGTTATAAAAATTACCAAGGTTATTCACCAAGGTATCGTGAAACCTGTCACCTCTAGAGATTAAATTTTTTACCCAAAGCATTGGAGCGCTATTAGGTCACACCATTAATATGTATTTAATTTAATGTGACCCACATATATAATAATAAAACATTTAATAGATAACCCAAATAGAATAAAATAAATGGGTTTCATTTCAAAATCGTGACGTTTTAAAAGTGCTTAAAAATATGATCATTATATCATTTATAACCCATGTAAAGGGAGTGAGGGTTATATGTATGTAAATTATAGAATAAAATATATAATTTTTTTGTATTTATGAACACCCATAGAAACTAAAAAGGTTTGGGTATTCACATAAATAAACAAGATAATTTCATGAGAGAAAGAGTGAAATTTTGAGATG
The DNA here is from genome assembly GCA_963277665.1 of Viscum album. Lineage (NCBI taxonomy): Eukaryota > Viridiplantae > Streptophyta > Magnoliopsida > Santalales > Viscaceae > Viscum > Viscum album. Next base: position 445,863,197 of record OY728119.1, read on the forward strand.
AAATTTCTCTTGCATAACGACTATATAACATAGTTTTAGAAGACATTGAAAAGAGAGATTACAAGGGTAACCCACTCATAAATAACTCATAATAATGTATAAATTCAGAATAACATGGAGACAAGAACATGGTATGGATATTTGAATGTCATACCACATGAAAAGAAAACTTGAAAGGAAAGAGGAGATGTGTTTTCTTTTACAAAAAATTTCGTATCTTAAAGACGTCACTTAAAAATTCAAAAACTCAATTGATTAGAGAGGAAAGGGTATATAATAATTTGGAAATAAAATGGATAGTGGTAAAGATATAGAATAACAAGCCACCATATAATAAAATGGAACTATAAGACATAACATAAAGGAAGTCGTGACTTAAAAGAAGAGGGTGAAAGGTTCCCTTACCTTGAAGAGTAACTTTGAAAGATTGAAGGTCAGAACCTTGTGAGGATTGAGGTCACCTTGGGAGGACTCCTTGGGAGGTATATATTCCAGATATTATTTTGAGGATGATTTTGGAATAAAAATAATGAGGGAATGGCTTGGTATTTACCAGAAAAGTGAGGGAATAAATTATTAATTTCTAAGGGACATCTCATCCGTGGTATTTGCAAAACCATGGGCTTTCCCATGGTATTTTCCCATGGTATTGGCCACTTGGGACACCTCATAACATATCTTACTATTAAAAAGTCTACCAGATTATTTACATCATGATTACATCATCAATTATGTCATTAAACACCTGAAACTCAAAACAGTATTTTTACTATTCACTGAAAAATCAACTGTTTCAGAAAAATCACAAAAATTCACTCTAACCTAATATCGATGCTCTGAATTCAAAAAGTAAATCCATTTTATGAAAACAATTTTTTAAATATTTTTAATTTAATTTTTAAATAAAATCATTATTTCTTCCAAAAATACAACTTTAAAACTATAGCTCATTTTGTAACACCTTAAGAAAGTAATCAAGGTGCCATAAAATTATCGTATAACCATAAGACAAGAAAGTAACAATTTATGATTAAATTTTATGAAAATAAATTTCCATTTTAAATTATTAAATTAATTATAAAATTGTATATAAAATATTTATGACATACAAAAATAAAAAAACATAAAATATGATCGTTTTTCACTTTTAAGATGTCTAAAATGTATTTATACATTCATGGGTGAAGTTTCTATTTTTTTAGTCAATTTACTATTCATACGGGTATGTTTCTATTCATACTTTACTATTCACTAGAAATTAAGTTGATCTTATTAGACTCTAAATTTCCTACTAAATGCAACTGTAGAAGACCATTTTATGAAAATCAATTCACATTATTAATTATTTAAACAATACTAAAATATTTTAAAATACCCCCTTTTTCCAAAATTCATCAATAATATGGAACTTCTATAAATTCATCCTATATTTATCCAGACATTTGAAATTCACAAATTTTACTATAAGAAGAAGTAAAAATTTATTAATACAAAAGGATTATAGAAGGTAATTAAGGCTTCGTTACATAGCCCATTATAACACCTGCATAGGACCTAAGTGTAAGGTGTGCTATAGTGAGAGAATATTGGGGTGGCTCAGACAACATTTCCTGAGTGGTGATTTCCATCATCTTGAACTTCTCCCTTAGGAGATTCCGTTCAAGCTTCACATGTTGAAGTTCGGCTTGGGCTTGGTCTAGAGAAAAGCCCAGTTCCCAAGCTCAGATAGATGGTCTTCATATGTCCCGAATCTACTAGATGATGCCATCGACTCTTCTTTCTATATTAATTAACCAAGATCATTTGATTTTATAAACAATAATTGTAATGTTAAGAATTTAGTTTCCAATGGTCATATTGACCAATGGCCATATAACAGTCGAAACCCAACAGTCTCATTTAATTATACTCACTTCATTAATTAAAGGATACAGTTTCGTTGAGTATAAAATACAATAACACACAAATTTAGGAAATAAATATTATTAAAAAGTTTGGGTCGTTACATTCTTGCCCCCTTAAGAAATTTCTTCCCCGAAATTTTAACTCGTACCCTAAGAAGAGAAAAGGTGTGGTTACTTCTGCCTCATAGACTCCTCTGGTTCCCACATGGCTTCCTCAAATTTGTGGTTCCTCCACAACAGCTTGACAAGGTGAGTAGTCTTGTTGCATAGAACCTTGTCTCTACGATCCAAGATCTCCACCAGCTGCTCCCCATAAGAGAGGTTATGTTCCAATTGTATCAAATTTGGACTTAGTACATGTGAAGGGTCAGGTATGTACTTCCTCAAGGGGGATATGTGGAAGACCTCATGAACTTATGCTGGATTTGGTGGAAGTGAAAGCCGATTGGCCAATACTCCTACGCGATAATGGATTTCATAGGGGCCAATGTACCTAGGGATGAGCTTCCCTTTCTTCTAAAACCTCATGACTCTCTTCCAAGTTGAAATTTTAAGAAATAATTTATCACCAACATCAAACTCCAAGTCCCTTCGATGGTTGTCGGCATAGCTCTTCTGCCGACTCTGAGCGGCCTTAATGTGTTGCTGGATGGCATAGACATTTGCTGTCATCTCTTGCATAAGATCAGGCCTAAGAAGCTTTCCCGCACCAGCTTCATCCCAACAAGTAGGATTTCTACATAGCTTCCCATATAGAGATTTATAGGGTTCCATTTGAATGATAGAGTGAAATTTGTTGTTGTAAGAGAACTCAACTAAAGGGAGATGTTGATCCCATCCACCTTTAAATTTAATTGAGCATGTTCTCAGCATATCCTCAAGTGTTTGAATAGTATTTTCAGATTGGACATCAGTTTGGGGGTGATAAGTCGTACTAAAATTCAATTCAGTGCTCAGAGCATATTGAAGACTTCTCCAAAATTTCGATGTGAACCTTGGATCATGATAAAATATGATAGAAATTAGAACTCCATACAGCCTTACCACTTCCTTCACGTAAATCCTAGAATTTTTATCAAGAGAGAAATCTTCCTGAATGGAGATAAAATGGGCAGTCTTAGTGAGATGGTCCACAACAACCCATATCGCATTATTTCCTTTGGATGTTCTTGGGAGACCAGTGACGAGGTCCATAGTGATATTGTCCCACTTCCATGCTGATATGGGTAGTGTTTGCAATACCTCTTTAGGAAGTTATCGCTCCTCCTTCACTTGATGACATACCAGGCACCTTGAAGTGTAGTCAGAAATCTCCCTTTTCATATTATCCCACCAATAATGATCATGAAGGTCCCTATACATTTTTGTTCTTCCAGAATGTATAGAGAAAGTATAACTATGAGCTTCATCAATCATCTCTTTATTTATTTCCGAATTAGATGGAACACAAAGTCTTGTATTAAATTTCAGTACACCTTCTTGATCAATATTGAACTCAGGAAACTTCCCATCCTTCAAATCCACAAACTTCTTCTATAATAAGGGATCTTCTTTCTGATCTTTCTTGATCTTATCTAGTAATGACAGTTGAGAAATCATATGGGTTAGGTTTGATGATGTCCCTTCCATTATAATTACCATTTCCAATTTTACTAGGTCATTGATCAAATAATCTCTTTAAATCCTTATCATAGAAAGAACAACTGGGTCTTTCCTACTTAATGCATCAGCTACTTTGTTTGCTCTTCTGGGATGACAATGAATTGAACAATCATAGTCTTTGAGAAGTTCCAACCTTCTCCTTTGTCTCATGATCAATTCCTTTTGTGTGAAAATATACTTTAAACTTTGATGGTATGTGTATATATCACATTTCTCCCCATAAAGATAGTGCCTTCATATCTTCAGAGCAAAAATGACCACATCCAGCTCCAGATCATACGTAGGATAGTTCTGCTCATGAGTCTTCAACCGTTAAGATGCATAAGCAATGAATTTTTCATTTTTCATGAGGATTCACCCAATCCATTTCAGAGATGCATCGCTAAAAATAACGAATCCTTATCTACTTGATGGAAGAGTTAATACAGGTGGAGTAACCAATCTATTCTTCATCTCTTGTAAACTTTCCTTACACTCCTTTTTACAGATTAACTTGACACTTTTTTTAGTTAACTTGGTTAATGGATTAGAAATTCATGAAAAGTTTTTCACAAACCACATATGATATCCTGCTAATCCAAGGAAACTAAGAATCTCAGTTATTGTTGTAGGCTGCAGCCACTCCTCTACAACTTTTGTCTTAGCAGGGTCAACTATGATTCCTTCAATGGTAAAAATGTGCCCCAAGAAAGAAACTTATTGTAACCAGAATTCACATTTACTGAACTTTCTAAAAATCTTATCCTCCTGTATAGTTTGCAAAATAACCCTTATATGATACTCATGCTCCTCGTGATTTTTGGAATATATCAGAATATCATTAATAAAAACTACCAGAAATTTATCAAGGTATTCCTTAAAGACTCTATTCATAAGATCCATAAAAATAGCAGGTGCATTAGTCAGTCCTAAGGGAATAACAACAAACTCATAATTCCCATATCTTGATTGGAAGACAGTTTTTGGAATATCTTTTTTCTTCACCTTCAATTGATGATAACCAGATCGAAGATCAATCTTAGAGAAGAATTGATCCCCACGAAGTTGGTCAAATAAGTCATCAATTCTTGGAAGAGGGTATTTTTTCTTTACTGTGATCCCATTCGGTTCTCTATAATATATGCATAGCCGCATTGATCCATCCTAATTATTCACAAAGAGAATAGGTGCTCCCCAAGGAGACACACTCGGTCAGATAAACCCCTTCTCCAAAAGATCTTGTAGTTGTTTCTTTAATTCCTCCATCTCCACATTTTCCATCCTATATGAGTTCTTTGATATTGGATGAGATACAGGTACAAGTTCAATAGATAACTCTACCTCTCTTTCTAGGGGAGGTCCAGGAAACTCTTCAAGAAATACGTCAACGTATTCCTGGAGGATGGGGACATTTTCTATAATCAAAATCTCATTTCCTTCTTCTTCTTCATCAATCAACTCTAAAAAGAAGGATATAGGAGGTTCTTCTAGACAAAGATCGGGTTGAGATATCTCTCCTTGGAAGATTATTGTAGGTTCTCCATTCAAGACTACTGAGATTTCCTTATTTCTGCATTTGATCTTAGTATTATAATTTGAGAGTCAGTCTATCCCTATTATAATGTCGAATTCCAACATGGGAATGACTACTAGATTTGTGATAAGATTTTTCTCACTAAAGTAAATACTAGAGTTTCTAAATACTGAAGATGCTTGGATAATCCCACCATGGGTCTTGAATGATAAATCTACTTTTAGAAAATCAGGGTTTGATTCTAAATTCTTTGAAAACTTGGAGGAAATAAAGAAATGTGTAGAACCAATATCAAAAAAATTACTTGCTAGCTTTGAAAGAACAATAAGATTACCTCATACTACATCATTCAGAGCTTCAAATCCAACTGTCGTGATAGAAAAAGCATGACCTTGCTACCTTGGCCTTTGCTGAGGTTGACGGTGGTTCCCCTCTATTGCCCTTGGATTTGGACAGTGATTGGAAAAGTGCCCAAGTTGTCCACACTTAAAGCACTGGACATAAGATAGGGACTGCACCATCTTCCCCTTGCCTTTAGTGTTTGGAAGTTGAGGTTTCACCACACTACAACAATTCCTCACAATATGGCCTTCTCTTCCACACTTGTAGTATTTCTCGCTCCCGAGCTGGAAGTTCCCTAAATTCTTCTTCCCACATTTATTACACACGGGACGTTTCACTTTATTTCCTCATCTTCAATGATCAAAGGTCTTCCCTAAGTTGGGCTCCATCAATCTATTCTTGTCATTAGATTTATGAGACCATTGTGTCTCACCAAACTCTATCTCTACTTTAATCACACTCCAAACGATCTCCTCATAGCTATTATAGTCTCGGTTGGCTAGATTCTTCCACAGATGAGGTCTTAGTCCACCGAAAAATCTATCAACCTTACCATTTAGATCCATTACAAAGCTAAAGGTGTAACATGAAAGACTTGTGAATTTCATCTTGTAGCTTCCCACAGATTCATTCTCCTTCTTCTTCAGCTCACGAAACTCCTTCTCCATTCGTTTTCTCATCGATCGAGGGAAATATTGGTTAAAGAATATCCCTCTAAACTCTTCCCACTCAATAAATTCAACTTCAACTCTTGGCCTTGTGTTTTTAATCAGTTCCCACCACTGATCAGCTTGTCCCTCTAATTGATAGACAGCCAGGGTAAACTTCTCTTGTTCAGAACATCAGAGCACAAAAAAGATCTTCTCGATAGTGCTGGTCTACTGTTTAGCAATAAATGGTTCAATAGATCCACTGAAGGTTTTTGGTCATTGATGCATAAAGAATTCAACAGAAAGCTTTTCCCTTTGCGGTGATATTGGTCTCTCATCTTGATTCAAGTTATTTCCCATAACTTGAGTCATTTTGTTCATCATTCGCATGAACGTTTCCATTCCGGCTTCCATCAGAGGGTCGTCAGCGCATGGTCCATTGCAGTCACTATTTTCATGGTTCATCATATTTCCCACAATTTTCTAAAAGAATACAACCTTAGTGAGAAACTTATTTCATTTATGCTTTTTTAACTATAAAGGATTTTATGTCTTAAAACTTCTTTAAATAATTACATTTCTCTATAAATAATTCGTAATGATTCATAAAAAGATTATGATTAACCAAACATATCTCCTGAGAGTGTCATAACCAAGAGTGAAACAATTATCATTGTCATGTACCAAGAAACCCTAGGTCAAGCTCGAAACTCCTTGTCAGAGTTTTCACTCCTAGTTACCTATGTGCCAGAGCCGCCTCTACCTGCTCGTATCCAAATAGGGAAGTATTTTCTTGATAAACCACTTACTCAATACTCACCAAAATACTAGGAATTTTTCCTATATTTAAACTTTTATATAGGATTATTCCTAAATTTTTCATATCATAATTTCTATAAATAACAAAACTATTCTCTAATACCAACTATGGAATCCTGCATTTTTATTACATAACTTTTCATTACATTTTACATACATTGTATCTTTAAAGTCTAGTGTCTTGGAAATTAGGAACATAATACATGAAAACAAAATAAAAAATCCTTTTAATACACTTTTAAGGCTTCATAATAGGTTCATCCTAAGTACAATTACTTCATCTCATAACCTGGAGTCATACAACAAAGTAAAGGGTGCGCAGAAGGCCCAGTAAAGAAAACAAGGGAATCAGTTTACTTGTGAAATTAATAAAAACTTAATAAAAATATAAAGACATGAGCAATGGAAGTAGATTAATTTCATAATAAAAATAAATTGAACCATAAAATGAATATGTGTCTAAAACATTTAATTTATACATTCATGAAAATATCACCAATGTTCATCCCCAAGGTGTCATAAAAATTACCAACGTTATTCACCAAGGTATTGTGAAACTTGTCATCTCTAGAGATTAAATTCTTTACCCAATGCATTAGATCACTATAAAGGATAAACATTAATATTTATTTACTTTCATGTGATCCACATAGATAATAATCAATATTTCATAAATGACCCAAAGAGAATAAAAGAAATGGGTTTCATTTCAAAATCGTTACGTTTTAAAAGTGCTTGAAAATAAGATCATTATGTCATTTATAACCCATGGAAAGTGATAGAGAAAATATTTTCAATTAATTTACATTGAATATTATTGTTTTAAATCCCATAAAAGTGTTACTTTAAGATTAATTATTTCATTTTTATGATATTGGTAATATTTTGAGCTTAATTTTAAAAATGGCCCATTTCTGATTTTTAACTATTTTAAATTATTTATGTAATTTGGCCATAACATTTTCTAAACTAATCCAAATTGAAAAATAATTCCTTTTAAAGAATCTACACATAGATTTAATAATTTAATCCATTTGAAAAAAAATATGAATTAGTCATTTGGAAGCTCAAACAAATCTCACAAGTGGGACCATGAAAACTGATTACAGATTTTCTAGGTTTTGGTGTGGGGTCCATAAATAATTATTGGTGGGCCCAATTGTTGTGAAATTCGGTGGGTGTAAGATCAAGGAGTTTTAAAACATATTTCATGAAGGGGAGGCCACGAGAATTGTTTGTTTTAAGGGTCATCAAAGCATATTAATCTGGAGGTTTTTGATTTTACGTGTCTGACTGGACAGAATAAATTGTGAGATTAAAACGGACATAAATCTCGGATTACTTGTCAAAATCTGATGATATTTTGAGTTTAAATGCCGAAGAGAATTATGAACATCATTCAAGAATGGAGAAACGTGTGAAGATGTCATTTAATGGGGATACAATGCGTTAAATTTTGGGAGACAAATTCTGGCTATAAAAGGAGGAGAGCTCCTCCCTCTCAAAACATCTCTCATTCCATCCCATTCCTTTCGGGACACCAAGGAGGAGAACTTTTTGAATTTTTTTTCTTTTACATAGTTTTTTAATTCCTTATTATTTACCATTCATTTTGATTACCCTTACCATGGTGGGGTAAACATTGTGAGTGATTGGGGAAGGGTAGGTTTTCTATTTTGTAATGCTTGAGTTCTTGAACGTAATTGAATGAAATTTCTTTCTTCTTAAAAGTTGTTTTCAATTTAATATATTGAATTTTATTATCAAGTTCGGTCATTCTTGAATTTTAATTCAGTTATTGATTTTTTCCTTGGTAAAATAATAATTATCTCCCTCCACTAATTTCTGGTTTATGTACGATGGAATAGATAGGGAATTAGTGGTGAAGTACTCGACGATTGTCAGTATGTGTAAAAGGGGTAGTGAATATTTTTGATTGTTTGGGATAAACAAGACCCGATCAAGTATTTCCCATTTCAATTGAGGATATTCAATACAACTATTTTTCAAATGGAAGGATAGTTGACCAAACCAAGATCTTGGTAAGGTTTTATCTCACCATCATAATTTCACCAAGGAAGTGAGAGGAAATGATTGTGGAAACTCAATTTAATCATTTAAGAAGAAGTTTGAATTAAATTGAACAAGGATAACATTAAAATTAGGAAACTGATCCCGACCTAATCACCCTTTTAATATCACAGTTTTTCAATCATTTGAATTTCAAATTTCCTTTAAAAAACACAACATTTTTACCCTCATTTTAATGTGACAAACTATTTTGTGTGTACTCCTCTTCAAGAGACATCCTAGGTCAACCACATTACTACATTTTAACTTAAGAAATAATTATTTTTCCACACCCTAAGATAGGCGTGCATCAGAAAGGGAGTGAGGGTTATATGTATGTCAATTATAGAATCAAATATATCATTTTTTTTGTATTTATGAACACCCATAGAAACTAAATAGGTCTGGGTATTCACATAAATAAACAAGAGAATTTCATTAGATAAAGAGAGAGAAATTTTGAGACAAAATTTCTCCAGTATAACAGCTATATAACACAGTTTTAGAAGAAATTGAAAAGATAGTGTACAAGGGTAACCTACTCATAAATAACTCATAATAAAGTATAAAGGAAGAATAGCATGTTGATAAGAACATGGTATCGATATTTTAATGTCATGCCACATGAAAAGGAAGCTTGAAAGGAAAGAGAAGATGCAATTTCTTTTACAAAAAATTCAGCAGCCTAACGACGTCACTTAAAAATTCAGAAACTCAATTGATGAGAGCGGAAAGGGTCTCTCATAATTTGGACATGAAATGGATATAGGTAAAGATATAGAATAAAAATCTACTACATAGTAAAATGGAACTATAAGAAATAACATAAAGTAAGTCGTGACTTAAAAGAAGAGGGTGAAAGGTTCCCTTACCTTGAAGAGTTACTTTGAAAGATTGAAGTTCAGAACCTTGTGAGGCTTGAGGGAACCTTGGGAGGTATAAATACTAAATCTTTATTGACGAGGATTTTAGAATGAAAGGAATGAAGGAATGGATTGGTATTTATAGGAAAAGTGAGGGAATAAATTCTTAATTCACTACTGGAACTTGGTGTTCCCCAATAGTACTATAGCAACGGTTTGAGGAAACCGTTGTTAAAGTGTAAAAGAAGAAACATTTGACAATGTTTTGAACAAACTGTTGGCAATGTGTATATTTTCATAAAATTTCCCTATGGTTTTCTAAAACCGTTGGGAAAAACTATTTTTTTCTAAGGTATACCAACGGTTTTGATAAACCGTTGGTAAAGGGAAGCTTTCCAAACGATTTTTAAAAACTGTTGGGAATGTTTTCCCCCAAATACCCAGTGCCCCAACTCCCAGTAGGTCCGATTGAAAACCTAATCCACAACTCCTCCAGATGTATTCTTGGCCGTGAAACACCTTCCAACTGAAGATCCTTCTTCAATCAAACAATTTTTTATTTCTACACTTAAAATTAGTAAGTGTTACCTTAGTTTTAGTGTTCTTCCTCTTTTTATTTTATGTTTGATGTTTTGATTTTAGATAAATTAGAGTTATTTCTATTGGAGTACCAAACCCTTTGTTTGTTTTATGTTTTTTTTTTCTACACTTCATACATCGTAAATGGTCTGTTTAGTGGGGTTTGTTTAGTGCAGGGGTAAAGGGTTTGTTTTATGTTTTTTGTTTAGTGGGGTAAAGTGTTTGTTTTATGTTTGTTTTATGTACTTTTTTAGTGGGGTTTTATGTATTATGTTTAGTGGGGATTTATATTTTTTGTTTAGTGAAATGGCTAATGCATGATTGTTGGAATTTTTTAATGAATAAAATGATTTTAAATAAAAATACCCTAAGGGGGGCTGCAGGAGGGGTAGGGGCTGTCTAGGTGTGGGGGGCTGTCTAGGTGGGGGGTGGGTTGTCCAAGGGGTAGGGGATGCAAGGGGGTAGGGGGGCTATACGGGTGTGGGGGAGGGGGGTATGGGGTGTTTAGGTGGGGGAGGGGGTGTGGGGTGTCGATGGAGGGGGTGGGCTATCCAGGTGGGGGGATATCCAGGTGGGGGGGGGGGGGGCTGTCCTGGTTGGGGGGCTGTAGGGGAGTGGGGTGTGGGTTGTTCAGGTGGGGTGGGGGGGCTACAGGGGAGGGGGGTGTGGGTTGTCCAGGGAGGGGGTGGGTTGTCCTAGGGGGGGAAATCCAGGTGAGGGATGGGGGTATGGGCTATCCAAGGAGGGGGGGCTATTCAGTGGGGGGCTATCCAGGTGGGGGGGAGGGGGTTGTCCTAGGGGCTGTCGGAGGGGGGGGCATTACTACAAAAACGGGAAAGGGAAGCGCTACCCTTTTATCAATGCTTATAAAGGGGGTCTTTATCAGTGCGAAAAAAAAGCACTGATAAAGGGGGGCCTTTAATAGTGCTAAAAAAGATCTGTTAAAAGGAACCCTTTATCAGCGCTTTTTTTGGCGCTGATAAAGGGGACCCCTTTATGAGCGCTTTTTTTAGTAGCACTGATAAATGGGGGATTTATCAGCGCTTTTTCCTAGCGCTGATAAATTTTATGTTTTAAAAAAATAATTTTTCATGAAAAATAATATGTTGTTATATAAGTATATTTATATTGATATAAATATAATATATATTTTTTAAATATGTTTTAGATACGTATAAATAGACTATTACATTTAATATAAAAGAAATTTAGTGAAAATGGCTTTAAAATATTTTAAAAAATATAATTAATTAATAATTTTCAAATTATTATTGATTAAAAATCATTTAATAATAATTTGAAGACACAAAAAATCAAAACAATTAATAAATGATCTAAAATAAGTTAAAAATGTAACTCAAACATCAAACAGCCATACTTTTGATCCAGGTGTCCGTTTGAGCTCTACAACATATCAAATCGAAGCCTGCGACGAGCTCTACGTGCTTGTGACTAAAACAAATCTTCGGTAACATTGTTCAAGGATAAAAAAGGCCCATAAGGCCTCTATAATTGAGTTTTTAGTTGGGATACCTGATTTGATAACATTTAAACATTTATAACTTCTTTTCTGGATTTCTGTTAGTCCTATACCACGTATCATATCGTATATTGTTTCATTTTCTTCGATTTGACTAGTTTTGGAGTTGAAAAAATCTTTTATATTAGAAGTTATGGTCGTTTTAACATTATATGGCTTTTCAAATACACACACACACACACATATATATATATATATGTATTTATTCTTAAATATATATATATGTGTGTGTGTGTGTGTGTCTTTGTGTGTGTGTTGTATATATGTATGTATGTATTTATTTATTTATTTATAAACACACATAAAAAACATATTTTATAAATTTATTTAAAAATAATCTTCTAAATATATATTAATATACAAATAAATATACAGATAAAAAATTGTAACTAAAAATATATATATATATATATAAATAGATATAAATATATATTAATATACGAATGATTATATATATACTAATATATGAATAAACATATATGTATTAATATAACTAAATATATTTATATTAATATGAATCTATATTAATATACAAATAAATATAACTATATATATAAATAAATAGATGTATCATTAAATAGAAAAAAAACGTAATGGCTTAGTGGTAAAGGTGCATGCGCGCAAGGGGGGGTCGCGGGTTCAAGTTCGGGTGGAAGCAAGAAAGTGTGCGTGCATGTGTGGGATGCGCGGGTAAGGGCAGTGCATGGGAGTGGGAGGGTCTTCCTAGCGCTGATAAGGGGTGGGGGGGTAAAGCACTGTTAAAAGATCCCCCCCTGAATATAATTTTTTTTATTGTTTTTTCTTTTATCAACGTTTTTAAAAAGCGTTGATAAAACACCCCTTTTATGAGCACTAAAAAAAGTGCTTATAAAAGGGGTCTTTATCAGTACTTTTCTAAATGCTGATAAAAGGGACCCCCCCCCCCCCCCTTATCTTCACCTCTATTAACAGTGTTTTTTTAGTGCTATTAATTCACTTTTCTAGTGCTAATAAAATCCATATTTGTAGTAGTGGGGGATACAGGGGAGGGGGTCGGCTGTCTATGGAGGGGGTGGGTTATCCAGGGGTGGTGGTGGGTGGGCTATCCAGGTGGGGGAGGGGGTGTGGGCTATCAAGGGGGGGGTGGGTTGTCCAAGGAGGTGGGGGTGGGCTGTCCAGGTGGGAGAGGGGGGTGTTGGTTGTCTATGGAGGTGGGGGTGGGGGTATGGGCTATCAAGGGGGTATGGGCTGTCAAGGGGGGTGGGCTATCTAAGGGGACACCCCCGACCCCCCTGGACAGCCCTGCTACCCCCGTGGAGAGCCCACCCACCCCCTGGACAACTTGTACCCCCCTGGACACCCCCCACCCTCATGGACAGCCCGCCCACCCCCCCCCCCCCCCGGACACCCTCCCACCACCCCTTAGACACCCCCATCCCCTCGGACACCCCACCCCCTTGACACCCCGACCCCACTGGACAGCCCCACCACCCTCGTGGATAGCCCAACCACCCCCTGTGGACAGCCCGCCCACCCCCCTGGACAACCCACCCACCCCCTGGACACCTTGTACCCCCTGGACAGCCCCGCCACCCCCATGGGCAGCCCTCCCACCCCCTGGACACCCCATAACCCCCCTGGACAGCCCCGTCCACCCCCTAGACACCCCGCTCACCCCCTTGGACAGCCCACCCACCCCCATGGACACTCCCTACCCGCTGGACAGCCCGACCACCCCCGTGGAAATTCCACCCACCTGAACACCCCACCCCCGGACACCTCTGACCCCCCTGGCCACCCCCGCCACCCCCTGGACACCCCGCACCCCTAGACACTCCCTCCCCCTTGGGCAATGTATACGATCACTCAAATTATCTACTAAAATATAAAATTTATTCAATCTAAAATTTAATCAACTCTTGAATAATTATCCTCCACAAGTGTACATGATCTTGTACACTCATGTATATTTCTTCAAAGATATTTTTTTATATATATAGTATTTTGTTTTATTTTATATTATGATTCTCATATAGAGTAGTGTATCAGTTATGGTTTCATATAAAGTGAAAAATTCTCTTTTACTTAAATATATTTTCGATGAAACTTCAATATTTTTGAATTTATTTTGACAAAATGACTTATAACAATTATTTTTTACAGAATGGATGGAAGTTGGATGTATGAAACCGATCGGATCTCAAGCGATTTTCAAAACAATTTGGAGAGATTTTTATATTTTTCATTTCACAATGATTCAGATAGTGGTCGCATACACTGCCCATGTTCCATTTATGTTGGAAGACCTTGGTTGAGCCGTGAAGAATTCAGCTACCACATAACCAAATATGGTTTTCAAGAAAACTACTATGTGTGGTATCATAATGGGGAGAAAATGAAATCTCAAATTGCTGATGATACAAATGAGAGGACTGGAGTGGAGAATTTGTTATATAACCAGTTTTTGTTTATTCATCATCATGAAAAATAAAGGATTCCAACCCAAGAAGACTTCAATATGATCACACATAATGCATCTAATGAAAATGATGATGTTTTTAGGGTGAAAAAATTGAATGATGTTGCGACGACTCCAATATATCGACAATGCGATAAAATGAAAAATATAGAATTTTTAATCTGATTGTTTCATTGGAAAACTATGTATGGGATTTCTAATACAGTAATCGATTACATTCTTACCTTCTTGAATGATTTACTTCCAGATGACGAGATATTCCCCCAAACCACTATATGGAATGTAAGTTAGTTGAGGAACATGGATTTTCAAGAAACAAAATTCAAGCTTGCCCGAAAGATTTCAGTTTATTCTGGGAGGAAATCTCTGAACAAAATTATTGTATAATATGTGGCATATCCCATTAGAAGTCAAAATCTGATCTAACACCATCCCACCTGCCACAAAAATTAATGTGCCACTTTCCATTAATCCTCATAATCCAGAATATTTTTATGTCTGATTAAATATCAATAAAAATGATATTCCATGATACCGAGAGAAATAAGACTAATGATGAGTTGGTTTACCCTATAGATGGATTTACATGGTAGATATTTGATGCTAAATATCCTGATTTTGCAGCTGACATACGTAATGTGAGGCTGGTTCTTTCATGCGACGGTTTTAATCTGTTTGGGAAGATGCTTACTTTGCACAACACATGGCCAGTTTTTATACACATTTATAATCTTCCCCCATGGTTGTGTATGAAAAAACCTTTCACTTTCATGAGTGTACTCATATCTAGCCCTTCTGATCCCGGCATTGATATAGATGTATACATGCAACCTTTAATAAAAGAGTTGAAACTTCTTTGGAATGTGGGTGTGTGCACATATAATGCATATTCAAAATACATATTTCAGATGCGTTCTGCGCTTATGTGGACGATCAACGATTTTCCAACTTATGTAATGATGTCTGGATGGAGTACAAAGAGAAACCTGTCATGTCATGTTTTTATAAAGAATACACGATCCAGAAGACTGAAACATTGTTGTAGTCTTAGTTTTATGGGACATCGAAAATTCTTTCCAATAGACCATCTATATAGAAATAATCATTGAAGATTTGATAATACCATAGATATCGATGATCCACCTTAGTGTATGTCTGGAACTGATGTGCTTAATGAATTGAAAGATTTCAGTTTTCCATTCAGGAAGGGTTAAATGAAATCTAGAAAGAGAAAGAATGTTTCCACTAAAACCTGTTAAAATTGGTGGAAGAGGAGTATCTTTTTTATTTGCCTTATTGGTTAACCAATTTGTTACGTCATTTCTTAGACATAATGAATATTGAGAAGAATATATGTAAAATGTTACTTTCAATACTTATAAATGTTAAGGGAAAGACAAAAGATGATTTACGGTCTCAGCGTGACTTGGTGGATTAGGGCATCAGACCAGAATTTCATCTTGTGCGTATCAGTGAAAATAAATGGCAAGTTCCATGTGCTTCTTATGTGATGACGCCTATGAAAAAAATAATTTCTAGAATTATTATAGACTATTAGATTTTCTGATGGATATTCAAGAAACATATCTAAATGGTTCAACAGAAGAGAGTTAAAGCTAAAATCTTTGAAGACTCGTGATTATCATGTTCTTCTACATGAGTTGATTCCAATAGCAATCCGTCATCTTTTGTCCAATAATATAAGGGTGACTGTTATTCATTTGTTCCATTTGTTTAGATATCTTTGTGATAATAAGTTGTGAAAGTATTTCTTGCAAAAAATGATGAAAAATGCCCCATTAATTTTGTGTGAGTTGGAGAAAATATTTCCTTCATAATTTTTCACATGCATGCTGCATCTGACTGTCCATATTCCCATTGAAAGACTTCTCGGAGGACCTATTTATTTTCGTTGGATATATCCAATTGAAAGAAATATTCACACATTAATGTCTTATGTCTGAAACAGGAATCATCCCAAAGGTTCTATCGTGAATGGTAACTTGGCTCAAGAATATATGGATTTCTGTTTAATGTATTTGTCTGATCTTACTACAAGAATGATCAGACCAATGAGAAATGAAGAAGAACAATATAAGAAAATTGAACCCAGTTTTCCATCACTTCCTCAAACAGGAGGAATTACTGGATCATATACATTGAAGACATTAAGCCTTGAAGAGCGGGAGATGGACCATTGCACAGTTTTTTTCCAATGTGATTTGTTCGATGACTACATCAGGTAACTAAATTGAATATGTATATCTTACATATATATCTGTTAATCTATTCATTTTTTTATCTACATGGAACATAAAACAATGATAAATAGAAATAATCGTTCTTTATCTTTGAGAAGGAGGGAGTCTTTTCATAGCAAAGAGTTTTCTACTTGGTTAAAATTGAAGGTAAATATATTACTATTTAAAATAATTAAATCAATATATAATTAAGTTTAATATTCATTTATATTGTAGGTATTGAGTTTGCCTGCTAAATTTTTCTCTAAGGAAATAAGAGCTTTGGCTTTTGGTTATAATACCGTGGTTCGTGACTGTAAATCAATTGTTATCAATGGGTACAAATTTATTGTCACTAAACGAGAAAAGAACATGAGAAAACAACATGATGGTGTTATTTTTACTACCACAATATATTGTTATGCCAGTGCATTGGATAGTAGACTTCGATTTGAAAATGTGGGTTATTGTGGAGTCGTTGAAAAAATAGTAATATTGAATTATTACTCTCATGGACGAGTCACGATGATGAAATGACATTGGTTTGATTCGATGACAAGACATGGCACATTTATTGATGATTTTGGGTTTTGAGTAATTAATATGACTCACACTCTTGATACCAAAGAACCATATGTATTGGCATCAATGGATAAATATGTTTTTTTATGTCAAAGACCAACTTCAACCTGAATTTGGTGTCATATTTGAATTAATTCCAAGACATATTTTTGATCATGGTGATGATGGAATTGACATTGTCCCTAGTTCAATTTGAACCAATCCATTTATTTCTTTTGATGACTCTAATAGCTCAATTTTCAGAGTTGATTGTGAACCTAAAGTTGTGGTGGAAAATATATAGAATCATCCATCCATGTTCTCAATTATTTTGGTTTACCTCGAGTTGGGTTGTAAAGGTTGGTACTATTCAAATTGATTTAATATTGATTACAAATATGTTGTATCCGATTTGACCGTTATGTGCATTTTTAATGTTTATTGGTTGGAATTTTTATTTGAATTGCATTTTGTAATTTGAAATTGAACTATATTTAAACCTACAAAACCGAAATTTCTAACTTGGTGAACATTTCAATGTTTCAACTGTGATTTGTATAATATTTTTATGACTCTAAGACCTCTCTTTAACATTTTACCAGGTAATGAACATGATGGTTTGTATTCTTCTAAAAAACATGTATTGAAACCTGCATCATCTACCTGAGTTAAAGAAATTAAATTTTTCCTTAATTTTGACAACTGTTTCACCACTTATGAATCTGATAGAATCAATGTTTCATGATTTTAATAGACAAATGACACTTAGTAAATAATCATCCTAATAAAAATTAAATTTATTTATTACATCTTGTATGATTTATTGACTTCATTATATATTTGTTCAAGCTCACCTAAAAGAATGGTTAGTTAAATTATCCATGAATCCCCATATTCCCTATCATTTATTTTGTTTTTTGGATTTCATATTAGTTATCCTTTTCTATTTACTTCCATATTTGTTTTCAAATGAAGGAAAATGGAACCAATTTAAGTGAGGTGACGAAAATAGATTATGGACAACAGTCATCGCATTGCTGAGCTGGGCATTCCACCACTAGTGCCTGTAGTGAGTATTTTATTTCAAATATATTTATTTAAATAATATATAATTTCATGTGATTAATTTTTTTTAAAATTTTTTAGGATCCATCTATTAGGCGATAGTTATTTTATGAGAAACCTAGTAGTGGTCCAGTACTCGGGGGTGTTCATATGAGGGGGGTGGTGTAGGAGCTAGACGATCTGGTCGATGTACCCGATTAGACCCTGCCCCTCCCACTGACATACCATCCATCCCACATTCTGTATCCTGGTGAGCCATTAGGGACACATGGTATATTTATACCTCCCAAGTTTTCACCACCCTTTACATCTGAGCATCCTCACCCATCTGTACCATATCCGATGATGATTCCCACTCCCCATCCAGCATTTAGCCAGCCATCCCTTTCATCTTCTTTTACTTCTGCTTCCTTCTCTCTGGGATTTTATATTCCATGTTCTTCGACTACTGCTCCACTAGAGTCTATCCCTACAGAGCATACATTGGGACCCACTCCATATGTACATGGTGTTTCTTCAGTTTCTGTGGATCCAACGGTGCCCATTGATCAGACTACCGCAGGTATACTTATAAAAACTTAACAAATTGTTACACCATTATTTATTTTCATTATAACATTTATTGATAAAATATTTTTTTTTCTTTCATAACAGATACATCTACTAATAGGAGGCAGGGGTGGGGGCATACACGCATGCATTCGGTGTGGAACCGCCACACACAGTTGATGATGGACTACAATGAAGATAGTCAGATGATTGAAAAATCAGGGCAACAATGTCCGAGTTTTTTGGCGATGTTTCCAAAATACTCTGACATCATTCCTGTTAGCCTGCTCTCAAAGAGACAACTATCAAATGAATTCAAGGATAAAGCCTGGTCAGAGATATGGGTAAAAAAATCTGTTGTATTTAATGTAATATATTAATTTTTTGTATTTATATGAATTAATATTTTGGTTTCAACTGCGGTTTAATTTCCCCGATGGTGAGGGTGCACGAGCAGCATGTCTAAAGGAGTTAGGCGAGCTTTGGAGAGCTTATAAGCATGAGTTGTACATTGGCTAGCATTCTAGAGTAGGAACAGAGTTATAGGCAGTCCCTGTCGTGCATGATTTTCCATTAGAATAGTACCGACAGATGATTACTCATTGGGCGACTAGACAATTTATGGTATTAATCAAATTAGAAGTATTTAAATGAAAATTTTCATGTTTTTCATTAATACTAATTATTGAAATTTATTTAGGATGCATCTGCAAGAAATAAAAAAACATTGATGCTAAGAAATACATCCACACATTGGGACGTACTACGATTCCAAATCATGAGAGACAGTACGTATGACAGTTTATAATCTTTCTTTACGACTTTCACTTTATATGGATTCCACCATAATTTATTCGATTGCTAAAGTTGTTATATAATTTTAGTTATGAAATTACTATGTTTTTTTGGTATCCTATTTTTAATTTTGGTTTTCTACATTCAATGTCATTATAGAGAAATAAATTGAATATAGAAGGACATGTGCCTCGAGAAAAATTGTTTTGCTCGAGTAGAAAGAAGAAATATGGAAGTGCGGTTAATGAACCGACTAAACAACAGATTGTAAGTTTTACTTTATAGATTTAAAATTTTAATCTCTATTTTTTAACTTAATAATCTATTTATATTTGTAACATGTTGCTTTAGAGGCCCTTGATGCCCAGGAACCTGACAATTTTGGGCTAAATGATCACTTACATCAGGTGTTGGGAGATGAGAACCCTCGTAGAGTACGCTGCTGACCTGGGAAAAGTATAGTTCCGAAGAGGTATTGGCCCTCCTCAGGTACGATTTGTAGTGTCGTCGAGTTGTAGCAAGTTAAGGCACAAGTAGAAAAAGATGAAAAAAGGGCCACAGAGATGGCAGAACAGTCTACTAGGGAAAGCACTACATTTATGAACCTGATGGAAGTTTTACATCCAACACTTCCACAAGAGGCCAGAACTACTTGTGATGAATATATGTCATCGATGCATTCTATATATGGTGAACCAGGTGGCAGTTCTAGTGGTGGTCAAGATGATGGTGAGGAGGAGGCTGAGGCGGAGGAGGAGGCCGAGGAGGAGGCTAAGGCGGAGAAGGAGGGCAAGGAGGAGGCTGAGGTGGGGGAGGGAGATGAGGAGCCCGAGGCTGAGTACAAGGGAGAGGAGGAGGGTGGGGATGATGATGGGGAAGATTATGAGGATGAGGGTGAGGGTGACGATGATGGTGATGATAGTTATGGTGATGAGGGATATATTGATCTGTTATATTTTTTAGTGATATTACTGACCTTTGATGTTTATTGATTTATTGTGCCTGAATATATGTGTGATTATGTAGGTCACATTATCTTTATTTTTTATCTATTTTAATTAAATTGTAAATTTTTAGTGGAATTTAGAAAATTTATGGTCTGATTAGAAGTTGATATATTGAAAAAAAATAACCTTGAAATAATTTGCTTAGAAAATATGTAAATACCATCCCATGTGTCCGGGATAGCCCCCCAGACAGCTCCCCACCCTCCTCCCTAGACCATGGACAACCCCCCAGATAGACCCCTGGACAGCCCCCTAGAAATCCCCCACCCTCCTCCCTAGGCCCCGGACAACCCCCCTGGATAGCCCCCCCCGAATAGCCCCCCACCCTCCTCCCGGGACCACAGATATTCCCCCTCCTCTCTAGACCCTGGACACCCCCCCCCCCACCCTCCTCCCTGGACCCCATACAACCCCCAGACAGCCCCCCACCCTCCTCCCTGGACCATGGACATCCCCCCCCCCCTCCTCCCTAGACCCTAGACAACCCCCTCCTCCCTGAACCCCGAACAGCCCCCGGACAGCCCCCCTAGATAGCCCCCCGGACAACCCCCGGACAACCCCCCGAACACCCCCCCCGGACAACCCCCCTCCTCCCTGAAATCCGGACAACCCCCTCCTCCCTAGACCCTAGATATCCCCCCTCCCTCCTCCCTGGTCCCTGGACAGCCCCCGGATAGCCCCCCAGACAGCCCCCTGGACAGCCCTCGGACAACCCCCCACCCTCCTCCCTGAAGACAACCCCCCCCCCCCCCCGGACAGCCCCCACCCTCCTCCCTAGACCCCAAACACCCCCCTCCTCCCTAGACCCTAGAAAGTCCCCCCCTCCTCCCTGGACCCCGGACAGACCCCCACACTCCTCCCTGGACCCCTGACAGCCCCCCTCCTCCCTGGACCCTGGACAACCCCCCACCCTCCTCCCTGGACCCTGGAAAGCCCCCGGACAGCCCCTCGGACAGCCCCCTGGACATCCCCCCAGATAACCCCCCTGACAGCCCCCCTGACAGCCCCCACCCTCTTCCCTGGACCCCAGACAACCCCCCACCCTCCTCCCTGGACCCCAGACAGCCCCCTCACCCTCCTCCCTGGACCCCGGACAGCCCCCCGACCCGATATCCCAACATTACGTGACTGTCTATTCGGCATATATAAAACATCACGACAATTCACGAAAGTCTAAGGACCACTTACCTTAATTCTGGAGATAATCACACTCTTTATTTGGTGTCTTGGATCCCAATCTAAGTTCTCTTTAAAATGGACACCCTTTTAAGTAAAAACAACTAGCATACAGAAAACTGACCAAATGTATTTGGATTGTTTTGATACATTAGAACAAGGATCCATGAGTCACTTGTGATGTGTACGAGTCAACCCCACTTCAATCCAAGGCACATTGTGGCCAGTACCACTCAAAGTGTCTCACTTTAATTTTAATTGGACAACATTTTAAGTGAACGCAACAACTGACATACAGAAAACCAACCAAAAACATTCGGATTCTATTGATACTTTAGGAAAATGATCCATGGGTCATTTGTGATGTGTACGAGTCAACCCCACCTCAATATGAGGCACAGTGTGGCCGATACCACTCAAATTATCTCACTTTTATTTAAAATGACCAATATTTTAAGTGAAAACAACAACTTGCATAATGAAAACTAACCAAATACATTCAGATTCTTTTGATACTTTAGGAAAATGATCTATGGGTCATTTGTGATTTGAACGAGTCAACCCCACCTCAATCCAAGGCATGGTGTGGTTGGTACCACTCAAACTGTCTCACTTTTATTTGAAATGGATAGGATTTTAAGTGAAAAGAACAACTTGCATACGGAAAACTGACTAAGCGCTTTCTGATTTTATTGATACTTTAGGAAAACGATCCGTGGGTAATTTTTGATGTGTTAAAGTCAACCTCGACTAAATCTTAGGAACAGTGTTGCTAGTATCACTCAAAGTGTCTCTCTTTTGTTTAAATTGGAAACTATTTTAAGTAAAAACAACAGACATACGGAAAACCAACCAAACGTATTCTGATTGTGTTAATACATTAGAAAAAGGATACATGGGTCATTTGTGACATGTGTAAGTCAACCGTGACTCAATTCGAGGCACGTTGTGGCTAGTACCACTCAAAGTGTCTCACCTTTATTTGAAATGGACAACATTTTAAGTGAAAACAACAACTATTATACGGAAATTTGACCAAACACATTCGAATTGTGTTGATACTTTAAGAAAACTATACATGGGTCATATGTGATGTGTACGAGTCACCCTTGCCTCAATTAGAGGCATGATGTGGACGATATAACTCAAAGTGTCTTTCTTTTGTTTAAAATGGACACCCTTTTAAGTAAAAACAACTGGCATACGGAAAACCGACCAATCGTATTCAAATTGTGTTGATACTTTAGAACAAGGATCCATGGTTCATTTTTTACGTGTAAGAGTCAACCCTTACTCAATCTGAGGCATGGTGTAGCCGGTACCACTCAAAGTGTCTAACTTTTATTTCAATTGGACAACATTTTAAGTGAAAACAACAATTGGTATATGGAAAACCGACCAAACACATTTGGATTCTATTGATACTTTAGGAAAATGATCCATGGGTAATTTTTGATGTGTAAGAATCAACCTATATTCAATCTGAGGAATGGTGTGGTCAGTACCACTCAAACGGTCTCACTTTTATTTGAAATGGATGGGTTTTTAAGTGAAAACAACAACTTGCATACGGAAAACTGACCAAATGCATTCAGATTATATTGATACTTTAGGAAAATTATCCATGGGTCATTTGTGACGTGTACGAGTCAACTCCACCTCAATCTGAGGCACAGTGTGGCTGGTACCACTCAAACTGTCTCACTTTTATTTGAAATGGACATGATTTTAAGTGAAAACAACAACTTGCATACAGAAGACTGACCAAACACATTCGGATTCTATTGATAATTTAGGAAAACGATCCATGGGTCATTTGTGACATGTAAAAGTCAACTTTTCCTCAATCTGAGGCATGGTGTGGCTAGTACCACTCAAATTGTCTCACTTTTATTTGAAATGGACATGATTTTAAGTGAAAACAACAACATGCATACGAAAAACAAACCATATTCTTTCTAATAGTATTGATACTTCATTACAACGATCCATGGGTCATTTTTGATGTATAAGATTCATCCCACATCAATCTGAGGCATGGTGTGGTCAGTATCACTCAAAGTGTCTCTCTTTTGTTTAAAATGGACAATGTTTTAAGTAAAAACAACAAACATTCGGAAAACCAACCAAACATATTCTGATTTTGTTGATACTTTATAACAAGTATACATGGGTCATTTATGATGTGTACGAGTCAACCTTGTCTCAATATGAGGCACGGTGTGGCTGGTACCACTCAAAGTGTCTCACTTTTATTTGAAATGGACAACATTTTAATTGAAAACAACAACTAGAATACGGAAAAATGACCAAAAGAATTCAGATTATATTGATACTTTATGAAAACAATCCATGGGTAATTTGTGATGTGTAAGAGTCATCCCCATCTCAATACGAGTCACGGTGTGGCCGATACCACTCAAATTGTCTCACTTTTATTTGAAATGGACAGGATTTTAAGTGAAAACAACAACTTGCATACGAAAAACCGACCAAACGTATTCGGATTATGTTGATACTTTAGAATAAGGATCCACGGTCCAGCCTCACACAATCCACTTCTCATGTGAGGAAATCCTACCCCTATTCTAAAACCCATGACATTTAATACGCCAATCCCATCCTCAAACAGTGGGTTCTAGGACAAAACCAAAGTCCCTTTGGGAACCCAATACCAAATACATAATTTAATATTCATACCCACTACCCAAAATGGGGATTCATCTCACATCACACCCGGGAGACCAAATTACAGTTAGCCACATTACCCCTTATTCCAATTGCAAAGTCTATGAAAAACATGTAGGCTATTCTGGTAACCCATCTCATATGTTGATATTGGACAATATTTCCCACTAACACATCAAGAACCATTTATACATGGATACATAGTCATTATAAGAATATAAATATCCCATGCGCTTCCTATAACTCATCCTAGGTCTAAGAACATGACCACTACCATTGTCTATCTTATGGGTATCATGATCCTTGTCCACTCTACCCAAGTTTTTATGGTTGTTTTAAGATAGTCAACCCAAGACCATGAGTAAACATCCCATGTGCTTCCTATAACATGTAGGATTTTTCTCTTGTATGTGTTGGTATTGTGGTTTGAGTGAGGAGTGAATTCTAAATTTTGAATACTGTTATGGGTGTTATTGATTTTCAATTCTAAATTTCTAAATTCTGGATGTATTGGATTCTGGATGTATTGGTAATGAATTCTAAATTTTGAATACTGTTATGTGTATTTCATTCTAGATGTATTGGATTTTAATTTTGTATTGGTGTTATGGGTGTTATTGCATTTCAATTCTGGATGTATTGGAATGGGGGTGTATTGGATTCTATATTTTTCTCTTGTGTTATGGTTTGAGTGAGGAATGAAATTTAAATTTATAAATTTCTGAATTCTAGATGAATTTTAAACATCCCATGTAGCCTTTTGGATTTTGGGTGTATGTGTTCTTGTATTTCATGGAGAGCTGCAGGTTGGAGGTGGCTGCAGCAGGTTGGAGGTGGCTACTAGCTGCTGCTTCTGTGGAGCTGCAGCATATCTATACCAATAGTTTTCAAAACCGTTGGTATAGCCTTTTGATGTATATTATACCAACAGTTTTGTATAACCATTGGTATAAACTTCAACCGATGGTTTTTAAAACCATTGGTATATCGTTTGGATGTATATTGTATACTATATACCGACGGTTCTAAACTGTTGGTATACGGGTAACATATACCAGCGGTTTGTGAAACCGTTGGTATATCTCTTACTTTAACACATATAACAACATTTTACACAGAACTATTGGTATAGGCCTATACTTATGGATTACATGGCCATGGTTTGGGAAACCGTTGGTATATAATATACCAATGGTTTCCCAGCCTTTACCAACGGTTCAGAATCATATTCCAGTAGTGATTTCCAAGGGACACCTCATCGGTGGTATTTTCAAAACCATGGGTTTTCCCATGGTATTGGACACTTGAGACACCTCATAACATATCTTACAATTCAGAAGTAGACCATATTATTTACATCATTATTACATCACCAATGATGACATTAAACACCTGAAACTCAAAACTGTATTTTTACTATTCACCGAAAAATCAACTATTTCAGGAAAATCCCAAAAATTCTCTCTAACCTAATATCAATGCTCTGAATTAAAAAATGAACTCAATTTTATGAAAATCTATTTCTAAATATTTTTAATTTAATTTTTAAATAAAATAATTATTTATTCCAAAAATACAACTTTAAAACTATAACTCATTTTGTAACACCGTAAGAAAGTAATCAAGGTCCCATAAAATTATCGTATAACCATAATACAATAAAGTAACAATTTATGATTAAATTTTATGAAAATACATTTCCATTTTAAATTATAAAATTCTAAATTAAATATTTATGACATACAAAAATACCAAAAATTAAACTATGATCGTTTTTTTACTTTTAAGATGTCGAAAATGTATTTATACATTCATGGGTGAAGTTTCTATTTTTTTGTCAATTTAATATTCATTACTATTCATTACTATTCATACGGTATGTTACTATTTATACTTTACTATTCACTAAAAATTAAGTCGATCTTATTAGACTCCAAATTTCTTACTAAACACAATTGTAGAAGACCATTTTTTGAAAATAAATTCACATTATTTATTATTTAAAGAATACAAAATATATTTTAAAATACCCCCTTTTTCTAAAATTCATCAATAATATAGAACTTATATAAATTCATCCTATATTTATCCGGACATTTGAAATTCACAAATTTTACCATAAGAAGAAGTAAAAATTTATTTGTAAAAAGGGATTACAGAAAGTAACTAAGGCTTCGTTACATAGCCCCTTATAATTCCAGAATAGGACCTAAGTGTAAGGTGTGATATGGTGATAGAATCTTGGGGTGGCTCAGACAACATTTCCTGAGTGGTGATTTCTATCAGCTTTAACTTCTCCCTTAGGCGATTCCGTTCAAGCTTCACATGTTGAAGTTCGGCTTGGGCTTGGTCCAGAGCAAAGCCCAGTGATGCTACCTCCTTCCCAAGCTCCGATAGATGGGCTTCATATATCCCAAGTCTACTAGATGTTTCCATCGACTCTTATTTCTATATTAATTAACCAAGTTCATTTGAATTTATAAACAATAATTGTAAAGTTGAGAATTTAGTTTCTAACGGTTATATTGACCAATGGCCATATAACAGTCGAAACCGAACAGTCTCATTTAATTATACTCACTTCAGTAATTAAAGGATATAGTTTCATTGAGTATAAAATAAAATAACACACAAATTTAGAAAATAAATATTATTAAAAATTTCGGGTCGTTAGAGAAATCTAGTCATTGCAAAAATTGTTGATACAAATATAGTTATTGTAAATATGGTCATTACAAATATGGTCATTGAATATATTCCCTATAGGTGTACTAGATTTTTTTTGTTGTTGAGTGGTATATTTAAAATAATATAACTCACAATGAAATAAAAATATGATATTAAAATATGATATATATATATATATATATATATATATATATTTATGCATTATATATAAATATTATTATTATTATTATTATTTAAATATGATATAATATATATATAAGACAAATAATTATTTTAATATTAATGGTGTGGTAAAAATAAATTTTATATTATAAATAATTAATTTTAATGGAATATATTAAAGCATATTTAGTTTAAAAGTAATATTTTTCCCAAAAAAAATATTTTTTAAAGTATTTGAGATTTTATCCAAATAGATTACATTGAAAACTTTTAAAATATTCTTATATATTAACTAATATATTAACATCATCTAAATTAGAAATTAATATAAAATAATATTAATAAAACTTAATTTTTAAAACATTCTTTTTTCCAATTAAATAAGTATTCTTTGTATGTTATATTTTCATTTAAAAACTAAATTTATAAATTTTAGAATCTGAATTAGATAGAAATAACTTAATTTTTTATTTATAATATAAAAATTATCTTATCATTATTTTTAGTGATTTTTTTAAAAAATGATACTTAGGAGAACATAAAAAAATATTGTTTTTAAAAATAATATGATTTTTATGACATTATTAGTATATAAGTATGAATTTAAAATTCATGAAAAATTATTCTAAGACCAAATATTTAATATCTAAGTTTATTTTTTATTTTGAAATTTTTGGTTTTAACTTATAGATCCATATTTTGTAACTTAGAACTTAAGATATATTTTTCAAAAAAATGTTTTTAATACAATATATATTTATTATTTTAAAATTAATTTTTTCCACTTTTAAAAAATGAATCAAAATAAATTTTATTTCAAATTTGTAATAATTAGTTCTAATTTATATAATAAGAACTATTTTATTTTTCATCATAAAGAATAAATCAACTAATTAAAAACTATTTACTATGGTGAAAACCAAAATGTTAAAAATGCGTAACTTATGAGGTAAAGGAATAACATGTAAAAAAATGTTTTTAATTAATTTTTTAGCTATGGATTAGACATTCATCATATATTTTAAATAATTCTAAATTTTTTGAATCATTTTTTCTAAGAGTGACTTCCCATTATTGAAACGCTTTGGGTATTTACAAAAAATGCATCTCTTTTCAAATACAAAAGGGAAACCCCCCTCCTTACATCCTCTCACACCAAAACCAATTATTTTCTACATAAACTCTGACCAATCCTCTCATAAGGAAGCCTATACACCTTAAATAGGTTTTGGATTTCTCAAAAGGCCATCCCTTAATATTTTATCCCCTTAAAAAAGGAGATAATACAAGTATTAATGTATAAATTAAAACTGATCCTCCCACTTTTCTGTTTATTTATGTGGTTTTGTTTTTACTCAAATTTAATTTCACCATATAATAATGATAAAATAAATATAATTATTATAATTTTATATTATTATAATGATGGTACAACCATTAAACAACCTACTGTTTTCTATTAAAAAAAATGAAAATGTGAATCGTGTGTTGTGTGTTGTGTGTTGTGTAGACTACCGCCTCCACAACGCAATGTGTTTTTTTTTCATTAACTACCTCAAAATGATGTTTTTAATAGGAGACTTAACATATATTTACTATATTTATTACATATTTTATATTCTAAAATGATAAACTATATTACTCATTTTCAACAGTCTATGGAAAATGTAATCAACGTTCATGCATACATGTGGACTACTGTCTCCATGGAACGATTGTTTTCCATTTTTATTTCATCAATAATTTACAAGGATTGTCATGAGAATGGTTTTAAAGGATAAATATTATTTTTATTATATGAACAAAGTTCTATTAATACAAATTTAATAACCTATTTATGATATTAATGATAAAAAATCGTTATAAAATTAACCATCTTAAACAGGAGAACTAACAAGAAAAGACCAATTTATTCATATTATGTAATATGTTCATATACATTAATTATCCTTTTAATTACTTAAAAATTTGATATATATCTCTAATATACACTAATTATGATCATTATACTTTTATTATAATAATATTATAAATAAACCATGACATTATCATCCATTAATCATGGCATGTTTAGGTTTTTTCAGTTTAACCACCTACTTGAACAATTTAATAAATTTATATAATGGATGGTAATGGGTACATAATTTCAGGTAATATATGTAATGTCCTGGCCCAGATTCCACTAAAAGGTGACCCGATTTAGTGGGTCACATGGCATCAAGCATCCCCCCATATGTCAGAGGCTACTAACTTGCAGCGAGGGCCTAGGGTGCATTTTTGGGGATACTATGTTCTCATTTCAGAGTGTAACATAGTGGTAAAAATCATAAATATCAATAAAGGAAGAAGATAAATAACTAATAGAAGGTAAAAAACTAAGACAAGAATATATAAACAATGCTAAAATTAATCTCATATACAGTGGTGTGTGATCGCGTGTCTCTACAAATATGGAAAATAGATATACATACAACTAGTACAATAATGGATAAAATAACAAAAATATTAAAAAGGTACTATCTCATCTAGTATCATGAGTCTAGCTCAGTCCTGTTCTCCTCTAATATTAAGTGGCAAACAATTCAAGCATCATACAATAGACACTTTACCTAGTCCCTAACTACATCCATGAAGTATGTTCGGGTACCCAATGGTGGTCAAAACAGGGTTTGAGATATCACTCAGTAGGCCACCACCAAAGGTGTATGTAATAAATCCAGTTTGTATGATATAAAAAAAGTAGTGTACAATATATTCCAGGTAAAAAGTACTAAAAAAATAATGTTCCCAAGGAATATTCAATACTATCCATCTAAAAAAGGATCCCTATAAACAATTTTTAGGCACCCTTAATAAGGGAAACATTAAAATAGAAATAAAAAATTGTTATAGTCAAGTCTAATAACTTACAGCTGATACTCATACTAGGGATATCTGTAAAACATGCCATAGAATCTACAATGGCCTTGTAGTGTAAATAGGTGTAAAAATACATCACTTACACTCTGTATAATCTGGTATAATATTCACCATGGCTTCACTGTATAATAAATTCATCCATAACAACTACATCATGTAATCAAAAGTATCAGATAAAAAAGGACTAGATCCAATGTATAGAAGAACAAGGCATCCACATCTATTCCTAGGATAATCTTGATGGAAACTTGTTAAGACTTGGGTGGGGTCCAAGGATCATGTAAACAGACCATGTTCACTGCGATCCCAATCAAGATGGATCCAAAGGGTAGAAAGGACTGAGGCATTTTGTGGAATCAAGACCCAAGGAGGATATTGGTCAAGGGAATTCACTACCATAATCAAGATCCATGGGAAAAAGGTCCATGAAATATAATGGAATCAAGATCCGCAGTATACCAACCAAGGCATCCACTACCATTTTAATTCATCATTTTATGATCATACACATTCTATGAGTTCATCCAACTCATATAAAAATTTCCATTTAAGCAGTTTAAAAAAATAATTAACATGAAAAGGAGGCACCATCCATCTACTAATCAATTTAATTCAATTAATTCAAATTAAAAAGATCCCAAATCAATGGATATCTAACACATACCCAACAGGGTGGTATAAAATAGTAAAAAAGTAAGGTTTCACCCCATGGGAGGCCTAGGTTGAGGATAAACAAGATCAAACCATATAATGTTACTCAAGGGGAAACCTAAAAGGTCCCAAAACATCCAAATTAATCATTTAATTAATTTATAGGGAACCGTAGAAAATTATGGTGTGTGAAATAATGGAAATGCAAAATATAAAACACAAAACCATATAGGAAAAGGTATCGACCACCTAACGTAGGTCCATAGTAGAACACTCATCCAATATCAACCTCTGATTTGGTCCAAACCGAAAGAAAAACAACGAACAGACAAAAGTCCTGAAAATAGGAAATTTTATCTTGCACCAAAATAGAACAACCGATAAAAAGACAAATTAAGAATGACACAATAGGAATAAATAACTTATCAGCACAGATTCAATGAGATCGATGGTGGAATAAACAGAGTCCAGATCAAAAAATGGCACCAAGGCCTAGCTTTAGGATTCTTTGGGTGCTCCAGCATGAGAGAGAATATAAGGGAGAGGTTCTGTCTAAATATAGAGGCCTTGCCTCTATTTTAATAAAATTGACTCAAGAATTTACATGGCATGTAAATGATTTACACATCATGTAAATATCAATGTCTTCCTTTTGGGAAAAAACCCATTAAATGATGTGAAATATTATGTCCATGCCAATACACATCATGTACTCCAGTTACAAAATGTTTAATTATCATGTATCCAAGCTTCAACCCTCTTGAATTTTCCTTTCTAAAAACTACCCAACCATACCATGGACCAGCTTAGGGTCTAAGAAAAAAATAACATAAACAAGAGGTTAACTAAAAAACAAATGGATCCATACCACATCGGAAAGCTCGAGATCTTAAAAATCTACCCCCCTTAATACTGTAATCCTTGAATTTCACTTCCAAGGGTTTTAAATAATCTCATAAGAATAATTTTGGTCACTGAGTACATACATCGGCCTCCCACTTCCAATTCTCATTCGATAAATGGTCATGCTTCCATAGAACCCATACTAGAGGAACTTAATGGCCTCAGAGAATGTTCATTATCCTATCAAAAATATGAATATGATGACCCTAAAATGATTTATCTACCTATAAATCCACCTCATCTTGATACAGAGTGTGAGAAATATTTGGGTTATAATGGTACAACTGAGATACATAGAAGATGTCATGCATGGATCAATACCTCTAAGGTAACTAAAACCAATAGGATACTATCCTAACTCTCACCAGAATCTTGAATGGACTAGAATATTCTAGTGGAATCTTAACATGTCTCCTAATATGTTTGTGTCCAAGTCTCAATGATATACAAAAAAAACTAGATCCTCGACCTCAAACTCTATAGTTCATTAACAGTGATTGGCGTAAGATTTTTTTCTTTACTGTGTGATAACCATCCATTTAAAAAAATTGGACCTACTATGAAATCTTCTAAATGAGAATAGGTCTAAGTAACATTGTCTCACCTGCCTTTAGCCATCACACGGGTGATCAACGTGTCCTACCATAAAAATCCTCATGAGGTTTCATCTATATAGTCGCTTGATATACATTATTTAGGACAACTCAACTAGGGGTATATGTCACTCCCAAGATCCCCCAAAACCTAGGACACATGATCTAAGAATTTCCTCAAGCACATGAATCATGTAATCTGACTGACCATCAATTTGAGGGTGGTATGTTGTGATCAAAAGCACCTATGTACCCAAATCCCTCTAAAAAATCTATAACAAATGAGACATAAACTACGCATCCCTATCCAATAAATGGTCTGAGGAACCCTATGAAGTTGTACTATCTCATGAATATATAACCTCCCAAGATCATCTACTAAGAAGTTCTCAATGATCGGTAAGAAATAACCAACCTTCGTGATCCTATCCACAAAAACCAACATAACATCACTACCTTGAGGAAAACTCAATAAATTGGTCACGAAATACATTGTGACATATTTCCATTTCCACTCAGTAATGGGTAACTACTATAAAATCCTAGTTGGTCACTGATGTTCCATCTTTAACTAATAACAGGTCGAATTCCTCCTAAAAAAAGCTACCTCTTGTTTCATCCCCAGCCACCAATACTAGTGATGTAAAACTTGGTACATCTTAATAACACTGGGACGTACTACCCAAAATTAGCCATGAAACTCTCACATCATCTCCTCACATATATCCACTAGGACCCAAACATGACCATGAATATATAGAATTCCATCCTCACCCACATTCCAACAAGGAGGTAGGTCATCACCTGCCATACTCTCCCATAGGACTAGGCCTTATGAATCAAATAACTACCATATCCTCAATCTATCAAGAATAGTAGAGTTCATATCTAAGGAAAAAATAAAATTCTTTCCCTGATCATTATTCATCTCCAAGTGAATCTTAGAAAACAAATCCATAAGATATTACAACCTATTAGCCTCCTCAACTTTCTATATCTGAGTCCTCAAACTTAGTGCATCAGAAATTACAATTTCCCTTTATGGGTGTATAACAAATATTTAAGTTGAAAGGACATTGGTACTCAACCTAATTTTATTTCCATATATTTTTATCACACTATTTAAATATATTCTTAAGGATTTTATGTTCTGTGTATTCCACAAAACTCTCTCCCGGTAAGTAGTGCCTCCAATAATGCAAGGCATGTACAACATCGGCTAACTCAAGATCACGCGTCATGAAATTCATCTCATGTGGCCTTATTTGATGAGACTTGTATGCCATAACTATATCCCCATGCATTATAATTACTCCTAGATTGATACATGATTCATTATAATACATAGTGTATCTCTTTCCTAACTCTATAAGAATTAGGACCAATACGAAAGTCAGTCTCCTTTTCAGCTCATGAAAGGTTGTCTCACAGGTATCTGACCATAAAAACATCACACCCTTCATAGTCAAGCCTTCCATTATCCTATATAAAATTATTTTAATATCCATATATCCCTAATAAACTTTATATGTCAAATATTTTCTTAGTAATCTCATATTAAACTACATCTATCACCTTATCTGGGTCAACAGATACTCTTTTCTCTGATATAATATGACCCAAGAAGTGAAAATTATCCATCTAAAAGTGTAACATTGTGATATTATACTATAAATGATTCTCTCTTAGTGAATTTAAAATGATCTCAATATGTTTTTCTTGGTCGTTTCAACTATGATAATATACCAAGATGTCATCTATGAAAACTACCAAAAATGAATCCATATAAGGATGGAAATCTTGTTTCATCAATGTCATAAAAACTTTTGGTGTGTTTATAAGACTGAATGGAATAACTAGATACTCTTATATAACATACCTACTATGAAAATATTCATGAGGTATATCTTCAAGTTGAATATTCACCTGATGATATCTCAATATCAAATCAATTTTTGAGAACACCCAAGAACCACATAGATGATAAAAAATGGTCATCCATATGTGGCAAAGGATTTTGTTTCTTAACCATAAACTGGTTCAATTTCCAATAATCCACACATGGCATGAGGTAACCATCCAACTTTTTTTGAAAAAAATATTTGTAAACCCCATAGTGATGTACTGGGTTGAATAAACCCCTTTTCCTCCAAGTCCTCTAGTTGCCTCTTGAGAAACTACAACTCCGTAGTGTCCATAATGTAAGGATGGATGTATATTAGTGAATCTCATGGAATTAGCTAGAAGGATAAATCAACCTATGTATTTGGAGGTAAAACAAAAACTTTTTCCAGGAAAAACTCCCAAAAATGATCAACCACTGGATTAAAATCTTCCTCACACATTCCCTAATCATCATGATATAAACTAGAAATTTGGGCTATCATCCCACCCATCCCATGATACTCTAGTCTAGCTTAGATTTCCTATACAATCCATTTACCTTTGTGAATAAAAACTCTACCCTATAGTGATTTGAAATTCACCCTCCAGTTATAGTAATCAATGTAGGCTTGATAAGAAACTAGTTAGTTCACCCCGAGTATAATGTCAACACATATCATTTCATGGAAAAAACTTACCATAAGAATTGAAATCCAATAATATCAAGGGAGTACTCCCTGCACAATATTATACCCTTTATTAAAATCCTCAATAGACTATCCAAGGTCATAACTCCATTAGAAAACTAAAAAAATGTCCCAAGGATTTCCACAACAGGAAATGATATAAATATATGAGAAGTAAATATATAAAAAAGAGAATATACTAGAATATAGGATACTAAGATCATACCTATCCCTGTATAGAGCTCGGCACTTTTCTTCTCGGGGGTAGGATGTACAAAATATATTTGGCCTAAACAGCAACCTTATGAAAAAACCTCACTACTCGAAGCAAGATCACTCTTATATCTAAGTAAAATTATTTTATGGATACCTTAGCCACAAACATCACCTTAGCCTGAGTGACCGATATTACCCCAACCCCTAACTTGACATAGAGTTGTGAATCCCACTACTGTACCTGAAGTCATAGTCGATCACCTTCCAATAACTTTTGGAGGGAAGTTCCTACAAAAACCTTGTACGTGGCCCATCCTACTATAAGATAATCACACAACTAGATATTTATCACATTGATTCCTCTTTTATCCCCATATCCCACACTGGTGAAAAAAATAACACTACTAGCACTAACATCTTGGCTATTACTTCCCTCATGAGTGGCCTCAAAACGGCGCTTCCTACCATCGGAAGTCACTGAACCACTAGGTTGAGAGGATGAAGAGCCATGATCTATGATAAGTTCTTGATTTACTATTTTAGTAACAGTAGTAAACCTGAAAACATTGACTTAAGATTGAACAACATGTCAGGAACCTTCCTCAAAGTTCATCTCCCAAGATAGCTCATCAATAAGACATAATAGTGTAAAATGT
Source organism: Viscum album (assembly GCA_963277665.1). Lineage (NCBI taxonomy): Eukaryota > Viridiplantae > Streptophyta > Magnoliopsida > Santalales > Viscaceae > Viscum > Viscum album. The sequence continues at coordinate 445,899,036 of OY728119.1, forward strand.
TGTAGCTCTATAAACTGTTATGAATATTCCATAATAGTCATCGTTAACTACTCCAGATTCATAAAATCACTCTATATCTATACTCTAAGAGTCTCAGGTAAAAATTAATCATAAAATATGGTATATAAATCACACAAACCATATCTTTCATCCTGTAATCCCTATTCAAACATCCCACCAACTCTTTACTACTCCCTGAAGCATATATGTCACAAGATTCAATATACTCTTAGGAGGTGTCTCCATATGCTTTAAGATCAAAAAATTAGTCTCAATCCATAGATTAATAGCCTATGGACCACTATCTCCTGAGAACATGTGAGGATGCTGCTGTTGGAACACAAGCATCAGCTCTGTCCTAGACAAGGCAAGTTGTGGTACCCCCCGAAAAGTCTGCATATAGCATAGAAAACCCTCAAAAAATTACGCCTCAACATCTGTGTCTGGTAAAACCATTGGTTCCTCAGTTGTAACTATATAAGGATCTAATTTTATCCCATGACCCACCACATGTGGAGCATGGTCATCACCACCCACCTGGCATACGGCTGGAGGTCGTCACCGTGGTATATCTCCACAATTCCAAGCACACACCTATGAAAATAATGATATCCAAAATATCATATCTAAAAGTTTAGAATAGGTCAAACACTTCCTATAAATAGATCACACACCTCTTCATGCTCCTAAATCTAGGACTGGATAAAAATAAATAGTCATAAACATCACTAGAGACTCTTCCTACTATCCACTCTAAAGCTAGGTCTAGGTAAAGTTCTCTATTTCACAATTTAATTTCATTTAAAGTTCACATTTATTTCACAATTTCCTCTAAATGGTTAAACAAAATGGGTCTTTAATTCCAATACATAATATCTCATAGGCTTCATGAACCTAAATGAGGTGTTTGTTTAATCAAAACCATAACGTGTTCTAATCCGTGCGACCAATGGTCCATGAATCAATGTGCCATATTTGGCTGATTAGGGTGTTTGTTGTAACCTAAGTAGGAAAACAATATTTAGGTTATGAGAGGAACTATATGTAAAAACTATGTTTCTCAATACCCTATAATAATACTAGTATGATAACAAATTTATCACACAAGGAACATATTAGTCATGAAGTCAAGAAATGCATCCTATATAAAATGACTAATTCATAGAATGTGAATCCTAATAGGGCCTAAAATGATGCATGCGATTTATAACCTCGTCTAATTTGTAAAAAATGAAATTTATAATCAAAAGTAACACCAAATAATAAGTGTGTCACCCAATGGTGGAATCAAATCTATTGTAACAGGAAAAATCCAAAATAAAACATGTTTCGTTCTAGGAAATTTGGAATTTTTCCTATACGTGGGTCAGCTACTCCTAGGAATATCTCATTACCAAATCCTTACACCTTCTTAATCTCTATATATTTTCTAATAATATTAATAAAACTATAAAATAAAATCCTTTAATACCACTTTGTAACATCCTGAGTCAGATGCTACTAAATGGTTCCCCAAGCCGGTGAGTCACATGGCCTCAAGTGTGCATCCAATATTCTATAGTTTTCGGACTAGTAGTGAGGTCCTAGGGTGTGTCTATGGGGATACTATTACCGCATTTCAGAGTGTAACATAGTGGTAGTAATCATAAATATCAATAGTAAAAGCAGATAAATAACTAATAGAAGGTAAACAATCAAGATATGAATAAATAAACAATGAAAAAATTAATTTCATATACAACGATGTGTCACGTCATATCTAAAAAAATATAGAAAATAGGTATATATAAAACTAGTACAATACATGTATCAAAATAAAAAAAATAACAAAAAGGAATTATCCTAGCTAGCATCACAATCCTAGCTCGGTCATGTGCTCCCCTGCTTCTAAACATCAAACAAGTCAAGCATCATATAGTGGGCACTTGACTCGGTCCCTACCCAAATCAATGATGTTTTTCTAGGTACCCAACTATATCCTAAATAGGGTGTGATATATTACTTATTAGGCCACCATCAATGGTGTCGATAAAAATTCATTATGTGTGATATAAACAAAATAAGTGTGTAATATATCACAGGTAAAAAGTTCTTAAAATAAAGTACCCAAGGAATATATAATATTGTCTAGAAAAAAAAGGATCCCTACAAATAATGGTCAGGCTCCCTTAACATGGGAAGTGGTAAAATAGAAATAAACAAGTGATATAGTCCAGTATAACAACCAATAGCTGATACCCATACACGGGATATCTATAAAACATGCCAAACTATCTACAATTTTCTTTCAATGTAAACAAGTGTGAAACATCCATTATGTCCATGCCTTATAATATAGTATAACATTAACCATGGCCTCATTGTATAATCCAGTCATACACAATGGCCACTCCATGTAATCAAAAGTTTCATACCATGAAGGGAAATATACAAGGTATAGAAGACCAAGGAATCAACGTTGATTCCCAGGAGCATCTCGATGGAAACTTGGTAAAGACTTGGGTGGGGTCCTAGGATAATTTCAAAATACCATGTTCACTGAGAGCCCAAGAAATCTAAATCTAAGGGGTATAAAGGCCCAAGGAAACCTAAGAAATCAAAACCCAAGGAGGAAATAGGTCTAAGGAATCCACTACCATAATCAAGATCCATGGGAGAGCGTCTAAGGAATATAATAGAATTAGGATCCAAGGTATACCAACTAAGGCATACATTACTATTTCAATTCATCATATCATTCATCATTTCATAATCATACACATTCTATGAGTTTATCCAACACATATAAAAATTTCCATTTAAACAATTTAAACATAATCATTAACATTCTAGGGTGGAAACATCTATCTCCTAATCAATTTAATTCCATTCATTCAATTTAAAAATATCCTACATCAAAGGAAAGATAACATGCACCCAACAAGGTTTTATAACATTGGAAAAAATTAAGGGAGAACCCCATGGGTGGACTATGTTGAGGCCAAGTAACCTCCAACCATAGAATGGTACTCAAGGGGCTACCTAACAGATCCTAAAACATCAAACTTAATCGTTTAATTAATTTATGGGGCACCTCTGGAAATTTTGGTGTGCAAAACAATGAAAATACAGCCTATAAACCACCAAACCATATGGTAAAAGGTATAAACCACCTACTGTAGGCCTATAGTAGAACAATCATCCATTATCGACCTATAATTCGGTCTAGATCAGAAGAAAAATGAATAATAGATTAAAATATTAAAAATAGGGCATATTAGTTCACACCAAAATAGTGTAGCTAGTACTAAGACAAATAAGGAATGACACAAGAGGAATAGAGAACATAATGTTATGGATCTAGTGATATCGAAAGTAGAAGAAATGTATTCCAGATCAAGAAACCAATCCAAAACCTAGCTTTAGCCTTACTTGGGTGCCCCTGTGCGAGAGAGAGAGAGGGGTGAGGTTCTTTCTAAATATAGTGTCCATGCCTCTATTTTGAAAAAACTAAATTATGAACTTACATGGCGTGTAATTTATTTACATGCCATGTAATGATCTGGATATTACTACCTGGGAAAAACCCCATTACATGATGTTAAAGGTTATGGCCAAACCATTACATGTCATGTAGTTGATACACGTCGTGTACTCTAATTACACGATGTGAAATTAGCCTAAAATCAATCTACATTCCTCCCACCTCTTCCTTTCCAAAAACTAACCAACTGGACCACAACCTATCTTAGAGTCTAATAAAAAAATAGAATATAAATAAGAGGTTAAATGGAAAACAAAAGGATTCATACCACATTGAAAATCCCAATATCCTACAATATTTTATAAAAACAAGTAAATAATGAGTACTTTTGGAGTTTTTAATATGAAAATTATTAATAAAATCATTAATTAATAAAGAAACTTCTATTTATAAATACATGTATGTTATTTATTTTATCTTTAATGACAGAGACTCAAAATATCAATGAAGGATTTTTAAAAATCACAAATTATTATAAATCATCCCTACCAGTAACTTTAAGGACCAAGTAATGAAAATAGATAATAAGTAACTAATATACATATAGATAGTAATTATAAATTAAGTTTAAAAAATTTTATGTATATGAATAATGTTATGAAATAGGTGATTAATATATTTATGTATTTTATATTGGATCTTAGAGTGCATTTGACTAAGCGTGGAACCAATGTTAGGGTTTCTTTGTCTCATTTTTTTACTTTATAGGGAATGTTTTATATTTTGGGTCATAAATTAATTTATATAGTGTATTAACTATAAAATTTCATTAATATATTCAAATAGTTTCCTTATCATGGTATTTTATTGTCTATTTCATTATCTTTCACTCAATCACCTTTAATTCTTCCATTACTGATTCCATAAGAGTTTCACGAACTGAATTTCAGATTCATTGGGTCATATTATTTCTTTGTTGAATATACTTTTTCAACATATCTTTAATCCTACCATTCCCTTATTTTATACGGTGATTCCATTTATTATCTAGGTAAATTACTTCCCAAAAAAAGTAAATACTTATTTGAATTTTTTTATGAAAATAAAATTGTAATGTTGGTAAAAATAACTCACATTCTTGATAATAAATATTTTCTTCTAGGTATATATTTTTTATCCCTCTAATATTCTCCTCCATTTTTGGGAAAACTAATATGAATTATTTTCTATGAATATTATAATTTTTTAAAACATTTTAAAAAGTAAAATTTATTACTCTTTTTAGTATTTGGGTTTTTAAACAAATGTATTTCAAAATATTAAAAAGATGGTTTTCTTTCCTTTAAAAATCAAATGTTTTATATTACACTGTACATAATTTTTTATAAACATTATATCTTTACAAGTATATTTTATTTAGAACTCTTTATAACATGTTTTTAAAAATAAAACTATTTATATTCATGAAAATAATTTTTTAATGTAATTTATACGTCAACATTTCTATCAATCTTTAAAAGGTTTTGTAAAAAAATTTGTATTTAAACTTTTATTTTTCATCCAAGTTTTATCTCTTAAAAAGTAATGTTTTGATAACACTGTATATGTTATTATTATTTTATTGTTTTTGGAAAATTATATTTTTTATATCTTATTAATTCTTAATTTTATGTTATGTGATTCTTTTGAAATATTTGAGAAACATGTTATTTTTCCATGGGTTTCTTAAGATATAATTATGGTTGATTTTAAGAGGAACATATATTAATGGATGATAATAGGTGGGGACCTATATGAACCTACAATAAAAAAATTTAAGCTTATAACTATTGATATAGTCTGATATAAACATAATGATTTTATTCATGCCATTATTGGAATGATTGGTTTACTCACATTTTAAGGCATGGACATAATGAGTTTTTTCAAATAGGCATGGGAATAATGGGTTTAATCAAAAAGGTTTTACTATTCTTATGGATGATCTAAATTTCCATGTTTTTTATCATGTTGTTCAAAATATTCAAGATTCATTTCATTTCCATGAAATTTTATTTTTTCATTATTACACATTATTTTTAAAGTATTCCAAACATTTGTACTATTCTAACTTGTTTTATGATTATTGATACGTATTTTAAGCAACCTCATAACTTTTAATATACCTTTATGATCATGTTATGATCTTAGTTTTCTCTATATTTTTTATTATTATCAACTATGGTGTTATGATATTATGTTAAGGTATTTATGTCTTCCACACGTTCTCCTCTATATTTGGGATTTAACAAAATATGATATGTTTTTCTCTTACTGAGTATATAAGTTAACCCATTTATTATCTTTATATCCCCTAGGTTATTAAGATGAATATATCATGTAATATCTCTAGAAAATGTTCTAGAGGATAATAATTATGGGAAAATTTTTGTAAGTTTTTTAAATTAAGATGTGTTTATAGATAATCTTCAAGATACTAAACCTTTAGGTCCTTTGGTTGGATGAATTTTCATGATATGTATTATATAAATCACAGAATTATTGAACTATTTAATTTATTCTCAGATTAGGTCACTTTAGTTAGTATCAAATTAGGATTTAGTTATTTTTGGATATTATTCCAGTTACTATTGTTATTAGGGTTAGAGAACCTTAGTGAACAACATGTAGATGAGTCTAAGTATAGGATGATATACAGGAATATTTTTAAAGTCTTGAGAATATTATTCCCTTATAAATATATATTTATCTATATATTACAAGTGGATAAATTCTTTGGAATAGATTTACAAAGGGGTAATGACCCTGAAAATGGAATGTTGGGTATTAACTCAATATTCACCTAGTTCAAGAAAAAGAGGCCAAGTTTCACACCTTGTTTTCCACTATTGGGAGATAATATTTTGTAGATAATATTCTATTTAAAAACCTCTATTGAGGATTTATTTCCTAATTACTTTGATTGATAATTTTGAAAATAATAAGATAAGACAACTTGATGTAACCTAGGTCAAACTAAGATTGATATAGGTTAAAGTAAAGGAACTTTGGGATAATGTAAAAAATGTAAAATAATAGGTCATTTTAAGGTTTAATTCCTTATATGATTATTATAATTTCCAAAAATTTTAAATGTTTCATCACTCATGTCAGCCAATTTTGTTTTAGTAATGTATAAAACTAAAAGGAACCATGGTTGGAGGAAAAATAAAGTGATTACCACAATGAACAACCCATCAAAATAAGAGACTGAGGAAGAATACTTTTGATTATTCCAAACTAGATATCATTAAATATTATTAACAATGCAAATATAGTTGAAATAGAAACCAAATAATATAATTATTGAGTCACATGATAGATCAAGTGATGAAGATTATGAAGGAATGAAGATTCAATTTACTTTATATAAAAAATGTGGTAAGTGATACATATGGTAATGTCTTAAAGGAACTATAAGATTTTTATCTATGGTAAAGGAGGAAATTGTGAAAAAAATATACCATATGAAAATGAAGAGTTTTGTTAACACAATTAAATGAAATAGATTTCATCCTAAGGTACCATTAATAATAAAATGTCATATGGGTGTAGAAATTTGAAATTATCCAAGTCAGTTCCATAATGAAAGGACTAAGGAGATAAGAATAACCAACCTCTAATGCCAATAGGAAAATGGAATGGTTATGAAAGCACTACTGTTGAAGTGGATCATGATATTATAGGTAAATGTAACCTCTAATCTGAAGTTGCAATGTCTTGTTGGAATTTTATTCTAGGAATTCTATTTTTTTTTAAAAATCTACGATCACAAATTCAACTCCCAAAAAAATTTATTATCAAAGAAATATTCTAGTGGTATGATTAGTTTATTCTAAGTTTAATTTTATTAGATTGTGCCCTATGGAAATATTATTATCCTTTAGATAAATTTAACTTCATTTTAGTGATATATTGGTTTCCTCTACTTAGAGGAACAATTATCTAGATTATAGGGAAAAATAATATTAATATATGATATTCTATCAATTAAAGTATGTTAATAAAAACCCTCTAGAAAAAAATATAATATCAATCTTGATACTAAATAATGGTTGAATCTTAGCCCAAATAGTTATAGAAAAACTCAATATTTTTTATAAGACTATTATAAGGAAATAGATATGTTTCCCATGTTTGTAATGTTGATATCTCATTAGAAATTATATCTTAAGTCGTGTCTATAGTTTATATTCTCTTAGATATTTTTTTATGTGAAAATTAAAATTATAAGGATGTAATTTATTTAATGGAGAAGATTATAACACCCTATGGTTTTATGTAATATATTTTTCCCCATAATCTATGTATCTATAATTCTAAACATTATTTCCTATTGGTAAAAAAGAATTGAAAAAGATTTTGTAATAAGTTTTATATGATAAGGGTTAAACTAACAAAAATTTATTCTTTCATAGTAATGTTATAATAAAATCACTTAAAACTAAGTATTACCTACCATGGATGATTACATCCATTAAAATTATAAAAATTAAAAGGGGTAAAATTGAAAAGGTTTGTATATTTAGAAATAAAAACTCCCCTAAACCATCATATAATCACCATTAATATAAAAAACAAACAATAAGAAATAATAACATTATAGGGGAAAGAATTTTGTGTGATATAAAATGAAAACTATAGAAATGGGAAGTGTGAATAGAATATGTTTATATATAGAAACAAAATCTATCCATTAAAAATATGTTTTTTGAAAATATGGTTGATTCATACATGGTAATTGGACATATATTCCAACAAATTTACATAATTCATGTATATTTAAGTAGAAATTTTCAAATAATTTAACTCTAAATGAAATAAAAATATGATATTAATATATTATATATAAATATATATACATGTGAGTGTGTTCATGTTACATATAAATATTATTATTATTATTATTATTAAAATATGATATGATGTATATATGAATTTCAAATAATTATTTTAATATCAATGTAATTATAAATATAAATTTTATAATATTAATAATTAATTTTAATATTGTTTATTAAAGCGGGTTTAGTATAAAAATAATATTTTGTTTTTTTTCAAAAAAACATTTGATAAGTATTTTATATTTTATTCTAATAGAATATATTTAATACTTTTAAAATCTTATTATATATGAACTAAGATATTAACATCATTTAAATTATAAATTAATATCAAATAATACTGAGAACACTTAATGTTTAAAACATTCTTTTTTCAACAAAAAACAATTTTTATTTATACTTTGTATTTCCATTTAAAAACTAAATTTATAAATTTTATAATATTAATTAGATAAAATTGACTTCATTTTTGAATTTATATTGTGAAAATTATCTTGTCATGATTTTTTGATATTTTTCAAAAAAGATTATTTGTTAGGTAAATATTACAAAATACCATTTTTACACACAACATGAATTTTATGACATTTTTGTTATGTAATTATAAATTTTAAATTTATGAATAATTTTTATAATATAAAATATAATTTTATATTTTAATTTATAATTTTTAAAAAAAATATATTTTAAATCCCATATTTTAAATTTTACAGGTTAAGTTATATTTAAAAAAAATTAATACATCATACATTTAGTATTTTAAAATTATTTTTTATTAATTTTATAAATTTAATCAAAAAAATTTATTTTAAATTAGTAATAATTAAGTCTACAATTTATAATAAGGTCTATTTTATTTTTGGACATAAATGAAAATTTATCTAGGTAAAAACTAGTTTCCACAGAGAAAACCAAAATGGTAAAAATTAATAACCTAAGAGGTAATGGGCCTAAGATGTTCAAAACATGTTTTAATTGAGTGTTTTAGGTGTGTATTAACCTTAACTATTATACTATATATTATTTAAAATATTTGGATCCAATTACCTTGATAGTGACTTACGATTATTGAAATATTTTGGGTATTTACAAAAATTCCATCACTTTTCACTTAAAAAAGGGACACTCTGTTCCTCACTTCCTATCATGCTAAAACCCTTAATTTCATCACAAAATATTACTAAAATTTTCCTAATAACTCATATACTTTTTATAGATGTTCTAGTTTTCTTTAAATATGATCCCTCTATAGTTTATCCCCCTTCAAAAAAGAGAAAATTCATGTTATAAAGTATAGATTTCTAACCACTCCTCCCTCTTTTCTATTTCTTTATATTATTTTCTTCTTTTGAAAATATAATTTCACAATATTATAAGGATAAATAATTATAATTATTATAGTATTATATTATTACAGTTATTTTACAAGAATTAACCATTCTCCCCATTTCCATTAAGAAAAAATTAAAACATGGATTGTGCGTGGTGTGGACTGCTACCTCCACAACACGACATGTTTCATTTTCCTTCACCAACACACAAGGATGGTCCTAATAAGTAAATTTAAAAATAAATATTATAATTATTAAATATGATATATTCTTAAATGATAAACCATATCACTCCATCCAAATCAAATTTTTTATTCAAAAAAAGAACAAGCAATACAACCAAGAGACCCTAGGAATTAGAGAGGTCTGAAATAGTGAAAGTTGAGGGCATCCCCTCTAAGTAAATTAACACACTATGGTTTCAAACTATTGATATGGAGAATACTAGTGTTGATGGAGTTCTGAACCGCCAAGAAATCCATTTGATCCGCAACCTTATTACCCTCGCACCAAGTGTGCGACACTTGGATGTTAGTTACAAGAATGGATCTACAATTCCTAACTATATAAGAAATAGACCAAGGGGGGTCCTTTACCAAGAATCAATTCATGTAGAATCCTGGAATCAATCTTTACTTGGGTTAACTCCAGATTCTCCAACATGTAGAGGGATAACCCCGTGAACATAGACTTGTCCTCGTCCAAGAGTGTAGTACCATTTCCAAAGAAATATGTGAACGCCATGACCACCTCCCCCCTAGGGCCACAAACCATACCCCCTCCCTCATCACCCCCATTGCGCAAGACCAGTCCGTGTTCAACTTGAAACTAGAGCCAAGGGGTTTCCAATACACCCAATTCCCCTGTTGAACATTCAGGGAGGGAAGATCTGATGGGACACTGACCTGAAGAAGTCTGGAAGAGGGTGCCTCCTTCCATTCCTTGATGAGAAAATCCAGATCAAGTATAAGGATACGAGTCCTTCCAATGATGGACCTAACCGTAGGAACAGAGCCTTAGTACCTTTCTTGGTTCCTAAATTTCCATAAACTCCAACATCCTACACTGAAGATCACTGAATAGACCACTCTATCCTTCTCAAAACTATCCATACCTTGAAACCAGCTATCCACAAAAGTATCATCATTATTCTCATGATAAGAGAGCTCCATGGAACCTCTTAAGAAGTACCACACTGCATGAGAACAATCCCCCTCGAAAAAATAAGTGGTTTTTACTCTCTTCCCACCTGTTGTTGCAGCAAGGACACCTAGAGTCTAAGCTTATTCCCAGATTTTTTATGTTCTCTCCCATTTATAAAGAATTCTTTATGTGCAATGTTAGAAAGTCAAACTTCACTGGGATCTTATGGCACCACACTATACCATTCCACCCCTCATGAAGACCCTACTCAAAAAAATAGCCTATGAAAATCTCTACAGGAGAAGACCCCCGAAGTAGCAGTAGTAAAAACACATTTTTCCAGTTTGTCATTAAACTCGATGGTCTCAAGAAGGGCATGTTGGTCCTCATCCAGAATAGACTTGGTAAACTTAGGATGCTGGCATGATTATTTAACCAATATCAGCGGGGCAGGGCAACCAGAGAAATCTAAAACAGAGCCCACCCAGTTTATGTGCCAGAAGAGGAGATCCCATGTGCCAACAATCCATCAAAAGTTCAGATGAAGAGTCTGGTACATGGGGTAGATTTTTTCCCACAGAGGAGATACATGGTCATGGTAAATATCTACACTTCCACCATAGAGTAATGATATGGACTTTCCCCATAAATATCACTCCTCCATAATTTCCCAGGCGAGCTTTCCATGCATGCAAGGAATCATGCTCTGAAGGTTCTCTATGTTAATCATGTCGTCCTGGATGGGCCTCACCATCTTTCCCCACGCAGCCCAGTGTCTCTTACCTTTATATTTATCATCCCAAACAAAGATAAACAAAAACTTATCAATTTTTTTAATCACACCTTAAGGGATGTTGGAAGAATCCAATGCATGGATAGGAATGGCAGACAACACACTATACACTAAAGATATTCATCCCCCAAAAGAAAGAAGCTGATTTTTTTTAATTACGGATACGGATAGTGATTCTACTAAATACATGATCATAGTCATTGATTTTAAGATGACCTAAAGAAATAGGAGATCCCAGGTACTCCATCGAAAAATAACTGTGTTGCATGTCTAGATGATTGCACAGAGAGGACACCCTTCTTTGAGAGATTTTATTGGAGATGTAGATACTATTTTTTGAGTTGATGATGACTTGACTTCTCTAGTAGAAATATTCATCCAAAATATCCTTGATCCCACGAATCGAGCCCCGACCATCTTTGATGAAGATAATCATATCATCGAAAAACATTTTATGAGGCACCATTGGTATATTCAACTTCCTCCTGAAAGGGAAAATAACCTCTTGGGATATACCTCTGTTGGTAAGCCTACTGAGAGTGTCCTGTGCCAGGATAAATATGCTTGGAGAGAGTGGGTCTCCCTACTGGAGACCTCTTGTTTCCTTGAATAATCCATGAATATTCCCTCTAAATGAAACCTCCAGCCACAAAGAACTAAAGCTCCTAAAAATGAGGTCCACTGCCTTGTCTGAAAAACCCAATACCCGATAGGACTCTGTTGATGAAACTCCATTCCAGCCTATCATATGCCTTGTTCATATCCAGGTTAATCACCAATTTGGATCTATGGGTTTTCATATTGATGTCCCTTAACATCTTCTGAGCTATATCTATTGCTCCCTGGATGGAGTAACCTCTCACAAAGTCGTGTTGCTCAACTGATATCCACCTTGGGAGAGGATTGGACAACCTTTGGTTTAGCATGCATGCAAGAATTTTATAGGGGGAGTTTCATAGGCTCACTGTCATATAGTGTGTGATATAAGAAGGGTCCACGATCTTAGGAATGAGCACAAGGGTAGTTGCACTTTCCACCCAAGGGAGGCGCCCACCTCTGAAGTAGTCTTGAATAGTAATGGTGATTTCATGCTTAACAACATCCCACACCCCCTTATAATAACTAACCAACACCATATATTGATCATATATAATAACTAACTAATATACTTTAGATAATAACTATAAATAAAAATTATAAAAGGTTATTTATATGATTATTTTTCTCAAATAGGTGATTGAGATATTTATTTTATTATACATGAGTTTAGATAACATTATACTAAGAGGGGTAACACGGTAAGGGTTTCTTTTTATCACTTTCAACTCCAAGAGAAATGTTTGGTATTATGTGCTACAAATTCATTTATATGGTTTATTCACTTCCAAATTGCATTAAAATATAAAAATACTTTCAATGTAATGATATTTTAATGTATATTACATAATATTTCACTCGATAACCTTTTATTATTTCATTATCAATTTTTTTAAGAGTTGTATCAACTCAATTTTTTATTCATTGGGTCATAGTATTTCTTACTGAAATATAATTTTTCAAGATCTATTTGATCATAACATTACCATATTTTATATGGTGTTTCATTTTTTTATTTTTAAATTACTTCTCATAAAAAATAACAACTTATTTGATAAAAAATATTCTAAAATAAATGCATAACATTGGTAAGAATAACACCCATTCTTACTAATGAATCGTTTCTTCCATTTCCATATTTTATTTCCCTCCAACGTTCTCATCCATTTTTGGGAAATAAAATATATATTATTTTTATTGATTCTAATAATTATATTTACCCATTTTAAATAGAAAAATTTAATAATCTTTTTATGATGTGGGTTTTCTATAAAAGTTATTTTAAAATATAAAAAGATTTTTCCATCCTTTAAAAATAAAATGTTTTATCTTCCAGATAATTTTTTATAACTATTAATTATTTTCAAGGATATTTTATTTGTATGTATTTATATTTTGGTTTTCAAAATTCTTATATTTCCCTTAAAAAATTATTTTTTGATTGTAATTTATACTTCATCTTTTATATCAATGTTTAAAAGTATTTTTGAAACATTTTTTTTCAATTTTATTTTCCCTATAAGGATTATATCTTATGAATTTATGTTTTGATCACCCTATATATGTTATTATGATGTGATTCATTTTTATAAATGAATTTTTTTACATATTATGATTTCTTAAGTTATTTCAATTTGAAATTTTTAAATGATTAAAAAACTCATTCTTTTTCCATGGGTTCCTTAAGATATTATTATGGTTGATTTTAAGTGGAACACATATGCATGGATAATGAAGGGTTGGATACTATATCCATAACACCCCAAACATTTTACGGTAAGTTCCTCTTAAATAATTTCTATTCATTAGATAGCCTATATTTCATGAAGCACTAAGTCTTTTGTGAATAAAAACATTATAGGAGAAATTTATAATCTATCCATTAAACATAAATTTTCCACTTCCATGTTTTGAATTTTGAAAAACGGTCATCTAGAGGTGTGACCAAAAAGTCATTTGGAGTCTGATAGAACCAACTTGATTTTTTTATGAATAGTGATATACCCTTATGAATAGTAATATGAATAGTAATATGACCCTTATAAATAGTAAATAATTATTATATTTTATTTTATTAAGGTAATAAGATAATGATATCTTAATTTATTTTTTAATGTGATATAGGACTAATTATACCTTTAAAATTGTTTTTTTAATTAACTATGATTTCATTTAAAAGTTAAATTAAAAATACTTAGAAAATTATTTTCTAAAAATGGATTTCATTTTGGAATTCTACACATCGAAAAATGGTTAGGGTAAATTTTTGGGATTTTTCTAAAATACTTGATTTTTTCATGAATAGTAAAAATACAGTTTTGAGTTTTCAGTAGTTTAATGATATAATAATGATGTAATAATTAAAAATAAAAGTATGGTTGAATTTTGTATAGTAACTTATGACATGAGGTGTCCCAAGTGGATAAAACCATGGTAAAATACCATGGGAAAGCCCATGGTTTTGCAAAAACCACTAATGACGTGTCCCTTTTAATTAATAAAAAATTCTCTCTTAATTACTATAATTACCCACTCACCCCCTTCATTTTATTTCTTTCAAAACTCAATATCCTCAAAGATCGGGTGGTATTACCTTCCCAATGTGTCCTTAAACCCCCAAGGTCCCAACCTTCAAGTTTTAGGAGTTACTCTATATGGTAAGAGAATCCACCACCCTTCTATTTTCTTAAAGCTTTCATTTATGTTTTCTATTTTATTTTCAATTGGACTATTTTTGGATATGTCATTACATATTCCTATTACATACCATATTATTTATGAGTGATGATATACCCCATTTCTTTCATCAAATTATTTTATGCAATTTTAGGTGACACCGTTAGGCTGCCGAATTTTCGTAAGAGATTTCTCAATTTTTCTCTTATTTTGAGTTCCATTATTTTATACTTCTTTCCTCACCTCACTTCATCCAAATGCTATGATAATTCCAGTACCTTATAGGAAATGGAATTATATTATTCTAATGAAATATTTCATCATCATCTCTGTCACGACCCAACCCAACGGGGCTCGAGCCGTGACTCCCCAAGCCCACATTCAATAGGCTAGGGGTTGGAGACTAGCATCGAGTAGGCTATCACACACATCGGAGGCATTAGCCTAAGGTACCTGTACACACGCACCCACATACACCTCCAAGAAATAGTGCAAAGATATATATATAAAAACTATAAAGAAATGCATGCATACATCTAACCCACAACCAGTGTACAACAAAAGTACAAAAGGGAAAAACATGGTCCACCAAAAGAAAACTACAAAAGCATCCAACCAGCTCAGAGGGAGGGAAACACTACCAAAAGAACCTGCTGGTAAGATCCTCAGAAAATCTCCAGTAAACCCCCCGGTCGGTCGTGCACACTAAGCTCCGCCTGCTCCGGGTCCTCTTGGAACTCCATCAAAAGGTTTGTGGTCTGCACAAGACACAAACATGTGCGGGTAAAGCCCATGCAGGGGTGAGTAAAATAAAATACCCAGTACGCATCCCAAACCCCTAAAATGAAAGGGAGTAACTGAAAGGAAACAGTTATCTCATCTCATCTAGAGGGAACCCAAACAAGAGAGAAACTCCATCTCAAGACCATCCTCGGCTAAACACGACTAGTCAGCATAGCTCAGGTGTATGCCCATACATGTACCTTGAGCAATCTAGATATACTCAAACACTCACCAAGCCTCATGAGGTTCTGACCTCATAACCTACGACAAGTACATAATTAGGAGAACTCACTCCATGAGCTCTGTCATCCCAGATGACACTCGTCCGAGAGATATACGCTCATCAAATATCATCACTGAGAACCTCATGCTGAAATAGCGAAAACACCAAACTCCTCAGATAGGGGATCACTCCTAAGGTCTGTTAGGGGATATAAAAATCCACTCTTGTAACTCGTATATCTGACAGATAGGGGATCACTCCCAGGATCTATTGGGGGATACCACAACCTGATCTGGTGCTCCACAGATCATGACACTCAAATAGAGGATCATCGCACGGGTAAAGGTGGTTAAGACGATACGAGAACCCTATCTGGTATAACTCGTGATGTAGGGGATCGAACCGACGATGCACCAACCCTGCCGAAACCACGCGCTGAGTATGGGATTATATAACCAATGATACCACAACCCTACTCAAATCCTTATGCTGGGTAGGGGATTGTATACCCGATGATTCCACAACCCTACTGAGCACGGACCACTGCATAGGGGATCATATAACCTGATGATACCACAAACCCTATGGGTTTAACCTGCTAGATATGGGATCGTCGCCCGTGAATAAGCGGTCACAACGATACTAATAACCCAATCTAGGAAAACGATGCTATAGGATCCCTCTTTGGGCCCACTGAAGGGATGCCACCACTCTAACAGATTGAACATCCCATCGAGAGGATCACAAACCTATACTAAGGTTGTGATTTCGCGTGAACCCTCATAGGAACGAAACAAGGGAGTATTCTCAACCACTACTGGTCTAAACATTGCTAACCTAAGATGCCTGCCACAATGCCACACTGTGCACCTCCAAGTCCGATACCGAGGCCACCATCATGATCCATGCGAAAAAACACGCAGGATAGGCTATTTACTCGCCCAAAACAGACAACCAGTGAAAAAGACACTATTCACCATAGCTAGCCCATGTGGGGCCCACACTACGATCCCAAAACTCATCAAGCGGATCATACTATTGTGATACCCTCAGAAAAACACACAGAAACAAGTGTTCAAACACTCCAAATGGATGTCGGGTGAAAAAGCAACAATTTATCGGAAAACGTGCAAACCGGGCCCTATGGGACCCGCACCCTGTCATTAGCCCAAACACTGAAAGGATTATCTCAAAAAATCCACATGGAAACTAGGATCATGCTGTCGCTGACAGCGTATCAATCAGACGTCCGGCTCACGAGGCACGTCTGTCGCAAGCTTTAATAATATTTCAATATTATTAAATTAAAGCATTTCAGGTCACCCACCGTCAAGTACAGAACTCAAAAACCCCGAAACTTACTTCAAAAAGTCTATCTCATTGACACGAACCTGTGGCCTTAGATTGAGCATCAAACGGACACGCCGTTTAAAAGTTATGCCCTTTTGAACACAAGGGGGCTCAACTAGGCCGGTCCATCTTGGTCGGCCTGGTCCAGACCGTCGGCCCGCGTCCCAGCCACGGGTCTGGCCTAGCTCGTCGCGGCCTGCTGTCCGCGGCCCGTCCGAGCACCACCGGACCCCTCGGGTCTGGTTCCTCCAAACAGACTGGCCAAACGACCATCCTTTGTCCGCACGCCGCACCAGCAGGACCCGCGTATTGCGGGTCCTTGTCCGCAGCACCCCTCGAGGTGCTGACCTCGGGGTTTCCCCTTGACCACGACAGGCTGAGGGTGACGCTCCAACCAATTGAGTGCACCGCCGCAACACTTTCCGCCTGCGCCGCGGCCGCCTGGCCTCCCCGCTCTGCTTCCAAACGTCTCGTTGCACCTCCACGTGTCCGCCCCTGCCTGTTGCGCCGGGCCAAAGCCTCGACCGTCATCAACACCGATAACCTGAGCTCACCGCACCGCCTACACCCGAAGCCACAGTTGTCGTCCCCACTGGCCGTACCCAACGCCGCCTCTCTTCCTGCTACTGAACCCCTCCAGATTTCGCTCATCCGTCGGTCACCGCACGCCAGCCCTCCGAGCTCTGCCTCGGCCTACCGCGCCGCAACAAACGCCTCTGGCCAGCTCCACCGTTGTCCAACCCCGATCTCCAACCACCGCCCATGCCGGATCTGGGGCTTCCGTCGGCCGCCACAACCGCTCTGGCAGTCCGATTTTAAAATCAAAGGAGGATTCAAAATCCTCAGGATGAGGCCTTCACAGCGCCTACCCTCGATCAACGATCCTCAAGAGTTTTGGCACATCCGAAAATTCAGTCGAAGAATGATGAAGAACGCGTCGAACACGAGATTTAGAATGGGACTCAGACAGTGGCCATGTTCATTTGGCAATCGTCCCAATTCTAAAATAATAGAATTAAAATGATGGATTTGAGAAAAACTCAAGAAATTGACGAAGGAGCGGAAAATCAACTGAAATTGTACCTCGATCTGGTCATTCGTCATTGGCGACGCACCCGCTGCGATCCCACTTCGATCCGCTGGAGTTCGCTCCTCAATCCGGTGATGAACGGAGAAGAACGCCAGAGAACGTTCGAGAGAGAGAGAGAGAGAGAATGAAGAAATGGGTTCTCCCCTTAATTCCGCACTTGAGTGGAATTTATAAACTCTCTGAGACTCTGCCAACGGGCGCAGATTCCAAAACCTCTGCACCCGCCTATTTTATATCACGCCTAGGCAAAACACCCCATTTTGAACTCAATGGAAGTCTCAGATTTCAATTCCGAGACTTCGTTCGAAAGTTATTCGAAAATAATGCCAGTGATAAAATTCACTAAGTCATTATTTCAAAATGATGATTTTCCCCTGGGTGACATCTCTCACAGTGGGCCCGCGCCTGCAACTTTTATACCCTATCTAAGGTAAACGACACGCTCCAGACACAACTGTGCCCTTGGATTTCTGATCCACGCTACGTTTTAAGATATAACTTGTTCTCGCCTCGTGCATAGTATAAAAACACTTAATATTTTTATAAAATTAATTCTAGGCACACCGGGCCTCGGAATCGCACGCCGTCTTTGCGCCTAGCTCTGCAATTATTCATTGGAATATTCCAAAGTCTGACAGGGCCAAAACCCGAGTCACTACATATTCCCCACCTTAGAACTTTTCGTCCCTGAAAATACATAAGCACAAGGAAAGCAACTGGACTCTCAACTAGGTCTCCCACACCAACGATTTTGCCAACAAAAACCCCTGCCTGAACACATAAGTCAAAGGAACTCATCCACCCCACCTCAACACTATCCACTTTGGACGACACTGACTCGCCTGCATAGTTTTGATCACGTCACAAAAACGCGTCTCGGTGGGGGAAGGATCCCTCTCCCTCACACATTTGAAGCACGTTGAACAACACCCACAAAGGGTCTTACCGATGCCCTGAACAGAACTCGAGAAAGCAACATAAAGAGAAGAGTACCACTAAATAGTGTCTATCAAAACTATTATAGAAAGTAAAAAAGTATACAAGGCATACCTCTATCCATCCGCGGAGCATATAGGGAATGCATCTGTCCTCGTCCTCTCCCTCCAGCTCCTTGAGCTCGGCGTGGACCACCTGGGGGTGGTGGTGGTGGCATATGATACCGCCTACCGCCTACCACTGCTGCACTAGCTTCATAACCACATCTGTCGCCCTGCGCACCTCCAAACTTGAGACGTTTCCACTCCCAAGGTGGCCTATCGACCAGCTCCCTCTCAACAGAATGATGGGTCAGACAATCTCTAGTAAGATGTCCCCAACCCTCACAAGTGTAACACTGCCTCTCCTGCGGTAGACCAAAACTGGCATGCGAGCCCTATGAGCCCTGATCCTCAGATCTTCCATCCTGGGATCGCCTCCTGAAACACTGGCCATGTCCAGACCCTAGCGCCTGCTTCCAGCTACCAGTTGTCGACGTATTAGCTACTACGCGCCAAACACTGACAGGCTGAATCTGCTCATCCAGAAAGCTCTCCACCACTAAGGCTTACTTCAACACTCCAGCATAGGTGGGCAGACACAAGAAAACCACACCTGCCTGGATGTCTCTACGTTGGCCCTTCTCGAAGGTCTGAGCCCTAAAGAACGGGTCTCAAAACATATCTAGGGAGTAGTGCGACGGGTCTGTAAACCTCATTGAGTACTCCGACACAGTCATGCCCTCTTGTCGAAGCTGCAGAAACTCCTGAATCAGCACTGACCTCAGCGTCACTGGATAAAAATATTCCCTGAAGAGCCACTCAAAATCTGCCCACGTGAGCATCTCCTCATCGTGGTACTGCGTCACCAAACTCCACCATTGCCCGGACGAACCATGTAGAAGGCTCGCCGCTAGGACAACCATCTGATCTGGGGGTGTCCTCACCAGGCGGAAAACTCGGGTGACTGCTTCAAGCCAATAATCAGCTGCCTGAGGGTATAGATCTCCCTAGAACATCAGAGGTCACTGCCTCTGGAACTCGTGCAGTGCACTCATCCTACGTGCAACCTCATCCTACACTACCGGCACAACCAGCTGCTCGACAGGTGGTGGATCAATTGGAAGACCACATGGAGGTCCAACCTCAGAACCTACGCCCTGGTCCATAGCCTCTACACGGGTGGATCATCACCACAATCCCACTGCGGAACTCTCGATGGCTATCTTCATGGAGGCATCCGGAAATACAATCAAGACACACCATAGTCAAAGAGTATATCTAGAGAGATGACTCAAGAAGAATAAGGGAAACCCAAAAACACAGTCCTATATGATGCATGTACCATTATGTCCCTACAACTAGTGTCCAAACATCCCGAGTCGAAAAGGCAGGTTATCAGAGTCCTAGTGAATGGATACGTCGGTCGCCGCCCCAACACTGGAGTCCCTGGCCTGAAAGTTGAATTCGAAACATCTTGACAATTCCACTATGCAACCCAAATCAAACTCTCAGCTAGACCAGCTACGCTCTGAGATCCCAAAGGTAGAACCTACCTTTGATACCACTCTGTCATGACCCGACCCAACGGGGCTCGAGCCGTGACTCCCCAAGCCCGCCTCCAATAAGCCAGGGGCTGGCAACTAGCACTGAGTAGGCTATCACGCACATGGAAGGAATTATCCTAAGGTACCTATACACACGCACCCACATACAACTCCAAGCAACAGTGCAGAGATATATATAAAAACTGAAAATAAGTGCATGCATACATCTAACCCACAGCCAGTGTACAAAAAAAAGTACAAAAGGGAAAAACAAGGCCCACCAAAAGAAAAATAAAAGGCATCCAACCTTCTTAAAAGGAGGGAAACTCTGCCAAAAGAACCTGCTGGTAAGCTCCTCAGCACAGCTCTAGTAAACCCCCTGGTCGGTCATGCACACTAAGCTCTACCTGCTCCGGGTCCTCCTAGAATTTCGTCGAAAGGCTTGTGGTCTGCACAAGACACAAACATGTGATGGAAAAGTATGTGCTGTGGTGAGTATATAAAATACCCATTAGGCACCCCAAAAACCCCATGATGAAAGTGAGGGACTGAAAGGAAACAGTCAGCTCATCCTAGCCAGAGGGAACCCAAAAAATAGAGAAACGCTATCTAAAGACCATCCTCGGCTAAACCCATCTAGTCAGCACAGCTCAGGTGTATTCCCAAACATATACCATGAGAAATCAAGATATAATCAAACACTCACCAAGCCTCATGAGGTTCCGACCTCATAACCTGGGATAGGTACATAACTAGGAGAACACACTCCATGAGATCTGTCATCCCAGATGACACTCATTCGAGAGATATACGCTCATCGAATATCATCACTAAGAACCTCGCGCTGAAACGGTGGAAAGACCAAACTCCTCAGATAGGGGATCACTCCTAATGTCCTCTAGGGGATACAAAAACCCACTCTGGTAACTCGTATATCTCACAGATAAGGGATCACTCCCAAGATCCGCTAGGGGATACCACAACCCGATCTGGTGCTCCACAGATCACGAAACTCAGATAGAGGATCGCCGCCCAGGTAAAGGTGGTCACAATGATACCAGAACCCTATCTGGTATAACTCGCGATGTAGGGGATTGAACCGACGATGAACCAACCCTACTGAAACCACACGCTGAGTAAGGGATCGTATAACAAATGATACCACAACCCTACTAAAATCCTCTTGTTGAGTAGGGGATCGTATACCCGAAGATGCCACAACCCTACTGAGCACGGCCCACTACATAGGGGATCATTTTCTCAATGATTCCACAAACCCTACGAGGTTAACCTGCTAGATAGGGGATCGCCACCCGTGAATAAGCAGTCACAATGATACCAAGAACCCGATCTAGGGAAACGATGTTAGAGGATCCCACTCCGGGCCCACTAGAGGGATTCCATTACTCTAACAGATTAAATATACCATTAAGAGGATCACAAACATATACTAAGGTTGTGATGTCGTGAAAACCCTCATAGGAACAAACCAAGGGAGTACCCTCAACCATGGCTGGCCCAAACGTCGCTAACCCGAGCAACCCACCACAACGCCACACTGTGAACCTCCAAGGCCGATATCGAGTCCACCATCGTGATCCACGCGGAAAAACACGTAGGATAGGCTATTTACTCGCCCAAAATGGACAATAGATGAAAAATGCACTTTTCACCATAGCTAGCCCATGTGGGGGCCACACTACTATCCCAAAACCCATCAAGCGGATCATACCACTGTGATCCCCTCAAAACAACACACAGAAATGAGTGTTCAAACACTCCAAATGGATGTTGGGTGAAAAAGCAACATTTCATCAGAAAACATGAAAACCGGACCATATGGGGCCCACACCCCGTCTTTAGCTCGAACACTGAAAGGATAATCTCAAAAAGTTTGCACAGGAACTAGGATCATGCTGACACTGACGGCGTGTCAATCAGACATCCGACTCGCGAGGCACACCCATCACAAGCTTTAATAATAATTTAATATAATTAAATTAAAGCATTTCGGGTCACCCACCGTCAAGTGAAAAACTCAAAAACCCCAAAACCCACTTCAAAATGTCCGTCTTGCTGACACAAACTCGTTTCCAAAGATGGTGCATCAAACGGATGCGCCGTTTTAAATTTACGCCCCTTTTAACACAAAGGGGCACAACTAGGTCGGACCATCTCAGTCGGCCCAGTCCAGAACGCCGGCCCGCGGCCCAGCCGTGGGTCCGACCCAACTCTTTGTGGCCCGTCCAAGCACCGCCGGACCCCTCGGGTCCAGTTCCTCTAAACAGACCAGCCGAGCAGCCGTTCTTTGTCTGCACGCCGCACCAGAAGGACCCGCGTGTTGCGGGTCCTTGTCTGAAGCACCCCCCGAGGCGCTGACCTTGGGGTTTCCCCCTGACCACGACGGGTCGAGGGTGATGCTCCCACCGGTCGAGCGCACCACCGAACCACCATCCGCCTGCGCCGCAACCTCCTGGGCTCCCCGCTCCGCTTCGGGATGGCCCAACGCACCTCCGTGCGTCCACCCCTGCCTGTTGCGCCATGCCGAAGCCCTGACCATCATCCATACAGGTAACCCGAGCTCGTCGCACTGCCTACACTCGACACCGCAGTCGCTGTCCCCACCGGCCGCAACTGACGCCGCCTCTCCACCTGCTGCTGAACCCCTCCAGATTCTGCTCAACCACCGGTCGCCGCACGCCGGCCCTCCGAGCTCCGCCTCAGCCCACTGCGTCGCAACAAATTCCTCTGGTCGGCTCCACCACTGCGGCACCCCGATCTCCAGCCACCGCCCATGCCGGATCTAGGGCTTCCGTCAGCCGCCACAACCACTTCGGTAGTCCGATTTCAAAACCGAAAGAGTATTCGAAATCCTTGGGACGAGGCCTTCGCAATGCCTGCCCCCGATCAACGATCCCAAAGAGTTTGGGCGCATCCGAAAATTCGGTCGAAAAACGCATCGAACATGAGATTTAGAATAGGAATCAGATGGTGGCTATTTTTGTTTATCCATCATACCAATTCTAAAATTATAGAATTAAAATAATGGATTTGACAAAAACTCAAGAAATTGATGGAGCGGAAAATCAACTGAAAGCCTACCTCGATCCGGTCATTCGTCATTGGCGACGTGCCTACTGTGATCCCACTTCGATCCGCTGGAGTTCACTCCTCAATCCGGTGAAGAACAGTGAATAATGATGATGAATATTTGAGAGAGAGATATATAATGGAAAAATGGGTTCTCCCCTTAATTCCACACTTGAGTGGAATTTATAAACTCTCTGAGACTCTGTCGACGGGGAACAGATTCTGAAACCTACACGCCCACCTATTTTATATCATGCCTAGGAAAAACACCCCATTTCAAACTCAACAGAAGTCTTAGATTTCCATTTCAATGCATCGTTTGAAAGTTATTCAAAGAACGCCAGTGATAAAAATCACTAAGTCGTTATTTCAAAATGATGATTTTTCCCCTGGGTGACATCTCTCACAGCAGGCCCCACAAATTTTACACCCCTTCTAAGATAAAGGGCACGCTCCGGATGCAATTATCCCCTTGGATTTCTGATTCGAGCTACCGTTTAAGAGATAAATTATTCTCTCCTCGCCCATAGTATAAAAATACTTAATATTTTTATAAAATTAATTCCAGGCACACCGGGCCTCAGAATCGCACACCGTCTTCACGCCTAGATCTGGAATTATTCATAGGAATATTCTAAAGTCTGACAGGGAAAAAACCCAAGTTACTAAAATCTCTCTTTTCCCCTCCTCTTATACTAAAAATGAAAACAACATCCGAGATGTGTTAATTTATCATACTCAAGGACGACGGGTTCTCAATTTTCATTACCATGTCTAATTCTAGTCATGAAAACATTTTTATAGTTGAACCAAATCATAATATATATATTTTATCTCATTAATGTTCTATAATACCTACACACTCATAATATGGAATAATAATACAAAACAAGTTCTTTGTTCATAAAATCGCCAAGCTTAATCCAAGTGTTTATCAAATAACTTTTAACTAATGATTCATCCTCAAGTATATAACCCAGAATCATTATAATATAATTTATATCTCTTTAATTTTAAAAATAATATATATTAAAAATTATTTATGTTTAACCAAATTTCAAACAAACTTCCATTCATGAAAGCAAGTAAATGAATCATGAAAACCAAGGAAGAAATTGCTTCCAAAACAATAAAATTGAACTTCTTAAACCAATTAAAAGGGAAATGAATGAACCTAATAAGGTTATAATAAATCAATTAAATGTATATAATGTTCTGTACTTATTAATTAATTGATCTAAATTTGATTATTTAGATCATTAAAATAAACAAAGAACACACTCGAGAAAAAGGTAAGGGGTTTCTCATCTCACTTTTAATTCTGTGAGATTGCCAATGTTCACCAATTATTTCTTGCATGTGGTATATGTGTACAACCATTTGATATATAATAACATTATTGTTTTTATATTCATGGTGTTCAACGATTAATTTTATGGTTATTAAGTTTTGGTCATATGATTTGACCGATTACATTGTGGTAAGGTACTTTGTCTCAACTACCATTTTGTTGTGACTAAATTTGTATTGTGCACCTAATAATCCTTATGTGGTGTACCTACTGACAATTTGAGATCACTCTTCATTTGAAATTATATTTCTATTAAATATCCATAATCTCATATCATGAATATGTTTATTGTCTAAACTGTATACCATTTTACATACGGTGTATAATTGGAAAGTTATTTTAACTATGGAAATATAGATGAATCTGTATTCTCTACTCTATAAGGATATTGAACAGGAATATTACTCTTGTATTGAATGAATGTATAAATAATTATTTGGACATGAAGTGGAGGGTGGGCCCGCTATATCCCCCTGATGCATCATTAGGTCTCATAAGAAAAATCAATTGATGACAAACCCTTCGAGTTTGTTTCCAAAAATTAGATGGGTTTCTACCCACAGAACTAAACCGTATTAACGGTACTATGGTATCATGTGCCTGATAAATGAATTCTAGTTAATAATCATTCTCTTTATTCATTATCAGTTATTACTATCCATGAGATATTCACTATGACAAAATCTATGGATGTAGTTTCATTCTTAGTTTATTAATGGCGTGAGTTTTCATTTATTCGCCATGCCATATTGATATGTCAAATTGTTTATGATTCAGTTATTATTGATTCATGATTCCAATGTAATTTGAGTTACATTTATGTATCTAGTTTCTTCAAGACTACTAAACTGATCATTCCTTTGATATTTTCATTCGTTATAACCATGCCAATATAACAAGTAATACACCGGCTCCAGTCTAGAGGGGTCGGGGTGTTACAATATCACCCTAAAAGGCATTGGTTTAATATTATATATCATTATATACTCATGTGTGTACATAATTATTTTGTTTACATAGGTCTTAGAATGATTATTTTTCTCAAATATTTAGGTGTGTTCGTAATGAGTTAGTTCACTTAGGCATGGCTAATATGGGTTTTCTCACAAATGTTTCACTATGATTTTTGTTGTTACATATTTCTAGGTTTTTCCTGTTTTTCAAAATTTTCATGATGAATTTAACTTCAATGAAATTCTAGGGTTTCATAATTGCACCTTATTTTTAAATTATTTCTCACTTTTATATTTTTCTCACATGTTTTATGATTACTGATGTGTATTTTTAGACACGTCATAACTTTTAGGCTTACTTAATGATCTTTTTATAATATTATATATCCCTATAATGTTTAACGATTATCATATATGGTCGTATGATCTTTTATTAGGTTGTTTATTTCTTTTTCTTTTCCTCCTCCATGTTTATGATCTAACACATTATGAAATTTTTTCCCTTACTAAGCATCTTTGCTAACCCCTTTCTTATCTTTATATCCCTCAGGTTATAAATATGATTATGTCATTTGAGATTTCTATAAAATTATATATAGGGTAACTATTATGTAAAAATGTCTTCAATAAATGTCATATAATATTTTTATCTTTATAATATTTATAACACTAAGCCTCTAGTTCCTTGGGTTGTGCGATTATTTGTGAGATATATTATCAAACTAATAAAACTATTGTACTATTTAAGTTTTTTTATATTTGGTAACTTTATTAAAGGATATTAATGACATGTTTAAGATTACGTGAAGGTTATATGGACATTATTTAAAAACATTTCCTATCTCATAAAATCATTATAACATGACCTTCTTTATATTGGTTTTACTACCTAAGCGAACAAGGAAAAAATGTTTTTATGATGAATTATTAAGGAATTATATATAATGGTAATATCATGTAATAATAATTTATTTAATATGTTTTAATGATTTTGTAATGTTGTTATTGATATTTAATTTATTTTTTAATATATCACCTTTTGATCATTAAACGCACTGAAATGAGTTCTTCAAAATTTCAATTTTCATAATAAATACAATTATCATTTAGTAAATGAAAATGGGATATAATGAATCATTAAAAATCCATGATTTCATTATCTTGGATAATCTAGTAATGCTGAACTTTTTATTAGTAATTAATAAGGGTAAATTCCATTAAAAAACTATAATAAAAAAAGTAATCAGAGTTTCAAGTGCTCGATGATAAAAATAAAACATAATAAAATAATATATTTATAATAAATGGTTTTAAATGAAGTGTATAAATGGAAATATATATAAATAATTTTGTTTTATAAGTGATTTATATATTTATTTTTTTTATACTAGAGGTTTTATCATGTTTGATTAAGTGAGAATACATGGTAAGGTGTTCTTTGTCTCAAGTTTAAATCTTAAGACATATTACATATTGTGCACCATGATATCGTTGATATGGTTTTATTACTAACTAATAAACATATTTTACCATAACCATATAATTCATGGGGTTTTAAGAGCTATATTATGTTCTTTATTTAAAGGGTTTTGATTAAAAGTATATCAGGGTTGTAAGGGTTGTTTGTATTAATTTACATACCATAAGACATGTTTCCTTTTATGCACCAAGATTTATTTTATATGGTGCAGTAATTTCCTTGTTTAATTCAAGAATAATTATTAACTTTCATTTACATTTATTGGAATTTATATTTCATGGAAACCCTCTTATGTTCTTTTAATCCTTACGTTAACATCACTGTAAGGGTTTTTTCCTCAATCTCAATTTCAAATATGGATTATATTTAAAAGATAATTCATATAAAGAATTATTGTGATATTTATTTCTAAAATCCCTGATCATTTAATTCTCCTCTGGTCATTTTTTGGGGCTTATGAAATGTTATTTTCAATTAAATAAATGATTCATCACTTCCTTTGTGTTGCTAAATAATCCTATGTTATAGTCTTTACTTTTCTTTCAATTCATCTCCTATATGAATGAATTATCTTTAAATAAATTGTTTGAATTGAATTCAATTAGATAACCATTAATTGATTGATTTGGGAAAATTTTTGACCAAAACAACATAAATAATGTTATTCCTATATGAATTTTAAATTGTGTATGATTGAATCTCGATACATATGTTTATTGATTACTAAGTAAATTTGATTATTTATTGAATTGATATTCATATCATTCATATGGTGAATGAATTAGACATAAAGAAGTGAAAGGTGGGGCCTGATATTATATAGACCATCAATGAAACTTTTAGTCTCCTGAGACAAAAGGTTTGGTTATTCAGTGTATGACTAACCAATGAAAGCATGATTTCATTGATATGGATTTGATGGAAAGAATAAATACTTGGTTGAAACTATGATTACAAGATTAATGACCTGGACAAGGCCTTGAAATGTCCAATATTATGAATTATATCATGAGAAAACTATTTGTTGTTATATATGTGATAATTTATATTATTATGTAATCCAGTTATTTATTTCAAGCTCATATGATTTGTTATATGGAATTATTTTATTATCATTTACTTTTGGCCATATTATACATGAATTATTTATTATATGATACCATTTGATATACAATTTCCATTACATACTATTTAAGATCACCCATTTTATGTTTTTATTTCCATGGGATATAAAGAAAAATTTTTTATAGGATATACATTGAATCATTTCATCTGTGGAAAATTTTTGGGAGATGTTGAAAATTTATTATGAAATAATTAGTTTCTTATCCTAGTGGGAAAAATATCAATTTTATGAGAAGGACATATAATTTTTTAGTTAACTAGTTTTACTAATTCTATAATTCCATACACTTGATAGGTCATAGTAATGAATTTAATGAAATATTTTCTCTAAATTCATGTAATCAAGACAATGACATATAAGATGCTATAATTGGTATTAAAGAGGGGTTTATATAACATTAGATATTATGATGTTATCAGTTGAGGATATAAATTTCATAAAGTTGTGATAATTTAATGTTGATCATAATTTAAAATGTATAGATAACCTTTTAAGTTGGTTAAGGTTATATTAAATATTTTAGGTATTATGATAAGAGAACATTATTAAAGACCCCAGTTATAAGTCTAAGGGATAAGTCTATATATAGGATAACATTATAAAGTTTTTCTAAAGTATAGATTGTTTTTTCTCCTAGAAATTATATCCCAATATGGATATAGGAAATTGGATACGGTTATAGTATAGATGTACCTTAGAGTAATCACCTTAAAAATGATGGTTGATTATAAACTCAATTTTCACTTTGATGCATGATGAGTGGGCCTAAGACTACACACATATGTAGACACTCTTAGAGGATATGCATGATTAATCACATTATCTATACAACAAATTATAAAGTATTTATTATGTTAAGTTATTAGGTTAAATAATATGATGTAATTCAAGGTAAAGAACCCTAGATTGAATCGAGTGTGATTTAGGTTAAACTAAAACCTAATGTAATGATTTCAAAGAGTAAGACATTTTGAGATTGAATTTATCATGTGATTATCTTAAAATAATTATCTTATGGTGATAATTTTTTATAAATCATGATTAAATTATTTTGGTTTTAGTAATTCATATATAACTAAGGAACCAAGTTAACAATGGATATCATGGATAACACAAATATTATCCCAAAAAGAAGCCTAAGGGGAGAAGAGCTGGAGTGAGAACACTTTTGATTATTCAAAACTATAAATCAAAATCTATGATTAAAAACATAAACTTAGTTATGTTTCCAAACACACCAAAGAATATAAATCCACATTCTCATGGAATTTCATTTTTAAAATTTTGTGAAGGAATGAAGATTCAATTTCTTTCATGTTAAAAAAGTGGTAAGAATCATCAAGGGGGATGTATTAATGGAACATAGAGATATTTTATGTATGGAAAAGGAGGAAATAGAGAAACTAAATTAAAATGAAAAATGAATAGCTCAATAGAAAAGTGAAAGGAAATATATTTCTTCTAGATGTATCACTACGAGTCTAATATCATATATGTGGGGAACCTAGGCATTATCAATATCAATGCCCTAATACATGGAATAACAAGGATTATAACCAACAAAAACATACAACCATATGAAACCAAAATTATGGAAATGTGTTCCAAAAATGATATGTAATGAGAGACATTAATCACCCACAAAATAACAGTGGGTGTTTAATTCTAATCTTATTCAACCAACTCCTCTCTACATAAAATGTTTTCCAAAAAATATAAAATCACCACTTGGTAACTAGATTTTAAATTACAAAAAAAATTATAGGTATTATTATTTTATACCAAGTATAAAATTCCACATTTTTTATAAGAATTTTTATCCTATAAAATCTTATTTTCCTTTCTTTAGTCAAATTTGATGTGATAATGGTCAAATATTAGCTCTCTTGCAATAAAAGCCAACATAATTCCCAATATAGTAAAATTACATATAAAAAATTACTCATAACCACCTATTAACATAATTTTGACTAAAATATTTATATGAAAAATTACCCTTATTAAATATGGGGTATTTGTCAAAAATTGTTAAAGGAAATAACTCAACATTAGTTATATTCTGTTATGAGAGAAAAGATGATTTCACCAGTCATGCCAGGGAAAGTGAGGATGAAACCTCAATATAAATTAAATCTAAAGTCATTTATATCTTAATTACACACTTAAATATTTTATTGGTGAGTAATAATTGATATTTTTAGGATTCAATATATTTAATGGGTTGAATTTAACACCCTAAGATTTTACTATAAATTTTTCCTTTAAATGAACATTGTATAAATAAATTGTTTCACACATAACACTGAAATGAAACTATCCACGACATGTTAGATGAATATTACTGGGAGAATTTATGACTAATAAAACATCTATTAAATAAAAATATAGTAATCAATTATAAAATCATACAAAATATAATTAAGAACACTTAAATTTTAAAAGGGAATTTCTCAATACAAGTAATTTTCCATTATATATTATATTTTCATTTAAAAAATAAATTTAGAAATTTTATAATTTTCATTTGATAAAATATACATCATTTTTTATTCAAAATTTTGACATTAGTTTATGATTAATTTTTAAAAAAAATTATAAAATAATTTATTTTAGTAAATAGTGAAAAAAATATTGATTATGCTACTATCATCACTTTTATGACATTATCATAAAATAGGATTGACTTAATGTGTTTAAAAAATATTTTTTATATAAATATTTATTTATAAATTAAAAAAAATCTTTTAAAATTAATATATAGAATTTATAAAACTCATGTTTTAAATTCTAGAAACTTCAATCATATTTTACTCTAAAAAACTGTTTTTATTCACTTATATTTTAAATTGTTTTTCATAAAATATAGAAATTAAATAAAAAAATCAATTTCAAATTTTATATCAACATTTTTATATTATATAATGAGTTTAATTACGTTTTATTCATAAAAGTATGATTATTAAGATTAAAGTTAATGATCGTGATATTGATGAAAGGGTTATTTTCAAAGAATTGTTTTATTAAGGTTGTCTAATTTTATATAAAAATTAGTTTTACCTATATTATATAATTAATTAAATATTATTTTTAAACATATATAAAACTATATTATCATTATTTTAATTGTTAATAAATATTATATAAGATAAGAAAATTTTGATTGTTAAAACATATTTTTTCTATAAAAACATTTTTTCAACATATTAAATGTTTTAATTTAAAAGTTAATTTAAAATTATTTATAAATTGAATTATATTATATGGATATTTAAATCCGGTTAATTAAACACACATGTTGTAATATAGGTAATCTTATAGTTTTAATAAAACATAGATTACATGGGTAAAGAAACTAGTTTCTAGGGGAAAACTAAAAAAGTAAGATGTAAAAATCAAGTAGAAAAAAGATTGAAAAATTATTAAAAAACATTTTAAAATGATTGGAGGAGTATTTATAAACATTATATCACTCTAAAATCCATTATTTTACACTTTAAGTACCTTTGACCCTTAAATAGATTCATACCCCTTGTGAAAATGTGGTCACTTACACCACTTCATTCAACAAATATAACTTTTAATTTCATCCTAAAAAAAATCTATTTTTCTACTATAAGAATATTATCCCAATTTAATAAACCTATAATCTCTATTTTTCTTCTTACAACCTCCATTTCTAAAGAAATTCCTAAGAGATGTCTTGAGTTCTCACCATGAGTATTTCTTACTCTATAGTCTTTTTAATCTTCCTTTTATGAACTTTTTATAAACACCCTAATATAATGAAACTAGTATTATTAATATACTATAATTTTATTATATTAATTGATCAACCATTATTAAATCCTTACCATCCACTATGAAAAATAAAACAATATCGATAGTGTGTTTGTGTGGACTATCGTCTCCATGAAACGATGTGGTTAGTTTTTCACCACTACCACTTATGGATGGTGAAAGGAATGGATATGATAAATTAATATGTTTTAATTTTAAAATAAATTTTTTTGAAATGGTGATTATTATATATCTTCATTCTGTATCATTTTTTGTTAAATATAAATTTTAATTGTGCATATATGCATGATAATGCCTCTGCGAACAACTAATTTCATTTGTCATCACCAGCCAACATGGATCGTTATAAAAATAAATTTAAATAAGTTAAATAATATTTATTAAATTTTTAATCCTATTTAATTATTATATTTAAATCTTATAAAAATATGTCTTTATTCATGAAATCATTATAACATGCTCTCATTTGGGTCATTTTTACCGCATAAGTGAATGATGTTGTAATTATTATATCATGAATGATAAAGTAATGTTATATAATTGTAATATGATTTGATGATAATTTATTTAATATTTTTTATTGATAATGTAAATGTGTTATTTTTATTTAATATATTTATTATTATATAACCTTTTGATAGTTAAACACATGGAAACTAGTTTTTCACAATTTCTATTTTCACAATCCATACCATTATCATTCACTAAATGAAAATGGTATATAATGAAATTGTTAGACATTATTATTATATTGCCTTAGATAAAATGTGAATGATGAAATTTTTTTGAATAAAAAATAATCGACAATGTCATTACAAAACTAGTATAAAACAAGAAATCAGAGTTTATATCCTCTGATAGTGAAAATAAACCATAATTTAAAAATATATTTGTAATAAATAGTTATAAATGAATTGTATAAATGAAAATATATATAAATAAGGTGATATAATAAGTGATTAAGATAGATATTTTTATTACATAGGAGGTTATAGCGCGTTCATGTAAGTGGGAATACAAGTTAAGGGTTTTTTTATCTCAAATTTAACTTCTTGAGACATATTTTATATTATGAACCATGATATCATTGATATAGTGTGGTTACTGAATAATGAATTTATTTTACCATATTTATGTAAATCATAGAGTTTAAAGATCTATATCAGGTTCTTTATTCAAATGGATTTTGATTCAAAGGATACCAAGACTTTAAAGGTTAATTACCTCTATTTTCTATATCATGAGACGTGTTTGATATTGTGCACCATAATTTCTATTATATAATGTATTCAAAACCCTATTACCTTTAATTATAATTAATAACTTACATTTAATGATATCGGAATGTCTATTTTATGGTATCCCTAGTATGTTCTTTTGATCTTTATGTTACTATCATCGTAAGG
The DNA here is from genome assembly GCA_963277665.1 of Viscum album. Lineage (NCBI taxonomy): Eukaryota > Viridiplantae > Streptophyta > Magnoliopsida > Santalales > Viscaceae > Viscum > Viscum album. The sequence continues at coordinate 445,933,093 of OY728119.1, forward strand.
GTTTCTTCTTCATTATCAAATTCAAATGAGGATTGTTTTTAATAGATAACCCATATAAGAAATTTGAATGATTTTTCTTTCACAAATACCTACTTATTTTCATCTTCACATGTTATTTTTTTGGGATCAATTTTTTTCTATCTGAGAAATGATCCAGGACTTCATTTATGTTACCAAAACATCCTCTATTATAGGCATTCCTTTTCTTCCAATAAATTTCCTCTATGAATACCATATTTTTCATAACTTTATTTGAATTGAATTAACCTAGATACCCATTAATTGATTAATTTAGAAAAATTGTTAACTTAACTATATAACATTACTCATTACACTATTAGTTTGAGTATTCTTACAAATAAAGCTATTCTATTTATGGGTTGGGGAAACATTGATAATTAGTATACTTATTATTATGATAAATATTATTATTTAATACACATTCAAGTTGATTATGTAATTTTACCATATACCTTCTTTATCTTGATGGATTATATTTTGTTATTAGTTATAAATGTTTTTTACATTCCATATGTTTGAATCTCAGTGTGCTTGTTTATTTATTAGTAAAGAACATTGATTATGAATTTAGTTGATATTAATATCATTATAAAGGAGAATTCATTGGACTTAAAGAATTTATGGTTGGTCCCACTATTATATATCCCCTGATGAATTGGTTGTTGTCATGAAAAAAAGGTTTTAGTATTTTATGTATACAAAAACAATGCAAACAAGTTACCTTGGATGTAGACTTGACAATAATATTGATGTCTTGGTTGCTACCTTGATTGAAAGAATAATGTCATGGTTGAGGAATTAACAATCCTAACATTATTTATTTTATCACTACAAATCCAGTTATTAATATCTATGTTATTATTTATACTATTAGTTCATCCATGGATTTATTTCGATCTCATGTAATCAGTTATATAACATTATTTGATTATCATTTACTTCATGTAATATAATTCAGGATTTCTTAATTCTATGATATATTTTGATATACACTTTCCCTTACTAATTTTTTTTATATCTCCCTTGTTATGTTAACATTTCTCCCTGCCATGAAGAAAAGTATTACACATGATATGTATTGATAAATAGTATGTGTGGATAACTTTTTGGAGTTGTTAAAGACATATTATGGATTGATTAGTTTTTTATTCTAGGGATAAAAATTTTCATTAGATAATAAATACATGGGAATGAAAATTAGATAACACTTATAGTTAGAAATCTTCTCCATGCCCTATGCAAGATAATCCATGGGAAACCATAATTGGCCAAACCTTACCTAGTATAATGATTGATTCATTGAAATGTGTTTTATTTGGAAGGAATATAACACATATTATTTTTAAATGAGATGAAAATATCACCATTTATTTTATTTTAGTCTCTTAATGGGTATGATTGCTTCTAAGGATTTAGTTTGGAATTCTATTCCTTACATTGAAATTAATATATTCAAACCAGATATTTGTGTAACTCTTTAAATGACTCATATTCAGTTTTAATTACTCAAATAAAAATACAAATATAATCATATATATATAAATTATTCCCATGCATAGGTTACATGAAACACATTCATGTAAAGAAAATGAATAATTTGAAATCAACAATCCCTATAAGAGTAATCTTGAAGCAACAAAGACCCAACCCCACTTTTTTGGATAAGGAATAAGCCTCAGGGAAGGTGAGAAGTCTAATCCAAAGTCCTTATACTAAAGGAAACATAAATCAAGAGAGACCTAAATTCTATTATAATATTTATAAACTATAATCAACCTTTAAATCTGTGATAAAAAAATAATATAAGTGAAATTAAAGATAGAAGAAAATTCAATAAATTTTCATACCTTAAATGTAACTCTCAATATGAATGTATGAAAATTTATAAAATTATTTCAACCTTTAAAATAAAGTATACAATAAATCATAATGTGAAGAAAAAAATATATGAATAAAATAAGGAGTAAACTAAATTTATAAAAAAAATCATATATTTAAACATGAGACAAAAAAATTATGAACAATTCATAAATTAATCAATTACAAGCACTTTTCAATTCAACCATTTTTTATGGAAATTCCATAATTAGATAAATATAAACATTTTATATTTATCTTTATCATCAATTATAAATTTTATTCATTCATATATAATTTACTAAAATATATGATATCTAAAATATTAATAATCAATAAACTATTTATATATCATCTAAACATTCAAAAAATCACTCAGTAATTATTTCTTAAACATTGATCATATCAATTTTCAAAACTCATTATAACATTATTTAAATAATTTCACAAATAAGGAATTTAATTTGTATATTTCAAATTTATAATTATAAATAAGTTACAATTTTTAATATAAACCCCTTCATATTTAACCGTATTTTTATAGTATATAAACATTTTAAAAATTATACTTATAAATTACATAAAGACATTTTATATCATAATTATAAGTCAAGTCATATAATATCAAAAGGTATTTAATATTATTAATTAATATTATTGAATATTTACTTATTAATTTTTTCATAAATATTTATAATTAATTATGAACATCTTAAAATTTATTAATTTATAAACATTTTAAAATTTATTAATTTATAAACATTTTATAAATAAAATAAATGACACAAAATATGTTTTTCATAATTTGTAAACATTTTAAATTTTATATAATTCATTTCATAATTGAAATTTTGAATAAAAAATGTTTATATATAAGATATTTTAACATATATCATATATGATATATTACGTTTGATAAGCCAAAACACATGAACCACCTCCACACTACCAATTGTATTTTACAATTGATAATCCTCACCTAGTTTATCACTACTTATATCGTACTATTGCATAATACAAATCAGTGAAACTTTGTGTTATCACATCTTGCGATAAGCCACTGTATAAGAGTAACTCTGACATTCAGGATGTAATCTATTATGATGGGAATCATATCTTTATGAAGATACACTGTAATATTTTTCCTATGTGGGGTGGATCCATAATAGTCTATGATACACCTTATTGTACATTATAGTATTTTTAAAACTAAAGGGTTACTCTAAATTTAATTCTATGATATCGCTTATTTTATAGAGTGATCATGTCATGTCTTAAAATATATAATATCATAAGACAATCCCAAAATAAAATTCTATATTTTTTTATGATATCCAATAAAATACACAAAATGATAACTGATTTTTTTTATTTTTAAATCATGATTTTGTGGACCCTGAAGAATAGAGATTCTCTCATGAAAATAATGATGAGATCAAATTTCTTATATTAAAATTTATAATGTGTTATTCATAGGATCCAATCAAATAAATTCTTTTCCCTAACTATTTAGGTTCTGAAACATTGTGTATCAAAAATGTAACCCCATGGTAAATAACTATACTTCATAAATGTTAATGTGTGAGAGTTCCTAGGAATCTATTAAATATATAACATTGGATTTGATACCATTGATGGGTTTACAAGGATCAAATGAAACTCATTGAACATATTATAGAAATTAAAAACTACAAATACCAATATTAGTCAAGTATGAAACTAAAACCATGTATAACATTAAATGAATATCCTGATATATACCTTTCACCAATGATCACCACTATAAACCTATTCAGTGTCATGCTTGATGAAGATAACTAAGAGGAAGCCATCAACACCCTCATTCATGGTGTATCCATGAGCTGGAATAAATCACACAATGTTTGGATGGGATTATTTCTCACCAATATAATGATAATATCTTAGTTTCAAAGGATTGATAATAAATAGAGCTTCTAACTAGAGATAATTGGAATTGATGGCTTGGGAAAGGATAACCCACATGATCTCAAGGTTTTCAACCTACTTATATAGGGTTGAGAAATTATCCCTGAGGTTCCCAATAATTTAATCATATATTATGGAATGTAAAGTAAATGGAAATGGCTATAGGAGTTTCTAAAACCTTGATCAACTCATTTTCCCCAACATTTGACCTTGTGAACTATTTAGTCTCCCACAATAGAATTGTGTGACTCTTATCATTCAGATTCCTAATAAATTATATGATGAAAAATGAATCATACTATATGATACACATCATTTCCACAATCCATTTTTTTATTTTATTTTAAATCCACTTAAGGGTATGTGGGAACAGGCAGAACCATTCCTCTAGGACACAACCTCATAAAACCCCCCATTACAAAGACAAATTTCAAAATAAAATACACAACCATTCTTCACGCCTTGACCGCCAGATGAAAACTGTTACCAAAATAAACCAAATGCAAAAAACATACCACCACCAAATCATACACTACAATTTGGATAAGATAGTGGAATGAAAACATATAACATGCCTTACAATATACCCCAAAAAAATCATATGATGTCCTTAAAACAAGTATATCAAATATTAAGATATAATTTATCCCAAAACCATTATATATTCCTCATCAATATATATATATATATATATATAAAGTATTTAGGGGAAATATCCATCCTATATAAGTATATATACACTTTATATTGGTAACATGACCATATGGAATTATACACTTACATTCATGTTCAATGATATAAATATAAATTCTCTAAAAACATTAATTCATGATTAAATAACTCTATGAAACTTTAATTTTAAAAATAGTAAAAAATATCATGAATATAGAAAATTATTGTTCATGAAATTATAAAATACATAAATTATAGATACTTTAACTCTTGAACTATTTTTTATCATATTTCATAATGATGTAATTTTGAACAATATTGACATTAGATTTAATTATCCATATGACACCATGGACATGGAGAATCAAATTAAATCTCAACTATATTACTATATGTATTAAATTAACTATACAATACTATATATTTATTATCAATAAATTTATTCACAATTTAGAATAAAGAGTAATGCAGTTTAATGTGTTTTATTAATTAAATAGTCTCATGAATGCATCCTGGAAAGAAGTAAGTGGGTTTCTCATCATTTTCTATATGATTTTCTAACATTATTTTTTATATTTATCTTAACCATCAATCTAATTTAATTTAATAATACCTTTCCTTGTCATTTTATTTATCAATAAAATTTATTTACCATTATTCTAAATTTATCTTTCATTTTCCTCTCAATGAAGAATTGGCCAACCCATTATATTTGATCAATATTCCTTTCATTGGATTACTTTTTTTTTGTTATACATATGGTTATATATTGACATGAAAAAATCATTATTTTATTCAATTTATGATTTATATACATTTTATATGTTTCTAGATGTCCCAAAAAAAGGTTCATGAATGAATAGAATTAATAAGAATGAAATTTTAAAATAGGATAACTAGTTATAAAAGAAACAAATGAAATTTTTTTGCCATTTATTTCTTTTGTACAAATGAATTTATACTCAGAATAAATAATGTGTAATTTTTTATAAAGTTTTTAAGGTTTTTTTAATTATTAATCCTATAAAATAATAAATTATGTTCCTTGAAAGGTTTTTATATAACAATGTCTTGGTGATGTTTAGGTTGTATTATATGTTTCCTTGAAATGGATAAATTTAATCTTGTTTCTCAATCTAACACCAATTTTGAAAAATGGGAAACAATGTATATTATTTATAAATTCATTGGTAATGATAAAGGGATTATATATCATACAAAATAGAAAAAAATTGATATTTTTATAAAAGATAGTAGTTAAAATAAAACTCATATGAATGTATGGATAACTAATATTGTTAACATTGTTTCTACCTTGGGTTCCAAAATACTAAGACTTGGTCAATATCTAGGTTATTTGAGTTCTAATATCTAGGAAGATTTGAATATTTTTATCCATTAAAAATTTTACACCATTCAAGGTTCTTGTAGTAAATTCTATTATTATAACATTGATAATGTATGAAGATAGAATGAAAGATAATTTAGAAGATTGAAAACTAATAAATTTGAAGATTAATTATCTTAAAGTATCATTTCTGACATTTATACCATTTCTTCAGAAATTTTTTCTTTTTCACATGGTATATAGGAGAGCCTATTTATGAGACACTAAAGGTTGTAGATATTTAAAACCCTCATTAATCATTGTGATAAAGGGAGAGCTAATAATATATCATTTATGAAATGGTCAATATAGTATTGATCTTTACACTTACGGTTGGATAACTCTCAAAAGAATCATTCTACATATTGGTTTGGTGTTTAGATAACTCCAACATTGGTAGATTACTATAACTAGCTTAATGAGAATATCATTCATGTGTTTATTTTATGTTCACATATTGTATTTTTTTCATAATATTCTCAAAGACTAATTTAAGATTCATTAGATTTGAATGTATGTGTAAAGGAATTAAAAAATTGGGGAAGTATAAATCAAATCACGGGGCTAGCCAAATCAGATCATGTTTGGTGTTTGAAAATGAGCAATGAATTATTGAAAGGAGACAGACCATTTCATTGTTCATGGTCCTTAAAATGTTTAGAAAATTAACAAATGAATTCAGGATTATGATATGGACTTATCCATTTTATTGTGGTTATTATTGAAAATCACCGTGGTCACATTGGTCATGATTTTTATATTGAAGGATTAATTTAAGTTTAACCATGAGGATATGGTAAAAAATCATGGTTTACTAACTTCAATAAGGTTAGAAAAATTATATATAGAAAAAACATAGTTTAAGTAAAACTTCTAGTATTCCATGTTTAAGGGAGAAACACTAATAAAACTAATCATTTTTTGATGGAGTTATGGTTTCTATTTTGTATTCACCTAGATTCCATCATGAAATAAGTGTGAAGTATAATAGATGGTGGAAAGTGACCCCCATTATTTTAGGAGTTTCAATGGAATGTAGTTAGTATTTTTTATCTAACTTTGACTAGTCAAACACTATCATGGAAAACCTTTAATAAACTATGGTTTTATCAAGATTATTTATATGATATTGTTTTTCTTAGATAAATTTGATGAAACATTGATATATATAATATTAAAATCTAGAGATAGTTCCATAGGTATTATGGTTAGGTCTAAAGAGAATAATGAATGTGCATAATTAATCCAACCATATAGATACTTGAATATTATAGATAAATATTGATCAACTTTTTATCCTTGTTTTGATCGTTCTTATTGTTGGATTTTAGGGGTATATTTTTTCTATATTTCTCTTGTTCTTGTTGACAATAATAAAAAACATGGGTATTAGGAACACAATCATTGGAAAATAAGGATTATTCACATGATAAAAATAGTGTATGCTTCTATAAATATCTTATGTGGTATGAATTTATTCTCACTGTCTATTTCTTATAATCACTAATTGATTTCATTTGTCGATCCAATATTTATTAGGAATGAGAATGGTAGTGAGAATTTATGAAAGGATAATATTTTTGGTATGAATGATTCAGGACCTCTCTCAGTGTGTCTCACTATATTTTCCTAGGGTATATCATTTGGAATTAAAGAAATAGTTATTCTAAAATATCTATGGTATTTCATATTTTTTACATTTTTTTATTGATTTTTTTAATGGAGATTATAAATAATGTCCAAAAAATTAGAATTTTTATTACTTGGTTAAAATAGATTTCATCATTATAAAGAGAGTATAGTTTCATAAATTTTATATCTCACATTATAAGTTATTGACATCATTGAGATTGGTTTTTAAATTCAAAAAGTATGGGAAAATTTTACATTTATTGAAGAGAAGAATATTAAAATAAATATGAGAGAACATAATGAATTACTATCCTCTATATCTTAAAATTAATTGATGTGAGTTAAAGGTTCTTTGAATACATATGGGATTATGAAAAAATATTAAAAATATTCATTAAGTGGATACAAAATTAAATGAGTTAGATTATTATCATATCACAATCAATTTAAAAATATTCAAATGGGATAATATGATTTGATATATTTGTTATTTATTTAGGTGAAAATAATATTATCTTTATTCAAAGTTGTGAAGATTTTCTTAGAGATTCAATTAATGTGAAGAAATATATTAGAGTAAAACTAGATAATTATGATACAAAAAACATTTCCTTATAGGATCAAGTCTTGGATGAATTTATCATTGATATGTTAAAAAATGTATTGATAGCATATGAGATAAAGAGGGGGAATCATTAAAGAAGAAAGGTAAATAAAAAAATGAGGCAACTTCCAAATCCTTGAAAGGTTTTAAAAATAATTAATCTAAAGAGTCACAAGTGTAGGATGAAAATTAAAATATGAATCCATGAATTTCAACAAGTGTATATCATTTCTCTCAAAATGAATTCAGTGAAGAAAAGTTATGTAAAAATGAAAATTTACTTTTAAGAGTTTTAATTTTGGAAAGATTGGATATTTTTTAGTTAGTTTCCAAAAAAGAGGATCAAAAATATGAAGAGGATGATAAAATCAAAATATAATTGAATATAAATTACGTCAAAAGTTATCAGAGGGGAAGAAAATTCTTTAAAGGAAAGAGAAATGAAAGTACTTCAAATAAAATTAATTTTATTTCAAAATATGATATGTTATCATTTTATGTGGAATGTAAAAAAGTGGAAGAGGACTTTGAGAATTATAGTCATTTATATTTTCTAAAAAATTTAGAATATTCAAAGGATAATCGTATTGCAAAATAATAATACAGTTAATAGGATGGTGGTGAAGATACATAAAAAAAAAGTTATAATTGAGAATGAAACTCATGGTATGTTTGATAGAAATCTAGAATATAGAAAGAGAAACTAAAATTTTTGAAGATTGAGAATGAATACATAAATAAATTCCTTTATACTCTAATACAAAATAGGCCTTTAACTGCGCTAAAAATGAACTTTACTAGTGCTAGATAAGTGCTAACTACTGGAGGGAGATTAAAATACCTACGCTTTTATCAGTGCTAAAAAAGCACTGATAAAGGGGTCCTATATCAGTGCTTTTATTTATCACTGATAAAGGGTACCTATATCAGCAGTTGTAAAGGCATCAATAAAGGTTCCTTTATCATTTCTTTTGAAATCATTGATAAAGGACCCATTTATCATCACTTTTAAAAGCATTGATAATGGGGCATACTATAGTGTGTTGTAATAGCACATTGTAACACCAGTGCAGTGTACTGTAATAACACACCAAAGAACCAAAAACACCACCAAATATCGATAAAATAAAGTACCATTACAAAATTTAAAATAAATAAAATTTATAGCATAAATATAAGAAAAAAACTATATTCTAGACATTTAAAACATTGGTTTATACAATTACATAAGTAAAAATTATTGAATACATTCAAAAACATCAATGTTATTTTGTCTTTTGATCCTGACCCCGACTCATGCTATTACTAAAGAAACCACCCCTACCCAAGAAAAATAATGAACCTATATAAGAAAAAAATTCTTATGTTAGTAATAATATAAAGAAATAAATTAATATAAAGTGTTAATTTTAAACTAAACTTTGATTCATACCATGAATTATTTGTTTTATATTTTGTTGCAGATGATTCTTTCACAACACACCATTTATTGTTTGTATTAAACAATTATCTCGGTGAAAATTAATTAAATAAGTATAAGATAAAAATTATAAGTAAATCAATTAAGTATAGTATATATAATGATGAGAAAAAATATAGTCTCTTTTACTCAATTTTGGCAATGTGATGAGTGTTTTAAACTAAAATGAAACTTATATATTGAAAAGATGTACATGTAGTCATATGGATCACACCATATATCTAATTAAGGTTAGGCTTATTCCTACACATCTCAAATGACTTATGAACAATTTTCCTAAAGTATAAAAATAATCTGAATATTTTCTCTCTGTTTGGAGTACGTCACTTGCCTTTTTTACTAAAATGTAATTTTAAACTGGAAACACGCACTTTGATTTATATCAATCACATAATGTGTCATTTTGATTTGATACTAATTATTAAATATAAAAAATGACTTATGAATCTATTTCCTAAATTATCAATACAATCCAATATTGTTTTATTAGTATTTAGTGAGTGACACGTTTTGAACTAAAATGTCAATTTTAAACTCATAACGAAAACTTTGATTCATACTAGGCACATTGTGTATCATATTGAGGTTCTAATGACTCTTACACATCTAAAATGACTTATAGATCATTTTCATAAAGTATAAAAACAATATGAATGTGTTTTCCCAGTTTTGAGTATGCCAGTTTCCCTTTTTATTAAAATTGATGTCAATTTTAAATAAAAAGGCACACTTGTATTCTTTCCGGTCACACCATGTTTTGGATTGAGGTGAGGATGATTCATACACATCTCAAATGACATATGAATAATTTTCCTAATGTATCAAAATAATACAAATTTTTTTTCTAATATTTGAGTATGTCACTTGTCTTTAGATGTTTCAGCTCAACATGGTTGGAAATTTCATTCATGGGAAAATCTTACGGTTTCTTTAAGGCCACTCATGGTCTGAGGCAAGGTGACCCAGTCTCTCCAAGCATTTTCATCTTAGCTCAAGATTTCCACAGCTGTCTCATCCATAGGAGTTTGAGCAGAGGAGATACTTTGGAATTTCAAAGGAGTATGAGGGTGCAGTCAATTTCCCACCTGATGTACGCAGAGGACACAATTATTTTCACAAACACTGGTAGATCTTCAATGAGGATCTTGATCAAGGTGCTGGAGGAGTACTACCACCGGAGTGTCCATGTTATCAATAGAGACAAGATCCTCTACTATATTTCAAGAAAATGCATGACTAGGTGGAGCTTGGAAATTGATCAAGCCCTCTGTATGAAACGAGGCGTCTTCCCCATGGAATATCTTGGGGCTCCCATATCTCCAGGAAGACTCCTTATCCAGGATTTCGACTCTATCCACAGAACAATTTCGGAACGTATCCTTAACTGTAATAACATATTCCTTTCATTTTACGGTCACATTTCCCTCATTAATAGTGTTCTCTTGGCAGCCCCGGTTCAAGCCCTCTCGGCTGTCAAAGATCCGAAGGGGGTTATTTACAAAATTGAAAATCTCTTGGCTGGATTCCTCTGGGACCCCCTTGTGGAGGTAAAATGGCATTGGGCTTCATGGCGGAAGGTGGCTAAGCCTACTGCGGAATGTGCAATTAACGTGCGATGTCTGGAAGACACCATCAAATGCACACATGAAAAGCTGGCCTAGGAAGTCGTGGAACAGTGCACTCTTTGGGGTAAAAACATGCACGTTCAGTTTGGTTTTCAATAGAGTATAGAAGTTCGTGGGTCTCCGTTTTGGTCAGATATCTCACAACTTATACCTGAAATGTACTAGCTTTATCAATGGATAATTGGGAAGGGTGATATATCCTTCTGGTACCACAACTGGGCAGGGAAGGTGCTAGGGTTTCTGGGCTGCCCTACTCCTACCCTTACGTTCAGGGAAGCCAGCAAGTACCCAGACTTCATTCATGCGGTGTTGGATGAGTAGCAGCAGGACACTTATAATCTCATTGACCTTTCTGCGGATGCAGATCGGCGTGTGTTCACCCCCTCTTGTACAGTGTCTTTTAATTCCCGGGACTATCGGCGCTCGTGGGAAGTTTCAGAAATGGTGGATTGTTGGAATGAAACTTTATGGTCCAAAAACATTCCATCGAAATATTATTTTCATCTGTGGAGAATTAGAAACAGGGCCATCGCAACAGATGACAATGTCAAATGTTGTGGGATTCCGGTAGTTTCACGATGCTCCTACTGTGAATCCGGTGCTGAGGAGAATGCTGGACATCTTTTCTTCATAGGAGACTGGGAAACCGCGGTTTGGAGCTACTTTGGTACGTTTACTGGCTTTCTTGATCGCAACATGGCAGAAAATACTTTCCTGGTCAGGTGGTTCCACGGATCGGGGGATTGAGGTATGGATAAGTTGTCCCTCACTTTGATCCTGCATGCAGGGTGCTGTTCGATTTGGCAGGCCAGTAACAAACTGAGGTACGAAGGAGTTAAATCTTCCAGTTACTCAATTATTCTCAAAACACAGAATCTCCTCATTGACTTGGCTCATCTCTCATGCAAATGGTGGGAGGCCCCTCCCTTCATTGGATGAGCAAGCCATCAAAAGACACTCAGCCTAACAACAACAGTTCAGGCGGCCATTAGGTGCGGTGGAATCCTCTTCCCTCGGGCATCAAGATCAATACTGATGGGTCCTATATTAAGGGGGTTTTGCGAGGCGATGACACTGTCCAGGACCCATATGGTTTGGTGATCCTGGAATTTTCTGCTCGCCTTGTCCATGGAACATCTCTTCAGGCTGAAGCCAAGGCTATGGTGCAGGGGCTGAGTCTGTGCCAACAGAAGGACATTGCTATCTCAGAGATGGAAACAGACTCAAAACTTCTGCATGATGTTATGCACAAAATTTTCCTAATTATGTGGTCAATCATCTATATCATTAGAAAAGGCATAAATATGATTAACAATAACATCAAAGTAAGGAACTCCTGGAGATAAGGAAATCAAGTGGCGGATTACCTAGCTTCGCTTGAGGTCGTTGGGACTAACCCGGTTTGTTTACATAATATGCTAACTCTGAAACCCAAAGGGGTCAATTTGATCAGAGGGGATGCCCTCGGTCTTCATCACTTTAGACCACCTTAGTCTCTCCCTTTTAGGTGGTCCTGTTTTTGTTTTTGTTTCTTTTTGTTTTTTTGGGTTATGTTTTTGTCCCTTCTTTAATAAAAATTTAAATGATGATGATGATAGTCTCACTCTTGGTATAATCTATGAGTGAAAGCCTAAATTCTATTTGAATTGTCATTTATTTGGTCATACCATTTCAGAGTGAAATTGAAACAATCCATGCAATCTTTGTAATGTTCGAGTTCATGATGATAAAAATTGTAGGAATAGAAAGAACAAGACAATGGCCTTCAAGGTTGGTTTTGATCCCAATGGTGCTAAAGAAACTCTTAATGATCCTCCCAAATCCTCTCTAAAAGGTGGTATGGTGGGTGATGGAGGCCCTATGGATAAGAATGTCTTAGAGGAAGCTACTGCAATGGTGATATGATAAGTTCTAAGATTGATGCATGCTCTCAGGAACCTATCTTGGGTCATGTTGGTGATCATATTTCTAATTTCTCAATAACTCCTATTTTGGTCCCTTCTAATGGGGATGTTTTAAAGGAAAGTGAAGGGAGACAACTTCAGGATTCAAATAACCCAGTTTTTGTCCTGATCATTACCCCTGCTAATCCTGATGTTTATACTATGTTTGATGAAGACCATCGTGAAGAACCTTGTGAAGGGAGACAATTTCAGGATGTATACAACCAGGTTGTTGTCCTTATTATTTTCCCTACTGATCCTAATGTTGATGTTGTGATTAGTGAAGAACATGATGCAGAACCTACTACAGATCTAGATCATTATGTGACTGAAGTTCATGATGTAGGTTCTGGTATAGACCCTACTCATGATGCAAATCAACTTTATTCTTCTGTTTATCCGGGGGAATTCTCATAGGTCCAAAATACAAAGGCTACAAAAAGAAAACTACCTGCTAGCCTGTTGACTACTCAAGCTAGTTCAACTAATTGATTCTCCTTGCTAAACACTATTAGGGAGGATACTTGAAATGTATTTGATGATCAAATACCAATTATTTATGATGGTATTATCATTTTTCTCTCTGATAAAGATTCCAGACATATTAATGATGGGCCTAGAACTAGGCTCAGGTCAAAAAAATGAATATTCTATTCTAGAATTGTCAAGGGATTGGGAATCCTCCCACTGCCAGATCCCTTAGACATCTTATTATGACCAATAGGTCGTTATTAGTTGGTATTGCAGATATAAGATAGAAGTTTGAGAACTAGAGCTCCTTTAAATGGGCTTCTCTGTGATATTCTCTTGTTGCAAGCAATCAGTTTACTAGGAATTCTGAATCTTTGTGGGTGCTGAAACATGATAGTGTTGTTGTTAACTCTTCTTTGACTGATTTTCAATCTGTTACTATTTCATGTTACATTGGTAATGTCTCTCTCTCAGTAACGTTTGTCTATGTCATTAATCTTTATACAAGAATAAGAGCACTATGGAGAAGTTTAGTTGATATTTCTAAGAGTATGACGAATAGTTGGGTTCTTCTTGGTGATTTTAATACGGTTTTGAGGCCTAATGAAAAGATTGGTGATTACTTTTGTTGTGCTTCAACCTATGACTTCTTATCTTGCATTGATAAATGTGGTCTTAATGAATTTCCCATTTCTTGTGCTGACTATACGTTGAGTAGATACACTATTAATGGGAGACAGACAAGTAAATTGGACAGGTACTTTGTGCAAGTGGATGATAGGAATGGGGTGATTGATGTGGCTGGGATAACCCTACCAAGACTATATTCTGATCACAATCTCATAATTATTGATGTATATCTCAATAAATAAGGTCAGCCCATCTACCATTCAAATTCAATAATTCTCGTCTTGTTATCCCTGGGTACAAAGAGATTGTTTTGGATGCCTAGGAAAGTGTTTACTTAGGGAGATCCTCACACATATTATATTGTAAATTGAAATTATTTAAGGAAAAGCTGAACTAGTGGAGTAAGGAATCCTTATCCCCCCTTAATAGTGACATCAAAAAGGCTGAAAAAACTATATCAAGAATTCAAGATACTAATCTGTCTCAATATTTTCCCTATCCAGAGGAATTACAGGACGCTTCAAGTCTAGAAATGTTATTGGATCTTAAGGGAAAACTAGTTTAGAATCAATTCATTATTAGGTGGATAAAGGAAGGAAACAAGAATCCAAGACTCTTTCATTGCATAAATAGGGAAAAAGGCCAAGAGGAGTCTTAATTCCCTTAGCATTGATGGGAATATTTTTGATTTAGAGAATGATATTGTTGATGTTGTGACAGATTACTTTGAGAAGTTTTATTTAGATACTAGGAATGACAATTTTGATAAAATCATTCAGTGTTTTGACCCTTCCATTGAAGATGATCAGAATAGGATACTTTTTGATACCCCTATTTCAAAAGAGATACACAATTCCCTATTCTCACTGAATATTGATAGTGTTGCAGGTCTGGATGGCTTTACTAATAAATTCTTCATGTTTTACTGGGATATTGTGCACACTGATGTTACCAATGTTGTGAATGAATTTTTTAGATCAGCTTATATTCCTTTTGGGATGAATTCAAAATTTGTTTACTTAATCCCTAAAAAGGAGAATTATCTAGATATAAAATATTTTAGACCTGTTTCTATTGGGAATATTATACCAAAGATCATTAGTAAAATTATGGCTCAACGGTTGGGTGAAATAGCTAAGGGGATTATCTCTTGGAATCAGTTTGGGTTTGTACCAGGAAGAAACATACAAAATTGTCTTTTCACTACCTATATGTGTGTGAATTATATGAAGAGAAAGGTTAAATATGGAAATATAGCTTTAAAAATTGATATTTCAGAAGCATTTGATACCATAAGATGGAGATTTCTGTTCACTATTCTCAAAATTCATGGTTTCTCACAGGGGTTCATTGATCTAATTGGATCCATTCTATCTGGTGTGAGGCTATATATTCTGGTCAATGGAACTCCTAGAGGTTTTTTTCAATGCTCAAGAGGGGTCAAGCAGGGCAACCCTCTCTCTGGTATGTTGTTTTCTATTTAAGAAGATTATTTAATTTGGTGTCTCACTGATCTTGTTAATTTTAAATGGTATCAGTGAATGAAAATTGGAACGGATTTGGGTGATCTATCACACTTACTTTATGATGATGATATCTTGATTTTTGGGAAGGATAACAAAGGCACCATATCTTGTATTAAAGGAATTTTCTCACATTACTAATAGGTCACAAGTCAGGTCATTAATTGGGGAAAATCTTCTGTGTTTTTTTGGAGACGAAGTTATTATATCAAGGAAAAAAATAATAGCGATGAAGATGGGGATTAAAAGAGGATATATCCCATTTAAATACCTTGGTGTACCACTGTTTAGGGGCAGAGTAAAAATATGTCATTTAGAAAATATTTCCTTGAAAATCACTAATCAATTGGAAAGCTAGAAAGGTAAAAATACGTCTCAAGTAGGGAGAATATGTCTAGTAAATTCAATGATTACTTCAATGTTTGTTTATTACTTTTCTCTGTATAAGTGGTCTAGATCTTTAATTAAAGATTTAAGTGAAAAAATTAGAAACTTTGTCTGGACTGGCTCAATTCATGAGAAGAAATTGGTTATAGTTTCCTGGAAAGATTGTATCAAACCAGTACTAATGGGAGGATTGAGAATTAAATATATCAGGCTATTTAATAAACCTCTGATTAAAAAGTTCACCTGGAAACTTCTTTCAAGTTCAGATCCCTCTATGGATTTTCTAACAATTATATTTATTGGAAAATTGTAGAATGGGTATGTCAATTACATTAGATCCTCTTTATGGACTTCTCTAAAGTAGGTCTATTCTGATCTTATGGCTCGCTCGAAATGGATGATCTATAAGAAGTCCAATTTGAATTTTTGGACTACCAATTGGTTGTCCTGACCCATCTGTGATGAGATTGTCATTCCATCATCTCTTAATCTCAAATCAATTTCTGAATTTTTTGAATATCCAGAGCTTAATGAAATCCAACCTAGCCACCTACACATGGAATCCATGAGGTACTGCTTTAATGAGTTTGATGTTCTGGTCTAGATGCCCAACCTGAGTGGCATCCTCACCACAAAGGAATGTTACAATTCTCTTTTTGGTGATTAGATTCATCCTCCAAGCTAGGTTATGGGTTTCAATAAACCTTTTATTCCTTCTTATCTATCTCTGCTTATCTGGAAAATATGGAAAAATAGGCTCCCACTGCAGGCTTTTCTACATTGTTTTGGGCTATATCTTTCCTTGGTTTGCACTCTCTGCTTAGAAGTAGATAAAACCATATCACACCTCTTTGTTTCATGCAATCTTGCCACCAGGTTTTGGTCTTATATGCAAGATATATTTCACTGTGGCTTTCCCTTCCGATTGGTTGTTGGATTACTATAGTCCATTTGCAAGGCTAATCTCAGTGATCAAGTTCATTCTCTTCTGTTGATGGAATCTGTGGCTATTCTAGACTTCATCTGGAAGTCAAGAAATGACCTTATCTTCAAAAAAATCAAGATGTTATTTCATACCAGTGTCTTATCAGTGCATCGTTCTATCTGCATGGATTCTAATATCCAAACTGGTTCTATGAGAAATGATGTTTCTGATCTTGTTCTGTTGATATCTCTTGGTTTTAATGGAAGGATGAAGAATCCACTTATGGTGAAATATATCCAATGGATACCACCTCTTCCATGGTGGATAAAGGTTAATGTTTATGGGGATACCTCTAGTGCTCTAGGACCCTCTAAATGTGGTGGTGTATTTCGTACCACTCGGGGGTTTGTAAAAGGCTGCTTCTTCTATTTTATTGGTAGTGGGTTCTCTATTGAAGCGGAGCTATGGGCTATGATTAAAGCAATTAGTTATGTTGTCCATTTTGGTTGGCATGATTTATGGATAGATTTAGATTCATCTGTTGCAATTCAAATTCTGAAAGATCGGTCAAGGAATGTGCCATGGAAGATACTACCGGTCTGGAATGACTACCTTCGGCTTCTAGAATCACTCTCACTTAAATTCACACATGTTTACCATGAATCTAATCAAGTGGCTGATTCTCTTTAGAAAATGGAAATTCTTGATGTCACCTCTTATTGGTCCTTTGTGTCACCTGAATACTGTGATAGTCTTATTCATGTTGATTATTGTGGTGAGGTTTACACTCGTCTTTGTAGAGAGAATTCATGATGCTTTGTCATGTACTTTATAATTTTTATTTTATTTCCCTAGGAGAAGTCTCTCCTGACTCCTAATTTTCTTGGTATCAAAACAATATGGATGTTTTCTTAGTTTTGAGTTTTTCACTTGTCTTTTGTACTAAAATATCATTTTAAACTAGAAACATGCACTTTGACTCATACCGATCACATCATGTGTTTGTTTTACATGAGACTAATTCCTACACATTAAAAATTACTTATGAATTGTTTTTTAAAATTCTAAAGATTATCTTAGTGTGTTTTGTCAATTTTCATTCAGTGGCACTTTTTGAACTAAAATGTCGATTTTAAACCGATAACAGACACTTTGAGTCATACCGAGCACATCATGTATCAGATTGAGGTAAATATGATCCTTATAAGTCAAAAATGACTTATATATTTTTTCCTAAAGTATAAAAATAATATAAATTCATTTTCTCAATTTTGAGTAGGTTAATTTTCCTTTTTACTAAAATTGATGTCAATTTTAAATAAAAAGATGCACTTTGAGTCATATCGGTCAGACCATCCATCAGATTGGGGTGAGTCTAATTTCTATATGTGATAAATGACTTATAGATCATTTTACTAAAGTATAAAAAAATTAATGGATTTTCTCAGTTTTGAGTACATCACTTCTCTTTTTTACTAAAATGTCATTTTAAACTAAAAACATGCACTTTGACTCATACCGATCACATCATGTATCTGTTTGATGTGAGATTGATTCTTATACATCACAAATGATTTATGAATAATTTTCCTAAATTATCATGAAAATATGAACTCATTTTCTCTATTTTCAATGAGTGATAATTTTTGAACTAAAATATCAATTTTAAACTGATAGCGGACACTTTGATTCATACCAGGAACATCATGTATCAAACCAAGGTGATTCTGATTTCTTCCAATCAAAAAATACTTATGGATCATTTTCTTAAACTATCAAAATAATATAAATTCCTTTTCTCAATTTGGAGTAGGTCAATTTCCATTCTTAATAAAATTGATGTCAATTTTAAATAAAAAGACGCAATTGGAATCATACTAGTCACACTATGTGTCGGATTGAGGTATGGATGATTCCTACAAATCCAAAATTACTTATAGTTCATTTTCCTAATGTATAAAAACAATACGAATGTGTTTTCTTAGTTTTGAGTACATCACTTGTCTTTTTTACTAAACTAGAATTTTAAACTAAAAACATGCACTTTCACTCATATTGGTCACATCGTGTGTCAGTTTGACATGAGACCGATTCTTACACATAAAAATGACTTATTAATAGTTTTCCTAAATTATCAAGAAAATCCGAGTGTGTTTTATTTATTTTAATTTAATGATAATTTTGAAATAAAATGTTGAATTTAAACTAATAACAGACACTTTGAGTCATACTGAGAACATTGTGTATTAGATTGAGGTGAAGTTAATTTCTAGACATCAAAAATGACTAATGGATCATTTTTATAAAGTATCAAATCAATATTAATGTGTTTTATTAGTTTTGAGTTTGTGAGTTGTCTTTTTTACTAAAATTGAAGTCAATTTTAAATAAATATATGTACTTGGTCTCATACTGGTCACATCAAGCATCAGATTGAGGTGTGGCTGATTCCTACATGTCTTAAATGAAATATGGATCAGTTTCCTAAAGTATCAACCAATATAAATGAGTTTTATTGGTTTTGAGTATGTCACTTGTCTTTTTTACTGAAATGTCATTTTAAGTAGGAAACATACACTTTGAATCATACTAGTCACATCATGTGTCGGTTTTACATGATAAAAAATTCCTACACATATTTACTAAATTATCAAGACAATATGATCCAATTTTCTCAGTTTTTAGTGAGTGACACTTTTTGAACTAAAATATCAATTTTAAACTAATAATGGACACTTTGAGTCATACCAAGAACATTGTATATCAGATTGAGTTGAAAATAATTCCTACATGTAGAAAATGACATATGGATCATTTTCCTAAAGTATCAAAAAAATCCAAATGAGTGTTCTTGGTTTTGAGTAGGTCAGTTTTTTTTACTAAAATTGCGGTCAATTTTAAATAAAAAGATGAACTTGGAGTCATACGGGTCACACCGTGTGTCGGATTGAGGTGAGGTTGATTCTTACAAGTTCCAAATGACTTATAGATCATTTTTCTAAAGTATCAAAACAATACAAATGTGGTTTATTGATTTTTTTTTAGTAGGTTAGTTTTCCTTTTTACTAAAATTGAGGTCAATTTTAAATAAAAAGATGCACTTGGAGTCATAATGGTCACACAGTGTATCAAATTGAGGTGCAGATGATTCTTACACATCTAAAATGACATATGGATCGTTTTCCTAAGTATCAAAATAATCCAAATGTGTTTTACTAGTTTTGAGTATGTCGCTTGTCTTTTTTACTAAAATGTCATTTTAAACTGGAAACACACACTTTGACTCATACCGGTCACATCGTGTTTCTGTTTGACATGAGATTAATTCCTATGCATCAAAATGATTTTTAATCATTTTACAAAATTATCAGGACAGTACGAGTGTGTTTTCTCAGTTTTTAGTGAGTGACACTTTTTTAACTAAAATATTAATTTTAAACAGATAACAGACACTTTGAGTCATAACGGACACATAGTGTATCTGATTGAGGTGTGGCTGATTCCTACACATCAAAAATGACTTATGGATAATTTTTATAAAGTATAAAAACAATCTAAATTCCTTTTCTTGGTTTTGAGTAGGTCAGTTTTCATTTTTACTAAAATTGATGTCAGTTTTAAATAAAAAATGCACTTCGAGTCATATTGTTCACACTGTGCATAGAATTGAGGTTCGGTTGATTACTAAATGTCCCAAATGACATATGGATAATTTTCCTAAAGTATCAGAATAATATGAATGTGTTTTATTAGTTTTGAGTATGTCACTTGTCATTTTTATTAAAATTTCCTTTTAAACTAGAGACATGCACTTTAACTCATATCAATCACATCGTGTATCGGTTTGATGTGAGACTGATTCCTAAACATCAAAAATTATTTATGAATAGTTTTACTAAATTATAATGAAAATCCAAGAACATTTTATGTGTTCTCAGTGAGTGACACTTTTTGAACTAAAATATTGATTTAAAACTGATAACAGAAACATTGAGTTATACCAGGAACATCATGTATCAGATTGAGGTAAGGATGATTCATACACATAAAAATGACTTATGGATCATTTTTCTAAAGTATCAAAATATTCTGAATGCTTTTTCCCCATTTTGATTAGTTTAGTTGTTTTTTTACTAAAATTGATGTTATTTTTAAATAAAAAGACGAACTTGGAGTCATATTGGTCACACTATCCGTAGGATTAAGGTGAGGATAATTAATAAAAATACCAAATGGCATAAATATTATCTCTTAATGTATAAAAACAATAAGAATGTGTTTTCTTAGTTTTAATTAGGTCATTTTTTTTACTAAAATGTCATTTTAAATTGGAAACACACACTTTAACTCATATCGATCACATTGTGTATTGGTTTGATGTGAGAATAATTCCTACATATCAAAAATGATTTAAGATTTTTTTCATAAATTGTTAAGAAAATATGACTGTATTTTCATAGTTTTTAGCGAGTGGTGCTTTTTAAACTAAAATGTCAATTTTAAACTAATAAAAAACACATTGGGTCATATCAGGCACACCATGTATAGGATTGAGGTTAGGTTGATTCCTACACATCATAAATGACACATAGATAATTTTCATAAATTATAAAAACAATATGAATGACTTTTCTCAGTTTTGTGTAGGTCATTTGTCTTTTTTACTAAAATTGTTGATAATTTTAAATAAAAAGTGGTACTTGGAGTCCTACCGGTCACACTATGTGTTGGATTGAGGTTCAGCTAATTCCTACATGTCTAAAATGACTTATGAATCATTTTACTAAAATATCAAAACAATCCTAATGTGTTTACTCTTTTTTGAGTATGTCACTTTTCTTTTTTTACTAAAATGTCATTTTAAACTAAAAACATAAACATTAACTCATACCAGTTATATTGTATATCATTTTTATGTGAGACCAATTTCTATACATAAAAAATTATTTATGAATATTTTTTCTAAATTATTAAGACAATATGAGCATGTTTGATTGGTTTTCAGTGAGTGACACTTTTTTGAACTAAAATGTCAATTTTAAACTGATAATGGAAACTTTGGGTCATAAGGGGAACATAATATGTAGTATTGAGTTTTGGATGATTACTACACATCAAAAATTAATTATGGATAGTTTTATTAAAGTATCAAAATAATATGAATATGTTTTCTCAGTTTTGAGTATGTCAGTTGTCTTTTTTAGTAAAATTATCTTTAATTTTAAATACAAAGAATCACTTGGAGTCATACTAGTCACACTGTGTGTCGGTTTGAGGTGAGGATGATTCATAAACATACCAAATTCTCAAAAAAAATCCTAAATTCCAATGTTACCATTATTTCCATTATATTTCTTTTTCGAACTTCCAATACTTCATATTAACTCGATGTTCTTAGCTAAAAACCCTTTTTCAGCTAAGAACATAAAATCAATATGCAGTTTTGTAGTTCCAAAAACAATGGAAATGTAAATCATGGTAACATTGGTATAAAGGAACATTTTATCTCTTTTGTGGATTTTTGTAGGTAGTTAAAATAAAAATATGTCTTCTCAAAATATCTATGAAGAAAACTAAATAAGTATTAGATAAAAATAATACAAAAAATAACTTAAAAATAGTAGATAAAATGATGTGAAAAATAATTAAATTAGTAGTAATTCACCTTTTCTTGGTAGTTATATGCATTCTTGATGAATTTCCTTATTGTCATTATCTCAATTACAGGCTCAAAGTCCAATCTCTCACGAGCATGAGATGCTTCCAACAAACCAGCCCTTTAAGAACCTTGTTCTTATTTGAGGTACATATCTCTTATTTTCCATCAATTATTAGTTTAAATTCTTAAATATGACCTAAGGTTGATGATCGTTGGGGTCATCAAGGTCTTTGGGGTGTCAGGGGATGGTTTGAATCCTGGAACCCAAAGTTTGGGTTTTTTAGCCTAGAACATGGTTAGTGAAAACCATGAAAGGAAGGCCACATGGTTTGACTAAACCATTCAAGGATGGATAGTGGGGTATTAAATTCTACATGGTTTGGGTAAATCATGTGATAGGAGTTGTACAGACATGTGATAGGTTTACAGTTTTTAGTAGAATTTGACGGTGGTTTTTAGCATAGTTTGTGCATGGTTTTTAAACCGTGTAGCTAAACCGTGCATTATTCCCCAGAAATATAGGAAGTATTTCTTGTTTTACACATGGTTAAACCATGTGAGCCCTTCTATTTTGAAACTTTTATAATTTTTAATTAAATTAAAAATTATTTAAAAAGCTAAATTGTGATCTTATTTCACCCGGAAAAAAAGGGGACCAAAGGAAGCTCTCAACTTCAACTATTCTATGAATTCATGTCCCTTATTCCTCACGACTTTTATTCAAGCATGGCTTGTCTCCTTGGATCCTTAATGTAAATTCCTTAATTATTTTTTAGTCATTCTTTATTCTTCTGGTAATTGGATGTGCTATTTGGTTTTAGGCTCATATTCCCTAATTTCTTATTCTTCATATGTTCTTCATTTTTCTCCTAATATGGGCCAAATCAAAGACTAATATTAGATGATATATCTATAACAAACCTAAGGTAGGTGTTTTGTGGATTTTTTTTAAATTTGGAGAATTTATATATGTCGTCATGTCGCGCCCCCACTTTTCAGGTGTGGCCTTAAATATAAATTAAACCTTATTTCTACCAGTCCTGTTATATATAATTGAATAGGTTTATTAATGTGTGTTATAGGTTTTATACCTTGAATAAGGACCACCCTGTGGGTTATTTTCCTTGAATTACCCTTTTTTTGTATTTATGGATTGGACACCCCTTAAGGCGTGTCTTTATCCCTTTTCATGGGTTGTAAAAAATGGAATTAATTATAAATGGGATTATAATGTTGTTGGATTTTAATAGAATTGGTTAAAGGGTATGGGATGGATGACTTTACCAATGACCCATATATGCCATTGTTTGATTAAAACATGTTTTTCTTGTATTTACTTTCCCATGTGAGTAAAATAGAGGTTATATTCCATGAGTTGATGTAATTGGATTGAACTGTTCCAACTGTTGATTTTACCATGTGATTTATATTATAATTAAACCATGTGATGGCTTGATTGGATTTTGAGGATTATTATATTAAAATTTTACATTTGGATATTTTAATGTCCTTTGAGAATCTAGCCCATGTGAGTTACGTTAATACCATGTTATGTAATGGATTGATTAAGCATGGTAAGCTCTTTCTCAATATATAACTATGTGAGTTAAATGATGTTAAATCCATGTACTAGTTTTTTATGCTTTTGATACTTATTATATGAATTATTCCCACATGATTAAATGAAAGGCCAAGCCCTTTAGTTTGGTCTTTGATTGAGTCACCCTTTTGAGGTGAGTTATATTGAATGCCTTTGGTTTTGGACTTGGAATTTTAAATGAATTGTTTCAATTAAATGGAATCAGTTAAATGATAAATAGCCTTCAGTGATACATGGATTAAAATTAGAATTCCATTTTTGGATGATGTACATGATTTGTGTATACATTTTCACATACTTTATTGAAAATAAGAACAAGTTTTCTACAATTACTTATTGCTTAGTGGAAAAGTACTTTGATTTTGGTGATCTTGTTCATTTATAGGATATTTATGGCCAAATACACAAAACAAGGGAGAACCGAGAAAATTTTAAAAACTAAATGGTGTGTACATATACACACTCCATGTATATTCAGACTCAGACACAGATTTACTGGGACAAGTACATGCCCAAGTAAACAGAATCCGGTACATGTCATGTTCACCCTATACACGCTGTGTATACCCTTCTAGAAGAAATTGGCGGATGAGAAGAAGTCTACACGCCCATGTGGATGGCTGATAGGGACATTTCGTGTTCAACCTATACACAACATGTATATCTTTCTAGAAGTGGTTGGTGGCTGAAAAATGTGACTACACACCGTGTATGTCAATGCTACACACCATTTATATCTACCTACCAGGCGGTGCCATGTTTCAAGTCAAAGACGATGTTTTAGGCCTCTTACCAGCGGAGAAAACAAGGACAAAAGTGCATTGACAAAAGTACATGTTGTGTACTTTTGCCTCAATTTGGGACACCGATAACATACCTTCGGTGAAATGACTCACCAAATTTGGGTGTCTTTGACGGGGACAAAGAAAAGTTAATTTTGTTCTTGTTTTAATTAAGTTTGTATCAAATTTTAGTGAAAATAAAAAACATAAATTCACAAAAATCTCTTTTCTAATATCATTTCTATTTATCTTTATTTTTTCTCTTTTATGCTTGGTGTGTCTTGTATTTTTCAGGTCGTTAGGTGTATGAGCGGCTACCTCACACGTTCCAAGAACGATGAGTCGTCGGGGTTTTTCCCAATTGGCCCAGAGATCAAACAGACACTTTTGAGGTGCTAACGAGCACTCGTGACCGAGCACAATCACAAAAATCCCATGGTGAAAAATGAGGAAGGAAATACAGCTATTTTCTAAGGATCTGGACAGCCGTTAGGACCGGATGACAACCAGAACCAACAAGCTCCACTTTCTCTAGGGTATGTCCTGCAGCAGCTCCAACAATTCCAACCAGAGTGGCTTCCATTATTACCTCCAGGTCAGGGGCCATACTTTTCCCCTTAGGAACAATAATATATGCTGGATCCACTCCCTCAGCAGCCACCTCCACGTCATACTCTCATGGAATATGACCTTCCATCTTTCCACGGAGCTGACACGGGCATCATCCATCCACCAGTGCAGGACCAACACTTTGAGATCAAGTCTGCTATTATGAAGATGATCCAAAACACCGTTCAGTTCAGAGGCCTGCCCAATAAGGACCCCAATTCCCATCTCTCTAATTTTATGGAGGTATGCGACACGTTCCGCTACCACAGAGTGTCCACAAACGCCATTTGTCTTCACCTATTCCCCTTCTCTCTAAGGGATAAGAAGAAATAGTGGATCAAAGGATTGCCTCAATAATCCATCCTCACCTGGGAAGAGCTCGCCCAGGCGTTCCTGTCTAAATACTTCCCACCCTCGAAGACAGTGACTCTACGGAACGAAATACACAACTTCTAGCAGCATGACTTGGAGTCATTGTACGAATCATGGGAGCGCTTCAAGGAGATGTTGTGAAAATACCAACACCATGGACTCACACTTTGGATGCAGGTCCAAAACTTCAACGGAGGACCAACAATGAATACAAAGTCTGTGGTGGATGCTGCTTTTGGAGGTACAGTAATGAGGAAATCCCCGAAAGAGATTTTCAAACTACTAGAAGACATGTCTGCCAATAGCTTTCAGTGGAATTCTAAGTGGGGAACACAGAACAAGGTATGCATAACATTGAGGCTACTACTAGGCTTGATGCCCAGTTAGACGTTGTGTCCAAAAAGATCGATGTGCTCAATCTGAAGGGCATGTCCCAAGTACATGCCGCAAACCATATGGCATGTAGAGAATGTGGTGATAACCACATCATGTTAGAATACTCAGGTTCTACAATAGTACCTTCAACAAGCGAGGTGAGTTATGTTACCCATAATAGATGTCCAAACCAGTACCAGTAGTATCAGAACCTGGCATGGCGTGATCAACAGAACACAGGCTGGGGCCAACAATAGCATAATCTTCCACCCCACCGACCACCTGGCCACAACTAGCCTCCTTATCAAAACCATTACCCAAGGTAGCAACAGCCCCAATATGCCTCTTATCAGCAGAAATGGTATCAAAACCCTCACCCATAGCATCCGCGGAAGCCACAACCTCTACCAACTCAACAACCACCTCAGCAGGAGAACACCTCAAGGTTAGAGGATCTCATGAGCAAATTTATATCTACTACTGAGACCAGGTTCCAAAATTAGGAGGCTTCAATTGGAGGCCTGGAGAACTAGATTGGCCAGTTGGAAAACCAACTCTCATAAAGGAAACCTGGTACACTACCGGGTAACACTGAGAAGAACCCAAGGGAGGAGGCCCATGCCATCATTCTATGGATTGGAAAGCAGCCACCACAACAGAATCAACCATCATAGCTAGGTGCATCCACACCCCCTATTTATAAAAAAGGTATAGATACAGAACCCTCCTCATCCAAAATCCCCCAGAAGGAGGCTTCGTGGAATAAAGGAAAGGAGGTTTTCAAACCCTTTAAACCTACCTTACCCTTCCTAGAGATATTGAAGCAGAGGAAGATGGACCACCAGTTAGGAAAATTCATGGACGTGTTCAAGAAGCTATACATAAATATTCCACTTGTAGAGGCACTGAGTCAGATACCCACTTATGCAAAATTCATGAAGTAAATACTCTCAAAAAAAGAAATATGGAGGATCTGAACACCATTTCTCTAAAAAAAGAGTGTTCTGCAGTCTCCCAGCATTCGATTCCTCCCAAACTCCAGGATCTAGGTAGCTTCAATATTCCATGCACTATTGGACCATGTGAGTTTGGGAAGTCCCTCTGTGACTTAGGGTCCAGTGTGAACCTCATTCCCCTTGGAGTTTTCAAGAAGCCAAGGCTCAATGATTTGAAGCCTACCTGAGTATCCCTTCAGCTTACTGACTGATCCATCAAATATCCAAAGGGGATACTGGAGGACGTGCTAGTCAAGGTAGGTAGGCAGATCCTTCCCACATATTTCATCATCCTTGACATGGAGGATGACCAGGAGGCACCACTCATTTTGGGAAGGCCTTTCTTGGCAACTGGGAATGTATTTATCGACGTGCACCAAGGTGAGATAATTTTCTAGTTAGGAGATTAGAGAGTCTCCTAAAATGTCCTCAAAGCTGTCAAGAATGCATCATTGTTAGATCATAAGGGTTGTATGCAGTAAACACCATGGATGATCGCTTGAGTGAAAAAGGGGATGATTTGGTATGTTCTTTTACCTCAAATAACCTTATCATTCCAGACATTCCAGTTGAAGAAGCGCCAGAGGACTTGAAATTACTAGAAGTCTAGGGTGGCCACTATTGGCAATGTGTAGTTTTTCCTGATAGTCTAGAATGGGAAAAGGTGAAACCACTTGTACCTTCAATTTTAAAGGCGCCTGAACTTGAACTGAAGCCTATTACATCTTCTCTAAAGTAAGAGTATTTGGGAGACCATCAAAAATTGACTATCATACTAAGTGTAGAACTATCACATGAAAAGGAAGATGCACTTATACAGGTTTTGAAACAACAAAATCACACTATTGGGTGGACAGTTGCAGATTTGAAGGGCATCAGCCATGCCATTTTCACCCACAAGGTTCTACTTGAAGAAGGTGCAAAGCAATCTCAGCAACCATAGCGACGCCTGAATACCCCCATGAAGAAAGTTTTAAAAAAATATTTGATTAATTTTTTGGATGCAGGAATCATTTATCCCGTCTTGGATAGTCTGTGGGTGATTCCCCTATAAGTGGTACCCAAAAAGGGGGGTATCACTGTGATTTCAAATGCTAAGAACGAGCTCATTCCCACCCGCACTATCACAGGTTGGAGAGTCTGTGTGGACTACAGAAAGATGAATGACTCCACGAGGAAGTATCATTTCCCCCTTCTCTTCATGGATCAAATTCTAGAGTGACTAGTGGGGCACAACTTTTATTTCTTCTTTGACGGCTATTCCGGCTACAACCAAATTTTCATTGCTCAAGAGGATCAAGAGAAAAACACATTTACTTGCCCCTACTGTACGTTTGCTTACCGAAGGATGTCTTTTGGAATGTGAAACTCCCCCACCACCTTCTATTGTTGTATTATGATTATCTTCCAAGACATGGCGGAATAGATCCTGGAGGTATTCATGGATGACTTTTCCGTTTATGGAAAAACATTCACCACTTGCTTGCGGCACCTGGAGCTAGTTCTGGAAAGATGTGAAAACACTAACCTAGTTTTGAACAGGGAAAAGTGTAATTTCATGGTGCAAAGTTCCATCATCCTTGGCATAGAATCTCATCGAAGGGGGTATAGGTGGACCCAGCAAAGATAGAAGTCATTTCACGACTTCCTATTCCGACTTCTGTCAGATCCATCTATAGCTTCTTGAGGCATGCCGGATTTTAAAAGTGGTTTGTCGGTGACTTTTCAAAAATATCCTAGACCCTCACCAATCTTCTGAACAAGGATTTTGTATTTGAGTTCGATGAGACATGCACTATAGATTTTGAGCACCTGAAGCAGCGCCTGGTGGAAGCTTCAGTAATGATTTCTCTCAACTGGGAGGAACAATTTGAAGTGATGTGTGATGCCAGTGACTATATAGTGGGAGTATTCCTAGGCCAGTGGCTTAAATGAATTTTATGACCTATTTATTATTCTAATAGGACACTCAACGAGTCATAGATAAACTACACCACCACAGAAAAGGAAATTTTGGTAGTAGTGTTCGCATTTGACAGGTTCCATTATTACTTAATGTTATCTAAAGTTATTGTTTATACTGACCATGCAGCACTGAAGTACCTACTGCATAAGAAAGATGTGAAGCCATGATTGATCTGTTGGGAGCTCCTCCTAAATGAATTTGATCTGGAGATCTGATACAAGAAAGGTATCGAGAACGTTGTTTTTGATCATCTCTCCCACCTGGAGTTGCCTCATTTGGGGAAGGAGGAAGATCGAGAGATCATGGAGGATTCCCCTGATGAGAACCTCTTTTCAATCACCGAAACACCTAGACATTGGTATGATGATATTGCTAATTTTTTTGTTACAGGTTCCGTTCACCCTGACCTCTCCTTCCAACAAAGGAAGAGGTTTCTTTCTGATGTTAAGAGGTACTTCTGGGAAGATCCTCTTCTATCCCGATCATGTGGAGATGGGGTGATCCATAATTTCATTCTAGAAAATGAAGTTCATGGAGTCCTAAAAAATTTTCACACCTCACCAGTAGGGGGAAATCATGGCCCCAACAGTACAATAGAAAATATCATGAAATCTGGTTTATTCTATCCCACCATGCATAAAGATTCTCAGGCCTTTGTTTCTCGTTGTGATCGATGCCAGAGAACTAGTAATGTGGGATGTAGAGCTGAGATGACCCATCACCCCATCCTAGAGGTCGAAATTTTTGACGTCTAGGGCATAGATTTCATGGGTCCCTTTCCCCCATGTTTCAGGAACACTTACATCCTGGTCTGCATCGACTACTTCTCCAAGTGGGTGGAAGCTGCTGCTACAACTCACGACACGGCCAAGGTAGTCATGATATTTTTAAAGAAAC
This sequence comes from Viscum album, assembly GCA_963277665.1. NCBI lineage: Eukaryota > Viridiplantae > Streptophyta > Magnoliopsida > Santalales > Viscaceae > Viscum > Viscum album. The sequence goes on from OY728119.1 coordinate 445,963,452, forward strand.
ACATTTTTAGAAGGTTCGGAGTTCCCTGAGAACTAATCAGCGATAAAGGGGCCCACTTTGACAATACACTGATGAGAGGAATACTGTCGAAGTATGAAGTAAAGCATCATATGGGGACACCATATCATCCCCATTCCAGTGGACAAGTGGAGCTCTCCAACCGTGAGATCAAGTAGATCCTAGAGAAAACATTAAACACTTTGAGGAAATACTGGTCCAAGAAGTTCGATGATGCTTTGTGGGCATATCAGAATACTTTCAAAACACCATTGGGAATTTCCCTATTTCACCTCATCTATGGAAATCCATGCCATATTCTAGTAGAATTAGAGCATAAATCATACTGGGCTGTCAAGGCCCTGAATTTTGATTTGAAGGTAGCTGAAGAGAAGAAAAAGTTCCAACTATCAGAACTTGATGAAATCATATTAGAGGCATATGAAAACTCCAAGCTATACAAAGAGAAGATGAGAGAAATTCATGACCGGATGATTTCACAAAAATATTTCCAACCCGGTGATCAAGTGCTCCTATTTAACTCTCATCTTCAATTATTACCAGGGAATTTGAATTCATGGTGGTCGGGACCATTCCATGTTATATGTGAATTCCATCATGGAGTGGTGGAAATTTATGGAGAGGATGATAAACCATTCAAGGTGAACAGACAGCGGTTGAAATCTTACCATCACATGGACTACATGGTGGGAACGTTGTCCACCATACAGCTCAGGTAAGCAGAGGTAAGTTGGTCGAGCCAACGACCTAAAATAAAGGTGATTTCTGGGAGGAAACCCAGTGGATACATGCCATGTACCACCTATATACACGGAGTGTACTTATTACTTTTCATTTATCTTCAAACTATTATAAATATATAGTTTAACAAATTAATAAACAAGGATGATGCTGGTGTCGATGGTAAGGTCACTGGAGTTTATTCGAGCCATCACCAGTTTGAATATCTCTTGACCTACCTTTGGCACGGGGTTCCTCCTTTTTATCCACTTGTTTTCTTACACGATGTGTGTGGTAGTTTTCATATATATATTTTCTTATAAGAAAACACATGGTGGGGATGGATCAGTTGGCCAAGATTGTAACCCGGCTTCAAAAGACCCAGGTTTGAATCCTGAAAACCACCCCATTTCCATCATTTGTATTTTTTATAAAACCACACGGCGTGTCTTTCAATATATGTCGTGTGTTCCATGTATTCCTTCTAAAACTAAAAATATTTTTCACATAAAGTAATTCATGTGTATGAAGTTGGCTTATTGGTAGAGTCTCGGCCCTGGATTCAAAAGACCCGGGTTCAAACTAGGATAATCTACCTGCTACATCCCTTTTTATCTAATTAAAAACCACACGCCATGCATTTAGTTTCTTCCCATGTGGTATAGGCCTATTTACTTTAACTACATTTAAATATTTAATAGGATCAGTAGTACAACCTTTGCTTTAGTGGTTGAGGTCTTCCGTTTGGAATGGCTGATCGCTAGTTCGAACCTCTCCCCAAGCACTGGACCAAACGTTGTGCTTCTCTTTTTCCAATTTTAGAACACACGATGTGTATTTCTCGATACATTACGTGTATAGTTTTATTTTTAATAAATTATGTATATATATATATTTTTTTAATTACTAAATATTACATAGTTTAGTATAATAATTATATATATATATTATTAAAAGAAATGTGATACACGGTGTGTAGTCTGGAGATACACGCCGTGTACCTCAGCTATAAAAGTCGCGGACCACCCAGCTTCAGCCCGTGTCACACGGAGCCCTCCCCTCTCCTCATTTATTTTCCCATATGACACCTGGCCTGCCCTTTCCCAAATCCATTGATTTAGGGTGTTTTACCTTTTGATTTATACAACATTTTGATCCTCGTTCCAAGTACGCCCTTCTAAACCCTTTATTTCAAGTTTTTATAAGCATTTAGGGTCATTTGTAGATCATCCGGCCGTTCGGATTCCGCGATACACAGGAACAATTTGAAGAACACACATCGTGTACTTTTGTACATGGCCTCACACTGAATGCTTCGTGATTTGAAAATACATGGTGTGTATGTTCGGTACACGCTGTATACTAGCCTCTATCATGCTTGGGTACCTTTTTCACACATCCTTGCATAGTATGTTCATGTACACCATGTGTCTGTTCGGTACACACCGTGTACATAATTTCTTTCGGTCAGCCCATTCCTAACACTTCACATGGCCATTTACCATTTGGTCTTGAACACGCTATGTTGTCCTCTCACACGGTGTGTCCTATATTGTTAGAACTGCTTAAACAGTGGTTGTGTCTTTGCCAACAGACGACCAGGGCCACTTTGCATGAACACAACATGTATGTTCGGTACATGCCGTGTATCCTTCCCTGGTCTATTTCATGTTCTCTTGGAATGTCTATCCAAAGAACATGAGATGATAACCCTCTTTTACTACACGTTGTATACTTTTGATACACATGCTGTGTACTTTTTTTATTTTTTTGTTTTCCCACATTTTCTTCTTTTACCTTTTCTTTCCTTTTTCTTTTTTTGGGTTTTCTTTCTTTTTTAGGGTATGGAAGATAGAGACCATTCATGGGTTAAGAGTCCCACCTCCACCACTGAGGGTGAGAGGCCCATTTTTGGTCGGATCTGACTCTGGCCCATGACGTCACTAGATTCGGAATCTTCGGTGTACCATCCTTTTCCGTTGGCCATCCTTCCACCACCCTCTTTTTCCACAAAGGCTAGTCCTAGTACCGCCACACCTCCACCATCCAGCACCAAGCCTCTGAGAACCACCCTTAGTTCCCCACTAGCTGCCACTCCACCTGATCTCTCTTCATTCGCAGCTGGTCTATCATTGACCGCCCCATCCAGCGAGCCTTCTTCTATTGCAGCCACTCCACCCCCAGAGCCAGCTCCCACTGCTACACCTCCACCTAGGTCAGGACCTGTTGGTGTTCCATACCCTTGCATGGTGTTCCCATTTACCAATTTGGCACACAACAGGGTCTGGCATTTCTCTCACTACCTGATCCTGTTGAGCAGCCGCTTTCTTGAAAATAGAGTCCCTCAGTAGGTGGGTATCTAGGGAGATTTAGAGGATCTTCTTGGTAAAACTCCATTACTCATGATCTTTCAGGTCAGTACTCCTATTTTTATAGATTTATTTTTGGAGTTTGATGCTTCCTTTGTGTTCGACGGAGTTGAGTACTGGGAGATGCCCGGTGGTGCAATACTGTGGTCCAATTCCGACTAGGTGGCCAACCCTTTTCCATTACTATGACCTAGTTTGGCCAAGGGTGTAGTTTCTATCCTCATCCAATCACCCCACCCCATGTCTCCACCCTGACCTAACCTGATCACTCTGAGCTTGTTTCTATGTGGTGGGAGATTGTTGGGTATGACCACCACTATACCCCTACTTCCTAGAAGAGTACCCTCATCGCTGAACCTATCCTTCGCTTCCCCCACCGGTGCATTAGTGCCATCCTTTTCCCCCTCCATGAGGATATGGGGGTCATGACCAGTCATGACATGGATCTCCTCACCTGTTTCATCTGTCAGGACTACTCGGGCCTCCCTTACCTTGCCACATCTATTTCCACGCCATTTTTATCGGCTTTCAGGGAAACCTGAATGGTGGGTTTTACGCCACCCACATTTCCCACCACCTCAGGGTTTTTGAACCTTCTCTTCCCCATGACCTTTTAGGTTCCCCCCAGTGGATGGACTATCTCATGCTTATTCACATGGGCTTGGTCCGAAAGCAAGGGGTTATTATGTCCTTGCCCAGGAACCACCCTGACCACCTATTGACCCTCCTGCCCCCGCTGAGGCACCTTCTCCTCCTTCCCCACCCCTTCCAACTTCCCCACCCACCCTCTTATTTTGACCCCTCTTCTTCTAGCCTAACTTCTTCTATTCCACCTACTACCCCCTACCCCAACACCCTTGTTTGATATATTCTTTTTCCTCCACCTATCCACGATGGATCAGCACTTAGTTCGTCTCGATCAATGTCAGGACTGACTAGAGCAGATGTTGGGGCTTCTTCTTTAGCATCATGGTATACCACTACCCCCACCACCTGCCTCTACCTCGGCTCATGGACCTTCTTCCATATCTCCACCACCCTTTACTGCATTGGCCACGGATTCAGTTCTTCTATCCACTACGAGCCCAGCTACTGCCACCACTACTACTAGTCCAGGGAGTAATGTCAAGCTTCATATTCCAAATATCGCTCATATAGCTCCTACTTATACAATTGTTTCTGTACCGGATGATTCCTCTTCTGAGGAGACCCCCTGACTAGTTTTTGGATACATTTTTTTCATTATATATCTATTTGTGATATCTTGTGCCTATGTATGTTATGTATTCTTGCAGTGTTCTCTCTCCATGACCATCATAGGTACTCTGGCACACTATAGACTAGCCTTCTCAATCACTGCTTTTTTATCTTCACCTAGACACGAGGGAAGTATTTTTTCACATTTTTACATTGTTTTCTTTTCTTCCTTGGTTTACTTATTTCCTTACTTCCCCTTGTTCTAGTCCACTATTGTGTCCCCACATTCCCTTATTCACTTTCTGTAGCACTTGGTGGACCATGTGCGATATTAAGTATGGGGGGAGTCTCTCGACCATTTTAGTTTTTTTCCCTTATCATCATTCTAGGAGACATTACTATTGGAAGATATATTTAAAAATCTAAAGGCATTTTGGTTGATCATATTTCTAAATAATAAAGCTGAAAGTGGGAAATTTTTAAAAATTGCATACTTATTTTGGTTCTTAAGTGTTTTAAAATGATTGTTGATATAGTTTAAATTACAACTTGTAATCCTTGGATAATTACATCAATTGGACTAATCAATTATATGCAAGTCGTGACCTGGTTGTCTCTTTATTTTTTTTCCCACTCCTGAGTGGTATTCTAAACCCTTTTTCATGTTCTTTCTAATACCCACTTTCTTGAGAGATTCTTAGGATATACATAACTACCAGAATTTTCATGTTTTCTTTTAGAAACATGAGGAATTTTTGAATTACATTAAAATGATTGAGGCATTAGATTGGTTAAACCCTTTTATCTTGAGACCTACCCTACATATTATCTTCTTAAATCCCCTAGAAACCATGAATATCCTTTATAGGAAGCCATATTAAAAGACTATTTCTCTTCCTACCCAAATTCTTTTATGATTTTTCATGATTATTCACTTGAGCTTAAAAGAAGGGATTGGCAACACATGGCATATTTTTGTGAATTGTCATGAAATTAAGTATGGGGGAGAGTCTCTTGATCATTTGGGGCACAAATGGTTCCAAACCTCTAATCATGGAAATTATAAAAGGTTACCTTTATTTTATTAAAAAAATGGTACAGACAAAGGGACCTTATACTCACTTGTTGGTTTGTGAACCCTACCTACCTAACTAAATGAGATGGTGGTGATGAGATCATTTGATAAATCTTGATGAGGACGCTTTTTACATTGAGCTTAAATTCGAATATCATGCACTATTATTTAAGAATTTAGCCTCCTTTTTCAAGCCTTAGAGTTATTTTTCACATATTTACCTACCAACCTTTAGCCACAGAAACATCTGATCCTTATTGAAAAGTCCCCATGATTTTTGTAAATCAATTTTCCGAAATGAGAACTATATTTATTGAAAACCAATGGATAGAGTGTATATATATTTGATTGAGAAAAACTTTAATTTAAAATATCTTGAGTGTTGAGTATATTATTGGCGAGTTATATCATCAAGTGGATTGCTTATTTTTGAAAGGTTGAAACATGTGTTTAAAGGAGGATGAAAGTAGTTAATTGAATTGTATATGAGGCATGATTAGAATATCTTCTGAATTGAAACTGTTTTGTAGCTTTTTAAAATTTTTTACTCTAACTTATTATTTACATTTATGATTAACTAAATTCATTCCTTTTAAAATATAGACTCTCTTAATTAGATTTTGTGATTTTATTAAGGTCAAGAAAATCACTAAGTATGGGGGAGTTTGATGCACCCGATTTTCGTATGCATTTCCACATACTTTATTGAAAATAAGAACAAGTTTTCAGTAATTACTTACTGTTTAGTGTACAAATACTTTGATTTTGGTGATATTTTTAATCTTTAGGAGATTTATGGTCAAATACACAAAACGGGGGAGAACTAAGCAAAATTTAAAAACTACACAGTGTGTACATATACACACACCATGTACATTCAGAATCAAACACGGATTGACTAGGACAAGTACATGCCCAAGTAAATAGAATCTGGTACACGTCTTGTTCACCCTATACACACCGTGTATACCCTTCTAGAAGCAGTTGGTAGATGAGAAGAAGTCTACATGCCCATGTGGCCGGCTGATAGGGACACACCGTGTTCAACCTATACACATCATGTATATCTTTCTAGAAGTGGTTGGTGGCTGTAAAATGAGACTAAACGCCATGTATGGTGGTTCTACACACCGTGTATATCTACCTACCATGCGGTGCCATGTTCCAAGTCAAAGACAGCGTGTTAGGTTGCCTACCAGTGGAGAAAACAAGGACAAAATCACATTTACAAAATTACACGCTGTGTAATTTTTCCACACACTGTGTATTTCTATTTTCTATAAATAGAGGCCTTGGCCTTCGATTCAAAGAGGAGAGAAGGGGTAGAGATAAAGGATTGAAGGTCTAAAGGAAATAAGCTCTACTACCATTCTATCACCATCCTTCTACTTCGCCATTATACAGTTCTACCCAACAGTCACTCCCTCCTCAAATTTTCAAGCAATGATCAAATTAGGTATCGAGGGTTTTGTGCTTATCTTTACCTCTATGTGTAACTAAATAACCAATGTGTTGGGGTTGTGGTAGATGTAAGAATTTTAATTTAGATTATTTTCTATGAATGTGTTTGTTCTAATAAATTCTTTTTATTCTTCTTAAATCACTTCATCTTATCACTGGAAATTCTAAACCCAACCAAGGGAATAATTTTCAGTGATTCAAAAGAAGAATAAAAATGAATATTTTCATGATCATTGGAAATATTTATTGACTCAAAAATGGACTAAGACAAATAAAGAACTATGAAACACTAACTAACGGACCAAGGAGTTAGTTTCTTTAGCTTTAAATATAAGTTTACCAGACCAAGCAAACTTTTTTATTGATTGAAATCCAGAGTTTTGGGTTATTATGAACAACACAACCTCATAAGAGATTTTATTTAATAATCAACTTATCATAAATCCATAACCCCAATGCATTTCTCTCCTTATATGCATTAAAACCAATTTTCCTGTATTTACCTTCATTCATTAAGAAATTTATTAAAGAAACTTAAAACCTATTATTATTTTCATCTAAACATCAAAAAATCAACTTTAAATACAGCAAACCTCATTAAAAAAATATAAACTAAGTTAAGAAAGACAAAAATAACATCTTTTTCCCTATGGATTGACCCCTTACTGGTACTATACTCATTAGGTTAAAAACAATTTGGGACACCGATAACATGCCTTTGGTGAAACGACTCACCAATGGACTCATGTGACTATTGAACTTTATACCTGGATTGATACATGGATTCAAATTTTAATTCCATGGATGGACTCAATGGTTAATGTGATATTTTCATGAGTGGTACATGGATCCAAATGAGAGATTCCATGGATGGAATCATTGAGACTTGACTTATTTGCTGAGTGGTACTTGGAATCCAATGGGTTACCAAGGACAGACTCAAAGGGGATTGATTATATGTCATTAGTGATACTTGGGACTTCTTTATAAGACCTATAAGTAAATAATCATATAGAATGGACTTTATACCACATCTAGTGAGATACATGGTTTTATGAGAGGTTTTCCATAGATGGGATTCTAGGGTGTTAGTTGATTATACCTAGAGTGATACTTAAATTCCAACTTATGAATATCAAGGATGGAATTAGGTTCTATATAAATTAAATGAATTAAATGGATTGTATGACGCTTCTCTAAGACAAAGAACAAGCTTGAAGTAATTATTTATTTATATTGTTTAGGTGGCATTCTGAGGCATCTGTTGAGATTCTAGCTACACAGGTAATTATGGACTTGATCTAGATTTCAAGACTTATAAATTTCAATTCAATTGAAATGTTAAATGAATTTAAATGAAAACCAGTGAAATTAGGATGTTTAATTTTGAGTTCTTCCTTGATTATTGATTTTATTATTTCACACTACCTATTATATATATTCACTAACTTATTGTCATAGACCTTGGGTGGTTTCCTACTAGGATTTAATCTCACACCCTATTTAGGTCTTTTTTTTTACCCAAATGGAGTATATGGTTGTAAGAGTCGATAAGGGAAAGAACCCTAATATAGGTACTTGATATGTTGCTTTGGATCAAGAGAGCATGGGACCAAGCTAAGGCTTGTGATGCTTTTGTGCCTCTTTAGCCTTTTTTTACTTATGGGACATGTATTTTATATGTCTTTTTTACCTATTTTGGATGTTTTGTTAGAAACATGTGATATATATCATCATCCTGTATATGATATGATTTATGGATTGGTTTATAATATCAGTCTTCCACTATTTATTTTTGTTGTATGGTTTGATGATACCTCTACATGTATCTTTTATTAATATTCTATTGTGTTACACTCAACTAATAAGGGCATAGTCTCCCCACAGACTCACCCAGGCCCTCACTGCTATTCGGTAGCCTCTGACATTTGGGAAGATGTGCTTGATGCCATGTGATCTACTAGGATCGGGGAACATTTCAGTGGCATCTAGGTACAAGACATTACAAAGTGGTATTAGAGTTTTATTTCTTGGTTTGATTTACTTTTTAGAAATGATAGAAAGGAATCAACATTTGTTAATGAGTTATGTCAGGGCATAACTAACCCGCATATAGGAAAAATCCAAATTTCCTTGAATTGAATTTCTATTTTCTATATTTTGAGAATTACAATTGATTTGATTCCACTATTGTGTGATTCACTTGATTTATGTTGTTATTATTGATATGAATTTGGGTTCTATTTTTTTGCAACCTGATGAAATGAGGGTATTCTATATCATGCATCATATTGGCACCTGCTGGATTTCACATTCCATGCATTACACCATTCCATTTAGGATTCATTACCGATTGCATATTTTTATGATGGGAGTTATGATACATATGTGTTCTATTATGATAGGTATATTGAAATATGTTATGGTGTGAAATAGATGGAAACTAAGATTTGGTCTATGAGGTGTATGGGCCCTCTTGGATCATAATTTGGCAGATCATGGTTCAACCATAAAGTGAAATGTGTTGTGATATTACATAGATGGATGTCCGTCTTTGACCCCTGAGGAGTATGGGCCCTGTGGGTCGAAACTTAGCATACCATTGGGTTAAACTTCTAAAAGGAATGTGATAAACATGAAAAAAGTATCAATTTAATGAATGTTAATGTGAACTCAGTTTCAAATGAAATAAATATGAATCCAATTGAAACTAAAAAGTCTTATAGCACAGAACTTGACCAGATCCAACCTTGGTAGTGGGATTTTGGTAGCATCTATAGATTTTTTGTGATCTTTTTAACACCCGGACCTGACCCATGGGGTAGGAAGAGGGGTTCAATCTCATAGGAATTCTTGTACCTGTCCTATCTCTGTTTTTTGTTTTTTTGAGCTACAAACTCCTTAATGATATTGAATTAAGGTATGTGTTTGGAATTGTAGATCCATGCCACCATGACGACCTCTAATTTTATGCTAGGAGGGTGGTGATTATCACAATCTGGAGGTGGTGGGACATGGGATACTAGTAAATCCTCCATTTTTTCCATATAAGGCACCATTTGTTGTACCAGACACAGGTGTTGTGGCATAGTTTTGTGAAAACTTTACACACTTCATGAAGACCTTTCAGGGAGTTTCATAGCCTTTCACATATATGGATGAGCTAATGTGAGTGTTCTAACAACAAAATTTTCCCATGTTCTTGGGGGATGGAAGACCACAGGCTACAGAGTCATAGATAGAGGCCGTCATATCTATCTATAATCATCTTGAGACACCTCCTGAGTGATGGGTCAATATCACTACATATATTTGGTGTGACTCCTCAAAGAGATGGTGGGATTTTATAACTCATATGCAATGTCATTAGGAGATGGATTGGAGGGATTTTCATATGACCTTTTATGAATAATTCTATCCTTAGATGTTGAGGGTAGATAAATCCTAAGAGTTTATGCATTTGGATTAGGACGCGCTATCAATTATGGATTACTCAACCTATTTTACTGAACTCCAGCACTTCACACCTATTATGATGGGTGACGCTTTTTCTAAAGATAGGCGATTCAAGGATGGTCTCAGGTAAGACATGTGATCATAGGTAAATGTATTCTGATTGACTACTGTATCTAGAATAGTAAATTAGGCATTGATCATAAAGTGTAACCTAATGGAATTTAGAGGTGTGAGCCAGGGCGGTTCGACACCAAGGTCTGGAACTACATCAACTGGTAGTAGGAAGAGTCATCTAGAGCTTCCACATGGTGATACTAGTAGTCAGAACATCTCTTTAGGTAACCAGATGAGGTGCTTCTAGTTTGGTATGCTGGGACATATGAGGCCACAGTGTATGAGGGACCCAGTCGAGTGTCATTATTGTGGTAATATAGGTCATCTACAACACTTATGCAGAACATTTTCACCAGTAGCCACTAAGAGAGGGTATATACCGACTTCATGTTTAGGGGCAGGGTCAATAGCTTCTCACTAGGCAGGGAGCTAGAATATAGTAGGATGATAATGTTGAGGTGGTGGTCATGTTCATGGTAGTCATAAACTAGTTGTGAAACAATAGTAAGGTGGATCTTCTTAGGGTAGAAAAACAGTATCACAAGGCCATGGTTCAGGTTAGGTATACACAGTGCAAAAAACCCGAAATGAGTCTTGAACCTTCTACTATTAGAGGTACTATTCTATTAGCCTCTACTTTAGATTCTGCACTTTTTGATTTAGGGGGTTTACATAGTTTTGTATTTTTTCCCATAGTCGAGAGCCTTGGGATTAGTGTTCGATTTTATGAGGGAATTATGACACTAGACACTCTGTTAGGGATCATAATGGAGGGTGTATGTCAATAAAGAGAGTTACCCCTTGATATTGGTGGGTTTCACTTTCTATGGAGCCTTTATTTCCTCAAGATGATAGGTTCTAATTCCATAATTTGGATGGAAAAGCTCATATATTATTGAGTTTATGTTGACTACTGTCGCTGAAGGGTGACTTTCACATCATCATAGGGCAACGAGTTTATTCACAAGGGTAAATGGGATGTCCAAGCGAGTTAAACTAGCCCACATCATCATGGGTTGGGTGGGATGATAGCTTAGATTATGAGTTTATATCTAGATGATCAGGGAACACATCAGGAAGATTTCCCTCTAGTAGTTAATCATTTCAAGGACATCTTCCCTAATGAATTCTTAGGATTACCTCCAGTGAGAGAGGTAAATTTCCTTAAAGAGCTAATGCTAGGAGCTTCACATGTATCCATTCCTCCTTATAAGACAGATACTACTGAGATGCAAGATCTCAAAAGGAATCTAGAGTATTTAGAGGCAAAGGGTTTCATCAGACCCAATTCTTCTCCATGGGGTTCACTGGTCATTTTTGAGAAAAAAGTATATGGTACCCTTAGGATATGCATGGATTATTAGAAGGTGAACCAGTTGACAATTAAGAACTGGTATCATCTGCCATTGATAGATGATCTCTTCGACCAGCTCTATGAAGCTAGGGTCTTCTAAAAGTTTTATTTGAGATCCGATTATCATTAGGTGTGTGTTAGACCATAACACATACCTCACACATTTTTTCAGAGCAGGTATGGTCTATATGAGTATTTGGTTACACTGTCTGGTCTAATAAACACACCAGTATTATTTATGACACTAATGAACCAAGTGTTCTATCCTTATATCAATTAGTTTTTGGTGTTTTTTATGGATGATATCTTTGTGTATTCTCATAATCACATTGACCATGCCACCCATCTTGAGATAATTTTGAATACACTGAGAGACCAACAATTATATGATAATATCGCAAAGTGACACTTATAGATGGATAATATTCACTTACTAGGTCATATCATCTTAGAGATAGAAGTATTAGTGGACCCAAAGAAGGTGAGAGTTTTAGTTTTCTAGAAGCATCCCAAGAATGTATTTGAGGTGCGGAGTTTCTTTGTGTTGGATGGTTACTATAGGTGCTTAATATAAGACTTATCATGATTAGAAGTGCCGCTGATGGGCTTGAATAATAATGGTTTTAAGTATGTATAGTTATATTTTTGTGAGACGTTCTTTCAGGAGCTGAAAGGAAGATTGAATTCAGCACCGATACTGATTTTTTCAGAGCCAACAAGTTATAATGTGTACTGTGATACATCATGTATCGATCTAGAAGCACTTATTATGAATAGTGATTGATTCATTGTGTATGGGTCTCAGTAGTTGAGGCCACACGAGAGGAAATATCCAACATAAGATATCGAGTTAGTTGTGGTTGTTCACACATTGCACTATTGGAGACATTACTTACGGGGAGAGTCTTTTGTGGTGTACAGAGACCACAAAATCCTCAAGTATAAATTTACACAAAATGATTTGAACCTAAGATAGTGTAGGTGGGTTGATTACCTATAGTATTTTGACTTTGAGGTTACTTACATGCCTAGTAAATGAAATGAAGTGGTTAATTCATTGAGCAAGAGGACTCGGATACAGGCAGTGTAGTAGGCTAGTAGCGAGTGGAAGCTTATGGCATTGTTCTTTGAGATTAACTTGAAGGTTCAAGACAGTCAGGGGTAGATGTACCATTCTTCTTTAGTTTTTACCTCTACACTTGTGGATAGAGTGAGGATGAGGAAGTTTTTGGAATCAGAAGGCCTAGTTCTATGGGAGAGTGTGGCAGGTGAGGAACCTCCTCCAGGATAGACCAAAGGAAATGATGAGATCCTGTGAGTACATGGTCACATGTGGGTATCTTCAGACATGCACGATGAGATGATGCGGGATTTTCATGCTTCAACTTGGTAAGTTCACTTGAGTGTCACCAAGATGTTTCAGGATTTAAATAATCAATATTGGTGGTCAGGCATGAAAAAATAAGTAGATATTTTTTGTAATGAGATGTTCCATCTGTCAACAAGTGAAGGCGAAGCATTAGCGGCCATCCGGACTTTTATAATTGATACCTATTCTAGAGTGGAAATGGAATGATTTCATGATCGATTTAATGATAGGTTTACCGAGGTATCCTTGAGGTAATAATATTGTATGAGTTCTTATTAATAGGATCATGAAGGTTTCTCACTTCTTACCTATCAAGGATACCTTTTCAGTTGATGAGTTTGGAAGGTTTTATATCCGTGATATAGTACAACTACATAGGATCCTGCATTCTATAATTTTATATAGGGATTCCTAGTTTACTTCTGAATTATGGAAAGGAATATAGAGGACATTGGGTACTTAAGTGATTCTGAGCACGACATAACACCCCTAGATAAATGGTCAGTTAGAGCACATGATTAAGGTGCTTGAGGACATGTTGTGAGAATGTTTCCTATATTTCAGGGGATCTTGGGAGAGGAATATACCCCTAGTTGAGTTCTCCTACAATAATAACTTCCAGGATACTATTCAGATGGCTCCATATGAGGCTTTGTACTATAATATATTCTGATAACCCCTGTGTTTGATGGAGGTAGTAGAGGAAGCTATGTTGGGACCTTGTCTTTTCTAGGAGACTACAGAATAGGTGAAGTTGATTTGGAAGCATATGGTTACTACAAATTATCATAAAAATGTTAGGTCTATCACCATAGATGACCTCTAGAGTTCAATTTTAGGGATCGGGTTTTCCTACATGTTTCAAAGAGACTGGGAAACAAGAGAATCTGGAGACATGGTAGGCTTTTACCAAGATACTTCAGGCCATTCAATATTCTAGAGAGAGTTGGGTCAGTTGCCTATTGGTTGTAGTTACCTCAGAGGTACAGGGCTATGAATGACGTCTTCTACGTTTCTCATCTAGGAAGTTACTATTCAGACCCGTATCATGCCTTTCAACCTGAGGAGGTTGAGTTATAGGTAGATGTATTCTTTAAGAAGAATATTATATGAATTATGGATCATAGAATGAAGGATATCCAAGGTTGGTTTGTTCCTTTGGTATGGGTGTTATGGAAGCATGACTAAGTGCAACACAAGACCTGGGATTGTGAGGTTGATGTACAATCAGAGTGGCTGGAGTTGTTCTCAAACATTCTTGATCACCATTGAGAGGGAAATTCGAGGTTGAATTTCTTTAAGGGGGGATTTTTAAGAACCTGGTTCTTTTTTGAGGTATAGATATCTTGTTTACCATTAATTCTTAGTTTAGATTCTTAAATATGGCCTAAGGTTGATGCATATTGGGGTTATGGAGGTCTATGGGGTGTCTGAGGCTGGTCTGAAGCCTGGAACCCAAAGTTTGGGTGTTTTTATCTTGACACATGGTTAGTGTAAACCATGCAGAAAAATCCACACATTTTTGATAAACCATGAAATGCTAGACAATGGGGGCTTATATGCTGCACAGTTTGGGTAAACCATGCGAGAGGAGTCACACAGTAATACGACAGGTCTGTATTTTTCATTATATTTTGACAATGAGTTTTACCATGGTTTCTAGATGGTTTGTAAAGTATGAGGGTAAACCATGAATTTTACCCCAGGCCTACAGAAATCCATGCACGGTTTCCACACGGTTTGACAAACCATGCGGGTAAAGTGTGCAAGCACTGTTGTGTTGAAAATTTTATAATTTTTAATTAAATTAAAAAATATTTAAAAACCTAAATTGAGATCTTATTCAACCTGGAAAGCAAAGGGGTCCAAAGGAAGCTCTCAAATTCTACTATTCTAGGAATTCAGATCCCTTCTCTGTCTATAATCTGATTCAAGTGTGGTTCATCTCCTTGGATCCATAACACTAAGGCCTTAATTCCTTTTTAGCCATTATTGATTCTTCTAGGAATCAGTTGTGTTATTTTATTTTAGGCTCATATGCCCTAATTGCACATTCTTCATCCATTATTTATATTTATTATAATCTAGGATGAATCAGAGCCTGATATTGGATGATATATCTAGCACGGACCTATAATAGGTGGTATCATGCCTTTCTTTTAAAGTCGGACCATTTATATATGTCGTTGTGGCACACATCCACTTCTTGGGTGTCACCTTAAATTGAAATTAAACCCTATTGCTACCAGTAAAGTTCTTAGAATTTGAATATTTTTATTAATTCATGTTATAGGTTGTATACCTTGAATAAGGACCACCCCATGGGTGAGTTTCCTTGAATGCCCCTTTTTTATATTTATTCCTTGGACACCCCTTGAGGGGTGTCATTATCCCTTTTCATGGGTTGTTAAAAATGGAATTAATTATAAATGGAATTACCATGTTGTTGGATTGTAACTGAATTGGTTAATGGGTATGGGATAGATGACTTTCCCCTTGATCCATGTATTCCATTGTTTAATTAAAGAATGTTTTTCTTGTATTACCTTGCCCATGTGAGTAAATTAGGGTCTATGCTTTGATTTTATGTAATTAGCTTCAATTGTTCCAAATGTTGATTTGCCCATATGAGTTATATTATAATTAATCCATGTGATATCTTGATAGGATTATTAGTCTTGTTATATTAAAAATGTCCATGTGATTATTTGAATGGCCTTTGAGTTGATATCCCATGTGAGTTACATTAAGACCATTCTATGTAATGGATTGATTAAGCATTAGAAGATATTTTTCATTATATTCCCATGTGAGTTAAATGATGTTAAATCCATGTATAAGTTTATTATGCATTTGATACATGTTATATGAATTATTCCCACATGAGTAAATGAAAGTCCAATCCCTTGAGGTTGGTCCTTTCTTGAGTCACCCTTTTGAGGTGAGTTATATTGAATGCCTTTGGTTTTGACCTTGGAATGTTAAATGAATTGTTTGAATGAAACGGAATTGGTTAAATGATAAAATATCCTTGGGTGATAAATGGATTCAAATTAGAATTCCATGGATGGAAACATGTGACTATTGACCTTTAAACCTTGAGTGATACATGGATTCACATTATAATTCCATGGACGAACTCAATGATTAATGTGATATTTTCATGAGTGATACATAGATCCAAATGAGAGATGCCATAGACATACTCATTGAGACTTGAATTATATGCTAAGTGATACTGGGAATCCAATTGGTTACCAAGGATAGAATCAAAGAGCATTGATTATATGTTAGGAGTGATACTTGGGGATTATTTAGAAGACTTCTAAGGATGGACTCATATGGCATGGACTTTATACCACGTCTAGAGTGATACATGGGTTCATATGAGGTTTTCCATGGATGATCTCATAGGGTGTTGGTTGATTATACCTAGAGTGATACTTTAATTCCAACTTAGGAATGTTAAGGATGGACTCATATTCTATATAAATTAAATGAATGAAATAGATTGTATGACATGTCTCCAAGACAAAGCACAATCTTGGATTTGGTCTCTACTTTTATTATTTAGGTGACCTCCTAAGGAATCTGTTGAGCTTTTGGATACATGTGGAATGTTGGACTTGAGATGGATCTAGATACTTATAAATTTCAATTAAATTGAGATGTTAAATAGATGTAAATGAAAACCAATGCAAGTAGGATGTTTAATTTTGAGTTATTCATTAATTATTAATTTTCTTATTTCGCACTACCTACTATATATATTCACTGATTGATTAGAATAGAACTTGGGTGGTTACCTACTGAGATTTAGTCTCACACCATGTTTGGGTCATGTATTTAGACCCAAACAGATTATATGGTTGCAATAGTCAATAAGGGGAAGTTCCCTAATACAGGTACTTGATATGAAACTTTGGAGAAAGAGAGCATGGGACCAAGATAAGCCTTGCGATGATGTTGTGCCTATTTACCCTTTTTACTTTTGGTACATGTATTGTATATGTCTATTGTTTACCTATTTTTGTTGTTTTGTTAGAAACATGTGACATATATCATCATCTTGTATATGATATGATTTATGGATTGGTTTATACTATCAGTCTTTTGCTGTTTATTTTTGTTATATAGTTTACTACTTTCGCTACTTGTATCTGTTATTGATATTCCACTGTGATAAAATCTGTTAATGAGAGAATAGTATCCCCACATACTCACCTAGGCCCTTGCTGCTAGTCGGCATCCTTTGGAATTTGGGGAGATGTGCTTGAGTCCATGTGACCCATTAGGTGTGAGGCACCTTTAAGTGGCATCCGGGTCCGAGACATTACAACCCCAACTCAAACAAAAGAATCCACCTGTATAAGAAAACAATTATTATATGAGTAGTAATAAAAATAAATAAATTTAACCTAAATATGAAACAGTAAATTAATTCTATGGACAATGATTTTACTATGAAAACATCAGTATTACCTCTATGATTGAGCAGTGGAGGGAACTTAAAGGAAATTGATAAATTCCAACACTACAAAGGTGAATAGGTTTTAAGGGAGAAGAAATATGTGGATGTTTTAGTGAAAAAAGTCATGAAATATAGATAGAAATATTCTAAACTAAAGGAACTGTGAAAAAATAACTTCCCAAAATATCTGTGAAAAAAACTAAAAAAATATTAGAAAAAATTGATAAGGAAATTAACTTACAAAAATTAGATAAAATGAATGCATAATTAATTAAATAATTAGTAGGAATTCACCTTTTCATGATGGTTGTGTACATTCTTAACCCATTTTTTTGTTGTCATTATCTTAGTTGCATCCTCAAATTCCAATCACTCATGAATATAATCAGCTTAGAATAAACCACCCCACCTCTAATAAAAGAATATACCTCTATAATAAAATAATTATTATGTGATTAATAATAAAAATAAATAAATAAAAAAAAATATTAAACAATACATTAATTCTATGGATAATGATTTTATTTTAAAAACATCAAGATTAACTTTGTTATTGAGCAGTGGAGGGAACTTGAAGGAAATTGATAAATGCCAACATTTTAGGAGTGAAAAGGTTTTGAGGGAGAAAAATTATGTAAAAGTTTTGGTGTAGAAAGGAATAAAATATGGATAGAAATATTCTCTAATAAACAAACTCTACAAAGAATAATGAAAATTAAATTAATGTTTCATTATATAATTTTTTGGTAAAATAGAAAAAATTTATCATAACTATACCTTTACATCTTCTCAAAGGGTTCCATTCATTATAGTTTGTTCTCCTGTGGGATTGGTAACATCATCATGTGCAGAATAGATTATCTGTATGAGTAGTTAAACATTTAATTTAGATTATGTTAATGATGTATATAACAAATAATATTATGAGAAAAAACATAGTACATTAAAAAACACTTTTACCTTCTCATTGAACTCTATTTTTTAAAGGTTTTAGGGATTTGGTTCCTCTATCAAGAATCCAAAATTCCTCTTTGGGGTACCCTCTAAAATATAATTCATTTTCTATATTGGGACTAACATGATTTTATTATGATCTCTCAATGAAAGGGTCATCCTTGATTGAATTTTCATCTGACCCGAAATTTGTTTTAGTCACCGGTAGGACAATCAACCAATTCTTTTTTTCTGGATATGAGACATAAAATACTTTTACTGGTTCTGAATCCATTATGAATGTCTCATATTTTTCTCTTTCCACATTAAAATTCACCTTCATGAAGCCCATTTTTTCAACTTTAACTACACTCATATTGTCAACCCATTTGAAACATAAAATCATCACCTGAAATTTTGTATAATAAAACTCATATATCAATTCGATAATGCTAAAATATTACATATTTGTATAAATTTAATTTCCAACCTTGGAACCAAATATGTACATCTCTTCTTCCATAAGAATAAAATCATTGTTCTATATTTTACAGTAGTCATTATGTTATTTTTTATAGAACGTATAACCATTAATTACAAAAATAGTGTAAGATATAACTTTTTCAATTGGTCCCCTAACTAGACATCGAAGTCGTTTGGAAATTGATTTCATATTTTTAGATAACTACTTATAAATTTGATCACAGATCCATCCTATAAACTATTAATTATATGTATTTGATATACATCATTTATCCCTTGATAGATTGAAATCTATAAGAATTTATTTGTGGGATTCAATGTATGGATCAACATCTTTACTATTATGTAATATATAAAGGTGTGATTTCTATTTCTCTATCAAGGTAATTATAACAACATATCTTCCAGAAATCCCTTCACCCATAAGGCATCCACTCTGAAAAGACTTTAGGAGACTGATAATGCCAACATTTGATAGGTAATTAGTACATAATTCAACAAATTCTTTAACAATATATCATTCTGCATTAAAACCTTCTAGATGAATTTGATTCTTAACATAAACTTTCAAAATCTTCATATACCATTCAATTGGGTACATACATCTATAATGGAAAGGACCACATAGTTGAAACTCTCTAACGAATTGAACCATTGTGTGGACCATTATATCAAGGAATGGTGGTGGGAAAAACATATTTAATTCACATAATATGATTGAAACCTCCTTATTCATGATTGGAAACTTCATCGGTTCTATAACAATATTGTATATGACTTTGAAAAATAAGAATATTTTGGTTAATGTATGTCATACATTTTTTAGGTGGAATTTAATGGAAAGCAACAAGCATCAAATCTTGAATCAAAACATGAAATTCATGTGATTTTATCTCTTGTAACTTCAAATTAGTCATTGAAATGGCATTATTGTTATTTTATGAATACCCCTCTATAACTTTTACACTATTAAGAAAAAGACAAAATTTCAATTTTTCATGTTTGGATAGAGTATAAGCCACTGGAGGAAGAAAATTTCTCCCTTTACCCTTTACCAGTGCCAACTCTTCGCTTATCACCATGTAAATAATTTCCAACCTAGCCTTGATTCCATATTTCATTTTTTCAGAAACATTTAGTAATGTTTCAATAAAAATATCAAATACATTTTTTCTACATGAATGACATCAAGAAAATGTATGATATAAAAATAATTCTAATAAGGTAATTCAAAGGAAATGGATCTCTTATTCCAACCTAATTTCATAAGGTTTTTTGAAAATGGTTAAACAAAAAAATTGTTAATATATTTTACTTTATTGAATAGTTGATCACCCATTACCGGAGATAGTGTTGTACCTTGTTCGATATTTCCATTGAATGTTGTTATCTATTTTTTGTATTTATATCATTTTTGTAAAAAATTAAAATGTAAAAAAAAATTGATGAATGTTTTAACCAAACTGAGTGTGTGTGTTCTTCGCAAATGGGACACCCTAGCATTCCTTTAATGATATTTCCTAATAAATTTACATAAGCAGGGAAGTCATTTATTGTCTCATACAACATGAACCTCAATGTAAATTCTTAGATTCTATGATCATCATACATTGTAACACCTATATCCCACATCAATTTCATATATTCAATCAATGGAGCCAAATAGACATCAATATCATTACCAGGTTTCTTTGGTCCAGATATAAGTAGAGATAACATAACGTATTCTCACTTCATATATAACCATGGTGTAAAGTTATAATTTACCAACATGATGGGCCATGTACTATGAGTATTAATTTGTATACCAAAAGGATTTATTCCATATATATATAATGTAAGATGAAATTTTCTTGGATCATTTCAAAATTCATGATACTCGTAATAAATTTTCTTCCACTAAGGAGAATCTACTAGATGGAATAGGTGATGAGACTTTCTGGCCTGTTCTTGCTTTGATTTTTGTTTCCCTTTGGCTTTTGGATCCTTTTTGGCCATTTGGCCCGTTCTGTTTTGATGTCTTTCATCTGTTTCTTTAATGGGTTACTCCTTCCCTTCAAAAGTATTTTCTTTCTTTTTCAATAAACTGGGGGCTTACCCACTTTACCTTAAAAAAAACTAGATGATATAGGTTCTCATCTTTAATTCCTGTATCTGTATGACATGTAAAATGTCTCATAGTTTCCTAATATCCATATAGTCTTCTAAACTATTGAATGTTAGGAAAGTACCATACATATTTTGAAGGGCTTGATTAATTTTTCTTATATCGATTTTCACCACACTTAGGACATTTTCTGAGAAATTCATGGTCCTTTTGAAACAATATGAAATCATTTGGAAAAGAATATATTTTTTAGAGGTCATTCCCATTGAACATAGAATTTGTTTAGTGTCATATGTTCAACATGGTAGTTCATTTTCTTCTGGTATAATATCATTAAAGAGACCGTGTATTTCTATAAAACTAGTGTCACTCTCTCTACTGCCAGCTTTCAAATTGTATAACTTCAATACAACTAAAAATGTTGTGTATTTAGTAAAACTAGTATAAAATGGTCTCTTATAATATATATTTAACTTCTCAAACAACTTTGGACAATCATGAAGTTTATCTTCAATTTCCATTTCCATTTCTTCCATGTGATCCCCATCATCATTTACAATGGTATTCCTATCAAATAATACATAAGCCACAGTGTCACCTCAATCGGTGTGCACATTCAGTTTTCCACATGCTTAGTCCAACATTTATAGCTCTAATATATTCCATGAAAAATAAAATATTCTTCCAAATCTTATGGACTATTTTTTCTTAAATAACAACAATGTAAACATAGATAAAGGATTTGAGAAGGGTTGTATGCATGCTCTATTGCAAACTTGATGAACTCTTAAACTCCATATTTATACTCTTTTGTCAAATTATTAGTGTGCATTCATTTTTTATTCATATACATCCTATTGGGTTCATAAAATTTTTATTTTTATAATAAATAAATAAATACACATAAGATATTCATTACCAAAGGTAAAAGTTATAGATAATTCTAATAAGGCCAACCCAACAATTGATTATTTCAATGAATTTCAATATTATTTAAAGAAATTTGGTAATTTAATTTAAGAAAATAATTATTTAACTATTGTAGGTGTTATCCTCTAAATTTATCCAAATGTGAAAGTTATAAACAACTTTCATCCCCATCATCTTATCTCCCAAATAGTTATCATTTCATTTTTTTGTTTGAAACTCATCCTCCATCTCCTGTGGATATGAAACTATGTTTATTGAAATAATATCATTAATATTCATCCATGGGATGAATAATTTTCAGAGTATTACAAAAAACATAAAAGATATGAGGGATGAGTCTCAAGTAAAAAAATTCAATAATAACTATTCAGTGGATGGAGCTGATGAGGATGACAGTTGCACTCCATTGTGTTATATAAAAGGGTTAATTTCTCTCATTTGTGACAAATTAAATTATTATATGAAGGATTTTCAAGATTTTATAAAAACATATATGAATGTGAAGAAATAATTAGAAGTTTATTATATGAAAAATAATGAAATGTAAGTGGAATTAATAATTCCATGATATTCTATGATGTTGGTGGTTGAAGTAGATCATTCCTCAGCTGATTTTTTCATGATACAATCCTATATAAATTGAAAATTATCAAAATTTAAAGCATAAAGACTCACTTTGATCTATAAAGAAGCTTTATTTTATGATGATTCATTTTGAATTCAAAAAATATAGAGATGTTTAAAGTTTCTACTAAGTGAATCAATTTGGATGGATGAATTTGAATAGAGTAAAATCTATGGTACACATAAAATTATCTTTGAACATGACATTGATGATAATTGAAGTACATCATTTAATTAAGTCTTATAGGTTGAATGGAATTGTGAAAAGTAATTTGTAGAGATCTAGATAGAAAATAAGTGAATAGAATAACACAGAGATATCTTATTCTATACAGAGGACGAAAGCTAAGAAGAGAGAAATTAACTTCTATATTAAGCCTTTTTAGAATAATAGGCTCATGATGACAAAGATCCAATATCATATATGGATATGGATAGAAGAAGAAGAAGAAGGAAATAATAATTCTTCTAGGAATTATATTTCATACAGAATTTTTTATCTTTTTTCTTTGATCAAGTAGAGTTCATATATTAAGATCCCTACGTATAATGGTTTTATCTAGATTTGGGTAATAATAGTATAGTGAAGTGGGGTTCAAAAATTCATCAATTATATATGGAGTTTTGATACATATTGATTCATACCCATATACAAATCTAAAATAATTATATAATTCTATATCCAAATTAAAAGTCCACAAAATATCTTATGGTGAAGTAACAAAAGGAGGGTCCCTTGGGTTAATTAGTAATGAGGAAGATAAAAATATTTTTTAATAAAGTTTACTATGGTTTGGAGTGGACATGACTAAATAATTTTATCCATAAAAACAAATAGTTATTCGTGTATTTTTCTATAAAGAAACATTGTTTTATTAACTTTATAACCATGGTATAAAACCCAACACTGTGGAAAATTTCATCACATTTTTGGGTCCTCATAAAATTTTGGTCTTGTTTAAATTTGAACTCTAAAAATTATATTGTTGAAATATACAAATATATATAGAAAAAATAGAAATAAAGTAAAGTATTATCATTAAAGTTCCATTATTCATTCTCTTATATATTATAACCTTGAACTACGGTGTAACTTTTGACTTGTAAGCCATATAACAAAACAATTTTTATTGTGCCCTCCTATTATGGTGTTATCATATGTGTATATAAACTAGATATATACTACCTCATTATCTCACCATGATTATTAGTGTACTTTACATGACATAAAACATGATTTTAACATAGTAAAAATTAAACCGTTATTCCATAATCATATTATGATGTGATTATTAGACTATAATGTCCAATTCAAAAGATTTATTCCCTATTTAATCATGTGTATGACATAATATTAAAATATATCCTATCACCATAATTCAATATTATGTCAATTGAATATTCTAATAAATATGATATTGTAACCATAAATATTATAGAATGTTTTTTTACTTATTCATATTATTAAATCTAAAATTCCTTAGTCTGCCACTAATAGTCACCATATCTTTACCATAGTCAGAATGTATTTATAAAAATCCTACTTCCCGCAAACACAACCAATTATGATCATTTTTGTACAAATACATTTTATAGAGCATTGATTTAAACAAACTCAATTTCTTTGTTTCCATTGTTCTCCCCCTCATTAACATAGGATCCAATAATATTTCTTATGATCCAATTGGTTTTATAACAACTTGCATCTCATTAACATATTATTATAAAATATTTCTCATTTATTTCATTTAATACTCCATGAAAATTAGATGTTTACTATCTTTGGGAGATTATGTGAATATTTTTAAAAAACACAACAAAGTATTTCATTTCCATCACATTATTTTCCCCTAGATATCATCATGTTCCTATTAACACATGGGATATCTTGAAGACAAACATAAAGAATGGGTGAGAATAAAATACCAGTATGTTTTAATCAATACAAACATGAGGGTGAGATATCATTAGTGATGGAATCATAAAAGGGATTGAAATCATGGTCGGTACAAATAAAGGGCAACCTAATGGAAATCGGTGGTAGAGGTGGAAAGAATGATGATCAAAAAAGTTAAAATAGATATTTCTAAACAAGAAATCAATGAGTGGGGAGGAGGAAAAAATAACATACCTTGGATTAAATCTTTGAATCATCCATGAGAAAGTAGATATATCTCCAAACTTATAATTAATTCTAGTATTATATTTTTCAACCCTTGAATAATCTAATCTTTAGCTTCGATCCTTGGAATTGTTTGAGCCTTAATTTGAGCCTTGATTCAAGCTTGGATTCAACAATGAGGAGTGCTGGTAGCAGGTGGCTTCCGTGAAATTCTTCGGATATCGTGACTAGTTCATGATTTTCTAGAGTACATAAAATAGATCGGGGCACTTTTATAAATGCCTCCAAAAAATCATTGATAAAGATCCCTTTTATCATCACTAAATTAATAAGTGCTGATAAAAGGAAGCTTTTATCAGCGCTTATTACTTAAGCACTCATAAAGGATTTATAAATATAATTATAAGTAAAAAAATTGTAGATATATTTATATAATTATATATATTTAATATATATATATATAAATATAGTAAATATATTTATTATTTAAATATATTTATTATAATTTTATAATTATTTAAATATATAATTATTTATTTATAATTATACAAATACCTTTAAAAAATATTTATATATTTATATCACAATATAGATTTATATATTTATATATTTATATATTTATATATTTATATATATAATAAATATAGTAAATATATTCATTATTTAAATAAATTTATTATAATTTTATAATTATTTAAATATATATAATTATTAATTTATAATATGATTAATTTTAAAAAAAAATATATATGTATTTATAATTATTAATATATAAATGTATAAATATAGTAAATATACATTTATAAATATATTTATTTGTAAATATTTATTTACAAATATATTTTTGACATTATTAATTAATATTTAATTTTAAGTGCATGCATGTTAAAAATGAGTGAAATTGAATAATTAAAAATGATTACACTTTAACATTGATAAAGGGAAAAGTTTTATTAATTGAATATAAATTATTAAAAAAATAGGGATATATGTTGAAATAAAGATGAATACTATTAAAAATATAAAAAACATAGTAAATAAATATATATAAATAAATAATAGAATTTGATTAAATTCCAAAAAAAATATTAAAAATAAATTAGTACCTAATTGTAATGAAATTAAAAATAAATAAATAAAATTTACCGATTAAATACTTGATATATTAAATGTATAATGTTATAATGAAATTCTAAAATGAATAATAAAATTTGAATAAATTACATAAAGATTTCATTAATTGCGTAAATACTTGTGACTCTTTGATGTATATAAAAATTCATTAATTACATATATGTATGTGAAATCAATATAACACACATTTGATATATGTTAAATTCAAAGAACAAATTATATTCAATTATGTTCATTACTCTATGTAATTATTCAGTATTTTTTATTCATATTAATTTTTAATTATAAATCATTATTCACTAAACATATGACTATTTAATGTAAATAATAAATATTTTGTATTATAAAAATCATATTTATATACATTCATATATATCAATATATTTAATATATACTATTTATTAATATTATTAATAACTATTTAATTAATAAAATGCTTAATATTTTTCCTAATTTACTTATTTTTACATTTTGTTTGTTTAATTTTTATTTTACATATATATATATATAATATATAATATTTATTAGTATTTATAATTTATATATAGTATAATCAATTTATTAATTTTTATCAATAATTATTTAATAATAAAAATTTAATATTTTTTTAATAAACTCGTTTTTTTATCTATTTATTTTATTTTATTCGGGACCATTATGAGTGCTCGAAAATCACTGATAAAGGATCCATTTATCAAAATTAAAAATAAATCATTGATAAATGACACCTTTTATCAGTGCTAATAGAAAGCACTGATAAAGGTTACCTTTAATCAGTACTAAAAAGAGTGCTAATAAATAGTACCTTTTATTTGTGCTAAAAAAGCGCTGATAAAATGTACTCTTTATTAGTGCTTATTTTAGTTCTGATAAAGGCATGTTTTTTAGTAGTGATACTTTAGACACCAAGATGATTACTAATGTTGAATTTTAGTTTATAAGAAAGATGGGTGACTTAAATGCGGGTCTTGATGTTAGAGATAAGATTCTTGAAATTGGCCAAGATAATTTTCTTATCAAAATGACAAGATTATGGATCTTGATTTAAAATCAATTATAGATTCAAAATTTTATAAAGAATCATATATTAAATTCAATACTTCTATCATAGAGGTTAGAGGGACTTCTAAACGAGTAATGGAAATCATTGATGTTATAAGAGCATTGGATTCTATTAAAGGATTCCCTTTACTATGTTAATAGATCAACATGTGATTCAATTTCATTAAATAAATTAGTACACATTTCAATCAAGTTAAATAATTTGATATATTGGTTTGATCATAATATACAATTTTTTAGTGAAAATATTAATTTTTGATTAAAAGGGTGAAATAGTAAATTCACATTGATCAAGATATCTAATTGAGAAATATGATGAGTTGTTGAGTCTGATAGGGGTAATTTACCCTAGGATGGGTATTTAATAATATTTTTATTTGTTTTCATTGATGTAGATTAGTGATGAAATAATTTTTGTGAATAGTTAAATTAAATAATATATTATTTATTTCATTTACCTATCCACTAGTCCCTTAGAAGCTCTATTTTGAGAATAAAAAAAGTGTTATCAAGGGTTTATCATAGATTCATCCACCATAGAGGAAGATCCATCATTGGAATGCAAGGGAGATTTTTTAGGAGATCATCAAAGTGTGGAATTCATGTATTGTTCTTTGATCTAAACCCCATTTAAAGCCTAAATTTATTTATTCTCATTTTTCTATCAAATATTCTTATTTTTGAATGAAATGTATTTAGATTATTCTTTATTCCATAACTAGTAAATTTCCCCAAGATTCGATAAAATCTAAAAAAATGGATTTTGATATAAGTTGGGAATAATTATTAAGGGATTTTTCATAAAAATAATGGTAGTTTATTTGTTTTATTGATTCATAAATCTTGTGATATATGGTTGTAAATCTCTCAGATAGCCTAGAATATTTCCCTTTAAATCACTCTAGTTGGAATTATATTTTAGTAGAATTCATATAGTGAATTTTTATACCTTCTCAAAAAAATTCTATGATTTGCGGTGCTTAGATTCTAAATATTATGAAACTAATGATAGATTAGGAATCATGCAGTTGAAATTGGTTGGGTTATAAATTTTTGAAATGATCTAGGATGGTTAATACTGGTAAAAATATTTTTGATATGACTATGTTTCAGAAATGATGAGGTTATTAGTTTTGATGTTTATTTGTTTGCTTTGAATATTAAAAATAACTTATATTGTTTAAAAGTTCCTCATATTTTTAAATAGATAATTAAAATTTCCATTTGAACTATTAAATAAAAAAATTCTAATTATTTAAGAGTTTTAGAGTCTGTAATTTTTTTAAAAGAATTAAAAATTTGTGTATTTTCATTATTTTATAAAGTTTTTATAATTTACATAAATTATAAAGACATACAATTTATTAAAAGTCATTTGAAATAGTTTACAGATTTATAAAATTTTAGATGAATTCATATGATTTCAAAAAAATTAATATGATTTCAATAATTTCAAACAAAATATTTTTCAATGTCATATATTTTCTATAAATTCATATGAAATTTTATTTCGAAGACTTATAAAAATATCAATGTCATGAAAAATGGTTTTCAAAGTCATACAGTCTCATTGAATGTCATACAAAATGGATATGAAGTCATGAGAAAATTATAAATTTATAAGAAATTCTTTTTAAGGTCATAAAAAACAGATCTAAAGACATATGAAAATTATAAAATCATAAAAAAAATATTTTAAATCCATATGATATGGTTTTAAAATTTTTTAAAACTTATTTTTTTAATGACATACAAATTGAATCATTTAAAATTTTAGAATGATGCTTATGCATATGCTAGAATCATGTTTACGTAGACATAATTCATGCTTAAGTGAACTGGATTAATGTTTAAAAACATTTAAAATGATTCTTATGTAAAACATATTGTTTTTTATACACAACTAGATTCATGTTTACAAAGGTATAATTCATGTTTTATAAAAACTATAAAATAATACTTATGGGAAATGATGCTTACACAACAATGTAAAATGATGTTTATATAGATATTCACATGATGATTATGTTGAACTTCCTTCAACATTTTAAGAGCATTTTGATTCTATGTTTTTTATTATATTTGATATTTCAATTTATTTAAAGTCTATATCATTTTTATTTTATCAGTTATATCAATTTGAAAAGTATATATAATTGTTAATGATTCTATAAAAGGTAGATTTGAATTACTTGATTAAGGTGATTCACGAGAATATTTTTTTAAACTATGCATTATATTTCCATAATAGGTAAATGAAATCTTTCTAGGATTCATTATTTATAACCATGTATGGTTATGATTGGTTTTCAATAAATAACCATGCGAAAAAAATAATGGAGTTAATTTTGATGAGGCTAGTCTATGTAATTTGATCATGGAAACTTGATTAAAACACCACTCATCATTGATCATCATAATGGATTTCATGAGATACACATAGAACATTAAAGAGAGAGAATATGATTAGATTTAGATAAAACATTTTAGATACAGATGTGTAGATATTTTTCAACAGTGAATCTCATTCTCATTATAATCCCAATGCTGATTCAACATTTTATCGTTTTCTACTATATTGAGTACAACTTCTTCATCTTTGAAAAACAATTCATAAATTCTTTTTTGGGTGTCAATGTTTTATTATATTTATCTATTCAAGCTTTAAATCGTCAATTTATGTTTTTTTCGACAAAAATAAAGTCTGTAATTATTGGTTATACCTCATAAAAAAAGGTATATCCTTTGGTTGTAACTCTTGAACAAAAGAAAGACATTTTTCTTCATTGTTCCTTGGTATGAAGAAATGTATGCATTTTTTGGTTGTACCTATATTTGATAAATATGTGGGACTTATAAAATATTATCAAAACTTTCAAAATTGATGGCTATTTTAGTAAGTATTATTCCTCTTACTGAGTTAAAGAGGAGTAAATAGTGGATATAAGATTATTCAATCCAAAAAACTATAAAAACCTTGTATTTATATTATTTTTATTTCCATTTAATTTTATTTTTGAATACTAAAATGTTATATTATTCCGAAATGTGATAATATACTATGATTATTAATTATTTCAGGGATTTTTCTATAAGTTTAAAAGAACTATTTCCCCCTCTAGAACACATTTTCCCTCTCAAATAGGCTAACAATTGGTATCTGTGATTATTCCATTTAAATATAGGCTTTACTAGTGTTTTTTATAGTGCTAACATATATATCCTAGAAATAAAATTCTAAGTAAAATAATTTTTTTATTGATGGTGGGAATTAATGTGAATGATGGGTGGATTCCATAAAATCACAATATTTAGATTTAAATGATCATGGTTATTGTTACGATTTAATAGAGGCATACACAAATCCTTTGAGTATTGGTCATTTAATGATAAATATGAAACTATGTAAGTTACCAGATTTTGATCAAGAAACACTTGTAGATAATAATGAAGTAAAGTGTATTTTAAATTATAAAGTAATGAATATATAATATGCTATTATTTGTAATGTTTTTATCCATGTCCCAACTTATAATAATGCTTAGTACATGGAAAAAATACTTTAATAACATCATTATGGTTTAAACAAGCATAAAACAATAATTCAAGGAGTAAAATATGTGGAGTACTAGAAATTTATAATGGGATAAGATAAATCATTTAATGAGATGTTCCTTCGATTCAAAATTATCATCAATGGGAGGAGTACACGAAGAGTGTCATTGGAAAATATAGTTTTAATTGAAATGGTGTTTTAGTTAATACCTAAGAATTGTCTTGTGGAAAATGTAGTGATATATGAAAGTAAAATTTTAAAGAGTAAACTTTAGATGAACTTCTCTATCTACTGATTCAGTATGAGTTGAAATTAAATAATATTTTTTAGGAAGAAATGATAAATAAGAAAATTATAATATTTAAATATGAAATAAATATTTCCAATAAATTTTCTAATTTTGAGTTTCAATAAAGTGAGAATGACAAAATAACCAACACCACTAAATGATATTTTAAATATATGAAAAGACATATCCATTAAGAAGCGATTAAAAAGTGATCATCTAAAGGGTGACCGAATGGGAAGTAAGAAATTTAATGGTATTAAACAAAATAATGTATTAAAATTGGAATTTTATAAGTAAAGATAAATAGATACATCATATTTTATTATCCAAAATTGAATCGAGAAGGGAATGGAAAGAAATATAATATGAATGTAAAATAACAATTTCAGCTAGATGGAGTTTCACCAAGGAGTCATAGTTGATTAGTAATGATTTTGAAAGTGAGATAGAATTATCCAGCCTATACTTGATAGAAAAAACCATGAATTAGAAAATTACTAATGTTGATTCCATTTTAGGTTATTAATTTGATTCTAAAATTGATGTTAAATAGTTAACTAAATAAAATGATATGTTTTTAGGGATATTTTAGGAATGGATAAATTATATTGAGATATACAAATGGAAGATAGGGAACTTGTTAAATAAAATAATAAATTTAAATGGAAAAGTGAAAAATTGAATGTTTTTGTATTTAAATAATAAACAAGATAAAAAAGAAAGTTAATTATGAAGTATGAAAACATATATTATAAAATAACAAACTTAATAATGATAATGATAAAACAAATAAATTTCTTTCTAAGAATAATGAAACTAAATAAATAAAAGTTATAAGTTGTTTGATTTAAGGAATAAAATTGAAAAATAATATTTGAAGTTTAAACAAGAAAATAGAAAATTAAGAAATAAATATTAATATTGAAATGAAAAAGTGTGTGATAATTTGGAAGCTACTCAAAAATATAATGAGAATATAAAGAAAAAAAATCTAGTTTAAAAGAAACATTATCAATTTTTATTCAATGTGAATAAATTTTTGATAAGATGATGGATTGAATAGACCTAATGTAACACCCTCATATTTTAAAATAAGTCTATTTTTTATAGTGTATGAAAAATGGAACATCGAGCTTAAAAAACCCATGAAATATATTTCTTGAAATTTAATCTCTCTAATAGCTTGCAAAACAAGCAACCCTGAGTTCAAATTAACCATAATATAGTATATCATTATAACCTAATCATTAAATTGGTGGGTATGAATAGTACTAATTAAATTATGAAAATTATGTTTATCTATTGATTATAAATAAAATACAAATCATTTAAAATAAAATAAAATGTTTTTTGAAAAAATATATTTTTCTAAAAGTCATTTTAGTCGCTCTTTATAGACACAAGTTAAAATTAATTTTTAATAATTTTATAAATTTTATTTTATAAAATTAAATTCATTTTTCAAATCATAAAATAAAAATTATATTAGGTTGAATCTTTTTTATTTTTCTGAAATATTTCATTTTTTAATGAATAGTGAAAAAATACTAAATTTGAATTGAAAATTACTATTCATTTTAATTATTTATGAAGATAAATTATATTTTAAATTGATTTTAAAGTAAAATTAGTTCAATTATGTATCAATTAATCCAATTTAGGACATTGAAATCATTTCCATGTTGAATTTTGAACATTTTCTTTTTGAAAACCTATTTTCTCATCGCGACAATAGGATTAATTTTAAATGAAAATTTTCAACTTATGAAAATAGAATTTATAAAAATGGATTCCATATTTTGAATCAGTATAATTTATATTATCTAATAATTTCAACTTAATTTTTTAACATAATGAATAGTAAAAAACTATAAAAAAAATATTGCGGTTAACATAAAAATAGATTTATTGAGGATTAAACTAAAAAGATAAGGGTTAAAGTGACAAAAACACTTGTATAAACTATATTTTATGGGTAGGTTTTTACCCTATAATGATTTATTATTTATAATACTATAATTTTTACCCTTTTTCATGTGAAAAATGTGGGTACACCTTTTTTTTCAAAAATTAAAAATGTGTCTCTCACATCACTTATAAAAGACCACCCCTATTATATCTTATTAACACCTTAAAACCCTTGTGGTTCAGCCAATAACTACAAAAATAACTTCAAAATTTTCATCCTCTCATGTGAAACCCTTATTTTATGAAGAAATACAATCTAGGAAGTATTTTTGTGCAAACCTAAAGAGGTTTCCCATAGAACAGGTAATGTTCTTCAATGAGAATTTTTATTTTATTACTTCCTCCAACTCTATAAATTATTATTAAAACATAATGATATAATAACCAAAGTGTAATAAATATAAATAGGTTTATTTATGTTAATTTTATGACCTAAAACCGCCCCCACTTCCATCAAATGGGTTATGAATTCATCATTCATGTGTACAGAGGATTGTTGTCTCGGAAACTGATGTCATTCATTTTTCCATTACCACGTCTCATAGTTGGGTATGATGATGGATTTAAAGTATATATATATCTATGTGTGTGTGTGTGATATTTATAACATAATTATACCTCTATATTTATTATATCATCTATACCTTTTTAATTTCCATTCTGTAGAGGATGTGATAATGTCGCATGTGTGTATGGCGGACTACCGTCTCACGAAGTGAAGTGATTCATTTTTCACTAACGCTTTACATGAAAGGTAATAAGGATATAATTAATGAATATGTGTGATATAAATGACATAATTATGATATTAATGAAGTATTTATCATTCTAAAAAGATAATATATATCATTTTCTTTCTTACCTTTTCACTTACTTAAAGATGACAACATCATTCATATATGTGTGGACTACCACCTTCACAAAGCGATGTAACTCTCTTTTCATCACCACACTACATGGATGATATATATAAGTATATTTAAAGAGATAATATTTTATTTATTATATTATGATAATTATGAAAATATAATATATTACTTATCTTCTTTCTATAATGATCGTTGAAAAATGGAAACGTAACTCATGTGTATGTACAATCTACCGTCTCCATGATCGTAACATGCTTAATTTCTAAAAAACGTCATTCATTATAGGTATTTAAAGTAAAATTTATTTATATATATTATAATTATGTCATGATCATTATTCTGGATAATATGGAACTATATAATATACATAAGAACTATAAATTTCATGACAAAGCACGAAAGAGAAAACAAGGCAATTAACGCCTGAAACAATGAAAATAATGAAATATTATAAAATAATGGGTGATAATATATTATAAAATGATCATATATGATATTATAAATATTAATATGGTTCTGTTATATGTTAATAAAATGTTCAAAAACACTATACATGAGGTTAAATCATGTTCAACCAAAAGGAAGTGTGAGGTAATAGATTTCTTAAATCAATTTTTATTTATTAGGTTAAACTTATACTTCATTGATTATGTCATTCTATGATTATGTGTGTAATAACCTTTAATTATTTTATTTTTTATTTCCACATTTTCATTTTTATTTTCATTTGATACACATAATAAATTCATTGGTTAATCTCTACTTCAATGATATGATCTTTGTAAGAGACTTCATCTCAATTTCCCTTCATTGAGGTATATTGTAATGTTATGCACCTAATTTATTTTATATGTTCTATATACTACTTATTTTATATATAATATCATGATTTCTTAATAATTCATGTAATTTTGATTTTCAATTTGAATTATTACATCCAAGGTTATTTTACTTAAGAGTTACTAAGTGCTAAATAATTTCATAACTCAATTTATTTTCATTGGGTTAAATTACTTCATCATCATATTTGATATTCCAAGATTATGTGTGAAATTAATTTTGATTATTTTATGTTGTATTCACAATTATTTTATGTGGATTTATAGTTTATATAAATAATTTATTAATTAATTAATTCTCACTTTAACATTATGATCATTGTAAGGGTTTATTTCACAGTATCATTCTAATGGAGATTATTTATTCTTGAATTTAAATTGAAGGAAATTATTTAAACATTTACTAATAAAACCACTTTATTTTCTTCTATTCTGGTTATTCATGATATTTTAGAGTAATATTACTATTTTTCCACTCTTTAGTACTCAAAAATTATTAATATTTTTTTAAATAAAATCTATCTTCATTTCTCTCCTCGGTTGGAAATCCATTTACTTCTAAACCATGTTTTTTAAAATGTTTTTGATAATGTTTTTAACCATTTAAAAATGATTTATTAAAGAAATTTTTGACCATTTTGACTTTTTTAAAAAAATTAAAAGGATCTTCATGTCATTTTCAAAAGAACATCCATTTCTCTTTTACTGAAAATATGAAAGGAATATTTTTTGTAACATACTCGGCATGTATGGAATTTCCAATCATTATGACCACTCAATGTCTTAATGCTTCATTTATAAGTTTCAAATATTATTTCAAATAAAAGTATTTTCAAAAAAAATTGTGAACTTTTAGTTTTAAAAATATTTTTCAAATTAAAACTGATATTTTCCTCGATGATGTATTTAAAGATCTTTTTTTGTATTTCTTTTCATCAATGACAACAAACCTTTTTTAATTATACTCCACTAGGTATATGTTGTATTGAAACCATTATTGTTATTTATATGGATAGTTTATGTGTTGGTACCAAGGAACACAGTGGAAGCTGGTGGGCTAGGGATTTAAAATTTTTCCATCACTGGATCAATGAAACTTCGTCATCTCTTGAAATATGAGCCTCAGTGTGGTATGAGGATCACATGTGGTTTAATTAGAGCACATAAAATAAAATAATGAGTAACTCATTTTTATTTGAATCATGAACATCTGTCCCAAGTCGTTGGTGACTGTTTCTTAAAGGATCCAACATCCAACCCCTCTAGATTGTTCACACATGCTTCTTGAATCTTCATACATTCCATTTTTTAGATTCCATGTGCTAGTGTGGAACTATGATGATCTCTTTGACACTATGTTGATCATCATGATCCTCTCTCTTCAATTTATAAAGGAAAACTTGGATTGTTTTCTCAGATTGGGTGATTATCTCTCTAGGATTTATTATGAGAGATAAGCTATTAATTTCAACTAAGTTAATAGTACATTGGAATGAGATTCTATCCACTTATATAGTGGATTTTTAAAGTACCCAATTAGGGTTCCCCGACCCCATATTTTTAATATCCAATAAATAAGTATTAAATAATAAATTATGATTAACTAACTGCATCATAAATATTATTTATATTTTATCGCATATATATAATATATATTAAATATATTACATGATAATCCTAAGTTATTAACTCAACTCGTAACTCCCAACAATGTTAAATGAACCTAGAATATTAAAATAATGTTTGTTTGTATAATATTAATCTTTATATTTACTTAACCACTTGTAAATAATTTTAATAAAAAAATTCAAGCCAATTATTCTTTAATTTAATAATAATGAATTTATTTGTTTATTGGTGATTGATAAAACTTGGACAACACCCGGGCCCCATGGTGGGGCCCACCATGTATATTTATATTCACCAGAATAGGGAAGATTCTCAAATATGATATTGTATAAGATCATCTAAGCCCTTATCTTGATAGTAGTGAATAGTATTCACAATCCAAGAGTAGATTCTAGCAACCCATCAAGGCCCCTAAAAAGATAAGGAATAGTCATAGTGATGAAAACCAATATACGAACATGCATTGTATAATATAATCTCTTTGTTAAATGATATCTCATAAATAAGGATGAACACTTGTGTCATCTCCCTTTATTTATTTTTTATTTATTAATCTATATGTATATATTTACCTTTGACTACCATGGAAATGGATTTATAAAGGAACAATTATCCTGATCAACCAGTCCAGAGATATCACTTTCTAAAATAGAAAGTGAAAAAGTATATCTTGATCATTTAACCAATATCATACCACCAATGACATACCCAACACAAACTACCTCACCATGACTATATTGTCATGTTTTTCTTCATACATAAAATTATGTGATCAAATAGCATAAATTGATAATGATATCAAGTCTAGAGACCAATACACATGTTTGTAGATGGGAACAACAAATGACACCTAAAACATGTAGAGTTACTATTAGTGGGTCTATCCTCGTGATCTCAACTACAAGAGACCACCAATTGAAAACTTCTTGAGAAGAAGCTGCAATGCTTATGAGCCCCCAACACTTGATAATATCACATCATCTATGTCCTATCAGTATGATATATCTAGACCATTAAACATTTCTTTAAGAATACTATCATGGTATCTCTAGGTTCTCATTATAGTCTGGGAACTACTATTACACTTTGACACAAAACATAATCTAAGGAAATTACCATAAATATAGTGGATTCAGAAATATAAACACTATTATGGTATGATAAACACACATCCACACGTGCACACACACACATATATATATATATCAAACTGTATACATGTATTGGTAATAAAATTACATCACAATTTGGGTCCAGTTCACCCACTTTCAATACTCCAACTTTCACTATAGCCAACTATTAAAAAGTCTCAATATTCTAGTTATCACATGAGAATCATAATTCTTATGAGATATGAATTTAGTTTGGGGGTCTTCCATGTTGTCATTTTTGGATACTATTCTAAATGTGATTTTAACTCTCTATGTAAAATCCATCAAGAGATAAAACTTTAGAAGTATATTATTTATCCTCTCGTGTGACCTAGGCTCCTTGGAAAGCACCAATACTTCAATATTATCACAATAAACTAGAATTGGGTTTGTAATATGAGGCACGACAACAATGTATGAGAAAATTTTGTGTATCCAAACTACCTCCTTATCTGAATTTAAAGATGATGTGTACTTGGATTTTGTTATAGAATTAGTAACCACATATTGCTTCAAGCTTCTCCATCTCACTGCACAACTATTCAACCAAAAGATTTATCCTAATTGAGATTTTAGATCATCATAAAATATCTAGAAACTATCATTGTATCCTCTCACTACTAGTTCCCCATCTCCTCCATACTCCAAGAACATGTCCTTTTTACACCTCAAGTACTTCTGGATTGTTTTTATAGCTTCCCAGTGTAGCTCTCCTATATTAGCTTGATATATTCCTACCATGCTGAAAGAAAAGGTAACATCAAAGCTTGTACATATCATGGAAAACATGATAGATACCACTACCAAATAATAATGTGTTCTACTCATTATTTAAATCTCCTCCTATGTTTTTGGACACTTTTTCTTAGAGATATTGATACCATGTGACATGGTAAAAAACTCACTCTTGGATTGTTCCATACTATACCTTTTGAGTGCCTTTTAAATATATTTATTTTAATTATCCCAAGAAGCCTCTAGGATCTATCTTGATAGATATTTATTTCTAGAATTTAGGTTGCTTCACTAAATTATTTTATGGAGATACATTCATTTAACCAAGTCTTAAATGACTGTAATACTTGAACTTTGTTTCCCATAAATAATAAATCATCAACATATAACACTAATAAAATTATAGAAATACAATTAACCTTATTATATACATAAGGTATAATTTTATTCTTAATGAAACCAAATTCTCTTCTGGCCTTGTCAAAATAAACATTCCATGATCATGATGCCTGATTTAACCCATAAATGGATCTTTGTATCATGTACACTTTATTGGAATTCTTTAACCTTTAAAACCATTCAAGTTGAGTCATATATATTTCTTCAACCAAATTCTATTTTAGAAAAGCAGTTTTGACATCCATTTTCCAAATTTCATAATCATGGAAGTCTGTTATTGTAAGAAATATTCTAATGGATTTTAACAATGCTATTGGAGAGAAGGTATTGTCATAGTTTATACCTTGATGTTTTCATAAACCATTTTCTACCAATCTGAGATTATAGGTATTAACCTTACCTTCCATGTCCAACTTTTTCTTGAATACCCATTTTTACCCAATGGGTTTTACATTAGCTAGAGGATCTACCAAAATCAAAACTTGATTTTGGGTCATGGACTCTGTCTCAAAATACATGGAATATTTACATTTAGTAGCATCCTTTCCTTTAACTAATTCCTTATAGGTTAGAGTCTCATTATCCACAAGGATTAATGTATCACTTAAATTGGTGATAAGAAAACCATAATTCTCTAGTTCTCTAACCTATCGAGTTGATCTATACAGTACTTGTGTCTCAGGAACATCTCCATCTCCCACTATCTCTTATGGTGATTATTCTCATACCAACTCATGTGCATTAATAGCATTAACTTCATTGAAATCAATCTTTCTCTAAATATTTTTATTGGAAATGTGTTCCCTTTCTAGAAATGTGTCTTGTATTTCCACAATTACTTTTTTATCTAATGGGTTATAAAGGTAATATCCTTTTTTCTCTTTAGGATAACTTATAAAGATGCACTTCATGCTTTGAGATGTAAATTTTTTACTAGATATAGTGTTAACAAAATCCTTTCATCCACGTACATTTCTATGTGATAAACTGGGTTTCTTTCCATACTATAAATCATATGGAATCCCATCTATAGCTTTATTGGGTACTTGGTTAAGGTTATATATCATTGTCTTCAAGGTGTATCCCCAAAAGGATAATGGAAGAGTTTCTTGAATTATCATTGATTTGACCATATCCAGCAAGGTTTTATTCTCCCTTTCACTAACACCATTCCACTGTGGTGTATTAGTAGGAGTGGTTTGGGATACTATCCCACACTCCTTTAAGTGATCAATTAAATATTTTTTAAGATACTCTCTACCTTAGTCTGAGAATAGTACAATAATCTTCTTACCAAGATAGTTTTCTACTTCATGTTGATATTCCTTAAACATATTAAAGGAATCATACTTATACCACATTAAGTAGATATAGTCATACCTACTATAGTCATCAGTAAAATTAATGATATATGAAAACCGGCCCCTTGCCTCTACTGAAAATAAAAAATATATGTCAGTACAAATTAATTCTAGTAATTTAAGGAATTTTTATTTCTTCCTAGAAAAGGGAAATTTTGTCATTTTTCCTTATAAACAATTGTGAAATACATCTAGGGATTTTAAATCAACTGATCTTAAATACTCTACTTGATGTAACTTCTATAATCACTTCTCATTTACATGACCAAGCATGAAGTGCCATAGGTGGGTATTGAATGAGTCATGTTCACTAGTTTTTTCATTGATTATCATTATTGGGTTTTTGAGTTAAAGTATATATAAACCATTATTAATATGGTACATACCATAACCCATTTTATCCTTGTAAAAGAGATAAAACTTATTTAAAACTTGAAATGAAATCCCATGGTGTCTAGAATTTACATTGATATTATGTTTCTGGTTACAGAGGGTACATAATAGAAATTATTTATTACAAGAACCAAACCACTAAGAAAAGTTAGGTGATAATCTCCCACTTCTAAGGCTACTAGTCTCACACTATTTTTATCCTGGAGATCCACGTCACCTTTTGAAATCTTCTTGAATCTACTTGGTTCATGTATATGAATAAAAATGTGTGAGCCACATGCCATATCCAATAATCGACTTGTTAATAATGACATATTGCATTAAATGGTAAAAATACATGAATTAGAAGTGTCTCCTTTATTCTTCTCAGGTCTGAAGTTTTTCTTCTAGTGTCATTTCTAGCCAAATAGAAATCAGAAATCTTCCTGCTCATTTCCCTACCTCTGTATCCTTGTCTTTTTGGAAGGATGGTGCATCGATGTCTTCATCTTAAACTTATACTTAGACCCATTATCCTTGACCTTACTCCTCTTTTTCACTATAAATACTGAATGATTGGTGTTCTTCATATACTTATCAACATGGATAACTAAATCCAAAATATATAATAGTGAATTTTTCATGTTATTCATTTTTTAATTAATAATAAAAGTTGAGAATATTGACTGTAAAGAGGAAATGATGAGATATATCATCAGTTTTTGGTTTAGTTTGAACATAGTGGAT
Source organism: Viscum album (assembly GCA_963277665.1). Lineage (NCBI taxonomy): Eukaryota > Viridiplantae > Streptophyta > Magnoliopsida > Santalales > Viscaceae > Viscum > Viscum album. Next base: position 446,004,366 of record OY728119.1, read on the forward strand.
TAAATCCTCTCAATGTACCTGATCATATTGAGTACATGAGGTCCTAATTGATTCCCTTCTTCTATCCTACACCTATATAATGAACTAGAAATATCATACCTTTATTTCCTTGCACTCTCCTAATATAACTGATGGAGATGAGTAATCATCTTGTATGCATCTTTAACCCCATGTATTTTCTATAATTGACTAGACATAGATGACAAAATGATGATTTTTTCATATATTTCATCATCTATATACTTTTTTCATTTATCTTTATCTTCATTTCTTGCTCCCTAAGGAGGCTCAGCATGAAGTGATGAATTCAGTACATAAATCTTCTTTTCTTGTCATAGTACTATGTGCAAGTGCTTTTACTACTCCTAGAAGTTATGGTTGGTCAGGATATTTTCTCTATCCAATATATACCTGTTGGACTCCTCATGTATTAATCATGTTTTAATGATCACAAATCTCAATAATCATTACACATCATGTTTTAATGATTGAAAATCTTATTACTGTCAATTACTCTCATTATTATTTACAAATCTTTTGCATGATCACAACTCTTCTTTATCTTATCAAACCTTTGTATTTCTGTTTCAGGTTCTATTAATTTATAATGGTTAAGAATAATTCACATTATGCATATTACTGTTTAAGTTTGAATACAGTTAATTGTCTAAGTATCAAGACACCGTGAAGTTTGACATAGTAAGAAAAACTGTATGCAAGACACAGACACTGTGAAGGACACACCGTGACCCAGACACCATGAAGAACATACCATGACCCAGACACTGTGAAGGACACACCATGACCCAGATGCCATGAGGAACACACCGTGACCCAGACACCGTGAATGACACACCGTGAGTCAGGCACCGTGACTCAGACACCATGAGCTAGACACCATGACATGGACACACCGTGAAGCACATACCATGAAGGAGACATTGGTTCAAAGAGATTCCATTTGCACAACTACTGTGACACCATTTCTTAACCTTTTTGTCAATATTATTTAAATAATACTAACGGTCATATTTGATATTTTTAATGCAATTAATGTTATTTAATGAAAGTTATTGGTCTGTCAGGAAACTGTACCTCGTACCTATGGAAAGGAAATAATTCCTATTATTGGAGCTCGTGGAATATAAATAAGATTGAGCTGCAGTAGAGGATACACTCGCACTCGACACTTCTCGACACACATACTAAAATACACGGGAGCTCTGTACTGAACCGAAGAACAATCCTGAGCACAACTGTGAAGAAAAAATTGCATGATCCTCAAAGAAGTTCCATACATGAAATCCTACATTACTGAAGAACACACGAAGTACTCTGGAGTCAAGAGAACATCTTCTCTCCTAGAGAAACAAAAGTTGAACTACGACACTCTGTTTTTCAACAGAAAAACCAGAGAAGGACTTAGAATCATTTCTGTTGAATCCAACAAGTCCAAAGCTACACTTCCAATCACTAGAGCTTTCTAAACTTTCATATAATCTTTCTAAGTGATTTATTATTTACTTTCGAGCAGTGTGTTTATTATTTTACACAGACACTATCTCTTGTGCTGAACTGGAGGATATCACAATCCTCAAACCAAAACTCCTTACTCTTGTTTACCCATGACAACTGTGGAAAAGGTCCTTGAGTGGCCTGGTCTTTATTTTTTTTTTCCACGAAGAACAGTGGTAGAGGTATCTGTGTGTCCTGGACAGTCTTGTACTGTTGTTAACCCTGATCCAGGGTGTAGATCAAATTTATATATAAATTTGAGAGGACTAAGTCTCGGCTTGAGACTGAACCTCTTGGTTATATCTGTTGTGCATTTTTAGTTTAAGTTCAAAATATACAGTATCTAATTTATATTCCGCTGCTTATTAATTTGAAATACAAATTTGTTTTAAAGTTACTTTGATAGTTAATCTAGCAAGTGTTTGTATCTATTGTAAATCAGTAGGTTAGTTTCAAAAGATAATTTAATCTTCTGATTAGATTAACTGAGAACTAATCAATCTTTTGAGAATTTAATTGAACCTTTACAGTTTTACAAATTCACTATAGTTTAACTTGTTTTATAAATTGGGGGATTTTAATAGAAAATATTTTAATAGAAATTTTAATTGGAACTCAATTCACCCCCCCCCCCTCTTGAGTGTCCACTCCGACTAATATTTGGTATCAGAGGTTGTTTTTATTAATAAAAGTTTTCAAAACACTTTGTTTTTCAACTGTGATTTTAGTTTCAACTTTAAAGATCATAAATTTCTATTAGTTCTAAATTTTATCTCTTTAAATATCTTTTCTAAAATCTAGATATGAACAATAGACTAAAAGGTGTTGCTACTAACAGTCCACCTTTCTTCAATGGTACAAACTATGCTCAATGGAAACTTAAAATGAAAATTCATTTAGAAAGTATGGGTTTTGATATCTGGACTGCTATAGAATGTCAATATAAAATTCCAGAAACTGAAAGAACAACTTGGGATGAACCTACAAAAACTGCTTGTAATAATAATTGTAAAGCTTTGAATGCTTTGTATTGTGCATTAGGAGATGAGGAATTCAATAAAATATCTACCTATAAAACAGCTTATGAAATATGGGATACTTTAGGTGTTTCTCATGAGTGAACAAATAATGTTAAAGAAATGAGATTAAATACGTATAATATTAAATATGATAATTTTAAAATAAAAACTGATGAACCTATTTCTGATATGTATCTCAGGTTTAATGAGATAGTCAATACAATGAGTTCACTTGAAAAGTATGTTCTAGCAAAGGAACAAATCATGAGTGTACTGAGATGTTTTCCAGAAAGATGGAGAGGCACTTCTGTATCAATCAGAGAATCATGTGACATTGGAGCTATGCCTGTCAAAGAGATTATTGGTAAGCTTATGATGTATGAGGAAGAACCCAAGGTAAATAAGGAAGAAGATGATGAACCCAAGAGAAAATCTGTGGCATTTGAGTCTACTGCTTCAAAGAGCAGGGACAAAGACAAAGTTAAAATACAAACTGAAAGTTCTACAAGTGACAATTCAGACTCTGACAGTGATGCTGAAATGGCACAGATAGCCAGGAGGTTTATGAAATTCTATAGGAAGAAGAAATTCTTTAGAAAAATAAACTACAAAGGTAAATATGACAACAAAGGTCACTGTAAAAAGGATTTGAAGAAGTCTGATAAGGAATATGATATAGTCTGCTATAAATACAAGAGTAAAGGACACATCAAGGCTGACTGTCCAAAATTAAAATTCAAAAAGAAACATGATTATAAGGACAAGAAGTACAAGAAAGCTATGAAAGCTACTTGGAGTGCTTCAGAAGACAGCACAAGTGAATCAGAAGCTACGGATTCTAAAAAGAATCATGCCAACATGTGTTTCATGACCAACACATCTGAGGTAACCTTAGATACTCCTGTTTTAAATTCATATTATTCTGGAGTTGATGCTGAATCTAATTCTGATTCTGAAGATATTTCTAAATCCTAATTATCTAAATATTGTAACATTCTGGAGGAAACATGCAATGAACTTAAGGACAAATATAATTCATTAAAGAAACAGCATGATCTCACTGCAAATGTTAAATCTTCCCTTGATATAGAAATAGAAAAGAATGCTCAACTATTAAAGGAAAATACTGAATTAAAAATGTCTAATAAGCAACTTAGAAAGGAATTAGAAAAGTTTACAAATGGGAAAGATACTCTAACTCAAATGCTAGGAAATCAAGTGGCACCAAAATACACTACTGGAATAGGCTACCAACTTGGAAAAAGACAGTTTACTAAAACTAGATTTATTCCTAAATCTGGACAAAATTCTGCTTGTTCCAGTTCTAGAAATTCATATGATTCAACTATTTATTCACATAGTTATAGATCAAATAGATTTTATCATTAAAAATATATTGATTCTGTAAAATATATGAGACCCATAAGACAAATTTGGGTACAAAAATCATTGATTGCTAACCTGTCTAGACCCAAGAAGATCTGGGTACCAAAGTCATTTCCCATCTAAATCTGTTTTGTAGGAAACCTGTTTAAAGAGTTCCCACAAGAAGACATGTTATTTGGAAAGTGGATGTTCAAGGCATATTTATGGGGATTACTCATGCTTTAAGAGCCTAATCAAGGTTGATGGAGGCCATGTCACCTTTGGCGATAATTCTAAGGGAAAAATCATCGGCCTAGGCCAAATTGGTAACACCAACTCAGTTTTAATTTCTAAAGTTTTATTTGTTGATGGATTGAAATATAAATTGTTAAGAATATCTCAATTATGTGATGATGGATTTAATGTTAAATTTGAAAATGATTCTTATAATGTTTTTAATTCTAAGAATTTTTTAACATTTTCTGCTTTAAGAAATGAAAATGTTTATATTGTTGATTTAAATTCTTTACCTAAGCAAAATGTTACTCGTTTAAATGATTTTCATAAAGATTCTTGGTTATGGCATAGGAGATTAGGACACTAAAATATACACTCACTTAGAAAACTAACTAGGAAGAACTTAGTTAGAGACTTACCCAAACTAGAGTTTCCAAATGACAAAGTTTGTAATCCCTGTCAAAAGGGAAAACAACACAAAATCTCTTTCAAATCAAAGAAAGAAGTGTCAACTTATCAACCTCTCAAGTTGGTTCACATGGACTTGTTTGGACCATCTTGGGTTTCTAGTTTAAATGGGAAGCACTATGTATATGTTTTAATAGATGACTTTTCTAGATATACTTGGGTATATTTCTTAGCTCACAAAAGTGAATCTTGTTCTTACTTTGTTAAATATTCCAAGTCTGTAGAAAACCTTAGTGGACTTAAGATTAAATCCTTGAGAAGTGATCATGGTCATGAGTTTGAAAATCATGAGTTTGAAAATCATAAGATTGAATCTTATTGCTCACACAATGGCTATATTCACAACTTTTCTGCTCCTAGGTTACCTCAGCAGAATGGTGTAGTAGAAAGAAGGAACAGAACCCTTCAAGAAATAGAAAGAACTATGCTAAATGAGTATGACCTGCCTATTTATTTTTGGGATGAAGCTATAAATACAGCTTTTTATATTATTAATAGAGTCTTAATTAGACCTGTTCTCAAGAATACCCCTTATGAACTATAGAATAATAGAAATCCTAAGGTTAATTACTTTAATGTCTTTGGTTGAAAAGTCTTTATTCTTAATACCGAGGATAATCTGGATAAGTTTGCTTCTAAGACAGATGAAGTAATATTTTTAGGATATTCTATAACTATCAAAGCCTATAGAGTTTTCAATAAGAGAACCAAGTGTGTGGAAGAATACTTTCACATCAAATTTGATGAAACTGATCCACATGAACCTAATTCATCTCTTGAAAATATTGAAGAAGATTTATCTGTTCTGAACCTTAATGATAAAATCAATGAACCTGCTATAAAGACAAACAGTTCTGGAAATATTTCAGAATTTGCTTCTAATGAACCCGAACCTAGAGAAGAACCTGAAATTTATAGCCCTACCTTTACTAGATCAACTAGGATTCTAAAGAATCGTATTTTAGATACTGTTGTTGGTAATCTTGATAGAGGGACACAGACTAGAGATTCTCTTAGAAATCAGGTTGAACATCAAGCCTTCTTGTCACATCTTGAACCTAAAAATATTGATGATGCTATTAATGATGAATTTTGGGTAATTGCTATGCAATAAGAACTCAATCAATTTGAAAGAAATAAAGTTTGGAAACTTGTTGAAAGACCTAAGGACACTTTCACCATAGGCACTAAATGGGTGTTTAGAAATAAAGTAAATGAATCTGGAAATATAGTTAGAAACAAAGCTAGGTTAGTTTCACAAGGCTATAGTCAAGAAAAAGGAATTAACTATGAGGAGACTTTTTCTCCAGTAGCCAGACTAGAAGCCATTAGGATATTACTTGCTTATGCTGCACATCTAAATTTCAAACTATATCAAATGGATGTCAAGAGTGCATTATTAAATGGGTATAAAGATGAGGATTTTTTTTGTTGAACAACCACCTGGATTTACAAACCCTCATTTTCCAAATCATATTTTCAAATTATCAAAAGCTTTATATGGTTTAAAATAAGATCCAAGAGCTTGGTATGATAGATTAAGTACTTTTATAATTTCTAAAGGTTTTGCAAAAGGAATAGCTGATCCTACTCTTTTTATAAAACAAATTTCTAAAGATGTTTTAGTTGTATAAATTTATGTAGATGATATTATTTTTGGATCTTCAAAAACTTATTTATGTACTGATTTTTATAAAATGATGAAAAATGAATTTGAGATGAGTTTAATGGGTGAAATTAAATTCTTTATTGGATTTCAAATCTTTCAAAATAATGATGGAATTATTTTAACTCAAAGTAAATATACTAGAGATATTTTAAAATGTTTTGGATTGGATAGCACAAAAAGTAGTGACACTCCCATGAGTACCACCTGTAAGTTGGATCTTGATGAAGATGGAAAATCTGTTGATCGAACCACTTATAGAGGAATGATTGGAAGTCTACTCTACTTGACTGATAGTCATCCTGATATTATGTTTAGTGTGTGTATGTGTGCTCATTTTCAAGAAAACCCTAAAGAGTCACATTTAAATGCTATAAATAGAATTTTCAAATACCTCAAGCATACTCCCAATTTAGGACTGTTCTATCCAAAAGGACAATCATTTGAAATAGTTAGTTATTTTGATGCTGACTTTGTTGGATGTAAGTTAGATAGAAAAAGCACCTCTAGAACATGTCACTTTTTAGGCAAGTCGCTAGTATCATGGTATAGTAAGAAACAAAATTATGTTGCATTATCTACTGCAGAAGCTGAATACATAGCTGCTGGAAGTTGTTGTGCACAAATTTTGTGGATGAAACACACTTTACGAGACTATGGATATCAATTTGGACATGTCCCAATAAATTGTGACAACACAAGTGCTATTAACATTTCAAAGAATCCTGTTTCACATTCTAGGACAAATCATATTGATGTAAGACATCACTTTTTGAGGGATCATTATCAAAAGGGTGATATCACTTTAGAATTCACTGGTACTAAATATCAACTTGCTGATATAGTCACTAAACCATTAAATTCTGAGAGATTAGATTACATCATACATGATCTTGGTATGATCAATCATAAATAGATATCTTACTGGTCTTACTGTTTAAAATTCTACTATATTTTACTTTATGGTTTCATGACTCACGATTTCTCAGTTACTGTTTCATGCTTACGGTCTCACAATTAACACCTTGTGTTCATGGTCTGTCACCTAACTGTCTCACCGTGACAGAATAGTTCACTCACTGTCTCACCATGATGACTATTTTTCATCACACCGTAACGCCTACTCATGGTATCACCATGAACATTCTTTATATATTTATTTTAACCCACATCGCATTAATTTATATTTCACCGCTGTTTACTTTCCCGTGTTTTTGTTTTTATGACATTTTAAATTCCCAAATGATAAAACATAAGGGTTTTCACTCGATTCCTTACCTGATCTCTCTCCTGCTCACTCTCTTGAACCCTATTTACCTTGAAAACCTTATCTCCTTATCTCTCACTTGAATCTTAAGTGGATTCCCAGGATGAAGCGTCCATATTCACCCAAATCTGAGAAGCGCCTCTCTAAGAAAAAGAAGAGGACACCGAGGATAGCACCCGAAGGACTTCTAAATCTGAACCTAGTAAGTCATACTATAGTTCCTAAAAAAGAGATTTGCCCTGAGTGGCTGTTGTCTAGCAAGTCTTTGGTTATAAAAATCTTAAGAGAACAAGGATGGCTCGAATGGTTCTATAGACAAGATAGACCGATTTATCTGAGGTTGGTATCTCAATTTTACCAATATGTAATGTTTTCCTTTGATACTGGAGAAAGTTTTATGGTGAAAAGCTGTATCAATAGACAAAAGTGTTCATTCTCTTCAAGGCTATGGGTTGCATGCCTAAGGATTCCTCATAAAGGGATTTGTGATGATTACCAGAGAGACCCTCCTCCAACAACTGACATATTTGATCTGAAAAATGCACTAGCAATCCTGACTGGAAATGGCACCAAGCGAAGGGCCATAGCAGCTGAATTGGATGGGAAGACAAGACTGTTGTTCAAGTTTGTTCATAATTTGATTAGTCCAAGAAAAGGAGATTTTGATGTGATGAAGTATCAGGATGTGTTCCTGATTCATCTAATGAAGAATGGTCATAAGATCAATCTTTGCAAATATGTCATTAACCATATATGTGAGCTGATTAATGTCACTTCCAAATCCACCTCCTTGTTTTACTCAAGGATGATTTCAGTCATGTTAGTTTCCAAGGGAGTGTTTGGACCGAATGAAGAAAAGCTAGAGGTTTTTGATTTTTGTTTATCCAAGACTATCATCAGAAGGATGAAGATTAATTGGAACCCCTGGAAGAAGCAGTGGGTTGAGGATAATGATCAAATTTATAAGAAGTATAATCTTGTTGATTGTACAAGAAGTCCAAAAAATATAACTGATCCTGGTTTGGAACCAGATGAAGTGGATGAGTACCCAGAATAAGAAGAGGAAGAGGAAGAAGAAGAGGCTGAAATACCTCAAGAGAAAGCAGCTCCTGTTGAGAAAGAAAGGACTGTTGTCCCTACTATTGTTCCTGCTGAAATACCTTCTAGAGAGGAAGTTTATGTTGTTTTTAGAGAAGAAGCTCCTGCTTCTAGAGATGATGTTGATCAGTAAATTCAGTCTGAGGCAGCAAGAGATTTTTTTATCCCTGTTTTTGAGCAGCAAGCCATGGAAGAGTCTGGTGGTGCAGAAGACCTCCTTGTCATGGAAGAATCTGATCTAGGAGAAATCCCTATTAGGGAAAATGTTAATAGAGAGGATCTCCCTACTGAAAAAGAAGCAAGTCTAGAAGCACAACCAGTGGAACAGTCAGTTCCAGAGTACATACCCTCTGCTGAAGAGAGGATGTAAATTTCCTTTCAGCTGGCAAGGAAAGAATTTTCTGAAGAGATTAGAGCTGATCTTGTGGATCTTAACCCAATTCCTCGGCCTCAAGAATTTTAAATGGAAGCACATTTTGAGGGGTAGGAACCTCAAAACCTTGATATTGATGAAGCTGGATCTGCTGAAACCTCTGAACCAACATTCACATATTCTGTGTACACTCAGTATGAATTTCCATTTTTTTATGATGTGAGTGAATCATAGAAAGTGACTGAAACTGGTATAGATATCTCTTCTTTGTTTCAACTGAAGTCAGTAGCTCACCCAGAACCAGAACCAGAACCAGAGCTTCAACCTCAACCTGAATCAGAATCTAAAACCAAAACTAATTCTGAACTGCAACCAGAATCTGCATCAAAACCTATAACACTAACTTCACCTACTCTCTTACCTGACCAACAATCATATGTAACTAAGGATGACTTGAAAGTCTTTGGAGAGACTATCTTGGCTGGAGTTGAGAAGATTATATCCTCTCAACCTCATCCAGTGACTCAACTAAGTCAAGAAGATGCCTCGATTCTTTTGGAAAATATTATTCTGCATATTCAACCAAGGTTGATCTGTGAAATACAAGAATTCAGAGTTGAAAATAAGTTGCTTAGTGCTGATGTCGCAAATTTGAAAGGTTTGGTGGAAAACCTGCAAACAGAACTATCTTCAAGATCAGAGCCTACTCCTGTTTCTGCTCCTGTACCTGTTGCTGCTTCTCCTGAACCAGATGTTTCCAACCTTTCTAGAGAGATTGTGTCTCAAGTGCGTCCTTATCTGTTATCTTTTGATGAGAATATTGGAACAAGACACACAAAGATGTTGCAACACATGAGAGATCTTGTAGAAAATCTGAATAATCTCACAGATGAGTACACTGGATGTCTGCAAAAAGTTTTGAAATAGCTCAATGTTCTAACCGAAGCTATCAAGGATTCTCCTCCCTCTGTTCAGACTTATGTTCCCTCTTTGGATGATTCTCTGCTGAGATCCATAATCAAGGAAGAAATTCAGAATGCTTTTAGTGGCTTGGATCTGTCTCCTTTGTCAGGAGTTGTGAAGAACAGTGATAGAGCACTTGATCTTGTTCAGATTCATTCCAAGAATTCCAATGATGCTCAACAGGAGATCACCACGAAGATAGACTTTTATCTCACCCAGATTTTCTCTAAAAGTGACATGACAAATCACTTTAAGTATCTTGTGGAGAATTTGAAAATCCCTCTAGTGACTCAAGCTTTTAAAGCTCAAGTTCAGAAACTTACAGAGTTCACCAGATTGTAGGACAAATTCATGGAAAATAAGGAAGATTTTGAAAAGTATATGCAATATGGTGGAGAAATCATTACTGATTAAATCAATCTTTGGAAGTCGTGTCTTCATGTGCAGAGTACTGCTATACTTTCTCCAGCTGCTGCACCCCTTAGACCTGGTTTAACTGCCCTAGCCTCAACTGCTATGTTAGTCAGCCAAGCCCTTTCTCAGATCAGGCCAGTCATTCTTGATCAACCACAGACTAGATCTTCTACAGCTCCTACTTTGGCTCCCTCCATATTTAAAGGTCTACCTTTACCATCTTTGTCTACTACCTCCATGCCTTCTTCTACATCAGCTCCAGCTCCAGCTGATAAAGGAAAAGAGAAATCCAATCCTTGATGCCTACCAATGTTTCTTAATTTTTGATGGGATGTTGTTTGTTGTTTGCTGTTTTTATTTATCCTATATGTTTTATTATGAACCTTCTTAATGACAAATTCAGTTTTTCACTCCATTATCTCTACGTTTTGATAATCCCAAAAGGGGGAGAAATAGTGAGAAGAGTTATCTCTTAGTCTTTTATCTATTCTTATTATATATGTTATTTTCTCTAACGTTGCATTTCCTTTATATTTTAACTATACATGATTTGTGATCATGAAAAAGGGGGATATTTTTGGACTCCTCATGTATTAATCATGTTTTGATGATCACAAATCTCAATAATCATTACACATCATGTTTTAATGATTGCAAATCTTATTACTGTCAATTACTCTCATTATTATTTACAAATCTTTTGCATGATCACAAATCTTCCTTATATTATCAAACCTCTGTATTTATGTTTCAAGTTATCTTACCTTATAATGGGTAGGCGTAATTCACATTATTCATATTACTTTTTAAGTTTGAATATAGTTAATTTTCTAAGTATCAAGACACCGTGAAGTTTGACACAGTAAGACAGGTTGTATGCAAGACACAGACACCGTGAAGGACACACTGTGACCCAGACACCATGAAGGACACACCGTGACCCAGACACCATGAAGAACACACCGTGACCTAGACATTGTGAATGACACACCGTGAGTCAGACACCGTGACTCAGACACCATGAGATAGACACCGTGACATGGACACACCGTGAAGCACATACCATGAAGGAGACACCGGTTCAAAGAGACACCGTTTGCACAACTACTGTGACATCGTTTTCTAACCTTTTTTTCAATATTATTTAAATAATACTAACGGTCATATTTTATGTTTTTAATGCAATTAATGTTATTTAATGATAGTTGTTGGTCTTTCAGGAAACCTTACCTCGTACCTATGGAAAGGAAATCATTCCTATTTCTGGAGCTCGTGTAATATAAAGACGATTGAGCTGCAGTAGAGGATACACTCGTGCTCGACAAGTCTCAACACACATACTACAATACACGTGAGCTATGTACTGAACCGAAGAACAATCCTGAGTACAAATGTGAATAACACATTGCACGATCCTCAAAGAAGTTCCATACATGAAATCCTACATTACTGAAGAACACACAAAGTACTCTAGAGTCAAGAGAACATCTTCTCTCCTAGAGAAACAAAAGCTGAACCACGACACTCTATTTTTCAATAGAAAAACCAGAGAAGGACTCAGAAGCATTTCTGCTGAATCCAACGAGTCCAGAGTTGCACTTCCAATCACTAGATCTTTCTAAACTTTCATATAATCTCTCTAAGTGATTTATTATTTACTTTCGAGCAGTGTGTGTATTATTTTACACACACACTATCTCCTGTGATGAACTGGAGGATATCACAATCCTTACACCAAAACTCCTTACTCTTGTTTACCCACGACATCTATGGAAGAGGTCCTTGTGTGGCCTGGTCTTTATTTTTGTTTCCCACGAAGAACAGTGTTAGAGGTCCCTGTGTGTCCTAGACAGTCTTGTACTATTTTTAACCCTGATCCAGGGTGTGGATCAAATTTATATATAAATTTGAGAGGACTAAGTCTCGGCTTGAGGCTGAACCTCTTGGTTATATCTTCTGTGCATTTTTAGTTTAAGTTCAAAATATATAGTATCTAATTTATATTCCACTGCTTATTACATTGAAATAAAAATTTGTTTTAAAGTTACTTTGATAGTTAATCTATAAAGTGTTTGTATCTATTGTAAATCAGTAGGTTAGTTTCAAAAGCTAATTTAATCTTATGATTAGATTAACTGAGAACTAATCAATCTTTTGAGAATCTAATTAAACCTTTACAGTTTTACAAATTCACTACAGTTTAACTTGTTTTATAAATTGGGGGATTTTAATAAAAAATATTTTAACATAAATTTTAATTGGAACTCAATTCACCCCCCCCCCCCCCTCTTGAGTGTCCACTCCAACCAACAATACCATAGTGATAATGTTTTGGAGTTGTTGGTGAGTACCATTTTTTGATGTATAACAAATAAATTTAGCCTAAATTACATTAAATTGATAACCTTTTATACATTTTGATTAATTAATTATTAAATAGTTTAGTGTCTCCCAATATTTTATCAAACCTCAATATCTCTCACTATTAGATTTGGAATACTCTATTTCTTGAAAGTTATAGTGGAAAGGATCTTCAAAACCTCCCCTCATAGTCTATAAGCTATGGATACGCCACTACTTAGAGTGTTTCAAGGTGGACTTTAGGCTGGCCAACCGCTTTAACTCGTGGTTCCTTGATCTGTTAATAAAATCTCCATATTATCATAATTGTAACTTTTATTCCCTAAAAACTTTGCCTATAAAGTGATATCAATCTAACTATGGATACTCATTTCCTACCAAATTTATTTAAGTCAATCTATTACTCTTATAAGAACTCCCCAGTAGTATGATTCACTATCAAATATGGCTGATGAGCACCTTGAAAACCCTTTTTTGTTCAAATTTGAACATTATAAGGCATTGAAACTTAATATATATTTGATGGGTTTTATCATATCTTGATGAATAAAATCTATTTCTATTAAATATGTTCAAACTATGTGGTCACACTCACAACTGAACATGCATTAACAGAAAAAACACATCACATCCTTATGTATTTTTCTTGTTTAATATTTTATGTGGTCTCACAGTAAACATGAAATTGAATAAAATAAAAAACAATTCATAAAGTAAATTATTCTACCATGCTGGTCTTGAGAATATAATATTGAATTAACTATTTTTAAATTTAACGGATCAACTGTGACCTAGGGGTAGCATACCTGAGTTGAGTCCTGACTCGTATTGTTGCTCACACCCATTCCAGTGTATTCGCTTCTTTTCTGGAGTACTGCCTCATCTTGGAAGAGTCTGCATCTTAAAGCATCATTATCTAATGTAAAAATATACTCAAGCATGGGTGAGGGGGTCTAGGTGTTCAATATACAATATATAAATTAGAAACATCATCCCTTATACATATTGAATGAAATGATGATGCACATATCATCATTTAATTACCTACTTATTACAATCATTGCATGCATGTAATGAATAATTAAATCAAATAACTCAGACATATATAGGTATGGTAACTAGCTCAAGACCAGTTGGTATAACAAAAAAATGCATGATAAAAATTAAATTTCAATAAATTTAAAGTACAAGTATATTTAAATAAATTAAATGGATTTAAATAAATTAAAATAATTTATTTTACTCAGTCATAGATTTAGTTTAATTTTAATTATAAAAAATTAAACTAATTAATTAATTAAATTTAATATTTTGAAACATTAAATATTATTAATTTCAAACCAAGATTAATTTAAATTGATTAAAATTTAAACTAAAATTAAAGTATTCAAATTAATTAATTTTGATTATATTAATTTAACTTGGGACCTGAAAATCTCACCTAGGTCTTTTACAGGCTGGATTATAACTTCACAGGCCTGTTTTGGGCTAGGCAGACCCCGTGTAGGGGTATTCTTGGCCAAGTAGGCCCACCCTGACCTGTTCTAGGTTAAGCTGACCCACCCTGACTCATTATAGGGAAAATCAGGTCTAACTAGACCCATGGAAGTTAGGACAAGTGTACCTCATGGAAGCTAGTGGACTACGATTGTGGTGACAGGGCGAGGTAGGAAAGGGTCGGTTGGGTTTTGCAAATTGGGACCTCAGTCAACTCGTTGGAATGAGATTGCAGTGGACCTCTAGTTTGGTGTGAGAGTGTAGTGGCTGAAGAGTGGGAGGAGGAATGGTGGTCCCTAGTGGTTTGTGCAGCGCTGTTCATCCAGTGTCAAGTAGTGGCAGTCAGACCTTGATGGCCTAGATCTGGGCGGCGTTGGGTGACATCGATGGTAGGTGGACCTAACAAAGGTAGTTTGGGCGAGCAGTAGTGGCATGGTCTTCCAATCCAAGTGAGACAGCATGGAAATAGGTCTTGGAAAGAGGCGACTAGTCATAGTTAAGTGGAGGTTATAGATCTCACCAGATGAGGCACAACCATGAAGATAAAGGGAGGTAGGGCACAATGGTGTGAGTTTGTCTTGACCAATAGAGGGAGGGAAGTCGAGATGCTCAAATAGGGAATATGAGAGGCCATAGAGTGAGGAGATTCACCCACGGGGATAGGGATAAGAAGACCTTAGGTCTTGGTCTTTGTTTTTTAAATTTTACCTTTTCAATCCTAGAAATAGTATTTTTGAAAAAAACAAAAAGCTGCTGATTTTTTAAACTTGTGTTGGTTAGTGGATTTATCCACAACCCGTGAAGAAGAAGAAAATGATTTTCAACTCAATAAGTTTATCAATCCTATTAATAGGGATTTTAATTATTATTATCACTAGAAAACATTATTCTAGTTGAAACCTTGGTAGGAACAGTTACATGTCATCATAATTTCTTTTGAAAAATAGCATAAATATGAATATATACATATATCATGTTCTTAAAAAAACATAATATCAAAATTTCTAGTATTCTATAAACACCATGTTGATCCATAAATTTTTTTTAGATATCCTTAACTTGGCCATCAAAGATCAGATTAACATGTGGTTAGATTCATTGGGTCTGATCTATAACCCTCTATATAAAATTTAAAGAAAAATAATTTTCTTAGCACAAAAAATCCACATGATGACTCTGATATCGATTGTTGGTACCAAGGTGTGTAGCAGAAACTGGTGGGATGAGGATTTAAAAAATTTCCATCACCAAAGTGATGAAACTTCATCTTCTATAACAATCTAATCCTTGATATGGTGTGAGGATATCGCATGGTTTAATTGGAGGACAAAAAATAAAAGAACAATTTCCTCCTTCTAATTAGAAGCGTGCATGTTTATCACAAGTCGCTAGTGATCATTTCTCAAAGGATCTGGTGCTGAATGACTCTAGATCATCCAAAAATGATTCTTGAATCTTCACACATGTCATTATCCAAATTTCATGTTCTAATATGAAACTATGAAGATCTCTCCAATGTCGTGTCGATCACCATAATCCTCTTCCTTTGATTCAAGAAGTCAAACTTGGATCGTTCACTCGGATTGAATAATTGTCTCTCTAGGATTCAGGAGGATATAGAAGATCTCAATTCAGACTGAGTGAATAGTTATTTTGAATGAGCTTCTCTCTGATTATATATTGTATGTTCAAGGTACCTAGTTAGGGTTCCCTAACCCTATATTTTTAACATCCCCTAAATAAGTAATAAATAATAAATTATGACAAACTAACTGTGTCATAAATTTTATTTATATTTTATCACATACCTATGATATATATTAAATATACTGTGTGATAATCTTGATTTATTAACTCAACTCCTAACTACCTAAAATATTAAACAAACCTAAAATATTAAAATAGTACTCGTTCATATAATATTAAACCTTGTATTTACTTAACCAGTTGTTAATACTTTTAAAAACTAAATTCAATCCAAATATTATTTACTTGAATAATAATGAATTTATTTTTTTATTAGTGATCAATAAAACTAGTACAACACTCAGACGTTGTGGTGGGTCCCACCATTTCCTGTATTCCTATTCACCAGAATAAGGAAAATTATCGAATACGCTACTATGTGTGACCCTTTAAGACCTTATCTCGGTAATAGTAAATAGTATTCATAGACCAAGAGTGGAGTCTAGCAACCCATCAATGACCCTAAATAGATAATGAATAGTCATAGAATCAACAACCAACCTATGAGCATGCACTATGTAATATATCTATTTGTCATAAAATATCTCATAAAGCAGGATGCATACTTGTGTCATCATCCTTTATTGCTTTATTATTTGTTGATCTATCTAGATGTATTTTCATTTGACTACCACGGACATCGATTTAAAAGGTAATTCCATCATAATCAACCAATCCATAGATATCACTTCCTCAACTCAAAAGTGAAAAATTATATCTTGATCATTTAACCAATGTCATGCCACCAATGACTTACCCAACACAAACTACCTCACCATAACTTCATTATAATGGTTTTCACCTTGCATAAAAGTAAACAATAAATTGGATCACAATAGTAATGATCACAAGTTAAGAGACCAATACACATGTTTATAGATATGAATAACCAATGACACCTGAAACATGTGGTGTTCCAATTAGTGGGTCTATCTTCATGATATAAACTAATAGAGATCACCAAGTTAGAACTTCATGAGAATAAGTCTCAATGCTTATAATCCTCAAGCATAGTCTCACATAATCTTTGTTCTATCAGTATGATGTATCTATACGATAGGAATTTACTTTAATATTACTTTCATTATATCTCTAGGTTCTCATTATAGCCTGGGAACTACTATAACCCTTTGATATGAAACATAATCTAAGGACATTACCATAAATATAGTAGATGTAAAAGTATAAACATAATTATGGTAAGGTAAACACATGTATACATATCAAATTTTATACATGTGGTGGTAATCAAAGTACATCAAAATTTGGGTCTAGGGAACCCAGTTTCAACATTATGATAATTTTGACCAAGGAAAATATTAACATTCACTTTATTTATCCATTTTTTTGTCATTAAAATTCCCTTGAAATATTCACATTCCTATGATCATTGGACATTAAATTTCTCCTAAATATCCATATTATTTATCATGGATATGTTTATTTCTTAAACTAAATATCATTTGTAAATATAGTTTTCTATTTTGAAACTAATTTGTTTTTTTGGGAAATATTGATAAATATATATATTCTTTAATAAATAAAGATATTTTATGATAAGGCACATTTCTCATGAATTAAATTGATTACTCGATATGTGAGGAATGATTTGGACATGAAATGACAGGTGAGGCTTGGTATAATATAGCCCCTTGATGTTTTGGTAGTCTCATGAGGCTAATCAGTAAGCTATAATTAAACGGGTTTCTACATGTGGTTTTAATTCATCCTATGAAAGTTCTTGATGGTAGAGGTATCTTGTTCCAAAGAACATGATATCCAATAATTAAAAATTTCTTTAATTAAGAATTCAGTTATTATTATTCATAAAATTTTCACAATTATATTATCTCGATATGCATTTCATTCCCAGCTTATTGATTAAATAGAATTTTTTTTCCAGTTATTTACCTTTCCATATTGATTATTCCTTATCTTATTATCCATGATATTTTTGTAATGATATTATATCTAAATGCATTTCATTATTAGTTTATTGATTAAATGGAAAGTACTTTTAGTTATTTACCTTTCTATATTGATTATTCCTTGTCTATTTATGATATCCAAGGTATTGATTAAATTTAATGCATGTTTAGTTATTTACCTTTCCATATTGATTATTCTTTATTAATTTATGATAACTTCTGTTGTACTTAAACCTTACTGAGTATTTGAGTTCACACTTATTTTTTTCTTTCCCTGAGATTCTATGAAGTGTACGATGATTGATGTGTAAGGATAAGATAGAGTAAATAATGTTATTCTCAAAAAAATTGTGACTTTTTTTAAATGTAATATGGGACTCAAGTATGTTTCTTGTTTATCGAGGATATTAAACTATTTATTCCTTTGGGATGTGATTCGATGTATCTTATGGAAATATAATAAATCAAACACCAGCTCTGGGTTACTAGGGTCAGGGTCACTATAATTAGTATCAGAGGAAGTTTATTAGAAACCTTAGGAACTAGATTTATGAAAATGTAGTTTAGGGATCATAACCCTATGATAGATATTGAGGATAAGTATAGAAGAAAATCCTAATGTTTTGGTATAGTAGATATTATGTGGTTTTTACTTGAAATACATCATTTTCTAGGTATTATAAGTGGAATTGGTTCTAGAAAATATATACTTAGGGGTAATAACTCTAAACAGGGAACATTGGTCTTGACCCAATCATCACCTAGTAGATGAAAATAGGCCTTATTGCACACCTGGTTTGGCACTCTTGTGGGATATGCTTAGGATAATTCATATTTTATTTACAAACCATTATAAAGTATCTGAAGAGATGATGACAATGAATGACCTAGGCTAAACCTAAGGTTTCTTGTATTGAAAATAAGAGGTCGTTATTTAGACATCCTGTAAATTATTATATGGTTTTCCCACTATGATTATTATTTCTCACACTATGATTTTTGTTTTTAGTCAATGGATGGAACCTGAATGAATCATGTTAACATTGAATATAAAGGATAAGGTGGTGAATATGAGAAACAAAGTATGATTATGACTAGAGTGAAAGATATTTTTATTATTCCTAATCAATTATCTCGAAATATGATTAATGATATATTCCTTAACCAACTATCAGACTCATCAAAGAAGATAATGATAAATTTTTCTAAGTTCTTGAGTGGTGGAGACCATAGAGAAAATAATTATTGATTTCATTCATGTTATAATTGTGGAATGAGACACCTAGTAAAGTGTCTCAATGGAATGGGAAAATGATTTATGTGTGGAAAGTAATGGAATAAAGCAAATAATTACAGATGAAAAGTGATCATTGTGATGGAAGGAAATAAATATCATCATAGGGATCTATTTATAGTTCATTGTATTGAATGTGGGGAACCAGGAAATTATTCAAGTCAATTAACTCTTCTAAAGGTTAAAACCAAGACCAAGAAAGGACCTATGTGGAAATAAAATGGATTAAGTATTTATATATTTGTGTTCAAAAATTAAATTGTAGAAGTATTTTTTTACTAATGGTATCTTAGTGATGATAATTATAAAACATCTAAGGATTGTGTTAAATTTTATAAGCATATATTTATTTGTAAACTTAAGAGTTATCGATATCACCATGGGTTTATGTGTTTCATATTGATCATAAGTTCAAATTCTTAAACACCCCCTTTTTAGGTTTTATGTGATGAGGTTCTACCAAGATTAAGGATATTTTATGAGAAATTTATGGTAAATATATGATTTAGTAGAAAATTTATTTGACTAATAATGTATTCACATTTTATAAAAATAAGTTTAAATGTATTGATAACCTTTATAATTAACATGATCATTAATAACATTGTAATAATAGTCAAATAATATTTTTTGTAGAAAAATAAAAAGTTATATTTAAAACCTTAGCAAAAAGGTTATTTAATGATTAATTTTATTTAAAGGATGTCAATTATATTATTTTAGTAATGTTACAGCAATTTTATTAATATTTTTTTAGAAAAAGGAAAATATTCATATCGGGTGACAACCCATTGCATCCAGCAAGGTCGTGGGGTCTAAATCCACAAATGAAGGACGATAAGGGTTTAGTGCCTACCACCAGCCTACGTGATGTCCTGATTAATATGACATTATTTTTAGTTTAATGGTTTGATGAATAAATATTAATTATGAATTAGTGGTGTTATAATTGAGTATTATAGAATAATTTATTGTATTAGATATCTTGTGCTAACTATATTGGTTTGGATAAATAGCTAGAGATAGACGGAAAGACTTTTCACTCTTTTATGCATTATACAATCTATTAAAAGTAAATTTTAGTGATTCAAGAATAAAAAAAATGAATTTTTCATATTCATTTCTTAGAGTGATGGATGAATTGGAAATTGATCAAAGAACAACCAAAGGATGAAATTATTCTTTTGAACTATAAATACATCATGTAAGAATATTTAATTATGTTCATAGTAACTATGGTAAAGGAATTTCTCAAATTTAAGAAAAAATGGTCTTGAAACAAAAATGTTATACTATTACATTCATATCTAATAAATCAGATGGTCTTTTAAATCCTAAAAAATGTATAGTTTTTAGTTCTTTAACATTCCATTTATCATTCACTTTCTTGTGATCAAGGACCTTTTTCACTCTCTATAATTGTCTAGACCTTTCTTCCATGCCTATATATTCACTTATCTCAAATGTTGTTCTACTTAGAAACCTATTTATGTGTTATTCCATATGACCTTTGTATTTACCTTTCCCTCTTATTAAGAGGATATTTTATAAACCCTTTTATGATTCCAGTTTTAAATAATAGTATTTACAAATTCCAAACCCTTGATTACCGAGGTCAAGTTTAAATTGAGAGGAAAAAATTTATTTAATGTTGGAAGAATATAAAACCACATGAATTTAAAATAAGTAAAAAAATTATAGTGGATGTGACATAGAATACTTATCTTAAATAACCCATGAAATATATTTCTTTAAATTTAACCACTTTGATAGTTTATAAAACACAAAACCCCAAGTCAAAATGAACCACAAAATAGTATACCGTAATAACCTAACTATTAAATTAGAATGTATGAATATTAGTAAATATATTATGAAAAATATGGTTATCTATTGATTATAAATAAAATAAAAAACATTTAAAATAAAAATAAATGTTTTCTGAAAAAACGGTATTTTTCAAAAAGATGGTTTAGTCGTTCTTTGCACGCATAATTTAAAATTAATTTTTTATAATTTTCGAAAATTTATATGGTAAAATTAAGATAATTTTTTAAATAAAAATATCAAAATTATCTTAGGTTTAATTTTTCATATTTTTCTGAAATGCTTTATTTTTTAATGAATGGTGAAAAATACTGATTTTTAATTGAATAACTGCATTTTTTAAAATTATTTTTAATGTTAAATAAAATTTTAAATTGGTTATAAAGTATCATTAGTTAAATTATATATCAATTAATCCAATTTATATCATTTTAATCATTTTTATAATGAATTTCGATATAAAACCCTTGTAAACTTTTGAACATTTTCTCTTTGAAAACCTTCTTTCTCATCGCGACTGTGAGATTAATTTTAAATTAAAATTTTTCACTTATTTGAATGAAATTTAGAAAAATATATTACATATTTTAAATAATAATAATTTATATTATCTAATAAGGTCAAATTAATCTTTTGATAATAATGAATAGTTAAACCGTAAAAATTAGTTATCACGATTATGGTAAAAATAGATTTACTAAGGGTTAAACTAAAAATATAAGGGTTAAAATGACCTAAAACTTGTCTAAAATATATTTTATATCCATATTTAGACCCTATAATGTATAAAACTATATAATACTACATTTTGGATTCTTTTTTCATGTGAAAATTTTGGGTACACCTTTTTCTTTTCAAAAATTACAAGTTTGTCACTCACCCCTCTTATAAAAGGTCATCCCCTATTCTCTATTATTAAACACTTAAAACACTTTTTATACAGACAATACCTTCCCAAATCACTTCAAAACTTCCATATAATCATTATATAAGACTTATTTTGGGAATAAATCCAACCTATGAAGGATTGTTTGTGCAAATATAATGACGTTACTCGAATAAGTGGTAACGTTTTACAACGAGTGTTTTTATTTTATTTCTTCCTCCAACTCCCTCAATTATTATAAAACCATAAAGATAAAATAAACTCAATATTTTATATATAATGATATGTTTTTTTAATTTCGTTACCTAAAACTATCCCAATTTTCATTAAATGGGTCACTAAATCATCATCCATGTGTACTGCAGACTACCGCCTTACAAACCAATGTCATTCGTTTTTCCATTACGATATCGCATGGTTAGGTATGATGATAGATATAAAGTGTATATATATATATATATTATTTATAAAATAATTGTACCTATGGTTTAATTATATCATATATACATTATTGATTTATATTCTTTAGAGGATACAATATTGTTGCTCGTGTGTACGGCGGACTACCGCCTCGCAAAGCGGTGCAATTCATTTTTGACTAATATTTCCATGGAAGGTAATAATGATAAAATTAATGAATAAATGTGATATATATGAAATTATAATTATATTAATTACATATTTATCATCCTTAAAATATAATATATTTCATTTTCATTCTTACCTTTTCACTCACTTAAATATGATAACATCATTCATGTATATGTGGACTTCTGTCATCACGAAGAAATATGACTCTCTTTTCATCACCACACCACATGGATGATATATATATATATAATTATATTTAAAAGAAATAATATGTTATTTTTTATATTTTTTTCATTCTTTAAAGAAAAAATATCACTTACCTCCTTTCCATAATGATCGTTGAAAACTGGAAACATTACTCATGCATACGTACAGCCTACCATCTCCATGATAGTAACAAACTTCATTTATCAAAAACCATATTTCATTATTGGTCTTAAAAGTATAATTAATTTATAAATATTATAATTATTTTATTATTATTATTATAGATATGATGCAAATATATAATATACCCAAGAATCATAACTTTCATGAAAAAGCATGAATAAGACAATAAGGAAATTAATAACATAAATAATGAAAATAATGAAAGATTATTAAATAATGGGTAATAAGGTATTATAAAAGGATCATATATGATATTATAAATATTAATATGGTTCTTTTATAAGTTAATAACATGTTTAAAATCACTATATAGGAGGTTAAAGTATGTTCAATTGAAAGGAATCATGAGGGAAGTGATTTCCTAACTCAATTTCTATTCATTTGGTTAAACTTTTACTTCATTAATTATGTCATTCTAAGATTATGTTTGTAATTAGCTTTGATTATTTTATGGGGTATTTAAAATTGTTTTATTTTTATTTAAATTTGATACAAAAAATAATAATTGATTAATCCCCACTTCAATGATATAATATTTGTAAGGGTCTTCTTCTCAATTTCCCTACATTGAGACATATTTTAATGTTATACACCTAATTTATTTTATATGATGTATATAATACCCCATTGACATGTAATATAATTATTACAAAATAATTCATGGTATTTTGAGTTTCAATTTTAATTATTACTTCCATGGGGATTTTAATTAAAATTTACCAAGTGGTCAAGAATTTCATGAATCAATTACATCTCATTGGGTTATATTACTTCTTCGTAATATTTGATATTCTAAGATTATATGGGAAATAAATTTTTATTTCATTATGTTTTATTTTCAAATTTTTTATGTGGATTTACAGTTGATACACATAATCAATTCATTGGATAATTCTCACTTCAATGATATGATTATTGTAAGGGTTTATTTCATAGTCTCATTCTAATCAAGATTGTTTATTATCTAATTTCAGTTGAAATAAATTATTTGACCATTTACTAATAAACCCATTTAATTTCTTTATATTCTATTTATTAATGAAATTATCAAATAATAGCACCATTTTCACACTTTTTTACTTAAAATTATTGAGAAAATATTTTTAAGAAAATCTAACTTCTTTTTTCTCCTTGATTGGAAATATATTTTATTCCAAAACCAATTTTTCTAAAAATAATTTTAAATTTTTTTTTTAAGTTTTCAAAATGAAGTATTAAATAAATTTTTACTTATTTTTAATTTTTATAAAATGTTTTTAAATGAATATTCATGTCATTTTCAAAACAATGCCCGTTTTAATTTTACCAAAAATATGAAATGAATCTTTGTTTTAACATACTCAACATGTATATAATTTCCTAACATCATTACCATTTAATTTTTTTACTATTACTTTATAATTTTTAAAGACTATTTTCAAATAATTTTTTTTCAGAATTTTTTGTGAACTTTAAGTTTTAAAAATTGATTTTCAAAATGAAAAGTATATTTTTCTTGATAATGTATTTAATGATATTTTTATTGTATTTATATTCATCAATGACAACAAGCCTTTATTTTTCTTATACTCCATCAGGTATATGTTTTATTGATACCATATTTATTCTTTCTATGGATGGTTTATGATCATTTTGACTAATAAATTTTTTTATATTCACTTTATTTATCCATTTTTTTAGTCATTAACTTTCCCTTAAAATATTCACATTCCTATTATCATTAGACAATAAATTTCCCCTAAATATCCATATTATTTATCATGGATATTTTTATTGCTTAACCCTTATATCATTTATATTTTTGGTGTTCTACATTGAAAGTAATTTTTTCTAGGGAAATGTTGGTAATATATATTCTTTAATCAATAAGAATAGTTGATTATAAATAATATTGGTCATGAATTAAATAAATTATTGGGTATATAAGGAATGATTTGGAAATGTAGTGATGGGTGGGGCCTTGAACTATATAGCCCCTTGATGCATTAGTAGTCTCATGAGGTGAACCAGTAAGCCATCATTGAATAGTTTTCTACCTATAGTTTTAAATTGTATTTTGAAAGGACTTGATGGTAGAGGTATCATGTGCCTCAGAACATGACGTATAATAATTAAACATTTCCTTCATTAATAATTAAGTTATTATTATCCATTATATTTTGTAATGATATTATCTATAGATTCATTTAATTCTCAGTTTATTGATTAAATGGATTGTGTTTTTAGTTATTTACCTTGCCATGTTGATTATGGATTATATTATTATCCAGGAGATTTTTTTAATGATATTATCTCTAGATTAATTTCATTCTTACTTCATTGATTAAATGTAATGTGTGACTAGTTATTTACCTTTAAATATTTATTTTGACTTTTCTAGTTATGATATCCAAGTTATTGATTAAATGGAATCTATGTTCTATAATTTTCCTCACCATAATTATTATTCTTTATTTATTTGTGATATCTTCCATTGTACTTAACCCTTACTAGCCATTTGATCTCACCCTTAAATTGTTTCCTTTCCCCAAGATTCTATAAAGTTTACTATTATTGATGTGAAAGGATGTGATATAAGGAATAATGTTATTCTAGAAAAAAAAATATGTTTTAATTTGTGTTTTTAAATGTAATATGGTACTCAATTATGTATCTAGTTTACCAAGACTAATAAACTATTCAATCCTTTTAGATGTGATTACTTGTATATTATACCAATATAACAAAGCATACAACGGCTCCAAGATACTAAGGTCGGTGTCCCTACACCCAGTATGGTTAAAGTAGGTTTTTGATATAATACTCAAGTATATATATTATATAAGACTTCATATATTAAAATCACTAAAAAGAAATGTTTTTAATTTTACATGATTTTGGTGCAATTTGAAAGGTCCCCATGAAAATAAATGCTCATTAAGATTTAATCAATCATTAATTAATACTAATAATTTTATTTATAGTAATTTATATTCTATATTACACTATAATAAATGTCTTAAATCTATTTGGGTACCTAATAAACCATTAATTTTATGAAATATACCTCAAGAGTGTCAAGGAAACATTTTACAAAGACAATGGGTGATTCTAGGACATGATTGGAGAACTTTAGAAATTTACTTATTTTAATCAATGTTATGTAGGCCCTGTCACATTTAGTGATAAATCAAAATACAAATTTTAGGGTTTTAGGGTAGTGGAAATATTTAAATTTATCATATTTTTAAAATTATTATATTTATATAAGGTTTTAAACATATAATGATTAGTATCTCATAACCATGTGATGATGGAATGGGTGTTATTCTTGAAGATAATAAATATTTATCTTTTAAAGATAGTTTTATCCTATTTTATGAAAATAGAAAAATAATATTTACTCTATTTATTTTTTTTTGAACTAATGGAGCAGATTGTAAAGTGTTAAAATACTATAGAAACAGATAATGTTCTTTAGAATTTAAGGTTATTTGTTTTTTTTTTGGAAATATTATAAACTATAAAAACATGGAGTGGTTTTGTAACTATATAGATTAATGTAAGTATTTTGTTTTTTCTTTTTATTTGAAACCTAAGTAACATAATGAAACATTTAGATCTGTTAATATTTTAAAAACAATTTAATATTTAGAATTTTATATCTTTATTTATGTGGTCCTATAAAAATAGAAAGTAAAGGAGGTAAGAATTATGTTTTCTTAATTTTTGGTGATTTCAATAGGTTTACTTAAAAAAATTTCCTTACTCATAAAATTGAAACATTAATATGATTATTGATTTTTTAAAACTGGTTCAAGATCAAAAATATCATTGAATAATTTATATTAGAAGTGATAAAGGATGTGATTATGATAATCTATAATTTAAAAAAAATTGTGAGGATTGTGAATATATTCAAAATATTTTCCCCCTAGAATACCATAGTAAATTGGTGTTGTTGAAAGGAAAAAAATAGTATTATTTAGGATATGGATAGAACCATGCCTAATTAATTTAATCTAATAAAATTATTTTGGGATGAATAAATTAATACTTATTTATATATTAAAAATTGTGTTTTAATTATATCTTTACTATAGAAAACCACTTATGAATTTTCTAAAGAAAATAATCTTAATATTGCTCACTTTAGAGTATTTGGTTTTATTTCATATATTTTTAATACTAATGATAAATTTTATATGTTTAATTATAAAAGTGGTGAAGGTAATTTTATTGGATATTCTAATAGTATTAAAACTTATCAAGTATATAATTATAGAACCATGACTTTTGAATAATATGTGCATGTTAAATTTATTAAAAATAATTAAAAATAGAATTCATATTTAGAAAAAATTGATGAGGAATTTAATGATTTTAAGATAAAATTAAAAATGAAAATTCATTAGTTGAGGGGGAGAATATATCTTCTCAATATGATCCTAAGAACTTGAAAAATCATAAACATTATTATCTTTAGAAAGTAATTGGAAATATTTAATATGGAATTCAAAATAGAAATATATTTTTAAACCTTTTTGCTAATTTTTCTTTTATTATTGATTTTTTTCTTTATAACATTGATGAATCTTTGAAAGATTTTAATTAGACTATTTCCATGCATGATAAAAAAATTTCAAGAAATAAAGTGTATAATTTTATTTAACTTCCTAGTGATAAACAATTTATGGTAACTAAATGAATTTTTAGAAATAAATTAAAAGAATATGAAAATATTGATAAAAATAAAGCTATAATTTTTTCAAAAGTTTTTTCATAAAATGAAGATAAAACAACCAAGACCTAATTATCTATTAATTACATTATATAAATAAAATATTTCTATAAAATACAATCCCAATACCCTTTAGGTTTACAGTTTTAGATAATTAGGATAAAAAATTAACTAGAAATATTGATGTATTTTTTAACTAATGTATATTTTTATTTTCCACTATGAGATAAATAAATTAATTCATAATAATTATTCAAAATGTTTCATAAATTATTATTATAAGATACCCTTATAGAAATATCTTATGTATTACTTTTCTTCATAACCTATGGAAATTTAAACATAAGAAAGGGGTGAGCTCGGATGCTCAGTAAGGTTAAACATAAGAGATAACAATAAATGATCATAAGTGATTCTTAGATGAGTATATTGGTAAATTAAGATACATTAAAAACTCATACCCCCCCAAACACGTATTTTATAAAAAATTTGCTCATAAGCATGTAAGATAGACATATAACATCAAATGATCAAACCTTTTATATGGAATATAAAAACAAAACATGATGCATAAATAATGAGACATAGAACATAGGAAACAATGTTGCGTAATCATAAACATAATATTTATTATCCTTTTGAACCTTTCTACTAGTTAAATGTCTCACACATAAAATTATGATTATAGCTAAATGCCATCACACTCACCCTTTTGAACTAAGATACTTGTCAACTGGTTTACATTTAAAAATGTTAGTAGTGGTATGCACCATAAAAATAACCCTTTGTGAACCTATATACTCACTAACCAGTTAACATAACATTTATATCTCAAAAGATATATAACTTTACCCAATTCATGTAAGGATGATATAGGTCCCACCCATATCATAATCTATACATTTGGGTACTACTTCAAAAACAATCATCACGTCATAAAATAACCCATGTGAGGAAAATAGGATTTATATACTTTTTAAATGGAATCATGAAAGGAAAATATTCATAATTATATCAATAATTGTAACATGATATACCCATATAAAATGAACCAGTACCCAAAGATAATCAGTAACTCTCTAGGTAAATAACATTCAATCAAGACAATAGAGAATATGGTATTTACACCATATATATAAAGGCTATAAAGTTAATATAAAAATTTTCTCCCATAAATATATGTAATGTATCTTGGTGAACACCATTTAATTAAATGGTTTAATAATAGGTTATTTATAGATTAAATGTATTGGAAGAAAAATTATTCTTATACACTAAAAAGATTAAGTAAAAAAAGGTAGTGATGGATCATTTCTCCAAAATAGAAATAAATTACGTAAAAATACATATAAATAATTTGGATGGTTAAATTTAAAGAATATCTTCAATAAAGTATAAGATACATCAAAAGTAAATGACTTAAATGAAAAATACTTTTTAGAATATTTATAAAAATCACTTCAGAAATAAGAAATATCCTTGATCATTTGAAATAATTTAAATTTTGATATTTTATAAAACTATGAGAAAAGTAATTTATTTTTAAACCATAAAAATGTATAGATAAATCTTGATTTAAAATGAAAAAGGTGGTGGAATGACATATCCATTCATAAACGTTAAAAATAAAATATTTTCCAATTTCTATGAAAATGACCCATACAGAAAAAGTTAAAATTTATTTAAAAAAATAAAATAAGTTCAATTAGTAGAAAATAAATTAATAAATTATTGTATCATTAGTACAAACACTTTCAAAAGCATCCAATGAAATAAAAATGGGAAAAATGGAGAATCCTGACTGAAAAGAAAAAATGGCTTCGGTTTCAAGGAACGCATTAGGTAAAATATGAGTCAAGGGGAAATTAAATATCAAGGGAATATATAAAACCCCATGAATATATAGAGTAAATTATGAGATGTTTTATAAAAAATAAAAATTCTTCAAATTGGTTATCATTTAAAAAAACATGATTTGAAAATAATATTAGCAAGGAAACCCTTACGGTTTGAGTGACATTTTGATCAAAACCATATTCAATTTGCATATCTATTGAATCGATATAAATTTTAAAAAATGTACACTATATAGATCTTCAAACCCCATGGATATGGAAAAAAACATTCATTAGGAAATAATCAACCATATTAAATATACCCTGGTGCACATTAATATATATGTCTTAAAGATTAAATTTGAGATAAAAAAACCCCTTAACTAGTTTCCCCTCTTGATGAATGCACTCTAAGATCTTGTATAAAAAACATAAATATCTAAATAACCTATTTTAGAACCATTTTCATATAAATAAAATTTTATATTTTGCCTTTATAATTATTATCAAAATTTATATTAGTTAGTTGTTACCTATTTTTTATGTCGCGCAAGGGTAATCTTGATCATTTTGAAAAAAAAATCCATAATTTTGGTGTTGTTATTTATTGTTCTCAAAACTTTAATCATTATAAGATCATTGTAGTTACTATAATTGAGGAAATATAATGATTTATGTTGTTTATATTTTATTTCATGAGTACTTTAGTCTTTATCCTAGATGATGAAATCAACTACAAACATTTTCTATTGATTTTTATAGTACTAAGGGTATTTTCTTAATTAATGAGTTAAATATTAATGTATATTTTAAAAACCCAAAAAAATATTTAAATATTTATATTATATTATACTCAAAATTATGTCTTCATAATCATCCTTGATAAAATTTCATAGCATTATTCAAGTAGGGGGTCAAGATGATCCAAACATGAACATACCATGATTAATAAAATATTATGTGGTATTTTAGTTGTAATATCATTATAAAAGAAGAATAATGATCTCATTAAGATTTTATTAGTTTCATATAATATAATTGGAAGAAATTCGAATAGAAATTAATGTATTTGAAAATATTACATAATATGAATAAGAATATTTTTTCTTAGTATGCTTGTTTTAAATGATTGATTTATTGATGATTGTTTGTTAATCATATCATTAATAGGTTCTCCAATTTATCACACCATAACCTTAATTATATAATTAAAATAAAATTTATCCATTAAAATCATTCTTATTTTCATCTAGTAATGGTGTTAATGGAATGAAAAACCCAATCAATCGTTTTGTGGAGGTGGTAGTCCACATGTACACATGGTTGATAATTTCATTTTATATAGAATTGGTGAAAGGATTAGTATTGTTTATTGTTTATAAATCATACAAAACATATTAATATCATATATTTTTTATTAATTTACCATTTTAAACCATCCTTGTAATGTGGTTAAGGAAAAAACAAATTATGTCGTGGAGGTGGAAATGTACATAATGAAAAAATTATGGGTCTTTTTTCTTAACTGAAAATGGAAAAGGGTTTTAATAATTGTTAAAATATAATAATAAAATTATGTATATAAAAAATACTGATTTAATAATAAGGGTATTTTAAAATTATAATTGTAAAATAAAAATATAAATGAAATAATTTAGGTAAAAATGATTACTCACATTGAGCGCTTTGATATTTCCTTGTAAGATACCTTGGAAATGGTTGGAATATACTAATGTATTCTGATAAGAAGATCAATAGATTGAAATAGTATTTTATGGTAAGGATAAAGGTTAGGGTTTCATAATCAAATAAAAAAATTTCAATATTTTTAAGGGGTGGTGAGAGGCCCCTTTTATATATAGTGAGAATGGGATTTTTTTAAATATTTCAACTTAATATAAAGGGATCACATTGTTAACATATCAAGTGGATCCAAAATTTATGAATAATTGAGTGTGGAAGAAATAAGGTCAATAAAAATCTCATCCATTCAATAATTTACATGAATTTATCATGTTTCGGTTTCTTTACCCATTGAATTATTACTTTTAACTTTTTAGCTTTTAGTGTGGTAATTGGTTTTTACCTTAAGGTAACATAGTGTTTATACCAAAAAATAAAATGGTACTTGTTAGATAATTTGGATCCAATGATTCTAAATTTGAAATCCATTTCATCCAGTTCAATTTATAAAATTGATACAAATTAAATTTGAAATAAAAATGTTTAATGTATTAAAAAAATTGAAAAAAATATAACTTATGTTCTAAAATATCAAATATGTGTTTAAAAATTAAAACACACCATTTTAAAATTATAAATTCAAATATAAAATATATTTTTTTCTTAGAAAAAAGTTTCATGAATTTTCATTTTATACATATATAGTAATAATATCATTTATGTCGTGTTATTTGTAAAAACATTATTTTCACCTAGAAATAATTTTTTAGATAAAATCCTAGAAATTTATCTTAATATTATATTATTATTATTAATCCAAAAATTTTGCTAATTTTTTAAAATTAAATTTCTAAAATTTGGTAATAAAGTATTTAAATAAAATCATAAAATATAGTGGAAAATTCATCATATTGGAAAATATATTTTTACAATTTTAACAATTCTTTATTATTATTTTTTATTAATTAATAATTAAATTATTGGTAATATGTTATTCATATTATCAATATATTTTATTATTATCTAATCAGAATATACTTATTTTCTTGAAATTAAACACTAATTTTAGGGGAAAAGTTAGGCATAAAATGACTTTCTTAGTTGTTTTAACTATACTAATTGAAATTCATTAGTATTAAATGTACATTTTATTTTCATTCTACCCATATTTAATAATGTGGTTACTCATATTCATATCCACTAATTTAATGGTAAGGTGTTAAACAATTATAATTAATATTCAAAATTTATCTAGGTTCTTCATTTTAGTTAGGTATAGTATGTGAAACACACTATTTAATATATTATTTATTTAAGAAGAATATATTGTGAAATATAAGGTTGTCACATTCAAACCCCATTAAATAAATAACATCTTTGTAATTTTAATTATCACTCATTGAATAAAGTATGTGATAAAAATCAAAACATGTCCATCATTTGAGATATAACTTCTAATATGTCTTCTTCTTTACTATCAGGCTATACCGGGTTACGTATGTTTCCTTAAAAAACATTAATCATTTATACAATAATGTACCATAGTAATTATATAAACTAATCATATATTTTCCATAACATACCTCTCCTGAAATCATTTTACTCTCCAAGAAATTAAAACACAATGAAATCATATATCTCTCTAAAATTAACTTATTATATTGAACCATCATTTCATAAAATCATACACTACTAAAAATAATTACAATAATTATATAAACAACACCATAAATATCATGGGTCACTTTTTATTTAAATACAAAATCAATTTCAATGTTATCTAACACACTTTTCTCAAAATCAATCAACCTATAATTACCTTAACATTACACTTATATTAATACAAATAGTTATACATACCTCAATCAATTTTTCTTAAATATTTATCCATAAAAATATAACCTTTTAATAAAATTACTTTTCAAGGATATTGATTCCATTTAGTATATTCTTCAAAACCTATAAAGAATAATTCCTAAATAACAATCCTTATAATTTTCATATAACCATCATAAATATATCAATGTACCATTAATAAATATCACTCACTAATGAAAATATATATGATTAAAATTAATTTATATTTAGGTATCAAACTCACTACCTTAGATAAGACTAAGAAAATATCCTTTTATATCATTAGATGAATATACTATAATTACCAACCATTTATGTATGCTACCTTATTCAATTATAAGACATTGTTACTTCTGGATACATACATTTCCCTTCTTCATATTCATGATCATGTTTCAACCAAATACTAAAACTAATATTATTATGACAATATCCAAAATAATTAGGGTATATGAATATGAAATATCATTCCTAAGATGTCTTCTTAAATGAAAATTTTATTTAAACCCATACTTTCATTTAAAATATTCCATATATTGTTAATACTATAACTCTATTGGTTATAAATATGAAACTATAAGTTATTTTCTCTCATACTTCATAACTCAATCCCTTAATGTAATTAGGAAATCAATCCTTCATAGTGGTTTGTAATGAGAAAATAATCAACCAAATCATATCATATGGTTGTGTCTAGAAAGATGTGTAGTTAGGAATCATTTTCATGAACTATCTCACAGTTGAGTAAATAACCAACATTCCCTCTATAGGGTTATTTCCTTTAGGTACAACTGTTCTTGAGCCTACATCCACTTTCCAACATCTTTGTAGGGAATTAATTTCTAGTAAAACCACACGAACTACACTTTAGCAAAATTTCAGGAAGTTATCCAATACATAATCATATCTATTAGACTAATTCCTAGTGAATTCACTAACATTATCTTATTTGAATCTATAGAGTATTATCTCAACTGACCTAAAGGGTTATGAAGTGCCTAGATCAGTGTGAATCACTGAGAGGGGGAGGGGGTGAATCAGTAATCCCTTTGAATCTTTTTACTAATTGATTCTTTTCAATTAAACCTTTATGGCTGGTTAAAGCCTCGATCCACTCTTCTTGTGTCTCTTAGCCTTACCTCAAATGATGTTGTAAATGTAAAGGCACTGAATATAAGGATTTAAAAGGTTCGGTTTAAAGACCTACTTCTTACTATGTTGGTTATTCTCCCTAACATAGATTCTCCACTATAATTTGGTTAGTAATTACAATGGTCGATATAGAGTCCCACTATATCTCTCCTGAGTCCCACAGGAGGTTCTTTATACTGCTTCCCACAGTGTTACCAGAGTCCCACTGGCCTGCTTCAGAGTCCCACTAAAGACTTCCTCCTCCTCCCTAAATCTCACAGTGGTCTTCTAGATCTTAAGTCACATGATCAACCTCCTTATTTAAGTTCTTTCTTTATTCAGTGTAGATGATCTTCTGCTCTCTCCACATAGGCTTGCTGAATCACACTTGCCTGTGTATCTCTTCAAGAATCTTCAACAGCCTTTAGTAAGGTTTGTTGGCCTTGCTCGATAATTCTAACCACTTTTCTGATCAGTCCTCAGTCTCAGCAATGCTCAGGAAATTATTTCTTCTTCTAATGAATACCTGGACTCAATAATACGTGTGCAAGTGGTTCACACAACCTCTTCAAGAACGAAAGAGTGATTCCTCACAATATAAGCTCATTATTCCTTCTTGGACTCTCAATTACTGAAAACTTAGATAGAAGAACTTCTTTAATTCAGTTTGTCTTTAGTCTCATTACTCATTCACTTTATACAAGGATTCCATGGGATCCAATACCTCTTGTATTTTGATATCTCAATTTCTTCTTCTTTAGAGAAATAACTGAATGCACTAAAACTTATCCTTGCTTTCTTGTAAATAATCATATTCACTTATGTTATTATTGAAACATTGAGGATCATCTCACTTGGCATCATCTGAATGTACACACATGCATGTGATTATACATGATTACATGCATGCATATTATTCTTCTTGTAGACCCAAAAACATTATTCACTTGAATCAATGGTTTAGGTTAAATGTGTGTATGTAATGCATATTCATGCACTTCCTTCCTGGTGTATCTCACTTTCTTCTTCCTCAATTCACACACACTTCCTTCTTATTTGGTTCTTTGCACACACACTTTTTCTTTTAAATTGGAGTGAAATTATATGTGTGTTTCCTCATACCCGAATGGGTGTATTCATTTTTGTATTCTTATTTATTTCTTCTTCTTTTTTCTTCACATGTGCACACACACTTTATTTTATGTTCTTTTCATGCACATGAACTTCACCATGCATTCACTCTTCTTTTTATTCTTCTTTCACACACAACCCAAATGGGTATATGGATAGTGAGTGTTTGATTTTTCCTTCTTCTTCAAGGGTAGAGTTTGTATACGCTCTCCCTTTATGAACTCTCCTTCTTCTCTTCGTAAAACCAAGGGTTCGTGAGTTCTTCTTCTTCGTGTGAACCAGGTAGCACGGTTCTTCCTTATTCTTGGTTATCTCGAGGATTTCTCAATCACAAATGCACAAACCAAGATAGTATCATGATTATGTAATTACGGAGTATATCAAGGGTTCAAGTTCACTATTTTTGTACACGTGGGATGCTTCTCACGAAGACACAATGAGGGTTCAAAATAACTTATTGCATGTTCACAGGTTTCATCGCACAGGGGGTGTGGATGCCTTCCTCCTTCTCAAGAATTATTCAAGAGTGTGTAACACTTGCTGAATGTTTGTGGTTCTTCTTCTTCACATAAAAGAGATGTGCAGAAACTTTCCTCGCATAGAAAGGTTGCACGGAACTACTTCATGCAGTGCTCTGTTTCTCAGAGAAACAATATCTTTCTCTCAATGTTTTTACAACACACTAGCATCGATTTAGGACTCTCTATTTATAGGTGAGGAACAACATGTATTTCCACATTCAAATACACATATCTAATCACAAAGATTGGGGATTTTATTTCCCAAGATCATTGGCTTTAAAATTTCAAATCTGCAGGTCAAATATAATCCGCAAGTATCGTTTTGTTTACATTCAACGTGGGCTCCTTCTTTAATGGAGGAAACTTCACGTGCATACGTTTAAGAACCCATGCATATCCTCTTCTCCATGCAGGCTTGATCATGGAGATTTCTTCATAGCCTCAGTAGCTTCGCATTCCTCGGATTCCTTGGAATCTTTATTTAGTCGAAATCATGAAAATGAAATTGCATGCATGAGTATCATCATGTCCATACGATATCCATGGGCTTGATCGAAGGTTATTTGGTGTCCAGAATGATGAGAATGGTGTCTGGCTTCATCACCCATTCGCGGGTGGCACATATGCTTCGCAGGATGTCCAGATGTTGAAGAAAATCTCAGCAGAGGATCGGACAACCATGTTTTAAACACCACGTAGTGCGGATAGATGTGTGGTGGCGATTAGATCCTGAGATGTGGGATGCATTGTGAATTCGAGATCTCACGCGAGATCAGAATAGAAGCCATGATTTCCTTTGCATTTTTTAAAAATATCCCACATCAAAATGGAGACACAGACGTGGCTCATTTATAATAAAATCTACCCCAACCACAACTCATAATTTTCCTCCCTCCACCGTACCTCCCAGTACCATGTTCACCCTACGGGTGTGCTCTTAGTGCCCACTCTGCTCCTCGGGCACACACCTAGTGCCCACTATGCATGCTCGCACATGGGTTGATCGTCATGCATGCACCTTTGGGATTATACATGGCCCACACACCCTTCCTCGTGTGGGGCTAGACTTGAGGTCTTCCCTCAGGCATGGTTAACCCTTTGGGTCCCACATGTGCTTGAGGTGTGGTCCTCAGCTAGCCTCCATGGTTGGCTTACGTTTTAGAAAAGGACCACACAAAATGTTAATCATGAATGCTAACATGAAATAAGTTGCATGGCCACCTTCAAAAGCCATTCCCATGCACCTTTCCTTCTCCTTTTCTATTCTTCATTTCTTTTTGGACCATGAATCCCAAAACACATTACTCATCTTCAATACATTCCTTTAATCCAATCATGGATGATTCATGGATCATTTCTTCATTCCACATGAATTAAAGCATAATTAATGTATTTATTATTGTGAGGGATGTGTTCTTCATTAACACATATCTTCTTCTTTGAGGATTAACACAAAAAATTGTTTGATTTCTTAAACTTTATCCATTTAGATTCAATAGATGAATCTTAAACACTTCATCCACTTAGTGACTATGGATGGATATTCTGTTCTTTCTTCATGAAATTGAGTATTTAATGGACTTATTCAAGTGTTGTAACAATGTATCACCTCGATACAAGTCTTGGAACTTAGAACCAATTCATCAATGGCCATATTTATATCCTCTTGAGAATTGATCAAGTGTAGTATTCAATGCTTTGAATCAACAAAAATTCTCCAAGGATTCACCAACTTCTTCATAAATACCTTTAATTCACATATTTAATTCTTATTGAAAATTTATTGACATATTATTGAAAAAGGATGAAACACCATGCTCAAAAGGTTATCTATACCATTGATATTATAATCAGTCTTAACATAACTACCTTTTATGACATTTATAACTCATAGTCTATCCTCAACTGATATCATCCTAATCAGAAAAATTATTTAAACCATGCTATGATACAAACTATAAAACAATAGACTGAACCATCATTTAATTAAATGAATTAAATTAAATATTTCTTTAAAATATATTCCCAAGACCTTTTAGTTTTATATTTTTAGATAACTAAGACAACAAATTAGCTAAAAACTCATGTATTTTTAAAATAATGGACATTTTTTATTTACACTATGAGGGAAACCTCTTAATACATAATAAGTATTAATCATATCCCATAAATTATTATCATAAGATACCCCTCTAGATACATCGTTCATATTACTTTTCTTCATAACCGTGGAAAATAGAAACGTAATAAAGCGGTGAGCTTAGATTATTAGTAAGAGTAAACATAAATGATAATAGTCAATAATCATTAGTGATCATAATATGTGTATATGGGTAAAATCTGGATACATAATAAAATCATACCCCAACAAAACATAGATCATAAAAAATGGGCTAATAAACATGTAAGATTAATATATAGAATCAGAAGATCAAACCTTTATCATAGAATAAGAAAACCAAACATGTTGGATAAATCATGATCCATGAAACATAGGAAATAAAGTTTCATAATCATAAACATAGAATTTTTTATCATTGTAAACCTAGATACCTGTCGACCTACTCAAAAATAATATTGTGTATAGAACTAAACTCTATCACACTCACCCTTTATG
Source organism: Viscum album (assembly GCA_963277665.1). Classification (NCBI taxonomy): domain Eukaryota; kingdom Viridiplantae; phylum Streptophyta; class Magnoliopsida; order Santalales; family Viscaceae; genus Viscum; species Viscum album. The sequence goes on from OY728119.1 coordinate 446,042,766, forward strand.
ATCCTAGCTACTTATAAAACTGTTCATACCTAAAATTGTGAGTATATATACATTCCATCACACTCAAACTTTATAAATATAGATACTCACTAACCTATTCACATAAAACTTTTATCACATTATATATAATAATTTACCTAGTTAATTGGAGATAGATATAGTTCATACCCATCTCATGATACATACATTTTTGTTCCACTTAAAAAATAACCATCAAATCATAAAATAACCCTTGGATGGAAAATAGGTTTCATAAATGGAATAAAAAAAGGAAAATATTATGGTTACAAGATCTTATATTGATGGATTAGTAATTTTTACAAAATTATATAAGGAGGAGGTGTTATAAAAGATGAAGGGTGCTGTTGAAATATAGGTTAACCTCCATAATAATTTTATCAAATTATTTGATGAATAGATAATCACCAGTTTTCAAAAAATATATATGGATTAATTATATTTGATACCTTTAATCAATCATGGGATCATATGGTTTCCAAAATTAATTAAAATTTACACTTAGATTTTAATGCGCTTATATGTGAATGTTAATGCCCCTAATTAATAGGAGTGTATTTCTAAATCCTTTATCTATTTTATTTTATGGGTTTCTAGATATGGCAGTTTCTACCTATTATTTGGGATGGTTTTTTTACTGGTAAATGTCTGAAATCACTTCTCATATGGTTTTTCTTTGATTGATTCATAATTTTGTGTTTTCTAAAGGTGTTTTTGTTTATATAACGTTTGAAGGTTGATTTGAGTTTTATCTGGACATGCTGTATTTTAAAGTGGTTTAATGATTTTATGGAAGGAATGTCTAATGGATTAATGTGTAAAGTGTGTTTCTTTACATCTCTAGATGGTCTTCTTGTCTGATATCATGCTTTACACTTGTTATGTTTTGTCCTTTTTCCCTTGTTTTCTTATTGTGATACATATTTATTGTAAGAAAATTATGGCTCCAAGTTGATGGGAATTGTGGTTTGTATGGATACACTTCCCACTTTCAGCATGGGATATTGGATGCATAACATGTAACATTACACTTGGGAGGTGGTGGGAAGAAAAGGAAAGAAGGATAGTGGTAAGTTGTTGTTTTTTCTATTATTAAGGGCTTATTTTACCTGTTTGAGCCTTATTTTGGGTACTCTATACCTTGTACTCCTAAAAAAATTTATGTTGATAATTTTTTACATAAATTTTTTTTGGTCCATGGTTTTGGTTATCCAATTCAATGGATCGAGCTATTTGGTAACATGATGTACCCATATAAAATAAAAGGGTTCATAATGATATTCAGTAACTCTTTAGTAAAATACCATTCAATTAAGATAATATAGATTATGGTATTTACACTTTATAGATAAAGGGTATACAGTTAAAAAAATAATTTTTAACCTAATCAATTGATGTATGGTATCTTGGTGAACACACTTTCATAAAAGGATTAAATAATAGGGTATTCTATAATAAAGGCATTGGAAGAAAAATTATGGTTGTACACCAAAATTATTAGGCAAGAAAAAGGAAATAATCGACCATTTACCCAAAGGGAAAGGAAATTTCATAAGATATAAATATCAATAAGGTGGATTGTTAAATTTTAATAATATCCTCAATTAATCATAATATATTTCAATGGAAAATAAATTAGATAATAAATACTTTTTAGGAGTTTTAGAATAATCACTTCAGAAATAATAAATATCCTTGATAAGTTTAGGTCATTTTAAAAGAGATGATTTATAAAACTAAGAGAAATATAATTTATTTTAAAACCATGAAAATGTAAATAGAAAGTTTTATACAAAATGATAAATTCTATGGAATGACATGTTCACATGTAAACATTAAAAAGAGAAGCTTTTTACACTTTTGTGAAAAAAAACATATGAAAAATATGAAAATTTAAATAAAATTTTAAAATAGGGTAAATTAGTAAAAATGATCTTATTAAATTATTTTATCATAGATAAGTACACCAGCAAGGTCATATAATAAAAATAGATATGTGAAAAAGGGGGTTCCTGGCTAAAAAGAAAATAATGGGTTGGTTTCAAGAAATACTTTGGTAAAATATGATTCAAGGGGAAATGAAATATTGAGGGAATATATAAAACATCATGAATATATAGAGTAAATGATTAGAGGTTTTATAAAGAAAAAAATTCCTTAAATGGACTATCTTTCAAAAAATGTGATTTCAAAATAAAATTGGCAATGAAACCATTACGACTTGAGTGACATTTTGATCAAAACCACTTTCAAGTTGGGAATTTTTTAAATTAATTTAAATTTAAAAAATTTAAATGATATGGTTATTAAACTCCATTAATATGGTTAAATACATTAATTAGTAAATAATTACAACAAGTTAATGGTATCATAGTACACATTAAGAAATATGTCTCAAAAAAATAAATTTGAGACAAAAAACACAATACATTATTTCCCCGTATAGTCAAATTAAATCTAAGATAATGTATAAAAAATATCTTAATCACCTATTTCAGAAAAAAAAAATTCATATATATAACCTTCTAAAAAATAATTTATAATAAATCTCTATATTTTTATTTATAGTTATTACCTATTTTTGATTTCTGGTGTGGGTAATCTTGATCATTTTGAACTAGTTCCATAATTTAGGTGTTGCTATTTGTTATTCTCCTAAATTTAAACATTAAAAATTAATTATAGTTATCTTAATGGATGAATTATAATGATATATGATGATTGTATTTATTCTCATGGGTAATTTATTCTTTATCCTATAAGATGAAATCGATAAAAAACATTTTCTGATGATTTTTAACCTACGAAGGGTGTTTTGTTAATTAATGAGTTAAATATTGATCTGTGTTTTTTTAAATAGAAAAAAAAATTACATATTTATATCATTTTATAATATCATTTTTGTTTCCATAATAATCTATGATATAATTTTATTTAATTGTTCGAGTAGGTGGTAAAACTGACCCAAACATGATCATACCATGATTAATGATTCATTATGCGGTGGTTTAGTTATAATTTCATTATAATATAAGCATAATGATCTCATTAAGTGTTTATTATAGTGATATATTAGGATTATAATTAATTATAAGAATAATTAATGGATTTTAAAATATTATATAATATGAATAAGAAGATTTTCACTTACTATGAATATTTTAAACGATTGAATTGATGATGTATGTTTATTGATCATATCATTAATAGGTTCTCAAATTTTTCATAATATAACCTTAATGATATCTTAAACATAATATTTACCCATTAAATCCATTTATAGGTCCATCCATTAATTTTAATAATGAAATGAAAATTTTAAATCATTCATTCCATGGAGTCGGTAGTCTACACATATGCATGGTTAACAATTTAATTTTCCATAGAATGGGATATTAGTGTAATATGTTTTGTTGTTTTAGACTCATAAAAATATATAAATATCATAATTATATATTAAATTCCCCTTTTATAATATCTTTTTAACGTGTTGAAGTAAAACGAAACATGTTGTATGGTGGTGGAAGTTGTCTAAAAATGCACAAATTTTGGTAGTTTTTAATAGAAAAGAAGAAAAGGTTATTAATGACTGTTATAATAGTATAGTAAAATTAAATATATAACCAATAATAATTTAATTATATAGTCATTTTAATATTATAATTTGAAATGAAAAATAGAAAACAAATAAGTTGGGTAAAAATGATTACTCATGTTGAGTACTTAGAGATTTCCTTGGAAGATCCCTTGGAAATGGATGGAATAACCTAATATCTTGAAAAAATAAGTTCAAGAGAGTGGAGTATAATTATAGGGAAAGGAAAAAATGGAATTTTTCTAGAGTAAACATAAATTTTATTATTTTTTTATGGGGTGGTGATATATTCTTTATATAAGTGGTGAGAATAGAATTTTTTTATAAATATATCAATATAATATAAATGGATCACATGTTAAACATGTCAAGTAGATACATAATTGAGAAATAATTGAGTATGTAAGAGATAAGATAGATTCAAACCTCATCAACTCAATTATAGACATTTTTTATCATGTTTCAATCCCTTTACCCCTTGAATTATTACTTTTACCATTATAACTTTTATTACAATAAATTTTTTTACATAAGGTAACTTAGACATTATACCTAACAATAAATTGGTGCATGTTAGATAATTTGGAACCACTAATTATAAATTTTAAATATATTTCATTTGATACAATTTTTTAAAGTGGCAAAAATTAGTTTTAATATAAAAATGTATAATGTATTTAAAACATTTTTTGAGAAAATATTACCTATGTTCTAAAATATAAAATAAGGGTTTGTAAATTGGAAAACACATTTTTAAAATTATAAAGTAAAATATAAAATAAAAATTTGGTCTTATAAAAATGTTTCCTAAATTTCAAATTCATACTTATATACTAATAATACCATAAAAATCAAGTTATTTGTAATAAAGTATTTCAACTAAAAAACATTCTTTTAGAAAAATACTAGAAATTAATAATAAGATTGTATCATTATGATTAATCCTTGAATGATTTTAATTATTTAAAATTAAATTTCTAAAATTTGGTAATTCAATATTTAAGTAAAATTCCAAAATATAGTGGAAATAGTTCATATTAGAAAATAGATTTTTAAAATGTTGACTATTATTTATTCTTATTTTCTATAAATTACTAACTAATTTACCAGTAACCTGCTATTCATATTATAAATAGATTTTATTATTATCTAACCATAATATACATAGTTTCTTGAAATAAAAAACCCAATTTAAAAAAATATTTTTAATCATAAAATTATTTTTTTAGTTTTATTAGCTATAATAATTAAAATTTATTAGTATTAAAGATAGAATTTGTCTTTATTATACCCATATTTAATAAATTTTTTACTTCTGTTTATACTAAATAATTCAATATAAAGGTCTGAAATGGTTATATTTAATATTCTAAATATATCATGGTTTTTCATTTTAGTTAGGTATAGTGTGTGAAACACACTATTTAATATATTATTTATTTATGGAGAATATAAAGTGAAATATTATGTCATTACAAAAATAATTTATTTTGAATATTATTTTTCTCTAGTCTCTAGAATAGTATAAATTAATATTTTATTTTATTTTTATTTTTTTATGTTTTAAATTCTTTCAAATGGGTGCTAAAAGTGAATTTTAAACGGTGTAAATTAAAAAGATGTTTTTGTTAATAGACCACTTTAATTTAAATGAAAAAATTCCTAATCATGTTTTTAAACTATAAAATAATCATATGGTATTAAAAAATATCTTAGAGATTTTTATGATAGACTATATTTTTTTTGTTGCAAAATGACTTTCTTAAAGGAAACGTTTTTACAATTTTTTTATAAGGAAAGTTTCTAATGATATTTTAATTATGAAAATATATATTGATGATATTATGTATGTTTCGTTGTTTGATTTTTTATTTAAGGAATTTTCAAATTTTATGATAAGGGGTTTTGAAATGAGTTTAACAAATGTATTGAAAATTTTTCTTAGATTACAGCTCTTTCAAAGAAGTGATGGTATTTTCTAAAATCAATATATGTATATTATAACATCTCATGATCTAGAAATATCTCACATGGATAGATCAGGTTGGCTATAGGACCTCAAGTGCACCTCCCCATACACCAGAGGCTTTCAACTAGCAGTAGGGGTGTGGTGCATACAATAGGGGGGAAATACGCCCATATATAGAGTTACAACATTGTGGAAAAAAATATAAATAAATTTAATCAAAGTAATGTTCATAGGGGAAACAATACAACATGAAACTATAAATTAAAAGGATGAATCAATAAAAAAAATAATAAAGAATCATGTAATGACATGCTGAAATATATCTAAATGTCAAACTAAAGAAATAAAAATAAAATATCCATCAGGCACAATAAAATCAAAAGACCCTAGTCTCGAACCCCATGTTTTTTCTATCTCCAAAATAAATCCCATCCAACAATCAAAAATTAGTAACAGAGCCCCCTGCCCTTTTCCAAACTTTCATCCTTGTAATCTGCAAAGGTACCAAACAACATCCTGAATAGGGTGTGAGTAAAACTTAGTAGGTCGACACCACTATGTCTAAAAAAACCAATTAGATAATATGTTCATGTAATAATGAGATAAATAAGTGTATTAATTTATCAATTAATACAATACATAAATCAACCTAATTAAACTCCATACTAGAATGTATCTGACCATATAGAACAACCATGCCAACCATAACCATAAACCATGGCATAATCAATCAACTAGGAAGAGCCATCTATATAATAATTTCAGCCTTGGGTCCAAACTTATATATAATAATTTTAGTATCAAAATGAGCCAACCCTGATATATAATCATTTTAGCATGTGTCACTGGGCTATCCCACTATATAACCATTTTACTATGGATCACTAGGCCAATCCTGCTATATAATCATTAAAACAACATTGGTGTAGCCCTATATAAAAATTACAACATTTTTGAGAATATCCCTATATATATTAATTACAAAATCACCAAGAATAGCCCTATATATAAGCATTACAGCATCAAACTCAACCAATCATAACAATAAGGATACCACAATATCATAGCATAATCCTCAATGGTTGATTATGAAAATTATTATTTATATTTCAATTGAAAATTATTTATAAACCAAACTATTTCCAGTCATTCAATAACCAATATGCCAATAATATGGTGAATCTATATCGAGCAATCACCTAAATTCCCATTTCATTCTAAAAATACTTTAAACCATTATGCAGTTTGTTATTTATCATGAGTCTACTCACCCAAAGGGTATCCACAAGCCAGGTCACAAAAATAATTTAATCCAAAGGGATCCAACCAATATTCTAATTAATTATTTTCCATTAATCAATCAATAAATTAATTAAAATGCATGATACATCGGCACCCCCTGTTGGACTCACCTATTTTGATAATCCCAAATCATGTTTCATTTATGTGATAATCTTGTTTTCATTCTATGTTAATCAGGATTCATTAATGTTCCTTGTTTCTTTCAAGTAATATTCATATACTTTTAATCCCACTAATTGTTGGTTTAAGCTTACAGTGAAGAATTTATCTAAGTGAAAAGGTCATTGATGAAAAGGTCACCGATGCAAAGTTCACCGATGCAAAGGTCACCGATGCAAAGGTCACCGATGAAAAGGTCATTGATTCAAAGGTCACCGATGCAAAGTTCAATGATGCAAAGGTCGTCAATGCAAGGTCACTGATGCAAGCCTACTGTTGAAGGTTACCACTGAAGGTTACTGATGGAAAGTTACTGATGGAAAGTTACCAATGGAAGGTTACAGTTAGAGGTTGTCGATGTGCACCTACTGTTGAAGCCTACCGATGTTAAGGCTACCATTACCAGTATACCGATGCTTACTCTTCCATACTTTTTCAGAATTCTTAAGATTATTCTAACGATCATATTTGATAAATTTAATGCCTCTGACATTAATTAATTCTGATTGTAGACATATCAAGAGACCGTATCTGGGGACAGTACGAGGTACGAGAAATACTGCATGTGATCTACTCATTCATAATGTCTGACCTCAAATATAAAAGAGAAGACCGAGGAAGAAAATAATTGTGTAGTGAAGCACATCAGTACATTTCAAGGATCTTACTTGCTGTATAAAAGAAGAACCATTAAATGATTTGGCTGTGAATCAATGAGCATCACAAAGATCATTTTGGGACAAACTCTTGTATGCCTTCTTTGGTGCATCAATTCTCAAACAACTCAAGGAGCAGAACTCTCGGTTCCTAAAAGTTAGAACCTAGAGTTGTGACACTATTTTTCAAAAGAAAACTTCCCTAAAACTAAAATTACTTCACTCCAAGGAGTCAATAGCTGAACTACAAACACATAGATACTTCTAACCTAAATTTCATCATATTTTATCTATTTTATTCTTTTATTTTACATTTATGAGAAGTGTGTGTCTGTCTGTTTCACACACTGTCTCATGTGCTGAACTGGAGGATAAAGAATATCTTCACATCAAAATTCACTTACATTATGTTTCCCACATATAACTATGGAATAGACCGTGTGTGGGGTCTGTGTTATTTTTTCTATTCCCACAAAGAACTTTGGTAGAGGGTGTGAACCCTAAATAGTTTGTGAATACTATTTCAAATCCATATACAGGTTGTGTATCAATTTTATTGTTATATAAACTTCTTGGTGGAAGGTGATCACCAAGTGGATAGGATTAAGTCTCATCTTGAGACAAAACCTCTTGTTTAAATTGTTTGTGCACTATATTTTTTTTATACTCTATTTTAACTATTTTCTACTGCTTATAATTTCTAAACATAAAATTTTTTTTCATTCACTTTGATAGTTAGTTTTGGTTAGTGTGTGTATCTATTTAATTTAGTAAACTTGTTTCAAAATTAAAATAATTTTTTTACACTAATTCAACTGAGGATTAATAACTCTTTGAGAAACCTACTGACTAACGAGACATTTACATCTTCACTACCTTAATTAACTAGGCCATTTCAAAATTTGGGGGATCTTTATAAAACAAGTTTTTAACAAAAAATTTTAAGTAGGAACTCAATTCACCCCCCTCTTGATATTCCACTCCAACCAACATTTGGCATCAAAGGGTTTTTTTATTGCTACTATCTGAGTTTTTGTGCACATTGTCAAATTATTTTTAACTATGATTTTAGTTGTATCTTAAAGATCTTAAAATTTCTATCATATTTAAATTTTCAGTTCTTTAAAATTCTATTTAACAGTGGATAATAGAGTTAAGGGTGCTACTACTAACAGGACACCTTTATTTAATGGAAATAACTATGCTCAGTAGAAATTAAAAATGAAAATGTATCTAGAAAGCATAGGTCCTAAAATCTGGGACACAATTGAAGAACAACGTATATTGCATGCTACTGCTAGGGACATATGGTCTCAGATGACTAAATCTACATATAACAATAACTATAAAGTAATTAATTATGTGTACTATTCTCTGGGTGATGAAAAATTCAATAGAATATCTTCTTGAAAAACTGCTTATAAAATTTGGGATACTCTAGCTATTTCCCATGAGGGAATGACCAATGTTAAAGAAATGAGATTAAATACTTATACTATTAAATATGATAATTTTAAGATGAAGCCTAATGAATTTATATCCGAAATGTATCTCAAGTTCAATGAAATAGTGAATACCATGAGTCTGCTTGGGAAACTAGTAGATAGCAAGGACTAGATAATTAGATTACTTCAATGCCTACCTGACAGATGGAGAGGAACTTTTGTTTCCATAAGAGAATCTTATGACATAGGCAAGTTGTCGGTGAAAGAGTTAATTAGAAATCTTATGATATACAAAGAAGAGATTAAGGTAAATCAAAAAGTATATGAAGAACCACGAAATAATTCTATAGCATTCAAGACTGCTACCTCAAAGAATAAGGATAAAGAAAAAGTTCAAGCTCCTGCAGACACTTCCACCAGTGAAGACTCAGAGTTTGATAGTGATAATGAGATGGCTCATATTACTAGAAAGTTCAAGAAGTTCTACTGTAATAATAAGTTATTTAGAAATACAAACTATAAAGGAAATTTTGATAATAAAGGAAATTGGAAAAGGGATATAAAATAGAATGACAATACAAATGAGATAGTCTGTTATGAGTGTAAACGAAAATGCTATGTGAAGGCTGATTTCCCCAAGAATAAATTTAAGAAGAAGTATTAAGACAAGGGAAAGGGTTATAAAAGGGCTATGAAAGCTACTTGGAGTGCCTCATAAGATAGCTCAAGTGGATATGACACTTCTAATAGTGACAAGAACAAACGTTAAAATCTGTGTTTCATGACAGAAACATTCGAGGTAACACCCAATTCTCCTGTACATAATACTTACTATTCGGGGAATGAAAGTGAATCAAACAATGATGAAAATATGACTAATGATGAACTATTTGAATACTATGGAATGCTTGATTACACCTTTAATGAACTCAAGGATAAATATAAACTATTGAAAATACAACATGCTTTAAATGCTAATATTAAGTCAGATCTGGATATTGATAAAGAAAAATGTGCTCAGTTGTTAAAAGAAAATACTGAACTTAAATTATCAAATGAGTAATTTAAAAGGGATTTAGAAAAGTTTAATGCTAGTATAGATACCCTAAATCAGTCCCTAGGAAAACAGATTTCACCAAAATACACAACTAGTATAGGATATCAACCAGGAAAGAGAAGGATTATTAAAACTAAATTTGTTCCAAAGTCTGAAAAGTTCATAACTAGTTCAAGTTTTGGACCATCTTTTGAAAAAAAATTCTCTAAAGGACCAAACAGAGTGTTCATGTCTCAAAACATATCTGTTGATTATAGGAAACCTGTGAGACAAGTATGGGTTCCCAAATTTTTTACTTTCTAACCTCTCTGGACCCAAGAAAATATGGGTACCAAAGTTACCCTACACTTAATCTGTTTTGTAGGAAAATTATCTAAAGATATCCTGTAAAACTCTATGGTAATTAGACAGTGGATGTTCAAGACACATGATAGGATACTACTCACTCTTTAAGATCCTAATTAAAGTTTATGGTGGACATGTCACATTCAGTGATAATGTTAAAGGGAATATCGTCGGCTTAGGCTAGATTGGTAAGCCTAATACTATATTAATTTCAAAAGTACTTTTTTTATGGGTTAAAATATAATTTTCTAAGCATCTATCAATTGTGTGATGATGGATTCAATGTTAAATTTTAAAATGATGTGTGCAATGTTTTTAACTCTAAAAACAATTCAATATTTACTACTCTTAGAAATGAAAATGTATATGCTGTTGATTTAAACTCTTTATCCAAGAAGAATGTTTCTTATTTAAATGATTTTCATAAGGAATCCTGGTTATGGAATAAAAGATTAGGACACAGAAATGTGCACTCACTTAGGAAACTAACTAGGGAATTTTTAGTTATAGACTTACCTAAATTAGAATTCCCTCTTAACAAAGTTTGTAATCCTTTTCAAAAGGTAAAACAACACAAAGCTTCTTTCAAACCAAAGAAAGAAGTTTCTACTTCTCAACTTCTTGAGTTGGTTCACATGGACTTGTTTAGACCATCTAGAGTTTCAAGTTTAAATGGGAAGCACTATTTTTATGTTCTTGTAGATGATTTTTTTAGATATACTTGGGTATATTTTCTAGCTCACAAAATTGAAGCATGCTCTTACATCATTAAATATTCCAAGTCTGTAGAAAATCTTAGTGGACTTCGAATTAATACATTGAGAAGTAATCATGGTCGTGAGTTTGAAAATCAGGATTTTGATTCTTTTTTCTCACAAAATAGATATACTCACAATTTCTCTACTCCTAGAACACCTCAACAAAATGGAGTTGTAGAAATAAGAAATAGGACACTTCAAAATATTTCCCAGACTATGCTTAATGAGTATAATTTACCTATCTATTTTTGGGCCGAAGCAGTTAATACAGCTTATTACATTATCAATATAGTATTAATTAGACTTGTTCTTAAGAATACCCCTTATGAGCTCTTGAATAATAGGAAGCCTAAGGTTAATTACTTTAGAGTTTTTGGTTGCAAAGTCTTTATCCTTAACACTAAGGACAATCTGGACAAGTTTTCCACTAAGATTGATGAAGGAATTTTCCTAGGTTACTCAATATCTAGTAGATCTTATAGATTATTCAATAAGAGAACCAAATGTGTGGAAGAATCAGTTCATATCAAATTTGATGAGACTGATCCACATGAACCCAAGACCCCTATTGAACATCTTGAGGAAGATATTTCAATTATGGACCTTAATGATAAAGACAGTGAACCCTTAGTAAAAACAACCAGTTATTGAAATTTTCTAGAATCTAGGAATGATGAATCTAGACCTATAGATAATCATGAGGACTCTAGTTCAACTCTTTATAGATGTATTAGAGCTCTCAAGAATTATCCTTTATATGTTGTAGTAGGTGATCTAAATAGAGGAACACAGACTAGAGCTTCTCTCAGAAACCAGGTTGAACAACAAGACTTTATTTCACATCTTGAACCCAAAAACATTAATGATGCAATCAGTGATGAATTTTGGGTGATAGCTATGCAAGAAGAATTAAATCAGTTTGAAGGAAAAAAAGTTTGGGAATTAGTAGATAGACCTAAAGACACTTTGACCATAAGCACTAAATGGGTGTTTAGAAATAAAGTTGATGAATCTGGAAACATAGTTAGAAACAAGGCTAGACTAGTAGCACAAGGATATATTCAAGAGGAAGGAATGGACTATGAAGAAACCTTTTCACTTGTAGCTAGGTTAGAAGCTATTAGGATACTACTTGCTTATGCAGCTCATCTAAATTTCAAACTTTATCAAATGGATGTCAAAAGTGAATTTCTAAATGGGTATATAGTTGAATATGTATTTTTTGAACAACCACCTGGATTTACAAATCCCCATTTTCCAAATCATGTTTTTAAACTACCTAAAGCCTTATATGGTCTAAAACAAGCTCCAAGATCTTAGTATGATAGACTTAGTTCCTTTATTATTTTAAAAGGTTTTACTAAAGGGATAGAAGATCCTACTTTGTTTATTAAAATTATTTCCAAATATGTTTTAATAGTAAAAATTTATGTGGATGATATAATTTTTGGATCCACTAAAAACTCTTTATGTACTTATTTTTCAAAAATGATGCAAGATGAATTTGAAATGAGTTTAATGGGGGAACTAAATTTTTTTCTTGGATTTCAAATTTTTCAAAATAAAAATGGTATTATTTTAAATAAAAGTAAATATACTAAGGATCTTTTGAAATGTTTTGGTTTGGATAGTAATAAAGGTAGTGATACACCTCTGAGTACCACTTGTAAGTTGGATGCTGATGAAACTGGTAAATCAGTGGATCAAACCAATTATCGATGAACGATTGGGAGTCTTCTATACCTTACTGCTAGCAGACTTGACATTATGTTCAATGTATTCATGTGTTCTTGTTTTCAATCCAATTTCAAAGAGTCTCATTTAACTGCTATTAAAAGGATTCTTAAATATTTCATGTATACTATAAATTTAGGACTATTTTATCCAAGAGGATATCCATTTGATTTAATAAGTTATTCAGATGCTGACTTTGCTCGTTGCAAGTTAGATAGAAAAAGCACCTCTGGAACATGTCACATTTTAGGAAAGTCACTAGTATCATGGTGTAGTAAGAAACGGAATTTTGTTGCATTATCTACTATAGAAGCTGAATATAAAGTTGTTGGTAGTTGTGCTCAAATTATGTGGATGAAACACACTTTACTAGACTATGGATATCAATTCAAACATGTCTCTATAAACTGTGGCAACACAAGTGCTATTAACATCTCTAAAAATCCAGTATCTCATGCTAGGACAAAGCATATTGATATGAGACATCACTTTTTGAGAGATCATTATCAAAGAGGTTACATCACTCTTGAATTCATTGCTATTGAACATCAATTTACTGATATATTCACAAATCCTTTGAATTCTGAGAGGTTAAATTATATCAAACATGTTTTAGGAATGATAAACTATTAAACGGATAGACCTCTCCATTAGAACCTCACCAATAGACCTCACTATTAGAACCTCACTGATAGACCTCGCCATTAGGACCTCACTGATAGACCTCACCATTAGAACCTCGCTAATAGACCTCACTATTAGAACCTCATCGATAGACCTCAACATTAAGACTTCACCAATAGACCTCACCGTTAGAACCTCACTGATAGACCTCACCATTAGAACCTCACCGATAGACCTCACCGTTAGAACCTCACTAATAGACCTCACTGTTAGGACCTTACTGATAGACCTCACCGTTATAACCTTACTGGTAGGACCTCACCATTATAACTTACCGATAGGACCTTACTGATAGGACCTTACCGATAGTACCTCACCGTTAGGACCTTACCGATGACGCCTTACCGATAGTTGACTTGAGTCTGGGACTTTGCGTTTTTGTGTGTGTTTTCTGCTGGAATCTAAAACGTTTTTAGTTTTATTCATTTTTTTCTTTTAATTTCTCTCTCTATTTGTTTTCTCAATCCCTAAATGATAAAAATAAAACACAGACCACATTTTGATCCACATCAAACCCTCTCCTGAACCTTTTTCTCCCTAATCCTGAACCTAAACCTCTATTGAAACCTCGAACCACTCCAGATCGATGGAAAGAGTGAAAAGGCCATTTTTATCTGATGAAGGAGACTTTACAGATCCTAAGAGACCTAGAGATGAGTCTATAATTGGAATATAGATAGTAGAAAAGGTGCTTAACCCACATTTATCGAAGAGGAAAATAGTGATTGAGAAGGATCTTAGCTCAGAATGGCTGTTGACAAGCCGATCTTTAGTTCTAAAGGCACTTAAAGCTCAAGGATGGGTCGAATGCTTTGAAAAAAATAATGGACTATATTATATGAATCTTATGAAGGAGTTTTATAAATATCTAAGATTTGAGAAGTATGAGAATGAGAACTGAATGACTTCCAATGTAAATAGAGTAAGTGTGAGTTTCTCCTCTGCTGAGTGGGCTGACTTCTTAAGGGTTCCACATGAAGTTATTTTTTATTACTACTCAAGAGTGGTGCCTCCATCTAATAATTATTTTTGTTATGAAGACGCCTTAGCCTAAATGACAGGTAATGGGATTCCTAGGAAAGTAATTTCTGTTGAAATAGTAGGAGAAGATAAGGTGATGTTCAAGTTTATTCAGCATGTTTTAAGTCCCATGAGAGGGGACTTTGAAAATTTAAAGTTTCTAAATGTTTTTCTCTTATATCTATTAAATCATGAATAGAAGATTAACTTATGTAGGCTGTTGATGATTCAACTAGAAGATATGACCAAGCCCAGTTCCAAATCCAATGCCTTATTTCATGCTAAGTTGATATCCCTTATGTTGAAAGTGAAAGGTGTTGCTGGAGCTAAGGAGGAAATTTTTGTCGTGAGGGATAACCATTGCATCACCAAAGTGATTTTCAAGCTGATGAAGATCAAATGGAATCCATAGCTGAGAAGATGGGTGAATGATGAGGCTAAGGTATATGAAGAGTTTGACCCTGTTGCTCATCCTACTAGGTCTAAAAATAAGAGAGAACCTGGTCTTAAGCCTTATGAATAAGAGACAATATATTTTAATGAAAAAGAAGTTGTTTTTGTTTAATAAGGAGAGTATTCTTCTATAGATGATAGGAGTGATCCTAACCTTCCCTCAAATCCCCATACTAGTACTGTATCCTTTGGTGTGCCCAGTCCACCAAAGAGGTTTCCTAGAAGGGAGATTGTCCTAAGGGATAGTGATGATGAGGAGACAAGTGAAGAAGAAGGGGTAGACCATGTCTTAAGAGACATTAGAGAAACCTCAGATGAGGATGAGGACACTTATTCAAGTCATTATGACTTTGAGATAGTTGATGCTGAAAGTAAAGAGGAATTTCTAAGTCTCATTACTCTAATAGGACATACAGAAAGGGTATAAAGTGGAGATGAAGAAGTTTATGTTTTGATTGAAGCTGGATTTGAAATGGAAGTAGTTGAGGATTCAGTAGAAGAAGAGGCAGTGGTCTCTCCTGTTGATGTTGTTGATCAATGAGGTGTGGAAGAGATAAATGTGGTTGATCAGGATAATGCTCCACCTAGGGGGAGGAACTTGTTTCCACGGGTTCTGTTGCTATTGTTCATGGGATAGAATACTGGCCAGAAGACCTTGTTTTTGTAGTTCTGGGTTTAGATTATGGAGAATCTAATGATGATAAACCTATCATAAGTCCTCCAATTCCTACTATTTCAGAAACCACTATTGTGCATCTAGTGGTTCTTTTACCTTGAGACTATGTAAAGAAGGATGACCTAGAATCAGTGAAGTCGGATCTGAAGAGCTACCTTGATGATAGATTCACTGGGTTATAAAGGACTATGACTCACAATCAATAAGTTGTATCTTCTACAATGGAAATACTAGTTTCCACCTCTCACTCTATCCTACTAGAAGAAGTAAAGGACTGTCAGAATCAAATCAGAAACTTGAAAGAGTCTATGGAAAGTGTGAAACAGTCAATTACAAGCTTGGAATCCTATATAGCTTCAAGGGATCAGGTGGAAAGAGATCTCAGATATATTAAAATTGTGGTTCAACAAATGTTCACAGAGTTTTAGGACTTCAATAAGTCCATGGAAACACATGTGAAAGGCTAAGATGATGATGTGATAAGGCTAATCAGTGGCCTGACTAAATCCTTTAAAGAGACAATGGATTTCTATCTAGAACCTCTAGGTGCATCTTCTTCTACTTCAGCATATCCTCTAGTTGATATAGAGGTTTTCAGATCTTTTGTTAGAGAATAAGTAGAAATATTCTCTAGTGACAGTACCCAGGACCCTCAATCTGTGACTAAAGTCATTTCCATTACCAAGGAAATTCATAATCTTGTGGAAGATTATTTAAGGGAAGCTGATCAAGATCAGAATTCCATCAAGGATCAAGTTGAATTCTATTAAAAAAGGGTATACACTAAGCATAAAATGTATGGTCACTTTAATTTTTTGTTGGAAAACTTGAGGATTCCACCAGTTACTCAGGCGTTTAAGGATCAAGTTAGTAGGCTCAGGTAACTGACTCCGACCTTGGAGAAAGTTATGGAGAATAAGGATGATTTTATTTCAGCTATGGAGAGAGGAGGAAGTATTATTATGGACTTCAGAAATCTTTTTTTCCCTTCCTTAATGTGGATTGAAATCCCATAATTGTTCCTCCAGCATTTCCTTCTACCTCAGCTGCCTCAGGATCCACCAGTACTGCTCCTTTGATGACTCCTGCTCAGAACATCAGAAGTTTGACCCCAATGATTCCTTATAGATCTACTCATTATAGGTCTATTGATTCCTCGGTGGCTGCTCCTACACTTCTAACTTCCATCCCTAGGCCTATCCCTCCACCTTCAGAACCTGTATCCTCAGCTTCCAAATCCAAAGCTCCAATGGACATATCTGATGTGGATTGAATGTAGATTTTCTTAGCTGATAGGGATTGGTGTATTTCTTTTTGTATATTGTACTACTGTTTTATTAATAAAAACATTATATTTTATCTATTTTTGTTATTTATTATTTTTTTTAATCACAAAGGGGGTAAGTGTTTAGTGTTTTAGTTTTCTATCATCAATTTACATCACGGATGAAATTAGCAGATGTGTTTAACCTTGATTCAAAACTACTTAAACCTAAATGACATAATTTGTGATTATCAAAAGGGGGGATATTGTTGGACTCATCTATTTTGATAATCCCAAATCATGTTTCATTTATGTGATAATCATTTTTTCATTCTATGTTAATCATGTTTCATTAATGTTCCTTGTTTCTATCAAGTAATATTCATATAATTTTAATCTCACTGCTTGTTGGTTTAAGCTTACAGGGAAGAATTTATCTAAGTGCAAAGGTTACTGATGCAAAGTTCACTGATGCAAAGGTCACCGATGCAAAGGTCACCAATTCAAGGTCACCGATGCAAGCCTACTGTTGAAGGTTATCGATAAAGGTTACCAATGGAAAGTTATCGATGGAAGGTTGCAGTTGGAGGTTGCCAATGTGCACCTGCTGTTGAAGCCTATCAATGTGAAGGCTAATGTTACTAGTCTATCAATTCTTACTCTTCCATACTTTGTCAAAATTATTAAGATTATTCTAATGATAATATTTTATAAATTTAATACTTCTGACATTAATTAATGTTGATTATAGACATATCAAGAGATCGTATCTGGGGACAGTATGAGGTACGAGAAAGACTGCATGTGATCTAATCATTCCTATTGTCCGACCTCAAATATAAAAGAGAAGACTGAGGAAGAAAATAAGTGTGTGGTGAAGCACGTTTGTACATTTGAAGGAGATTACTTGCTACATAAAAGAAGAACCATTCAACACTTTTTTTGTGAATCCATGAGCATCACGAAGATCATTTTGGGACAAACTCTTGTTTGCCTTCTTTGTTGTATCAATTCTCAAACAACTCAAGGAGAATAACTCTCAATTTCTAAAAGCTAGAACCTGGAGTTGCGACACTCTGTTTCAGAGGACAACTTCCCTCAAACTGCAATTACTTCACTCCAAGGAGTAAATAGATGAACTGAAAACACATAGAGCCTTCTAACCTAAATCTCATCATATCTTCTCTATTGTGTTCCTTTATTTTACATTTCTGAGAAGTGTGTGTCTGTCTGTTTCACACACTATCTCATGTGATGAACTGAAGGATATAGAATATCCTCACATCAAAATTCACTTACATTTTTTTCCCACGTATAACTGTGGAAGAGACCGTGTGTGGGTTCTGTGTTATTTTTTCCATTCCCATGAAGAACTATGGTAGAGGGTGTGAACCCTGAAAAGTTTTTGAAAACTGTTGTAAAGCCCGATATAGGCTTTGTACCAAGTTTATTATTATATAAACTGCTTGGTGGAAGGTGATCACCAAGTGGAGAGGATTAAGTCTCGGCATGAGACTGAACAACTTGTTTAAATTGTCTTTGAACTGTATTTTTGTTATACTCTGTTTTATCTATTTTCTGCTGCTTATAATTGCTAAACATAAAATTGTTTTGCATTCACTTTGATAGTTAGTTTTGGTTAGTGTGTGTATCTATTTAATTCAGTAAACTTGTTTCAAAAGTCGAATAAGTATTTTACACTGATTCAACTAAGGATTAATCACCCTTTTAGAAACATATTGACCAACAAGACATTTACATCTTCACTGCCTTAATTAACTGGGTTGTTTCAAAATTTGGGGGATCTTTATAAAACAAGTTTTTAACATAAATTTTAAGTAGGAACTCAAATCACCCCCCTCTTGAGATTCCACTCAGACCAACACCCCTAACTTAAACTGATGATCAATACAGTGATTCAAATAGGGAATACCAATAAGAACGATGGCACAAAAGATAAAAAGAAGGAATATAAATAAAAAAAGATCTAGATCAACACCCAAAACAAACTGCAATCAAAATAATCCATTACCATAATAAGGAATTACTAAAGAGAAGGGTAAACCTAATAAGAACCACTCACTGGGGATTGAATGCATAACTGGAACATCCTAAATGGAAGTAGGTACTCCAAAATCACCTATAATTTACCCTATGTTTGATAGAGGAGAGGATGAACCGAAGTAGTGAATGAATCTTTCATGGAAGATCTTAAAATGGATGGAATCAAGAAGTACACTTTGTGTAACCATTTCACGTTGTGTATTTCTTGATTAATGGGATACGCTAAAAATTGCATCACCTTAGGTTCATATTTATCCCAATTAATCATTACATAATGTGAAATAGGTTCAAAATGTGTAACTGCTTCATGTCATGAACCAGTTCATGACATGTGTCTGGTGATAGTTACACAGCATATAACATATACATGGTGTGCAATTTTCCAGCATAAATTTTCCATCCCAGCTTCTAAGAAAAAACCATAACCACCTATAAGGCCTTAAAGACTTATATAAAATCATTTTAATACCATTTAAAATTTTTATACTCATACTACATTAATTCATAAAAAAATAAACCCTCTAACTTTAGATCATTTTCCCCAATAAAGGCTCTCCATCTCTAAACAAGACTTGGCCAATAAGGTTCTAGGATAAGGAAAAACCCAACCAAAATATTTTTAATGAAAAAATAAAAGAGTTATGTACCTAGAAAAATATAGGATCTTACAAACTACCCACTATATAACGGATTATCCCTGAGATGCTCCAAGCATAATTTTGGGGTCTCAGTGAACAATTCTGGCTATTGTGCTCATATATCAAACTTCCTCTCCCAGGTCTCCTCCTGAACATACCCATGATTCTACTGCACATGAACCATATGTATAGTCATATCCTGGAGATACTTCTCACTATTTTCTATAATCTGTATTTGATTCTCCTTGAAGGATGCATCAGTACAAAGTTCAGTGTCCTTAACATCTAACATATAATAAAATTCAAGATAATATCTCTAAATCTGCGACATGTGAAAGAAATTATACAGGTTATTGTAGTTCTATGGAAGGGATAATTGGTACGCCACTATATCGACCCTATCCACTATCTCAAATGGCCCGATAAACCTAGATGTTATCTTCCCCTATTTCTTGATATTGCATTTCCCCAACCTACGCGACACCCGAAAGAAAACACAATGACCAACCTCAAACTCCAAAGGTTGTCTCTGATGTTTAGTGTAATATTTATACCTACTCTACATGGTTAGAAACTGCCAACTAATCAAATGAACATGCTTATATGTCTCATGTATGAAACTAGGTCCAACAAACACTGACTCGCCTACCTCTAACCAATAAAGAGGCGAACAACATGGCCTGCCACACAATTCCTAAAAAGGTGAATTCTAGACTGATTCCTGGAATATATTATTATATGAAAACTCTATGAGTTCCATATTCTACTCTCATGAACCACTGAAATCCAAAACACAGGCTCGTAATATATCCTCCATAATCTGAATAGTCCCCTTATATTGACCATCAGTTTTTGGATGATAAGTCGTACTAAAAATAACATGTGATCCCATATTTTTCTAAATACCATTAAAGAACCATGACATGAAATTAGCATCTATATTAAATACTATAATCCTTAGAATATCATGAAATCGAACTAGATCGCATAGTTAAAGACTACCGAGATCATTAATAGTGAAGGTCTCCCCAATAGAAAAGAAGTGGGATACCTTTTCCATTCGACCCATGATCACCCATACTACATTGTTCTTTAGAGGTTTCTTAGGTAATACTATCACAAAATCCATATTGAAATTATTACATTTCCACTCTAGAATTGTAAGAGACTATAATAGCACAATATGCCTCTAATGTTCTGTTTTCACCTACTGATAGGTGAAACATTTCACTACAAATCCCGTTACCTCCTTCTTGATTCCTGACCACTAGTACTTTTTAAGGAGATCACGATACATATTTTTCAAACCAAGATTTACCTCTCATCTAGAAGGATGAAAATATCTCATCATATCCTCACGAAATCCTATAGTACTCCATACTCATCCATTAAAAAGAAGAGAATTTTCATTTCCAAGTGACCATCTTGACGGTTTCTCCCTATAATATAAGATATCTCTTAGAATTAAGCCATTTGGATCAGATAACTAGTATATCTTGGTCTAGTCAAGAAAAATGGGTATGATATATGTTGAAATCAGAGATACTCATCTTTGGGACTCCTTAACATCTAGATTCATGTCTACAAAGAGTGTCATCACCCGCCACTCATCACATTACTCCCACACTGCCTCTGTCTTCATCTTTAAAATCAAAGAATTAGAAATAATGCTTCCCTTTAATAGTGTATAATCCATTTCAAAGTCAAAATACTACAGATACTTGACCCACCTACTTATCTAAAGGTTTGGGTCCCACTAAGAAAATATATACCTAAGGATCTTGTGATCCTTATACACCACAAACCTCTCAGCATGGATCATTTACATCCTTTTTCTAAAAGGCATGGGTTTTTCAGCATGGATCATTGACATCCTTTTTTCGTTGCTTTAGTTATCCTTGGGTATCAATATCCTTTATGGGAAAGCAATTTGTTTTCTTCAAAGCTGTCAGAGGTTTGAGGCAGGGAGACCCGCTTTCCCCTCCACTTTTATCATTGCTCAGGATGTGCTTAGTAGATTGTTGAACCACTCCTTGGAGATTGGCAAGATCCTACCCTTTCGGAATAATCACAGGAAAGGAATTGTGTCTCATCTCATGTTTTCGGATGTCACTTTTCTATTTGTTAATGTCAACAAAAAATCCATTCAGGTGGTTAATGAAGTGATTGAAGTTTATTGTGCATGGAGTGGGCAAGTAGTGAATCGTGAGAAAAGTTTCTTTTATGCTCCCACCAGTTGTCCAGAGCAGAGGTTAAGGCTGCTGGAATCTAGTCTTAGTATGCAAAGAGGTACCTTTATTTTGATTTACTTGGGTGATCCAGCATCTCCGAAATCTCTCCAAATTAAACACTTTTATGGGGTTATTGGAAAAATTGTGGTGCGGATTCTCAATTGGAAAAACAGGTTCCTTTCTTTTGGCGGAGGAATAACTTTGATCAACTCTGTCCTGGATTCTATTCCAATGCATATTCTTTCTACCACTAAGGTTCCAAGGAAGGTTATATCCAACTTAGAGAAAATTTTAAACTCCTTCTTATGGGATGGTCACTTATAAGGAAAGTGCCATTGGGCTGCTTGGGATAAACCGGCTAAACCAGTGCAGGATGGAGGTATGAACCTTAGGAGTATTTCAAGCACTATTTCTGGCCTGCATGCCAAATTGGCATGGGAGATCATTGAGGGAAAATCCCTTTGGGTTAGTTACATGAAAAATGCCTATGATTTTGATGGAAACATTCCTAAATTTAAGACTTCTTGTGTGCAGAAGCTAGTCCATCCCTACATTTATTTTCTCCAACAACACTCCAGGTGAATCATTGGAAATGGGGATGTGAGCTTCTGGAATCATAATTGGGCAGGGTCAGTGTTGGGTTATCCTTATTGTCCCTCACCATCTATCAGCTTCAGATAAGCTTGTGATTTTCCAGTTCTCATCAACTCTACTTTGGATGGCGCACAGCGGATCATTTTGGATAGCATTCGAAGGAGAAATGACCAAGATAGATGTGTTTTCACAGGATCAGCTTTAGGTACTTTTAACATTAAGTATTTTCTCAAATATCATAATGTGTCATCTCATCAGGACCCTTGGGGTGATATCCTCTAGTGCAAGGAGCTTCCAGTGAAGTACTATTTCCTAGTATGGCATGTATGACATAATGCGCTGCCAACGGAGTAGAACTTACAGCAGCGGGGGATAAATTTGGCCTCTAAATGTTGTTGTTGCAGATAGGTGCGGTATGAGTCTCTATTTCACTTATTCTTTGATAGCGAGTGGGCTTTGGAGGTCTGGGGTTTCTTTGGCCAGATTGTGGGGCGTCCGGCTAGTGTGGAGATAGTTTCAGACTTTCTCAAAAGCTGGTTCCAAGGAGTGATTAGGCCTAGACATGAACAAAAGGTTAGAGCTATATGTTTTATTGTAGGGTGCTGGGTTCTGTGGATGTACAGGAACAGGGTGCGACATCAATCCACTCCTGTGTTGACATCTGGAATTATTTTTAGATCTATATTTCTCCTTCTCGACTTGGGTAGTCTATGTAAAGATGTGGTCAAGTGCTCTTCATCTTTGGTTTACTCTCCTACCACTAGCAGGTCCATTCAAGGGATGTGGGTCAAATGGAATCCACCTAGCAGGGGACTCAAACTCAACAATGATGGATCGTGCTGCTCAGGCTTGATGCGTGGAGGTGGAGTTTTTTGTGATTCTCTTGGATCTGTGGTGGTGGATTTCATGGATTTTTTTGGCAATGGAGATTCTCTTCAAGCAGAGTCTCAAGACTTACTCACTGGTTTACTCTTTGTAAATGGAGGGAAATTCCAATCCAAGAGGTGGAGGTTGACTCACTTATCATCATCAAGGCCTTGTCCGGCAAAGGCTCAATCCCTTGGAGCATTGAGTACTCGATTAGAAGTTGCAAGATGCTTCTGGATAGTCACATGTTCATCATCCACACATGGCGGGAGGGGAATATGGTATCTGATTTTCTGGACGCTAAAGATACGGCGAATGATAACTTGTTAGTTTTTTTTAGGTCTTGGGTAATTTCCATCAGATGGCTCTATTTTTGTGTGGTTTGATGCCCTTGGACTACACTATTTTCGCCCCCCTTAGTCCCCCTTTTTTTGTCATTGCACTTTTTTTCTATTTTTCTGCACAATTTTTGTTAGTTTTTTGCTTGTCTTGCTAGTCCCTCGTTATTAATAAAATAAAAAGTTTTGGTTGGCCCAAGATAGTGTCTATAGCACCTTTGGGAATGTACCACCATTAATAACTCTATATCATGATTAGGATAATTTTTCTCATGCATTATCATCTGTTTAGATCCATAAGAAAACTTATGATCCTCCTACATCATAACCACTTTGAGTCCAGCTCTAGATACATCACAGTACACAGTATATGATTTAACCGGCACAGGTAAAGTGATGATAGGTACTAATGTTAGCTTACTCTTCATCTTTTAAAAAGGTATCTTGAAAGAATATGACTAAAAGAACTTCACCTCCTTCTTGGTCATCCTAGAAATCAGTTCTTCCAAATGGGAGAAGTCCTAGATAAAGTGCCAATAATAACCTATTAAACCTAGAAAGATCTGAATCTCAAATACATTATTGGGTTGATCCCAAGATACCATGTATATAAACTTATATGGGTCCATTAACACTCCAACCTATGATATGAAATAACCCAATAAGTTTTTTGAGTCAATCTAGAAACTATATTTATTTATCTTTCCATAAACTTGATGCTCTATCAATGTACTCAAGATGATATCAAGATGTTAGGAATGATCATATGCATACTTGGAGTACACCAAGATTTATTTAAAAAATCACCACAAACTGATTCAAAAAAGGATTAAAGATCTAATTAATCAAGGTAATGAATATCTCCAGTGTGTTTTTAAAGTTAAAATACATTACTACAAACTCATTCAATCCATAACTACTCTTAAAACTAGTCTGAGGTATGTATGATGGTCTCACCCTTAATTAGTGGTATCCTAATCTCATATAGATCTTAGAGAAGTTCTTAGAACCTCTCAACTGATTGAAGAGATCATTGATATGTGGAAGGGGATATTAGTTCTTGATTGTTATCTGGTTTAATCTCCAATAATCTATACATAAGCACAAAGTCCCATCAGACTTCCTAGAGAAAATAATTAGATGACCCCATGGAGACATACTAGGCATTATGAAACCTTTATATTCTAAATCTTTTAACTAAAATTTTAACTCCAAAATATCTTTTGGTTCCATCCTGTAAGTTGGGACATAAAATAGCTCTACTCTTGGCACCAACTTGATCATGAACAAGATATATTTCTTGTGAGGTAAGATGCAGAACTCATCAGGAAACATATCCTAAAAATAGTTTACCACTAAATGAAATGTATTATTTTTCATTCCACCATCAACCAGAATAATTATTACTATCTAAGTCATGATAAAATCCAATCTATACTGAATTGGTCCTATATAACCAGCCTAGAGATCCCACTCACCCTGGTGAGAATAGAAACCTCCTTCTAGAGATAGAAATGTAACTCTCCTCCAGTAACAGTTGATATGATCCTGGTACAGAACTATCCAATATATACCAAGAATCAAATTGAAACTTGATATTTACAACATGAATGGTTATCAAAATAAATGGTAACCACCAACCTCTAGAGAACATACCTTGTAATGTCTGATATTCTCTGATTTCACTCCAAACGGTGTGTTTATGGTCAAAAAATCATCCAGGATTTCAACAACCAAGCCCAAACCATTTAAAAAAAGAGTAGATAAAAAGGAATGTGATGATCTTATATAAAAAACACAAGGGAAGATGATACAAGAATCATACCTCTAATGGTAAAAGGTCATGAATCCACAATAGATAGATTATTCTACATGGTGTGTAGCTAACTAACCCCTCTTCCATGGGCTCCATTATGAATCCCTTGAGCTATTCCATATACCTGGTATTGCTGCTACTACACTAGGGTACCACACCTTTTGCCTCGACTTGAACATCCTATGGAACTCTAGATACCTATCTTCTAAGGGATAGCTAAGTCCTTCCCATACTCTGGTACCTATTCTGATCCCATGACACTAATCTACTACAAAAATTTCCTATAAAACTTATGGAGATAACCCAACCTACTGTAAGCTAGGAACTCTAAAGTGAGGTACGGACACTGAAGTCACTTATGGTCTAACTTGACACACTAATTGAACTGTAAAGGAACATGGTCCTGAGATGGCTTCCCACTTCCATAACTTCTCTACCCACTATTGTCTTGGAAAAACTTTCATAATGGCGCTTCTTGCCACTAGAAGAGGATCTCTAAGTTTTCCCTGCTAAAACAGTATGGCCTCTGCTCGGGTCCTCTTTAAAATTCCCTTCTGTGATGAGCTCCTAATTCATCACATATAAAAAGATATTGGAGTGAAACATGTTCACTTATGACCTGATCTCATGGTTAATCTCATCATAAAAATGTCTCTAATTATAGATCTCATCAGCTAATAAAGATGAAGAAAAGTATTTCAAGTCAGTGAAGTATCTAGTGTAGTCTATCACTGACATGCTCTATTGTTTCAGATTCATTTACAAACAAGACTTTTCATCCCTCAATTTCTATAGATAGAAGTGACTCATGAAAATCATCCTAAAGCCCTTCCAAGATAAATCAACTTATTTCTCATCTTTCTCCAAAATATTCCACCAATGCATGGAAAGTCCACAAAGAATATATAAAAAAAATCTTCTCCCTCTTATCTATAAGTGTCTTGAGGTACTTAAATATCATATGGAATGAATTTATCTATAAATCTTCTACCTAGGGGACTCCATAACCATTAAACTTAGGTGAATTATATAGCTAAAACTCCCTCATCATCTCATACATCGAAGTAATGGTATGAACAGTCTCCCTTTCCATGGATTGCATGACCCTCAAGAAGTTATCATGAAGCTAAACATCCATTTGATCCTCAGGAACTATAGGAAGATCAGGCTCATCTTTATTAGGAGGATACTGATTGGCACTCTCCTAATGCTAAACTCAAATATGATGAGGATTCATATTCTCTACAAGACAAACATACTCATTATAAAACAGGCTAAACAACAAGTTAATCCTCAACATGTGACAACTATAGAGAACCACTGGATCATGGTCTCTCTGAACATGGCTTAAAAAAAATTTATAATGACATAGCATTTATTTCATTTAATTTATCAAATATAATATATATATATTAGTTGAAAGTTAATATAGGAAATTATATCACATGTAATAAATATGTTCATATCATAAAAAAAATGCATGTTAAGATATATCCCTATGTGTCTATCATGATGCATTAATACCCACATCACACCATACTAGGCCTTAAGTAGAAATAACAATAAACAATAACATCACACAAAATGTGAATCACTTAGGGTTAAATAACATCAACTATTACAAGAAAACATCATAAACATCAATCCCATCTCTGGGAACTTGGATTTTCTCCCCATACATGGGTTAGCTACTCTCATACACAAGCTCATTACCAAGTCCTGACACATCCTAATCTCCTATATACCTTTACCAAATAGTAAATAAATAGAAAATAAAAACATAAACATCCCTTTGATACCCCTTTATAACATACCCCGATCTGAAACCCTCTCATGTGGCTAGATCTGGTTGGTTACGAGACCTCAAGAACACCTCCTCGTATGCCAGAGGCTTCTGACTAGAAGTGGGGGTATGAGGAATATATTGGGGATACTATAAACCCTAGTATATAGTTACAACATAGTGGAAAAAATAATATAAATAAATATAATTATAGTAATAGACATTGTGGAAACATTGTAACATGAAACTAGGAAGTAAAAGGAGAAATCAATAAACTGAATAATAATGAATCATGTAATTATAGGATGAAATGTATCTAAATTTAAAATTGAATCAATACAAATAAAATATCCAAAAAAACATAATAAACTCACAATACCCCAGTCTCTAACCCCATATTGTTCCCATCTCCAAACTCAAGACCATAAAGCAATCACAAATCAACAATAAGGTCCCTCTCCTTGTCCAAACCTGCATCCATGTAATCAACTCTGGTACCAAATAGAAACCCGGAAAGGGTGTGAGTAAAACTTAGTAGATCGACACCACTATGTCTAAACAAAACCAATTAGATAATAAGTGCATACAATAATGTGATAAATAGGTTTATTAATTAATAAATTAACAGAATACATAAATCAACCTACTTCGGCACTATGCTAGAATGTCTCAGAGAATATAGCATAACCATTCCAACCATGACCATAAACCATGGCATAATCAATCAATCAACCAAGAAGACTCCTCCTTATAAACATATCAACCTTTAGGGAAATCCCTATATATAATAATTTCAGCATAAAATAGGACCAATCATTCTATATAATAATTTCAACATGTGTCACTGGGTCAATCCCACTATATAAGTATTTTAGCATGTGTCGCTAGGCCAAGACTACTAAATAATAATTACAATATCACTGGGCATAGCCCTATATATAAGCATTACAACTCAAACGGGTATATGGCTATATGTAAGCATTATAGAATCACTAGGAATATCCATATATATAAGTATTATAGTATCAAAATCAACAAGTCATAACATCAAGGATATCACAATATCATGGCACAAGCCTCGATGGTTAATTATGAAAATTATCATTTATCATTCAATTGCATTTCATTTATAAACCAAACTATTTCCATACATTTTGATAATCAATATGTAAACACCATGTTGAATCTATATCAATCAATCACCTAAATTCCCATTTCATTCTAGACACACTTTAAGCCATTATCATTTTCATTATTTATCTCGGGTCTGCTCACCCAATAGGTAGCCACAAGCCAGGTCGCAACAATAATTGAATCCAAAGTGATCCAACCAATATTCCAATTCATGATTTACCATTAATCAATCAATAAATTAATTAGAGTGCATGTAATGTATTCATAATCACAATATTTCATATACTTAACAATTAAAAAAACAATAGGGTTAGGTTTTAGACCACTAACCTTAAACCATTGATCAACACAACACTTCCAATAGGGAACTCCAACAAGAATGAAGTAGAAGAAGATCACAATAAGGAGCCTATATAAAATGTGATCCAGATCAACACCCAAAAAAAATGTGGTCTAAATATTCCATTGTCACAATAATGAACTATTGAAGAGAAGAGTAAACCTAAGTAGAACCACTCACCAGGGATATGATGCATGATCAGGATGTCTAGAATGGAGGAAGTCACTTCAAAATCACCTATAATTCACCCTAGGTTTGAGATAGGAGAGGATGAACTGAAGGAATAAAATAATATTTCATAGATGGGATTAAAATTGTTGGATCCAAGAAGTAAACAACATGTACCCCTTCACGTTGTGTATTTCTTGATTAATGAGATACACTAAAAAATGTGTCACCTCAAGTAAATATTTATTCGAATCAAGAATTACATGACATGAACTAGGTTCATGAAATGAAATTGATTCATTTTATTAACTAGTTCACAAAATGTGCATGGTGATAGTTACACTTTGTGTAATATATACACAG
Organism: Viscum album; assembly: GCA_963277665.1. Classification (NCBI taxonomy): domain Eukaryota; kingdom Viridiplantae; phylum Streptophyta; class Magnoliopsida; order Santalales; family Viscaceae; genus Viscum; species Viscum album. The sequence goes on from OY728119.1 coordinate 446,072,237, forward strand.
TGTGTAATTTTCAAGTAGATAGTTTTTATCCCAACTTCTGTGAATGCACCCAAACCACATCCAAATCCTTCCAAACTTATAGAAAACCCTCATAATCCCATTTAACTCATTTATAACTAGACTACATTAATTAAAAAAACATACATCTTAGAACTTTAGGTCATTTTCCTCAATAAAGACTCTCTGTATTAAAACAAGACTTAGCTAACAAGGTTCAAAGATAAGTAAAAACCCAAACAAAATATGTTTAACAAAAAACTAAAAGAGGGAAGTAGTTGTAAAAATATGTGATCTTACATATGCTAAGGATATAGTTAAAAGTTTTAATCTTGATTCTTGTAAATGTATAAGAATAAAAAATATTACTAATTATAAATTGAATTTATATGGATCTATAAAATATATAGATAATAAACTATTTAGTGGTACAATTGGATGTTTGTTGCATTTAACTACATCAAGATCCGATATTATGGTTTTAGTTTGTATATGATTTGGGTTTCAATATATTCACGACAAAAGTAATATAAAGAAAGATAAAATTATAATTAAATATGTTAAATTAATTATAAATATTATTTTATTTTACTCTCATCAAAATTATTTTGATTTGAAATCTTATTCAGATTCAGATTTTAGAGTTTTTAGGCTTAATTAAAAGGACGCATATGGTATGTGTCATTTATTTAGTAAAAATATAACTTTATGGGGTTTTAAAAATAAATTTCCATTTTCATTATTCATATATGTGGATGAGTGTATTGTTTACAAATTATCAAGTCTCTTATACATAATATAACATTATTTTTAATAAAAATAACCAATAAATGTAACCCAATAATCATGAGGCCTAGTATCTTTAGAATACCGGGTTCATAATAAATAAAAATTAGACTACAATTAAAAATATTTATTTTATTCACCATAATGATCTCTTAAATCCCTTTGATCTCCTAAAATTTTATTAGATAACCTGGGTAATACATAAACAAAATGGGGGAGCTAAATAACCTAGTATGGGAGTTAACATTATAAAGAAAAATAACATATGAGTCAAAAGGCATAACATGATATAATAAAATAAAAGGATCATTAGTAATCTTATAGGATAATGACATAAGGAATAAAAAATCATAATATCATGGAAACATAAGAATTTAGTAACAACATAAAACATGAAATAAGCATAAGTCAAGGATAACTTCCAAGACAACATCACATGGTGGAAAGAGTCCAATCATGGATTAAGTTTAATCCATAATCCTATACATATCATCTAATGAGACATAATCATTACCAAATTAATTGGATTGATATCTAGGTGAACCCATAATAACAATTACATGTATATGTGTCCCATAAAAAAGATATAAAGCATAAATCATAAACATAAGAATTACACATGGAAAGAAATGGATTACATAATCATGCCCTATAACATACCCAAATGGAATATCATAATGAATTACATGAAATAAGGGATTAATTAATTCATGGAAATTTTTAGATAAATATAAAATAATAGGGAATTAAATTTAAATCCAATTGAATTGAAGTCACAAATGGAGTGGAGAAATAATTTTTGAAATATTCCTTTTAAGTTAGGTTTTAGGAAAATGGGAAAAGCATCATTTAAGAGGGTAAGGGAATAATAATTTATATAAAACAAGAAATGAACTAAAATTGTTTTCTATAATAAAATTATTATTTTTAGAAATAATATATGTTTAAAAAAATTCATTGAGTGGTACATGAAATGAGATAAGAAGATAGAGAAATACCCTTTAATCAGTTATAGTTAATGAAAGAAATTGGGAAGGGAAACTTTAAAACATGTATATCAACATCAAGTAAAGGTTAATTAGGATAGTTATATATGTGTGGGATATATATAGAATATATAATAATTAAATAAGAATAATATAGAGATAAAATGAGGTAAAGAGAGCGATAGCATAACCTGAAGAAAAAAGGTTGGTTTAGAGAGATTCATTACCTTGAGTATGGAATCATTCTACACTCAAAGATAACATATTGAATAACCAAAAGAGACTCATTAATTAGTTAATTAATGAACTATTACATCTATATTTTATATAATAAAATTATTTTATGTTTATTTTAAACTATTTTAATGAGATATAAAATTTAAATTTGTTGTTCTGAGAGTGTTTGTTCCATGGTTCCAAGGTCGGATCACTTGAGAAGAATTACTAAAGTTATTTTCAAATGGGACTAAAACTATAGAATTAAAATTAAATGATATTAATTACCTTATATAAATTTAAATGTTCTTAAATATTTATATGTGTTCCAATATAGGGATTATTAATTTCTTGTAAACGTTATCATTAAACGGATAGTTAATTTAGGTAGTTTTACCGACCATCACAAAATCAATTAATTTTATTTAATTTATACATTACATAACACTAATTAAGTTATAATATACTCATTATCATCATATTTATCCATAATAATATTTCTATAACCATTCTTGAAGGTGGTGGATAAAAATAAAGCACATTGTTCGTGGAGGTGGTGAACCCATCATAATATGAATAATGATTTTATTTTTTAGAAAAAGTGGAGAAGAGAAGGGTTTTATGACTAATATTCCATTAAAAATATAAAATTATAGTATATTTATGATACTATATTCATTATTTCATGTTGGATGGAATTTGTTTGTAGGATGATAAGGTATAAAAATTAAAAGGCTTGGTTTAGGGTAGTAACTTCTCATTTGGATGTCTCCTATTAGGATTCCCCTTAAGGAACCTTGGGTTGGTATTTGTAGAGAAAACATATTCTAGGAACATAGGGAGAGAGATGAAGAGATAGTTTTTAGAGTCTACTTAATCTTCAATACATAGAATGTGTGAGGGGAAGGGGTGGTGAGAGGTGGTATTTGTAAGGGAAGGAGAGGGCTGTTTTTTGAATATTATATTCAATAGATTATTATTTTGGAACAAGACTACCAATAGTGTTGATTCTTATGAAAATATATGGTAATTATTACTTGTTGTTTTTAACTAATGGGTGTTTAAATTTTATCATATGCAATAAATCATGTATTTAACTTATAATTTCAAATACTATATTTTACCATATTTCACTATTCACAAAAAATCCAACTATTTTAGAACAATACCAAAAATTCTCCATGAAAATTTCCAAATGTGTATATTCAAAAATATAAATCCATTTTATGAAAAATATTTTTTATATATTATAAATTTAATTATTAAATAAATTCGTTATTTAATTGAAAAATAACAATTTTAATATTAGGATCCTTTTTTGACCGTGTGAAAAATTATTTATGGTCTCCAAAAATTAAACTATTATTATAATAAAAATATATATTATTGTATAAACACAATTTATGTAACTAAATGGGAGCATAGGTGAGGTCCATGGTAATAGAAGTCATGATGTGTAGACTTTTCAACATTAACATTGTGGAGGTGGAATCAAATTCCAAAGTGTTGGTGAGTCTCATCCGTAGGAAGACCGGATCTCCTTGGGATTTGGATTATTTGATTCAGAAGTATAGAATGATCATTGATCAAGGTGTAGAGTTTTTTCACACATGGAGAAAATAGAACTTTACATCATATGGTTTTTCAATCAAAGGGGAATCTAGTGAGAGTATCATCTTTTACTTGTGTACTAGTTCACTTCTGAGTGATTGTAATCTTATTGTTAGAGGGAAACCCTTGGCCTTAATCACTTCTATACCCCTTGTTTTTTTTCTTATACCTATTTATAATAAAAATATAAATTTCATGTAGGCAGGTATAAACACACTTTATGAAAATAAAATTTATTTCAAAACACTATATTTTTTATAAAAATGAAAATAATACATATATATTTTATGAAAATACCAATAATTATTTTATCATTTTTAAAACATTTATTTACTCATATCATGATATAAATATGTAATATATTCAATCTATAGGATACCTAAATATTATTTTATATTTTCATTGCTAATGATACTATATAAACGGTCTGGTTACTATTCATAACAGTCATATTACTTTTCAGATAATCAGATTGTTTTTCCAACGGTCAAATTTTTATTGTTCATATGGGCTCTCGATATTATTTTTAATACCTCATATTTCATTCATTATTCATTCACATATATTTTCTCTTATGGTTACATATTTTTTATTCTCAAAATGAATGTTTCAGTACAAATATTTTGTTTCATTTATACTGTGTTGTTCATGAGTTCAATCATTATATAGAATCAATAAGATCCAAATTTTTATATTAAAGTTGTATTATTTTATATTTTCTATCCCATTTTAATATTTTTAATTATTATTCCCATATTTATTCTCTAAATAAAATGTTAAAATTAATATAGTAAAATTTTATTAGTTCTATCATATAGTGTGTGTGCCTTATATAATACTACATTACTAAATATAATACAAATATATAATCATAAGGTAAATTCCAATGATAAAATTATGGGTCATTACATTATTCCCACTTAAGAAAATTCATCCTAAAATTTTAATTTAGCATACTAAAGTGAAAATAGGTGAGGTTACTTCCATTTCATTGCTTCTACTAGTTCTCATGTCACATCCTCATACTTATTGTTTTGGAATAATACTTTAACTATGTGAGTTTTCTTACCATGTAGAAATTTGTCTCTATGGTAAAAAATTCACCTACTTATTCTCATAAGATGGATCATTTCCAACTATAAAACCTTGAGATTAAATATATGTGATGGATCAGGTATGTACTACCTTACAAGGGTGCATGGAGCACATCATGTATATGAGATAGGGTTGATGGGAGTGCTAGTTAATAAGTCATTGATATGATGTGGTCGAGAATCTAAAAGGTTCACATGTATTTGGGACTAATATTTCCATTCTTACCAAATCTCGTGACTCTATTCCTTATAGATAGGTAAAGGAAAACTTTATCTCCAACCCAAAACTCTAGGTTATATCGATTATTGTCAGCATATCTATTATATAAACTTTGAGTATTTAAGGTGTTATACTAAATTATTTTTACCTTTTATAACATTTATTCAACCGTTTTAGGTCCCAAAAACTTGTGTTCTCTAACTGTATCAAAACAAAATATGTTCCACATCTCTTCCCATAAATGCCTTCATTTGGAGCCATTTGGACGCTTGAATAAAATCTATTATTGTATGAGAACTCTATAAGATGAATATTTTTATCTCATACTCCATTAAATTCCATATAGTATGTTCTAAATATGTCTTCAAGTACCTAGATAGTCCAGTTAGATTTTATATAATTTTTTAAGTGATAATTCATACTAAAGTTTAACTCCGTGTTTGGAACATATTTGAGACTTTTCCATAATAGGTAGGTAAATATCATATCTTGGTCTGATATAATCGATAGTGGTGTTATATATATCCTCACTACATATCTAATTTATATCATAAAATTTTAATCATGTGATAATTCTTATTGAATAGTAATTAAATGAGCAGTTATTTTCAGAAAATTCACCATTACCCATATAGCATTATTTCATCTGGATTTCATTGTAAGACCAATGAAAACGTCTATGGTGATGTTTTCTTATTTATATAAAGGAATGGGTAATGGTGGCATCATCCCCTGGATGTTTTCCTTTCTCACTTCACTTCTAACATACCACAAACATTGATGTATATTCTATGATCTCCTTCTTCATATTATCCCACATATAGTGATATCAGAGATATCAATAAATCTTCATGATCCCTAGGTGGATTGAGAGGTTTTAGCTATGTGCATCATTTAACAGCTCATACTTTATATCAATATTTGATTTTATACATAGTCATGACCCCAAACTTATAACTCATTCATTATTAATTTTGAACTCTGAGGATCTACCTTTTCTTATATCTCATGCCTTCAATATTTCTATATCATCCATTTTTGCATCCATTATCTACTCTATATGGGATTTTTTAGAAATAATTTGAGAAATTAATGATGACGTTTCTTCTTCTATGATTCCCATGTCTATCCTTTTCATGTCTAATATGGTCATCTTCTTCTTAATCATCATCATGGATAAGATTATTGGATCTTTTCAACTTAGAAAATATGCCAATTTATTTCCCTTCTTAGGATGGTAGTGGATTGAGTAGTCATTTGTCCTTAATCATCTCTAACCATATTCATTGGTGCATATTAAGATCCTTTTGTGTGAAAATATATTTAAGGCTCTTTTTATCTGTATATATTTCACACTACTCCCCATAGAGATAATTCCTCCAAATTTTCAATGTGAATATTACTATAGCCAACTCTAGAACATTAATTGGATATTTATACTCATGAACTTTAAATTTCATTGAGGCATAGGTTATAACATTTTCATTTTTCATCATCACACATCCCAACCCATTTTTTAAGAATTTATATACACTACAAAATATTCCCCACTTAAGGGTAGTGTGAGGATTAGTGCACTAATAAACTTCCTTTTTCACTCCTTGATGCTTAGGATTCATTAGTTAAGGAAACCTTTACTCCCTTTTTATTCAACTTGGATAGTGGTATTTATAATCATTATAAGTTTCACACAAATTACCAATAATGCTCAGTTAGTCCAAGGAAACTATGAATCTACATTACATATGATGGTTTGTTCTACTCTTTAATTTCCTTTCTCTTAGATAGGTTCTTATATATCCCTTTATGGGTGATAACATTCCCCAAGAATTATAATTACTTTATCTAAAACTCACATTTAATGTACATTTCATATAGAATATCCTTTATAAAGGTATTTATAATAGTATTCAAATTATTCTTATATTCCTCTTTTCTTTTATAGTATATGAGAATATCATCTATAAAGACCACCACAAATTTTTCAAGGTAATCAATAAAGACTTTATTCATTAAGACTATGAAGATTTCTAGAGCATTAGTGAGTCTGATGGTATCACTATGAAATAATAGTGTCCATACCTTATTTGAAAGTATGTCATGGTAATATAATCTTTCATCGCATTTAATTAGTGATATCCTAACCAAATATCCCCCTTAAATAAATATTGGGGCCTCCATAGTTGATTGAATAAGTCATATATCTATAAAAGGGGTCACTTGTT